>JAQFVV010012393.1:15888631-17330298 GCA_028023455.1 Epiperipatus broadwayi | reverse complement strand
TATTCAATTATAAGTAATCTTTACACATATTCATTTTATTGAAAAGCTTATGTGACATTTTGTGCTCCTTAAAATGGATGGCATTTGTTAAAAAATGATTCATCCATCTATTATTAATCTAAAAGTTTTTATTTGTATTTTTTTTTATAAAATAAAATAAAAATAATTAGGGTAGAATATATCAGAGAGCTATAGAGAGGTTCTAAGTAATGGGTAATGTAAATGAAGAAAATAAAAAGAAGTATAAAACAAAACTATTTGATATTAAATATATGATGTGTTTAATATATATAAAAAATAAAATTATAAAACTGTATGTTAATAATAATAATAAAAATATATGCTTATTTTTTTATTCGGTTCTTATTATGGACATCTCCATACACTGCAAATTTTCTATATGTTATCCACTATAGATTAGTTTTTTTTTATCACTGTCATAAAATCGTGTGTGTAATAAAAGGTTTTCTAAGGATTCATCGACTTATTTCTTTATTCATAATGTATTAAAGAATAATTAATAAACTTTAATCAATTTTATAACATGATTGGGTCAATGAGTATAAATAACATTTAAGATCTTAAATTATTGTATTAGATTCTTTGTAAATAATAAATCTAGCTAAGAAAACCAGAAGCTTATTCCATTTTCTTAATACGCTTTATTTGTAAGTTTGAATCCTGATAATAATCATAATACAAACATGATTTGGGGCAATCTCTTTATTGATTTTAAATAACGTAAATATTATCATGGCCTCATAATGTAAATATAATTCATTTAATGAATTTAACCAATTTAAGTAATAAAAAAATTGGTATTTTTTATTCTCATTATTTTATTCATAGTTTTCATTAAAATAAATACATCTGAATAAATAATGAGTTTATGAAATCTATCATGTCACTATAAACAATATCACTTTACTTTTGGAATACTAGAGTAAATTATATTAATCACAGTGGATTATTTCTCTTTTCTTTGTCCTAATTTTATTTGTTGTAAGATTAAATAGATATTGATTACCAATTCCTATTTTTAAAACAGCTTTTGGATTTTGTTTTTGATGATGAATGGATGTGATTTAAAGCTGGAACTAATACAGTAATATTCCATCTGAAAATTATTTATTAACTCCAATTTGGTTATTAAATGAATAGTCTGAAATTTAAATGATTTTAAGATTTTGATAAGGACAAAAGGCAAAACTAAGAATTGAGTATTATCATCTGATAACCACTGACATACTTGAGCTTATAATAGATAGTGAGAATTAATCCACATCTTGTGCAAAGATAATAACATTGGGCCATTTGAATTTACAGCTCCAATACTATTATTTCCAACAGCTTTGACTGAAATCTACAACTTATTATACCATGTATTAAATTCTCTACAAATAAAACACAGTTTTTACTGATATTTCTGTAATAATATTATTGAGCAAGAAATAAATGTTTTCTTTCAATTCTCTAAATCTAAAGGTACAGCATAGTCACTAATACAATGAGAAATTATACCACTGGGATAAGCAAGTGTTTGTACTATTACACCTTTCTTTGATATAATGAGAAATTTCCAAAAATAGAAGGTAGTAATTCAGACTTTGCAGCAAGACAAGCTTTTTTTACTGATTGATTTGTCCTTCCAAAAAATATAATCCTCTATCCGTTCTATTAAACTTGTTTTCATTCAAAAATGAGTTTCTCTAAAAGTATTTATATTGATCATAGATCTTGACGACTTCTTAGATATCACTACAGTCCTAATTTCTGTTTTGAAGATATTGTTTCAAGTAAAATTTGTTCTCTTTGTATACTTATATTATGGGAAAAAATTAAATAAATGACTTTAATATTATCACTGAATCCTACTTTATCACTGCTACTGATAATATTTTTATTTTCGTCAGTGAAATGGGTAATTTTCTGGTCATAATATTCAAGATAGCTTATGTGAGAAAAGCTATTACTTTACTCATCCTTAGGTCCCTACTACTTCCCATGTTAGTCAGAGATTTTTCAACTAGATTTTTTGTATGAAATTAAGTGACTTTGTAACACTAGTCATTTCAGAACAAAATTGTAGGCATATTCTCTTTTTTGGTAAACAGGGAGATCCCTAAATAGACAGCCTAAATATACAATCTTTGCCAAATGAAACTCCTATCTCAAATCATGTTCCAAACTGATTCATTAGAAATTGTACTGTGTCAAATAAAAATTACAGTCATGGCCTACTGGCTTACTGTCCACATCATTGTTCTTTTAATTACTGAGGGCTTGATCTAAAAAACTGGTAAAAGTATTTGGAATCAGAAATGTTGTGCTAGTAATTAATGGATAAGCATGCTGTTTGACAAACACATAGAGATAACAATGATTATGAGAGACTCAAGATGACTGGAACTTTTAATAACATGACTCAAAAAGAGAAAGAGAGAGGCAGAAAATTTTGTTTATATCAGAATAGTGCCCAGCTTTTGATAAACCTATATTTTATTGTATAAGGCAGCATGATCTCTTAGTCAAACCTTATTTATTTGTCATTAACAATTGACTTCTATATCTGAAAGCCATTCTACTATCCACTATATATCAGGCTTGTTGTTAACCTAAACAGATCAACCTAAAAAATAATATTCATCTATGTTCAAAACATTGGCATTTAATAAATTACATGGTAGTTATGAGATCAGAATAGAAGTTTATATTACATGATTAGTAGGCACCAAATTAAAATTTATAGATGCATTAAATATGGGCTTTATTCCAGACATATTTCCACAAAACTGATGTTTATATTGAAATAAAATCCTTATTTTTACTTCATCTTTGAGTGGTGCCTACTATATGAACTGAATTTCATCAGCTATCAATACTGAAATTGCTAATTTGGAATTTAGACCTCCAGAATTGTCATATTACTAAAGTATGGATTTCCTCCTAAGAGTGTTGTCCAAACAGAAATAAATCTATTTTGGGAGTTTACTAAATAAAAAGCAGATAAAAGATGTATTTTGATTATCTTTCAAATAATGATCCAAAAATTGAAATGACAACTTTTAATAATATAATTATTTTATCTACTCACTTAGATTTGGAAAATAACTTCAGCTTAATGAAATAAAACAAATCTTTTTAATCTTAAAAATAGAAAATCAGGTCCTGATGAAGTGCCTAGAAAAGTTAAAAAATATTGTAGTGATATGTTAGCTTTAAAAATATTGGAATAGTTTAGAAATATATAGACCCATGAAGTTATGTTGATTGACCTAAAGTTGTATTGTTTCAACTTTTAAAGTAGAAAGTATAAACAAGATTAGAGTAATTATTGTGCAATATCATTATTATCCACTATAACAAAAAGAAAAAAAAAGATTTCACTTCCAGTCATAATTGAATGATTACAAGAGACTCAATGCTGTTTTTTTTTTTAAAAAAAAGCACTATAAGCATACTTTTTATTGCCAGACAAATTCAAAAAAAGTATTGGGAATACAATAGTGATTTTTACAATGCTCTAATTGATTTGGTCATGACTTTTGAGTCAGTTAATTAAATGAGTTTTGGGGATATTTAGAAGTAGTTCGTTATTCACCGATTTCTAATGAAAAAAGAGGGAGTGTGTTTATACAAATACAAAATATGGAGTATTTGAAATAAAAAACTTATGTTAGATAAAGAATATTCTTTTCAATTTTTATGATAGTTATCTCTAGAACTGCTTGTAGATGGTTTAATAAAACAGGGATTAAGATATAGATTTTGATGATAGATTTTTCTTATTTGAATTGATTAAACACCTTCTACTTCTTGGATTTTGGATTTACATATGATGATAGTTGTGCTATTTTTTTCAATTCGATGATGATTTACAGAATGTGCTTAATTTTTGAAAACCAATAATGGAAGAGAACATAATCCAATTTAAATATCTTGGTAGTTTTAAAACAGGAGATGGATTTAGATATGAGATGCAATACAAACTCCTATGAAATGTAAAAGGTTATTTCATAATAGGCAAATAACTACAGTAACAAACTTAACTGCATAAAGAGTTGTTATCTTACTTAATTTATTATATAAAAGTGAGACATGGAAATCATATTGATACAATATAAAAGCCTTTGAAAAATTTCATCTAATAATGTTTAGTAAAATGATAAAAATAGGATGGCAAGATCTCAAACCAATTCAATATATTTTTCAACCTGCTGAATTTAATACTATAAATTCTACTATTGTAAGATCACATTTTCATCGAATTGAATATGTTACAATGATATTTTGTGGGGAATATAATTTTCATGTGAGAGGTAGATTCCTTGTTCATTATAAGAGTTATCTCATGGATATTTTAGAGAAGGGTGATATTGTTTCCATTGTAAGATATGGCAATGTTGGAAAGCTACAATTACGTAATGTGTTATATTTCAGAAAGAAAGGTTTTTTTTTACTAAAAAAAAATAAATAAAACAGCTTCACAAAATATCAATTAAACAAAACAATAGACCTGCATGTTCTTTATGGTGAATTTGCAGTTCATGGCTTGGTTTGATAGTCACTGTAAAACTTATTTTTAGAGCAATTATTTTTCCTCTTTTCCCCTTGGTATACTCATTTATGAATGGTGGTTCTACTATGTATGTAGCACAGTTAATGCTATGTAAATAGAGAATAAGTGTTTGTTTGTTTTTGCACAGCAAGCTGAAAGAATAAAATATTTTATTGATATCACCAGATAAGTAATTTGGAAATTTATTTCACATACCTCAATTTCTAAATTGCTTTTTTCACATAGAAAATTTAATTAGAAGTAAATTTTTTTTATCCTTTTCTTCAAGATTTCTCTAAAGGCAACAGTGAAAAAAAATATTAGTCACCATGCTAAACGATTAGCTATTGTGAGATTACTATAATTTCCTTTCTTATTTTACTGCTTTTATATATATATAAACTAACTGTTTAAAACCAATTTTTAAGTCCTTTTTGGATAGTCTTTGTTCAAACTTACATTTAAATTAGCATCCGAAATGCATGGGAATTGATTTTTTTTACTTATATAAATAAAGCTGAATGTGAAGGTATATTTAGAAATTTGTGTGTGCGCGTGCACTTAGATTTACATTTGTTAAAATAAACAAGATTGAAAACATTATAAAATATTTTTTGAGAATCAGATACGGTTGAGTGTTAGCTTTCAGAGGAACTTTTGCTAATGTGTTGATCATCATTTTTCAGTAATCTGAGCGCTGTTTAGTTCTTAAACACAGTTATGTTATGTAGTCAACATGAATGTTGCAGTACTCTGATGGAAGCTTGAGTTTCAATTTAGAATGCCATGGGCCAACTGTCAAAGTGTAATAATTGAGTCATCAGCATGATATCAAATTGTTTTTGCACCACTCTTCTCTCCTCAGTGTAACCAGCATCCGAAGAAATGCAAGGCGCAACATTTCTTCCCTTTTCCTGTTTCATTCTCTCCAGGTTATTCCTTTGTTGATTTCCTCTGGTCTCATTCTTTTTCTCTTTCTGTCTTCCTGCGTTTCTAGAAGCAAATTTTCAGACATAACTTTCAGTTAACACTTACTCTACCAAAAAAAAAAAAGTTGAAAAAAGTATTAAACATTATTTTAAATATAACATAAAAAATATCAAATTAAAATAAAAAAAAATTCTATCTGCATGCATGTTTACACATCTATCTAAATATGCATTTACAAAGTATTAAGAATATATTTTTAATTCTATATATAAAATTATATTTAAACGCACAAAATTTTTGTGTGTATAAATATATACATGAATATATGTTTATCTATGGATATTTGAGCACAAATATGTATGCATTTTAAAATATCTTTCCAACATCAGATAATAATAAGTATACAATAAGAAATTTTTTTAAAGTGAAATCTCATGATCATCATCAGTGATAGTTTCTCATTAATTGGTATCTCATTAATAATTTATTCTAGCATCATTATATTTAAAGTTATATCGTAAACAATAAACACAAACAAACACGTATGTATTGGTGTATCCAGATAATAATCAAGAAGGATTAAAAGAAAAGTAATTAGTTTATGCTCTGGCCAGTAATGACCCAACTGCAAAATCAAAGAAGTTAAAGAAGATGAAGTGGACATGTTATCGATGAATTAAAACAACTTTGAATTGAATATCTGTAAATAAAAAGTCTCATTTCAAAAACGTACTTTTTGGTGGGAAAATAAATTAAGAACATTTTCTAGAACATTATGGAATAATTCTTAAATATATCTTTGCCATTTACTGAAAGAAAGATTGATCCCATTATTTAAATCAAAAAACAATCATGCTTTTGTATGCGTACAACTTCGCTTAAATGCATGAAAATATACGTTTGTGTAAATATACAATGTTTATGTAAATATTTATAAGTTGCACTATGATGTTTGTGTATGCTATTTAGTTTTTCTTCACATTTTTAAAATACTGTTACGGTTAAAGTTGAATTTAAAGCATTGGAAATGCACATTTAGAAATATTAGAAATATAAAAAATGCGAGTCATACATAGAAATTACAAAAAAAAAAAAAAAGGTAAAAATAGATTGCTTCAAATGAGCAATCAATTTTCCTAATACTTAAACGAATTTGAAGAATATTTTGCTGGGAAAATGTATAACTGGAAAATATTAGATTCTAAATAATGAAACATTTATATAAATCCACAAAAGTAATGGATAGCATTCAGCAAAATACAATAAACTCATGAAGCTTCCAGATGAAAGTTGATTTTATTAGATATATTTTAAAAATAACAATAATAGACAAACAAAGTTTACTATTTAATTGATTTATTTATATGTATATATAATTTTGCACTAAATAAATAAAAAATGTCAGCTGTTCTTGCTATACATTTATATTATATTCATTATTTATTTAAAACTAATATAATTTTTAGTGTCTTATTTCTAGTATGTGTTAAGTTGCATGCTATTAATCATTAATTTATCATATTTCTGAAAGAACAATATGCTTCTTTATTATTTTTTTGACATTCCTGAGTTCCTTTGAGTCAAATTCATGACAAGTATCCTCTTCATAAGTTAGAAATATAGAGTTGTATTTTGATTACTTTTCATTCAATTGCATCAGTGCATGTATAATTTTCCTGTAATACATAATACATTTAATAAAGTGAACAATACTAATGTAGTCTATTGAATTTATTTTATATTCAGATTTAGAAACCTATTAATGTTAATAAGAATTCAAAAACCAGCTTTGAAATTCTTCTCATATATCTTACCAATAAATTTCTGTAGATAGAGAATAAATATAGAAATCCTGTGGGTTTTTTTTTTTTTTTGATTTTGATTCCCTTTCTTCACATGTTTTACTTCCTTCCCAGTTTGTACCTACAAAAATGAAAATTCTCATAAAGAAGTATTAAAAAATTCTGTGTATTAATATATCTTTAGAATATCTGATTTTTTAAAAAATGCTTATATTGAAACTTGGAAAATTGATTTGTTTGTTAGTATTGTTAATTTGTAATCTTTGATTTTTTTAAAGATAGAATGAAATTTTAATATTGAGATTTAATACAGTTAAATTCAATAGAATTGCTTTAAACTTGGTATAAATCTAATTAATATAAGAATAATCCACATGAGATACTAATATTTTTGTTAGGTCATCTAATTATTAGATATGGAATAGAAAGTGGGAAAATGTTCAATGTTTTGATAGTTCAAATTTACATTTTTTTTTTTACAATTTACATTTGTTTTAAGGAAGGCTGAGAAGAGAGCTGTAAAAAGATATTTTTTTGTAATAAGAAAGTTTGTAATAGCCAGTCTCAAAATAGTATAATTATGTACACATACTAAAAATGATATATACATACATACATATATATATATATATATATATATATATATATATATATATATATATATATATATATATATATATATATATATATTGTAACCGAATAGAATGAGAGAGGGATGTGAGAAAGAGAAAGAGAGAGAGAAAGAAGAAAAAGAAATAATGCTAATAATGAAATGGGGGTAATGATAATGATAAAGATAAATGATGGAAAAGAAATGAATTGAAAGGGAAAAGAAATGAGGAAAAGTAATAGAAATGATATATATAATGGAGAGGGAGAAGAAATGAGATGATGGAAAAGATATGAAAGAGAGGTGTAAGAAGAAGATGAAATAAAGGAGAGAGAAATGAAATGAGATGATAAAAGAAATTCTTAACGAATGTTTTAAATGGCTAAGATGACAGAAGGATATGAGGGATGACATGAAAAGAAATGAAATAGAATTGAAATGAGAAATGAAATATAAATATGCGACTCTAAACAACTCGGCTCAGTGGGGTTACAATAAATTGTATTTCTTAGCCTAAATAAGCAATATAAATCATCACCTAATAGCAAGCCATCACTGAAATGATAGGTCAGAATAATATTTAGATTTACTCATTATTTAGTGCAATATTATGAGGTGTTTGTATGCAAATTTGGAACTTTTTGAAATAATTCATAGGATAAATAAAAGCTTCATTAATTAGAAAGCTATAGAATTATTAAAATAATGCATAGGTTAGTAAAATATCTATAAGTCAAGAAGGTATAGAATTTTTTAAATAATGTTTATGTTAATAAAACTTTATCTTGCAGGAGAGTATAAAAGTTTTTTTGTAATAATAATGTCAATAGCAATTTAAATTTTATTAGTTAAGAAAAATGAAACATCTTGTAACAATATCTGTGTTCATGAGATGTACATTAGTTCACCAAAATAAATAATTATTGATGAACATTTGGTTTATTAATTTATTTATATATATAAATTTAAGCTACAAACTTGGAAAGTGTAATTCTATAATGGGACAAAATGCATAGTATTATAATTAAACAGTGCTTTTAAATTTTGTAGATTTCCTACAGTATTATTGTTATTAAATTGTTTTATTGTAAAGAAATGTTATATTTTATTGTTAAGTCTTGTATTAAAGTCTCAATGATATCTCATTCATAAATCATTTATTCAGAAATACAAACACTGTATAACCCATGATGTAATTATATTTCATTTTGATTATTCAAGGTACAGTCACATAAATTAGAGATAATAAATCAGTCATAATGATTTACAAATGCTGAGAATGCATCTAAGGAATAAAATATTTATTATTTTCTTAAGATTTTACTGATCACTATAATTTAACTGCAAAAATTTTAAAAAAGACTGCTCTTATAATACAATATTATTTGCTTCATTGAAGAAACATTGGTTTAGGTTGTTAATGCAATATTCTGAGTGGCCATAAAATCCTTTTCCACTATTGGTATTCGAAAGTTATCTTAGGAGATTGTTATATTATTCAAAATTAAAAATTTTCTGCTTCTTATTTTAATTAAAATATGTTTTCTACATATAGGTAGACATCATCTTCGGAACTAAGTGTATGATCAATACAAGTTTCACGACTATACCTTTCATTTGATTAACAATTTATAAGCAAAATAAAAGACTGAGAAATCTAATACTAAGAATATTTATAATGAATCCTGAGATCTTAATGTCATAATTAAATAATAAAAATAAATGATATCTTATGTAAAAGAAATTATTGTGAAAAGAAAAGTGGCACAAATAGACAAATAAGATTAAAGAACATGATCCATTTTATCTAAACCTTGAACTGTGAATCTGATCATGGCAATAAGATATTGGAATAGTAGCTGTGATGTATATGATTATATATTGGAGAGTGATAATAAAAGAAATTGTATTACAAGAAAGAGATTATATTATAACCTAACTACTCTGTGTGTATGCTGTTAATGATAAGAGCTTTTGTAGTTTGTAAAAGTGAGTTGAGGATACTCCTATTCTTAAAATTTATTTTAATTATTGTTAGAATATTTATAATGTTTAATAATTATTATCATTGTCATTATTACCAATATGGCTTTTTTGTTATTGACATTAGCTCGATGTTTGTTGTTTAGTTTATGCTATTATAATTTTGGCATGTCCAACAATCGAGCATTTTTTTAGATTATAATATATATATAAGTATCCAATCAATTTAAAGTACAATATAGTTTTATATTTTTATTTACTGTGCAATACTAAAAAGTTAAAATAATATATACATATATGATCAATAGATGGCGTTTTACCAAAAACACTGTCACAGCATATGTTTGTTTACATAAACATCAGAGTAAGCATTCACTATCTCTTTTGTTAGTTCCACCCTCAGATCATGATTTCAAGCTGATTTGTTATCATCAGTGAAGGATAGGAATAAGAAACTAGATCTAAACACTATACTCCGAGCATTTATGAAACAATTTCTATTCAGTTTGCAAGCATGAATCTTTTAGACACATAATGTCTTCAAACTCAGCATAGCAAGCCAGATAGCTAAATGGGTCTGATATCAGTTCAGTTTCACCACATAGTAGAAGCCTCTGCAACATATATCATTGCAAGAAAACTTGAAGGTACATTTATGAAAAACAAAAAACAAGTTAAACTTGCTAACGCTTGTATTTATGATCAATAGATGGCATTTTACCAAAAACACCATCAAAGTGTATGTTTGTTTACATAGATGTCAGAGTAAGCATTCACTATCTCTTTCATTAGTTCCACCCTCAGATCATGATTTCAAGCTGATTTGATATTATCAGTGAAGGATAAGAATAAGAAACTAGATCTAAACACTAAACTCCGAGCATTTATGAAACAATTTCTATTCAGCTTGCAAGCGTGAATCTTTTAGACATGAAATGTCTTCAAACTCAGCATAGCAAGCCAGATAGCTATATGGGTCTGATATCAGTTCAGTTTCACCACATAGTAGAAGCCTCTGCAATATATATCATTGCAAGAAAACATCAAAGGTACATTTATGAAAAACAAAAAACAAGTTAAACTTGTTAACACTTGTATTTATGATCAATAGATGGCATTTTACCAAAAACACCATCAAAGGGTATGTTTGTTTACATAAACATCAGAGTAAGCTTGCTATGCTAAGTTTGAAGACATTACGTGTCTAAAAGATTCGTGCTTGCAAGCTTAATAGAAATTGTTTCATAAACGCTCGGAGTTTAGTGTTTAGATCTAGTTTCTTATTTCTATTCTTCACTGATGATAGCAAATCAGCTTGAAATCATGATCTGAGGGTGGAACTAACAAAAGAGATAGTGAATGCATACTCTGACATTTATGTAAACAAACATATGCTTTGACGATGTTTTGGTAAAACACCATCTATTGATCATAAATACAAGCGTTAGCTAGTTTAACTTGTTTTTTGTTTTTCATAAATGTACCTTTGAAGTTTTCTTGCAATGATATATATTGCAGAGGCTTCTACTATGTGGTGAAACTGAACTGATATCAGACCCATATAGCTATCTGGCTTGCTATGCTGAGTTTGAAGACATTACGTGTCTAAAAAATTCACACTTGCAAGCTGAATAGAAATTGTTTCATAAATGCTCGGAGTTTAGTGTTTAGATCTAGTTCCTTATTCCTATCCTTCACTGATGATAGCAAATCAGCTTGAAATCATGATCTGAGAGGGAAATAACAGAAGACATAGTGAATGCTTTCTCTGACATTTATGTAAACAAACATACTCTTTGACGGTGTTTTTGGTAAAATGCCATCTATTGATCATAAATACAAGCGTTAGCAAGTTTAACTTGTTTTTTTGTTTTTCATAAATGTATCTTTGAACTTTTCTTGCAATGATATATATTGCAGAGACTTCTACTATGTGGTGAAACTGAACTGATATCAGCCCCATATAGCTATCTGGCTTGCTATGCTGAGTTTGAAGACATTACGTGTCTAAAAGATTCACGCTTGCAAGCTGAATAGAAATTGTTTCATAAATGCTCAGAGTTTAGTGTTTAGATCTAGTTTCTTATTCCTATCCTTCACTGATGATAGCAAATTAGGTTGAAATCATGATCTGAGAGTGAACCTAGTAAAAGAGATAGTGAATGCTTACTCTGACATTTATGTAAACAAACATATGCTTTGACGGTGTTTTTTGGTAAAACGCCATCTATTGATCATAAATACAAGCATTAGCAAGTTTAACTTGTTTTTTGTTTTTCATATATATATATATTGAAACAGTAAGGTCTGCCTTGCAGATCTTCGTTTCACCTTTTCTCACCTATTTCCTACCATCATACCTTAGTTTGAATCCCAATCTATCATAGTGGGTCTGCAATGCGCTTATATACCGAAAATCCTGCCCAATTTTAAACCATGAGTACAACGCTCATGTTATATATAAGTATAACTCATTCCCAAATAAATATAATGTACATAATCATGTATATGTTCACATAATTTGGATTTATTTAAAAGTAGTTTATATAAGTCGTAATTGCACACACACTATGATATGCAATTTAAAAACTTATATCAAAATTATAAATTGTTAATTAAAATTATTTGTTTGAATCTATTTACAAAAGTATATTACAGTTATAATATATTTTTGATTTAAAATAAAATTCATATTCATTTAGTAAATAGATTCAAATATTGCAATTTAAAAAGTAAAATAATTTTCTTTTGAATTTAATTATTTAATGTTATAAAAGGTTATCTAAAATATACAGCAGATGTCCACTTAAGGTTTTCTTTTAATTAGTAAAAGTTATTTTAATTAAATTTAGTTTGTAATTCGAATGTCGACAAGGAAATTAACAATAGAAATTAATTAAAATTTTGTTGAATTCCTTTAGACATTCAGATAATTTTAATTACAGCTGATAAGTAAGCAAAGTCCGATATATTTTTGTAACACTCCAGGGCAGTTCTATTGTTTATTTCCACTATAAAAAGGAGGGTTTTCTTTTGTTCTCCATTCTAGTCATTTGCTGATAAAATGTTTCTACCTGAAATTATTCTAGTGTTTTGCTAATGAAATGTTTCTAGTGATTTACTAATGAAAAGTTTCTAGTGAAAATTTTCTAGTAAAATATTCTTCAAAATATATTTTCCTGAGATTTTAGCTACGTGCCTGCAAACTTAAATTTGAAGCTGAGTTTTCATCTCCAAATTAATTGACCATGTTTACCATACCTATTGCTAACCATGACATGACTGAGTAGAATGGCAAGAAGGCTATTTCCCTTTGGGAATGGTCAGCTGCTGCTTTAGACCATCAAAAGCTATCACATAAGGAACCCCAGAACTGCTGCTGCCAAAAATATGAACAATTCCAGATTTTTCTGCTGAATTATAAAACCTACCGACCATCAATCTACCTGAAAATGCTTCTCCAGACGTAACCCCAAATTAACCCAAGAGCTCTTGTGATTCCTAACTAACATGCTATAGCTATTTTAAATTGTTTTTTTTCTTTTATTTCACTTGACTTATTATGTACTTCTTTAACATGTTTAAATATAATCAGCAGTTTTGCTCTCTATCCTTGGGTTAATATTTTCTATTTATTAATTTTTTTTAATTTTATTATGATAATGTGTCAGAATAGTCTACGACTGAGTGAATTATTCCCTTCATTGAAATTAAGATGCCGATATCAAGGTATATTTTAAATCTATAAATAATTCCCAATTTTTTTATCTCACAAATCACTCGTTCGAGGGCTATTCTAATCTTTAATATATATAATCAAATAGTTTAAAATCTACATTTTATTGATTTTAACATAATATGAGAGTATGTGCGAGGTCAATGATTAAAATGTGCCACAAATGCATGATTGCGTAAATAAATCTCTGCTTTCTTTCCAAACCCGCAAGCATGCATTTTCCTATTTTTAAATGCTGTATTTTACTTTAACTTCATAATTATTGACGTCAAGAATGTGCAGACCCTTTTAAATAAATTTCTGGGAATTTGATTTGGCATTTTCTTAATCCAAGTAAACCCATTTTGTATGTTTTATATACATTAGTCTAGTAATGCTGGTAAATGAATTGGTTGTTGAGACCACTTTGTTTTCTTTCCAAGGATTTTAAACAGCCAAGTCCGCTCTCTTTTCGTTTCCTGCATTTCCCAGGCAGAGTGTGTACTTAAATGTCACACCTGGGAATTAGATGCAGTCGTCACCCAGTAGCTAAGTTTCGGTTGTCCGTGGCACCACATTCCTACAGGTTAGCGGCGAGATGCCCACTGTAGTCATTCCAAATATTCACTATTGTTTTATTTATATATTTATTTTACAAAGCAACCGTGATTTAAATGTATCACAACCTCCATCCTTTAATAAATTCATTATTAGCAATACTGCCCTCCCATCTGCTCTAATTATAATTATAAAACAAATGCCTTGATCACATCTCCACTCTATCGTATAGTAAGCTTTTGTCCATGCTATTCTCAAAATCAATAAATATTACATCACCCGTAATATCAAATACTTTATTAAACTTTTATAATTACTCAAAGCACCTCACACATGTTCCCATCTCTTTAAGCACATTATCTTAATATTTTATTAGCCTGAGGGATAGAATATATTTTCTTAAAAACCTTTTTGCCATTTAATGGAATGTAATGCCAACAATTATTTAGTAAGTGTCCCTGTCTCATATAAGCAGACAGTGGCATTATATATATTTATATAAATAAATTTTTGAAATCATTTAAAACTAATTTGATCTTTTATTTTATTGATTCCTATCACTGTCTCGGTCTATATATCTATTTTCTACATTTCTTTTGTACATCCATAGACATTAATTAGCAACCCAAACTTTTTTTAGTATAGAGTCTTTTTGTTTCTTCCTGACCACCAGGTACTGGTAAAAGGTTATACTAGTAGTAGCATCAGATGCGTGGTTACGTAGGTGGCGCTGTGAAATTTAGACTTTAGATTCGAACTTAGTATATCTAGAAGGCAACCCCTCCTAGAATGTTCAGTTTCATATTTGGGGTTTGAATTCTGCAGTGTGTTAACGAGATAGATGATTCTGACTGTTACAATATATATATATATATATATATAAAATCCTTTTAGTTACTATGCACTAAAAAAATGTTTCTTCAAATTATAATTGGAGATTTTTCATATAACTTGAAATAAAAGCATGGGGTGGGGTCCAGAAATTAATTAAATCAATTTCTACTTTTTATAAAACAAGATTGATCTAATTAATTTCTGGATCTTCCTGCTTTTATTTCAAATTAAATCTAAAAACCCCAGTTGCGGTTGAAGAAACATTTATTTTTATTTTTATAGTGCATAGTAAATAAAGGCATTTAATATAGGATTTTTTTACCCCTATTATTATATATACACATCCAAAAATATTAATTGCGTATATTGGAATTTAAGTGTGCGAAACCATAAATTGCAATTGGATATAATTTTGTTTTACTTTTAAATTAATTATAAATTTGACATAAATGTGTTGAAAATATATTTGTTGCATGTATTAATAAAATATTTACTCTATTTTTTTAACTATTGCTAAATTACACACATATACTAAAGTTATCTAGATTATATATTTATGAGTGTGGTTATACACATAATACATGCATCCGTTTATGTAAAATTTCATGCTAAGTCTCCATTATCTTACCACAATATCACATAAAAATAATATAAAGATAACAAACAAAATAATATCATCAGGCTATATTTATGTAGATATTTTCATGATAAGTGAGTCAATATTCATCACATAAACAAATTTAGTCAAAGGATAATTATGATTAAAAATATTGCTCCCTCCATTCATCTAAATACACATACATTGATGATTCAAATCTGGACTAAGAAAAACTTGGAAAAAAAAATTGGATATCAATCAGACTTAAAATTTTAGTGTCTCAAGTAGCTAATCCATTGATAATCTTGCTAACAAACTTTGTCAATAAAATGGGTATATAGATTTGAACAAGATAAAAATGGTCTAGCATAATACAAACAAATAAATAACAGTGAAATAATTTATAAATATCCTACTATATGATTTATTATTTGACAAAAACTTCTAATATTAATTTCTTGTGTAAAAAATGGCTGCTGACTATCCATCAATGTTAGACATGCATTTATCAACATTATTTCTAAAAGCATCCCTTTATTGCTGCAGCCTTGCCTTTTCAAACTTACATATGAATTATATATAATTTCGCTGATCATATTTTTTAAAATAAGTTGCTTTTGAACTACCCATCAATATTTTTTTTAGAACTTTACTCTGCAAAATACTTTGTAGAAAACTTCACATCTCTCTCAGGAATTTTATTTACTCAATAACATCATGTTCAACTTTTTCCTTTTTTGCAGTTTTTTTTCCATACCAGTTTCTCTTAATATTCAATTATTGATATTCTATTTGCTTCAATTTGTTGTAATTATTTTTTAAAGCCACATTCTCATACCCTTAAATCTTTTTTTTTCTTCTGATTTTTAAAGACCAAATCTTATATCCATATATCAATATATTCCAAACAAATGTTCTAAGAAATTCTATAAATGTTGATATACAGCAAATAGAAAAGTTACTGATAGAGTTTTGCTTTAATATCTTTTATTGACTAAGTGTATGTTCTTATGTAACATTTCGCTGTGAAGGAATCAAAAGTAATTGTGACTCTAAATCTATATCTAACAACTGAACTTATGTGGACAAAACAGATGTCACATGATTTTCCCGAAAGTGTATAGATCAGTTTTAATAGATTGTCAATTTTTAAATTGCCTTATAACAATTGCTTCCCTTATTTTTTTTACTTTTGGGGATATCTATTTCATATTATTTTTTGTGTGATGTAAATGGAAGATAAATTTAAAGTTATGTGATTTTTATAGTTAAAGAAGACTAATTAATTGTAATATTTTTATATGGTTATAGAATAATTGATATAAATTTATTTATTTTTACATCTTGATTTACCATTTAATAAATAATATTCTTTTTTGTTTTTGTTTTGAGGTAGTGGGTTTTTAGAATTACTAATTAATTTGTTAGAACCACTAAACATCAAGTGATCACCATTCTTTTTGCTTACCCAAGATGATAACACAAAAGCAAATCTCTCCATACAATAGCCACAAGCTAGAAACTGGTCTGGGGATATTGGATGAGTAGGCACTAGATAGGGATTTTATGCACAAACCTTCTAGCATCCAGTGATTACTCTAACTTGCATTGAGTGGTGTTACTGTATGAAAAGATTCACCTCTGTGTTAATTTATTGATATTTAAAAGACTAAAAAACTGAATTTAAATACTACTTTAAAATTGATTAAACTATATGTTTAAAAAAAGATTAAGATTTAAGAACATGTTTCATTATAAAAACATCAAGATAAATGATAAAATTAAAACTTTACCCAATCGTTTCAAGCAACTTATTATTTAGATTAAATTAACTTTTATTTTTTACGCACAGAAATTATAAGAATATAAGCTAATATTATTACTTCTTGAAGATATCTATCATAGCAAAAGTAAATGTTTGCCCAAATAGAATGAAGCAGTTTTGCACTTCTAGATAAAAATAGCTTAACATCTATTTACTGACCAATGACTAGATATGTGTCACTTTCCTACAAAATATAAGTTATATGAAATATTTTCACTTATCAAACCTGGAAGCCAACGCAATACTATACTATTTCTTATAAAACCTAAAACGTTTTATATTCGAGTTTAAGCGTATGTTTCAATGATGTTCGTAATAGATTGTAAGAAAAAGATTCAGGTTAGCGACTAGAAAAAGAAAATAGTTTTTTTAATTGAAAAAAAATTTTTAAGAAAAATAACTAGTGTCATTTTATTCTTTTAATATGCATATATGTAATCATTAAAAAAAAAAAAGCATTACATTTAGCTGACAATGAAGTTTCCATTTTTTTTTTTTTTAAAGAATATATTTTTAAATTCAAGACTGAGATTCATTAAAATATATCAATTAAACTGATAAAAATACTCATTAAAAATGACATTAAATTCATTTGAAATTAAAAACAGAAAAAAAGATTTAAGTCTAATTTTTAAAATAAAAAAAAATTGATAAAATTTCGAGAAAGAAACAAAAACTGATTAAAATAATTAAAATGACAGAAAGAAAAAAGCCTGTGATCAAAGTTTAAAATTAATATAAAAAAAATTACTATTATAATAAAAATTTGATTCTAAATTAATGATCAATTTATATCATATATGCAAATTTTAAAAAGTAATAATTAAAACGTGAATACTTTTATATATATGTATGTTACTAAAAACTAAAATATAGAATAATAATAACGCTCTATCTTTCTATCTATCTATTCATCTATCTCTCTATTTATTCATCCATCTATACACCTATCTATCTATTCGTTCATCCACTTAATTATATACATATCTATTTGTCTATCTGTCAGTGAGTCTGACTACCTATCTATCTGAACAGTCTATCAGAATTGAAACTTTAAACAATGAAGGCCAGCCAAGATTAACAATATATTAGTTTATAAAAACTTCTAAATGGACGATTTAAAAAGGAAGAGACATCTGTAGTTATGACATGATAATAATTATAAAAATAATGACAAGTGACAGTAATATGATGTGTAGAAGTGATTATATTGATAGCAGAAAAAAAGAATGTTGACTACTTATAACGTAAATGCTAAAATAATTTCTGTATCCATTGATAAATGCAAAACAAAACTATAAAAAGGGCATTAGTTCTCGTTAATAATTTTAATATTAATGAAAGAAAAACTCTTCACAAAGCTCATCATATAAAACAATAATTGTATCAAAATATATATATTAATAGCAACATCTATCATTTATAGTAATTTAATTAGCCTAATATATGCACAATTATATAACAAAATTCCCTGCAATATTTTCGATAAATATAAAGTTATTAAATAAACATATTTTATCATGCCTAAATACCAATTTGACAATTAAAGAATATCTACTTATGCCTCTGCCATATCTATAAAATCTCATTCTCTTGGAAACGATTGCTATTGGAGAAGTGATCAAATTTATATTTCCCACTTCGACATTCTGTTTATAAGCATTATTCTAATAATCTGAAATCAAGATTAGTGCAAAATTTAAACCATTAACAAAGTTTTAAATTCAATAATTTTAGTGAAGCTAATATCTCATTGGCTTTATGATAGTTTTAGATTTTAAAAGATGCAAAATTCAAAATGGGATAAGCTTGATAAAAGTAGTAATTTTGAGTTCTAGCTGAAATTAAGAAAAGAAAACCTATTGAAGGAACTTCATTTATAATAGTCTTTGACAAATTGCTCCACATCAAAGATCCCACTACTATTTAAAACATTTCATTCATATGTGAACTCTAAAAATAATATAAATAATAAATACAAGTCAGAAAAATGAAGTATACATAATATATTTTAGACAAGTATTCACTTAAGATATTTCTTTGAGTTGAACTTTGAACTATATAATATTTTAGCATTTATAATAACATAGATTATCACTAAACCAATATAAAATCATAAAAATATAAAATGAACTAATAAATCAACATCATTACCCAAAAAAGTTAGTAGGTCATTTCATTAAAACAGGCAAAACTCTCTATACCTATTGCTACTCAGTGCAAGCCAGAGTAATAAATGAATGCCAGAAGGCGCCTTCTGGCATCCATTGATTACTCTGGCTTGCACTGAGTGGCAATACATATAGAGAGTTTTGCCTGTTTTAATAATAGTTAAGAGCAAGCATAAGAAATGGTGATTATTTGATGTTAGTTCATTTAATGTAAAAAAAAAAAGAATTAAGCATATGAAAAGTTAGGAGTAATAAATAAACAATTTCTAATTATAAATCCACAGATGTCTAATTTTTTTAAAAAAATAGTGATCAACAAAGTAAAAAAAAAAAAAATTACCAAATTATTTCTATAGTATAATTTTTACTACACCACTCTTATACAAGATAGGGACTGATTTATATCTGCTTTTAACACCTTGTGGAATGATGTAATCATAAGCATATGCCCAAAAACACGTGAACAAGATCTTAAAAGTATACATAAATCACTTCCTAACTTGCATAAGAGTGATGTAGTAAAAATTACTCTACAGAAATATGTATTAGTGAATAACCTCTGATCTAATAAATGACTAATAAAAATTATTCATAAATTACAAAAATCTTTTATTGAAAACAAAAGTAATTCATGAAGTTTTCAAAATTCATATGGTTTAGTAAGGCAAATGGTATCCAAAAATATTAAAAAAAGTTTTAGCACAATACAAATGAGACTTACTTATAAAACATTAGAATAGGCAATTCTTTCTAGACAACAATGAACATTCTTTATTTGAATATTCTAAAATAATTATTACATAAAATATTTTACATATAATACTTTAATATGCAATCTTGTATTTTATTGCTGTTTTATATTATGTTCTCACTAGTTTTGCTCAATATAGTAAAGTACTGACTTAAGAATGAGAAAATTTTGTATCAGCGCTCAGAAGAATAAAGTTCAAAAAAATCTCAGTGGATCAAATTAAATAAAGTTATTCCATTTAGCCAACAATTTTGATCCCAAATGTAATTTCAGTAATTTTTTTAAATTTTTACTAATTATAATTTTAATTAAAAATATTATTGTTGTAAAACAAAATAAAATTTTTAAGAATTTTAATTAGCTTTAAATTTAATCAGGATTTTTTTTTTTAAAAAATTTGTAAACAAAATGGAATTTGTCTCTGTAACATTTTTTTTTCATTGAGTAAATTAGAATTAAAAAATTAACAATATTTGCATCGGCACTAAAAGGGATGAGTATGCTAATACTGTAAATATTACTTATCACCTTTAGCACTTGCTATCTATGTCTTAGACATGAGCCATTATATAGATTTCTCTAAAAAAAGTTCTAACCCCCATGTAATAATCATCAGCAATTTTTTTTTAGAAAAAACATAGAGTTTTGGAAAATGAAATTATTAATGAACATAAACAAACAACCATTTTAATATTTGTATAGAATTTTTTTTTTATAATAGAAACCATTAACTGTATCCAAATCTAACTAATTACTCTTCATCATCTTAAGTTTGATCCTCATAAATAGAAGTTTAGATGCTTGATTATGTCCATTAGCACATTTGGTTTTTTTCAAAACTTTATGGTTTTTCTAAATATTCTTTAATAATGATAATCATATCTGGACAGAACTTTTTGTTGGAGAAATCTATGTTATGGTTGTTGTCTAAGACATAGAAAGCAAATGTAAAAAATGATGTGTGATGTTGCCTGCATTAGCATACTCACTTCTCATAGTACAAATGCAAATATTACTTTTGTTCAATAAAAAAGATTGTCTCAATGTTGTAGATTATCAATACATGTTCAATTTTGTCTGTTATTTTCTTTATATAAGAAATACTTATCATAATACATTAGGTTTTCTTTTTTTCTTGTTGAGTTTTTAATTCAGTACATTGTTCTATTTTTACTACTTTATCTTTTTATTTTTATTTGCTTTATTTTCATTATTTTTCTGAATAACATGGTAGACCTTTATTGTTTTTATATGAATGTTAGAGGAATGTGAACTATGTGTTTAACAATTTTTTGAAAAGGAACACTTTGATCTTATATTTCTATCAGAAAAATGGTTAAATCAACAACATTTCAAAAACATTTCAAAATAAACATAAATGATCAAAATATAAAGTCGTAGATGTAATTGCAGAGGGAATTGACAAGAAACCCAATGGCATTCATCATAAGATGCTGCATTGACACCAATAACTAAAAAGACATCCGAATAAATACATTTTAGATATTCAACATAAGATATCATTATTTACCGAATGTCTATATATTCTAATCAAAAATGAAAACAAAAACATAATTAAACATGAACAAATCTATGCAAGCATCAATACTCAACTTAAATTTAATGCATTTAAATAATTTATACAAATAAATATTAATAGAAATTAAAAAAAAAAATGGAAATGATTTTTTTTTTAATGTTTTTGTTTTTTGAGGAAGTTTACTGATATGTAACGGTATAAAATATGTCGTTATATTAATGTAAGATTAAAATAAAAACTAAGTTCGTAAATAAAAACTAAAAAATTAAAGAGTTGTTAAACATGTATACGTATATATATTCGCACAGATGCAAAACTTTAAAAATTATTTTCTTTTTTTTAAAAAAAAATATTTGAACATACTTTTTTTTAAAAAAAGTACAAGATCTAAAGATAAAATATTTTTGTGAATGGAAATGATTGTTTTATAAATTAATTGAAAAGCAAACTAGCCCTTGGGGCTCTTATAGAAAAAAAGGTCAGTTGAAAGATATAGATAAGAGAATAAAAAATAAATTAGATGTCCAATATAGAAGCAGCAATGAAGGCTCAGACCATAATGGAAATTATTGCAACAGGAAATGATGTTCAATGAATCCAGAGGAGTACTATAAAAGGAAAAATATTGAAATTAAGAGGAGTTCCAGCTTGATTTTTGTGAGAAGAGTGATAAGATGCACTTGTCGCTCTCTCTCACTTATTTCAAATAAAATGACTGTAATACCAGGATTGAACCAGCTTAGGCCTCCTCCAGAACAACAGACCAGACTTCAAATAGAGACATCATGGGAATTGGCCCCAGAAACCATGATTCTCCTTCTGTAAGACATGAACTATAAAATTTAAAAATAATTAAGAACTTTTGTTCAAGCTTTTAATATTCAGAACCTAAATTTTAAAATGAACTCTTATCTGACTTTCAAATTTCAAATTGATAATTAATGTTTAGATTTTATACATTTAAGTTTTAAAAAAAAATCATTTCCATTTTTATTTTTTCTAATTTCTATTAATATTTATTTGTATAAATTATTTAAATGCATTAAATTTAAGTTGATTATTGATGCTTGCATAGATTCGTTCACGTTTAATTATGTTTTTGTTTTCATATTTGATTAGAATATATAGACATTCAGTAAATAATGATATCTTATGGTGAATATCTAAAATGTATTTATTTGGATGTCTTTTTAGTTATTGGTGTCAATGCAGCATCTTATGATGAATGCCATTGGGTTTCTTGTGAATGCCCTCTGCAATTAGATCAATGACTTTATATTTTGATCATTTATATTTATTTCGAAATGTTTTTGAGCGTGTAATCTATGTAGTCGATCTATGCTAAACATTAAAAAACAAACTTTTATAAATCCATCTGTGCAAACTTATATAAATGTTAAATTTAAGTCAGGCATGAATGGCTATATAGATTTGTAAAGTTATATTAATAATTAGGGGAGGGTAATCTTAGGTTATTTGTTTTGTAGTTAAATTAGGTCAATGGATTGGATATATTGGTGTAATTAGTAGATGTAGTATGAGGTTCGCTACATGCAGGATCTCCATTATATGCCGCACACCTCTTTTTGCCTATGGAAGGGAATAGTAAGATGGAAAACGCAGTCCCTTTCTATGGAGTTTTTTTTTATTGTTCTTCTTGCCGACAGATGTAGCATTCCTGTTTGGTTGAGAGTCAATGTCTTCTGTAACCATATTGTTCAGATGTACATTCCTGACAGTATGGTATTTTATGCTGTCATATTTTCATACTACATTGAATACATCAATGTATCAGATGGATTGACGCCGGTTTGACTACAAACTTTTGGCCTAAGGTTAAATAAGGAAAATAATATTTTCTTTTCAAATGCAAATGTATGTAGTTTATTCATACTCGACAATCTTAAACTAAATATAAATTCATCTGTGTGGATGATTTAAAATCTTAAAATAATAATTTAAATTAAAAGAATATTAAAATCTAAAATAATAAACGTTATTCCTCAAATTTTAAAATGATTATATATGTGCGTAAATAAATGTTGTTTGTGTGTTAATTACTGGCAGTGGCTTTTATTTTTTTATATTTAAGATACAAATTAAGCAAGTTATATATATTATCTCTGCGTCTCCACTGAGCTAGTGACTTGGGCTAATGATCTAAATATAAAATAAAGTGGGATCTTAACAGCGCGTATCTGCCTACTCTATAAATTTTCCAGGTTGAAATAACCTGGTGGCACCATGTAGTGCATATTATGGTAAGACTGGGATTTCACTTCATTTGGAACCATTATACCCAATGTTCCACTTTATTTGGGACCGTTATACCTGATTGTTCTTTTCTTGATAATAGATTTAATATTTTACAAAGTGATAGATCTATCGAAAATATTACTCAAGGAGGTGATGCTCTTATTGATAAAGAACTTTTTTATAAAGATCTCCATTTTACTATTTCTCTTTGTGAATCTACATGGTGTGAAATTATCTTGAATCACAATTTTAGATTTTTCTTAGGTAATATTTATTTTAAACTCACTTTGTCACTGTTGGAGTTTGATTATTTTCTGACTTCACTTGAAGATTTTTTGATTGGCTATAATTATGTTATTGCTATTGGTCACTTCAATATTCCAGATTTATTTCAGGGTAGAGTTATTACAGGCTTTTGGGTCTTCTAAAGCCTCTATAATGGTATGGTTTTGTAAATTTTTGGAACTTAACAATATAACTATTTCCAATGCTTCTCATTGTTATTTGGAGTATGTTACTATGTAATTCACAAGTAGTAAGTAATTTTCATTTTATCTTTGGTAATTTTTCTACTGCTGCTCATTATCCATCTACTGAGTTTTATATTAAGATATATTACTTAAAAGTTAGTTATTCTAATATTATAAAAAAAGATTATAGGCAAGATAATTATGTCAATTTTTGTAAGAGGTTTTCTAAAGTTAATTGGAATTTATTATATTTCTATAATAATGTAACCATTGTTTAGATTATTTTTTACAGATTCTTAATAGTTTTATTGATTTATGTATTTCCAGTAAATTCTTTTTCCATATGAGTTTTCCTCTTTAGTTTTCATATACTCTCATTAAGATTATTAAAAGGAAATCTTATTATAAAAGGCTTTATTGTAAGACACAGAATGTCTTTTTTTAATAATGATTTTATTAATTTCAGAAGATGGGCTAAATATGTTTATAAAAGAGATTTACAAAATTATTATTACAAAAATTGAGTTTTATATTTCTTTTAATCCTAAACAATTTTGGGATTTTATTAATAACTTAGGCTTGGATAAGGAAAAAATTAAAGCCACTCACATTAGAAGCTAATCCCTTTTTCAAACATTTTTCTGACTTATATTCATCACATTATATAATATCTTCAAATATGACACTACCTTGCAATTCTATTTTTCACTGCATGATTGATCATATTTCTAGGAACAATGTTATTGTGGACATAGTTCAGGAAATGATAACATTCCCTTTTTATTTATAAAAATCCAGATGAATTTATTGCAGTACCTCTTTCCTTTATTTTTTTCATCATTTAACTCCTGTTTTTCCTAAAGTACTTAAATGTGCCAAAATTATCTCATTTTATAGGAATGGTTCTTATGACTGTGTTAATAACTATAAACCTATTTCTGTTTTACATACTATTGCTCAAATTTTTAAGAGATGTATATATAAAAAAAACTATTTTAGATGTAAGTAAAATCATCTCTTCTCCACAAAATGGTTTTATTCCCAATAGTTATGTAGATTATATTTTGCTAACAATCTTTGATCATATAGCACATGTGATTGAATATCAGCAGAAACTTATAGATTTATCAAAAGCCTTTGATAAAGTAGACCACATTATTATTTTTCACAAATTATATAAAATGGGCTTTTCTAATCAACTTATTTATTAGTTTCATTTTTTTCTTTGTAGCCATTAAAACAGCAGTTATACACAAGCATAAGAAGTGGTGGTCATGTGATGTTTATTGTCTTTGTAGCCATTACAGTGTATGTCAAATTCAACAATAAAGTTCATCTTATTTTGAATGTAATTTTGGAGTTCCTCAATGAAGTATTTTAGCACCCATGCTTTTTAACATTTATATTAATGACTTTAGGAATTTTCTGATATTTTTTTATCTTTTGTGCCATGCTGATGACCAAAATCTTTAGGAAAATCACATCAGTTATTGATTGCATTTTTCTTCAGAAAGATATTGATAACTCTAATGTTTGGGGTGATCTATATAATATGTCAGTTAACTGTAATAAATGTTCCCATGTTTCATATTCTAAGAAATCTAAAGTTTTATTTTTTTCAAATTTTATTAATTCTCACAAAATTAAGTCTATTGAATCCCAACAAGATTTGGAAGTTTTATTTTTAGTGTTAGCAAAGATTTTAACATCATGGGTGCCAAAGTTATCATTTCCGTAATGGTACAAAATTCAAATCATTGAATATTGTTCAGTCATTTGGAATCCTAATTCTAAACAGGGATGCAGTTTATTACAATCAGTGTTTTATAAATTCTCCAAATACATTTCTTTGGAAAATAAAGTTTCATCTTTCTTCTACACGAATATATAGAGATCTTACATATCTGTACAAACTCATAAAACTTCAAGATATCATAATTGATATGGGCATGATTTTCCGTCTGTTTTTGTCAGTTATAGTCAAAATTGTCATTCCAATGTACTTATACTTTCACATTTATTCAGACTACCTTTTGATTTTTAAAATACTAATCATTTTAATTTAGATTGTAATCAATTTTGTAATATTCTTAAGCTAAAATGTCATTGTTGATGAATTAATATATATTTTATTTATTTATATTTTTATACTTTTTTGTTTGTTACCTTTTTATTATTATTATTATTATTATTATTATTATTATTATTATTATTATTATTATTATTATTATTATTATTATTATTATTATTATTATTATTATTATTATTATTATTATTATTATTATTATTATTATTATTATTATTATTATTATTATTATTATTATTATTATTATTATTATTATTATTATTATTATTATTATTATTATTATTATTATTATTATTATTATTATTATTATTATTATTATTATTATTATTATTATTATTATTATTATTATTATTATTATTATTATTATTATTATTATTATTATTATTATTATTATTATTATTGTTACATGCATTGTGTTTATTCCTTTTACTAATTTAATGTAAAACCTGTAATTGGCTTTATGCTGTTCTTTAGCACTTAAATAAATGAATTGCATTGAAATAAATTATAATTATTCATTATTAAAATGTTATACACATAGTAGATTTTTTTTCTCCTGAATATTTCATTTAAAATAAAGAAGGCTTTTGGAAACTGTGATCTATCTATAGACAAATATTGGAGCAGAATAGTGAGATAGGATTATACTTTACAGCATCTGTCAAAATAAATGCAGCAAGAGTGAAACAATTAATGAGAATTTTTGATAAAAATAATATATATATATATATATATATATATATATATATATATATATATATATATATATGAACAATTTACTTTATCATATGTTATATATATTTTAGATTAAAAAAACTGCAATCTTCTATCTTGGTGAGAAAGTAACCTTCTATACCAATATAACAGCTGTTTATTTTTTATTAATACTTGTAAATAAACAGATTTCATTATAAAGTGTATTAATTACTGTCATCACTTTATATAAATTAGCTAATTAATATATTGATACTTTTTAATCAAGATATAATCAAAAGCTCATTTTAGTAAATAACATTGATGAAAAGCTTAAGAGCAAAATATATATTAAATAAACATATAATTTATCCAAACTACTTTGAACACTTTTTAGCAAAACTCTTTATTTGTACACATATACATACACCTACATTTCAACAGTCCTGCAGTCTTCTTCAGAGCCAATTCACTTAAGAAAAGTGTGATTTGGATAATATTTTTGTTAAATAAACATACTTTGATAATACAAATATCTAATGAATTCTGGAGAAATGACAACTTTAATCACCATATGCAAAATAGATATTGTTCAATGCATATTCATAAAAAATTGGCCAATCATTTTTCAGTATACTGTTAATTCAGCAATATGTAAGCTAAAATCATGTAAAAAAGTCATATGATATTTTGTTGGTTTATACCAAAACTTAATACAGGATAGAAGTACCTACAGTGATTAAAAAAACTAAAGATACCATAATGTACAGAAATTGTTTCATTATGGTCATATAAGCAATTTCACTGAGATTGAAAACATTTATATGTTTTTCATTTCAGTTGATAGCTTGATAGTATAACAAAAAGGTAAATGATAGTTGCCAGAAGAAGCATTAAAATTTTGAGTGTTCAGATGAACTTTTCCAAATCTTAAGCTTAAATCTAATTCATAGATAATGGATAAGAAATCACATGATAAAAATTTAATAAGCACTATTTTTTGGCTTATATTATTTATGAAAGCTTACAGTAAATATCATAGTATGGTGAAAGAAAAATAAATTTTAGTTAACAAATCACCACCAGCTGCTTTGAATAAAAGCTAATATTTCACATAAGTATAACAAATGCTCTTCTTGCATTGATATTAGAAGATTGATAACTCTTTCAGAAATTGTTTATTTATTTACTATATACAAGATGCACTTATTTATCTATCACATATATGAATAATATATATCTTGTTCAAGGTTACTTAGTAAAATAAATTTTCATCTCAATTTTAATTAATATGTAGCCATATTGGAATTAGTTAAATTATAAAAAAAAATGTCAGCAGTACCAAATATTTCTCTTTTAACATTAAGACTGTCGATTTTTCTGTATTAATATAAAATGAATGATTGTTACATTTGTAAGAAAAATTGGCTTCATTGAAAGCTACTGATAATGATTTGTTAATAAATGCATATATGAAATAATTTTCAAGCATACAGCAACCAATACCACATGTTTAAAATGCCATATTTTTAATTGGCAGTGTAAATCAAGCATTGGTGGCCTAGTGGTTAGCATAGCTGCCTTTCAAGCATCACTTTCCGATCAATGCATTTGACATATGAAAAAAAAAATCACCTATATCCAAAACATGACTTGATCTTACATATTACTGTTATAGTGGCATCATTTTTCACCACTTCTATGCCACTTGCTGCATACTTTAGTAAGTAACAGTAGATACAAGATAATAGTATCTATTAATTCCTAAACTAGTTTCAAGGTTATGGTTTTTATCAGTGAGAAATTTGATAACAGTTATATGATTCTTAGTTTGGGCAGATAGCTTAATAGTATGAAAGAGAGGTACATGATAGCTGTTAAAAGGAAGGTGTATTAGAATCTAAAGATCCAGGTGTACTGGTCCTACATTCTAAGTTCTTTACTAATGGAAGTCATAAGTTTGAAATTAATTAGAGGATATTGAGTAGGGTAGCACAGGATGTGAATTAATAGGCATTATCATCTAGTATCTATTATTATTTCCTAATGCACACAGTAAGTGACATAAAGATAATGGGAAATTGTGCTGGTATTTAAGAATGTATTAAATTTTGTAATGTAAATTTAAAATTGCTTCATACATTTAAATCTGCAATGAAATATATATTATAACTCTAGCATTGATAAAATAATTTATGGTAACAGCCACTACTGATGATGATCATATGCTATCTACTTTCAGAAAAAGATTTGCAATATTAGATTAATTTGTAAATGAAATGTACTTTAATCAGTATATCAAATATAAATGCATTTCTTTAAATTCCAGATACAGATTTTAAACCATTAAAAAACATATATATATATATATCTTATCTAAGTTTTTTTTTAAACATTACGTCAGTAAAATAAGTAACTATAATGATGATCTGTAGATGTATATAATCTTTGGAATCAGTAAAATTATTTAAAACACAAATATTTGTATATATGTATACATCTTTAGAATGAAAGACTTATTACAGTTTATGATGTAGATTTAAAATTGAGATGCAATAAAAAATTATATTCTGTAGAGGAAGCAATGAAACTATCAATGATGGAGATTAAACGCTATCCCTCGGTCATAGTACTCTTTTGCATATTGACTGTCTTTGATGCAGGTGTCTAAGTATATAACTTTGTATGTTTATGTATTTATAATGTTTGTGTGTGTTTTCTTATATAAGTAAGAACAACTAAAGATAGCTAATTTGCGGAAAAAATATTTCTTTTTAAATATAAAATTTCATCGTAAATACTTGAGAAATTTAAGTTTGACAACTTTTGTGGAAATGGTGCGTTCAGAAATATAGTAATAAACTCAGTGAGTGTTCAAACCAATTGAGTATTTCCATATATGCGTCTACAACAGGAAACCCTATTACGTATTTCTCTCAGGTTTGTACAGTAAAGTAATGGGGTATCTTTAGCTCAAGCTGTTAGTTTAATTTCCTGTGAAATGATTCTGCCTACATTTCTCAGCAGCTTGTCTTCAAGAGGTTAATATTAACAGTCCTAGCTTTCAAAATAAAACATCTTCAAATCATTGCAAGGGTAAAACTGAAGTTAATGGTAATCCAGCAGTGACAATTCTTCCTATTTTAAACTTCCTGCTCAGAAAGCAGGCCTTCGGGGAAAGCCTGAGGTCTTTGAATCCTGCCAATATGAACCTAAGATTGCATTAAGGTTGCTATGGAAAGATATTTTTTTCCAAAACTAAAGTAATTGTACTTAATGGTGAGATTTTAATTTTGGAAAATGATTAGAAAATTGGGAGGGGAAGAAATATAAAATGAAAACGTGTCTTTCATTTCAAAGATACAGTATAGAAGAGATATTTTTTCAATGAATACAAAGATAAATTAAAAATATTATCTTGATTTATTTTAAAATTAAATTCTTTGTTTATATTTCAAACTTGTTTTTATTTATTTATTTTTTTTAAAAAATACAACTGCAAGGTCAAATAAACATTTATAATTTTCACATGTGTTATTCATCATCATCAGTGATTTACAGAACACTTTAGGGCACTTGACTATCTAATATTTTTAACGAAGATTTTTGGTACGCTTTCCTCTTTCATAATAATCCAGCTAACTTTTTGATTTCATCTTCCCATCATCTCTTAAGATTTTTCTGAGAATGTTTTTTTAATCTTTTAACATCAAATTAAATATTGCTCTAGTTTATCAATTATATTTTTTTCTTGCTATCTGTTATCACTTCATTTAAACTTTTTAAACATTACAATGTTATCAGTAATACCAATTTGAGTTCAAATTCTTTTTCTTCTTCTGGGGGGGGGGGTCATTATTCCAAAAAAATATTTCCATATTTTTTTAATCGTGAGCACTTTTTTGCTACATTTATTTGAATCAAAATTCATGTTTCTAATAATAAATCACAATTATCAAACAAATTAATCCCCAGTCTTTATTATAAATAAGATTTTAAAATAGAGATTTTACAGAGGATGAAGAATATGTTCAGTGTGTGTTAATAAGATCATATAAGTTATTTATTGCTGAAAAAATAAAAACCAAGTTGTTTTAAATGTCTAATGTAACAAAAAGTACTTTAGGTTTTATTGACTATTTCATCATATGCAAAAAAAAAAAAACCATGGTTATTTTAATATAAAACTAAATCTGCCACTTTTACTTTACATCATTTTTCCCCCTCCCTTATTTTATTTGCTATAATAAATATTTTTTGCAAAAATTATGGTGGTTATCATTAATTCTTTACATTTTTTGTTTTACCTTCATCACATGTCAAGAATTTTCCACAGCCTTGTTTGTAGATTATTTATTATATTCCTTTCCATCAAAATTCTTCTAAATTTTTAATTTTACTTTATATAATCTTGTTTTCAATAAATAGAAATAATTCACTGTGCAGGAAAGATTAATAAAATTATAAATATACTACAGCTTAACATTACTTTTGACAGGGCAGAGCATATTCATAGCATAAAGTCAGAGTTGTAAGTAAACAAACACATAAAATAGTCAATATGCAATTTATTAATTTACATATATGCCACTTTCATAGAACAGCAGCATATAAATTATTTTTATTTATCACATGGGTGTTGCTTACGATGAACCATACTTTCTTGTATTTTTTCTTTCAATCATTGTGCTCAGTGCAAACCACCTTGATGTTCATAGGACCAAAATATGACCTGAATTGATCTCATGCTCCATGAATACTGACTTTATGCTAGGGTCTGTTTTAGCATGCTTATGTATATACTTGTGCTATAAAAAGGGGTAGATTCTCTTACTTTTTCTGGACTTATGAGAAATGAATGCATTTGATTTTACCACTGTAGTTTAATTAAAATTTATTTTTAAGGTAATTTTATTTATTTAGCATATGGATTATTTGGACATCTTATTTATCAGCAAAATATCTTGAAAGAATCTACAGAGATTCACCCACGGCATTATTAAGTTTTTCAATTCTGCCATTGTCATTGCAGCCATAGATTTGAGAGATATTACTTCATGTTTTATGGTTTGGGTTGATACATATTTGCATAGCATTTATTGAGAAAATAAATGTAATAATCATCTGTTACCCTGAATCTGTTAATGAGACTCCAGTTAGGTCTAGAAAAATTAAATACAGCTAATTTTATTATGGGATCTGAAAAAAGGAAATTTGTTCAGAAAAACATGAAAATTATATTTTTATGCCATAATTATTTGCTAATAAGTTCTTCATTGAACATCTACAAAAGGTCATCTTAATTTGAGATGAGTGTTAGGTAAGGAAACATGATCTTAAGTTACTGGCAAGTCTGATCTGCTTATCTTTTTGGCCACACACTTTTCATGAATCTTTATGCATTCTCCTATAAGCATCAATTTAAAAAGCATAAACAGACCATTTATGCTTAGAGCTTATCATTATGTAAGCCAACCATTTGCTTACTATGCTGAATCAGATATTTAATTTATTGTGAGCTTAATATATGACTGGACAAATTAATTGTATAAACATTCATTTTATAGCAGGAGAGAAATAGAATCTCAATTTTTACTGCCTGTAATTAGAAATAAATATTAAATTTTGAATAGTCCACATTATGTAAATAGACTACTTACTGTCAGCCATTAATACATTTTTTAAACAATTTGTCTTCTGATATCTGGTGCCAAAATAAGTGAAATTACAGAAATCCACTACAAAAAAATGAAAACTTGAGTGTATCAGTAATATTTCTCATGGAAATATTTAATTAGGTATCCATAAATTTGGCATGGGGACTTTTTTTAGAACAAGGGTACCATAGCTACCTGCAGAATATGCTAACTCTAAAGAAAATATCCATTTTAAATATTCACATCTTAACTCCAAATAGTGTCAGCTAACTTTTCAAGGCGTTTATCCCTACAAATTAATTTTGATCTAATTTAACTAAATAAAGAAAATACATTAAGCTACAATCCAGGATTATTCCTAGATAACTAGTGGTAAAATTGTGTTTCAGTGTGTTATTGCAAAGAATTATATTTAGAGTCCAAGATGATTTTCTGTTGCTTAGCTGAAAACTTGGTGTGTTGTCTTTACTGGATTAGGAATAAAATCCTCATCTATAGAAAACATTTCCAGTTTTTTTCATATCCTTATTGGTAGAGTTTCTTCTTTTAGTAAAGTGTCTCTTTTGAGAAGTCAAAGCAATATCATCAGCATAAATGAATTTTCTGCATTCTATTTCAGAAAGACCATGAACGAATATATTAAGGCAGTGAGAAAACAGAACTTTATGGAAGTCCATTCTATAAAATTTTGAAACTAATACAATCACCATTTAGTGTCACTGAAAATTTCTTATTGGAGATCATTTTAGTAAATAAATTAAGCCTTCCTCCATTTAATAATTTTAAAATTTCTAAAAGACCAATCTTTCCAAATAGAATCATAAGCTAAGGTTAAATCAATAAAGGTCACACCAATTTTTAATTTATTTTGAAGGCCTTTTTAATATGAATTATTAGAAATAATATTTGTTCACTGTATCTTATTCCTGACATATATCAAAGCTTCTCCATAGCTAGATGACTCTCGACTATTGGCAAAATCTTTGATAGTTCTTTCAAAAAACTTGTAGGTAATATACATTAAATAATATTGGACAATATATTTTTGAATTTGCTAAGTTTATTTGGTTTTAAAACTACTATAGTTTTGAATTTATATTAACTTTTTGGAATGTTTTCTGTGTGAATAATGTTGCTGAATAATTTCACCAACTATGCATTGGCTTTGGTTTCTGAATTTTTAGAAAATTGTGAACATATGACTACTAGAAACTGTGTATGTTTTAGGTTTAAGTCACTTAAGGACAAATTGTAATTCCTGAACATCACATTTTATCAGATTAATAATAGTAAAACACTGTAAAACAAAAACTTGCAATTATGTTTTAGTTATGCTTTTGGACATTTTATCAATTGTGTTTAGAACTCTGATATATAATATTGGCAATCTCAATAGCAGTAATGGTATTAATTCTTTTGGAGGTACTTTTATATCTATAAAATTATTGTATAAGTGACTGAATCTTATGATTCTATGTAGTAAAGTTTTGTTTCTCTATGGTCTTTCTCTACATTGCTTGTTTGGCTTCAGTTAGTGATTGTATAAAATTGTCAGCAATTTTCAGATCATTGATAGATAAAACTGGCTGTAAAGATCATTTCTAGTTATTCTTGACAGATGGATTCTCTAGAAGCTGTTATTACAAGTTTGTTAAACCTATCATAATAAAAAGGAATTGGAAAAGCTTATTGATTTTCTTTTCAAGATATCCAATATACCAAATCCATTAAACTTTACTCAAAACTGGATGACTTTTAGTTATAGAAATGTGAATTATAAGAATAATTAGAATTGATTTATATTGACTATGGAAAAATGCTCCAAAAATCACAATTTCAATAGATAATAGACATCCTTTTTTGTCAAAGCAAAACAAAAATCAGGAGTTGTTTTATTTTTCCTTGGCATTATGAAGTAAATGATGTTGTATAAATAAGTTCATTCTAAAAGTTGACATATTACTTGATTTTTATTTACTTACTCTAAAGTGTAAAAAAATCTGAAAAAGTAGGGTATGGCTAGATTGTATTAATATGTTTACAAACATTGGCAACACAAAAACAATCTATACAAATTGTGATTGCAATATTATTTGAACTATCTTCAATGGAAATTATTTGCTTTACAAGATGATCTGACACAAAATTAGGCATATCATGTTTAGAATGTATTCTATAAACAATTAATGTATATCTAGATATTTTAAGAAGATACACATTATAATAAAAATGAAAAATGATATTTTTTTAATTAGAATTACATAACATTTGTAGAGATTCACTATTTTTGATTTTGACATGTCTTCAGTGTTAATTTAAAGCACTCCTAGGTAAAGACAAGATCACTCTGTTGAGGGTATTCCTGGAACATGTCATGTTCTATTGTCACCGATGTTATAATTTTTGATTTTGAAGGCCTACAACTCTCACTTCAATACAGCCTTGACATTGCTATCTCCCATAATACTTTATATATACATAAAAGATAGGAGAATTAACAAATCTTTATTATTAAAAATTTATGATTCTGAAACAATTAACTTATTTAAGAATTCTTTTAAAATTAAGGGCATGTGGGAAATAATCAGGAAATGTATATATTTGTTGGTAAATTTTCAGTCCTTTACACTTGAAAAGTCTGTTTTTAGCAGTGAAGCCAATGCTTGTGTTATATTTAATGCCTTTGTTTAATTTAATTTACTTTTGAAGTTGGGGGTAATTTAACTATTTCATTGACTAGTTTAGCTTTAGTCTTTTAATGTTTAGATAGATAGATAGATAGATAGATAGATAGATAGATAGATAGATAGATAGATAGATAGATAGATAGATAGATAGATAGATAGATAGATAGATAGATAGATAGATAGATAGATAGATAGATAGATAGATAGATAGATAGATAGATAGATAGATAGATAGATAGATAGATAGATAGATAGATAGATAGATAGATAGATAGATAGATAGATAGATAGATAGATAGATAGATAGATAGATAGATAGATAGATAGATAGATAGATAGATAGATAGATAGATAGATAGATAGATAGATAGATAGATAGATAGATAGATAGATAGATAGATAGATAGATAGATAGATAGATAGATAGATAGATAGATAGATAGATAGATAGATAGATAGATAGATAGATAGATAGATAGATAGATAGATAGATAGATAGATAGATAGATAGATAGATAGATAGATAGATAGATAGATAGATAGATAGATAGATAGATAGATAGATAGATAGATAGATAGATAGATAGATAGATAGATAGATAGATAGATAGATAGATAGATAGATAGATAGATAGATAGATAGATAGATAGATAGATAGATAGATAGATAGATAGATAGATAGATAGATAGATAGATAGATAGATAGATAGATAGATAGATAGATAGATAGATAGATAGATAGATAGATAGATAGATAGATAGATAGATAGATAGATAGATAGATAGATAGATAGATAGATAGATAGATAGATAGATAGATAGATAGATAGATAGATAGATAGATAGATAGATAGATAGATAGATAGATAGATAGATAGATAGATAGATAGATAGATAGATAGATAGATAGATAGATAGATAGATAGATAGATAGATAGATAGATAGATAGATAGATAGATAATAGATAGATAGATAGATAGATAGATAGATAGATAGATAGATAGATAGATAGATAGATAGATAGATAGATAGATAGATAGATAGATAGATAGATAGATAGATAGATAGATAGATAGATAGATAGATAGATAGATAGATAGATAGATAGATAGATAGATAGATAGATAGATAGATAGATAGATAGATAGATAGATAGATAGATAGATAGATAGATAGATAGATAGATAGATAGATAGATAGATAGAAGATAGATAATAGATAGATAGATAGATAGATAGATAGATAGATAGATAGATAGATAGATAGATAGATAGATAGATAGATAGATAGATAGATAGATAGATAGATAGATAGATAGATAGATAGATAGATAGATAGATAGATAGATAGATAGATAGATAGATAGATAGATAGATAGATAGATAGATAGATAGATAGATAGATAGATAGATAGATAGATAGATAGATAGATAGATAGATAGATAGATAGATAGACAGACAGACAGACAGACAGACAGACAGACAGACAGGTAGGTAGGTAGGTAGGAGGTAGGTAGGTAGGTAGACAGACAGACAGCCAGACAGACAGACAGACAGACAGACAGACAGACAGACAGACAGACAGACAGACAGATAGATAGATAGATAGATAGATAGATAGATAGATAGATAGATAGATAGATAGATAGATAGATAGATAGATAAAAAATAGAAAAGCGTATAGCACTACAATACTACAATAATTGCCAAAAATGATAATAAATATATCTTTTCAAATAAATTTCATTTGAAAAAGTCTGTTTGTTAATAACTTCACTTGAAAATGTCTACTTATTAATAGATGAAACCATGAAAGAATTTTAGTAAAATTTTATTTTTTCTTTATTTGTTTTTTTATTTGACTAATATTGTAATATTATATGATTTTTTAATTTAATTTAATTTTATTTTATTTAGCATTACTAGTATTTAATATATATATATAATATAAAAACTAATTAAAGGAAATCGTATGCGAGATAAGCCTTTAAATTTGTAAAGTTAGCAAAATTTGCCTAGTGCACTTTGAACACTAGATCAATTTTTTACGATCACAAATCAAGCTCTGCACACACCTTTGAGCCTATACTCACTAATGTGGTTTGCTCTAAATGCAACAATGCCAAACTCAAGCTGAAAAAGACTTGCATATCACCAGAGACAAATACTCAATTAACAAAAAAGATTCTTGGGTTCTCTGTTTGAAAAAATGGTCAACTTAAACAACTTATTTGCCATTCAAATACCCTTATTACTTATTCTCATCTCTTTAATAAGCTTCACAGTTTTTGTTCTATCATCAATACCATGACTATGACTAAGACAATTAATTAGACGAAAGTGCTCTAGATAAATTTTGCTAACAGCCTTAATGATTATTACTTACGTAATCAATGTGCGTTTAATAAATTTATAATTATAACTTTACAAATTTAAAACTTATCTTACAAACATTTATGTATATATTCTGTTAATTACATTTCTCTGAGATACTGTTACGAATTTTTTTCAACACTCAAGGAAATATACACACACACAAAAAAAAATACAAACAAAAGTACTTGTATTACTGTATTTCTTTCTGATAAAAACCATTCGTCTGGTTGAAATATAAAAAATAGCAGTTTTATATACAAATAATTTTGTTTGTATTTTATTTATATATATGAAAACTTTAGTACACTTTATCAATCCAAAGTTAACTTGAACTAGCCATTCATATTCATCAGTGAAAGAGTAGAAAATATTTCAGAAATAATACATATAGGTCAGGCAAGAGCCAAGCTCAATAATAAAACAAAATGATCATTGTAGAATGATTTAACACTTTCAATTGATGAGAAACATGCTGTACACTTGAAAGCAGTGAAACTGTAATTTCATTTATATTTTAATCAGAACACTATTGACTAGTGAATATTGCATAAAAATGATTGTACAAATATTATCAGAACATTATGTATACTACTTTTTTTTCTAAAAAATATTGACAATATTATGTTTACATGATGACATAACACAATATAATAAAAAATCTATTATTATTTACATTAGCATTAAATAGATTTTTAATTAGTATCATGAACAATCTTTACATTGGCATGTTATACAGATCATCCATAACTAGTAAATAATCATTGAAGATATTATCCCAATAAATTATCTGTAACTTTTCAAAAAATGTGACTGCTTATGTTGTCATGGTAACTATCAAAGAAGATTTAGATGAGATTTTTTCCATATTTAACAAAGTATTCATTAAAGATGTATTATCCCTCATCATTTATTTGTTGCGCTGATCAATTATCTCAGTTCAACAATAATTTATATTGTGGTTTTGATATATGTTTTTAAAAAAATTATTATAGTTCTGAAATATGTTACAGGATAATAAAAAAAACTAATAGTTAATGACTACTGCTGATAATTGTTATGCCTATTATTATGTATTGCAGTCATAAAATTGTAAGAACATAGTTTACAAGTTTTATGATAACTGAATGTGGCCCTTTTAAAAAATATTTTTATTTTGGTCAATGACCAGAACAAATTATTTAAATAGAGTATATAGATGGACTCAACACCTAAAAGTTCCTGAATCAATATCAGTTAGAGCACCAAAAAATGCATAAATAGTTAGGCCATTTTATTACTTTGGTCCTGATGTGAGCCAATAAAATAAATATATAATAAATAAATTTAACTAAACATTTCATTGACCTTAATGTTTATAATTGATATGTAATTTGAGGTCTTTTGCTTTCATAGCTATATATTGTTATCTTAAAATAATAATTGGAATCTATATATCAAAATTACTTTTGATATGCTTGTGCCAAATTCATCTATTGTACTGCTATACATATATATTTCTTATTTTAATTTTTTGATATTGTTTTTCACTGAAGAAATCCCAAAAACTAGTGTGGCTAAATAAATATAAGGACTACTATTAAGTATGCAGTATTTTCTAAAGCTTGCTAGAACATATGGATCTAGAACATAGTAAATAGAATAAATTACTATTCTAATTTAGATTTTGAAAATAGGCATAAAAGGTATCTGTTGTTTTGTTAATATATTGCTTTAGATCCACCATCAAGCATTGGTGGTCAAGAGGTCAGCACAGCTGCCTTAAAAGCAGTTGCCCCAGGTTAGCGAGTTCGCTTCCCCGCCGATGCTATGACACATGAAAAAAAAACTTTTTTACTAATGAATATAGACTTCATTATTTTATTTATATTTTTTTAATTGCTGAATTTCCTAACTAAATAAAATTTCATAATTGCCAGCAATATTTTTATATCTTTTAAATATTACTCTAACAGTAATTTTAAAATAGTGGCCAAAACAAATTTCACATGACTATAAAAACTGTGCTGTAAAACTAATAGTCATTTGACTGAAACTTCATTGATATCCTCACTGCTTAATTCACTAAAATGAAAATCCTGTGCAAACACAAAAATATTATTATTGCATTAAAAATTAAAATTCATATTATTTGCTTTACCATAGAATTGCCCACTGAAATCTTGAATAAAAAACAAAGACTGAATAATAGACTAACTAAATTTCTTGATGAATTTCTGTCTAATAATCTTCAATAATTGCAAAGAATGTTATATTTTATATAAATTTAATATTCCTCATGGATAAAGACCAATTTTTAAAAAGCAAAATAAGATGTTTGTTGTCATTTCATTCTATCAATTACTCAATATTACAATAGATAGCTCAAGAGAAAGAGCAATAAAATAAAATACTAAGTAATATTATTAATAAAATGAGTTTTTAATAAATTTCAATAAACATGAACATAAATATATCCTGAAAAGCCTTTCTTCTTATTGTACATCTATAGTTAGAATCTTTTCTGATTTCTAATCACTATTACTTTTTGTAAGCTGGTGATGCTTCCAATAATTTTTTTTAATTTGTCTATCTATTCTTCCTTTCCAATTTTTATTTGATGTTTCTTTTTCCTTGGTTTTGATTAGTAATTTTTATGTAATCCTTTTAAAAATATTCTTTGTATATATGTCAATATGTTTCTGTTTTGTTTTGCTTTCATGTGCTATAGTGTGTGATTTTTTTTTTACTTTTTAATTTTTTTATTGCTATTCATTCTCTTTTTGATTTTCCCACAGCTCTCTACCAGTAATTGTCAATTTCTTTTTTAACTTTTTCATTCAACTGCCAAACTCCACTTCTATATGTAATGATACTTTTTGCTGTTGAATCATTTATTGAGTTATAATATATTATAATTTTCATAATAACCCATATATCATTACTATACTTTTTCAACCTAGTGTGTTTATTTTTATAGTGTCATTTGTTGTTCTGGTTTGTGGAATCTTCATTTCTAGATATTTACATATCTCATCTGTCAGACAACTACTAGTATTGTTTTTATTTACTAACATCATGTGCTCAAATTTAATTAAAATGTGGGGCTTTAATAATAAAAAAATATTGTAAATATGTACTCAATGGAGAGTTTATTTATTGTCTAAACTCACAGGGATTAAATATACAATGTAGATCATGATTTTTATATGAGTTAAACTTTTAAAAAGTTTATCAATATATATATAATTTTTAAATTGTAAAAAAAGTACACCCATCTGATTTATGATTGGTAGAGAATTTATAGCAAAAACAAATATTCATAATGCTAAATTGGCATTTACATAATGAAATCTCACAAATTTTCACAGATGATCCATTTACTAATTTATGAAATCTATTTTACAAACATATAGAAAATGAATCCATATTTCATATCCATAAGATTTTAAATAGACCACAAATAAGATATTATTGACTATAGGTGCAAATTTAAATAAAATAAAATATTACTATAGCTTCATTTATTATAATTTCTATTACATTTACAAGACAGTTATGGGGAATGATTTTGTACAATAAATTAAATATAATTTTGAAGAAAACTAGAAAATAAAATGGCATTAAATAATACAGATTCATTCCATAGTTTTTAACTTAGATTAACAATAATATTGTTATATTTAATCACTATTACAAAATAAAAATAAAATATAAATTCTGAAATGCTAATGTGCAAAGACTTGTACAACATTTTATTTTATTTCAGGTCATCTTTTGAAAATCTTAATTATAAGAAAAATATTTAAATTATTCAATAAATAATTAGTAGATTTCACAAGGTAAATTAATACTTAATGATTCTGAAATGGGAGTACTATTTTGGACTAGTTTTAATGAGTCTTCTTTACATGTATTATGTGCAACATTTCATTTTCATAGTTAGCATTATCTAAACTTATCTTCCATATAAATTCTTAGTACTTTAAGCAAAGGGGTGCTCATTTTGTTTGAATGACAGTTAAATTCAAGAGATTCCTAGACTTTTAATATTATTCATATGATCAGTGAAATTTAATTCTCATTAAATAGTCAAAATAAGAGTCATAGATCACATGACCCTATTCTCTTAAGCCTGTAAGTTATAAACAATGAGGATTGAATTTCTCAACAAGCTTTGTGTTAAATGCTTAGCCAGAGAAAGCATTTATAATATCTCTGTCAGGAACCCCCCCCCCAAACACCTGACCATGAATTCATGCTTTGGCCCTACTCAGAGAGGTGCCAGGTTAGGTTCAGATACTAGATCTAAAAATATCAACCCAAAGCCAGCATTTAACTAAAAGTTATCTATTGAGTGAAAAATCTGAAATTTTCAGACACCTACATGTCATCAAAACCAGCTATCCTACTCAAATAGCTATATGGGGCTGATAGATCTTCAGCCATACCATATATTAGTAGTCTTAGCAATATAACATCACATAAGACTTAAGACAGAGACTATAAATAGTCAAAATAAGAGTCATAGATCACATGACCATATTCTCTTAAGTTTTTAAGTTATAAACAATGAGGATTGTCAATTCTTCAACAAGATTTGTGTTAAATACTTAGCGAGAGAAAGCATTTAAAATATCTCTGTCAGGAACCCCCACCCCGAACAGCTGACCATGATTTCATGCTTTGGCACTCCTCAGAGAGGTTCCAAGATAGGTTCAGACACTAGATCTAAAAATTCCAACCCAAAGTCAGCATTTAACTAAAAGTTATCTATTGAGTGAAAAATCTAAAATTTTCAGACACCTACATGTCATCAAACCCAGCTATCCAACTCAAATAGCTATATAGGGCTGATAGATCTTTAGCCATACCATGTATTAGTAGTCTTAGCAATATAACATTGCATAAAACTTTAGGCAGAGACTATAAATAGTCAAAATAAAAGTCATAGATCACATGACCCTATTCTCTTAAGCTTGTAAGTTATAAACAATGAGGATTGCCAATTCCTCTACAAGCTTTGTGTTAAATGCTTAGCCAGAGAAAGCATTCAGATTTTTCACTCAATAGATAACTTTTAGTTAAATGCTGGCTTTGAGTTGGTATTTTTAGATCTAGTGTCTGAACCTACCCTGGCACCTCTCTGAGGAGTGGCAAAGTATGAAACCATGGTCAGGAGTTGGGGGGTCCTGCTTTCTCTGGCTAAGCATTTAACACAAAGCTTGTTGAGGAATTGGCAATCATCATTGTTTAATTCTCATTACATTTATAATACTGTATATTTCCACTATATATATATATATATATTTAATATTATATATGAGTGTGTTTAATCTTTATATAGTCTTTACCAAAACAAGAACTTTTATAATCTATAAAAAGGCTTGTAAACTATTGATGCAAATAGTTTTAAGAGGTTTTTTCTTTAATGCCATAATGTGATTGAAAACCAATAATGCCTTGGAAAAACAATGTTGAATATTATCTTTATAATGAGCCCAAATTTATTTTTACTCTTACAATCAGAAAGGTTAAATAATATTATGCATGAATAGTTTTATGTTAAGTAAGACTCCAGTAAGAGATAACTTAAGAATGTCAAGTATATTAGTAACTTAATAAATATTTCAAAAGAATGGTATCTTTCTGTCAAGTGTTGGTGGTCTAGCGGTTAGCGTAGCTGCCTTTCAAACAGCTGGCCCGAGTTCACTTCCCAGTCAACGCTTTGACATATATATATATAATAGTATATTTCTTTATAAGTAATTTTATATGTTGAATAAAACTAAAAAGAAGATAGAAAAAAATTCAGTCTTATCAAACAATGAGATTGATTGAAACTATATTTATATAACTATGTATATATAATATTTTTAATGGATATATAATTTTATGAAAGATATTTACAACATCAAATAGACCATTTTAAAGCAAAACCTGTGAGTATCCTTTGATAAATTCTGTAAAAAGTAAATACTTACTAACTACGCTAACTAATTAATGATTAATAGTTATTCAATTAACAATAGTTAAATATTCTTTTATTAATAAATACTTCTCTAGATATGTTGGCTATTAAAAAATTCATGATTTTATTTTAAGACTTTATTAGTTCTCTGAAAAATTCTAGTTCTGCTCTGGTCTTAAATTTTAAGTTATATAATTGTATATGTGTGTGTTGTGTGTGTGTGTGTATATATGCACACATCTTTATTATATTCGACAATAAATATTTTTATCTTCTTCACTTTCCAGCTGGTCAGTAAGCATGAATTATCAAAAATTATAACATAGTGGTACTAAAATAGATATTTAAACTAATAAATACTAATATTTAATTAGGATATGATTTTTTATATTGAATAGAATTAATTATAATTTTTTTTTTTTAATTTTATATAAAAATCTTTTCAGGATCAAAAAAATAAAGTAAATTTCAATTAAATTATTTATAATATAAAAATTAAAAAAAAAACGATTTAGATTTATAGAAATAATATTATTTTAGAACAATTATTAATTAAAAGATAGATTTACTTGCTAAATTGTAATAGCTTTTTTCCATTTAAAAAAATAAATAAATTACATTTTATAAAATTATTTGTGTTATGTGTTGTATTTATGTTTTGTGATTTCATTTTTCAATCATACTTTTTAAATATTTTTGTATTATTAATCTCGATAAAGATTAATGAATACAAAAATAATATGTAATATGTTATGTCCATATAACATGTTATTTATAGCAGAGATGGCCAACTTTTGTGTTCATAAGATCTACTTTTTATTTTAAAAATGTTTTGCGATCGACTTATTGTCATAGGCGTAGTCTAAGTGGAGGGATGTTGGAAATACATACTATTTTTATATATCTACCTAGTAAAAAATAACAATTATTTGACGGGTCAAAAAACTCATATTCGGGGGAAATAAAGCAACATGAGTAATTATTAACAATACCTGTATTTATTAATTCAAATTAGCTACATTCAATCAAGATTAAAAATATTATTTTCAATAATGATATGGCTTAGTGGACTTCACCTATCTAGAATTGAAAAAAAAATTAGACCATAAACAACAAAAAAACTTGAAAATCTTGACTCGTTAGCCAACAGATCTTGCTAGATCGGCCTCGCGATTGACCAAAAATTGCTTTGTGATCGACCGGTGGATCACGATCGACTTGTTGGACACCCCTGATTTATAGGATCTGGATCAGGATAAGTGAAACACAAGTTTAAAAGAAATCAAAAGAATTATTATATATATGATTATCTTTACATTAGTGTATAGATTTTGATGTTTTACTGTAACAGGTTGTTTTGTTGTTTTTTTTACTGTAAAAGGCTAACTAACTGCCATGAATATTATTTATTTTAATGCTTTCTCATGTTTACAGAGATTGCTTTAGAGAAAAAAAAATTAGTTATTATCAAAATACATATTAAACAAAAGTTATAGCAATTATGCAATGTTTTTTTTTTGATAATATAAATGTTGTAAAGCTTCATGGTAAAATAATAATACATTCAATTGTTATGTCTATAGCTCAAGATTAAATCTGGGCTGGGTAAAACTTGGAAAATATTTTCCATATTTTAATAAAGTTTAGAATTTGTTTCAGATATCCAGTTCATAGCCAAGCCGTCCGACATTGCTTGGTAAATGGATATCTAATAATTCTTAGTTAATGACGAAATAAGATTTATAAATCACTTATCCCCTCTCTACTAACAATTGGAAAGCCAATACATAGTGTTATCTTTTATGATGGAGCTGTTGAAAAAAAATTTTTTTTTTTGCAATGGAAGTATTTTAATAATTATTAGTCATTCATTAGACTAGAAATTATCCACTTAAAGAATGAGGATATTTAAAAGCTATTTCATATTATCTTTTGTTCAATCTATATATACCACATCTACGTGTATTTGTTTATTTCTCTATATATACATGTCAGTATAGATGTTAAACATACTTTTTCACGCATGTGTATTATGCATAATTTTATACTTTTATACCAACAATGTATATACAAAATTAATTAGACTATAAATAATTTCATTGAGATAACTTGATAAATAAAAGAGTATGTGATCTAAATCTTCAAATAAGCAAAATTTGTTCACAGTATGTGTCATGTGAAATTAAGACTTTAAAACAATTTCATTTGCATTAAGACGAGCAGGTAAAAAACTTTCTAGAAAATGATCTTAATGATTTGTCATATTTCAATTGGTGCATAAATTATGATGTCAGATAAAGATATGAAATAAAAAACAAAAAATAATTTAACTGGATATGAATAAAATGCCGTGAATAAATGTCAACGAAAATTTTATAAAGAATTTTTTTAGAATGCATTTAATATTAATTAAAGTTATTTCATTTTGATATAATAACCTAGGAAACTAATGTTTTGATTAAATAGAAATTAAATGATGTTGTTATACAATTAAAATTTTACTTATATAATTTTATTACTTACTAATAGTAAAAGAAATATTATATCCTTTGTTCAATGGTTTTATGTCTGAAATAGTCACACACACGCTTTAGTAACGCAAATATACATTTTAAATTGAATAATGTGAATATTCCCTAAATAGTGATATATACAATAATATGCATGATTTATTATATATGTGATAATAATAATAATGATACAATACATTACTCTTCTGTGCCAATAATATGAGGTTAAAGGCTAGAGCAAAGCTAGAAATTTTTTAAGTATTTGAACATTTTGCAAATACAAGGAGAGATCAAAAATAGCAGGAATCATTCTCTGTTTTGCACATCTGTTGTAGTATATATTTCTGGTATTACATACTTTTTTGGAGGAACTCTTCTGCATAAATATTCCAAATGACATGACCATGTAAAATTGTGAGCCATGTAGCACTTTTTTTTGTAAAGTGTGTTTTGCGTATTTGTCAATTTTTTCATAATGGCTGAAAAGTTCGATCAATGTGAAATTCTGTTTTCATTTAGAAAAGGAAAACATTTGCAAGGCTTGGAACAGATTATAAACAAGTTGATCTTGTAAAAACACAAATTTATGAATGCTTTAATTAAAATGTTAAATTTACCACATTTTTAAAAAGCTTGGCAAATGAAGTCCAGAGTCAAAACGATACTGATTTTTTTTTTATGTAAATAGCAATTTTCTCTCAGATTTATTTTGTAATAGTCAGACATTTTATCTGTAAGTTCTGAAACATTTATGTAATGCTGTAAAATGTAAATATTCCATTTTGTGGCAAAGAAAAGAGTGCAAATGCCATCCTAAACAAAGTGGCATCTCTAAAAACCTTGAGTGTGAACCCCTTTTTATTAAATTCAGTATGGCCCAGCTTATCTATCACTGATATTCATTTGATCTCATTTCATGCATTTTTAAAAATCTTTTGAAAGAAAAATTGTCTTTTTTGTGTGTATGTGAACTTAAAAGTAGTGGGGAAAATGACAGAGGTATTAAAAGGCATCACTTTGCAGGTATTTTTGGGACTATGTTGAAAAGTGATAAACACATTTAGACATTTTTTTTTCATCAAATGAATAGTAATTTTAATGAGATCACATTTATAACACTTAAAAATAAATTAATAAATTATTATTATAAAAAACTGCTCATAATCTACCAAATCTTGGTAGGGAATTGAATTATCATATTTGTAATCCTTTTATATCTGTTTTTGAAAATTCCATTCCTTTCCACTCGTACAACTTATCAATTTTTTTTAATAAAATTAATTTTTCAATTTCTTTTTTTAATATTTTTATTCTAATAAATAATAACAATTTTGATTTCATATGATTAGTGTAGCTTTTAATAGCATGATCTTTTCTTGTTAAATTCTCTGTCTCAGTATTTGCAATCTGATTGGCTAAGCGCTTGAGAGGTTTGCACTCTCTCAGTTTAATTTCAATAGCATGTTATATTATTTAAACAACAGCTTTATAATTCAAGTTGAATATTAATAATCTAGAAATTCTTGAATTTCTTTTAATCCCCCCTTCTCCAAAAAAAAGATAAAATCACAATTTCCCACAATCTCTAAACTATAACATTTTTAAAAATAATAAACAGCATATAAATTAATATACTCATTTTACAAATAAATTTAAAATAAATTAGTGTACAGTAGTTTTTATTTTTTATTTCTTGATTTATCACAAATACTTCCATATGAACCAATATATATATATATATATATATATATATATATATATATATATATATATATATATATTGTGCCCTTTTGTATGGGTCTCCATAAATTGTTGTATCAATTTGTTTGAAAAATTTTAAATTTAAGATATATTTAGCTATATGATGTTAAGTTTGTTAATAAAAATCTTTCAAAAATGTAATTAAAGTAATTTATGAGTGTTTGATATGTGAAATTTGTGCTGATGTTTGAGAGAGATGTTTCAATAAAGATGATAATAGTATGTGGTTGGGAAAACTGGCCATAATTAAAACTGCATTAAAAAAAATTTAATAAATAAATGTTTAAAGCTAAAAGTTTTTAAAAAGACACGTTAAAATTAAATGCATATATTTATTGTTGATAAAGATTAATATTTAATAGGTGTATATAAATATTTTAATTATTAGTAGTACATAATAGAGGATTAATATTTGATTTTAATAATATCGAATTATTATTTTAAAAGTTGTTATAATATATTGTTTATTTTAAAAATATTTATTTTAAAAAAAATGAAATTGTTAGTTTATTTTTAGATTATTACAAGCGTTTGTATCTGTGTTGTAAAACAGATGTTAGTTAGACATATACACACATGCTTGTGAGTTTTTTTTAGTAAAGTTGCCAAAACTATTTTAAAATTTTGTTATAAAATTTATAAGTATTATATTGGCTATCACGAGATAAAAATAAAAAATAGTTAATGTGAAATATTAAATCTGATTTTAAAATACTGCTTAAAAAAACATAACGAATAAAAATAGACTTAGTTTGTTTATAAAAATAATCTTATAAAAGTTAAAAGTGAAATAAAGTAAGAAAGTATATTTTAAAAAAATGTTTAATGAATTTAAATAAATGATGAAGATTAATTTAAGAATTTAATAATGTAATAAATAATAAATATTAAATAAGTCATTATTTATTTATTTTAAATTCTGTATTGTTGGTAAAATATGTAAATAAGTTAGCAAGTTGATTGTTTAATTTACCAATCAAGTGGGGAGTTGATTCCGGTATAAAACCAAGGTTCAATTGTTCGGAGGGGATTATGATTGTAATTTTTAAAGTAAGGTGTGCTATTAAAGATAGCTAAGTAAAATTATAGACGCTCTCGTAGTCATTTTAAAAATTATAAGAGAGTGGTTTTAAATAATTTATAAAAAGTTTTACAGTCAAATATGCAGTGCTAATTTAATTATAGTTTCCTATTGATCGTCTCTATTGAAGCTCAATTTACTATCAAATAGTCATGAAGACATCGTATAAGGATAAAATGTATTGGAGATTTTATACTAAAAATATAACAAACACTGGATTAACTAAGAGAATTACTAGATGGGTAAAAGCAATATGTTGGACAGTATGTAACTTTAAAAGTTGATTGTAATTAATTTTGATAAAACAGATATTTTAAAGAAAGAGAAATACTTCTTTATGAAGAAAGTATTTGTAAATTATAAATCTAAGTATATATATCTTGGTAAAGATATGGTAAATAATAATGATTATATAAATATTTGCCTGGTAAAGTCTTTGTGGTTTAAAAGACTAAATTTTTGACAGTTTTAAAAGGCAAATAAATTGGAAGTTTAATTGGCTGAGAAGTACCTATAAGTAAAATTATTATATTATTAAAGTCTGAACGCTGGTCGTACAGAAGAATTAAAAAATTAATCTTACCTAAATTATTTTGTTAAGGAATGCGCAAATAAAATATACGTGGATATCCAAGTTAATTAGAATAATTAAATAAGAATTTATAAACTATTGACTAATTCTAAAAATAATAACTTTTAAATAATTTTTCTTTAAAGAAATGAATCCGGATCCTATAAACTATTTTAATTTTATTTTGTTTATGGTGGAACTGACTTTTATTTTTTATTTTTTTAAAAAAAAGAACGTTTTCATTTTTTCATAAAACTTTTAAAACACGTGATGTACCGGAAAAGGAAGTAATGTGTGGTGAAAGTTTGTGCCTAGGAAAAAGAACAATTATGGGTGAAAGAAGACACCGTTGGATTTTATGTAATATGTTTTTATTTATTAACTAACATAAATATTTAATTAATTATTGATTTGTTAAAGATAGGAAAGGTACATTTACATTTTTAAAAAAATAACTAAATATTAATATAACATTTCATTGCATAAAGTTTATTTTTTATAATTATACGACACATAATATTTAAAAGAATAATTGTTGAGTGTAAATGTGAAATTATTTTGTAAAACTATAGTCCTGGAGGACATCATATGGCGGACTGTACATTAAAGTATCATTTATGGTAAAAATTATATAATAATAATAATTTGATGTATTTTGATATGTTTTCTTTAGATTAACCAAATATTATTTGATTGTTAAATGAATGTATAAATATTTAAATAATATACATGCATAAGATTAGTAATAACAGTTTTATTTTAATATGCATACTTTGAATTTATGATGTAAATTTAATACAACGTAATATGAGAAATCTAGAAACAATTATATGATTCTTTCGTGGATAAATTTTAACGTTTATGTTTTAATATTAGGAATGAGATTTATTATATTAGTACAAGTTATTATTTTTCTTTCAAGTTAGTAAGAGATATAAAAATCTATATTTATTTTATTTTATTAGATAAGTTAAGTTAATTTTACATAGAAATTTATATTTTGATTTAAGGTTTATCGGATATAGATGATAGGGTATAAGAGAATTTGGATAATTATTATTTTTTTTTAAGATTGGTCATCTATTTTTTTGAAGTTGAATAAGGTTAAAATGATATTTGTAGATAAAAGTTTAGTAGGAAGGAATAGGAATAACAAGTTAAGAAGAGTAATGGTTTAACTAGAAAAGAATCATAGAATTTTCTTTAATATAATACCTTATAAAATCGATAATTGTTGAATAATTTTAAAAATTATTTTAAAAGAACATATACGTATTGCATATTTTGGTAAGACATGTAATATGAAGTTACATTAGAATGAAATAAATAATTATAATCAATAATGATTATTATATTACAAAGTTATATCAGTTTATACATTATTTGACATTGGAGTAATGCTAATAGTAAATGTAATGCATATTAGTACTTTATAATATAAATAGCAGAAATACTTAGGTGAAGTAGCATTTCAATTATTAACGTTTGTTTATTTACCTGTACTACATTTTAGGATATTTTACATAAAATTTTCTTGTATTAATTGATGACAAAATGATATCTATTAAAATTTAAGTTCATCAACTTAATTAAATGTTGTTGATAAAACATTTAAAGAATGTATAAATTATTTATTTATGATTATGGAAATAGTAACAGTGTAAAAAAAAAATTTAATTTTAATTTGTTTCTTTATTGCATTGCCTTAATTAATTAATCAATCCTTTCTTATAAAATCTTTAATTTTTTTGTACAATGCTTAACATTCATCAACATCTACAGTTTCGATTGCCCCTGCAATCTTCTTCAGAACTTTTAAACTTCTTTATCTTTTACGTTTTTGCTCTATTTCAGTTAAAAAAAAAAAAAAAAATTAAAGATTTTATAAGAAAGGATTGTAAAAAAAAAACTTGTATTATTATTTTTTCTTATTTTTTTTTTATTTTCTTTGGTTTCCACTTTTAATGTAAATAGTGTAAATAAGTTATTGGTTATAGTTGATGCAAATAAAATTTGTTAAGTTATTTTAAAATGTGTCGAATTCATTATTTTACACCACAGCATTTGACAACAGATAATTTGAATAAACATAATATTTGCACAATATGAATTTATTATTATTATTATTTTAGAAAGAAACACAATATTTTCTTAATATAATTTATAGAAATTGATTGACATTAACATATAATATTATAATAGTCAGAAAGTAATTATAATGCACAATATAAGAGTATAATATTATTTACTGCCACAGATGGTTAAATTATAAGAATTTAGTATATTTTTAAAATTAAGATACTATATGGAAATAAAAACATGTATATGATTTACTTATTTTCTTAATGATTGATAGTATAATAAGAATAGATAAGATTAAGTTATACACTAAAGATTATTTTTGTTAGTTAGTGTTATTGGAGTAAGTTAGGTGTATTTAGGTTTGATATTAAATCCCTTATCATTCCTATCTGCACGAATTATTATTACTTTAAGATAATTATAAGAACCTGAGATTATTTAATTATATTTCCTTAACAAAAGATTGAGATTTATTTATCTATTATTATGAAAAGTAGTTAATTTATGAAAGACATAAGAGTGCTGTAGATGTAGTAATGAAATAATAAAGATGTAATTAGTATTCTTATGCCATTGAAATAATGTCTTGGGAAGACATTGGCTCAATGTAAATTCAATTACCAATTGTAACTTCACTTCACAGTCTCATGATTTTATTAAATACTTATTAATCAGTAGATGATATTGAACTATATTAATTTTTGATAAGTTATAATAAATTTGATAAGATATAGTATTATAAAAATATATTAAAGATAATTATACATATTTTAACTAAGCATAACGATTTAATTGAGCTAGTCATATTTTAAGTTATATCATATATCGAGAAGTGAGGGTACAATATATATATATATATATATATATATATATATATATATATATATATATATATATATATATATATATATATGCATATTAAATATTATAGTTCTTAATAACCTATACATTAGCACATATTTTTGTAACATATGGATAAAAATAAATAGTTGAATCACTCTAAGAATATAATTTAAAATATTAGATATATTAATCTTTAATTGAGATTTAAGGTTTATATCTATGTTAGAGATAATCTATAGTTTAATAAATGAGTAATGGTAATCATTACTATATTTAGAATGGATTATGCTAAAGTTGTGGGTGGGGTAAGTTTGACTCTTGCAATCAAAATGTAATAATTTATATTAAATATTATATATAAAAAATTGTATATAAGCAAAAATATGCATATAAATTAAATAATGTATATTTACTTATATGAAGCCCATCTATTCCTACAAACTTTAAATAGTACATACATATATTTGTATAAAAATTAAATACTACCTAATGATATCCTATTAATAATAAGTAAAATAAAAAACAATATAACATTAAATACTAGTAAAATTCTTAAATTAAAATATAAAATACTTTTATTAGCCATTCATTAAACTTGAGTTTATCCATTTAATGAATAATATTTCTGTAATATAATTTTCACTACACCACTGTTATGCAAAGTAGGGACTGGTTTTTAAAAGCTTTTAACACATTATGGAGGGGTATAATGATGACCATATGACCAAAGATTTGTGGAAAAAATATATGATCCCCAAGATACTCATTTTATGCTTAAGTAGCACTCATCAGTTGGCCCAGATCACAATCTCTTCCACATATCTTTATCATTGTTCAGTATATAAAGATAGCAAATTACACCAGTTTAATTGATGTGTCAATCTTACTGCCCTCACAACTTTAACCCAAACCACTTGATGAAAATATATATATATAATTTTTATTAGTCATTCATTAGACGAAAAATTAACCACTTAATGAATAATTTTATATAATGTAATTTTCACTACACTGTCACTTCACCAAAACACTATTGTAAATAAAGTAATCACATATTGGCTTATTATTTTGTTCATATTAATAAATTTAAGTGATACATAGCCTTTCTAATAATTTAATATAAAAGCACTAAAAACATTTTATTTAAAATTGCATTTTATTATAATAATTTTTTCTACAGTACTGCATTCCAATATGTAATATATAGGGGGTTTGAACACAGATTTTCACATGATCCTCAACTATCCATGCTATCTTTTACTGCTGACACACACACATCAAAAAGATAAATAATCACCAATATACATATTTCATGCTAAACCAACACTCGTCAGTTGATCCAGATTATAATCTTCACACATATATACAATCAATGCTCAGCTTATATTAACATAGCTGATCTTCATACTTTAATGGACAGGCTTCAATCCCCTCCATCCCACAGCTCTTCAGCCATCCATTTCATTGAAAATCTGATGATGGAATGCTCAAAGCAGACATTGGTGCCAAGCTTCTCATCCTACCTATGTTGACCTTAAGTTACTCTGGGCATTTATTGTATATATATATGTGTGTGTGTGGAGATTATAATCTGGACCATCTGACAAGCGCTTGTTTAGCACGAAATACGTATATTGGTGATTATTTATCATTTCGTCATGTGCAGTATGAGATAGCGTGGATAGTTGAGGGTCGTGTGAAAGTCTGAGTTAAAATTGCATTATAAGATTCTCAAAATAAAATGGTGAGCTTATATGACATTTCTTTGAAGTGAAGTATAAACCTCATATCGTTACATCTTCATTTTATTAATCATGTTAAGTGAATGAATGCTAATAGACTTTCTTAAAAAGTATTTTACAGTGAACTTATTAATAGTTTCATTATAAAGTTTATTCCAAAGACATTCTAAAGAAGAGCAATATTTTCTGCTTTCATTTGAGATAATTAACTGAGAACAGAAATCAATGAAGAGATTTAATTATTTAGATATTGGCGTATTTTTTAAAACTAAAGCTCATTATAAAAATGTTAAAAGATAGCATTGCAATATGGCAAATAAATAAGTGTAAAAGAACAGAATGTGATTTGTGTGGATCTTTTTGTGGTTAAAGGATTAGTTTGCATAGTTAACACAAAATTCAAATATATATATATAATTTGATATTTCGTTTTTGTGTTCTGTTTAATTCAATGATTAAAATGACCATACTCATTTATGAGTGGCTACTAACGATGATAACTTTTCTACAATTTTTGATAGTCATTTCAAATATATAAATGTGCGCACGTGATCAAAATAAAATAAACTCTTTTTCAAATTAGTAAAATATAAATAAACTCAAATATATATTTCATATGACGTTTAAAGAGAACAATTGCATATTTAATGTAATTAACCGTTTTCAATTAATACAATTGTATTTTTATTTTCTTTTAAAAATATCAATTCCCTTTTTTTAAAGATGATGACATATTTATCAGTTGATTATTCTGCTACTGATCTGTAATCTTAATTGATATAAGTAGGAAGATCCGTTTAAAACAAAATATTTTTTTAAAAAGTAGGTTAATGAAGATCATAATAGATAGTCAGTAACTCGATTCGATTTTCGAACAAAAATTATTTAATAAACATGACTCCCCCTTTTTATTAACTAATAATTTGAGATCAACATTTTTATATATAATATCAAAAAAAGATTTTTCCGCCTTTGACAATAAAAATCTTTTAATATTGAATTTCTATACTGCATATTAATGGAAAGATGATTTATCTTGCTGCATCTCTTATCATAGTTTTTAAAATCCATATTGTAAATAATTTATCTATTTTATTTTTATCAATGTTTTTAGTTTGTTTTTGTAGTTTACATAATTTGTGTTTAACTTTGTTCGTTTATTTAATATAATTAAAGCAATAAAAACTAATGGTGAAGTTCATAAGTGTTTAAATTAGAATGGAAGTTTATTAAAATGGAACAAAAAAAAATATTTGTACAAGTCTAAGATACTTTTTTAAACACTTTAAAATAATACAAATTTTCATAAACAACTTATAGCTTATCCAGTTAACCATTGAATTAATATTTAGTAAATGAATATTAGTTTGTAACAAAAAATTACTAATAATTAAAGAAAAAGCACACAAAAAACAATTTTTTGTGTTTGTGCATGAAGTAAAAAATATACAATGTGGTTCTTACGCTTTAATCCCATATCTCACAATATTAAATCACTCTTTATAAAAAAATTAAATAACCTTAAGACTAGAAATCAAACCCATACCCTATTTCTGCAGCTACATGGAATCTGATCTTATTAATAACACCCCAGTGACTTGGCTATTGAATATATTAATTAATATGCATTAGATATATATTGATTATTGCTCAATTGCTTTCCTATTTGAAATCTCTTTTGTTTCAATAAGACATGTAAATAATCTCCAATATATATAGTAAATCTAATAAAGTTAATTTAAACCTAATATATAAACACAAATACTTTATATAACATATATTTATTAATATAACATGAAACAAATATACACATGTGAATTTCCACTATATACAGCAATTATACCAGTGCCTGTTAGCTGCTATGCAATTATAGAAAGGACTCCAACCGCCCTCATAATTTTACCTATTACTTCCTGAAGTACCTTGACAGCCTGACTCATAAATAGTTACAGTGACGCTTATAGCTGTACTCTGACACCTTGCTTCATATCAGCATTAGTTTTAGCAGTTCCCAGTACTGAATATGGACTTGCTTCACTGTGTTATCCATTTTGTTTTGACAATTATGTAGTTCTTTTGCTTCATTGTTAAAAAAAATACATTTGCACTGTGATTTAATTATAAATAACTCAATTACATAGTAAATCTCATTAAAGGAAAAAGATGTATTACTGAAGAATATCCTCATAAAAAAAGATGAAGATTTATCAGAAATAAATAGAGTGGTTACTAGGATATGCATATTAAAAAAAACAATGGATTCAATCATTAACAAAAGCCTATAAATTGAACACCATCATCACAAGTCCCCAGTATAAAGTCTAAATGTTAAGAAATGAAATAGCACAATTAAATACCATGCTGTTTGCTCATAAAGATTGTCTTATTACTTTACAAAATCAAGGACAAAAACAAATAGAAAATGATCATGCTGTTTCTGATGATTATGAAGATTCATCTAATATGAGTTAAGCTGAAGTGATTGCATTATCTGCATTGACACACATGACTCAGTCACTATAAATCTATCACAATTTCTATTTTCCAATCATTAGCAACTCCAACATTAGAATCACCACAGGGAGACTCTGATACACCATCTTCTCTTGGGATCATCATTATTAGTATCAACTATATGTTCAGACACTCACATGAATGTTGGTATGTTTATATCTGGGTCAGTCCTTATGCTGTCATATTGAGACATTTTGCTGTTGATGATGTGTATGTGCTGATAGATATTATAATCATATTATATGAATTTGTGTTTATATTAGATCACCAATAAACACAATTTGATTCCTCTTTGAGGTCTTAAAGAAACCAAGCATAATAAACTTTTAAGGACTATTACCTATATTCAGATCAGTGCAGTTCTTATTAGGATGTAGCTTATATGATTTACTGTGATGATAATGTTTATTCTTGAATTTAAGACAATGGGTTGTGGATATCTGTCATTTCTAGCAGCCAAATTTCACTCTGAGTAATAACTATCAATATTTTCTTTTTATATAATTATTTATTTTGATAAACAACATGAATGGAGGTTCACTATCATGCATCAACTAATATAATTTTACTGGATTTTGTCTCTGATCTGGAAAACATTAAAGCACTGTATTTTTCCTTCTCAGATCTCTAAAAGTTCTTAACATTGGTTGAGTTTTTTTGAAAATAAAATGAAGTGTTTTAATATGTTTGTGAATGTCCATTCCTTATTATAATTGTAATTTTGACAAATAAAAATAAATTATGTCATTTTTTCAGCTAAGAAAGCAGAGGAGGCTAAAAATTTTCTGATTATTGTTTTCACCACAATTTGATAATAATTATTTTAACTATTTATAACAATAGATCATTTTCAAATAAAAGAATACTGCATGCTTTTGAAATTCAAAACTGCCTAATATTAAATATATTTTGTCAGAATGTGTATGAAATAAATAAAAATGATGAAGAAATATTTGACATGGAAAGATACTCTATTATATAAGAGCAAATATTGAAAAAAACAATTAGTTTCATTATAGATAAAAACATAAAAGAACAACATTATGGAGAATACTTTATGAAGTATTATAACTTTATCTTATTGCATTGCCAAATCCATATAACATCAATATCATCTATGTCCTTTATTACTTTTGACAATATTTTTTTACAACCTACTATTGACAGTTTTCTTCAGAACTTTTACTTATATTCAAGATTTGGAAATATTAGTAGATGTTCTGAAGAAGATTGCTGGAACAATCGAAACTGTCAATAGTGGGTTGTAGAAAAACATTGTAAAAAGTAATAAAGAGCATAGATAATATTAGTATTATATTGTGGAGAATAATAATATTAGACAGAATATGCAAGTTTATTTATTCAAAATCCTGCAAGGTTTGATGCAGTGGTTGAATGGCTAATTCTGGATCATAAGGCCCTTGAATCACAGCTAAGCTTTGGCATTTACAGTGCTTAAATTTCTTATAAATTCTGATTAATAAACCATTATTTGACTATTATTACTTTTATTTATTTATACAATTTAATGAAAAAAATATCAAATTGAATTGATTTAGGTTTCAATTGTGATAAAGATATAGAATATTTTACATTAACATACAAAATCTTTTAAACATACTAAATAACATTTAAAAATTGTCATAGATTGTATTGCCAGAATTGTAATTTAAAAATACTAAAGATAAATTGGATATAAACACAGAATAGAAAGAGAATATAAAGTTTGTAGAATTTTCAGAAAAACAATCCTTTATTAATGAGATATAAGATAGATAAACCTAAGCTATTAAGAAAGACAGCAACAATTGATGTACCTAATATTTAAAAATACTCATGTATATATGCTTACTTAAAATTAATGATTTAATATTCTATTGTTTATGGTAATATTAAAAAAAATGAATCTTGTTTATAAAATACCTTAATATATTACAAATTGGCTTACCTAAAAAAAAATTTAACTATATAAAAAAAAGACATTTCTAAACCTAAAACTGTTTAGCTTACTAATAAAGATTGCTTTTTGCATTATATGAATAATTAAAGCAATTTTAAAAACATTTTGAATTTTTATCTTCTTGAAAATAGTTTGATGAATTACATCTTGATTCAAAAATGAAGTCTTTCAGTTTACTAATAATCTTTTTTAAAAATGTAGGCACAACCCAACATTTTATGTTAATAATTATACCTATCAATTACAATTAGGGCCTTCCAGAGAAAATGTGAGGCCTGGGGCAATTAATATTTTAGAGGCCCTTCAAAATTTAAAATAAAAAGGTGGGGGGGGAGGAAATTAGAGTTTTTATTTACAGTGCCAAAAACAGGACTCTGGAGGCAGCTAGTTACAAGTTGCAAAAACAAGCAAAAACATATCAGATCGAGATAGCACTTGAAAAAAATAGATTCACTCTAGCACTGTTAGTACCCTAAAACATGTTAGCACAGAACAGACTGATAGGGGCTGAGACTATTAGTTCTGCTGCAGTCACTTTTGTCAGTGAGTATTCAAATTGGTACCTCATTCCTAAACTTGCTTACATTTTTGAATCATGGTATACCTACTTGGAAAAGTTTTTTTCGAATATTTTTTGGGGGAATTTAACTGTAAAATTAAGGCTGTTCTGATATCACTTTGCCTTCTCATATATTTTTGTTTAACATATTGAGTTGCCAAGTTAAGTCCCTAATATTGTGAGGCCCAGGGTAGCTGCCCCTCCTGTACCTCTCTCTGATTGGTCCTGATTACAATATATTATTATTTTGTTAATAAAAAGCTGGACTATTCAAATAATTGTTCGATTTTTTTTTTTACAATTGTGCAAATCTTTATCTAGAAAAATGAAATAGCCATCTTATTTAACAGACATCACCTAAAAATTTTTAAAAAAGATGAGAAAAAGCCTAGGCATTATTCAATTCTTTTAATTGCTTGAATAATCTATTTGTGACTTCTGAGCACACAAAAAATATATATTTAAAAATAAATTATCAAATAATGTACAATTTTTTATTATGACTAATTTTAATTTTTTTAAAGCATTTCAAAATTATTTACATTTCCTTAAAAGTGCAAATAATTTATTTTGATAATCAGGTGTTAAGAAATAAGATAGTTAATGATTTGCCAAGGTATTTTATTATTTTTTGACATAAATTATTCAAACTATTAATCATATAACCTGTTTATGAATGGTTTATATAATGTCCTAGCCTTGAAACAAGTGACTAATTACAAAAAATGTGTTGTTTTTTTATTATAGACTTTTCTTTTTATCTGCATTTATTAAAATAGATCCAAAAAATTTGACTTTGGGTCTACTACTCTCAGAACTGGAGAAATGTCTCAAAAATTGCTTAAATAATAATGTCAATTGTCAAGTGTCGATGGCCGAGTGATTAGCACAGCTGCCTTACAAGCAGTTGTTCCGGGGTTTGCTTCCCGGCTGACGCTTTGACACATTAAAAAATAATACTAATGTCAATTACAACAAAGAACAAATGATGAAACATAATTAATCCAAAGGTCTGTTTTCAGGATTTTTCTTATTTAAGAAGATTTTATATTTTAAACATAGATTTTTTATTGAATCCCAATCTTTTTAGAAATGTAAATAAACATTAATTTTACTGTCTATAATTTTGTTTATTTATAAATATTATCTGTATCCTGTATAAAATTATTTTCAATATTAATATAAAACTTTAAAGTATAATATATGTTTATTTTTATATTGATACAAAACTTTTTTATAATAGCCATTAAAACAATAACTTAAAAGACTAATTTATTCTAACTGAATAACATTTTTTTAAAAACAAAATGCAGATCAATATTTGATTTAGTAATTCATTGTAAACTGCATTTTTTTCCCTAAAATTTTTGTTTGCACTTATGTATACAAAATTAATTTATTTACTGCAAAAATCATCTTAGAAGTTTTATTTACACAATAGTTTTTGAATAAATAGGTATACAGATTAAGAATATTTTACTTGTATAACAATTAAACATTTGAAATACAGGCACTCTTCACTTACAATTACAAAACTTAATGATTTTTATAGACCACTAAACATCACATGATCGCCATCTTTTATACTAGCACATAATTGTTATTAAACAAGGCAAAACTCTCTCCATACAGTAGTGCACCCTGTGCCAACCAGAGTAATCAATGGATGCCAGAAGGCTTTGTGCATAAAATCCCTATCTAGTCCTTACTCATCCAGGCTTGTGGCCTTTGTCAGTGATATCCAAGGCTCCTCACTGACGAAGGCCACAAGCCAGAAACTAGTTGAGGGATATTGGATGAGTAGGCACTATATAGGGATTTTATGCACAGAGCCTTCTGGCATCCATTGATTAATCTGGTTGGCACAGGGTGGCATTACTGTATGGAGAGAGTTTTGCCTTGATTTTTATAGAAATGTTAAAAAACAATATGAATAATTGCAATCATTAATATTAATTTGTTTTCAATTAATTTAGTGCTCTAGAAAGGAATTCACAAAAACATGTTTCAACGTATAAAAGTAAAATAACTAAATTCTAAAACTTAATTTTGGCTAAGCACTTTCAGAGCCTGTTTGCTCCATATTCATAGTTTTAATATGTATTAAAATCATTGTATGCAAATTTATGCAAAACAAATAAGACCATCAATATTTTTGAAATTGTGAAACATGTATCTTTACTATTTATAGCATTTATGTCACTAGCAATGAAGTAAGCCTCCTTGATTTTTCTTTTGGCATCATTTCTCTCAATACACACTATATCAGCCCTGGAGGGTTCAAATACATGATTAACTACCTTTTGATGATTAACAAATATAGAATTGCCTTCATTTTTGTTTAACAATCTGTTATATGCATACTTATGCTGAGACAATCTGTTACTGACTGTGACTCAAGTTTTACCATAATATATTGCACTGCATCCTACTTTAGATCATGCAATCTTGTATACTACCCACCTGTGATGTTGATTCTAGTAATTTTGCTTTTATACGTTGAAGCATATTGTATTAATTATGAAGAACTAGTGAAACAAATTTATTATTACAAGAACATGATGAAAGATGGCTGATGAAAAAAATAACTGCCATATAAACAATATGACACTGCATAATGATCTAAGATGAGCAATTTAAGTAGTACTATACAAATCACTATGATAATTAGCATATTTGCCAAATATTAGTCCAATATTTAGAGAATTCTCTTGATGTTTTATATATACTCAGAAAAAAATAAACTTTCCATACATTGTAAATAACAATGCACCAGAGCCTCTGTTGATTTGTCTAGAAAACAAAATAATACATCTTTTTTTTTAAATTATAAAGAGTGTCATATCTGATAAATATTATTAATCAGTTTCAGACATAAATGCACTAAATACAAAATACTATGGTCAATTTTATATATTTTAATCATTGCAGCTGTTATTACTATATGATTTTTTTTACATAATTATTAAAAATGAATGGTCTATTTAATAACATATATATATATATATATATATATATATATATATATATATATATATATATATATATTTGTCTCATATATATATATATATATATATATATATGAGACAAATGGTTATCTACTAATCATCTCCTCTCGGTTTAAGATGATAAAAACAATGTATTTCTCATCAGTTCCTAATAGTTATTACATAGAATATTGGTAGGATTTTATGAGGTTAGGATTTATGTGCATATCTCTTTCTGTGTCTACCATTGCTTATTTTTTATATTTACATCATTTTAAAAAATATTGTAAACATTTTCTAAAGGTTATAAAATTGTCATCCATTTTGATGACTGATAATTGAAGACAAAATATAATAATTTTCACTGCATTATAGATATAGTCAGCATTCATATTGATATTTTATTTGGTTAATTAACTTGAATATCACTTTTAACAAGAATACTGTCTAAAATTAAATGGAAATGGCCATCATTGCAAAATTAGAAAAAAATGTGAAAAAATGAGATAAAAATAGAAGTTTATTTCACTCATAAAGGCACAAATATTAGAAACCCATATAGAGTAAAAATCATAGTAAACAATAAAAATGTGCAGATTATAGAGACTGGTGGCAGTGTAACAAAATTGTTTATTAAACTTAATGAAAGATACTAAACACATATAATTCATGCTTTTGCCCAAAAGTTCCCATTTTTATGATAAAATGTAGTATTTTGACTTAAATGTATAGCAGGATTTTATCTAACCAAAGAACATCTTTAAATTATTATGAGAAATTTTAATTATGTTGTTGGAAAATGTTTAAAAAATAAAAATGTCTTGTGGGTAAATCAGTATATGGAAACAGAAATTGAAGAGGAAACAAGTTTAAAGTGGAAGGGAACATAAAACCATGCAAGTGAATTTACAATAGAGATGTATTATAATTTGATTAACAAAAAATATTTATTTTATAACAGTAATGTACTTAATAATTTCAACACAGGAAGTAAACTTGTATGAAGGTTTATAATGATGATATATTATAAGTTGTGATATGTTGGACTATTTTCATCATTTATGAGACCAGCAACACCTGAAGAAGAGTGGAGAATAATACTACTCAAAACGTTGTGTAATTACTAACCTGTATTGTCTATTTTTGTGTTATTACTAACAAGTTGTTTGTATTTGGAAAGTTTAAATAAAGTTTAAAATTTTCTATACATTCAACATTCACTCATAAATGATGGAAATAGTCCAACGTATCACATCTTAGGAAGTAAACTTATTTTATAATTTTAAAAGACTTTAAAGTTAGCTAAGATTTAAATGATATCAACAAGATGTCAAATATATTACTATGAGTAGTTATGCAGATAATAGAACGTTATATACCATCAATTAATAGTAAATTTTTAATTAATATAATGTAATATATAAGAAGAAAAAATATAGAAATATTAAAAATTAATCTCTTTATAAGAATTTTTTTTTTCCAAAGATTTATAATTGCTTTCTTTAGTATTTTCTTTCTCTTGAGTGATGATTTTCTAACTTCAGTTTATTAATCCTGAAAAATTTTATTTACTCTAAAAAAATGGTCCCAAAAAGCTTAGCGAGGGAAGTCAAATGTCAAGATAATTAGGATATTTTTCTCTTTGACACAAATGGCAATTTTGTCTCAAAATTAGTTCTTAATAGTCAGACATTTTATCTACAAGTTCTGAAACATTTGCGTGATGTGGTAAAATGTAAATGTTCTATTTTATGGTAAAGGGTGGAGAGCAAGCTTCACCATGACAATTCCCCTGTGAGCAGATTTGAGTCAATTTTTAATTAAATTTAACATGACCTAACTTATCTAACACTCATATTCACTTGATCTCTAATCATGTGACTTCTTTCTATTCTCTTGAATAAAAAATGTCTCTTTTTTTTTTTTTACAGACTTTGAAGTTGTGAAAGAAAAATGCTGCAGCCATTAGAAGGCTTCACTTTGTGTTTCCAGACTATTTTGAATAATGAAAAATACATTTATACTGGTACATTGTAATAAATAGACAGTACTCAGAAAAAAATTAAATTTATAACACTTAAATATTTTTTTTTATAAAATTCTGGTTATTTTTGAGTCCCCATATAAGTGCAATGATGCACTATTTTAGTATTCTAAATAATAGTAATATTTATCAAACAAAACAATTTTTTAAAAAAAGAAATAGCTAAGCTTTTAAGGTATTGTAAATAAGAGCAAACACCAATTAGCAAAAAACAGTTTTGTCTCATTTTAATGTTACTTACTTTGTTTAGGAAAAGTGCTTTATATTTGATAGATGTGAGATTAAAGATCAGTGGAATATTATGTACCAGAATGAATATAATGAAAGTACTAGTAGATTTTTATGTGGGGAAAGATTTTTATATATGCTACCATCAATGAGAATTTGTGTATGTGACCTTACATATTAGTGATAGCTCTACTATCAGCCTCTTATAGATCAACAGTCAAAGATGATACTTTATTTATTAGATTTTGCTAGGGTGGTGGTGACAATGTAAATAATTTTACATTCAATTTCATTCTCTAAATAAAAATAGTGATCAAGCATTGGTGGTCGAGAGGTCAGCACAGTGCCTTACAAGCAGTTGTCCTGGGTTAGCAGGTTCACTTCTCCGCCAATGCTATGACACATGAGGAAAAAAATAGCTAGAGATTTATAATAATGGCCACTTATAGATAATTATCATGAGGTTTATAAACTATCTGCTTAAAAAAGGAATGCTAAAAATGATTAAAAATCTGGAAAAAGTTTCAATGTTTTACCTAACTCAAGTACAAAGTAGGTCTTATTCGTAACAAGTGTATATATTATGTCTGTACTATGAAGTTTTTACAATGATAAAATAATATATAATAAACAAAATTTTTCTTACTTGAAAGTTTTATAAACTATTTCTGTAATATAACTTGTATATTATATAATTTGAAATGTGTGTATATATATTGATAACTAAAATACCTTAAATATAAATCAAACGTTATTAATATTGCAATTAAACAAAAACTTGGGGTTTAATGAATTATTTTTTTTATTATCTGCTCGTTTAATTGCAATGACCCATATTATTAAAATGCATTAAAAAGTTTATGCATGCAAAATGCCAGTTATAATTTATGAATTAAAATTTTTAAAAAGTATATTGTATTTTTTTATGATCAGTATTTGTTTATTCATTACATAAATTGATTCACGTAAATAAGCTGTCAAAAGGCTTTCTCTTACACAATGTGAGAGGAAAATGAGATATATGGTGTAATATGTTTCTAAATTGATTTCATTAAAGTTTATTTGAAAACTTATTACAGAAAAAAAAATATTAAAAAATTTAAATAAAGAAGTAAATGAAAAATGTAGTTAAATTACTTAAAATTATGCAGCTTTTATTCACGAAACAATTCACATTCATATATAAGGTAGATTTAAATATATAAATATTGGTCTCACATTAATAGATGTAAAACATCTTCACTGACTAGCAGTCCTTTATATTAAAATTTATCTTTTCTTTTTTTTATGGACAGCTTAACAATCCTTTCCTGACTAAAACAAATTATTTGGAACACATTTAACTTCTGCCATTAGAATATAGTTTTGTTCATCGACATTTTATATATATATAGCCCTTAAAATATATATTTCTTCATCGGCTAATTGTTTTATATATATAGAATAGAAATTACAGAAAAATTAATGTATACATTAATAAAATTTATATTAAGAAAATAGTAGGAATACAAACTATATTCATTAACATATTTCTGATTTCATTAACACAATTATTCTCAACATAATGTAGATGAAGTAAAATATCACAGAATATAACATTTGTACAATAACATTTGACCTTATACATGTTCAGTTGAGTATTATTGTATTGATGTATCAAAAGAAATGCATTATGGAATACAGTTTGTAATCGTACTATTTTCTTAATACAATTTTTATTAAATATAAAAAGATGTATAAGGTAATATTTCATTTGTGTGCTCATCATCTGAATTGGAAAAAAAGCATAAGAGAATTTTTCAGATTATTGCTTATGATTTTTACTTCAAGTAAATATTTCATAATTGAGATTATCAGTTAGACATTGGTAAATAAGTATATAATTATTTTTAGCTAAAGAAACAAAAAAATAGAACATAAAAAATCTCATCACTTGGCAAGTGACATGCCTACAGCTTCATATTTTCTTTTTTTTCTCCACCAGAAGTCTCCTTCCTTTTTATTCTACAGTGAATACTTAAGAGTTGTTTTGCTCATATAATCACATCCACATATGACCTAATAAATAGAAATGTTTTAAAAATTAATTAACCAGTATAGTATTTATTTTCCCCATTTAATTAAAATAAATAATTAAATTGTTAACTTCTTGGGAGATAAAGTAAGATTTAAACTTCAGAAATGACTGTTTTAACATTAATCCAGAATTCTTACTTCTTAAATCTATATTTATATTATCATGCTTTAGGTTCATTAATATTAAGAAAAAATTAAACAATTCACAAGTGAATATATTATGTTTAATTTAAAAAAAAATTAACAAAATTACGTAATAAAAATTATCTTTAACAAGATTTATTTCATAAAATCATAAATTTATAATTTCTGCAAAAAATAAAGTTATCAAAAATGTGTCATTATTTATATAATATATTTAATCAGTTTAATTATCCAAAACAGATGATATAAGTTAAATTTCAACTTGACAAAATATATAGATGATATAATCAAAAGAGGCATTAAAGTAAAATCACCTAAATTAAATCATTTTACTTTAGACTATTTTATTTTAATATAAAACTTTATTAATTCATTTACTTACAAAATGCATGTATATTAGCTTGAAATGCTGATCTTTAGTTTATTACAATTTATATACATCGCGTTATATAAATAAATATCTCATTTACATATGTTTAGTTTGATTTAAGAATGACGTGTCGTAAATTCTAGAAACAGTCGTGGTAAAGAGTAATTTAAAGTGATTGTTTTATTTTCATGCTTTCATTTCCAGTGCTTAAGATTTACTTAAGCATTTGGGTTGAAAGAATAGATGGATTCATTCTATTCTTTCGCAAAGACTTTATCTTGTGTTGGAAATGAAAATATTCATTTATTATTAACATTCATAAAAAAGTGTATGTACATTAGCTTGAAATGCTGATCTTTAGTTTATTACAATTTATATACATCATGCTATATAAATAAATATCTCATTTACAAAATGCACTTATATATTTAAGAATACAATATTTCTTTGGTTTTTGTGTTTCTATATCTGTGTTTTCAGTTAACTGCTGTTAGAAAAATAATTATTAGAAATTTTTTTAAAAAATCTCAATTTTCTTTATTTTACATTTTTTGTTGTAGAGATTGTTTTTATTATATATATAAATACAAACACACATACTTTTGCACTTACATTTGTGTTAAAATATACAATATTATTTTCTATTATTCATTAATTGTGATATATATGACATGGCTTGAGATCAAAGTCATGAATACAATATTCTGATATATTTTGAAATAATATTGCTATTTAAGTATAGTAAGTTCATGTTGATTTTAAAATTGATCATATGTTTCATGCTAATATAGCAATCTTCAGATAACAAATTCAGTTTGTGTTTTCAAACTTAAAAGTTAAAATTTATTAATAACTTTCATGCATGAATATGAATTGCTGGTAGTAAGTATTTAATGTAATTCACATATTTATATTTACTTTCATTGGTTCCTTAGTGTATTATGCTTTGTGTGATTGTGAATAAGTTTCAATGAGGAGTCTATGTCATTCTTGAAGTATGAATTAATACCATGAATTACAGAATTGTAAAATTTTCTTTGGTTTAACTAGATATAAGACAAGAATCTCACATTCATATAGATAGAGTCTTCTAAAGAAATTGTATATTTTAAAAGTCTGGCTACAACTGAGGTTTTATTTTTAAAATAGTAAATATTTGAGAAGGGGGTGGACAATACCAACAGAATGGAACACTACTTACTCACCAATAACCTGTTAGTGGTGTTAATGGCTCTGGCATGCATCTACCAGACTTAGGACACCCACATAATCAAGTCATCCTTGATGAAAGAAGTCAATACCAGCAATGAAATTGAGCCAACATTAACAAAGTGTATTATAATATTCAACTGTACAAATTTTGTTATGACAATAAAATATTTTTTAAATTAAAATATAACAATGGGTTACTAAAAAATCTTTAGTGTGACTATATATTATAAAAAAATTAATAAAAATTTTAGGACTGACTAGAATACATATTGTGAATCCAATCATGATCTTTAAAACAAGTAATAAACCTTATTCTTTTGAAAAGACAATAAAAAGTATTGGCTATAGCTATTTAGATCATTTTATAAGGCATAACATAATCATTGAAGTAATTATGATTCACGTACAGTGGCAAGGATAAAATATTAAATGGTGGCCATAGCAGTTTCTAGTAGAGTTTTTTTTTTATGAAAAAAATTATAAAAAAATGTATCACTTCTAAAAGCAATGAAAGTATGAAAAAAAAAAAGAAACCAGACCTATTACTATTACCACATAGATAAGTGTTCAATGATAATAAATGTTCAATGACCTCATAATATTTTTTTTAATATTCCATTTTTATAATGTTAACTACTCCAGTTATTGTCAACTAGTATGACTTATAGAAGTGTGATGTATTACTATTTTATTCAATTGATGATTCATTTTAATTTTAAAATGTTGATATTATTCCATATTAAAGGCATGCACTTGCTACAGGACAGAGTTTGTGTTATTTATTTGTTTATTTTTTTGTTAACTAATGACTGATTACATATGTTTATTCAGTATGAATGACTAATATTATTGCATGGATGTTCTTCTCTATGGAACTTGCATATAGTTAAGGGGGTCCTCAAAAAGATGGAACCTCTACAGTTGGAATCAGACTATGAAGCTATTGCATACACCTTCATATAATCTTGTTAAATAGTTAGTTACCTTCACGATCATTGTAACAGTGAATTAATAATTTTTCTTTTTATCATTCAGACCAACCTTGTAAATATGTAGTGGCTTTATGTACACCTACCATGGGAAGGGTTGGAATAATAAACATATTGAATTATTAATATGGTAGGGGTACATATTTGACACACACATGTATATAATTATTATTTTTTGTTAAAACAGTTTTTCAATTTTTATTTTGTTTGTAAATAAACATTGTTAATTTGATTTTCATTAAATGGTCTTTAGTTTATAAATGTTATGTATTCATTCATTCATCAATTCATAACCATACATTTACATTATAATATAGTAATATGGTTAAATGAGTCCTTTACCTGATTGGAACCCATATAAAAGTATTATAATTGCTGTCTAAGGTAAATTCATTACTGAAGAGAGCCAAGTGATCTGAAAGAGGGGTGAGGTATGGATGAACTAGCCTAAATTATGTCTGAATTTAATGTGCAAACCTAGAGCTAGCCCATTGAAAGCAGACATGATCATTGGTTAGGTATTTTATTGTCTCATTCATGGCATCCTACCCAAAGACCCTAGTCCCAACTGTAGTTAGATGCATCCCCCCTAGTCTGGTGGAAAACCTGGACCATGACAATATCTAAGGCAACCATCTAGTATTCAAACTTCTTGCACTCACTGATTACTCTGACTTGTGGCACTATAGTAAGGATAATTTGGCCTTTGTTTCAATAAATATTCTAGTAGCATTTTCTTCAATTCTCATTATATTTATGAAATTTAGTGTATGCTTTAGTAATAATTAGGTGAAAGATGGTAATGTGTAATAAATCTTTATCTAGTGCTATTCTATATAAAAATCCCCAGACTAGTTTTTATCTTATGGCTTTCATCATGAGAAGTTGTATTTTGAAACCCTACACTTGGAAAATTTTGGAACTAATACATTTTCCCTTCAATAGCCACTTTTTATTTTTTTTATGTATTATCAACCTACCAATCTAAATTGAAATACATGTAATTTTCTTTAAACCAAGCCAATTTGTTTCTATAATTATATAATTTTGAATCCAAATTTAAAGCAAATTGACTTATAGGCTGGTAGCTAAATAATATATCAAAAAATAAAAAGTGGATATGGGAGAAAAAATGCATTAGATTCAAAATGTGTCCAGTGCATAGTTCAAAAGTACAAAAGATCAATTGAGAAAAGCCATAAGCCAGAAACTAGCCTGGAGATATTTTGACAGGACATCAGTGAATATAAATTAATTAAGCACTATTATTTGGCATCTACTGATTATTAAAGCTTACACTAGATGGCATCAATGTTGTGAGATGGGAATAAAATTGATACTAGAATGCTAATAGATATCAAAATGTGCAAGCAATGATCATGTGTGTTTAGTATGTCATGCAATGTTTATTGGCTTAATTTAAGAATGAATTAATATATAATTATTTTTATGATTTTTTTTATTATATTTTAAGTTATTTTGTATTATTTCTTTGCTTTTTTTTTTTTAGTTTTATAATTTTTTTTTATGTGTATATGTGTATTTTTTTTAAAAAAAATATTTTTATTTCAGATACAAATTTTTATTACATCCATTACTTTGATCAGTAGAATATTTTAAATAAATATGAATAGAGTTTTCAATAATTTTAAAAGATGAAAGTTTTAAGGCTTGCCTGGCCATGATAGTAATATAACTTTATTTTAGGTGGAAAATGTATGTGTTTATGGATAGAAAATATTGTGAGATAATACTTTATAAATATGATATACATTGAAATTGTCAAAAAAAACATTGAGAAGATTCAAAGGCAATAGGAATTTAAATTCAAGTTCATTAATAATAAATGTCATCGAATACATATCACAAATTGATAGCATCAGAATATTGAAATTTTTATGTTAATACATAGATAACATTAAAATCAGTCCTTTTCTCTTCCTAGTTTTTCCACTGAGGTCTAATATAATAAATAACAAAGACTTATAAAATAAATATATTGTACAATAAACTTTTTTTTACCAAATTAATATAAATGCATACAATGAATATTAGATTACAATACATTTTTGTTATGTAAGGCTTAAATTATCAATTTATTTCACTTATCTAATTACTTATATCTTTAGTAGTAAAATACATATTTGTTATTATTTTTTCATGATGGTATCACATTATGTAATAATTTTGGAAATAAACCTAAAAACCTGAGTATGAAAACTGATTAATATTGTCTTTAAAAATGTATTTTTCAAATGAAAAAGCTGTAAAATCGTTAATGATTGAAAATATTATAATCAGCATCATTAATAAATATAGGCTATCCATGTGAAAATGTTTCAGCACCTCTCAGAAAACTTCTGAAAGATGACATAGTACCATAAAAAAAAAATCCATGAGAAAATAAATAAAATGTTTTTTTATTAATGTAAATTTATTTTTGCTTTTAAAAGATTGATATTAATTTTTATTATGAAGTAAAAAATGAATTACTTTAAAAATTTTAGTGTCAATAAAAGGAATATTTTTAGAAAATTATGAAAATTATCTAAAAACATTAATGTGGGATGGGCTAATAGCAAAAATTTAGATAAATTGATAACTAATTGTAGGATGAAAGATGATATAAAATATAAGAGAGGAATGGTTTATAAAATTAGATGTAATTTTTGTAATATGGTGTACTATGGCCAGACAGCAAAGCAATTGGAAGAAAGATCTAAAGAATACAATGATGATATTGCTAGAAAAGATGATAGATCTGTGTTATATGTTAATTATTTGCAGTATGGACATAAAATGAATTGTATTGATAATATAAGTGTTCTACATTATATTAAAAATGTTAATAGACATAAAATATATGAAACAAACAATATCATGTATAATAAAAACAACAGTATGATTATATGCAAAACATCCATTAAGTTGAATAATAAGTGGTTAATGGATAAAGAATGGATAGTTAATTAATTAATATATGTGAATATATATCCATTCAATATATATAATGGTAATTTTGTAGTAGGATTGGAAGAAAAAAAATCACAATAGATCATGTCGGATATCCATTTGTTTATCTGTCTTCTCTCATGTATTAATATAGATGTCACTGTATGTACTTTAAATCATGGTATTCTGGAGACATATTGAAAAGGATAAAAAACATAATTTGCCAGAAAAGATTTTTCTATGATAATTTTATAATTTGTAATCTTTGTTGCTTGTATATATGTATTTTTAAACATATTATTGACTATCTAAATAATATGTCTAAAAAAAATGTTTTATAATCTTTGTTAAGTAATTTGTTTTACACTTTTGCTTAATGCTTTTAAAAGTTTTATTTTAATTTTCATTAAAATTTAAATGCATAGCATGTACAGCAATTAGTTTTATATTAATATTTTTGATTATACATTACACATTTTTTTCTGCCTAAGGAGTTGTTTGGATGTTATGTTTGCTCCAACAATGATTTATTCCTAAATATATATTTTAATGTAAGTAAAAACAAACCTATTAAATACAATGTCACTTATAAATTTAATGGATTTGTAAGGTAAATGGGGAGTTTATAAAAAAATGAAATTGCATTGATACTGGTATTATTATGTTCATTTTTATAGAATGCTTGTATCTTTGCAAAGATAGTAAAATCCATTTTACTTGTTGCTGATGTGTAAAATGTTGATCTCTGCTTTAAGCAGAATATTAAATATTGTTATCATTAATGCCAATGGCAACCACTTGTGAACAAGTATGGCCACTCCAAAAAAAAAATTGAAAAAAAAAACAATTCATTAGAGATGACTTTTGTAATGGCTAAAGAAACCAATATGTTAGCCACAAATCACAGAGAACACTCTATTATTTTGTTATATGATATTTTGTGATGCTGTCGCAGCGCCATCTGATGGCAGCAGTACACTCCCTCCTCAACTACCATTTTCATTATATTTTATCCTCAATTATATCTTCAAAACTAAAATAATCAGTATAGCCCTTTTAAAAAATGTATTTGTGATAATCTTTATAACATCAACAAATTCTGCATCTATCACAATAAATTCATGTTCAAGATCACTATAAAATAGTTTTTAGAGAAACTTAAATTGCAAACTAAATCCAACAAGAGTGTGATTTTATCACAGTGGCTCAGTAGTAATGCATACATCAAACCAAAGAACAAATCAATTGATCATATGACTTTGCCTTTATTCTGTACAGTTTTATAGAGCATCTTTAATTGAAAATTGTCTATTGTTCTAGTTGTTTATATTATATCAATAAAGGATTTGAAGGTCAATTTCATATAATAAATTAAGTAAAATAACAGTACTAAATATTAAATGAAATACTTCATATGTTAACTTTTTAAAAAGAGCAGTAGCACATTGAAATCAATGTTTCTTTCTAGTTCTGTGATTTTTTGCTGGATGTTTATTGAAAAAGCAATGTGTGTGTTTGAACTTAATATTTACATGTGTTAAAGAGGCAATAAAATTGTAAAAATTTTTGTCACTCCAGAACTTAATTTTAATGAGGTCATGTTACAATGATTAACTTTTCACTTGGAAAATAACTATCAGGTATACAATTAGGAGAAAGCACTTGACCCTGAAAGAAAGTTGGTTCATATGAATTATGTTATTCATAGAAGTGGATTCTGCATTATAAGTTATCTTTAGCTAAAACAGTTCATTGTAGATTTGATTTTTGGAGAGGATATTTATGGCCACTTTTTTTCCATATGTCAAAGCATCGATCAGGAAGCGAACCCATGACAACTGTCTGCAAGCAACTACTTGCAAGATAGCTGTGCTGACCTCTTGGCTACCAACACTTGACACCATGGTCACTTTGCAGAACAATCAAAGCTATAATAAACAGATTTTATCAAGTTTTAAACCATCACAAATATTATAATATGATGAACTATATTTTAGCTATGAATATCTACACTTATGAACATCTAAACCATACATATTAATCTTGGATTATAATAATTACATGAATCACCTGGCAAATGTTATTAAATATGAAAAATTTTTAAAAATTGCTATTTTTTCTAGTTTTGATTATATCTTTAGCATAGCTGTAGGTATATTAAAAAATAAATTGTCCATCATTTTACAACTTTCATCACGTTTTCTATTATTGCTGCAGTCTTTATATAAATGTTATATTATGTATACACTATTTTATTATATATATTAAAATAGATTCTTTAAATATATTATTACTGTAGCTTTTTATTATGATTGCCCCAACTTTTTTCTATTATTTTGCTTTCAATTCAATGTTTATAATGAAATTTTAAATTATAATTTTTAAAAAATTCAATCATGTCTAGGATTGATAGCTTGGCTAATTATCCACCTAGTCTATGTGATTAATAATATTTAATATTAATGATATATCAGACAGGCTTTGGTTCTAAACATTTTTCTATTTTTTTAATGTGTTCTAACAATAATTATCTCTTGTTTTTTAAGACTATGCCAATTTGAAATATATGGCTATTTTGAAATTGTTGAAGAACCTCTGAGTCGAATATTAGTTAGAAAAAAATTAATAATCATTATTAATAATTATTTTTTAATAATATCAAAATATTTTTTTTTCTATTAATAACAAAAACATTAGCATTTATTACATTAGCATTTATAATAGTCACACTCTTAACTCAAGCTAATTTACACAACTATACAAATCTAACACTAGATTTCTAAAATAAACAAAAAATGAAATTGCTAAAAAGAGAAGATGCAAAATTTATAAATGCTGTAAAAAAATGTAATAAAAATAAACAGAAATTTTGTCAAGCATTGGTGGTCGAGAGGTCAGCGACAACTGCTTTACAAGCGGTTGTCCTGGGTTAGCGTGTTCGCTTCCCAGCCGATGCTATGACACATGAGAAAAAGATAAACAAACAGAAATTTTGGAAAATATCTTTAAAATATTAAAATAAAAAATATTTATGTAAATTACACAAAAGAGATATAAATAAATTTATTTAAGAAAGTTTATTTTAAATGTAGATTCAAATTTGCATATATTTGTTCATCTGTTTAACAAAGTGGTTTCTTTCTTCTTTATAACCTAAAACTGACTGCTTTCAGGGAAGTTCAACATAATTATGAATTTTACTGAAAGTGCACTCAGCTTTAGGTTATAAAAAGAAACAAACACATTATTATGCAAATGAACAAATGTAAAGTGCACTCAGCTTTAGGTTATAAAAAGAAACAAATCACATTATTATGCAAATGAACAAATGTATGCAAATTTAAGTTACAAATGCAAATGAAGAGAAAAATCAATTTTAATATAGATTATATATTTATCATTAAAAATTAAACAACTCTTCTTCAAACTAAGCTTACCATATCCTTCAAATCTTTCCAGTTATAAAAATTCACAAAAATTAGATTTGTTTGGGTAACATGAACATACTTTGGAGATGAGTGAATTAATTATGCATAATAATCCATTTAAATATTGGAATATTTGTCTTATTATATATTTCATTAATATATGTTTAAAATAGTTCAAAATATTTACACTTAAAGATAGAAATAAGTTTTCATAATTTAATAAATTTTGATGTCTGGAATGGATTCATCTGTAGATACATAGTTTTTACACACCATTTCAAGAAAATAGTAAATTATAGATATTGTACTACTGAGTTATATAAAAAACTTGATTGCATAAAGAAGAAGAATACCACAAAGAGTTTAGTCACAACTCTCATTCCAAATGCCTATAAATACACGGTGTGCTTATGATTAATGCCATGATGTCAATTATGTTACTTACATTATTTATTTATCTAGGTTTTTTTTTCACTTTTAGAACACCACTATGCTAAAATATTTAAATTTAGAATAATAAAAAGAAATATTAAAATTAGTATTAAAATAATGTTGAAAATACCAACCCATACAAACATATAGTAAAAATGTTGATGATCAACTTTCAAACAATTAATAGATTTATCTATTAATTTTTATTACTAAGCATTGTTGGATAAGTCATCTGTTTTATTAACATTAAAAATCACCAGTATTGTCATCTGTGCCTATTAAATTTTGAATTTTTACCTGAATCATTATGAAATAATGATAGAAATCACTAGATAGTGCAGTTTAATGTAGTGAAAGAATTCATGTTATGTTTAGTTTTAGATGCAAGAAAAAATGTTAATATTTTAATAAATATTAAACACTCAGTAAGTGAGATTGAGTTTATTATAAAGAGCAATAGAAATACCAAAATTACAATCTTGAAGTTAAGCAGTTTCAAATGGTTTTCCATATTTTGCTTTATTTAGACATATTATAAAAAATCTATTTTTCAAGGTATTTTCTAATTTAAAAAATAGATATACATGCCATTTTACCCAATCTATATAAATACAGACACTTATATTGTATTCAAGTCCTTGTGATGTAATCCTAAATACATTTGACAGCTATACTCATATTTCAGAATTCAAATAAAGGTGGATTTTGAAATGTTTTATTGGTCAGCTAAGAATTTTTTATGCAAGCTTAGTATTATATTTTTTTAGTTAACTCGGTTATAGCTAGTTCAGCTAATCTTACAATAATGATCAGATAAATAGATATTTAGCTTTTTTTAACTGTATAATAAATACAACTTTAGACACTCTTGTAAATGAGATGTGTAGTAATGTGCTAACTATAAAATAATATGGATATATTATTATTAATTGATAAAATGGTTATTACATATACATAGTTATGAGAAATATTCTCAGGATCACTTTAACATATATATAATCAATGCCTAATTCAAATACATATGTTTAAAAAAGATTTTACATCTATAATGTTAAAAGTTTCTTTTTTCTAATTATTGACAGTAGACAAATAGCATTAAATATTTTTTTCCTTTCAATCTCTGTTCTGATCTAGAGCAAGTCACTATGAAAGACCCTGGCATTGGACAAGATAAAAATATAATGTTGGGTGCAATGAATCAAACTTTGATGATAGTTAGTGCGAATAAAAAAGTAAGGGTCACTAGAAGCAGGGTTGGGGTCGTAAGCACAATCAAGTGTGGAAGAAATGTTTCATAAAAAAGAGTAATGAATGATAGTGTTATTGTATGTTAGGATTTACTTTTAACATTTTATGATAAAAATGACAATTTCCATCTGTGCTAATATTTTGTGACCTTCAATCCTACTTTTGAAGTTGTTTAACATATCTCATACTAATCTCTGCTCTTTCTTTTTGTAAAAATTATATACATTTATTAAAAAAATGACTAAAACGTTTTAGGTTCATTAATTTTTTTTAAATATTCCATTATATAAGTGTACATGGGTACATAATTAAAATACGAAAATAATATATATGAAAATGTGTGCGTAAAATAAATGTCATAGTTAATCTTGAAAAAAAGATAAAATTTTAATTTTTTGCACACCCATCCACATACGCACAAATATAATTTTTAAGATAAAAATTCAGAATTCAGTTAACATTAATGGTTAATTGATTAAAAAAAAACACTGAATTTGTAAAAATAATAAGGGGCAATGTTTATAATGTAATTAGTATAGTTTGTTGCTCAATATCATGTGACAGTCAAACACTCGTGACATGATAAGCCCACTAGGTCTACTCAATTGACCAAAATTACATTTTATTTGTTATGTAGGAAATTGATTTATATACTTATTTCTTTTGAATACACCATTTTACTATTGTGATAACCATATCATAACAAATATTGACAGTTTGAAATAGAACGTTATAGAGCTGTTAATTCAAATTTTTAAAATTAAAATAAAAAATAACCTCACATGGAGTAAATGTAATAATGAAGAAACTATTGCACACAACATCATGTACTTTGAAATAAATACTTTTTAAAAAAAATTGTATATAGATAATGTTACTTACATTTAAAATTAGCATGTATATGCTAATATTATTTATTTGCTGCAACCTTCTTTTCTTTTGTAAGTATTAAACAATATTTTTAAAGATAAAGCAATGGTTCCTTGAGCCCAAATTCTTTGACATCCTGTTGAAGATAAACCTCAATGCTTTACCTACTAAATACTTTCTTGTACATCACTGAGAATTCTCAAATATAAATTCCACTTGCACCCTATGCCTCAGAAAAGAGGAAACTTCTCTTCACCTCCTCTGCCACTGTGTTTCCCTTCAACCCTACAGAGACCTTATAGCCTCCATGCTAAATGACAAAATACCTAATTGACAATATACTGTGTGGATCCATCCCAGAGATATGTTCATCAAAATTCTTATCGTTTTTGCTATGGTACACCCCGTGCTGGCTTACCTTTAATCATGTACTGGAGCATCCGCTTGATTTATATATTGACAAAATAAAAAAAATTTAGAAGAGAGACCAGAATTTGGCCCCTGCCTACATCTATGATGCCACATGGACCGCTAATTGATTTATATCCCTAAAGCTAATCTCGTTCATACCTGAATAGAAATCACTTATCCTGGAAATGATTAGGGACTGATTTGCATACATTTCTTTAAAATTGATTATGATTTGCCTTCATCCTCAAGCTTATTGCCTAGACTCTGAGTATTATGACATTGATTTCCATTCTGAAGGAGTGGTTTACCTATACAAAGCTGTGTTTTTGTATGGACAAAAGTTTAGAACTATCTTTGTACATTTTGAGACATTCAAGCTTAGTCACCTGCCACCAAGTCACTAAATCCCAGGCTCATTCCTTTGTCTTTATGCATCATATTAGTCCTTATAGGCTGTGCCATGCAAGATATGTCAATATTGAACTTACCATTTAATGTATCCTATGTCTAATTTTATTATAAGCTATAACCAAATTTTGGAATAAAATATTCTACATTTTATAAAAATAAAATAAAAAACTTTAAAAAAAAGATAAAGAAGTTAAGTATTTGTAAGCTTACTATAATTAAAAATACTGGAATATAGAGTGAATGGTGTTTACATACTATTGGCATTTACTTAATATAATCTCACTTTTGTATGAGTCATTTTATACAGAATGTTCAAGAATTATCAATTCATTTTTTTAAAAAAAAATGATGTGAAAAATACCACCACACAGAATAAACATAACAATAAAACACTGTAATAGACAACATCATAAACTTTAAATTTTTTTTATGAATTCCACATTAATAAATTTGTATTATTTTAAATTTAAAATATTTTTCTTCATTCATAAATATTAAATGATTATAATTTTTAAAGCTGTACTTAACTATTTGTAAGTCCACAATAATAAAAAATACTGCACAGTGGCCTTAATTAAAATTCATTTTAATGACTTCACAATCTTACTCTGCATATTTAAAAAAATAATTTATTTTATTTTTACAACTTCATTATGTTCAGCACAAGTTGTAATTAATTGTAATTGGTACAAGAGTATTATCAATAAAAATAGGATCATCTCATCTCAATGAATTAACCTGAAAATTTTTATTTATATTTTCCAAATCTATTACATTCTTGTTGTTTATTCTCCAACTTTTAATTTCCACAGCCACCATAATCCTATTGATTACTCTGGCTTGCACTGAGTGGCACTACTGTATGGAGAGTTTAGCCTCTGTGTAAACAGCTTGTGTATGCATAAAGAATGGTGATCATGTGATGTTTAGTAATTTAAATGAATTTTTCTCATAAATTCTTTTTATCTACTTACATAAAGTTTGAATTTTAGAGACTTTCTTCTGTTAAGAATAATCAAAGTTTATTATTGGACTCTGTGCCACTTCAATGCCTTAACACTAAATAAAATTTAAATAATACAACTAATCAAATATAAGTTAATAACAGGTTACTTGAATGCTTAAAATTTATCTGAAAAAAATTTAATTTTGAATTTTATCAGAAAAACATAATTAGTGAATAAATTACTTTCTTTTTACTGAGTTAAAAGTTTTCTTTAAAAAAAATCCTTACTGAATCTAAATAACATCAAATCCACTACTTTTGAGAATATACTTGTATAAATATTGACAAGGATTATGCTAAAGAAACTTCATTAAGTCATTCTGTCAAACCTTTAGTCAACACAATATATCATAATAGAACAAAACAATATTCATTGTAATAATGATGATAAAGAAGACATTCTCTTTACACAACCATTGTTTTGTTGTTTAGTTATTACTTTCAATATTGTAAATTGTAATTACCTAGTGATCTTTTATCAAAATCTCATCCCAAAGCATTGCCATCTTATTTTGATCATTAACAGTTCATCTATTAACAGAAATCTTTATCGTCAAAAATAATGTCTGCTCAATTCTTTTTACTTTTATTAGAGACATATTTCATGTCTAAGTTTTAAATACAACCGTTTTGCTATTTATTCATATACTCTCATCAAACATTACCATAGCAACACTCACAATAAATCCAATCCTTATCTTCTTTGATGATTATGCTTTCCTTTTCTTTCAAGATATCATAATATTTAGAAAATCATCGATTTATTTTATTCTTTTCGAAGCACATCCAGTTGTTTTTAAGCCACCTCTGCTATACTTCTAGTTATGCTATTTCACTTTTTTAAACGTGAAAATTAACTAACCCTAAAACATTTTTTTTCTCTTTCTCTCTCTCTCTCTATATATATATAGCATATGTATAAAGTGTAGTTTCTTTTACAATATTACGTATATATATATATTTAAATTTTAATAACGGTATATATTGCATGTATATATATTAAAAGAAATACTTTTGATTATATTCTAGTCATTATCAATTGAAATAAATAGACAAAAAAAAAGCAGACATCACATGATTTTCCAAGAAACAGAAAAAAAAAAAAAAGAGAAAAATTGACCAGACAAATCTTATAAAACAAATTAAAGATCGTATGTTAAATAGACAATCTGCTAATATCGATATACACAAATCACAAGATATCTGCTTTTTTTGTCTATGTTATTTCAATTGATAATGATTACAATGTAATCAAAAATACTTCTGTTTAATTAATATATATTGTTATTATTAAATATTATTATAATTTACAATTTACTTATAATATATTTTTAATGGTAACATGTTATTATATATATATTAAATATTACATAAATATGTAATCTATTAATGTTATTTATTTATGTCATCTATAAGAAATTTATAAAAACTTGCACTCATATACAGAAAGATATTTGATGAAAAATCAACTAATCTCTTGCAGGCATTGTGTTTTTATCAATCACATCTGACTTTATCTGATGTGCAGGGGATTAATTGAAATGACATCAAACAGCAATTTAATTTGATATTAATGTACATATATTCAAGACAATTCTGCTGGGTTAGTATTCTCTCAAGATCATATTACTCAACTAAATTATCAATAAGGACATTTGTGGTCTGGTCTTTCAACTATCTCTCAATATTTCTCTTATGCTATTTTTTATAATGGCCAATATCAATATAAAGTATGTCATTTTCTTTTTATAAATTATAAACACATAAAAATATATAAAATGATTTTCAAATACTTTTGTGCCTATGCTTATTATTTTTGTCACTCAATTTTTCTTATCTAGCACTCATATATATTTCATTTCACAATTGTTTTTGACGGTATTCTATATAACTTCAATCTTTATTTTTTTCACCAATATATTTCCCAAAAGTATGGTTTGAGTCAAAGTTGTGGGTAAAGTAAATAATGGCCGAGTGGTCAGCACAGCTGCCTTACAAGCAGTTGTCCCGGGTTCGGGGGTTCGCTTCTCAGCCGATGCTTTGACACCTGAAAAAAAAGTGAGTTTTATATTTATAAATCAATTATTAAACAAACATTTTTCTATACTTTTCTTTATATATATAAACTCTGAAAACTATGAAATTTATCTTTTAACTGATGCACCTTTCTTTATCTCTAAATCATATGTGGTTTAATAAATTTACTCTAATCTTAATATCAAATGAACATATTATAACATGTATAAAGATGTAAAGAAGATGCTTAGCATCTATTGGGAAAATATATATATTTCTGACTTTAATTTTATCTGTTTAGCATAAACATTAATTAACAACTTAAAAACATCTATTAATAAAAATGAAAACATTTTGTTGTCTTCAGAACAACTGTAATTAGTAATATCTTGACATTAATGTTGATTGCTAAAACAGCCTTTAATTTGATAATAAGAAACATAATGTGGAAATATATAATAAAAAAAAAAGACATATTCTTTACATAAGCAATTTAATGTCAACATAGTTCTAGCATTTTAAAAACACTTGACAATTGATTTTTTTATTCATCACCAGTAAAACAAACCTATTTCAAAAGCCAGAAAACCTTCTGTTTGTTCAAATACTCTTTTACACATAGCATTCATAATATTTGATGCTAATAAAATCTAAATGGTTATTCTCCACTGGGTAATTTTAAAATCAATTCTTTTTTAGGCTTTATTCACTGCTTTATATATACATCAATCAAATCAAGTCATACATCATGTAATTTACATAGCTTGTATTTATAAATATGTAAAATAAAGAATGTGCTAATAGCTCTTCTCACTGATGAGAGCCATAGCTCGAAACTGGTCTGTGGATGGGGACAATCCTAGATAAAGATTTTGAATGCATTTTCTTGTGGCATTTATCATTATAAAATAATAATAATAAAATAAGCTTCTTTAGAGCTATTAGCACACTCTTTATATATATATATATTTGATTATTTATATTCGAGATAAAATTTTATTATTAAAGTATAGTTAATTATCTATAAATTAATATTGTTAAAATATAAACAAAGACTCACTGTAAATATCTTTCTACTCCCTTCTCCAAATATAAAATATATTTTAATCTAAATATATTTGAATTTTTATATTAGAACAACTTTTATCTAGAAAAATATGTAATTAGTTTATTGAGATCTCATAATATTCTAATACCTTTTTGCCCAGTTTGGTGCAAGATTTGCTTTCATTTGTCTGAACTGAGATTTCTTTTATTTATGTTATTCTGTTCAGAATTTATTTAGAGCTAACTTTAAATTGTCCACTTTATCACATCACGAAATTACCCAGGGAATATTAGCCTATAACAAAATAAATAATAAAATCCCCCATTCATGGATTTAAACTCCAGAATATACTATTCTACTATTACACCAAATCTGTCAAGATACAAATAGTTATTGTTCAGAGTTCAAAAGAATTTCAAACACAGGAAGATGTAGTGTTGGGATGCTTCTTCTGCTGAGACTTTTTTTATTGAAGTCAGAGGTAATAAATTATTAGTAACTAAATAGCTCAACAACCTTAGCTACCATTCAACAAATGTTTTTTTTAAGTTACTTCACATTTATTATTTCAATTCTCTTATTTCAAAGTCATATTTTTTTTCTATTTTATCTTTTTTTTTTTTTTGGCATTTTTACTGTATACATTTTATAAAAGCTCTAAGATTTAATAAGATCAAAATATAAAAGTGGAAATTTTTTAACAAAAGAAGGAAAAAAAAACTTGAAATTTTACAAATATTTTTTTAGAAGTTTAAATCTAAAAAAGGAACACTATTGTGTAAAATTAACAGTTTTTATTAAATCAAACTTAAAATGTAGATCCATTGTATTAATCACTTAATAGCTTAATCTCTCATCAACTCATTCATTACTAAACATAGTCTGCTATTGAGAAAGGCTTTGATTTGACTATTATAATGATATAAGGGCTTTATTATATTATAAGGAAATTACAAATTATTTACTAATATAAATTATTTTAAGGCAGTTTCAAGGGAAAATAAACTAACATAAGTAATGAACAACTATTATTTTTTGGCTACCTTTCTCTACTGCCTAATAAATCAATCTATTTTTAGAAGTAAACATACTCCTAACATATGTCTACCTGAAGGTTTGTGATGATGGTGTTTTAGTTATGTTTATTTTTTGGACTATTTCCACCTTCTAATATAAGTATTGAATGTCTTAAAAAAAGTTAACTTTATTTAAATATTCCAAATAGGTTCAACTGTTAGTAATAGCTCACCAGACAGGTTAGTACATGCACAACATTTATTTATTATTCCCCTCTCTTCTTTAGGTATTTCAGGCCTGACCAGTGTCATTACTAGCATGGGACTCAAACCTGGACTCTTATATTTTTGAGTATTGGATCTTAAGGTAAGTCCCTAACCAACTGAGCCATCCTGACAAGGGCAACAGTCAGTAGAAATTTCATATAATTAATTTATGAGGTTCCTCTTAATTTCTCCACTTTTTCTTCTTAAGAGCAAAGTTGATTAGTGATTTCCATACATTATTTACAGTCATACTAGGTTGACTTATGGGATTGTTTGTCATTGTCATGTGAGTAGCTTTTTTAAATTTTCTTCTTTGTGCCTTTTCTTCTCTATCCAATTTTTTTATGTTTTCTGAATTGAACTTATATTTATTGGTACATACATGGTCTACTACGATGAGCTATTACTAACAGTTGAATGTATTTGGAATATATAAATAAAGTTAAATTTTTCTAAAGTCATTCAGTAGTCATATTAGATAATGAAAATAGTCCAAACAATAAATACATACTCATAATATATTTTTGGTAATTCCCAATGTTTTTTAATAAACCAGTTGCCACCTTTACTCTTTTATGAGATGTAGCTGTGTTGTTTGTGTAAAAAAATTAAATTTCCATTTTATTTTCTGAGAAAACAATTATTTATTATTTTAAAAAATTCCACTACATATTCTAAATTTTTAACATAAAAAACAAGAATGTTTGATAAGTAAATTTCAATCATAATGTTGTAATCAAAATCTATTTTAAACTAAATCTTATATAACGGATTGTTCGAATACTAATTCTTAGTTTTATACCTAATCTTTTGTGTTTTTCCATCAGCACATTTAAATGAAGATATATTTTTTTAAACATTTAAAAAGCAAGGGATGACAAACAAAATCTTCCATATGCTTTTAAGTTTCTGATGTTTAAGAGAATGTGAACTGTTATAGAAGAAACATAATTCTCAAAGATAATTTTACATATGATAAATACACAACATTTTTATCCTGAGAGATACTACATTAAGATATATTTTATCAAGAATACATACTTGGTACATCAAACTAAGAACTGAAATTTTATCAAAATGTAGCATTTGTAATTTAGGTTTCTTTATTTAAAGTAATTAAATTGCCTTCTGTGTTTGAATAAAATAATAAAGGAAACTCATTATCAAAAGTTTTAAATAAATTTGAGAAATAAACCCAGTTTAGTTAATAGAATATGAATGCTTAACACAATTGTCCAGTTGGATGATAGAAGTTTCACATCATGTTTTGAATAACTAATTGTAAGGTGTTTTTATTAAATGATTAATAAATACATTTTGAAATCATATTTTTTAAAATTATACTAGTAATTTGAATATCAAATAAAGATATTGAAGCAGTCAGATCTGAGTTCAATCCTAGCTTCATTACATCTAGCCATAAGCCCACTTCAAACCCTAGTACTAACCTTAAATTTCTGATGCAATAGGGCTTTATATGTTCAGTCCACGCTAATTTCCATAAAGAAAAACTATTACATAAATGTGTGTTAAAATTAATTTGTTTGAGTTTAAATTAATCAATGCTATTAATAAATTCATGATAAAATTATTCATGTATTTATATATATTACAACTGTGTGGATTGTGTGTATATATTTATAAATATTTAAATATATATGATTGTTCGAAAGTTTCATTGCGTTGGGAATGTTTGATTTTACTTTAAATAATTTGTTAATTTTTTAGTGATTAAAAGCTAAATTCTTTCGATAAGCTTTCAGATTCTCCCTTTCCAAAACAATGGGTAAAGTTTTATTAATTAGAAAAAAAAGATAAGTATTTAAATGTAAGGATTTCCTAATTAAAATCATTTTTCTGATTTTAAGAATTCATTTTCTAATTAGAAAATGAATTCAAGTTAATGAGTTGAAAGCCTTATCGAAGGAATGTATCTAAAAACAACTAGTAGATTTTGTGACGTTGATAATGAAAGAAGTGTGAGCCCGAAGGCATCAGATACAGTATAAATAGCTCTGAAAAGTTTGGAGAGGAAGAAGCCAACTTTGTTGTAGAAAAGTGCCAGTAAATTCTGTGCATCTTAAAATCATGAATTCAAATAGTGTTCCGATCACGGTGAGGAGCTAAACATCAGGAGTCTGGCTATGGTTTGTAAAGTCCCCTGAAAATCTTCTATGAATCTGATAAATCCTTTCCTGACCAATTGTGCTACAAAAATCATGACAACATCAACTAAAATGCTGTTCAAGTAATCGACCAAATGTGTGCTTCCGTTTTACCAACCTGGACATATAAACTAAGTTACCAGTCCCAGAAGAAATGGTAATATATTTCCTTAATGAGCCATAACCTTCTGGCCAGTTTCCGAACTTTACTTTACACTCCCTTTAAGAGCTCTTTTCATTCTTTAATGTAAATCTGTAAAAAACTTTCTTTTATTATGCTTTTTAAATTCATAGTAATTCTCTCAACCCCTAGTCTTTAAATTTAACTTTCCTTTCTTATGATGGCCGTTCATTTACTATATTATATATATATTGTGTGATTTATTAATGTCGTTTACTTTTAACTATATGCCAATAATCCTTCGACTCGATGAGCCCCTTTGTCCCATTTGCTTTGTGCAAATAATATAATATTAATTCTGATAGTAATTCTCACCCATTAGAACTAGGTTTATACAGTTCTATTAATCATCAAGTCAAAAGAAATTATTAAATGTTGCTATTTTTATAATTGGCTAATAATAAATTATTAGCTCCATTTCTAATCTATGCCCCAGCTATTTTCTCATATTCACCAATGTGTATTTATTCATATATAATGTTAACATGTTTTTCTTTATTTTTGCAAAAGGGTTGATAAAGGAATCAAATGAATACATTCTAATCCAAATTGTTTTACTATATATTAATATTCAGGAAGGGCACGATGTTTGGGCTTAACTAATATAATTTTATAAATGCTTTAAGATAATTTTAGTTAAAAGCTCATTTGACTTTAATGAATTTGATCAAGTCATCATGTAGATCATTCTATAATAAATTGGGTTTTATTATTAAAGCAGTGACTATCAAGTCATCATCTTCAAACATTGCTGATGTAGGGCAATCTTTTACTCCATAGGCTTGTCGGTGGGAATATTACTGTTATTTTGAATTATAGAGGAAGAAAGAACTTCCTCCCCCACTTATATTATATTCGGAACACCAAAGGTTCATAGTTATAACTTGGCCTGGCTTTCCCATGTTCCACATCTTCTTAAAGGGTAGTAAGACTTGTCAAATACAAGCTGCCATACTACTTAAACCACCAACCAGCGATTATCTCTCTTGTTCATTTTATAGCCCATAATTCATCAGCACTGTTACCTCTCTGTTCCAGTAAAGCCTGTTCTTATGCCTGTAATTCATGATGAAGTGATTTCAATTAAAGTCAAACAAATTCTCAGTTATCTCAAATTAAATAAGTTTTCTAATAAAGGTTAAATTTATGCCCTAAATACATATCTTGCTCTTCATGGATGGATTTGCAAATGTGAAAATAAATCTCACATTCTTTTATATAAAATTAGAGTAATAATTTCCTTTACTAAGGAATACCTTTATCTGTCTTTATTTTCTCGTTGGGGGCATAGACATATAGCATTCCATAACTTGCGTAATACTTGTTGGCATATAATAGGAACTGCCATTCTTATTATAATTATAAACTCTGTTTAAGGTTAGAGGTGATCAATATAATCATCATTTAAAATTGAACAAAACCATTACTATTATTATTAAAATATTTATAAACACACTTGGTTTCTTAAGTCTTTTATTCAATAATTATTTAATGTTAAGGGTCGCTGTCTGTGTTGGCAATCCGAACATATACACATGATTCGATTTAAAATTATCTTTAGTCATTCATTATCCGATATTAGTGTCAGTTCAGGGGTCTCTAATCCTCACCAACCATTGAGCTAGTTCCTTGGTGCATAGCACTGTGCTGTCGATTTAGATCATCCATTGATCTGAGCTGGTGCGTTGGGTTTGAATTCAGTTTGGCTCGGCTGAGTTTGGATCCGACTTGCAGTTTAGGTGGTGGACATTTTTCGACCAGTACAATATATATATATTTATTTATTATAAATACATGATGGAACAGCTTAAATAAATATATTCCCTGTATGGCTTACAGAAATATTTTTGTTAAATCATCATTTTCAAACAATATCAAGTCACTGCAGAGTGAAGGTCTCTCCAAACTTAATTCAGTTTCTTCAATCCACAACTTCTATTTTCTACATCAGCCAAAAAATGTTCTTATTTCATCCATCAATCTCACATGTGACTTTTTTCTAGTATGCTTCATTTTTATTTAGAATCCAATTTAAGATATTAAGTGTCCATCTGTTATCATCTCATTTATCAATATGTTAGACCTAATGACATTCTAACCTCTTCATTTTTTAATGATGATATTGATATGTGATTTCTCTCTCAATCATGTATTTTACTTCTACCTTTTATTGTTACTGCCAATATATGTCTCTATATTTTATTGTGAAGTTTGCAATATTTGTATAGCATCTTTGTTAAGATTATAAATCTCAGATTTATACAAATCTGATAGAGCACATCTTTTAAAAAAATCTTTCTTTTTTAAACATATTTTCATTTAATGTTAAATTATTTCTATCAAAAGCATTCCATTCAAAATTAATTCTACAACTGATTTTATTCAATATGTTTTAGTATTTATTAATAACATGACTAAGCTATTTGTATTAACTTCAGCTAATCCATGATTAAACAATCTTCATTGTCTTCTTCTATGCACAGCCATTTAATATTATTTTAGACATCTGAAGTAGTATTTGCAAAATAATGATATCTACTGCAAAATCTAGATGACTTAAATCTTAATGTATTTTTATTAGTTTTTCATATTAATCTATAAATTTTTTTTAATAAAACTGCTGTAAAATGTTTTTGAGTTATGAAAATAACCTGTCATATATTCTTACTAATGTTAATGTTTTTAGTGTTATCATGTAATTAAATCACTATTATTGCATTTTGATAAATATTTTTTCAGAATATGACAATATCCTCAATCTATATCTTGTAATATTTTAATACAAATATATTTTATTTACCTGGAGTCTAGATGTAATATAGAGTATTTGAACACAGACTTTCAAGCTATCTTCAGACATCTACTCTACATCACCCAACTGATACACATGACCACACACATGTGAAAAAGATAAATGGTCTCCAATATACATATTCCATGCAGCTCATCATCTCCCACACATATACATAATCAATGCTTAGTTTATATTAAAATAGCAAATCTTTACACTTTAATGGACAGGCTTCAATCTAATCCACTCTCAAATTCTTCAATCATACATACAATTGAAAATCTGATGATAGAACACCCAAATCACTTGTTGATGCCAATATTATTATCATGCAAAGGTTGACTGGAAATCATTTATCTTTTTTACATGTGTGTGGTCATGTGTATTGGTTTGGTGAGATAGAGTGGATGGCTAAAGGGAGTTTGAAAGTCTGTGTTCAAATTTTATTTATTAAATCTATCTCTTGATAGGCCAAAGTTTTAACTACTGTGGAAATACTTTTACAATCAAATTGTGTTTTTTAAAATTAGACCTTTCTGTAATTTCTCACACATTCTTGGAAATAATCCTCCATCCAAAAATTAGTTTTAAATGTAGCTTAATCTTTTAATTGGTTCAATTTCTATGTTCATTGTAGATATGTTGCAATTAACTTGTTAAAGACCTTTTAAAGAATTAATAGAATATAGATAGTTCTGTAATTTTTATTATCTCTTTTTCATCTTTCTTGAGTATAAACATTATTACTGCATTCTTCCTATCATCTGATACATCTTTATCATTTAGATCTTTGTTAAATAGTTTCTCCAACAATCCTTTTTTTAATTTTTTCATATGCTTCTTTTAAAATATTAATCAAGTTTTTATCATTTCTGCAATTTTTTTTCTTTTATAAATTTAATTGCATGTTTTAAACCTTTATTTAAAATACTTAGCAATTTAAAAAGATTAATTGTCTTTTCTTATTTTTATTATTTTTTATAAAACTCTGACCGACATTTTATAAATTTCATAAATTATTATTTTCAAAAATACATTATGTAAAACTTTTTGAATGTTTCATATTTCTTTTTCATTTCATGCAATGTCTTGTTTTGCTAAAATTTACTGAGTTGCAGCTTTTGTTTACTGACTGCCATCTGTGTAGCACTTCTTGGTATAGTACGTTATACTTTTATTGATCTCAGCTAAAGAGAAATCATCTTAAAAGTCTATTAATATATTCAAATAATTTGCAAATTCAATTAAAATTCATTAAAGAGTTTTGCATATATCAACTGTTAATACAGTTTTTTTTAATAATTTTCATCATTCTGGTTTTACATTAAACATAACTTATACTTTTAGCAGAATCTTTATTGATGCAAAATGTGTTTACATATTTTAAATCTGAATACAGTTGAACAACCTTCAAACCACAATGATTACAATTTATTCACAGACTAGTTCCATGCCTGCATACATGACACCACAATTGGAAAGAACCCATCTTGAACTGTCCATTTTTAAGTCCCAGAATTTAACTCCATCATTATATTGGCACTGTGATAGGCCTTGAACTCTTAACCCTCCACTAGTATCAACATTGCTATTCTATTGGGGTTTAAAGCTTGATTAGGCTCCATGTGGCCTCAGCTATGTTTGATGGAGCAATTGTTTGGTCTCTATTTTTAATTTTTCCAATTTTATTGTAAAATATGGAATCCAATCTGCCAGACAACTGATTGAAATATAGGTGACATCTTATACACCAATGGGTGAATGTTAAAAAGATTGATATTCTAATTAATGAGAAAAAATATCTTTTTTCAAACCTTCAGGTAAAGCTGCAAAGTTTGATGTTTGTGCTTCCTTCAATGATGTTTCTATAAATATTAAGTATAGAACAAGGTAGTAAAGTATGTAGAATAGTTTCATCATCCCGATGACAAAGGGGGCAGATTGGGTAAATATTAGTAAAAAATATTTTTTGTGAGAGAAAATGATTAGTAAGGAGAGCTACCAAACTGATCTTTATTATGAAGTCAAGGTATTTAGGTTCCAGATACCAGTGTTTGAATTTCTTTATTATTTGTTTATTATTAATATTAAGAATGGGTGCTGAATAGGTATTCTGATGAGTACCATTCAATATGGTATAGGCTTCACAGTATTTATTTTTTTCTTCAAAGACCTGGTTATTAGTAATAGTATAAGAGGAAAATTGTTTTATTTAAAAATGAAAAAGGTTATTTTTTCATTTTTGGAGGAGGTGTATCTGTAGGAGTTATAGTAACAAATTTATTTGTGTTTGAATAGCGAGTCAAAAAATTTACAATAATATTGTATGATATTGCATGATCTCTGAAAGTAAATGATTTGAATTGAATGAAGGGAGAATCCATTATACTTTAAATGCTTTTGCATTGTTTTAATACTGATAACACAACCATTTTATTCCAAATAAATTTAGAGCAAATTGAATTGATTTTTTTTTTTTTGAAAGAGTTCATGTAGTTGATCACTGGCATATAATAGTTCGTTTTTGGAAAAATTAGGATATTAATAAGGGAAATTTTTCATGAAGTGAGAGATAAACCCTAGATAGATGTTTGATTATTTTTTCAACTGAAGTGAGATGAGATTTGTTATTACAATAGTTTTTAATTAACAGACATTTTATTTGTATTATATATATATATATATATATATATATATATATATATATATATATATATATATATATATATATATATAGTTGATTTGAACCCAGATTTTTAAGCTCCTTTTAGCTATCCAATCTATCTCATACAACTGATACACATGACCACACATAGGTGAAAAAGATAAATGATCTCCAATATACATATTTCATATTGAACCAGCACTCATCAGTTGGTTCAGATCATCATCTCCCGCACATTTATATAATGTGTGTTCGGTTTATATTAAAATAGCAAATGTTCAAACTTTAATGGACAGACTTCAATCTACTCCATCATCCTACTCTTCAGCCTTCCATTCCATTGAAAGTTGAAAAGCCCAAATCTGATTTGATAGCTAAAGGGATCTTGAAATCTGGGTTCACATCTGAACTCCAGGGATATAAAGTATACCATATAATACTAAATCATCCATGCACTTTACTACTGTTACACAATGCTTTATTTACCACCCTCTTTTAAAGTATTTAAAAATATTGTATATATATATTAGTTAAAATATAATCCATTTCTGCTGTTCTTTTGTTTGACTGTTTTCATTTTCATTTCATATTTAGCATTGTTTTCAAAGAAGTAATTTATACTACAACTTTTTTCTTCTGAAAACTCTATAAGTCTGTGATCTCTCTCATTTCTATCTTCATAACCAAATTTACCTTTATCTTTCAATCATTTTCAAATCAAAAATTAATGTCTTCTATAAAAATTTGAAAATGTTGCTTGATGCAAAGGAATCGGTAATAAAAAATTTTTATTCTTCATGATAAGAAGAACTTATTGGAGCATGAAGTTGTATTATATACACTTGCTATCTCCCATTAGATTAAACAACTAATCATACCATTCTAAAAGATATACTATCAATCTCCACAGTGTTGTTTTTTTTTTTTTTGTCATTTTTTATTTATGATGAACGCTATTCCAACAATGATTCCAATATTTGTGTCTTTGTAGTAAAGTATACGTTCACTTTTCAAATCAATTGCCTTCTTACATTTTCTTTTAATTTCACAAAGTATCATAATTACCATAAATATTAGACTGATTTTTAAAAAAAATTACGTAATCTTTCTTCATTTGAAAGTGATCTTCAATTATAAATAACCATTCTAAAACGTCATAATCGAATAGCTCCTTAGTCCTCCATTATAAAATTCTTAGTTAGATATCCTTTTTTTTCCCATGTGTCAAAGCATCGGCTGGGAAGCGAACCTGGGACAACGCTTGTAAGGCGGCTGTTCTAACCATTCGGCCACCAACGCTTGACTAGCTAATTAGATATCTTTACTTTATAATACAAATCAATAGTTGATGGTGTTTCCTAAAAATAAAAGCCATGATTTTATTCTGATCCTCATGATTGTAAATGTAAATATAAAAAAGATAAATCACACTCATCCTGTCTTCATGAAATATGAATTAATGATTCCGTTATAAAACAATTGACAAATGACACAGTACTTTTTATTTATTTTCAAAGATAAACAAATACATTAAACTAATCTAAATGTGTGTTTACAATATGCACAATAATGACATTTGTGGCTACATGAATGTATAGAGTGGACAGTATCAAAGATTTGTTCTTCCAGAAATTTAGGAAATATGTAAATATTCCTACATAGCTTTTAGGAGTTGGCGAAAGAAATATCAGGAACTGACTAACTTCACTAGTTAAATGATTTTCTTTAAATATATATATATATATCCCAGCTCTTTTTACTTACAAATTAGAACTTTTAGTTATGATTCGTATTATTAAAATAAAATGTATATTTTACAATGTTAATTATAATTTTAAAAAAATACATATATTTTAAATTTTTTATAAATATTTTAATATACTTATATCACAAATCTCAAATACAAATTTTATATAAAAACACTAATTTTTAGAAAGCCGTATAAGGAATCAATTTTATAAGTGTATAATTTAAATATTAACGGCGAGATTTTATTCAATGAAGCGTAATAAGTTTTTATTTTTTTACTTCTAATTGCTATTTAATTTTTAGTTAATTATTTTTAAGTCTTCTAGCAATCGATTTTTTTAAAAAGAATTTGGAACCTGTATTTGTACGCGTGTCGTTCTACCAGAGTTAGACGGTGTTAGCTTGTGCCAGCAGTTAGAAATGACACTCAATTAACCGCGTTAACCCTCATTATTCCTAATTACTCAAATCCTTAGGCAACGGAAACAGCAGGATCCATAACTGGCCTTAAAAAGAAAGTTGTCTTGGCAAAGTTAGATTTTAAAAGTAAATGCCTGAAAGCTGCTTTATAACGTTTAAAATAAAACAATTTAAGTAAAAAAAAAAAAAATACCTCCAGCAATTTGACATAATTTTATAATGTCAAAATAATTACTGTACATTGCTGAGCAAATTTAGATTATTTTAGATGTATGAACATACTATATTGTATGTCCATGTAAATATGCGCAACACACATACGGGGCACAATTTACATCCGACTTAATTTGGTAAAGGCTTCGTTATTTTATAAAACAGCTCTAAATTTAAAATGCTAGAATAATTTATGTTAAAGGCGTGAAAGAAGTGGCAAAATACCAACAGCAACTGTTTTGCCTACCAGTCCCAATTTGCCTTAGAGCAGAGAGTTTTTTTTTCTCTTTATATATATATAAATAGTATATATTATATAAACAAGTGCAAAAACATATGAATAGTTCTATAAACAAAAAACTGTGTGAGTCTTTTTTAATTTATCATCTCCAAATTGTCCCTTGTTTCCTAAAAAAAAAAAAAAAAAAAAACCCTTTTTAATCCATCTTGGTTTTACATTTTTTACTCTATTATATTCTTATTTCAATCTTAAGATATAAAGATCCATTGTATTTATATCAGATTTATCGTCATAGCCCCCCCCCCCCGCCATGCACAAAAAAAAATGTATTTTCATGCATGTCTTATAAAAGTTTAATTTTTTCTAAGCCTTTTTAAGGTCTTAATGAAGAACTGTTATATTTTATATAATAATGAAATTGGATGTGAAATAAAGAACAATAATTTTTATATATATTTGATGGGTGATCATTCAGAATAGATGGATTAACAATTTTTTACTCCTTTTTGTTTTGCAATTAATTGATTCCAAGTTAATTTTAAAAGAAAAGAGATAAAGTAACTAGTCTCCATAAGGTTGGAATACATAGTCCTTCATCAGATTTGTTTAAAACACCCAATCTTTTTAATATTTCAATAAACATTGTCATAGTTCTTAAATTATACTTTTCAATATTAGCTAATACTTTAGTATTACCAAAGATAGGTGTGAGCCCAATCTTAGTAGATTTGAAGTCTGTAATGTTTTGTAAATATAAAACATTCAAAAACTAATTTATCTAAAAGAAAAATTGTTGCACTTCATAATTTAAAAAGAAATGACTTTATTGATACCATTCTAACAGATAAAGATAGTTTGAATGTTGTACTTAGTCATTTAGATTATAACAATAAAATTTTAAATTTACTAAATGATGGCACTTATAAAAATATTGTTAAAGATCCTGTGATATACTTAGAAAAAAGACAAAACTTTTTATCAAATGTTCTAGCACAGATGAGGATATAAAAATTAAAATTTCTCCAAGAGTTTGCCTCATTATACCCTAAAATATATGGTTTATCTAAAATTCATAAACCTGAGATACCAATAAGAACTATCATGTGCTGTAGGTTATTCCACACATTTTTAGCTTGATTTTTAGTCCAGCGCAAACAACCATTCACAGATAACGTTCCATTCAGAATTTAAAATTCAGCACATTTTATTTCTATTACTAAGATCTTTAAGCTAGCTAAATGCAATGTATTGGTTAGTTTTGATGTCTTTTCTGTGTTTACAGATATTCCTATTGAAGCAGCTTCATCCATAATAGCTTGCTACAATAATTTATCTGATTTTGTTATTCCATTATCAAAGCATTGCCATGAAAGTACATTCTTTTGTTTATGACTTTCAAAAATATAAACAAATTAAAATACTTTCTATGGGCTCACCACTGTCATTTGTAATTGCTGATCTCATAAATAATTTTGAAAATCCAATATTAAATGTAGCTAGTAAGAGAATTTCCATTTGGCTTAGAAATATAGATGATACATTGGTTATATAGCTTCATGGTATTGATGACTTGAATTCTTTTCTTGTTTTTCTTAATGGATGGCATCCTAATATTAAGTTTACCATAGAAGTTGAAAATAACAAAACATTTTCTTTTCTAGATATTTTAATTGCTAGAAATCCTAATAATTCTTTATCAATATCTTTTTGCACTGTACAGTTTGGCATAGTTAATAGAGTATCTGATTTGGGATCTTGAAGTTCCAGGATCGATTCTGACACATGCAGTTTTGGTGTTTGAACATTTTATGATCTCCTGAGGAGTAATGGCATTAGCATATGTTTGTATTAATATATATATATCCACAGATGGCGTCCTACCAAAAACACCGGTCAAGCGTATGTTTTGTTTACATAAACGTACAGAGTAGCATTCACTATCTCTAACTATAATTCCACTTTCAGATCATGATTTCAAGCTATTTGCTATCATCAGTGAAAGACAGGAATAAAGAAACTAGATCTAAATACAAACTCTGAGCGTTTATGAAACAATTTCTATTCAGCTTGCAAGCGTGAATTTTTTAGACACGTAATGTCTTCAAACTCAGCATAGCAAACCAGATAGCTATATGGGTCTGATCTCAGTTCAGCATCACCACATAGTAGAAGCCTCTGCAATCTATATCATTGCAAGAAAGACCTCAAAGGTACATTTATGATAAACAAAAATGCAAGTTAAAAAACTTGCTAACGCTTGTATTTATGTCCACAGATGGCGTTCTACCAAAAACACCGGTCAAGCATATGTTTTGTTTACATAAACGTCAGAGTAGCATTCACTATCTCTAACTATAATTCCACTTTCAGATCATGATTTCAAGCTATTTGCTATCATCAGTGAAAGACAGGAATAAAGAAACTAGATCTAAATACAAACTCTGAGCGTTTATGAAACAATTTCTATTCAGCTTGCAAGCGTGAATTTTTTAGACACGTAATGTCTTCAAACTCAGCATAGCAAACCAGATAGCTATATGGGTCTGATCTCAGTTCAGCATCACCACATAGTAGAAGCCTCTGCAATCTATATCATTGCAAGAAAGACCTCAAAGGTACATTTATGATAAACAAAAATGCAAGTTAAAAAACTTGCTAACGCTTGTATTTATGTCCACAGATGGCGTCCTACCAAACACACCGGTCAAGCGTATGTTTTGTTTACATAAACGTCAGAGTAGCATTCACTATCTCTAACTATAATTCCACTTTCAGATCATGATTTCAAGCTATTTGCTATCATCAGTGAAAGACAGGAATAAAGAAACTAGATCTAAATACAAACTCTGAGCGTTTATGAAACAATTTCTATTCAGCTTGCAAGCGTGAATTTTTTAGACACGTAATGTCTTCAAACTCAGCATAGCAAACCAGATAGCTATATGGGTCTGATCTCAGTTCAGCATCACCACATAGTAGAAGCCTCTGCAATCTATATCATTGCAAGAAAGACCTCAAAGGTACATTTATGATAAACAAAAATGCAAGTTAAAAAACTTGCTAACGCTTGTATTTATGTCCACAGATGGCGTCCTACCAAAAACACCGGTCAAGCATATGTTTTGTTTACATAAACGTCAGAGTAGCATTCACTATCTCTAACTATAATTCCACTTTCAGATCATGATTTCAAGCTATTTGCTATCATCAGTGAAAGACAGGAATAAAGAAACTAGATCTAAATACAAACTCTGAGCGTTTATGAAACAATTTCTATTCAGCTTGCAAGCGTGAATTTTTTAGACACGTAATGTCTTCAAACTCAGCATAGCAAACCAGATAGCTATATGGGTCTGATCTCAGTTCAGCATCACCACATAGTAGAAGCCTCTGCAATCTATATCATTGCAAGAAAGACCTCAAAGGTACATTTATGATAAACAAAAATGCAAGTTAAAAAACTTGCTAACGCTTGTATTTATGTCCACAGATGGCGTCCTACCAAAAACACCGGTCAAGCATATGTTTTGTTTACATAAACGTCAGAGTAGCATTCACTATCTCTAACTATAATTCCACTTTCAGATCATGATTTCAAGCTATTTGCTATCATCAGTGAAAGACAGGAATAAAGAAACTAGATCTAAATACAAACTCTGAGCGTTTATGAAACAATTTCTATTCAGCTTGCAAGCGTGAATTTTTTAGACATGTAATGTCTTCAAACTCAGCATAGCAAACCAGATAGCTATATGGGTCTGATCTCAGTTCAGCATCACCACATAGTAGAAGCCTCTGCAATCTATATCATTGCAAGAAAGACCTCAAAGGTACATTTATGATAAACAAAAATGCAAGTTAAAAAACTTGCTAACGCTTGTATTTATGTCCACAGATGGCGTCCTACCAAAAACACCGGTCAAGCGTATGTTTTGTTTACATAAACGTCAGAGTAGCATTCACTATCTCTAACTATAATTCCACTTTCAGATCATGATTTCAAGCTATTTGCTATCATCAGTGAAAGACAGGAATAAAGAAACTAGATCTAAATACAAACTCTGAGCGTTTATGAAACAATTTCTATTCAGCTTGCAAGCGTGAATTTTTTAGACACGTAATGTCTTCAAACTCAGCATAGCAAACCAGATAGCTATATGGGTCTGATCACAGTTCAGCATCACCACATAGTAGAAGCCTCTGCAATCTATATCATTGCAAGAAAGACCTCAAAGGTACATTTATGATTAACAAGAATGCAAGTTAAAAAACTTGCTAACGCTTGTATTTTTGTCCACAGATGGCACCATCTGTGGACATAAATACAAGCATTAGCAAGTTTTTTAACTTGCATTTTTGTTTATCATAAATGTACCTTTGAGGTCTTTCTTGCAATGATATAGATTGCAGAGGCTTCTACTATGTGGTGATGCTGAACTGAGATCAGACCCATATAGCTATCTGGTTTGCTATGCTGAGTTTGAAGACATTACGTGTCTAAAAAATTCACGCTTGCAAGCTGAATAGAAATTGTTTCATAAACGCTCAGAGTTTGTATTTAGATCTAGTTTCTTTATTCCTGTCTTTCACTGATGATAGCAAATAGCTTGAAATCATGATCTGAAAGTGGAATTATAGTTAGAGATAGTGAATGCTTCTCTGACGTTTATGTAAACAAAACATACGCTTGACCGGTGTTTTTGGTAGGACGCCATCTGTGGACATAATTACAAGCGTTAGCAAGTTTTTTAACTTGCATTTTTGTTTATCATATATATATATATACAAACATATATCTCAGTTTTAATTCTTATCATCATCCTACTCATATATTTTCTGTGGCAAAATATATTTTGATGAGAGCATATATTTTGTCATACAGATGATTTTACTCAAAAAATATCACTAACTAAAAATATTGTCCTCTCTAATAAAAACATTACACATAAAGCCTTACATAACATTGTCACTAATAAGAAAAAAGATTATATAATTGATAACTCAACTAGTTGTAGAATTGTGTTGCCTTGTATTTATAAAAGATTCATTGATACAATCAACAGAAGATTATCTAATTTTAATAAGACTATTTTTTCCACTGGCAAAAAAAATTGCAATTTTTTCCATAAGCCTAAAGACTGAGTCCATTTAGAATAAAAAGATGGCCATGAAATTTTATGTTCACAGTACCCAAGAAGCAATGTGGGCCAATCAAATAGACATACTGTCAGAATTAGGAACATAAAAATCTAATGAAGCACAATGCATTCGAGCCTTATGTTAGCCACTTATTTTATCTCTTTCTTCTAAAATCAACATGAAATCAATTAATTGTAAAACAGATGGAAGTGCAATTTTTTTGTTAATCCATTTATCCTAAATGGATTAACCATCGAATATATACTGTATAAGAATGAATTTCTTTATTTCACACTCGATCTTATTCAATCTCGTTATTATTTAAGGCATAACATTTCTTTAGATAAGGATAAATATTATTCCATATAAACCTTATAAACTAAAATAAAAATATACACTGCGTAATCCAAATAAGACTATTTTCATATATATAAAACATACGTATATTAATATTTAAATACAAAGCTTATTTCATTTTTATATATAAAAATCCAGACAAATTAACATTTAAGATTTTACACTACAGCATTTGTATTATAAAAACTATTATTTTAATTGACGCAAATTATTGATTGTTATATATAGATGTAATATTTTATTGTATAAAAACGATATTATTATAATATATAATTCTAAGAAAATGATATGCTCGGATTTGCAAATAAATTTGAAACCCGATAAATCTGCTACTAAAAAAAATAGAATTCTTAGAAATTTTTACAGAAATGATTTCAGACAATAAGAATATATATATATTATAATTATAGGTATTTGTGTGGAGAATATTTTTTATTATAAAGTATATATTTTAAAAATTAAACAATAAAGCACTTTGTTGTAATTTGTGTATGTTTATAAAAGTCAATATGGATAGATATTCTCTCATAATTTGCTACTGATTATATAGTCATCACTTATGATCTTATATATTACATGTGTTGTAGTAGCAATGCTTCCACTTTTTATTCTTATGATCAAAATTTGAATCTACGTACAATAAAATACTATAATAATTTCAGGTTCCAATGAGGCTCAAGATTTGATTAGTAAATGCTATCAAGATATAAGAAGGCTGAAAAATCACTCACACTCTTAACATCCTGCAATTAATAAGCAAATCACACTTTCTTTTTACTCCTCACCAAATTATTTACAAATTATTTTATCTATGTGTTATGTATATCATATATGAACACAACTTCCAACAATACATAAAAAAATTATTTATTATTTTGCAACCATTACTGCTTGTTTAATATGACATGAAATGATTTAATTAATAAACTCTTTTACCAAAAATTACTCAATTAATGAACTTTTCTATCATAAATCATATTAATAATTTTCAGTAATGAATAAATATATTTTTTCTACACAAACTAATGGATTTTCCTGTATCATGCATGCAATATTTATAAGTCCACTTCTGTACTTAATAAATAATGGTTGAAATGTCTACTTTAGGATGTTTCATGATTTTTTAGATAAGCATTAAAATTGATTAATCTATCATGATATTCGCTTTTTATTGTGTTGTTATAAACAAACATATTTATTGCATTTCAGTACCAACTTTTATTATTATTTTTTTTTTCATGTGTCAAAGCATTGGACGGGAAGCAAATCCACAAACCCAGGACAACTGCTTGTAAGGCAGCTGTACTGACCACTCAGCCACCAATGCTTGACTGCTAACTTTTATTTTAGTTATAATATATGCACTTTTCATCTTAAAAATAAACTATATAGTCAAGTAACAATTTACATAAACTTGTGAATATTGTTGAAAATAAGGATTTTTTCTGAATATACATTTAACACTTACTTTTGTCAAGCATTGGTCGTTGAGAGGTCAGTGACAGCTGCTTTACAAGCAGTTGTCCTGGGTTAGTGGGTTTGCTTCCCGGCTGATGCTATGACACATGAAAAAAAAAAAACAAATACATTTCCCCCATCGATTTTTGAGGAAATTTGTTACATTGCATTTTAAAAAATTAAAAGATAAAACCTTTACATTTTCTAATCTTCATTTTTTTTATATATATTTAAAATAATAGGAAGAATATATTATTTCATTGTTTATTTAAGTATAACTTTCTGTAGTTTTGAAATGCAGTTAATGTAAACACCTGTCTTGAGAAATTGGCCATTCTTTATGAGAACATGACAAAAAAAATTTTAAACAACTGATTTCAGTTTTTCTGAAAATATCATGTGACTGGTAAATATATGTAGAGATTATTACTAACAATATTTACTATTTTAAAAAAAAACTGTGTTTTTTTTGTTATAATAATTTGGACAATAAAAGTGAAATAGTATTGCTAAAATAAAATTAAATTATGTAACATTCAACACAGCATATATGTTAAAAAGTTGAATTCCTTTCTGTTTATAAATTACATAATAATTGTTTTAAAAATAATTAAAATTAAAATTAATTAAATCATGAGATAAAACATGTATTTAATTTTTAATGCATGTAGCCTTCAATTGAAATAAATTTTGTAAAAAAAAATTTTTTTCTATTTAAATGTTTTTTTTTTTTTTGATAAAACTATAAAAAAATAAACATATTAAAAGTATCAAAACATTGGTATTATATTTAAAAAAATACTTCAGAGCTTTCACAAATGTACTGAAAATATTCTCTGTCCCATTTTGGGGTTTTTGATTGTTAAAAACAAATTTCAATAATCATAAAAATAAAATATATCTTATATTTATCAATAAAAATTCCATTAAAATAAATAAAATTATATTTTAAATAAAATTTCAAAGTACATGAAATTTTAGCTTTTGTCTTGATAAGCAAAACAAAAATTTATTTATCACATTGTCCAATGAGAAATAACCAATGAAAGACCATGAGAACTCATAGTGTTGGAGTAAAGATAAAAAATGTAAACAAAAATGACATTATCTCCAAAGTAAATATTCACATTTAGAAAGATTACAAACACTTATTTTACTCTGAAAGTGCTATTGTATCATTGAGCTGCAATAACTTCTGACCATCTGACAGAGAGTGCAAACAAAAAGAATGTGTATCTAGGTTAGACAAAAAGTCACAAGTAGATTGCAGATAAGTTGTTTCTTTACTTAGACAGCATATTCTATTTATATATTTGTGTAAGACACATATAAGAATTTAATTAATATACAAATTTAAGTCTGATAATAAGTAAACAAAAACATTCATTTTACACTGGTGGGGGATTGCTTCTCTGCAGCCCCTTTGAACAGGCCCTACTGGAACTAACCCTGTTCACTTGTTTTGATTACACTCTAAAACTAAACAAAATAGAAAATTATTATTATTAAAAATAAACTGTTAAACAATACATAAAAAGTAAATAATTAGTAGAAAGTTACATAGATCTGGACAGAATAATTCTAAACAAACAATACAAACTATATTATTCTGTTCCAGACTCATTTCAAAAATATTAAAGCATTTTAACAAATTTTTTTAGATAAGTATAATTTTTAACAATCTCCAATGATTAGTTATGCATACATTTTGTATCACTAACCTAAATTGTAGTTAAAATACTTAAAATTCAAAATTATTTTGATTTTTTAAAATTTCCTTAAATAACCAGCAGTAACAGATAATCAGAATATCACTGATATGTACAGTTTCACAAACAGTCCAGGAAATTATTATGTGGTAGATTCATTAGCATAAAAAATTTACTTATAAACTACAATATCTATTTTTAAAATAAAATACTAGTTTTCTACTTCACCTTTGACTGACATCATTATAGCTGAACTCACAAATAATAATTGCCCACAAGAGCAGCTGAATTTCATAGTAGAATTTTTGAAATGGATGGATCAAAATATTGTGGCCACATTTAATGGTAAATGGTTTAAACTGAACGATGGATGGCCAATGGGCCTCCCAATAAGTGGGATAATATCTAGTATTTTCTCAATCATTTTGAAAGGCAAATACCGACTAAGTACTACACAATTGAACCAAACTTAATATATACATGCTATGTTGATGATGTATTCATAGAGTTGCACCAGAACAAATAACAATGGATATTCAAAAAGAGCTACAAACACAAACCTCTTTAACAATTAACTGCATACATGAAAACCTTCAGCACAATGTTAATTATCTAGATATTCAAGTTCATAGAGATCCACACCAACTTACATATGCTATGACAGTTAAGCCACTAGAAATTTGAGGATTTGTACATCCAAACTCGAACTCACCCAACTCACATAAATTGGCTGGATTCTCTTCCTTCCTGTACAGAAATCATAGACTATGTAAATTTGAAGCTGACTGAAAAATGAACCTCACAAATTATATTAAAAATCTAGAAAAGGTTGGATTTTCACACAATGTTATCTATAAAAAGATCAGGCAATTTCAAACTAAATTACAAACTGACACGGTCAAAAACAATAAACCCAGAAGAATGCTACCGTACATACCATCAATTGCTAGGAAATATTATAAAATATTTGCTGAGTCCATCAAACTAGAATTCCACATCCTATCATCAACAAACAGAATGATAAACAATACCAAAGACAAAATACCTTCTGATCAAATAGCCCAAGCAGTTTATAAATTTTCATGCCCAACCAATGGATGTAGAGTGGCATATTATGGTGAGACCTGTGCCAACATTACAAGAACATCTCAACATCATTATTTGTACAGGAAAGCTATAAATAACGATGAAAACAGATTCATATTCTTCGAGCACCAAAAAACAACAGGCCATATGTTCGAACCCACTATGGCAAGGGCACTATGCACTGAATGCAATGATATGAAATGAAAAATTAAAGAGGCGTGCTTTATTGCAAATGACAATTGTGCAATAAACCGGAAAGAATCGTGCTTTGCAATCTCCAGAAAATGATCATTATAAAATTTGCATAAAATTTACATAAACCACGGCTAAACTTCAGTTAAAAGTAGTCTATGATTATGGAGACTCAAGGTCTCTGAAAGCACTAAGCCATATAACTTTTTAATAAGATTGAGACAAGCTTCACTTTTTTGCGTAAAGCGCAATCTAAATTACTTAATATCTATTTTTACGTACAATAAAAATTTTTACTCCATGACAGAAACTTCAGACACATGAATAAAAATATGTAAAAAAAATAAAACTAATCCTCAAAATGCATTTCCATATTATAAGTTCTCACATACTTTTATTATCTTTGTTCAGTATTTATCTATTTTACTGAGATTTTTAATCACATTTAATGCAATTACTATTATATTTACATAATCATAATCATAAACGATTAATATCCAAAAATACTTTTTTGTGTAATATTTTATTTTAAAGCAAATAACATCAGTTTCTTGTTCGGGTTGATGTAATTTTCCATATGTGTCTATAATTTTTTTTATTCAAAGTCAATTGAAGTAAGTAGACAATGAATTAATAGTCTCAAGAAATAACATTTGAATACTCATGATAATTAACATCAACTATGTAGTGTAGTGATGTGTAGCTAGCTATAAGTCCATCAAACAATGGAAGGCATAATCATTTTAAAATAACAGCATTTTATAAACAATGCAGACTCAGTAATAAAAGGATCAAGTTTATTCCAATAATTGTGAGTATGAGTGTATTAATAAGCACTCTCAAACAAATATTCTATGTGTATATATTTTTAAAAAAAGATTTTTGTTAACTAACAGATTCAAAACAAACTAAAATTGTTAAACGTGTTAACTAAACAAGAAAGTTTTCAAGTTATTAAAAATCTTCGTATTTATGATGTAATGTTCAAAAGAAATTCTAAAAAAAAAATATTTTTCTTATTTTTATCTATTTTCCTTTATTATTTCTACAATTTTATGATTCATCATAATTCTTTATTGATAAACATGCTTTTGACATAGGTTAATATAAAGTTTAGATGGTAGAGATTAAATGATAACCTATAAAAGACTGTGACAGTAATTATAATTATCAGTAGGCATTTTGCTAATAGAGAAAGAGAGCAGACTGGAAAAAACACATTTACCAGTAAAATCATATTGGGTAGTTTAGTATTCACTATAGTCTGCCTCGGTGAAGTGCATCTCATGAATATACATATGAAAATAGTTTTGTTAATACTTCTATAATTATAAAAATGTGTGATGACCACATATGGGTATAGTTTCAATTTCATCAGAATATCATGTAAACTTCAATCATTCATTTCTAAGCTAGCATATATCTTTATACAAGATAAGTTAACATTAGTCCAGCCTGAGTTTAAAAATGGCCTTAAACTGAAAAATACTGTCATATTATGGAAGGAAAATATCTGGTTTATGAATACAAAATCACTTTCACTCTACCCTGACTTTATCTATCAACTTTACAAAAAAAAAGAGAAAATCTACTGATATCTGCCAATTAAACAACTCAAAACCAAGACCGGTATACTGATTTATTCATCTACTAACCAATCAAAATATATGATGAACTATTTCATAGAATAACATAAATTTACTTTATTCTACACCTGTGTATAATAATTTAATGGATTAATTTAGACTTTTACAATCAAAGTCAGAAACTATATAATATTAATTAAGGAATGAAATTGAAATTTTATTTGGCAAAAAGAAAATATATAAATAATCTAAATGATTATATAGTGTTGTTGTCATGGACAATTAAAGTTAAGTTAAATAAACATTAGAATACTTAAAGTATTATATATATATATTCAGTGTAATAAAAATATAAGAACTACAATTTACAGAATTGAGTTCCATAGTTTGTCATTTTATCATTACACTAAATTATATGGAGAATATACTTATTTATACCTAATGAGTCATAATAAAATTATTCCCAAAGATCCGTAAAAAAATGTAATAGTTTAGCTCAAAAATAAGAAGAAATAATTGAGACTCTGAATATATTTTTTTTCTTTTACATTGACTGCTTGAAAATTTTATTAGCCACAATAAGCACAAACTTCTATGAAAATATGGTATATAATAAGAATTGGATATAAATATGAATGAAAGCAAATCATAAAATGTCAATTTGTAACACATTAATAATTGTAATAAATAAAAATAAAATGCATTAACATTAGTAAGTGGAATTATAACAGTAAATCAGTGTGATCCAGCTATATAATGAAATGATAGTGCAAACAGATTTCAGACTATAAATTGGTTAATTTCACTAAAGCCACTTTGGTTCCTAGTGTTCTATTTAGAACTAATGTCCTGACAATTATTATTACATAGGTCTTGATTCCAAAACATTTTTTTTTCTAATCATAGATGGCTGCTGTTATCTTGATAACTATAAATTTTACTTATTTCATTTTTAATCTATTATGTATGTATGTGAAATTCTCTGTTCAGCAGAGTACACCATAATCTTTGGTTACTGCAGTGGATAATTTGTCAATACTTTCTAGTTTCTAACCCCAATTTATTATACTTCTTATTACTTAAAGTTAACTAATAATTCTTAAATAAATAATTGGCACTAGTGAATGCCTAAAAATATATTTAATTTTTTGGCATATATATAAACAAGCTAACTTATGATCCTTCTATCTTACATGTTCTCTGTTTTATATCTTTCTTATTCTTAATTTATTTTCTATCTATCAGTAATAAATGGATAGCAAACAAAAGTACCAAACCGAATCTCACATTAGTTTCTGGCTAATGACTTTATGACAAAGTGCACATTTTTACAATATAAGCCATTCTATCACTATCTGTTTATAATATTACCTTATTCAAAAGCAATTAATTAAATACAGATTAAATATAGTAGTAGAGTGTTATTTTGTTTGCTTTAGGACCACTCAAAATGTGGGAAAGCTTTTTTATTTTATGTTGTCCATATGAAAAAACCAATCACTATTTGAAATCACATTTGTATTTTATATATATATACACACACACAAGAGTATGCAAGCGTGTATATATTGAGATAAAAATATTTCTAAGATAACATTTAAATATTATGCTGTTAGCTATGCTTGTATTTTTGTGATAGATATGTGTTTATATGTGTTTAACAATGTGATGAAATATAAAGAAGAAAGATAAAAATTATTGTAAAAAGTTCCAAAATTTCTGGATATTATCAAAGCTTAAATATTGTTAAAATCACAAAACATAGGCATCTGCACCACCACCAGCTTTAACCCAAGGATCCATACAGTAGTGCCACTCAGTGCAAGCCGCAATAATCAATGGATTCCAGAAGTCTTGTGCATAAAATCCCTATCCAATGCCTACTCATCCAATATCCCCAGACATAAGAAATGGTGATCATGGAATATTTAATAGTTTAATACATGTAAGAATGTGAGAGTGGTTTCTTTTGACTCCATCTTTCAATAGTCATTTTATAAATTATGCAAAACTGAAGTAACTAAATCATATTTATTCTCATTGAAATATTATTATTGCCATCAAAAGAAAAAAATTAGGAGAAAAATAATTTTCCACATTACTTTTAAAATGATAACAACAGCAACAATAATAATTGAATGATAAATTGTTTGGGAGTTCACAAAAAGTTTGAATGCTGGAAATATATAAAGCAGCTGTGATCCATGGTTTCTAAGTTATAGAATCCACCATTCTCCCATTTCACCAAAATTACATAAGGTTTCATTTTCAAATGTTAGCTTTTACAATGTCAAAAAGTTTGTAAAAGTAAAATAAATATGATTTCATAATCAAATCTGTAATCAGAGAAAACTTTATTAAAATTGAATATAAATCAAAGTTGTTTGTAAATTTATTTTTTTAATTTAAATCATAAAATATTTGAATTCAAATAAATTCAGTTTACAAGTCTATTGAAAAAAAGGTGATTAGTGTGTTTGTATATGATTAAACATTAATAATAACAATTATTTTAATTAGATTAATTTAGATAACAAAATGTTCAACAAATATTATTGATTACATATGTAGTTGATTGAATTTAAATTTCTTTCATTGACTGTAGTTAATATTTATTCATTATTCCAGTTTATACCTTCAATTTTATAAGTAAAACTAGGAGAAAAAAGAAAATAATTCACAAGCATTTGCCAAATTGAAGTCAAGGTCATATGTGGTTAAAATTTTAACCATTATCGTAATTAGTATGTATCTGTAAAATTATTATATCCCTCAATTAAGTGAGTACATACGTCAATATTTTTAGATAGTGTACTCCTTTTTTATATTTTTTTTTTCAGTCAGGCATATAATCCTGCAATAAATATAAAAAAGATTACCTAAATCTCTAATTTCTATAAAAAATGAAATTAATTTTCTGCTAAATTGTGAATTGGAGATATATGTCCTGCCACGAGATACTGAATACTAAATGTTAGATGAAACTAAATGGACAAAATTAGTAAGAAAAGAGACTTGAAAAGTATATATTATATTTAAGAATTTTAATATACAAATTAAAAAAGCGTATGCAACACTTGAAAGAGAAGCTATACCGATTCCAAAAATTGTTATGGCTAAGAACTTTCGAGTCCATTTGCCTCATATTCATAGCGGTAATGTCAAATGCACTACTACAAGCATAAATGGTAGGCCAGAATTCATATTTTATACAATATAAAATATAAAATAAAATATTTTAACTATAGGCAAATCTCTAAAATTATATTTACAAGGCATAGACGTTTTACTTCATAAAGGCTATGCACCCAAATGTAAGCTGTAATGACTAATGGATGCAAGATGATACCTTAATAAATTTCAATCCATTGCTGTTTTATCCAGTATTAGCAGAAAACATTTTAGTTTATGGCTTTTATAAAGTCACGTGACATATTTACGAGAGTGGGTAAACAATAAACAATATAGTATGAATATTTAAAAAATAGTTGATTCAGGCTTTGGATAAAAAATATCTTTATCAAAACAAGTGTAAAATATATTACAGCAAACTTTATAAATTAAAATACCATTACATGTTAAGGACAATGTTATTGACTTCTACATTAATGACATATTTTGCAATAATTATCTGCCAAATTTCTTATGTTAGACATCCCTTCCCCCTAAAATAAGTTTCAAATTAAAAATGTTCAAACAAATATCAAGTCTCCTTTCCATGATCAAACAATATAAAAGTATATGCATTATTATTTTTAGTCTCATCAAATAAATTAACATGCTATGCTATTCAACTTTTTAAATGTGCTCAAGTCTTCTCATAGTATCTAAAATTACAAATCTGACAAGTACATAAAATAATTATGACTTGTCTTAAAAAGAGAGATTGTTTTTCTAAGTAAAATAACTATATAAGCAAATCAACCCAATTTTTTAATAGATATTCAATGATTTTTATGTTTGTGTTTATTTCATTCCATTTGCTTACAAAGTCAAGTATCATCTGTAGATCATACTTTAAAGTGTCAAAAATAGGTCATTCATTAGAATATTGTTAATCTAGAATCAAAAAGTAGAAGTTCTCATTTTTACTTGTAATAATTTCAAATTAAAAATGTATCAACAAATCTGTACCACATCTTGAGCCCATTCCATTAAACAACTCATAAAAAGCTCTAAAAACTTCTATCATGAAAATTGGAAGGCAATTAAATATTTTTGTCTAATACCAGTTTTCATTATAATGTTTCGGATTTTTCACTGATAATAAATTAGAATATTCAAGTGTGATCAAAACATTTTTATAACACACGGTAATATTTTCCCTATCAGATTCAAATTTACAAATAATTAAACATCCTCACCTGCTACAAATATTTGTTAAAAGACCTTAATCTGTAAATATTCTAACTATAAATATTTTTTTTTTGTAATTTGAATACTCTTAAATATTTTTAATCTTAAAATCTAGTATCTATTATCTTTTTAAATGTTACTATAAAATAGGCTCCGCTTTAAAAACTCACTTATTCTACTACAACTTCGTTTTAGATTAAAAGAAATACTTGGTTTTCTTACTTACTATTTGTTAAATAATTAATTGCGGAAAATAGCGTGTACTTTGTAAGATTAAAATTATTATTATATAAAAGTCAGTGACTTCAATTATAAAACCCAGATTCAGCATGCACATAACATACTAATTCCAAATAGTAAAGTAAATTTAATGTTACATTTAGCTAGTCTTATTCACCCTAGTAATTTGTGGGCAGACCAACATATGTGTTTAGGCTTTTCAATAACTAACAATTTTTTATATTTATTGAACTTATTTGGCAGTTAATAGCACTTGTTATAGAGTTAATATATATTATTACACTTTTACTATATTTATTTATAAATATAGAGGATTTGAACTCATACTTTCAAGCGACCTTCAACTATCCATACTATCTCATACTACTAATACACATGACCACACCCATGTAAAAAAGATAAATGATCACCAATAACCGTTATTTGTGCTAAACCAGCACTCATCAATTGGTCCAGATTATTATCTCTCTCACACACACACACACACATATATATATATATAATCAGTGCTCAGTTTAAATTAGGACAGCAAATCTTTATACTTTAATGGACAGGTTTCAATCTACTCCAATCTCCAACTCCCCAACTATCCATATCATTGAAAATCTGATGATAGAATGCCCAAATTTACATAATTTCTCAAATAGACATAATATTTAGTTTAAATGTATTCTATATTGTATTATATATAGTTATACATTTATACATATATATAATATTTAAATATATGTTTATTTTCTATACTAAAATTAATGTAATTATAAGGGATTTGAATTCAGACTTTTAAGCTCTCTACAGTTATCCAATCCATCTTATGCAATTGATACACATGACCAAATACATGCCAGTTTATATTCAGATAGCAAATCTTCAAACTTCAATGGACAAGCTTCTCCACCCTCCAACTCTTCAGCCATCCATATCATTGAAAATCTGAGAATGAAATACTCAAAGTCCTTATTGATACCAATATTATTGTCATACCCATGTTAATCTTAAGACAATCTGACCTCTCACATATAGGACTTTAATATGCCCATTTATTTATAGAGAAGAGATATTGGCAGAACACAGGCATAATGTATATTTTTATACTAAACTTAATGTAACTATAAGGGTCTTGAACTCAGATTTTAAGCTCCCTACAGCTATCCAATCCATCTTATACAACTGATACACATGACCACATACACCTGAAAAAGATAAAATATCTCTAATTTATATATTTTATGCTGTACCAGCACTCCTCAATTGGCCTAAATCACCATCTCCTGTATAGCTATACAATCAGTTCTCAGTTTATATTAATATAGCAAATCTTCAAACTTCAATGGACAAGCTTCATTCTTCTCCATTCTCCAACTCTTCATCCATCCATATCATTGAAAATCCAAGGATGGAAATGCTCAAAGTCCTTGCTGATGTGAAAATTATTGTTATACCCATGTTGACCCCAAGTCAATCTGACCCCTCACACATAGGATCTTAATAACTGAAACACAGGCTTATTATATACCTGTGTCTATGTATATGTAATATATAGGGTATATGAGCACAGACTTTCATACGACCCACCACTCTCCACTCTATCTAATACCAACGATACACTTAAACACATATATGTTGAAAAGGATCTTAATATATCCCAATACTTTGAGTATTCCATCCTAAGACATTTAATAATATGGATGGTTGAAGACTTAGAGAGTAAATAAGATTGAAGCTTGTCCATTAATGTTTGAAGATTTACTATCTTAATATAAACTGTACACTAATTGTCTATTAGTGTAGGAGATGATCTGGACAAACTAGTGAGTGCTAGTTCAGCACAAAATACTTATAATGAAGATCATTTATCTTTTTCACATGAATATGAGCATGAATACTAGTTGTATAAGAAAATGATTGGATAGCTGTAGAGAGCTTGAAATCTGAGTTCAAGTCACTTATAATTACATAATGTTTAGTATAGAAAATATACATGTATTTAAATATTACATATTCAGCCCTATATTCTTATCATCCCTATTCTGTATAATTAAATAGATATATTAAGGTCCTATGTGTGCAAGATCAGATTGACTTAAGGTTAACATGGACATGACAATAATATTGGTATAATCAAAAAAGAGCTTTGAACATTCCATTCTCAGATTTTCAATGATATGAATGACTGAAGAATTGGAGATTGGATAAGAGTGAAACTTGTTTATTAAAGTTTGAAGATTTGCTATCGTAATAAAAACTTAGCTCTTATGGTATATATGTGTAGAAAATGATGATCTGAACCAACTGATGAGTGTTGGTTTAGCATAAGATGGAATGCATAGCTGTAGAGTAGAGCTTAAAGGTTTGAGTTCAAGTCCTTTCTAATTACCTTAAGTTTAGTATAGACAATATACTTTTATTTGATTATTATATATACATATAAATATTAAATAAGTATAAAAGAGATGGACTGTCCACTTACAATCATTTATGAAAATTATGTTTATGTTGGATCAACAAAAAATAATTTATAAAAAGAGATAAATAAAAGCATTGCTTATCAATAGATTACTGATAATTTGACTAAACAAGAAAAAACTGTGAAATATTTTTTCTAACCTCCATTTAACATTTCTATGAAATAATAAACATACGTACTCTACTTGACAAAAAAATTGCCTCATCAAGAAAAAATAGTGACAATGAAACAGACTTAATGTGACAACAGACCAGCATGTACTTAAAACATCATTTCATTTTTAAAGCATATATTAATTAGATAGCTAAAGAAACAGATTAGATAGGTGAAGAAACAAAATCACACTATAAAGTAAAACTACTTCTGTAACTATCATGACATGCAGCATATAAATATTTGTGACATGGCACAGAGTTCTAGAAACATTTAATAGTTTCTTAAAATACAATTGCCTATCAATGTTTATCTATCCATATAATGTTTAAAAAGATATCATATAAAATATGGTTAATACATATTTGATAGTAAAAAAACTTGAAAATCAATTTATTAAAACATAATTACAACTTGTTTCAGTAATGTACTTTACATGTGTACAAACACAACATAATGTTGCTTTAAAATTGACATGCAACATTAAGTTATATCAACTGAATGGCAAAAGATAGTCAACTATCACTTTCTAAATTAAAGAAAGATCAAGTAAATGTATTAAATAGCTGAAAATTTATATGATGACAGGAAGTTCAGAAATCTTGTAACTGTCATCTCCAAATACAATCAGATAAGATAATAATGTTCCACCTTGTAATCATAATACTGGACAATAGCAACATTGTTTTTAGTCAAACTTCTATTAAAGTTATAAATAAACATTTTTAAAAAGATATTTATTATGTAAGTATAGATCCAACACAGTTGCTTAATTTTTGTATTCAAATATGAATGCTATTAACTTTCTGTAGAAAGCAGATATCTAAGGAATAGTTTACACAGCAATGAGACTATATATAACTGAGATAATGCAAAAGATCATCAGTATTCTATTATTTGCTTCTATTCCCATCTAACATTCAATAATTTTCATACCATTTAATGATGAAGATTTATTACTCAGCATACATACACATATAGTAAAAAGGTTAAAATAGGTTTTAAATAGTTCACTGTAAGGTGGATACATTTTAACCATCATATGTGGAAGAACAAGGAAGGAGAAATTACTATTCCATATGTTCGCTAATTGTTATTTGATGAACGTTAGATAGCACATTATTGATTTCATTTTTTGTTAAGAATGTCAAGATCCTTTTATTAAGTAATATTTGATATTATCTAAGTTGGATATTGGCCAACTACTTGGAAAAAAAATTATGTCAGATTGAAATCTTAAAAAAAATTTCAAGTTTTAGTCAGCCTGGATTTAAACCCAGGTAGTATGCATGAAAAGTGGATATACTTCCATTACCTTCTAAGATTATTTCAGTATATACATGTGTGTGTGTTTACAGTGTACACACATATATAAAAAACTATTCACTAAGTGACTGAGATCTATATTCTATATAAATATAGTAAATTGACATTCAAAATTCAAATTATCTTCTAGTCACGTATTTCTTAGAGTTACTATCTAACTGCTACCAAGAAATTGTAATCAAACTTGTAGTAAGGAAATCCGACTGAGCAATGATTGATCAATGAAATATCTTGACTGGCATATTTGTACATGATTATAGCTTTCAGGCATTGCCTTTAGTCAAATACATTTTTGTTAAAATTATTATAAACAGCCAAAAGCAGAATAGTTTGCCAGAGGATATGAAAAATATTCCTGACTCATAGCTACAATAATCAAACACTGTAGTTATTGTTTTTAGATCGTCTTAAGTCGTTTTATTATTATTTCCAGTGAGAGAATAGAAATTTCATATTTCTATTACATAAATAAATTAACATCTACTAAAATATTATTAAAAGCAAAGAAATTATTTTACATATATTTATGCTGATTTTAAAATTAAGTTTCACACAATTGTTCATCGCATATTACATGTATATATTACGCGCACAAATAATATTCGCATTTTAGTACATAATAATAATCGCATTTTAGTGCATAGTAAGCTTTACGTTGTTGTCAGCTACCCAGCATAAAAAAATAACAACACATTTCTTTTACACTGAGTATATATAATTTAGTTAAAATGTGACTTCCCGAGAATTTAGTGAACTATATCTCGGAAAATATAAGCATAACCATATTAGAAATAAGCTTTATATTGTAAAATTAGCAAAGTATGCTTAGTGCGCATGAGACTACTTACTCATAATAGTCATAATCATGGCATTGATGATGAAAAGAAAATTGTGGCATTTATTAAAGAAACGAAACATAATAGAGAATTTGCATATTTAAATTGCAAATAAGTTAATTTATATTGGCAATGTTTTTTTTTTTTTTGAAAAGGGAACGCAGGAATCTTTTTTGTTAATTGCATGTTTATCTCTGGCAATCTGCTAGTCCTTTTTCACCTTGCACTTGGCACCATTCTGTCCAGTATTCTAGAGATTTACCATTTGCCAACAACAGTGTATAGAGACTTTAGTTTTAAATATACACTCATATAAATATCTTAAAGAAATCCATTTGAGTTCAAGTACAAATATGTTAACACAATATGTCGTCTAATAATTTAACATTAAACCTACAACATACAAGTTAGAATAAATTATGCTTTCATTTGCAATATTACATAAATTGATAAATGTCAAACCATATTATATTTCTGTGTAATAAACAATGACTTTAAGCACATAACACTATTAAGAAAATAATTAAAACTGTCAATAGTAACAGTGTTTTTGGGTGTTTCCAAATTCAAAATGGCCGCCGAGCGCGTACTATATCAGCACCAAATATTATTTAAAAGTTTATAAAAAAAAATGTGATGAAAAAATAAAAAGCTTTAAACCAGATTGCATGTTTCTACTTAGAGATATATCTCTCTGTTAGATATTAGCCCTACTTATTTAATTCTGATAGCTGATATGTTTTATGTAGATCAATAATCAACAATATTTACTACAGAAAATAAAATAAAAAATTATATAGACATAAACATATATGTATATGTTGTTTGTTAGTTGACAGTTTCCTATTTTCACACATATAGATCGGAAGACTATATCTATATATATATATATATGAATCTTTACATACATATATATATATATATATATATATATATGTTGTAAAGATTCAGTCATCATGTGGTAATATGACTTTACCTGAAAGTACAATTTCATATCATTAAATAAGCATAATAATAATATTAAAAATAAAGAATATTCTAATTCTAGCCTCCAGATAAGTTAATGGTAATGATGATAAGAAACAATTATGGCATATCACTTTCCTTCATAATCATCATTACAATCTTTGCAACATCTATAAATATTATTAGGAAAGGTTCCAGGGTCACACCTGTCTCATAATTAAGCTGATATGTAAAGATTCCCAAGTTGCATACAAATTCTTCATAAAATTAAGATGTATCTCAACCAATATATCATTGTCACTTTATAATATTTAGCCAAATCAAGGATCACATGAATTACTCCCAGATAAAATATCAAGGAATTAGAATTCAGACCTGATAATATTAATATTATAAAATGAACTCTAACAATTGTTAATAAATAATAATAAATAAAATGATTTATTTACAGATTAGTAACAAAATAATTTACAGAATAGAAGATAGTTTCTTATTTAAATCTGAGAAACATCTATTTTATTAGTTGATAATTTATGTAAGAAATAATAATTTTAATTATTTCTTCTTTATTCAACATATTTCACCTGTATTTAATATAGTTTTCCCCTTATTAATATAATAAACTTCAAATGAAAACTGTATTCTTCATTAATATAAATAAATCCTTATAAAACTATCACTTTTAAAATTAGCATTAAGCAAAAATTTCTAGAGTAATTTTACTTTTAAATTAATTACGTTTCACAAGCATAACACATAAACATAATTGTAGCATTTTATTATCACAGAAAAGTGTTAAAATTTTTAACATGATCAAAATCTATAAATGTGATTTATATAAACTGCAGCATTTAATATAATATGATCAATCATTTGACTGCCATAAATAAATACCCCATAACTTTAATGTGTATAAGATATAGTTTCACATGATAATAACCCTTAGAACTATAATCCATTCAATTTGTGATATTTGGATTTGCAGACATCATATATATATATATACTTAAAGTGTAGTCCACCAGTGTACCACCTATGTAAATCTTGATAAACATATAAATATACATAACTTCAATTTATAAAATTAATAATAAATAGAAATAGTCTTCTTTGTATCTGTAACTCTTATAAAACAGTATTATTATTTAGGCTTTTTAAATAGTCATACTTTTTTGAATATCTTTAAGCAGTGTGTTGCTTTTAATTGATATTATAGTCACATGACCTGAGTTGTAAATATTTTATGTTTTGGTTTTTTTTTTTTCAAATAATCATGTGACCCAAGTTATACATTTTTTGTGTTTTCACATACTTTTTTATCACTTAGATGTGTCAGTTGATGTTTTTGGTTGTTTTTGAAATTCAAAATAATAGAGATCGCATACTAACATAGCACCAATTATTGTTATTACATAATAAAACTCATAAACATAATAACATATTATCAATGTTCATTAATGCAAAGCTCTATTCTCAATATAAAACAACACCTAATTTCTATGACTTGTTTATTTTAGTTCTTTGGCATTTTATTTTACTCATACATAATTCTAAACATATTCATACACACTATTGCTACCTGATTATTGTGTTGTGTTTTTATGGTAGTATATTAAAATTATACTATGACCTAAAATATTATTGCATTGTTTTATGTAAATAATCTTTTTTAAATATTTTTCTGGACTCTAAGATTTTATATTTTAAGAAGAATAGTTTATAAAGTAAACTAATGTTGTTTTAGATACTAATTTTCTTTAAAACGAAATATTAATTAGAAATAGAAAACATTTGTGTTTCACATTTTAATAACCAGGATTAAATATTAAATTAAATTAAATTATGATGCAATTCAAGTGACTAATTTTAAATCCATTATAACACAATGAATTTGCTTCTGCCATTATATATATTTTATTCATCCATTTACAATATATATGTTCAATATCTAATATATATATATACATATGATCAACTTATAAAATTAATTACACAAACATATTCACTTATGATGTCAGGGCAAGAATATTTTAAAGGTTCTTAAAATTAATTAATGTTGATTTTTTTTACCAACAATGTTAATAAACCATTTAAATGTTTTTGTTTTGGGTTTTTTTCAATGAAGAATGAAAAAATATTTTGATTCAAAAAATTTATATTTGTAAAACAGTGGTGAAGCAATTCCTTGACATAAATTCCCATGTTGCTTCTAATGAAATTTAAATATTGTAATTATGTCCTAGGACTATCCCTCATTTAGTAGTATATATATATCATTAATACAAGATTAAAGTGATCACTTACACATTAATAAAAATATCTATGCTAATTTAAAAATTTCCTCAGTAAATATTGTTGGATAAATATTTGCTAGTTAATTACTAGTATAAAAATGTAAGCTTTAACTCAGACTAATGTAATCATAAATATACGAAAACCACATAGAGAAAAGCTTTCCTAAAGTCCTTTTTTAAAAAAAAAAAAACAGTATATGCTTAGCCAACTTTTGACTATTACAAGTCTCAAATGTAGCATAAATTGGAAATTGGGAGTGGGTGTATATATATATGATCACTAGATGGAGCTTTACCAATAGCTCCTAACAAGCTTTGTTTACATAAATGCCAAAATAGATAGAATTCAAAATTTCTATCATTGTCACTCCATCTCCAGACCAGCTAGTTTCGAGCTTATGGTTCACATCAGTGAAGGGCTGGGAGACTAAGAAACTAGATCTAAATACTAACTCTAAAAGTCAGCATTTATCAAACGTTTCTATCAGTTTGAAAGCATGAATTTATCAGACACATAATGTTTTCAAATCCATCCTAACAAACTATATCGCTATATGGGTCTCAAAACAGTTCAGTTTCACAATATAGTAAAAGCCTCTGAACAAGTTATAAATTTTGTAACTTGCTTTAAACTTGCATTTTATGATCACTAGATAGAGTGGGGAATGTAAAATAAAGTGGCTAACAGGTTTATCTGGGCATAATTGCTGAGATATTTTTGACTTCGTTTAAGGAGAAGACATAATACATCATATCACATCACATCATCACAAATATAATTATATATCTGCTATTAATGACAAAAAGCATCATAATTAATAATTATGAATACTTTATCTTTCCTAATTTCAAATAAAATATGTGTAATATAAATAATATTTATGCATATTTGATTTATGATTAATGAGGTTTAATATGATTCAGATGATAAAGAGATTTTTTTTTGAAGCTAATAAGTCCTGCTTGTCAAATTTTATGATTTGTTAATCTGGTTATTATAAATATACAGAGGAATAACAGTGTTAAAATAACAATATAGTGTTCTATAATTTCTATAATTTGATTTTTTCATCATTTCAGGTAATATATTTACACTTTCGTACTTTCAGATAGGATGGCTAACTATAAATAAATTATTAAGTAATGTCTTACCAAAAAACACCCCCTGAATTATTGTGGAATGAAATGTTGATTTGATACTCTTTTTTCTGTTTCTGTTTTATTACTATACATGTTTAATCACATTATTTAGTATAAGGTTTGGGCATCAAGAAACCTTTATAAGATTATCTTATATCTCTGCACAAATCATATTAGTCACAATGTAAATTTATTTAACATCATTTCTATCATTTAATCACATGAGAAGCAATTCTGACTTCATAGTTTTTATCCTTTTTTGTATACCGACTTTTGGTACTGAGAAGCCAAAACAATGCAATTTTAGTAGTTTCAAAATCCTTAGTAGGATATTTGCAAGAAGCATTATAATAAATAATGAGTCACATTAGCACTAAATTTGTAATAAAAGTGCTGATAATTATACAACCTTATTTAACAATCACATGCTATCATGGAAATAAAAAATGACTAAAAAATAAAGTGACTTATATAATCCATCTAGGTCAATGTACCTGGAAAATTATATATTAAAGGATTACCAAAAATGTTTAAATCAGTAGTGGTAATTCTGGATGAGACAAGGAATAATGGCAGTAACAAAATATTTTAATTTTATTTTTTTTAAATATGGATTGATGAAATGTGACAATGGAAGGCAGTACTAATAACCAAGAATCAGTCTAGATTTAAAGTTATTATACCTACTTTCTGGATAAGAGTAGTGGAATTAAAGATGTATATGAAATCATGTTTTTTTGAAAAAGCAGACTATTGAGAGAAAGGAGACTGTTTTGTGTTGGTCTTACTGTGAAGTCATTAATTTAATATCTTTTATTCCCAGAATTCCAGTATGGTTTATGATAGTAAAATTGGTTTAGTGTTATACTTTACCAAAGCTTATGCTTCAATATTGGAAAAGCCTTTTTCCTTACTCGATAGTGTTATTAAGAGCTATTTTTCCCCTACAGACTTCAATGAAAATGTTGGTATAAAGATAAATTTTAGCCAAAAACTATTAGAGATAATAAAATGGTTCTATAAAATTATTTTTATCCATCACATAGACTGGCTATCATGAATACTTTGCTTAACCAAAAAAAAATATTATTAAAAAATTGAAAACACTAACACATAAAACAATGACATATAAATATTATTATAATTAGAAGTAAAAATGCAAAAGAAGTTCATATGACATATGAACATATAGATGCAGATTTTTGAAATGATTATAGACAAGCATAATCTAACAATGAAATAATAGTTCTACTAAAATAATCCTGCTCCAATCAGATTTGAATGAAGTTTTTACTTCCATGCTAAATTCCAAGTTATTAAACATTAAAATTGTCAATTCTGATTTTCAACTTTGTCATGTTATTTGAGAACTTAAATTTTCTTAGAGGCATGCTGGCCTACTTCAGAATTCGCAACAATTCTAGTAATACTGACTTAATTAAAAGGGCATGTGGCGTGGAATTTTATATTAAAAACAAGACAATGAAATAAATAATATGAATATTTGGTATCAAGGTTTAACAATTGATATTATTTAAACATGATTAGTGAATTAAGAAAAAATATATAATCATTCACTTATTGTGGTCTCTTTAGATTTTTTATACATTAAAAACAACTTATGGAGTTATAAGCAATATCATAATTTCATTAATTCTAAAGATGTGCTTTTTCATAATAATGATCATAGTTTGGACAGATGAAAGAAATACTGTGATCACTTTTTAAATAATGATAAAAGAATTGAGGTGAAGTTTTTATTAATATATTTTTGTATTTATTCATTTTGATTTGGTCAAAGGTAATTTGGTTTACTAAAGTTAAAATAATTGAACATGCTGCACATTCTGTCAACCATTGTTAGCCGAGAGGTCAATGCAGCGACCTTGCAAGCAAGCAGTTGGTTGCAGACGGTTGTTGTGGGTTCACCTCCTGGCCGATGCTATGACATATGGAAAAAAAGAGCTGTACATTCTAATATATATATATAATCAAGTTATTTATTGTTTAGAAGTTTGTAAGAAGTATGAGTATCTTAAGTAACAAAAATAATTAGTGTCAAGCATTGGTGGTCGAGAGGTCAGCAAGAGCTGCTTTACAAGCAGTTGTCCTGGGTTAGCGGGTTCACTTCCCGGCTGATGCTGTGATACATGAGAAAAAATTAATAATAATTAGTGATTTTTTGAGATTGATGTCTCTGTGGTCTACCGCTTTATCAATGTGCCAATCCATACAGGGCAATATATTCTGATGAAATCACAAGAAAAAATTTATATATGATATTAATGTGTTAGTTTCAAAACTACTAGTTTTTTTTTTTAGAAATAAATGGGCCAAAAGTAATGATGTCACCTGATATTAAAAATGTTTTTATTATTCCGATTTATAAAAATAAAAGAAATAAAAAAATTTGTAGCAATTATTTTTAATATCAATGTTATCCAATACAGCCATTGTACATTTAAATATTTTAGTGTCATATTATTCCCAGTCATATAAGAGCAGTTGTTACCAGGAAACTCGAGTAGTTTCAAAAAAGTTCAAAAAGGACTTTAAGCATAGTTTTTGTTGAGACCAGAATGCAAAAAAAGGCAAAACTAGCAAAAAAACTATTTAAATATTGCTTATATTGATTTGGTCAAGACATTTGACTCAGTTAATAGAAAATTTTCTAGCAATGTTAGTAATTAGTCGATTGATTAACACTGAAATTTGTTTGCCTTATATTGTATTTATATAATAGTACGAGACATTTGAAATAAAGTAAAAAAATTGATCTTAAGTTAAATTCTAAAATTCATTTCATTTTTCCCCCTATTTTATTAAAGTGGCCTTTCGAACAATTTATAAAATGTTTTATAAACAGGAACAGCCACCAGATATGATATATATTTATTGGTGAACTTTTTTTAATTTGAACCATAATAAACAATAACAAAAAAAAAAAATCCAATTATCTCTATATTCTTGTTTTCTGAAATGACGATAAGAATGATTGCACTATTTTTATTAACTTAAACAATATTTATAGATTGTTCCTACTATTTTGAGTAGCCTCTTAAGATCTTGGTTTAAGAATCAATGTTTAAAATATTAAAGTTTTTCATCAGATAATGATGAAAAAGTAATTATCAGCAACTTTTAGCTACAATAGCGGTCAATTTAAGAATACAGTAAATTTAAATGGTAGTTTATTAATATTTGTCATCCCTCTACCATCCCCATTAGCGCAACTTATTCTAGAATCTCAATTATTTATAGCTGTATTATAAACTTTACGAATCTGACTTAGAATTATTTTATATATAACATAAATTACATTCCATCAATTCTATTTTTAGTTCATTTAATTCATACTCGCCTTTATGACATACGCAGACAAGGTAAAATAACTCCTGTAATAAATGATCTGTAGAAAGTAAATGCTAGTTTCAAATTCTAAAAACAGTTTATAATTTATATGAACAATTTTTCATCTAAATACGTATACTTATTAGCGAGGAAAAACAAGAATATTAGTGAGTGAAATAACTGCTAATTTCAAAGTCTAGTCATAATGTTAAAGTTTTCATGTTGTGGATAAAATGTCAAAAGAAATTAATATTTGAAATTCAGTAAAATATTCTTAATTATGTGTGTGTGTTTTAATGGCAAAAAGATGCTTACTGATTTGGGATTTATTACTAGTGCATGATTCTATTTCACATGTAAAAAAAAACAAACAGATATATATATAGCTGTATTTTTATATTGGACTATTTCCATCATCTAATATGTGTGTTGAATGTCTTTAGAAAAGTTTAATTTTTTAGTTAAATATTCCAGCCTAAACTTGAAATGCTGCAAAGAAAAAACTGCATCTATGAAATACCATGTGAATGTGGAAGAACATATATTGGTGAGACCAGCCGTCCCATTCAAAAGCGCTTGCAAGAACATAAACTGATGATTAGAAGAGAGAAAACAGATGTGTCTAAGGTAGCAGACCATGTATGGACCAATGAACATACGTTCAATTGGGAAAATACAAAAATATTGGATAAAGAAGAAAAGGTACAAAGAAGAAAATTTAAAGAAGCTGCTCACATGACAATGGCAAAAAATCCCATAAGCCAACCTAGTGTGACTATACATAATGTATGGAAATCACTAATCAACTTTGCTCTGAGGAAAAAGTGGAGAAATCAGGAGGAACCTCATAGATAAGTATATGAAATTACTACATACTGTTGCCTTTGGCAGGATGGCTCAGTTGGTTAGAGCGTTACCTTAAATTTCAATAATCAAGAATCTAAGGACCCAGGTTCGAATCCCATGCTAGTACTGTCACTGGTCAGGCCAGCAACACCTGAAGAAGAGGGGAGAAAAATACCTCTCGAAACGTTGTGCATATACTAACCTGTTTGCTGTGATATTACTAACAGTTAGTGCATATACTAACCTGTTTGCTGTGATATTATTAACAATTGTTTGCTGTGATATTACTAACAGTTGGTGCATATACTAACCTGTTTGCTGTGATATTACTAACAGTTGAATGCATTTGGAATATTTAACTAAAAAATTAAACTTTTCTAAAGACATTCAACACACATATTAGATGATGGAAATAGTCCAATATAAAAATACAGCTAGAACACCATCATCACAAACCTTCAGAAAAACACAGATATATATATATATATATTGTATATTCCTGTTAAAAATTGTGTATAACAATCATTTATAATTGTTTAATAAATATTTCTATAGTCAATTACTCTTGGAGCAAATAAGGACTGACCATATAAGACTTAAAATGGAGGTTCAGTTTAATTGGAATGAAGATTTTGTTTGTTAGAATATATATATTATTGACTAATTTAGCTTTAGGCTTTTAATGTTTATATATATATATATTTAATGTTTTCATGGTTGTGTGATGTAAATAAAATAGTTTTGGGGTTAAACCATGTATTAGTTTTGATTAATTCCCAATGTTTCAATGAAATAGCATCAACCATTGTCAAGGTTAACTTTTCGAAGAAAAACTATTAGATCTGAAATAGTAATGAGATTGAGTGTGAGGTAAAATATTAAAAAGACCAACTAATTTAAATAGAGCTGATGAAGCATAATGTATTCCGGCCTTTTGGAGATCACTGATTTTATCTCTTTCTTCTAATATAAACTTGAAATCAATCAATAATGAAACTGAAGAAAATAAACATTTTGTTAATCCACATATTCTGAATGCTCAACTGTTTCACGCTCAATCTCATTATTATTTGAGATCTAATGTTTTTTCATTGAAAAGTTAAACTTGACAATGGTGGATGCCATTTTATTGAAACATGCATGGTTTAACCCAAAAAAACTATTTTATATATGTACTAGTTCAATAAATTATTTTACCATTTAACTAACTGTTTAGACATCTGTCATAGTATAATTAAACAATTGCATTAATTTTGTACTGATGTTATATTAGATCTGATAATATGTTGGATTATTTCCATCATTTGAACATATAGAAAATTTTAAACTTTATTTAAACTTTTCGAATACAAACAACTTGTTAGTTATAACACACAAATAGACAACACAGTTTAATAATTATTCTTATGCTAATATTGTCACTGGCCAGGCCAGCAACACCTGAAGAAGATTGCATAATAATATTACTCAAAATGTTGGTTAATTACTATCAAGTTGTTTGTATTTGCAAAGGGTAAGCAAAGTTTAAAATTTTCTATATATTCAACATTTAATAATAGATAATGAAAATAGTCCAATATATCACCTTAAGATATATTATTTGATTTTTTTCATATTGCCTGAGATCATAATTTTTTGATAAAGGACAATTCTATTATACTTCTATAAGAGAAAAATGTTATTGGAAAAAAAGAATATTACCCAAAGCATATTAAATATTAGTCAATGTATAAGTGAACACACACTCCAAAAAATAAACATATTCAATTTATTGTTAAAAATTATACTATTTAAAATTTTATGCTCAGTATACTTATTAAAAACTGACTGTTATATATATATATATATATATATATATATATATATATATATTGTAACTATTTGAGGTACATGGCACACAGCAACATAGTTGTGTGTATATATATATATATATATATAAAGAAAAGGAAACATAGAAATAAACCCAGACATAAATTTTTGTAGATATTTTCTATATTTCACTTGGAATAATAATAACTGTAAAGGGTTAAACAACTCTCAATTTAAAACAAAATTTTATTACAAATTAAGATTTAAAAAGCTCTAATAAAAATTAATATTTTTATTCTGATTTTGAAATTTAAAAAAGGAGTATGTTTTATATTTAATATAGGACTGATAATTGTAAATATTTCTATTATCTATTCTTTTTAAAAAATATTTTAATTAATACTTGAGTAAAATTCTTTATCTAGGTGAAAACATGTATATCACACTTTGATAAAAATTTCAAACTTGTTTTCAAAAGGAATTAGAGAGATAAAAAACACTGTTTTTAAATTTAGTGTTTTTATCACTTTACCAACATTATAAAAGGTTTGGATAAACAGATTATTTTATTCTGGTTAGTAGTTTTTGAACAAAGAGTTGGCTAATATAGTTTGGCTTGTAGTTTTTGTAAGAGGTGGCCTGAAGAATCTGGTTTTAGTTGTCTAATAGCTAGCTGCAAAGTTGGCTAAAATATTTTATGGAATAATAGTTTACTGTAGCAGAGAGCTGGCCAGATGAGATAGACAGCAGAATTACACAGAAAACTACCATAAGGATGTAAAAATGCAATAAATTAGCTGCTCTACAGTTCACGGATAAAGTTTTCTTTCACATGGAGGAAAAATGACCCACTTCATTGTATTGATATTCATAGCTACAAAGGTGTTCTAAGGGGACAGCTAACTTTCATGGGGCAATCTTAGCCATAAGGGAACTGATCAATGCCAACAATCATAACTGAATTATACTTTTATCTGATGATGACAATTGTGCCTATTTTGATGTTGGACCAAAAACCAGCTTGCCCAAGAGAAACTCCAGCTGAATGAAGAAATGGTTATATTTGTGCTGCTGTGTCTATGTGCGGAGAGAAGCACAGATAAATGTATATATGATGGTGAGTAGCATTATATATAATGTGAAAATTTTTTTAAATAAATTATTTTTTAATAATTCATTTTAAAATGACATTCTAAAAGTGAGATATATAATCTATAACAGCTATTTTAAATCATTTATTGAGAAAACAAAAAGTCATTTTAAAATTTATATTTTTAATTTTAAAAATTATTTTATTTTTCATTATTAAAAAAAATAATTAAGAGATATTCTAAAAGTGAAACAAACACAAATAATTGTACTTGAATTAAAAATTAAAAGTCAAAATTAATTACTTGACCATCTTATTTAAAAGAAGAAGGAAAAAGACTACAGGGATCTTTTTAGATTGAATATATATATATATCTACTGTATTAATTTTAAAGATGACTCTATATTGTTCTAAGAACATAATTATTTAACATAGGCTGTTAAAGGTTGATTTTATTTTTGAAAAAAGAAACAAATCTAAAATCATTATAATTAATTAAAACCTGAGTTTATTTTCAATAAAAAAAGAACTTTTATAAACTTTCTAAAAAAAAATAATGCTATTTTAAATCAATCAACTGTCAAAATTTTGATAATCCTTATTTTTAAAGAAAAAAGTCTATATTCTGCAAAGAGAATTAATTACAAAATAATCTTTAATAATATTATTGTGATAATATAAAATTTATAATATAAATGTCAATGTGCATTTACATTCAATACATATATATATATATATTAAATTTTGTCCTATAAAAAAGAAAATAAATTTGTGCTATTCAAATGTGATAGAACTTGATTCATATCATCTATATTTTTGTGTACACACATATATGTGTAAATTTTATATACTTTCAATATTGAATTAATTAGAAAAATGTTATTGTAACAAATTAAAATAGGTAAACTTTAGTGTGTGCCTGCAATTCAATAAGTACACACATGTATGTTAAATATGTTATTATGTACTATAAAAATTAATGTCATTTATTATTTTGATAATTTGAAAGTGACAACTAGAAAGGGTTATTTTATGGCAAGTCAAATATGTTCAGAAATTACATGCACACACATGTATATATATATATATATATATATATATGTTAGTTGTATTGCAAATACCAATGTGTGTCAAATAGACATATGTAAATTTTAATCATTTATTTTATTATTGAATGTTAATTCAAACATATTCATTTTATATCAAGCCACATGTCTGTGTGCTGAATGAGTTTTAGGTAAACCTAATGGAATTTATATGTAAACCACCATATAATAACTTAAATTTTGTATATTAATAATGTAAATCATAATGTAATAACTTGAATATTGTAAATCACATACATGTAAAACATAATGTGATAATTTTTATTATTATTGTATGTTAATCAAAATCAGAAGATTTCTAATTGTAAAATCATATTCTAGAGACCTTAATATTTTTTAATTGTTGTTAATAAACTATTCAATTGTTAGAATTTGCATTGCATCATCTTTGGTCACCATAATAGTACTTGGGCTTATATTCTTCTGAGATAGATTAATATATAATGGCTGATATATAAATGGGAATGTATTTAGTGCTTTTGGGCATCCAGTGATGATGATAACTAATATATTGTAGTTAGTGCTGATATTATATTTATTAAAGCCCATGCACTACATTTTATTTTAGTTTAATCTTATTAGAAATTAACTTTATAGTTATCCAGTATACTAATGGTATCAATTGGTCAGAGCATTGATGATGATCAGCATGTTTTAATATCCCAGGATTATGGTTTTTTGATTATTATATATTAAGATGGATGAGCACTTAAGATGGTGTATCCAAATTATTGTTTAAATAATTACCCCAAGCTGGCTAAGGCTCAATATTTAGCCTGGTCTATAGAAAAGCCATTTCCAATCTAGTCACTAGATTGACTGATGATTTATTGCATTGTGTATTGTTATGATTCATTCATGATGATGAATGTTTCTTTTGATCATTACTTATACTTACTTTTACTTATTATAATGCTGGTTAAATGTATAGGTAATCATGTTTGCTCTGAAGGAGTAGCTGGCTGATTTCACAAAGATCTCATCTATCATGCTCTCTTTAATAGTAGATAATTTCTTATATATTTTATTTTGATATTAAACATTACATTAATATCTCTTATAATATCTTATTTTACTTATATTTTATATTAAATCATTTTATTTGAAATATTGTTGACTTGGGTTTGATGATTTTTTTCATCACCCCAGGTTCACATTCTTTCCATACCCATCCTGTTACAATATAAAATAAAGAGCATGCTAAAAGCACCAAACAAGCTTAATTTTTATGATAAATGCTACAAGAGAAGACATTTGAAACCTTTATCTGGGATTGTCCTCATCCCCAGATCAGTTTTGAGCTATGACTCTCTTGAGGACACCAGATTCAAAATACCAACTGAAACTAAGCATTTATTTAATAGTTAACTCTTAAGAAAAAGATCTGAATTTTTCAAACATCTACATGCCCAACTGAAATAATCATATATTAATAGGTTTAGCAATTTCATTTGGCCAAAACCCCAACAACCAAATAATAATAGTAATAAAATCAAGTAATATATATCATATGGCTTATATAACATGCACTTGCAAATATATAATAAATATTATAACAGAATGGGAAAAATCAGGGGTGAACATGCTGGGGTGAACATGGGGTAATGGAAAATCATCATCTACCCCAAGTAAACAATATTTCAAATAAATGAAATTTTAATATATAAGCTAATAACATTTAAGATATAAGAATATCAAAATATTTAATATAAAAGTAATATAAGTAAAGTAAGGTTTTAAAGTAATAAGTATACTAAGAGATCAGCCCAATTAACTCCTTAAAGTAATTACAAGCATAATTAATCATAAATCACCAGCATTATAAATAAGTATTGATCATCATGAATGATCAGTAATAAAATTTAATCAACAGTCAATTTTGTAACTGGATTTGAAATGAGTCTACTGTAGACCATGCCAAATATTTAGCCTTTTACAGCTTGGACAATTATTTAAATGTTAATTTGAATGCACAAACTTAAGTGCTAATTCATAGAATATATCATCATAAAAACAATAATGCTGAGATATTAAAACATACTGATCATCATTAATGATTTGACCAGTTAGTACCCTAAAGTACTGGACAACTATAAACTTAATTTCTAATAGACTAAACTAAGCAAAATATAGTGCATTGGTTTTAAAAATATACTCTTAGTGCCAAACAAGATGATGATGATGATGATTTATGGTAAAATAATCATCATCACTTGATGTCCATAAATACAAATATATATCCCCTTTTGTATATCAGACCATTATGCTCAAATTTATCTCAGAGAACATAAGCTTTATTATTGCTACTGTGATGAAGAGATGATGCAAATATAAGATCTAAAAACCATTTATTAAGTCATTGGAATAATTTTAACAAATGAATACAAGTTTATTAAGAAGAAATTTAAAAAAATTGAAATTAAGGTATTTAGAATTTGGCTACATATATAAGCCTTCTGATTTTGAGTAATATACAATTTTAAAAAAACCATCACACTGTGATTACATAATTAATATAAAATTCAAGTTATTACATTGATTTACAATACCTCTTAATGGGTTTACCTAAAATGCATATATATATATTCACACAGTCATGCATTTTATAACATACAATGAATACATTTCAATTAACATTTAATAAAATTTAAAAAATAATTAAATTTTACCTATGTGTTCTATTTCATTAACATAAAAGAAAATTCAATTTATTACATTATGGTTTACATAGAAGTTCCACTAGATTTCCTTAAAATACATTCAGAACACACCATCACACAGATGTGTGGTATAATTCATTATTTAATATTTCATAAATCTATAAATGAAAGTCAGTTTTTATACATATTTAATAAAATATTTAACATACATGTGTGTCTATTGGATTGCAGGCACATATTGATGTCTATATCATATATTTCAACTTGTTAAATTCATAAAATTAGTAAAAATACATTTCATAATTAATTCCATATGGAAAATATACATAAAATTCACATATACACATGTGTATCAATAAAAATATAGATGATATGAATCAATTATCAAATTCTATCATAATAGTTTACAGTTTCTTTTTTAAAAAAGTACTATCCCATAACAGTCTCTGCCCTAACAGATCACTGTTTATTAAAATTAATTTTTAAAAAATACAGCAAGTATATATTTTTTAATCGATCATCCATGAATTAATTCTTTACCCTTAGCTTCTCTTTTTAGTTCAAATTCAAGCCAAATTATTTACTTGTTTTAGGTTTTTTTAAAAATATATAAATTTTAAATAACTTAAAATAATATTGTTCTATAAATATATATATATCTATCACAGCTATTTCCACATTGAAAGTATATAAATTTCATTTATTCTCTTGAAAAACCAAATATAAAATTGTCTATGAATTAAATCCCTATTTTTAGACATTTAACTTAAGTAAAATTATTTATTTTTTCTTTAAAGTGTCATTTTAAGGAATTAATTAAAATAACTTATACTTATATAAGGCTAAAACTTCAGTACATGTACCTTGAGTGCTTAATTTTAGCAAGAGACACCTTTCCAAATCATAATGCAAGATTTGACTTTATAAAGATAAGAGGGACTCCTCCTATCTCTCAACCTATTTTCTTAATTGTATAGGCAAATCTAAAACATTTTGATTTGGGCGCATAGGAGATAGGAGGGGTACCTCTTATCTTTATAAAGTCAAATCTTGCATTATGATTTGGAGAGGTCTCTCTTGCTAAAATTAAGCACTCAAAGTGCATGTACTGATGTTTTAGCTTTATATAAGTATTACATGCTGACATCACACTTAATAAGAATTAATATTTAGAATAACTTATTTAAAGTTTTGTTATCATTATATGTAATGTTTCTCACCACAAATGTTTGTCTGTGCTTTTCTGCCTATAGATACATCAGTATACATATAATTACTTCCCCAGAAAGCTGAAGATGACTTGGTGACATTGATTTATAGTTATATTAGGAATGTATAATCAAGTAAATGTTGGCATTCCCTTGATTCCACTTAGACTTTGGGCCAGCAGGCTGTTTTTAGAACACATTTGCAGCCATGAAACACTTGAAAATGATTTTTTTCTCCATGTGAATTTAAACTCCACCATCATGAACTAAAGAGCAGCTTTTGGACTTGTTCTCCTTGCAGTCTTATATCTTCATGGTCACTTTTTGTTCTGATCTGGACTACTATGCTAGCTAGCTATTTCTGGCCAGCTATAATTACTGCCAACTGCTTCACAAAATATTATTAGCCAAAAAACTCTATTAGCCACCTCTTACAAAAACTATTAGCCAAACTACTGTAATCTTTTTATCAACCCTTTTTATATTAGTTATATGGGGTAAGAAAAACACATTTATTAAAAACTTCTTAATTAAAAACTTTTTTTTATCTCTCTTGATTGAAAAAAGTAGATTTCAATTCACTTTAATCCTTTAGAATTTTATCAAAGTATGATTTACTAAGTTTTCAAAATATATAGTAGAATGTATATAAGCATTAATTAAAAAATTTAAGATAGGTAATAGAGATTTTTGCAATTATCAGTAAACATTTTATCATAAAACATGCTTGTGTTTTAATTTTAAAATCAGAATACAATATTAAATTTTATTTCGATTTTTTTAAATGTTTAATTTATAATAAAATTTTATTTTAAATTCAGAATTATTTAACCATTTATAGTTATTTTATTTCAGGAAATGTAGAAAAATATCTACAAAATTTTTGTTGGTGTTTATTTCTACTTTTCCTTTCAACTTTATACATATTTGTGGACACACACTATGTTATTGTGTGCTATGTAACATAAGTGTTGATATATATATATATATATATATATATATATATATATATATATATATATATATATATATATATATATATATATATATATATATATATATATATATATTGTACCATTTATTTATATATGGTGCAAATATATTGACATTTGGTAAAAGCTAAAAAAAATAAAAGATTTAGATTTTTCTTTGAGTATTTTTTTTGAGAATTTTTTTCTTTCATATTTTTTTTATGTAATTAGAAATAAAAGTAGAATTGGAGAGAATAAAACAATTCCAAAGGTAAAAAAAAAGATAAGCTAAAAGAAAAATATTTTAGCTAATTAAAGATAGCTGAAAGATCTGCTAAAAAAAATGAGAACTTTGTAATCGAAAAATTAGAAAAGACTGTACAAGATTATGAATCAAAAACACCATGATAATAGCATGCGCAGAAGTCGGAAAACTGGGCCTCTAGTATAAAAGGCAGAGACCAGTTTGAAGAATGTCTTGTTCCGTTTGTTTCTCTAGTTAGTCCTGGATAACAATAATATATCCAGGATCACTTCGCTGAAATAATTTGGGATGTCGGAGTGAACCGGAGCTTCTGCGGACATCGTGCCTGAAGATGTACACCAGAAAAGCCTTTGTGACTGACTAGGAGAATGGACTACAAGATCAAATAATAACCAAAAGGCCGAGCTCATTCTACCCAAAAAACTATGCATAGTTATCTACTACTGAATTCACTAAACTTACTGGTAAGTTATGCTTCATTATTCCTGATTGTGACAAATTTAAGCATCTGCAAACAACTCGTAAAAATATACGTATATTAGGACCCCGATAGAGACTTTCATTTTTCTGTACAAGAGACTTTTGTTTATACCAGAGCTTTTTAATTAATTGTTTAACTATTATTTTTCTTATTAATGGATTTACATCTGAATTAATGGATGTTCTCTCCAATTTATTTAATTAGCAACTTAACATGAACTATTTTAGTTTGTAAGAATAAAAACATTTCTAATATCAATTTTCATTTGTACGTTATTAATAATAGTTATTATTTTTTATTATTAAATTTATTATTAGTTTAATAAGATTTAAAAAGGTAATTTACCTTTGCCAATATGTTTGAATAAGCCCAGGAATAATAATTTCAAAAAAATAATTCTTGTTATGGTAGAATGTAATACCGATTAGTTTAAAAGTATTTTTCTTTTTTTATTTGTGAGAAATTGTATGATAATTTCAGTGGATTCTTTAGAATAAAAGAATCCTGGCACCCATACCAGATAAATTAAAAGCTGATTTTATCAATAGACAATTCTCAACAATTACTAGGTCGAGTTGATCAGGAAATATAGTTATGTTTTTAGAAATAGAAATACAACTTTCTTCTTTTTTGACATAACTTGATCAACTCGCGCATTTATAATGCATATAGAGGCCTAGCAAGATGGAAAATGTTATAATATATATATTGAAAACTGTACATTTGCAATTCTATAAATGTTTACCAATAAAATGTGAGCTATTGTATGCTGTGTATATTTGGGATAAAATATACCCTTGTTTATGGTTCCATTGTATTTAATGTTATATGATTTTTTTATTTTTTTTTTATTGTTACAGGATAGCATTAGCCAGTATTTAATTTTATACATACATGAATATACAAAAATTCTTTTAATAAAGCAAACATTGTTTGATCTTTTAGTTTTTTAGTTATTATGCAATAAAATAATTTGAACTTTCTCATAGTTTGCTTTAAAATTATTCAAAAAATGAATTGAAAAAAAAGACCAGATGAATCACAAATAATGTCTACTGATTCCCATAATTTTTATTAGTTTTATTTCATTCCTAGAAATTGTTAATATTTACAATAGAATTCAAATTTATTCTATTATTTATAATAATATTCTAAAATTTCAAAATCCTATGGATTTAAATCTATGTCACTAATTTTTTATTTAATATACACAAAATGTGTTCTCAAAATTCTCATACAATTGGATTACTAAATGTTTACCCAATAAATGATAAGTGCCAAAAATTATTACATGTTTTTTTTTCTTATAACTACACGCTAATGACTACACTCAATGAGTCATCAATATCAATGAGTTAGTGCTTATGGGGTATATATATATATATATATATATATATATATAAGTAGCTCTTTCTAGCTACTCAACTATATATATATATATATATATATATATATATATTTGAGTAGCTCTTTCTTCTACTTCTTTGTCTGTTTTTAATCAAGTAAGCTTAAAGAAAAATATTTCATACTAAAGAAAAATATTTCATACTATTTTTAATATTATATATTTCTTATTGTCATAAAACATATATCCTTTTCAAAAATGATATTTATTTATCTGACTTTCAGTTTTTAATTTGGAATTTCTGTAAGTCAATATAGTCAACAGTGAGGTACTTATGGAATAAAAATTTTATTCAACAAGTGACTGTGTATTAAAAGATCCCTCTCTGTAGTATTTATTGAAAAATTCCTAAAAGAGGTTATCTGAAAATGGCTTGTTTTGCAAAATTTATAGAGTGTAATGTACATATCTGATGGTGTATTTGAATTAAGTGGTAGAAGCACTTATAATAGTGGTACAGATGAAAGTAGTGATGGTATTAAGAGTATTTTAATATTTTTCTAAATATAACTTCATGAAATCAGTATAATTTGTTTAGTATGGATTTTTTAATAACTGGAACATAGTCCAATGCTTGTAGCATTTTAATTTTAGTCTTAATGTTTATGCTTCTATTGTGAAATAAATAAACAAATTTCCAATCTTTAATAACTAGCTAAATGCATTTTCAACATCACACATTCTAATCATGAAAAAACTAATCTGTTCATCAGTATGAAACCTATGTTATATGTGTACATATTTTTCCTTTTATATTCCAGTGCATATTTAGTTGTACATAATTATTAAAGCACACTTATATGAGATTATCTTTAAATTACTATTATGACATGACCAATAAATTACAGATGCATTTTAATTACTATTATTATAATAACTCTTACTACATGAAAATAAACTATAATTTTAAATATATATATATCACTAAGACACTTAACCTGCAGTTCCACAGTAAAAACTTAAGATCATTATATATATATATATATATATATATATGTGTGTGTGTGTGTGTGGGTGTGTATATATATATATATAATTAAGAACATGCTAATGAAGTCTAAACAAGCTTTTTTTATGATAAATGCTACTACAAAAGAAGGCATTTAAATCATTTTTATCTTGGATTGTCCCCATCCCCAGACCGGTTTCGACCTATGGGATCAGGGAGGAGTTGGGACATTAGATTCAAAAAACCAACTCAAGCTAAGCATTTATCTAAAAATTAATTGTCAAGAAGAAGATCTGAAGCCTTTTATACATCTACATGTCTTTAAAGTCAGCTCTCCAACTGAAAAAATCATATGGGACTGAACTTAATTGAGATACTCCATATATTAGTAGGCTAAGTGCTTAGTTTGAGTTGGTTTTTTTAATCTAATGTCCCAACTCCTCATTGATGAGACCCATAGGTCGAAACCGGTCTGGGGATGGGGACAATCCAAGATAAAAATGATTTGAATGCCTTCTCTTGTAGTAGTATTTATCATAAAAAAAACTTGTTTAGAGTTCATTAGCATGCTCTTAATTTTACATATTTGTAAGTGCAAGCTATATATAAGTCAGGTGACATCTGACTTTTTATTATATATATATATATATATAATTATTGTGTTGATATATGTTCATTTGTTGACAGAGATTTGAAAGCTTCATCTTCTCTAAGACATACAATTTTTGTTAAAAAGATTTGTCTATCCAGTAATGACTTGTAAATTTATTGTGTATTTTTTTATTTTAATTTAATAGAGGACGTTCATGTGCAATTACAAATATGCTATAACATAGTGGATATTTTTTTAAGAAAAATAAAAGTAGATATAAAATACATTGGGTGAGTAAATAGTTAATACTAAATTTAAAATGAATATAAAATATAATAATTAAATAAATAATCAATGTGAAATATAAGATTATTAAGATGAAAATTCGACTTGTTTATATTTAATATGAAATGAAGATTTGTTGGGTAAAAAGGGGAGATGAAAAAATTATAATGGGAATTATAATGCCTAATCTAAGTTCTAACTAAGCAACCAGAGTTTAAAAAAAAAAAAAAACTTCAAATATTAAAAATAATAAATAAATGAAAAAGAAAGAAAAATAGTGAATCAGCAAAAATTGATAAAAAAAAAATATTTGTTGAAAAAAAATTAAGAAAAAAAAAATTGGATGCTTATTATTTTAAAAGTAAAGAAGTAATAAGATATATTTTTAAAAAATGAAATATTAAAGGAAAAAAAAAGAAAGCATCAACTTTAATTTTTAAGATAACTATCTTTAAATCAGTTTAGAGGTAGATTTATAAATTAGCCATGATAAAATAGTATGGATTTAATGATAAGAGATTTAAATTTGAACTACAAATGAATTGTTATTAGAGATTTTGTGTGATGTTAGAAAATTGAAAAGCACTACACATATGCTTTTTATTGCTGAGCAAACCAAAAAGAGTGTTGTTTGTTTGAAAATTTATGAAGTTTTTTTTTTGTAATAAGTTAGTCTATTTCGATAATTTAGAATTAATTGTTTAATGTCTTTAGAAAAATTCAAACATTACTTGACTACTAGCATAGAAACTGACCAGTATTTCTTTAAATTTATGAATAATGTTGCCTTTGACAGAGTATCCTAGTTGGTTGGTAGCAACACTTTAAATATTTTTGAATCTTAAAGTTCCAGATTTAATTCTCATTCTAGTAATGTCATTAACCAGGTCAACAACACCTGAACAAGGGAGAATATTACCACTCAAAACATTGTGTTACTTATTAATCTGTATGGTATTACATGTTTTAAAGCATTGTAATAGTCTATCACTTTATATAGAAAGCATATCAAATAACAATACTGAAAGTGCAAATGAGATTTAATCTTGAATGTTTCATATATATATATATAGGTTTTTTTAAAAACGTTTTCTTTCCTATGATAATTTGTGCAAGTAAAATGCAGATTTAAAATCTGGCTTATAATAAGTTCAAGCCTTAATTTGGGTATGGTCAATAATTGTCATTTTATTTAAAGAATAAGTTCTAACCATAAGTGGATCAATCTATTTTTAAAACAATTATTGATAAAAGAATGCATATCAATTTTTTACCGCATGAAGAATAATTCATTTTACTATTTTACACACACACATATATATATATTAAAACAAAATAAATGTCCGCTAATATCAATAATACAATAACGAAACTTAAATATATTCCAAACAACGGTAAACAATTTATAATACAATATAAATAAAAACTCAATAAAAACTCATAAAGAAATATTTTCGATTATATTCATAATCATTTTCAACTCAACTTTCAAAATGGAATCATCTATTACTAACCGGAAACACATGTCGATTTAAATATCCCACAATTCATTAATCCTAACATTTGCTGATTGTCTGTTTATTATCGTATTTTTACACCTACTAATAAAAACTGCCTCTTTAATTTTTCTTTTTTTATTATCTCTCTCTTGGCCTAAAATTTTTATTTTATTTATATCAAAATTAAACTTAAAATTACAATTTCTATCATGATCATAAAAAACAGATTCAGTATATAACTTGACTTCATTACTATTATCATTACATATCTGTACATTTTTCAAAACTCTTTTATATAACAATTTATGTTCTTTAATTCTTTTCTCTATATTACATCTAGAATGGTTAATAATTCAAAAGATAAGTTAGAAAAAAATAATGTGAGTAATATAATTTATAGAATTTTTTGTGGGTGTAACTTATCATATGTAGGGAAATCTAGATGTAATATAGAGAAAAGAATTAAAGAACATAAATTGTTATATAAAAGAGTTTTGAAAAATGTACAGATATGTAATGATAATAGTAATGAAGTCAAGTTATATACTGAATCTGTTTTTTTTTTTTATGTTCATTATAGAAATTATAATTTTAAGTTTAATTTTGATATAAATAAAATAAAAATTTTAGGCCAAGAGAGAGATAATGAAAAAAGAAAAATTAAAGAGGCAGTTTTTATTAGTAGGTATAAAAATACGATAATAAACAGACAGTCAGCAAATGTTAGGATTAATGAATTGTGGGATATTTAAATCGACATGTGTTTCCGGTTAGTAATAGATGATTCCATTTTGAAAGTTGAGTTGAAAATGATTATGAATATAATTGAAAATATTTCTTTATGAGTTTTTATTGAGTTTTTATTTATATTGTATTATAAATTGTTTACCGTTGTTTGGAATATATATATATATGACACTAACTGGCTAACTTGCATATTTCATAGTGTCATTTTTTACTGACAAAAATATTAGATTTGTTAATTACAATATCAATTAATTTAAAACTAATTTATACTTCTTGACTGATTTGAAAAGTCATTTCTCTAGCCTAAGTGCTTTATACATTTCTCTACATATGTGAGATGCAATAAAAGTTCACTTTTTATCACTAAAAACTATTGTCTTATACTGTGACTGAATATCATAGCAATTAACAAATAATAACAATTGCTTATGAGATTTAATCTCAGATATTATATATATATTTTTCCCTGTAATTATATACATTTATATATACATTAAAACAGTCATTATTTAAACAATACTGATACCATAAACAATCAACAATATCAATCTGCTCTCAAGGCAATCTCATTTAATTAATAAAAGTGAAAATTCACCTTTCTCTATGGTCTAATATGTTTATATAGACACTAAAGATTGCAGCTTGACTACAGTGAGTAAAATTATTAATATAAAGAAGTTTAAGTAAACATGTTAAACAGGTAAATATAACCTATTCTGAAAGAAGACTAACAAATAGTCAATTATAACATACAAATTTCACTCCAACCATACATTAATTAGATAATAAGAGTAACAATGCTCAAGAATAGATAGATATTCAATATATATATATATATATCTGTACTGGTAAATTATAATACAATAGAGTTGAGATGAAAAAGACACATAAAAACAAAAATTTCAAAATATATAAACTATAAGATCAGGATTTCTCAGCAGTATAAATTGCATTACATTTTAATCATATTTTTTATGATAAACACCCCAATATGTCTTGCATTGGTGGTCGAGAGGTCAGCGCGACTGCCTTGCATTTGCAGGCAGTTGCCCAGGTTGCGGGTTCGCGTCCCGGCCTATGCTATGACACTTTAAAAAAAAAACCACCAATATTTCCGATCAACTTCCTAAGATTTCATTTGCCCTCAAGTTAAAAGTAGCTAGATTCCAATTTACTGATAAATTTTGGATGCCTAGCTATGTGACGTCGGCTGACAATGTAAAAAAAAATCCTCGAATTAGGTTAGAGAATCTTGACATTTGAAATCCATCAATTTCAGTCCATATTTCAACTTGATTTTCATTAGTGTGATAGCTAATGTGTGCTATAACCGGTGTACATATGCATTACGTATATATTAAGAAGAAGGTGTTGTTTTTTTACTTATTAAATCTAACTTTTTTAATATCTGAACATTATTCTTTTTCCACCTGATTAAATTCTTTATAAGTCTGTAATATATTTACCTTTTATATAACAGCAGAGTGAGAATACTTAAAAAATCTGTTTTGAAGTTTGTCTGCTTACAAATTGTCTTATGTAGGAGGATATTAAGAGAGTTTTTAAAAAAAACGAAAAAGAAACCAATGGTTACTTTTTTATTTTATATTATAAGACTAATGTCCCTTGAATCTATTGATATGAAAATGAGTTTTTAAAAAAAACTGATCTTTGGACCCATAGATTTTTTACAAAAATAAATGAATGCGAGGCGTGAAGCATGTGTTACAATCCACATGAAAATGACCATAATTGGGTTATGTACAAATTCAATACTTTTTGGCATAAAGCAGGCAGTCTTGAAGAAACTGGCTGATCTTCGTCATTCATATGTAAAACTTACAAAGAGAAACTCATTCTAATCCATTTCACTGACAAATTCTTAATATTTCAAAATTAAATATAACTTACACATGACGTTTCTTTCGAAATTTTTCCAATCTTCCTTTTTTTTTTTTTTTTTGCAAAAAAAAAAAAAAAAGATAGAAGATAAATAAAATAGAAAGTAAAAATAAACTCTCTTTACGAAAGTAACAAAAATAGTTTGGCTATTTAATTTAATGAAAACGAGTATTTATTTATAATTAAGTATAAAATTAGAAGGTAATTATAAATGATCGCTCGTTGGTTAAATAGATAGTATTTGAACTTGTTTATAATCATGAAGAGAGGAAAGATTAAGTGTTAAATAATTTGAAGTTTAAATTAGTTTTATACAAACGTGTATTTCTGAAGCAGTCAGTCATGAGAAACATTTATACGCAAATATAGTAAATTGAATTCTAATCTAGAGATGCCTTGACAAATAATTCCTAGAAAAATTAACATAAACTTATGTATTGCATGTCTTCGTCATATATAATTGTAAAACATTTTGCCTATGTTATCGCTCACTTTCTTTTACACAAGACTTTTTCCTGAAAAACTTCCACATCATTCGTACTATAGTTCTCCATTGTATTCTTTACTCAATTAAAAACGGCCATGTTCAGGATAAATAGTAAAATTTCACAATTAATCAAGAATATTAAAATCAGTCGCAGTGACATTTTCACCTTCTCAACATCTCTTTAATATATCATGGTCTATTTACACCAAATTATTGCTCATTTTAAAAATCAGTAGTTATCATTATCATCACCATCATCGACCATTATCAATCCACTGCAGGATGAAGGTCTCTCCAAGTTCAATCCATCTTCTCCAATCTTTAGATTTTCTTCTCCACATCACTTTCTTATTTCATCCATCCAACTCACATGTAGTCTCTTTCTGGGTCTTTTACAAACTCTTGGAATCCAGTTTAAGATTTCAATTGTCCATCTATTATCATCTCTTCTAGCAATATGTCCATCCCAACTCCACTTCAGGAATTTTTTCAATGAGGTTAGTAACACCTGTTTGTTCTTTTACCCATATATTGCATTTTCTATCTCTTCTTGTTACTCTCAACATGCATCTCTCCATACTTCTTTGAGTTGTCTGAAGTCTCTGTATTGCTCTTCTATTAAGTGTCCAAGTCTCAGATCCATAAGTAAGAACTGGTAAAATACATTTATTAAAACCCTTCCTTTTCAAACACATCGGCATATTTCCTTTTAGTATCAAGTTATTTCTACCAAAATCACTCCAATCAAGTTTAATTCTAAGATTAATTTCATCCATTATGTTTCCAACTGTATTAATAATCTGACCAAGGTATTTGTAACTGTTAACTTCTTCTAACTCATCACAATCAATTTTTATTTTCATATTTTGAGAAAATCTATTAAACATTACTTTAGTATCTTTTTAACATTTATCTTTAGTCCTACTTTTCTACTTTCATCTGATAACTCCTGCAACATTTCCCACAGTTCTAAAGCATTATTTGCAAAAACAACTACAGCATCTGCAAAATCGAAATGACTTAAATAATCTCCATTTTCTTTCACTCCTTTAGCTTCCCATTTTAATCCACAAAATACTTCTTGCAGCACTGCTATAAAAAGTTTTGGAGATATGGAGTCACCCTGTCTTACACCATTCTTAATGTTGACTTTCCCAGTATCCTTATGCAATCTAATTGCTGCTGTTGCATTTTTTAAATATTTTTTAAAATATGACAATATCCTGGATAATATCTAACCAAAATACAAATCATATTTTAAAAGTTAATTCTACAATATTATTTATTTACAATCTCTGACATATAATATACCATAACTATCTAATTCCAGAAGAGAATAGTGGTATGTTTATGATGTGTGAATCAAGTTGCATCTTCATATCAAGTGGTTTCAACAATAGTTATAAATCTCTTTCTCCAATGTTTATAATTGAAATAAGTCAATTGTAACCAACCACTTCTGGCATATATCTTTCATATTCTTATAATTGTCTCAGTACACATATAATATTTATGAATGTAAGGGATTTGAACTCAGACTTTCAAACATCCTTCAACTACCCACATTATCTCATATCAGTGATACACATGATCACACACATGTAGAAAAGATAAATAATCCACAATATGCATATTTCATGTTGAACCAGCACTCATCAATTGGTCCAGATTATTATCTCCTACACATATATATAATCAGTGCTCAGTTTATATTAAGAAAGCAAATCCTCATACCTTAATGGACAGGCCTCAATCTATTCCAACCTGTTCATTAAAATATGAAGATTTGCTATCTTAATGTAAACTGAGCACTGATTGTATATATATATATATATATATATATATATGTGTGTGTGTGTGGGAGATGATAATCTGGACCTACTGATGAGTGCTGTTTTAGCATGAAATACATATATTAGTCATTATTTATTTTTTCTATGTGTGTGCAGTCATGTGTATCAGTAATATGAGGGTGCTTGAAAGTCTGAGTTCAAATCCCTTATATTTACAATTAAGCTCCAGGTATATAGAGAATGTCTGTATTTTAAATATTTATATAATATTTATGAGTAATGTTTTTATCATAACAATTTACAACCTTAAATTTAAGCTGATATTGCAGTCTTTGATACTACTTCCTTGAATCAAGCTTGTGCCTAACTGACACTACATATCCATTCTGCATTATTTTTATGATTTATTGTAATAAATTGTAGATCTTCCATCTATGGACTTTTTCTTGTGTAGTTTGTGAATAGGTTCTATCACTTTTGGTACTCAAATGTCATTTGATCTTCCAAGCATCAAATTATTCAGTTATTTTATTTACCCTCTATATTTATTATTTTAAAACATTATTTTTTTAAAAGTATATATATTTATAAAACTTAACTCTCACCATAAAACAAGTCTCAACATAGTTCCATTATACTATTATAATTATCACTCAATTTGTCTGAATGGCATAATCTAAAGCAAGTTTTTGAATTAATATGCATCCTTTTTTTCAAATCATATTTTTTTAATTAGCCTATACGTATCATTTAGTGCAAATAAATCCATTTATGTAAATCAGAACAGTTAATTTACTCATACCAGGTAGCAGAAAATTGATTTTAGTATTAATTAAATTGTTTAGATTCTATAATTAATTATGACAAATAATCATGTTTTATATAAATGATTTATAGTGCATCATCAATAAGATTGGTGTAGAACCCTGTTTAAGATGTCTAATTCTTCTATGAGAGTTAATAGGTTATGCAAAATACTCAGTATATATTATCTAAACACATAGCAGAGAAATAAACTATAGAATAAAGACTTTAATCTCTGATTATTTCACTTTTTGCTCGAGTCTAAACTATGCTTTACTATTTGTGGTGAAACAATACTTTAATTAGATATTAATGAACATGTAATAGACTCAGTTTTGAGCAACAGTATTGCTTTGTGCATAAAAAAAAGTCAAATAGATTACAGTTCTAGATTAAACATTGACTATTTAGATTCCAATTCATTGATAGAATAAGCCTAAAAGGACTGCGAGAAACCATTAAGTTTGTATTCACAAATCAAATGAAGTTTTTAGACTTTATTGTATCCAGCTTCAAATGCCACTTTATATTAATTGCTGTTAACCATAAGAAATTATATTATTAATAAAAAATAATAACTTGAGACCCTCAATGTCTTTTTTCCAGCTAGAGAGATTCCATAAAATTAGATACTATTATTTTTAAATAAATGTTTATGAACTAAAATGAGATTTTCATGGTAAACAGTGTGAACATTATGTTTTGGATTTTTTCATATATATAGTTTCCTGATAATGTCAATGCTATACCACTGTTATGGCTGAATTATATCTGCCATTAGATTATGTTTCATTATTTATTCTATAATATTTTATTTTGATTATATATATATAATCAAAATATTCTACAATAAATAACAATAAAATTCCATATGTCGATATAAATAATGTATAAATCTTTGCTATCGCCAGCTTATGGCCTTTTATGCCATCTTTAACAATCAATTGTTAAAATTTTAATCTCATTATAATCACTTTACAGTAATGTTCCCACATGAATGGCCAATTTTCCACAAATTATGAATACTCACACAATTATATTGTTTATTCAACACATTATCTGTTATATTTATAAAATATGACACTTTAATTTTTCTTTTATTCAAATCATTTTCCACATGTAAAACAAAAACACTACCAAAGCAGAAACCTCCTTTACAAATCACTGTATACTTTGTACAAACAGATTTATATCTATCCACAAAATGATGCAACTTATTATATAATAATTCATGCTCTCAAATTCTCTTTTTTAATGCACATTTAGTCTCTCCAATATAAATATATCCATAAATAATATAAATAATATTATATTTATTGTTTTTATCAACACCATCTTTTCCATTAATAATCAATCTTCCAGTATTTGGACCAATAGTAAAGGCAGCATTAAAATGAGCAGACTCTAATCCTCCTACATGCAAAGTTATTTATATAAGGCAGTGCTATTGATGCTTTTTCTTCTCTATTATCCTTCCTCCATTTGTTTCTAAATTTATATAAGGTACTTAAAATGTATATTTCAACATTATACATTTTATCATTTTGAAATTTACTCAAATTATCATTTCTAAACAAAAATGTTTTAAATCCACTTCTGAAGACAGTGAACATAAAATAAAATATTTTGATTTAATTTTATAGGCATAATGTAATATAATTAAATATAAAAATAGTTGGGAAACCATCATCAATTAGAGGGTTTGTATATCCAAATTGAAATGTTCCACTTATGTATAAATTAGCTGGATTTAAAATATTTTTGTTTAGAAATGATGTTTTGTGTAAAGGATAAAGTGTCTAATATTGAAATATATGTTAATGATGTATTGAAAGTGGGATATAGTAGAAACATATTTTAAGTACATTATCTAAGTTTAGAAACAGATGGAGGAAGGATAATAGAGAAGAGAAAGCATGGAGAGTATTGTCTTATAGAAATGGCATTGTATATAGGAGGTTACTTCATTAGTGTCTGCTTAGTTTAATATTGCATTTAAGGTTGGTCTTAATACTGGAATATTGATTATTAATGGAAAACATTGTGTTGATAAAATCAATAAATGTAATATTATTTATAAAGTGGTATGTCATTGTGGATATAGTTATATCAGAGAGACTAAATGTGCCTTAAAAAGAGAATTAGGAAGCATGAATTATTATATGATAAGTTGCATCATTCTGTGGATAGATATAAATGTTTTTTGCAGAGCATGCAGTGATTTGTAATGGAGATTTGTGCTTTGATAGTGTATTTGTTTTACATGTGGAAAATGACTTGAAGAAAAGAAAAATTAAATAATCATACTTTATAAATATCAGTACTGTTCTATTCTATAACTTATAATAATCACATTCCACTCTTTTAACACTTTGAAGCAAAATATATTTATTTATTAATATTACAGTTTTGACTGTTCCTAGCAGTCTTTGTCAGATCTACAAAAATTTAAACATTATATTAATACAACCATATTTCATACATATATCTATTAAATTTTTACAATTTTACCAACTTAATTATTACCATAAGTTTATTCATAAAAGTTACTATTATATAACTTTAAAATCTACTTTACCCTTTATTTCTATTCTTAGTTATTTAATTTTAATTTGTTTCTTTATTAAAGATTTTATAAGAAAGGATTGATTAATTCTTAGTTATTATTATACTAATATTTATTCACTTTTTTTTTTTGCCATAATTTTATAATTTCAATGTAATATTATTATATTACTATATTCATAATTTAACCTTATTTTACATATTACTTTATTCACAAATTTAACTTTATTTACATTTCACCTATTATCCTAATTTTTAATTATTTTATTCCATTCCTTAATTTCATTTAACCCATATTTTATTCCTGCCTCTTCCATTTACTTATCCCTTATAAAATTATTTTAATTATTTTAATTCTTATATGTATTTTTATTTTATATCTTACCTCAATTTCTACTAAACTCTCTCTACTCCACTATTTTGTATCCCATAGTTATCTATTATACAAACTACTTATTTTAATTCTTATTAGTTTTCACTGTTTATTTTATTTATTTTTATACTAAGATAGTTTTTAAACCACTTTCTCTATTAATATTTGGATTTATCTTCTTTATTAAAATTGCCTCCCTTATTTTTATATCCCTCCTACTACTTGCATAACTTATCATTCTAATATTCTCTTTTTCTAGTTTATGACCTGTCTCCATAAAATGCATATATACCGGTGATCCTCTATCATATTTATGTTGCTTTAACCTAGTATATATTGAATTAAAAATTAGGATAATATGTGAAATGTAGAATAAAGTTAAATTTGTGAATAAAGTAATATGTAAAATAAGGTTAAATTATGAATATAGTAATATAATAATATTACATTGAAATTATAAAATTATGACAAAAGAAAAAAAGGTGAATAAATATTAGTATAATAATAACTAAGAATAGAAATAAAGGGTAAAGTAGATTTTAAAGTTATATAATAGTAAGTTTTATGAATAAACTTATGGTAATAATTAAGTTGGTAAAATTGTAAAAATTTAATAGATATATGTATGAAATATGGTTGTATTAATATAATGTTTAAATTTTTGTAGATCTGATGAAGACTGCTAGGAACAGTCAAAACTGTAATATTAATAAATAAATATATTTTGCTTCAAAGTGTTAAAAGAGTGGAATGTGTTTATTATATGTTATGTTATTATATGTTATATATTAGAAAAGCAAAAATAAAGAAGGAAAGAGGAAGAGAAGTTATTGAAGATTATTGTTCTATTAGCATGTTCATACCGCTTGATGGTATTGATTCCATCCAAATGCACATAAATATGACATTTAGTAGATTGTGCTACAGTCAAACCAAATAGACACAACTTTTTTTTCTGTTGTAACTAATGGCTTGCTTTGTCTTGCACTGTTTGTGTGAGTGCACACATCTTATCTTTTACCAATGTTAACACTTCACTACCATGCCATTTCAGGATGTGTGGATTTAAAGTTTGCAGAAGTATTGTGTGAGTATTCATAATTTGTGGAAATTTGGCTATTCATGTGGAAACATTACTGCCATCTAATTATAATGAGATTTAAATTTTGCTACTTAAGATGGTGAAAAATGCTTCAAGATGGTTATAGCAAAGATTTTATTTGTATTTTATATAGGCATATAGAATTTTTTTAATATTTATTCTAAAATATTTTGGTTATTATATTTATTTCATTTGATATTTTATATACATGACTGTAAATACTTCACAGAACAATTAAGTCTAAATACATTACATATTTGATCAACAAGAAAAGTTATTTATGTGCAATTCAAATTATTAATATATTATTATTATTTGATGGATTAGTTACCAATTGCCTAAAAAAATATTAGTCCTTTGTGTGTGTGTGTGTGTGCTATTTGTGTCTGACCAACTTTTCTAACAAAATACAAAGTGTCATCCAAATAAAATCATCACTATTCATATATCATTTAGACCAGAATAAGCTGGTCAATACGTTTCAAAAATAAAAGAACACATTTCAGTGGCAAATTTTATTAATAGTAGTGGTCAGTACTTTAAATGAAGATAAGCCAAAAATATTTAAAATAATATAATTGAAAACATGACAGTAATATAATTTTTTGACAAAAGAAACTTGAAAATAAATATTTAACAAACACTTAATGATTAAAAACAACAACTGTTTTTCATGAGTGTTATGGATACAAAACTTACATAAGAAATTATATTAGTGACGATGTCCACTAATTTCTTCTGGAGTATCAAATTGATGACACTTATTCAAAATATTTATTTTTCAATTATTCCTTTGTTTGTTAAATGTATGACTTCCAGGTTTGTTTTATATATATATATATTACTTTTGCCGTCATAATAGTCATTTGCTATTGTCACTGATAAAATTTTTCATTGATGTGCACTTGCATCAAACTTAATAAAAATAACAGTTTTTAATCATTGTTTGTTTGCTACCTATATTATTTTCAGGTTTGTCTTTTAAATAAATTGTATTACTTTCATCTTTTTAAACATATTATTTTAATATATATTTTTTATTGTTTTCGATTTTTTTTTGAAAAAAAATGAACTTATCAATTAGTTTATTTCTGTCTGTTGGCTCCACTATTAGGTAATGCCTACAAGCAATTACTATCATTTTAGACCATACACACAGAGTTCTCCCAATATACGTTCGTCAGCAAATATCTTTTATCTATAAAAATATTTGAGTAGATATTCCCACATATATATATATATACTCAATTAGGTGTGCCAGTCCAAATCATTAATTTTGTTGCTGACATAAAAATGTTACCAACATGCACAATATATTAATGTATTGAATTGCTTCATAGTTATCACTATTCAGAATGACAAATCTGTTTTCTTTTTTTTTTTTTTTGCAAAATAGAAAATTTTCATCAACTCATTGAACACTCTCTAAAATATTTTTTTCATTATACTGTTACCAAATTATCAATATTATTGATTTTACTTTAATTTTTATAGGTATTTTAAGGTTTTATGATCATTTAAAAACAATTATTGGTACTTACATATTTCACCTGTTGCACTTGTTTGTACAGCAAATGTTGTACTTTCTCTACGGGAAAGAGAGAAGGGTGTTTGCCACAGCAGAATATCATATTAAAAAGTCACAACTGCATTATTCAATGATCACAAACACCTTCTCTTCACTGAAGAAAGGTACACATTTTGCCATCACATACACTGGCAGCAGGTCTAATACATAAGTACTCAATTATTTTTATGCTTACAAAATTAACAACATTGCCAAGCAGTCTATTTGCTGTTTATTATCCCATTTTTCCAATTGCACATCTCAATATCTATCATGTTTGGTTGTCTAAAATTTGCCTCTTTCATTATATATTTCATCTAAATCAAAACAAAAATATGATAGGTTTTTTATTCCATTTTTTGAAGAGGTCTATTGGCCTATTGATTCTATTTTTTTTTTTTTTAGATTTTATTTTTTTCGTGAATATGCAAACACATATCAAAATCTACTGGAGAAATTTTATATCATCACTCTAAATAAACTTTACTTTATTATCATCATTCTAAATAATCTTTCTTTCAAGCAAACCATAAACTATACAAAGTTATCTCCTACTCCTCATTTTTGCCTTCAAAATGTATACTACATGCTACAAATGTATCTAAAATGTTTATTAAATACATTCTCATCTATAAATTTTTATCAAAATGTGCATCTTATTATGATTTAAATTTAACTATGATATTACTTGTATATAATGCAGATAAATGGGATGTGTTAATTTATTTTCAAGATGTTCTTATTTTAACCATCTCAGCTTCCATAACTTTACCTCCTAACTATTGATCTGAAGTGCTTTCTATTCAAGCCAGTTAAATGTTTTGAAGCTAATAATGTCATCACTCAAATTGGCATTCTGAAGACAGTATGGTTGTAAATTTATTTCTGACAATCAAAGTGTAACAGTTTGAAATTTATTAATGACAAGTCAGAATGTACTATCTACTTGAATGATATAAAATACTTATAGAAGGATGGTTGTACTAGAATTTGGTATTCCTAAATGTTTATATACTGCATTAGATGAATTAATTTTAGATTATATAATAATAGACCTAAATAAAATTAATCTACAAACTAATTGGTTTTTTTTCATATAATAATATCTGAAGTATTTTTTAATAAAATAATATGAATGAACTTCATTGGAAAACAACTGTTTTCAAACATTACCATAAACATTTCAATTAATTTAGTCAAATACTTGGACCAAATCAATAAAAGGATAATGCATGCTAATTAAATTTTTTTAGTTGAAATTCATTTTATGAATAGACAAAAATGTCATGAGTTAATAAGTCAACTTCTATGCAAAACTATCAAATTATTCAAAGTTATTTAATATTCTGAATTTAAATGTATTGGAAATTTTAAATTCTTCCATAGAAACAAAAAATATCTATAAATATGTAAATATTGAAAATATAATAAATTTTTCTGTTTATTTTTTCTAGAAAGAATTTAGCTATAAGGCAACCAAAGTCATCAATGAAAAACTAGTTATATAAATTGAAACCACTTAATAATATTTATTTGTCTGATATCTTATAAACCAATAATGAAACTTTTATTGAAACTCATATTTAGCTTAAGCCCTATTTTTAATACTCATTGTTTAGACAGGCCAGCCACTTGTTGGTGTTATTTCTCTGCAAAAGCACAGAAATGTCTAGATATAAAAGGGACTAGATAGAAACTGCCTATACTGGAAACAATTAAAAACTGGGTTAAGTGCATCCATTTGGGATAGACTGCCCCCATACTCAAGCATATATCTTAGTCACTGGATATGAGGACATTGACATTTATTATGAAGAGTCTGATTTACCTATGTAATGCTGTTATTTTTTGCATGGATAAAACTTTGATGTTATCTTTGTACATTTCGAGTCATGCAAGCTTAGTCACCTATTTCCAAGATACCAAATTCCAGGTCCTTCCCATTGCTCCTATGGATCACTGTAGTCCTAATTGATCACTGTAGTCCTCTTAGGTTATATAATGCAGAATATGTCATCATTGAACTTTTTTCTTCTTTGAATACCATTTAAGGTATTCAACTTTTAACCTTATCATATGAGTTGTAACCAAATTACAGAATAAATGTTCCTATATTTTATTTTAAAAAAAAGTGAAATACTTAAATGGCATCTGGGTTAATTCCTGGAGTTTATTAGCAGCTTATATATTTTTTGACTCTCTGAAATAAACATTTAAAAAAAAAGTTTGGTGACAATATATTATACAGTTGCAATTTTTTATTGGAGATTTTTTAGCCCTATTAATCACTCTTTCAGGAATTAATTGTTGAAATTTCTATTTTCTAAATCTTTTAATCTTGATAGACGTTTTGGTGTTTCTTACATAACTTTTTTTTCTTGCAGTTGATTTATTCTATCAATGATTATTGTTTATATTAAAAAGCAAAACATACTACATACATATGGAAAGTGTAAACTGTTAATGTCAATTATAGTATATATATATGCACAATTTGTATGATTAGCTAATAGAAAAAAAAACTATAAAAGATTATATACCATCCCTGCTATATGTCTTTTTCTTCCCATATATAAATATGTATATTTCTAAAAAAAAAAAAAAAGCACAGAAATATGACATTTAGGCAGTCGTTTCTGGCTATTTTATAACCAGAACAGCATTATTTCTCTAAGAAAGCACAGAAATATGCTGTTATTCACTTGATTTCCATGTGAATAACAGCAGCTATATACGTACACTGCAGTTTATCCATATGCTATTAAAACTTTAATACAATATGACTTGGGAATAGCTGACTTTAAATTACTGTAACACTTTAAATATTGTCTTTCAATTGTGTTCTAAAAACTGTTATTCTGTCCACATGCTTCCCTACACATTTTTGACAGGTAAAAAATCTGGAAACTGTATTTGCGAATAAAGTTGATACATGATAATGTGTTGGTGCACATTTTGCAGAAAAATCTCTGCAATACTAAAAAAATGGCTGAATTCATTAAGTTGCATTTAAAGTTTTGGCAATTGCTTTGTGACCAAAAACATTCTGACACATTGCAAAATCTGAGTTTGTGAGCAAGGATGAATCAGGATGGTTTGCAGTTCACGTATAAGTCCACCTCATGTAGACATAAATGTTTGATCAGCAAGCAAACCTGATTTGATGGCTCAGGAATACTGTTACCAAATAATGTTCGATCGTAATTAGGTTTCTGGTTTGAAAATGAGTTTAAAAGTAATTCAAAAATAAAATGATCCCATTTTACCAAATAATGTTTGATCGTTAAATTGTTTTAAATTAGTTTTCAAAATATAAAAGAATTGCAATCCAAAAAATGGACCAAATAATGTTTGATCATAAATTAGTTTAAATTAGTTTGCAAAATGTTGGTTCAGAATAGTTATAGTAGTAAATTCTTAAAAGATAAGAACACCACCAAGTGGCTGGCCTGTCTAAATGATGACTACCCTACTTTCAAATAAAAGAGATAAATCAGGCATCAATATTTTATATGTGTAAAAGCTAGAAATATACAATTTCTCAAACATTTTTATAAATAAATAAATCTTTTCCATAAAGAGTATGTATAACAATTAGGAAATCTGTATAGGGGTCAAAAAACATATTACTAATGTGTTTCACTATGTATTGTCTATTTTTGATTGTATCATTATCTCATAGCAGAATTTTAAGTAATATATATTCTAACCTAGCAGTGTGTAGTCCTTCTGGGTAATATAATATATTAAGTAAAAATGGGTTAGCTCAGTTAATGATTGTGTTTGGTTAAATGCAAATAATTGACAAATAAAATATCCTGCATTATATTAAAACATTCTACTAGCAAAATAATGAAAAGGTTCAATTTATAAAATAAAATAAATAAATATTTATTATATCATGAGACTTGGAAGTGAAATACAGATGACAAGAAAGATTACATTGAACCAATATCCCACAGGATACTACCTCAATGGTATAAGAACACTATCCCCTCCATTACTATCTCAAATAAATAAACTTATAGTATTCTTACGACTTTAATAAGTACTATTCATTAAGATTAAACTAATAATTAAATCTTAAACTTTTATTTATAATAATTTAACTCCATAATATCTCAGGTTCATAAAATTATTCTAAATTAATTAAAATCACTGTAGTAAAACATGATAAAGAATTTCTATGTCATACTCTACTACACTTAACTAATAATAATAATAATAATAATAATAATAATAATAATAATAATAATAATAATAATAATAATAATAATAATAATAATAATAATAATAATAATAATAATAATAATAATAATAATAATAATAATAATAATAATAATAATAATAATAATAATAATAATAATAATAATAATAATAATAATAATAATAATAATAATAATAATAATAATAATATTTTTCATTGGATGAACTAATATTATACATCTTTTTCTCTTCTCTTCACTATAATTTTTATTACCATAATAAAATACTATAATATAATCTTTTATTTTCATATAATAACATAATAAATATGTGGTAGCATTTGATAATCTGAAAAATATATGTGTGGCAATGGATAGCTTATAATTTGATGTACTATTATAATAATCAATTTATGACCATAATATAATGTAAAAATGTGATTTCTTAAATAAATAAATTCCAAGAAAAATATTCAAATTCTTAAACTTAATACTTTATTTATTTCTATGCAAAATGTTATATTTGATTCGATTATTCTGTGTGTATCATGCATTTTAATGGAAAAGAAAATAGTCTAAACACACAAATTTTGAAAAACAAATTTAACAAAGTTTTATTATAACAATAAAATAAAATAACAATTTATTTACAATATTTACACTTGATATCCTAAATTTGCACCGTTATACATTTCTTATTAATTATAGTTATATTAAAACAATAGAGAATCTAATTAAGTCTTCACTCTGACTTAAAAATAATAATAATAAAACAATACAATTTTATTTATCTCTTTGTGATCAATCTTTATGATGAAATTATATTTCTTTATACTTATTTTAACATATCTTATCTTTGAATATTATTTAACTATGCTTCCTTTTAAAAAAAAACAACTATTGAAACATAGTACGGAAAACACAAAAAAATAATAATATCGAGCTTGAATCTTTTTACTAAACAATTTTCATTTTGCAATGTTATGAATACTACATAAAATATCTACTATTAATTTATTACTAGACAATGTGGACATCATTGTTCACTACACTATGATTATTAAATACAATATATCCTATTTAACATTACTCTAATACTGAATAGCTATAATCATTGATGTATTCCTTATTATTTAAATAAATACGAAATTGTACCTATGCTTATTTTATATCATTTTGCTTTATAATATTATATCTTAAAATATGCAATACTCATAAAAAATGAAATAAAATGTTTACAAGTTATTTAACATTTCAAAGAGCAGCTTTGCTTTATTTATTTTATTCCTAAAATTAATTTTATTTCCAAAATAAATCTAGAACATATTCTATGATTCTTTATTATTTTGGGTCCATTGGATTTTCAATTTCAACTTACACAAAGTTTACTCCTTCTTACAAGTAAATGAACTTATCTTATTCATACAATGACATGTCTTAAACTCTAAATTATTTATTATTTCTTTACAAAATATTCAATACTGTGTGATGTAGTTACTTTGGAAATCCAGATAGCAAATAAATGTGTAGGACTAGGAAAGAAAAACTAAAGTCTAACTCATAGAACATATTGGATAAAAATACCATAGCACAGTGTATCTATAAAAAATAGAGGCATGACCTATTCTGTCTAATGTCCTCCACTACTAACAATGATGTCAAAGCTATTCCTTCAGCTTTATTGCAACATCAATACTTAAAGAAAATAGACACTGCCCACAAATAAATATATCAGTTACAGGGCATTGTTAACTGTACTGTATACTTAATAAGATTACAAAAATACTACTCATATTCCCCTAATATATCCTACATTGATATCATCTCTTGTTTTCATGTTCTCCAGATTACTCCCAAGTCACTATCTTATCAACATTTTCTAATAGATTTATCAAATCTTACATCAACAAATGACTAACTCACATCTTCAAATAATAAACAAAATTCAATTGTAATTAAAATGATCTCACTAATCTACAAGAAAAGTCTGCTTTACTTTCTTATTAAACACATACAAACTAGTCATATAAATACTTTGAATATCCAATAATGTTAAAGTTTTTAAAAGAATCATATAACTATTCATCATCATGTTGGGTTATATTATTAATATAAAAATTAAAGTATGCACATATTCCCAGAAATAAATCCTAATCTCATAATTTAAATGTGTTGTACAAATGTGTTTGCATACAATTCAACATTCATATTTCCATACATTATAATTCATCAGCAATCTGCAAAAAAGAAAAAAAAATACATCATAAAATATATCAATATTCACAACTATTACCTAAGTGATATTGACTTGTCATCACTTATGATGCCTTCATATCCATTAATCAAATAAAACATTGCATACATGAAATACATCCATACTTTTATACTTAAACTGTTAACTTATTTAAAATCATCAAATTATTTTACTATAAGATTATAGTATTATTAGTACTAAATTAATGTTCATGTTCCTACTATTCTTATTAAAATAATATTATACTTTAAAAATTAATAAATAAGTCAAAACCATAATTACATAAATCTTCAACTGACAAATATATTTTCTATAAAGTTCAAATGATTCTATTTTCTCGAGAGTTCTTTTTTTAAAAAAAATGTTCTCCTAAGCTTTTAAAACTTCCAGCCATTGCTAAGTTTTTCTTGCTTGACAATGAACAACCACCCTGAACTTCCTGTATGACGAGCGAAGTTAAAAAAAAAAAATGAATAATAAAAAAAATGATACGATGTCTGAAAATCTAGAAAAATTAAAATAATTATCGATCTGTTCTGGAAACGTTCATAGAATAATAGTTTATGGATTCTATTGTCCATAACAATGATTATTAAATAATAATAAAATCATAATGTTTAAAAAGTAATCACTTGAAGCTTCCATTCCAGAAAATTCTGTATCGGCTTGGTGATGCATCATGTCCCGGTAATTTAACTACAAGTAATCCGGATAAACTTTTTGCGCAATTTTAAAAATATTTGTCTTCATAGTTCAGTAATTACTGGTTTATAATCAATTTTTTATAGGTTTACTCTTCAGGATAATTTTACTATTTATTATCCATTTATAGCTGTTTCATTATTGTTTTAAAATTATCAGTTTTTTAAATATTTTTTACGAATGCATATAACCTTATATAAGTTAGGTTTTATAACATATGCTTTTAAAATATCCATTTAAATAGCATTTCTGATAGTTTTCTTTTAAATATTTCCAATGTTTTCCTTCAAAAAGGATAAAACATTTATTTCTATAGCATTCTTTTTTCATAAATTCATATAAAAACTTGTCTTATTACTTTTTGGTCTTCAACACGACAATCTCGCTATTATAAAAATGTGTGGTTCACTTTAATTTGCAAGTAGCTTTTCTGTTAAGCTTTCTGTACAATGTCAAAATAATCCTTTGCTTACTAGAATTGTTCTCTTGGTCAATACTATTAATATTATATTCACAATTATTATACTTATTTTTAAAATATCCTTAATTAAATACGTTTCACTTATTGGCATTTTCATATTTTTTACTGCAAAGTTATATTAAGTTTTGATGAATAATCCTGGTAAAAGGGAACTTTAAATTAGCAATGCATATTTTTAATAAAGTTATTAAAATATATTTATATTATGCTCTCTTTGCAAAAACACTTTAAAATAAATATCCTATTAGTTTGCAAATAAATTATACGAGAGCACTAAAAATTGACTAAAATAAAAATTTTAAAATTACTATTACATCGATCATCACTGATACCGATCACCACTGAAACAGTATTTATACCCTACAAAATACCTCATCCTATTGGTGGATTTTTACTTTTCATTTGATACCGAATTTGCATATTGCTACAGTCTTACACAATTAAATTTCAAAAATAAAATATGACACATTAAAAATATTATTTAAAAATATTAATCTTAAATCAATTATTATACTTTACTAAAATTAATTAAACATTTTAAAATGACTTTTAAAAACAATATTTTAATAAATTTATCCCATCTTTAATATTTAATTTATCTATTTTATTTTAAAACAAAATATTTAATTTTTATTAGCTGTATTCATCTTATAATACTATTTAAAACATTTTATAATGATTGATATAATATTTTCCCTTATGATAGGCAAATAAATATATTCAATTCTATAATGCAATTTTAAAATATTTTGAACATTGTTAATACAAATACTAGCAAGCATGTGTGTATTACTGTATTATGCAGGTCACATTATTTTACAACCTAGACAGATCATATCCAATTTACTGTCTGAAAATAAATAATAAATTGCAACACTTATTATATTAAAATAAATAATACAATAATATAAAATTTGGAATAATAATTTTGGAAAACATAGAATTAAATATAACTTTTCCTACCATAAAGCTTACTTTTAAAATATAAGATATTAATTATAATTATTAAATATAATTTATAATTTTAAATATAGCATTTATTTAACTATAAGTTTTAAACTATTAAAATTTAACTTTTAAACATACTTTAAACATTTATAGCTGCATTATTTATTATGGCCAGCTTTTCCAACCATATGTAATTAATATTTTTAGCTTTACTTAACTGTTTTAAGGTTATTCATTATAATTTTATGCATTACGTAATTTTATTTAGCTTCAAATTATCAATGTAATATAACTATTACCCAAAGAGAACACATTCTAAATTTAAAATTTTTAGTAATTTACTGTGATGAGCTGATTCTGACCTATAGAAAAGGGCACAATATATATATGAAAAATGTCATTAAAACATTAAATATTTACATCTACAAATCCTTAAAAATTATATATATATAAGTAGAAGAGATTTGAACTCAAACTTTTAAATTCCCTACAAGTATCCACTCCATCTTACACAAATGACACACATAATCACATATATGTGAAAAAGATAAATGATCTCCAATATATGTATTTTGTACTGAACCATTTCTCATCAGTTGACCCAGATCATCATCTTCCACATACATATATAAGCAGTACTCAATTGAAGATAGCAAATCTTTGCACTTTAATAGATAGGTTTCGATCTTCTCCATCCTCCAACTTTTCAGCCATTCACATCATTGAAAATCTGATGATGGAATGCTCAAAGTCCTTGCTGATGTGAATATTATTGTCATGCCTATGTTGATTTTAAATCATTCTGACCTCTCACATATAGGATCTTAATATGTCCACTTAAATACATAGAAGAGGGATGGGAAGAATACAGGCTTAATATATGTATATGGTATATACACCTGGGTCTCTTTTTACATGGACTTATTTAACATGATTTTGAAGTTACGCGATTCATGTTTCACTGGAAGTCAAACTCCAATATTGTGCTATTACTTTAAATAATAAATTTCATGCACTTACGTTATATTAAAAGTAATAGCACATTATTGGAATTCGACTTTCAACTTAGTAATATCAATATTTTCAGTGCTTTATAATAGTAAGATTTTATGCAATAATGAAATTAAAATCATGATTTCCACATTTTATGCATACACACATTAAATTTTACAAGATTATAATGTAAATTTGTTCAAACATTGTGCATGTTAATTTTGCATTTTAAATCACAATCTGTTTTTGCTTTTTAAAAAAGAACGTAATCAATTATTAATCATTTAGTGTCCGCAAGTTTATTTTTAAAAGGTCAGTAATAGCAGTGGGCACAATTAAATTTGACAATTAAAAATTAAAATCTGATTTTTAATTGTAATTAACAATTTAAAAATTACTTACGGCAACTTGAAATAATGTGATGTGAAATTTGATTTTTAAACGGAATTGAAAATTAAAGACAAAAATAAGAATTTAATTTTTAGTTGTTAGTTTCATAAACAATTAATAAAATCATCATCTCAAAGATTAATTACTAATTATATTGTCACCAGAAAACCATTGACACAACATGAGTGTGAAGTGGGTGCTAGTTGTTTGCAAACGAACGTGTTTTTCGGCAAATAGCTATAATAATTAAAATGTGTATAAAAAATGTAAATTACTGTACTGTAAATTATACATAAGAATAAATTATTTTGAATAAAATTAAATATTATAGTTAAAAAAAGTTTGTCTTGTATCAATTTTTTTAAAATTTGAAATTTTTTATTAGTCATATTTTATTTCCTTATTTTTTTTGCGCGAATTTTAAAGTAATTTTACATTGGTGCTTTGCTTTTATGCGAATTTTGAAAAATCACAAACTGCATCCGCCCTTTTTCAACGTAAGTTATGTCTATTTTTGTGCGATTTCATTTGCGTGTGTTTTCTGAGGAACCTATCTATCATGTAAAATGAGACCCAGGTGTATATCATTGATGAATAAGTATAATTCAGCACTAAATTAAAATTACAGGGGAAAAAACATATTTTAAAATACATGCACTAAATACATTTTCAAAATGTTATTAAATATTTAAATTCCATATTTATATTTGAAATTAACCATGAATATTTCACAAACATGTGAAAAACATGTTTTATACATATAATAATATAATATATCTTATGCTACATTTTTATATTATTTATTTTTCAATTAAATGCCAAATAGAAAATTGACAAAGTATAAAATACCTCTAGCAAGAACATTTGGCATCACACAGACAATATAACCATTAAATTTCATGCATTTAACACATGATTAGTAAAATTAAGGCTTGAAATTATTAATGAATCTTACGTGCACATCTTACAGTTAGTTAATGAAAAGTAGAAAAATAATTGCCAATAAATTTTTTTCTATTGTTGAAGATTTTGTGATTTTAAAATTCTTTACTCTTATTACTTTATTCCTGAAATAATGGTTTTAAATCACTGCTATTTCTTTTGTGATTTATTTGGCCTTTTTCTGAAATTCTGCAATTCACTATAATCATCACATGCTAATTTGTTATTATAACATTTAATTAATCATGCCATATTTGAAATTAAGAAAATGAAGCTTCATAATAATATCAACAATGTATTATTTACTAAAACAAATATACATATATAGTGGATAGTTTTTTTCGTTCTAGTATTTTATGAAATAGGTTAAATATGAAAAATCCTGTATTTTATATTTCTTATGTTCCCAAGGATCTTTTCAATAAAAGTTCATACTTTGCTGAAAAATTATTTGGCATTTTTTATAATGCCTTGATATTCTATACAATATTTCAGGAATATATGTAAAATATTAAAATAAAATTTTATACTTTGGCCCAACATGTCATGCATTGCATTCTATATAAGACCAGTTTTTCAAACTTTCTATTAATATATATATTCTTCCACTGACACATTGTGGAAGAGGGAACTGATGGCACAATGGAAAAAGAGGTAGATCAAGAAGACATATTTTGACCAGAGCTGCACCAGGGTCCTTCAAATGAGACAGGTCTCAGTGTTGACACTTTCACTAGTCATTCAGATGACCCAGTGTCTGAAATTTCTGGCATGCCTGGACTTAATATTTCAGGATCTTCTTTAAAGACATTGGCTTGCGGGTAAATACTATGACAATGGATTCAACATTGGTCCATGAGAATTTGGTTAATGCTTCTGGTCCTCCTCAAGGCCTTGGCCACAGTAACCAGTAAGTTATGTAAGTCTGAGTTGTTTTCTTGGTTTTCTGAATTCATTCTTTCCTTTATTATTTTTTTTTTTAAATGTTAATTTCAATTATTAAGATCAATGTCAGGGGTTTAAATTCCATGGCAAGATTACATGCCATTAAAAATAGGTTTAATCTTAATCTGCCACAGGTCATCTGCATGGCAGAGACAAAAATTAATCAAAGGTCAAGTTACCGAATTGAATTATTTTTCCTCCCTTGGTTACTTTAAATATTCAAACTCTCTCATTGTGGCTGGAGGTGTTGCAATATTGATAAATAGATGCAGAGCCTCCTTGAAGTTCAAAGTCATTTTTGTTGATTCTAATTGTATTATCATTGTTATGCATTATGATAAACTTCATTTCAATCTGGTTTATCTATACTTACAAAGCAATAAACTATTAATCAGAAAAATCATAAATACTATTAACATATTATTAACATATTCATGTTTTCAAACTCCTTTCCTCTGTTGATTTAGGGGATTTTAACATGAGTTATGAGCAATTTACTCATCAATACATTCACTTGCTCAATGAGGGAGTCATGTGTTTTAGGGATTTTTTTTCCTTCAGACATGTTTTCTTATTATATCCATAAATGGAGGACCCTTATAGACCTCCTTCACTACACATCAGACTTACACTTTCAGCTTAATGTGGTACTAAGATTAGTCAGTTTTTCTGATCACTGAGCCTATGATCATGTATGGTTTGAGAAATACTATGAAGCTGGTAAATAAACATACCATTCCTGCAGGTTTCATTTCAGAAATTTACATGTATTTGTTTAAAATCAACATTTTTAATTGAGGCCCCTTTCAGATCTAAACAGCCTTCCTTGAATTGGTGCAGGCTATTATTAAAAAATTCACTTGAAATTGTCCTGGCCCAACAAAATTATTGCTTGAGCTAAATGACATTGCAAATAAACTGGACTTATTCTCTGGCAGTGGTCACAGTGTTAATGAAATTTTACAACTGAAGAAACATTACCAGAACAGTCAAAGGCCTTGGCAGAACCCATCACTATTAAGCATGCCTGTAGATTATTTGGGAACTGGAACTGTTGGCCCAGAAGTTATTTGAGGTGGGCACTGGGAGGAAGAAGGAAACAGATTAACTCCTCATCAATTGTCCTTGATGGGCAGTCATATATCAAGGATGCTATGATCCTGGTAATCCATAATTACTTCATCTCCAAGATACAGAGTCAAAAGAGGACTGAGAGTAGAGCTGAGTGCTGGGTGGATGACTCATTTGTTCATGGAATCACTAATCAAGCTATCCTTGAAAAGCTCAAATCATTCTTGGAGGGGACCCATGTTGGTCCACATGCAATTCCCAAGTTTCTCCTGCTACACCTGAGTTATTTTGTTGTGCCAATCATTTTGGGAGTCATCAATGAGTTGGCCATCGCATGTAGGTCAGTTGAGGGACTGTATCTGGTCTTGCTAACACCCTTTCTAAAAAACATGATTTCCCCTCTGAGCTTTCTAGTCTTCAGCCAATTTCTATGATGCCTCTGGTCATCAAGATTATTGAGTCACTTCTTAAGGACCACATTCAAAATGCAATTTATAAAAATTTATCTGCTGCGCAGATCACAAGAAAAGGGCTGTCTACAACCAATGCTGTTTGTTTACTTAAGATTGTGCTCAAGCATGTGAAGCATCATAAAAGTGTCAGGCCAATTGCTGTCCAACTAGACATCAGGACATTTTACTTAGTGAGGACTGATCTTAAACCTCTGCCTTGGCTGGAGAAGCTTGTTGCATGGTTAAGAGGGTGGGTATTGGAGGGAAATTGTCGTCAGCTAAATTGAAATATTGGGATGTATACCAATTGCTTAACCATACCACAGCTACTCCTTATAACTTCTTTAGACTTTCAAACAATCTGTTAATCAGACAATTTAAATTCTGGTTGCTGGAGGGAAGATTTCTGGATTTCATAATAAAAATAAATTTGATTGCACTTCCCACCAGTGGAATTTTAGTCATGAGGAGAGGCTTTGCCAAACTAAATCCAGTTTGCCAGATGTGTAATCAAGAGAATGAATCAATGTGGCATCTTTTCTTTGGTTGTGTGATATTAAATAAATGCAGAGAAACACTCAATGTTTGGATGACATCCTATAAACAAAGAATTTTTAATCTGAATGAATGCCTGAAAACTGGAATCTTTGGAATAATTAGACTGTTAATCATAATGATCTATATAGTCTGGACAATGAGATGTCATCTCATATTTGAGAAGAGTAATGGTAATTTACATAATGAACTTTTGTGCAAGATTAAGGTTGTCACAAAGAGGGATCATATGATTTCACTGGAAAGAATCTATAATGATACCTGGAAGCTTGTGGTGTTGCCAGAATAGATTTTGCATCAGCACTGAGGGCTTTCCTTAATGGTCTGTCCAAAAGTCACTCTACATAAGCCACTAAGATGGCTCTATCTATGGCTAGGTATGTTCTTTTCTGGTGATTCATAGCCAAAGGATCAGTTCTCCTATAATAAGTTGTAAGGCTGGGGAATATGTTTTGTTTCCCTGCCCATGTTTTGTCAAATAAAGACACCGAACTCTCAATTTTTAAGAAGAATGGCAAGACTGTTGAAAAGAGTGCGTGTTGCTCAAACTGTCCAAACACTCATCATGATTCAAGACAATTTATTTGTTTTTCCCTCTGTATTGGCTTTACTATTTCTTTTTTGTATTCATAGTCAATAAATTTACTTTTAAAAAATAAAAACTTAAATATTGTCTTATGTTAAAATAAAAAATATGTAATTAAAAAATAATGTAGTAAACATACTGTTGATTACTATATTCAAATTTTATGTTCATTACATTAATTACAATTATTTTAATTTTTATACATATAAGCGTCTCATTTGAATAATAAATGAACTACTAATGTTATTAAATATTTGAAAACCAACAATTAATTTTATTAAATATTTTCAAATATGCATCAAATAACATAAAAATATATGATCACACTTAGATGTAGGATGTTTCTTATGATCAATGATAAAAGTTGATTTATTTAATTTTTTTATGGTCATTGTATCGACAATCTCAGACCTTGATTTGAACTTGCTTTATCTTCCAACTAAAGTGCACTGATTGGTCATTGTTCATAATTATTTCATTTAGCCATCTGATAAACTTCTAAAAACATTCAAAGCTTCATATTAAATCGCACACTTATTATCATGGTGGTGTAAATGTGATGATGTACTGTAGCTTCTCCTTAAACAAAGTCAAGAATCTCTCAGCAATTATGCCCAGAGAAACCTGTTAGCCACTTTATTTTCCATTCCCCAATCTAACTTTTCCCACATTCTGCTCCATCCCTTTCCCACAACACAATCTTTGTCAACTCTATAGCTTTTATATCTAAATTCCCCTTATCTTTTCCCAAACAGAGCATAAAAACCAATAATCCACTTTCTGTATAATCACTTTTTTCATATTTATTCTTCCATAACTTCATTATATGTACACTCACAAAATTGTTTAATTAAATAATATGGAAAGTATTAATAATGGCCGCTATGGATGAAATTTTTTTGTTAAAGAAATGATCTTTTTCAACTATCAACAAATTAAAATGGTCAAATTTACAAGTATTGGAAAATATTGTATATGAAGATTAATAATTTTAATAAAACTGACATTATCAGTTTTTATATTTTTAAAAAATAAAAAATGTCATATTAAATAAAAATAATAAAACAGTTGCACATTTTTTTACATTCAGATGTTTATAGAGATGTTCAAATACCAGAAATGATCGAGACAATCTGCAATTCCTGGATTTGTCCAACAATTTATCACTGCATAAAAATGTGCAGGAAAAATAATGATAATAATTAGAACTGCCCCATTCAATTTGAATTTCATATCTAATCATAAGCAAATTCTGGAAATAATTTATTACACTTTCAAAAATTAAAGCAAACTAAGACTGATGTAATACATATATTAAATGTACATTTTAAAATGTTTGATGCACAAAAATAATGTCAAAATAAAGACTCAAATTAAAGAATAAAATGGCAGATATTTTATACAAAAGCTTTGACACACATTAGCAAAGAATATTATATAGGTAGAGTTTAGTACAGTGCTAGTATGGAGAGCAAAGACATCAAGATTTTCAGAATTGATTTTTCATCTGCATAAATTAGAATTAAAAAATACGCATCTGTTCAAGTGAATAGAAAAGTTGTGTTCAATCTGCCATTTGGATGCTCAATGTCAAAAGCCCCCCTGAGCAACTAACTATAGCCTTATTAAAGAGCACATAATACTTTTCTTTTGCGCTTTTCAAGTAGTTTTTGTTGTTGTTGTTGTTTTGGATGATTTACCAGAGTACAACAGAAAGAAATGATTTATCCTTATATAGATGGCAAAACGCAGAATGAAATAATTATTATTATATTAAATTGAGCAAGTACAAAATAGAGAAGATATTGAATCATTGTTACGAAATATTATTTATAACAATAAAATTATTTACCAATAAATCTGCTTCATTTTCTTAGATAATAAATTGCAGTTTGATTATTAATTAATATTTGTGCCTTTCTATTTTTTTTTTTAAAAAAAAACAATATTTACTTTTAAAAGTTATTTAAAGCAGATTTTAATATTTAAATAGGTTTCTTTGATCCATCGTCTAATAAAAAAATGAAGATTTCTGTGTGTGTGTGCACATTTAGTACTTTATTTTAAGACTAAATAAATTTTGATAATTTACTAAAACATGTAAGTGCATTTTTTTTTATATAAATAAAAAAAAAAAGAAACTTTGTAAGAATTCTCTTTGATTACATTTAAATGTTCTTTCCGAATTGGCCAGCATACATAGAAAGGTCACCCAGACAAAAGACAAAATCAATTAACTAGATTCAATATTTAGACTTCCAACTGACACAGTTTTAGCAAAAGAAATAGAAAATCAAAGTAGAAGCAAACTGTTTCTCTCTTCATAATTAGACATTTTTAGTAAAAAAGAATCTAATTCTTTGAGACAATTTAAAATTTATTAAATAATGTAATCAAAGAATTTTAAGAACATTATTTCATTTATGAAGATACAAGTAAACTAATATTGAAATGTTTTCAAATATTTATAGAAAATAAAGAATTAACTAATACGCGAATATATAGTAAGATTGAAAGGGATTGGTTTTAACTACGTACAAAGAATGAAGACAACGACTCCCTAAAACCAGCAAAAAATTTAAAAAAATCTCATAAAAAAAAATCAAAAACAAAAGTTAGCTGTAAATATATATATATATATAGCACGGTGCAAACCTATATTTAAAAAAAAATATTTAAAGAATACTTTCAAATGACTTAAAATTTTATATCAAGATCAAAACTATCGGATTTATCACTCTAAATTCACATCTTCATTGGATTGAATATATGAAGTCAATGAAGGATAACAAACTCCCTTAAAATATTTGTATTAATTCTGAGCATGTTTTTATAGGGGAAGCAGATCACCTTTATGATATAATAATTATCTCAAGTCTCCCTTAAAAAATGTACTAGTGACTTCATTCCTTTGAAGAAATATAGAATACAACCGATAGTTGCAGTTAGGCAAGATAATAAAGTATTTTTAAAAAGAAATTTGGTTGCAATATTTAAATGACAAAATTGCTAGATAATGAATACTCAAAATAAAATATCAACTTAAGATATATATGGGCATAATAATGGTCACAGATTGAATTTGATAGTCAATAGAAAATATATTCTAATGTTTTATTTTTTTCTCGTGATTTTTATTTTTGGAGTTAGAATGGTAATATCCATTTATGGGTAGCTGTCAATGAGAATGATGTATGACAAACAGTGGAATGACAGGGAAGACCGAAAGTGGAAAACTCAAAAGCTAAAGAATCTGGGATAGGTTCAAAGCTGAGAAATTCTTTTCAATTTTTCACTTACATACTTTATTCATATATGATTTAACAAGCAAATGATTTTATATATAATATATTTTATTAAAATATAGGTATGTGCCTATGGTTTTGGTCACTATCTTCAACTAAATAACATAAGGGTTTTATAATTTGTCTTAATTTATATTGGTAGAATTCAAAGAAAAATGGCTACTTATATTTCGGTAGAGGTTTAATAAATTTTAAAAATCATGTCAAAACAAAAGAATTATATTAAATACAATAACTTACCTATATATATATATATATATGCTTTCATTTTTTGTGCTTATCAGTGTATCTCTCATCTTAACTCCACCACATCACCACCATCCATCAGTGCAGAAACTCAGATATCCCATTATTGATGATTTCAAGACCAACCTCTTTAGATGAATTAGGGATATCAAATATCTGAGTTTTCATGTCTATGCTGACATCTCAATACCATTTATTATGATATGGTTATGTATTGTATGGATTAATAACCACATATACATATATGCTGTATAATGATTATGCAGCCAAAAGATGATATTTAGTTGTCAACATTAGCTTGAAGATTCATTTATTGGATACTTCTAGTTTACCTGAAAAGTAAAGATTGTTTATTAAATGAATTTATAGTTAGAGAGAATGATTTAATTTTCTATACTGGTAAATATTTGCAATATGGTGAAGTTGAGATAAGAAATATATTAATATAAATGGAAAAAAATTGAAAATATATAATTATAATTTTTAAATAAATGTTAAAACATTTAAACCAGAAAAGGCATATATTAGTTTTTTTTTATTCAAGCTATGCACTTTTGATATTTCAGATATCATCATTATCATCATCATCAACCATTATCAATCCACTGCAGGATGAAGATCTCTCCAAGTTTAATTCATCTTCTCCGATCTTTAGCTTCTCTTCTCCACATCACTCCTGCACACTTTTTTATTTCATCCATCCATCTCACATGTGGTCTCTTTCTGGGTCTTTTACAATCTCTTGGAATCATATTACTAAATATTTGTTTGTTCTTTTATTTGCAAAAATGGGTTTATAAAGTATCATGTTATTATTATAAACCTGTTATACATAAATATTAAAAAAAAAGTAAAATAATTTAAAATCTATATTGCATTAAGCATGCTTTCAGCAGAAACTGACAGAATCATAATACTGTCTTATTTTACAGTAAATTACACATTTAAATGAATGATCTTCATTATGTGAAGCAGAAATACAGACATATATATATATAGATATATATAATATAAATTCATATATATATATATATATATATATATATATGAATTTACTTAAACATAGAAAAATACATTGATCACTGAATCTTTTAGAATGACAATAACTAAATAAGATAAACGAAGATTGTCAAAAGAGAAATGAAAAGAAATAAGATGCAGAGACTTGATGAATGTTTGTATAACACAGAAGTAACTGTTACAGAGAAATAATGACGACCATAATATTAAAAAAATCCAAATAACTATTTGGAAACAATCTAGATAAATAAAATTATATATTTTTTCACAAATAATAACTATATATTTTAATATAAATGATAATGGTTATTTCAGTGCAAGGCTTCACATTTATTAAAAATAATTATTTCTAGAAAAAAATGAAAGGAACAATTTTATAAATCAGAATTGGATTATGGTACCATAAATATATGAAACATACTTGTATATAATAGCATATGCTATACTTAATCCATTAGGTATTGATGATGTTATGTGATGTGATGTACTGTAGCTTCTCCTTAAATGGAGTCAAGAATCTCTCAACAATTATTCCCAGAGAAACCTATTAGCCATCTTTGTTCAATTTTTTTGTTTAAGTAATATTTTAACAACAACAAACAACAAAAAAATCAAATCTTTAAATTTTAGCTAATTTTTATTTCAAACATGTATAGAAATAATAAAATTATTATTAGAAATAGAAAATCAACTTCACAAATAAATATTTATAATATTGAGACAAAGTATTAACCAACTTTTTGCTAGTTACAGCTAAAAACGTGATGGTTTGATGTCAGCTTCCCATCGTTCAAATGCTGTTATTTTTAATGCTACGGTACAGATTTTATCATCATCTGAAAGGTTATAAACAGTTCTGTAAGATTCTGCCCTCTCTTGAATTATTTTACAAGTAAAAAATCAATAAAACTGATGATGAAGGTCTAACAAAGAAAAAAGGTTGTGTTTTCTTGAATCTGATTAGCTGTTAAATTTTGACAACAAAGAAAATGTTTGTCAATAACTAAATTTCTTTTTTTTCATTTCGAAAATGATAAACGAATGTTTTAGACCATTTTAAAAGTATTTTTTGACAAATTATTTTGATAAAATATGCTAAAAAGAAAATGATTTTAGAAAAATAGTTAAGACTTTGTCAAAAATTATTTATTTTCCCACAATGTAAAATTGGGAAAGAAATCACTGATGTCAGCAAAACTTTTTGGTTGGTGAGTAATGTTCATTTTAGATTTGCCGATATCAAATATTTTTATAATTATAAATAAAAATTTATTTTTGAAAAAACTTTCATTCATTTTCATAACTTGACAAATTATTAATATACTTTTTACAAACAAAACTAAAGTGAATATAATATTAAAAGATGAATATATTTTGACACTTGAGTTTGTGAATTGATGCTTGAGTTTGTGAATTGGCCAATTAAAAGTTTAGATTTTTATCTCACTCAGCCAATAAAATAATCAGCAAAAAAAAGGTTAATATGTCTTGCATTATGTAAGTTTTCAACAACACTAATATACTTATAAAAATAGAATATATTTTAACAAGTTATATGTAAATATCACTTACTTATTTAAAAATAAATATGATAATTTGTCATTAAAAGAACATTAATGTAAAAAATAAACTTATTTTTCTGATAATTGCAATATGAAGTAAAATAACAACTAATACCAGATTAATAATGCACAAACATAGAAGTCTATTTGTAGTCAAATAAAAAATAGTCATAGATCACATGACCCCATACTTTTAAGCTTGTAATATATAAACAATGAGCATTGCTAATTGATCAACAAGATTTGTGATAAATGCTTAGCCAGAGAAAGCATTTAAAATATCTCTGTCAGGAACTCCCCCTCCCAAATCTCTGATTAATGGTTTTGTGCTTTGGCACTCCTTGGCAAGGCACTATGGTAGCTTCAGACACTAGATCTAAAAATACCAACCCAAAGTCAGCATTTATCTAAAAGTTATCTATTGAGTAGAAAATCTAAAATTTTCACACACCTACATGTCTTTAAACCCAGTTATCCAATTCAAAATAGAAGTCTATTTACTTTAAATTAGAGCTTTCTCTCCCCCCTTACTGTTGATTATTGCTGGTTTTAGAAACAATGGATAAATTAAAATACATATATTTAACTATTAAATGACTAAAAAGTATAAAAATAACGTAAATGCAAGTGAGATTACATTATGTGTGTGTGTGTGTATATATTTAAATAGATTTTCATCAATTTGAAAATTCAAATGCTAGAAATTTAACAATTATTTTTTTTGTTTTTGATGAATAATTTTTGGCTATGATGTAATAAGGCACAACATTAATTAAAAACAAGCATTGCAAACAAAACTTATGCAATTTAGCAATGGCACTCATCTGAAATTTAAGCCAGAACATATTTCAGTTTGCAATCTGTTTCTAATTGATATTATAATTCATTACATTAGCATTGAAAATTATTTATAAAAATAAACAAAGAATTTTTATTAGACACTATTTATTTAAAACCATGAACCTACTAAAATCTATTTAAAATGTAGCTGTTTATAAAAAAATCTTATTTATTTGTGAAAATATTTGGAAAGTTCTTAGAATTTTGGATCTTAAATAAACTTGAGTAATAAGTTAAAAGAAAAATCATTTTAAAGTATTTCAGACAAATACCATTGTTAAATAGCATAATTTCAACTTAAAATGATCGTTTTTAATTGATACTTTGTTTATTACATAAATTCCCCCCCCCCCACAAAGTACTATCCATGTCAAGTTCTACTGATTACTAGAACTTGCACTAGATGGCACTCTTGTGGAAAAAAATTTTGCTACTGTTTTAACAGCTTGTGTACTCACGAATAAAATGTGATCATGTGATGTTTTAAAAGTTACTTATAAAAATATGTAGTTGAAAAATTTGGCAGACTTAATGAATCTAAAAATCAAATAACCAACAGATATATATAAATAATGGAAGATTAACAATCTAGCAAAATATAAATTAAAAACTGACATATCTAACTGGAAATATATTTTTACTTGATACTTTGTTACATTACCTTGTAACCAAAAAATTATTTAAATACATAAATAAATCTCATTAAGCACTTAGCATTAAAAAATCTATCTTGTAGATACATATATATATATATTCTAACCATGCCATTTGCAGTCTCACTTCTGGGCAATATAATATTAAACAAAATGGGTTAGCTCAGTTAATGATTATGTTTGGTTAAATGCAAGTAATTGATAAATAAAATATCCTGCATTAATATTAAAACATTCTACTATCAAAATAATGAAAAGGTTCAGTTTATAAAATAAATAAATAAATATTTATTATTTCATGAGACTTGGAAGTGAAAATACAGATGACAAGAAAGATTACATTGAGCCAATATCCCACAGGATACTACCTCAATGGCATAAGAACACTATCCCCCCTATTACTATCTCAAATAAATAAACTTATAGTATTCTTACAATTTTAATAAATCCTACTCATTAAGATTAAACTAATAATTAAATCTTAAGCTTTTATCTACAATAATTTAACTCAATAAAATCTCAGGTTCATAAAATTATTCTAAGATAATCAAATCACCATAGTAAAGCATGATAAGGGATTTTTATGTCATACTCTACTACACTTAAACTAATAATAATAATAAATAATAATATTCTTCATTGTATGAACTAATTCTGTATATCTTTTTCTTTGCTATAATTTTATTACTATAATAAAATAATAAAATACTATAATATAATCTTTTATCTTCATATAATAATATAATAAATATATGGCAGCATTTGGTAATCTGAAAAATCAATGTGTGGCAATGGATAGCATTATAATTTGATGTAATATTATGATAATTAATTTATGACCATAAGATAATATAAAATGTGATTATTTAAACAAATAAATACCAAGAAAATATTCGAATTCTTAAGATAATTCTTTATTTATTTCCATGCAAAAATATTATTTTGATTCAATGACTCCATGTTTTAGATGCATTGTGATGGGAAAATAAATAACCATAACATACAAATTTGAAAAATAAATTTAACAAAGTTTGATTATAACACTAAATAAAATAACAATTTATTTACAATATTTACATTTTAACATCCTAAATTTGCACTGTTATACATTTTTTATTTAAAACCTAGTTAAGTCTTCACTTTGACTTAAAGTAATAATAATAAAACAATACAATTTTATTGATTCCTTTGTGATCAATCTTATGATAAAATTACATTTATTTATACTTATTTAAAATATATTATATCTTTGACTATTATTTAACTATGCTTCTTTCTTTTTTATTAAAAAAACATCTATTGAAACATAGTACGGAAAAACAAAATAATAATTATAATTGAGAGCATGGATATTTTTCACTAGACAATTTCATTTTGCAATGTTAAAAGATATCATATAAAATATCTACTGATAATTTATTACTAGATTGTGTGGATATCGTTGTTCACTACACAGTGTTATTAAATATAATATATCACATTTAATATTACTCTAATACTATATCATTGTAATCACTGATATATTCCCTATTATTTAATAAATATAAAACTGTACCTATACTTATTACTTATATCATTTTACTTTATAACATTATATTGTAAAAATATGCAATACTTTTTTAAAATGAAATAAAATATTGAAAAGTTATTTAATATTTCAAAAGCAACTTTGCTTTACATATTTACTCCTGAATTTTATTCTATTTCCAAAATAAAATCTAAGAAACATATTTTATGATTCTTTTTCCTTTTGGAGCCATTGGATTTTCAATTAGAATTTATAAAAATTCTACTTCTTCTTACAAGTAAATGAACGTATCTTATTCAGACAGTAGCATATCTTACACTCTAAATTATCTATTATTTCTTTTTAAATATACCATACTGTACAATGTAGTTACTAAGGAAATTTAGATAGTGAATAGATGTGTAGGCTAGGAAAAAAAACTAGAGTATAACTCATAGCACATATTGTAGAAAAATACCATGGCACAGTGTATCTATAAGAAATAGAGGCATGACCTATTCTGTCTAATGACCTCCAATACTATCAATGATGTCAAAGTTATTTCTTCAGCTTTATTGAAACATCAATACTTAAAAAATAGACACTGCCCACAAATAAATATACACCTACAGGGCTTTGTTAACTGTATTGTATATCTACTAAGATTACTAAATATTATTCATATTTCCTTATTACATCCTACCTTAATATCATCTCTTGGGTTCATGTTCATAATACTACAACCAAGTCACTATCTTATCTTTATTTCCTAAAAGATTTATTAAATCTTACATCGACAAATAACTAACTTGCATATTCAAAATAATACACAAAATTCAATTATAATTAGTGCAATCTCACTAATCCACAAGAAAAGTTTGCTTTACTTTCTTATTTTATATTCTAAAACACATACAAACTAGTCATAGAAATACTTTGAACATCCAATAATATGAAAGTTTTTAAAAGTATCACATAAATATTCATCATCATGTTGTGTTATATTACTAGTATAAAATTATAGTATGCATATTTCCAAAATAAATCCTAATCTCATAATTTAAATGTGTTGTACAAATGCATTTGCATGTAATTCAATATTTATACTTCTATACATTATAATTCATACGCAATCTGCAAAAAAAAAAGAAAAAAATATACATCATAAAATATATCAATATTCATTAACTATTACCAAGTGATATTGACTTGTCATCACTTTTGCAATCTTCTTTTTCCATCAATTAGATACAACATTGCATACATGAAATACAATCCATACTTTTATTTAAATGTCATTTAAATTATTAAATTATTCTATTATAAGATTCTAATATTATCAATAAATTAATATCCATATTCCTACTCTTATAAACAAAAAAATTACATTTTAAAAATAACAAATAAAAAATCAAAACTATAATTATGTATATCTTCAATTGATGAATGTTCTTTAGAAAATTCAAATATTTTTTTTATTTTCTTTCTCCAGAATTTTTTTTTTTTTTAATGTTCTCTTCAAGAGCAATTTTTACAACTCCCCCATTGCTAGGTTTTTTACTTGCTTGACAAAACTGTTTCCAGCAGTGGTGAGTGAAGTTTAAAAAATAAATAATAATAAAAAATATGACTAAAAAATATAGAAAAATTAAATAAAATAATCATAGATCTGTTCTGGAAAAGTATTGTCCAGAACAATAATTATTAAAATCATAATAAAATCATAACATTTAAAATATTTCCATGAAGCTTCCATACTATCCTAGAATATTCTATGTCATCCTGGTGATGCTTCATACCCCATTGGCTTAGCTCGAACTATCTGGATAAACTCTTTGTGCAATATAAAATATTTCTATAATTCCATACTCTTATTTAGTCATGTATTCCTTTTCTCTGTAGGTTCCTTCTTTAGAAAAATTTATTGCTATTTATTACTTATTTTCAGCAGTTTCATTCTTGTCTTAAAATTCAGTTTTTTTAAACAATCTTTTATAAATACATATAACCCTATATACCTCAGCTTTAATAATATACGCTTTTGTAAATATTTCCATTATTCTTTACTTAAGATAATTTCTTGAAATGTTTATAATGTTTTTCTTCAAAAAGGATATAACATCTATTTCTATAGCATTGTTTCCATAAATTATTATAAAATATACTTGTCATATTACTTATTAATCTTGGACAAGACTATCTTGCTGTTATATAAAAATAATGTGTATTTTACTTTTAATCTGCAAACAGCTTTTTTATTAAGCTTCCTGTACAATGTCCATAATAATAATTTATATACTGAAATAGTCCTCTTGGTTAATATTATTAATATTATATTCACAATTATTAGATTTCTCTTTAAAAATTTCCATTAAATACATTTTAATTATCGACATTTCCATATTTTTATTGTGAAGTTATATTAAGTTTCCAATGAATACTCCTAGTAAAAAGACTTTAAAATTAGCAATGCATATTAAAATAAAGTTATTAAACTATATTTATTTTACCCTCTCTTTGCAAATATTTTAAAATAAATGTCCTATTAGTTTTGCAAATAAATTGTACAAGAGCTCTAAAAATTGACTAAAGTAATAAAAATTTAAAATAACTATCTCCTCGATAGCTACTGATACGATCACTGATACATTTGATCATCCATGACATCCCCTTGCAACGATATTTATATCCTATGAAATACCTCATCCTATTGGTAGATTCTTACTTTTCATTTGATACCAAATTTGCATAATGTTACATTCTTACACAATTAAATTTCAAAATAAAAAAATATGATGTATTATAACTTTAAAATATTGTTTTAAAAATATTAATCCTAAATCAATTATTATTTTACTAAATTAATTAAACATTTAAAATGACTTTTTTAAAACAATATTTAATAATTATCCCACTTTTAATATTTAATTTATCTATTTTATTTTAAAACAAAATATTTAATTTTTATTAACTGTATTCGTCTTTCTTACATTATTTAAAAATTTTATAACGACTAACTTAATATTTGCTTTTGTGATAGGTAATAATTATATCCAATTCTATAATGCAATTTTACAATATTTTGAACTTGATTAATCCAAATACTAGCAAGCATGTGTGTATAACCATATATTACACAAGTCACATGTCTGATATGATTAAGAGAGACTATATCCGATTTTCTGTCTGGGAATAAATAATAAATTGCAACACTTGTCGTATTAAATAAAATAATACAATAATACAAAATTTGGAAGAATACTTTAAAAAATATAGAATTAAATATAACTTTCACTACCATAAAACTTACTTTTAAAATATATGATATTAATTATAATTGTTAAATATAATTTATAATTTTAAATATAACATTTATTTAACTATAAGCTTAAGACTATTAAAATTGAACTTTTTAAACATACTTTTAAATATTTATAGCTGCGTTATTTATTATGGTCAGCTTTTCCAACCATACATAATCAATATTTTTAGCTTTACTTAACTGTTCTTAAGTGATTTATCATAATTTTATGCATTACGTATTTTATTTAGCTTCAAATTGTACTTTTAGGATATTATTAATACAACATAACTAACACATCAAGAGAACATATTCTAAATTTAAATTTTTTTAATAACTTGCTGTGATGAACTGATTCTGACCTATAAAAAAGGGCACAATATATAATATTTAAATACAAGTATATTGTTATATACTTGTATATATATATATATTCGGAGGTATAAACCTTATTGATGTTTAGCAATTGTTTTATAGGATGGTGCTATATATTGTATATAAACTAATGAAAAAGTATTAAAAAAGTGACTATTTAAACATAAAATAGCAAAAGATGTATTGGAAAAAAGAACACAATTGTTATATATTATTGAGAAAAAAATATGGGCCTTAAATTAATAGAAAATGGAGTTTAGAATGCAAAAGATGTAGAAAATAGGTTTCCATTAATAGTTACTTACATATGAGTTTGGATATTGTAACTTTAGAAAAAAATTTAAAAAGCATATAGAAAGACTAAGAATATATAATTAGGAAACATAAAAAAAGATTGACCTAAGAATTGCTTTATATATAAATGAAATGAAAATGTTGTGCAAATGCCGGATCTAATTCTTACAGTTTGGGCAAAGAAATGACCATTGGCATGACAGATTCATGACATCTGAGCCTTTACTAACTACCTGATCATAGTATGCCAAAAGAAAAATTAGGAAAGTTAGATTGAAAAATGTAGACTAAAAATGCAAAACAGTTTAATAATTGTTATTCCTAATTTCTTTTGCTGAAGAAGAAATCAGACTAGAAAAAATAGTAATTAATTATTTTATCAAATAAAAACAGAATGGTATATGTATTTCAATTTAATATAAAAAGAAACAGAAATTTTGAAAGTTATTTTTGAAAAGTGACACATATCTTATTTGATTTATTGGAAAGAGACTGATTTTTGAAGTTGTTAGTTATGCATCATGTATAGGTTAAAATTACTTGGCATATAGGTTAAAACTACTTGGAATAATACTTTTGTAAAACTCTTCAAAATGGTGGCCTACCAACAAAATTTTAATTCTATACAGGATCAAAAAATTAGAATATAGTAAAGTGTCCATGTATACATTGTAAAATAATAAGAATAAATGACCACTCAAAATTATCTGTAGTATTTCAACATCAAAAAAAAAACATTGAAGAGAGTGAGAGAAATAAAAACTATTCAAGAAATAAGTTATGGGATGTTTATTTAAAACAAACTATGAACTACAAATACAGCCACATATATAATATGCTGTCCCATTTTTCTGTTTATTTGATGTTTTACAATGTTGTCTTATATATTCCTCAGCATAATTTTGTTTTCTGAAATACTTCAACCTATGCCCAACTGCCACTCCAATGTATTCCATCCTCAGATATATTTTCTGAATGAAAACAATTGACATTGCATTTTCTTAGAATGACTTTGAGATAATTATTATAACATAGATGACATCTATTTCTCCTATAAAATGCATGTTCAGTTTTACTATGAGGCACTATTTTAGTAAGTTTCCAATTGTTCATTCTTTTTTCTTGTTGAATCCAATGATGGTTGTGATCTTACAATTGTGGTCTCAATAATATCACATCCAGAAATATGAAGACCATATTGATAAGTTTGATCCTGCCATTATATTTTTAAAATTTTGCAGAGCATTCTTATATGAAACTATTGAATGCCTTCATATTGTAGCAATAATGTGGCCAAGTTTCACTTTCACACAGTCATTTAGGTAAAATATCAACTTTATACACAGCTAACATAGTTGCATTAGTTATCTCCCTGTGAGGAAATATTCTAACTTTAATTTTTTAAAAGCAGTAGCAACACATTGAAGTCTGTGTTTGTTCTCTACTTCTAAAACTATCAAGATATTTATAGTAATATATATTATCAAGTTGATAACCAGCAAAGCTAACAGTTGCTAAGAATTTTTCTTTCATCACTGACTGATAAAGAACTTGAGTACTTTTGAACATTGATTAATAAAACATATAAAAATAAGTTGCATTCAAAACATTAAGAAAATTTTGTAAATCATCTTTTGAACTGGCAAATTTATCACAATCTTTAGCATACTATAAATCTAAAAATCCAAAAAGATTGAGTTCTTGTTTTTGCTTTTAATTAGTTCAAGTTAAAAATTCCACCATTAAACCTGTATGTATCTTGATCTCTGTTTGATAACGCCACTTATAATTTGAAAGATTACTATCATAAAAAATAGAATGCTATGTTGGAGCAAGTTCACATTATTATTTAACATCAGTTTTCATTTCAAATACCTTAGTTTTTCTGCTCGTAGTAGTAATATTTTCTCTTATTCCAATGTGTAGAAGTTGTATAATACAAATAAATCTTGATGGACAGCCAACTAATTTTAAACAATACCATAGCCCCATTCTACTAATTAAATCAGATGTCCTGGACAAATCAATAAAAGTAATATATATAAATCCCTCCCATGTTCCCAACATTTTTGTTTTTGCAATTGCCTAGTTACAGTACTTCTTGATCCATTTAAACTACGATGAGCTGTTGGTAACTATTCATCTATAACTGGAGACAACATATTTAACAAAATTTTTTAAAATTATTTTTGCTGTAATGGATAATAATGATATCCAGTGTAATGAAGTCAAAATAGCACTTTGTAATCATAAAAATGAAAAGATTGCAGATCCTGATGAAATACTTGGAGAAGTTCTTAAATATGATGATGATAAATAACATTTCCATAGTGTAATTTTCATTACACAACTCTCACACAAGGTAGAGACTGGTTTCTAACACCTTGTGGAGGATGTAAGCATAAACATATGACTAAAGACATGTGACGAGGATGCATAATCTCCAAGATGCATATTTTGTGCTGAACCAGCACTCATCAATTGGCCCAGACTACAATCTCTTGCACATATCTTTATCATTATTCAGTAGATAGATAGATAGATAGATAGATAGATAGATAGATAGATAGATAGATAGATAGATAGATAGATAGATAGATAGATAGATAGATAGATAGATAGATAGATAGATAGATAGATAGATAGATAGATAGATAGATAGATAGATAGATAGATAGATAGATAGATAGATAGATAGATAGATAGATAGATAGATAGATAGATAGATAGATAGATAGACAGACAGACCGACAGACAGACCGACAGACAGACAGATAGATAGATAGATAGATAGATAGATGATAGATAGATGATAGAGAAATAGACAGACAGGCAGACAGACAGACAGATAGATAGATAGATAGATAGATAGATAGATAGATAGATAGATAGATAGATAGATAGATAGATAGATAGATAGATAGATAGATAGATAGATAGATAGATAGATAGATAGATAGATAGATAGATAGATAGATAGATAGATAGATAGATAGATAGATAGATAGATAGATAGATTACTACAGTTATTTGATAAGTTTCAAATGTACTGCCCTAACAACATTGACACAAATGATTTTTTTATTAGTCATTAATTAGTCTAGAGAAGGGGTCCCCAACCTTTTTGCACTTAAGAGCACATTCTATAATACCGGCCAGGTGGCAGGCACCATTTATTTTATCAATGTAAATTTATAGTTGGATATTGATAATAGATGGACAATTGAAATTTTAAACTGGATTCCAAGAGATTGTAAAAGACCCAGAAAGAGACCACATGTGAGATGGATGGATGAAATAAGAAAGTGTGCAGGGGTGATGTGGAGAAGAGAAGCTAAAATCGGAAAAGATGGATTGAACTTGGAGAGACCTTCATCCTGCAGTGGATTGATAATGGTTGATGATGATGATGATGATTGTTAATAATACACATAATGTACAAATAAATATTTATTTCAAAAATAAAATTTTAACATATAATTAAAGTTTATATTTTTACTAGCTGTAAAAGTATAGTATGCCCTACAATTTGATTACAATATAATTCAATAATTTATAAGAAATTTTAAAAATTTAATTTATTTGTATCAGATAAATAATTTTTTATTGTTTTTGGATAGCGGCGGGAACACCAAAAATGGTCTGCAGGTACCATGGTGCCCACAGGCATAGGGTTGGGGACCCCTGATCTAGAGATTATCCAATAATGATTAATATTTCTATAGTGTAATTTTCACTACACCATTCTCACATGAGGTAGGGTCTGATTTCTATCTGCTTTTAACACCTTGTTGTAGGGATGTAATTATAAACATATGAACGAAGATGTGAAAAGATCTATGATCCCTAAGATGCATAGTTTGTGCTGAACTAGCACTCAATGTGCATCTTTTTCACATGACTTTTGTCACATGTTTGTGATTACATCTCTTCACAAGGTGTTAAAAGCAGATAGAAACCAGTCTCTATCTTGAGTGAAAGTAATGTAGTGAAAATTACACTACAGAAATATTATTTATTATTGAATAATCACTAATCTAATAAATGACTAATAAAATTATTAATATGGTGATGATATATTAGTTTCAAAAATATTGGTAATTTTTAGGAATATCTCATGAAATTGTGTCACGCAATCCTAAGGATGCTTTTATAGTTCCAACTTTTAAAAATAATGGGAATAGACATGATTGCACTAATTATAATTTACATGGCACAAATGTATTATTACGTATTGTTTGAAAATGTATATGTTATGATTCATATTAATTATTAAATATTGTTATTAAAATTTATATCCTTGGTTTAATTTTGGTTAATAAATTCTCCCAGGAACAAAGTAAGATCAAGATTCTTACAAAGTGGTCAAGTATTATTGATTTCATAAAACTTTATTTCCTAAACATTATAACCTGATATAGGTATTTACATAATAATTTAATTTGAATTGTTCTTAGGTTTTTTATTTGTGGTGTTGAATTACTTGTTATTGTTTTTCATTTTTAGAATCAATTTATTTGATGTTTATTTCACCTTTATAACTTCTAGTGCATGATAAGATCATAGCTAAAAATATATATTGTTTTATATATATAAATGTAAATTTATGCATAAGTGACACTGTCGAAATTTATTACAATCGGCATTATATTTTTTTCATTTTTGTAAAGCTAACCCTGTTCTTATGAATATAATAATCTTAAAAAAGAAAACAATACATATAAGCTATTTTATGAGAGACGTTAGATTTATACATTAATCGCTGAATTATATTTGTGATTTTACATGTATGTGTGTGTGCTCGCATTTGTATATTTGGGAAACATCAAAAGTTTAATATTAATAAAAGATTTTAAATACTTTCACTACTATATCAATCTGTGCGTGCCTTTTACTACGATGACTCAAGGTTGTTCGCCTTCAAGCCAAATACTTTTTACTTTTTAACTGTAGTACCCCTCTGGCTATGCCAAAAAATCAAAATTACTCAGCAAAATTTGGGAGGTGCCGCTTTTTCTTTTAAATTATAGAAAATTTGAATTTAATTTACTGAATCAGTGAAACATTGCTAATATCACTATGACCCTAAGCTATGCTGCCCGTTAGCACAGAAAAAAAAAAAACTAAAAAATTGATAGAAAGGTGGGGGTGGTAGAAAAAATTGATAGAAATCATTCTAGCTGTGTGTAATTAGAGCATTAAGCAAGCTTAATTTTCTTATTGGTAAAACTCTCAATATATTTCAGTTGCTTTTATTGGTTCATGCAGTGGGCTAACCCCCTCTCATTAAACATCTACATAACGCTACTATTAATGGAATGTTTTAACAGTAGATGATCACACTTATTTTGCCACTGCAGGGAAGCCGAATAGGGATTCTAAATTTCCACTCTATTGCCATTTGTGTGCAAAACTAACCCTTGATTTTCAACTTTGATTCGCCAAACATTGTAAGATCAATGTAGCAATAGCTGTCAAGGTTTGTTTGACAGCTAACTTAATAGAATATCTCAAACCAAGTCTCCACTGTCAACTCTTGGTGGGTATGTCAACATAGCCACAACTCTCTCATTAAGTTAGTGTGTTAGCTTATAAGGATCCCTTGAGTTGAATCAGATAGAGAAAAAAATTATCCAAATCTTCTGATGCCAACTTGATCAAACAAAACGATAACGAATACTAAATAAGAAAAGTTATGAGATGAAGTTGATAAAAATAACTGCAAATATATATGATTTGTGTGTGTGTGTATTTATATAAATAAGTAAACGTATTTTTAATATACTGTGTATGTATACAATATATATATACAACTTTTTTTAATATACCACTGTCATTATCATCATCTGCATTATCATTAATCACAGCCTATAAATGAATATGGCCAATTTTAATCCCCCCCCCCCAGAAGACAAAAATTAAATAAATAAAGTTAAAGATGTGTTTGGTGATGAAGATGAATTTGCAGCAAACTTTTTAAAAATCTTTAATATTCTGCCAATTTATAGCTTTCTCAAAAAAGTACTAAAGTTATTCATAAAGTATTGTTTATAGGAAATCTGAAAATGTCCTCGTACAGTTGTTTATTTAATTTTATCATGTCCAGTAGAATGAAAAACATATCTATTGGGTTGGTCATCTTGCTATTTTTACAGTGCTTTTACATTCTTTCAAAGACGAGTCCATATCTCACTTCCATGAAATAAATTGGTAAAATAATAAACCTATGTAGAATTAGCTATATCGAAATAGTTCTGTCACTGTGATAAAATATTTTATCTTTAAATAGTTGTTTACAGTATCAGCATATTGGAATTTGTGCTGATCTTCAATATCTAAATTAAACTTTTTTTAACTCAAAAAGAAAATCAGATCCATAAATTACGATGATAATTATCCAAGCAAAAATTGCTAAAAATTATTTTCTCTCTCTTTTCTTGTTGATAAATTAATTAAAGATTTTGAACAGTAATCAAAAAAATTTTAGGTTGTATTCAAAACATTAGTAATGTATTGTGTATATCATGCAAAGGAATTAATTGAAATATCACAATAATTATCTTTTTGTATAAAGTTCCTTAAATTTATATTGCTTTTTGATGCTTATGTAATGAAGATTCATACCCCCCCCCCACACACACACACTCAAATTTACATTTTCAATGTGGGGTTTAAGTATCTCTTACTCCTACCAAGCATGGCACACTTTAAGATGTATAATTTACACATATTATTAGAATTAAGAGGATTAAAAGACCTTACATTGTTACCATTGGAGATAATAAATGACTATGAATAGCATATCTATTTGATATATTTTTTTATTTATGAAGTAAAATATAATCTACCATCAAGAAATCTTAAATAAGATTTGGCTAATCCTGCTATTTACAATCTGTGGTTTAGTTAACCCCAAACTAATACAAAATAAGGCTTATTATTTTTTTTTCATATGTCATAGCATCATCCGGGACGCGAACCCACAACCGTCTGCAACCAATTACTTGCTTGTAAGGCGGTTGCGATGACCTCTCGGCTAACAACGCTTGACAAAATAAGGCTTATTTCATTATGTTTTTATTAGAGAATGACAAAAATGAAATTCTAATAATGATTTTGACAATTGTTTCTCATTTTTTGTAATATATCTGTTAAAATGTATATTCATCACCTAAACTATAAATGAGGTAAATATTTTTCATTTGATATGAATATTTACTAAGAAAATTAAGAAAAGAAAATAAATATGATATGGTGATAAAATAGTAACAAAATTGGTTATAGGTAACTCAAAAAGGTATTTGACAAAAAGGAAAATGAAAATAAGTATTTTTTTAATCATATCCAAACAAAATACTATAATGACAACTTTAACTTATACTTGTCATTAGTCTATAAATTTACAATATACCATAAATCTTTCTATTGAGGACGGATAATAAACATAAACTAATTTGAAATATGTCAGTACATTCAATAAAGCACTGACCATTTATGCTTCCATAGATGGTTAAATTAAATAAACATGATATATATTAATTATTGCTATATAGATTGTTTACTCTGTTAACTGTAAATTTTTAATAACATGTTTATTTAATATTAGAGCTAAAATTATTTAAAATGTGTATACCTTTTGGAGACAATATATATATATATATATATATATCTATAAATAGGTATATATATATATATATATATATATATATATATATATATATATATAGAGAGAGAGAGAGAGAGAGAGAGAGAGAGACAGAGAGATCAGATAACTTGTTGACACTAAAATATAAATTGTATATAGCATATTAGATATACTGATGTCTTTATTCATGTTTCAAGAATGTGTAATGAAGTGGAAATTTTAAGTATATCTAAAAAAAATATTACATGTGGAAAAATAAAGTTATTTGCGTTTAATTAAAAATAAATATATTAATCTTAAACTAAGGTTTATTGTTTATAACTGAGCTAGAAATAATTTCTAGTTTAATAATAGTCATTAATGTTTTAATCTGAAATGGTTGGTGCCAAAGCTATGAGTGAAGGTGTGACTCTTGAAAGTCAAAGTGTAATATCATCATCATCATCGTCAACCATTATCAATCCATGACAGGATGAAGATCTCTCCAAGTTCAATCCATCTTCTTCGATCTCTAGCCTCTCTTCTTCACAAGGAAAATATTTTAATTTTCTATTAAATCTTAAAAAAAATAGCAATATAAAAGAAAACAACATTTCTTTGAGTTTTTAAAAACTACGTTGTTTTAACACTTCATTATTCTTCGGATATATATATATGTAAAATAATTATATATATAAAGAAATATTACAATGTGGAGTGACTGAAATAACTTTATATAGTAAAGGATTCGAAACCAACTTACATGCTATTTTGAAATATTAATTGTATAGAACGTCTAATGATAATAGAAAAATGGAGAATAAGAACATCATCATTGAAGAATATTTACTATATATTATATCAATCAAATCATTGGATATTATTAACAGTTTATCAATTAAGGATAAATAAAATCATCATTATACCAATGGATTAATAATATACTTCATAAAAGATCTTCATTAGGAATATGAACTACAGACTTAAATATCTATTCTCAACTCTGGAAAATAAGTTTTCTTTATTATTTATTTATATATATATATTGTAATAATGCTTATATTATTTTAATATGTTTATTATTATTATTATTATTATTATTATTATTATTATTATTATTATTATTATTATTATTATTATTATTATTATTATTATTATTATTATTATTATTATTATTATTATTATTATTATTATTATTATTATTATTATTATTATTATTATTATTATTATTATTATTATTATTATTATTATTATTATTATTATTATTATTATTATTATTATTATTATTATTATTAAAGTTTCAACAAAATAAACTTTATTGATCCAATAGTTACATAGTATTATAATGCCATAGCAAGATACATGTTGAATCTTATTATTGTTAGTTCAATTTCAAGTCTACAATATTTATTTTTTTAAAAGTACATATCTGTACGGGTAATTTTACATGATTCTATCCACTTTATCAATGTTAATTAATCATATTATTGTCCAATAGGAGCATAATCAGGACCATGCTTTCTTTAATTTTGTTTTTATAGCTTTGCTATTTGCCTGAGCATGGACCAAGTAGCTGCATAAATATCCAGGCTGGTGATCTGCTTGTCTCTAACTTGAATTTTATTCAACTTATTTTCAAATGTGGCTGGATGCCTTCTGGGGTTATTACCCAATATGAATACACACGTAGTGCACCAAAGTGCATATAAAACAAACGTTGAGGCCCTTATGGCTGGTATAGACCTACCTTTGTAATTTGATATAATTTGCATCATTGTAGTATTTTTTTTCCTGTATTTGGCCTGCAAAATGCATCTAATCAGCTCCAAGGCCTTGCAGTTGAAAATTATATGCTGTAAAGTCTCCTCAGCCATATGGCAAAGGCCACAGAATGGATCAACTGACCTGTACATTCTTCTGTGATGTAAAAAATACTTAGTAGGTAAAGCGTTCAAATTCATCTTGATTATAAAATCTAGGAACTTAGGTTCTAGTTGCCATTTTTTGTATTGCTTGATCAGATATTTGTTTCCTATTTCTAGTAGTGATGGGATCTCCTTATTATAATTATTTTGATGTATAAACTTATATATTTCCCAATAGTTATATTTTTGGTCCAATTGATCTGGAATTGTTCTTTCTCTCCTGCATTGGTAGACAGTGATTACCAAAAAACAATCTTTTGGAGGAGGTCTATCTGTAGGTGTTATCTGCTCTAGGTGTCTTAATTTAGGAAATTGAGTGAGTATAGCAATTATAGCATTCCTTGTTTTGAATGTTTGAAATGTTTGTAAGCTATGCAATCCCAGTCCATTTGCTATAAGAGGGCGATTCAGTTTTGCCATTGAAATTGCCACCGTCTTTTTCCCCCAGATGAGCTTGCAACATATGGAATTAATGCATGCCATAATTTTTTTTGAAAATTCAACTACAGGCATGTAATATGTTATCTTGGTTATTATAAGTTTGTTAATCAGTTGCACCTTTGCATATATGGAAAAATATGCCTTTGAGAGTGATTCAGCTATGCTTTTGACTTCCTCTTTGAGCTTGGCTTGGATCTGACATCTCATTCCAGTGGCTCTTAGAAAAAAAGGAAAGCCTAGGAATGGAGCTGGTTTTGCTCGATACATTGGTCCACATGGCTTTCCAGTGAGTAGCATCCAGGCTGCAGACTTTTCTGGGTTTATGCTCAATCCATATTGCTTTGAGAATTGTTTAAGCACTGCCTGAAGCTGTGGTATTTGCTTCTTTGATGTCAAGAAGACTGTGATATCGTCCATGTATGTGAGACATGCAATCTTCTGTGTTGTACCAGGTATTTGAATTCCAATGAAAGTGCTATTGATTTTTTCAATAAGAGGATTGATATAATAAATAAACATTAATGCACTCAGAGGAGACCCTTGTGATAGTGATTGTGTTGGGATGAATAAAGGTGAATTTCAGCCATTCATAGTAACATACAGTTCTCTGCTCAGTATCAAGTTTGCAGTCAAATATAGCAGACCTTTGGGTATTTTAGTCTGCTTGAGCATATCCAGTAATACAGGGATTCTTACCGAATCAAAAGCTGAAGCAATATCTATCTGCACCACTACTGTGCTGTGTTTCTTTCTAACCCTGGTGGCTATCATCATGGTCTTGAATAACAATGCTGCTTGCCCCATTGATGATGTCTTCTTTGCAAATTGTGATTCACTGATGGTTGGTAAAATATAGGGCTCAATCTTATCTTTTATATTTTTTTCCAATATTTTAATAGGAAGTGGGCCCATAGATATTGGTCTAAGCTCATTTGGCATTGGTATGCCTTTCCTCTTCTTCTTCTTCTTTTTCTTCTTCTTCTTCTTCTTCTTTTTCTTCTTCTTCTTCTTCTTCTTCTTCTTCTTCTTCTTCTTCTTCTTATTATTATTATTATTATTATTATTATTATTATTATTATTATTATTATTATTATTATTATTATTATTATTATTATTATTATTATTATTATTATTATTATTATTATTATTATTATTATTATTATTATTATTATTATTATTATTATTATTATTATTATTATTATTATTATTATTATTATTATTATTATTATTATTATTATTATTATTATTATTATTTCAAATTTGGCATCACATCATTATATCTTAATAGGAATATTTATGTTTAATATTAAACATAAATTCAAAGCTTGACATAACTCATCAAAAATTAGATGAAGGATACAAAAATGGTCACTATTTAACAGATATTTAAAATAAGTTTATTATATATATTATATAATATAATAAACATTATATGTATTTTATTTATTATAAATGCATATAATATATAAGTTGTATAATTGTAAATAGTACTTATATATTAATAATTATAAAATAATGGAATAAAGATTGTAAATAAATTAATATTATATAAATGATTAATTTTTGAATCTAGATATTGTTTTATATATCTGTTAATTTAAATTATATTCTTTAATTATAGTTTATCATAACACAGAATTTTATCATAGCATATTAAATAGGAATATTATTTATTAATATTTTATTATGGTGGAATTCATTCTTATTTATTTATAAATATTTTATTTATCTTTTACATTATATTTTTATTGTTTATTAAATATTGAGTTATTAACTGGATCTCTTTGTCTAATCATTATTAAATTATATTATATATATATATATATGTTAGCATTATAAACATCGTATGAATATCAATTATTAGTTAATGCTTATAAATGACTTGTTTTGAAATTATCTCTGAAAAGAGCTAATTGCAAATTCTCCATGAGTTTGAATATCATGGCATAATGGTGACTGACAGAGGGATGAGAGATGGATGAACTAGTCTAAATTATATTAAAATTTATTTAAAAATTATTGAGCTAGCATAATAAAGATATATATAATCATGGACTTAGTATTTTATCGATTCATTTTTAGCATTCTACCTAAAGACCCAAAGTCCAATTGTAGTGAAATGCATATCCTTTTTCTAGGTAATTTAATCATCCCGTTATATTTAACAAGCCCAACTTAGACTTTAAATATAATCGATTCCATTATATTTGGTGAGCCCAACTGTGAAGCATTAAATTAATGATTTTCAAGCATTTAATATAATCGATTCTGTTATATTTGATGCATCAACTGGGATGATTAAATACCGTTCCGTTATATTTGGCATGCAATGTTTTAGGCATTGAACATTTATGTTCATCACAGGTATAAATTATATACGATTACATATTTAGCATATTAACTGGGGCTTTGAATCAATGATTCTATATTATTACATATAGTGAAAAAGTCATGGATAGAATAATTGATTATTCTTAGTAACAAGTATGTTGTTATGAAGATTCATATGGTGTTTATAATGGCAAGATTAAAATATTATTAAAAATGATAATATATATAATATGATTTAGAGAGATCAATATTTGAATAACTAATTATTAAATTGTGTTTTAAACAAGAGTTAAGTGGGATAAAGTTTTTATATAGACATAGATGTTTAAAAAATATACACATATATCATTAGAACATCATAAGTATATATAAATAGCATGAAGTTGTAAAGAACTTTACGATATAATATTTTGGTTATAAAAATATATAAACTTGTGTAATATTTGAATTGGGTTAAAATTTGTTATGCTTTGAAGTGGGAAAATGTTTTCTAATAAAGGTACTGAATGCTCTAGTCAAATGCAAGATGATTTGCAAAGTGAACTAAGTGATAATATTAATATTATAGAACAATCATCATTAGTACAAGCACCTGGGGGTCCTGCAACCATAATTGAATACCCTCAACAAGCACAGAGTTTAGATCAAATTTTATATCAAACACAAAATATAGTTGATGAAGATTTAAATCAATCATCTAAAATTGAGATTAACCAATCACTTAATGTTGATACAACAAAAGTTATAGATAATAATACAACTGTGATGGAAATGTTACAAATATTTACATTAGTAGTTTAAGTAAAAAAATAGATGATAATAATAATAGTTTAAGTCAAAAATTAAGTGATAATAATAAAAAATTAGATGATAATATTGATAATTTAAGTCAAAAATTGGATGATAATAATAAAAAATTACATGATAATAGTACTAGTTTTAGAAGTGACATGTGTAACTTAAAAAATGATTTGAATCAAAAATTGGATGAAAATAATAAAAAAATAGATAGTTTAAAAGACGATTTGAAGGATGAAATAACAGGAATTGATAATAAATTATCTACTAAAATAGAACAATTAAATTTGAATGTAGATAATGTTCAAAGAGATAACATAAAAAAAACAAGTATTAAATGACCTAAAGAATGAAATTGATGAAAATAATTCAAAATGTCAACAATGGTTTAGTGAGTTCCAAAATGACATCATAGATAGATTAAATGTTAAATGTGATGAAATGTATAAAAATCAAGGAAATTTTAGAGATGAAGTAAAGGAAGAACAGAATAAAATTCGGAATGAAATTTAAGAAGATGGACAAAGGATACATACAAGGATAGATCAACTCTCTACTAAGCAAAATAATGAGATAGAGTCCCAAAATAATGTACTAGAGACTATTGATCATCAACTTAAAACTTTGGAGAATAAAATGAATTCAATAGAAGTTAATACAAATAAAGATAAAAATGTATTGGAAAAATTAAGGGAAGACACTACTGAAACTTGGAATAGAGTTAATAAAATAAAAGAATCAACTGATAGTAGATTTAACACAAATATGTAAAAAAACACCAACTATAAAAATGCATCAGGTTGAAAATAATGTAAATATTTGTAGTAGTAATCAAGAACAAAATCTTGGTGAAAATCATTTGGAGGTTATTCAAAAAGATCCACAACAAGTAATTGATTCTTATGATAGATCAAATTTACAGTATCATATAATGCCTGAAGTTGAAAATTATCCTAGTAATTTTGAATTAGAAGGGTTAAACTTAAATACTTGTAGGATCAATCATGAAAATCAAACATCAACTTCTCAGTTGAATGTTTTAGAAAAACAAAAGGTATACAACCATTCAATACCAAGTAGTACAATTAACCAATTTGTTAGGTTAAAAATATTCAAGGGATCTCATAATGAATCTCCTATAGAACATATTAGAAGCCTTAATCTTTATTTTTCTGTTAACCGTAATTTATCAGAAGGAGAAAAGTGATTGTTGCATACAGTCACTTACAAGGAGATGCATTAATGTGGTGGGAGTCTTTATCACAAACTCCATCTACTTATATGGAATACCAAGAATTATTAATTAAAAATTGTTGGAATAAGGATAGACAAGAGGCTTTATTGTACCAAATATTCCAGGATAAGTATAAGCAGACACCTGGAGAAACCTTGACCAAATTCTTTCGCCGTCAAATAACAAAGTTAAGAACACTTAAGACCTATCATTTAAGTGAAGGTGAAATGATTAGAATAATAAAAAGAAATTTACCACTTAAAATAGAACAATCATTATTGTGTACCAATGTAACAAAAATAGAACAAATAGTAGAACTTTTAAATACTATTGATATGAATCAAACTAATTTATCAATTAGATTACCTGATAAAAAAAAGGAGGAAGCATCAATCAATACAATATTTTATAATAGAAGGAAAAATAATAAAGATACCAATCATTGGAAGTGAAAAACATCTCAAAGGAATATACCTTATGACCCCTCTCCCAAAATAAATCATGATAATTTAAATAAAATAAAATAACTTCTTCTAATAATCCAAGAAATTCCCCAAAACTAGGATGTAGTAAAGATATATCTACAGTTTCACATAAAACAAACTAAAAGGGTACTTGAGGAAATGTTCCTCACCTCAAGAAACCAAATACCAATGAGGAACTTGAATCAATCTTTTACACGAGAAATCACTAACATGATGTGTTCATGGGAAGATAAAACACCAAATTTTGTTTTACAAAGTTGCTCTGTGATAGAAGTTTTGTTTGAGAGCTTTCTGGTTAATGCATTATTAGATTCTGGTAGCCAAATTTCAGTGATATCAGAGAAATTTTATCATGAGATTTTAGTAATAAATCCTAACATCAAAATATTACCACTGAAATCTATGCAGGTTACCATGGCTAACAGCAGAAAAGCTAAATTAATCCAAAAACAAATTTGGATTGAAATTAAAATTGCCAAACAACTCTCTATCATGTATTTTTAATTTTGAATGGTTTAATTCATAATGTTATTTTAGGGCAGACTTCCTACATTTGAACACATGTAATTGATTTCTGTAATAAGACAGTTAAAATAAATGATGAAGTCTTGGAGATGACATTGCTTCCAAGATATCAGTTAAAATAAATGATGAAGTCTTGGAGATGACATTGCTTCCAAGATATGATCTAATTGAAGTTGACTGTATAATATCTAGCATTCCAGAAGCACTCTTAGAGAGTAAACTCACAGAATCCAACTTGCTTGGAAGTGATGATATATTAAAATTACGATTTATTATAAAAGAATTTAATTCTATTTTTTCAGTCATACCAGGAGTGATAAAAGGATTCCAACAGAGAATTAGATTAATTCATGATCAACCATTTCAATCCAAATCGTATCCTATTCCATACCAATATCGGGAAGATATATCTAAGCAAATTAATAAAATGCTGGATTGGGAAATCATTTCCGAATGCTCTTCACCTTACTGTAATCCAGCAGTAACTGTGAAGAAGAAAGATGGGTCGATGAGATTTTGTTTAGATGCTGGACAACTAAACAAAATTACTGTTCCAAACAGAAATATACCACCCGTACACGAATTATTCGTGAAATTTGGAAATAAGAAGGTATTTTCTACTTTCGATTTAAGCTCTAGCTATTGGCAGATTGAACTTCATCCAGAAGATCGCCAATATACTGCTTTTTGTTATGAAGGTTTTACATACCAATTTAATAGGATGCCGTTTGGATTGATAAATAGTGGTGCAGGTCTAATTAGGTGTTTGGATAAGACTTTATCTCCTGAGGTAAAACAAATCGTAATTATTTATGTGGATGATGTAATTATTGCATCTACCACAATTGAAGAACACCTTCAACATTTATCTATTTTTTTTAAAGAGTGTTTTCTGAAAGGTATAAAAATTAACTTCAAGAAGAGTACTTTAGTTTCCAACCAAGTAGTCTTCTTAGGTCATATTGTTGTAGGTCATATTGTTGGTTGCAATGGGATAAGACCTCATCCAGAGAAGATCTCTGCCATTCAAAACTTTCCTAAACCATCTAATTGAAAACAAATTAGATCATTTTTAGGCCTAGGTAATTTTTACAACTGTTTCTACCAGAAGTTCTCAGACCACATGGAACCATTGCTAAAATTAATTAGAAAAGATGAACGTTGGAAATGGACTGAAGAACAAGACCGTGCATTTGAGAATATTAAAACATGGTTTTTAGAGTTAACCATGTTAGCCTTCCCTGATTTTAATAAACCATTCATTGGTCAAACAGATAGTAGTGGTTTTGGATTAGGGGTGACATTGTCCCAAATCCAAGAGGATAACCAACCAGGTGTCCTCTACTTTATTAGCCGGCTCTTGAAAGGTCCAGAAATAAATTGCATGGTTACAGAGAAGGAAGCACTAGCAATAGTCTGGGCTTTCCAAAAATTTTGACAAATGCTACTTGGTTCAGAGGTGATAGTGATCACTGATCACAAAAGTCTCGAATTCCTAAATCACAGTTATCTGACTAATAGTCATCTAGTTAGATGGAATTTACTGTTACAGGAATTTAATTACACTGTGCATTATTGCAAAGGATCTGAGAATGTTGTGGTTGATGTGCTTAGTCAAAATCCATGTAGGTCAGAACAAAATCATTTAATGGTAGACAATGCCTACATTACAAATTTCAATGTGATGGCTGATAGTAATGTAGAGAACAAGTTGGAAAACTTACCTGAGATACAATTTAATGACCCAGAATTAAACCCAATTATAAAAGTTTTATTAGGGGAGGAAGTTTTGAATGCACCTAAAGATCTTAACCATTTTAAATTAGAACAACAGGTCTTACTATATAAAATGAATGGTAATGTTGATGAGTGGAGGACAATAATACCAAAGTCTTTATGTGACCCACTCATAAAATATGTACACTGTCTATATGGGCATTATGGAGCTCACAAGACAGAATATACCCTTAAGAATTGGTTTTACTGGACAAAAATGTATAGACATCTTGAGATCACTCTAAGATTGTCTAATTTACTTAAGAGCTAAGTCAGTAAACCAAAGTTATACTAATTCAATTAAATCTATCATTCTAGAAAGACCAAATGAGATCCTAGCAATTGACTATTATGGGCCTTTGCCTCCATTTAATAAACAAAAACATTTATTAGTCACTTATGATCTCTTTTTCAAATATGTTGCTGCTTACCCAATACCTCAAGCCAATACTAAACATACAATTAAAGAATTGAGTACTCTTCAATTTCCAATGTTAGGAAAGCCTCATACTAACTGGTCATGGTACACCTTTTCTATCTAAGGAATGGAAGAAATAGGTAGATATATCAAAAATAAAACATGTGCTAATCTCTATTAGGAATCCACAATCAAACCCATGTGAACGTATTATGTGGGAGCTTGGACGTTTGTTTAGGACCTATTTGGAAGAAGAGCATAAGGGTTGGGTAAAGCAGACAAAACGTGTAGTAGATTATATCAATTGGAGCTTAAATGAATCTACTGGATTCTCAACCATATGACTACACTTTCATCAAACTATACCTATACAATTTAAAAAATATAAACCTATATTTAATGAACCCAAAATAAATGGAGAAAAAGACATTTTACAAGCTCATAAACAACTTGTTAAAATGGCAGGTAATAGAAGTCGGAATTAAAAAAATGTATTTATGAATTTAAAGTTGGAGATTGAGTATTGATAAAGACTTTCCAGCCTAATAAACCATTAGAGAATAAATATCACAAATTCTACAATACATATGAAGGACCTTATACTATCATTAAAAAGGCAGGTTCAAATGCATTTTGGATTAACCAAGCAGGAGAGATTCATGGTACGTATAATTCACGAATTTTAAAACTTTATTTTGGCTGTTTATAATGTTATATAAAGAAATAAGGTGAATATCAAGATAAGTATTGGGCAGTGTAAACCATATGATTGTATAAAAAAAAATAATAATAGTGATCAATGTAAAAAGAAATATAGTTAAGAACATTAGCTTTGATGAGGGTATTCTTTAATGTCTTGAAATAAGTAAAAACAATAGAGTCAATTCATATTAATAAATGGATACTCTAGTGTTTATTTAGTCCTTTCAAATCCATAAGTCTTAAAGAAGCAGGAATAAGGCTAGTAAATATATTTGTATTGTCCAAGAAGGAAACACATTATTTTATTTATTTATTTATTTTATTTTTTTTTTTAAATTTTACCCATCAAAGTCCTTAATTTTTTTTGATCATTATCAAAAGATTAATATAGCCCAAGTATAAGGAAAGATAAAACAGTTAAAAAAAATTATTAAACCCTTCATAAAATCCAATTATAAATGTAATTAAATTATAAAAACATACTAAAATATTTGTAAGTGATAAAAATTTTAACTTAAATTAAAATTTTAACTTCTTCTAGTTATTATTATTAACCAAACATACTTTTATCTCTAATGAAATAATTTATAAATATAAAATCTATTTGAATATTTTAATATATGAACTTTAAACAATACATACATTAATGTCAAGTTTTTGAGTAAATGCCAGATTTGAAGTTGATAATAATAATTATATATATATATATATATGGCTGCAGAAAGGAGTTTGCTATTAACTGAAAGGAGACCCTTTGATTCCTCTTGGAGGCCTTAAAGGAACCGAGCAGGGCAAATTCCTAATGTCCACTCCATACGTTCTTGTCATTGCAGCTGTTATTACTATATATTTATTCATATAGTATACGAACATGGATGGGCTGCTCACCAACACGCATTAGCCAGCGTGGTGAGTTTATTGGCTTTTTACCTCTGAGTTTAAGATCAAGAAACACCATGGTCTTTCTTCTCAGTGCCTGATAAAGCAGAATGAATGTTTGTGTAAATGATAAAGATTTTTCCCAATTATACAATTATGAAAGACAAAAATAAAGCATGGCCCTTAATCCCAGGAGGCTGTAAAGTCACCAACCAAGGCAGCGGTTGGTGGCCGAAGGTGGAGGGTGCTAAGAATATCCTGGAGGCGGACCCAGGCTGCCATTTGATGATGACTTTTTATTTAGGTACTTACAACTGCAGATCACTTTCAAGTGAAGGAAGATTGCAAGAATTAGAAGAAGAACTCTCTTATATTAAATGGGATATTATTGGACTTTGTGAAGTTAGAAGAAAAGGTGAAGAGACAATTGATTTAAAAAGTGGACATATGCTCTATTTTAAAGGCACAAATATTGGAAATACAAGTGGAGTATGATTCATTATAAATAAAAAGTGGAAGAACAATATTGTGGAGATTGATGGTGTATCAGACAGAGTGGCAAGATTAGTTATACAACTTAATAGCAGATATCAAATGCAGATAATTCAGGTTTATGCCCCAACAAGTTCTCACAGTGATGAAGTAGTAGAAGATTTTTATATGGATGTACAAAAGGCTTTTGATCAGAGTAAACAACATTTCAAAATTGTTATGAGAGATTTTAATGCTAGAATTGGTAAACAAATGAAAGATGAAAGTGTTGTAGGTAATTTTGGTCATGGTAATCGAAATGAGAGAGGACATAGACTTGTGGAGTTTGCAGAGAAGGAAAAACTTTATATTATGAATTCTTTTTTTGAGAAAAATGTTAGAAGGAAATGGACATGGAAGCATCCAAATAAAGGTACAGCAGAATTGGATTATATTTTGACTAACAGGAAATACATATTTCAAGATTGTAATGTTCTTAATAAATTTAACACAGGAAGTGATCATCGATTAGTAAGGGGTAAGATACATGTTAAAGTAAAACTAGAGAGACAAAAATTATTAAGAAAAACTATATTTACAGTTGATATTCCTAATCTTCAGAAACATTCTAATGAATTTAAATTAGAACTTACAAATCGGTTTCAAGTATTAGTAGATTTTGAACATGATTCAGATTTGAATGAAATTAATATGAAAATAACTGATACACTTTTAAAAACTGCAACAAAGATAGCTGGTAGAAAAAAGCAGCAATTGACTAATAAAATTTCTACTGAGACTAGAGAACTTATGAAGAAAATAAGGAATATGAAGATATGCAAGAATGATGCATTAAAAAGAATTGAATATCTCGAATTTTGTAAAATGGTGCGGAAAAGAGTTGAAAATGATATAAGAAAGTATAACTGTGAACTAGCAAGAAAAGCTGTAGAAGAAAATAAAAGTCTTAAGAATGTAAAACAACATTTTGGTATTGGTAGGAAATTTATATCTGCAATAAGGAAAAAAGATGGAATTATTACTAAAAAGAGGGATGACATTATGAAATTGGTAGAAGATTTTTATCAAGAATTATATAGTAATAAAGAACAAGTACCTCCTATATCTATTACATCTTCCGAATTGCCCAGAATTTTAAATGAAGAAGTGAGAAATGCAATTAAATGTATGAAAAAAGGAAAGGCTCCAGGTAATGATGGAATTATAATTGATATATTAAAAGAAGCAGGTGAAGAAACAGAAAAAATATTAGCAAAGTTATATACCAAATGTCTAAATGATAAAGATGTACCGGATGATTGGAAGAATGCAGTAATAATATTAATATTTAAAAAAGGTGATAAAGAAGATATTAGAAATTACAGACCTATCAGCCTTTTATCAGTTTTATATAAAATTTTTACCAAGATAATTACAACTCGTCTACAGAGAACCTTGGATTTTCACCAACCAAGAGAACAAGCTGGATTTAAAAGTGGTTTTAGTACAGTAGATCATATTCAAGTATTGAGAGAAGTTATAGAAAGGACAAATGAATATGAGTTGTCATTATGTTTTGGATTCGTAGATTATGAAAAGGCATTTGATTCTATAAACATTTCTTCAGTGATTAAAGCATTGGATCATCAAGGTATAAATCCAGGATATTGTCATATTTTAAAGAATATTTATAAAAATGCAACAGCAACAATTAGATTACATAATGATACTGGGAAAGTCAACATTGAGAAAGGTGTAAGACAAGGTGACTCCATATCTCCAAAACTTTTTACAGCAGTGCTGCAAGAAGTATTTTGTGGATTAAAATGGGAAACTAAAGGAGTGAAAGTAAATGGAGATTATTTAAGTCATTTAGATTTCACAGATGATGTAGTTGTTTTTGCAAATAATGCTTCCGAGCTGCAGGAAATGTTGCAGGAGTTATCAGATGAAAGTAGGAAAATAGGACTAAAGATAAATGTTAAAAAGACTAAAGTAATGTTTAATCGATTTGCTAAAAATATGAAAATAAAGATTGATTATGATGAATTAGAAGAAGTTAAGAGTTACAAATTCCTTGGTCAGATTATTAATACAGATGGAAACATAATAGAGGAAATTAATCATAGAATTAAACTTGGTTGGAGTGCTTTTGGTAGAAATAACTTGATATTAAAAGGAAATATGCCTATGTGTTTGAAAAGAAAGGTTTTTAAAAAATGTGTTTTACCAGTTCTTACTTATGGATCTGAGACTTGGACACTTAATAGAAGATCAATACAGAGACTTCAGACCACTCAAAGAAGTATGGAGAGATGTATGTTGGGAGTAACAAGAAGAGATCGAAAACGCAATGTATGGGTAAGAGAACAAACAGGTGTTACTGACCTCATTGAAAAAATTAAAAGATTGAAGTGGAGTTGGGCTGGACATATTGCTAGAAGAGATGATAATAGATGGACAATTGAAATTTTAAACTGGATTCCAAGAGATTGTAAAAGACCCAGAAGGAGACCACATGTAAGATGGATGGATGAAATAAGAAAATGTGTAGGGGTGATGTGGAGAAGAGAAGCTAAAGATCGGAGAAGATGGATTAAACTTGGAGGGACCTTCATCCTGCAGTGGATTGATAATGGTTGATAATGATGATGATGATATATATATATATATATATAACTATTTATAACTATGATTTATACTCAGACATTGATATATGTTTATATATATATATATATATATATATAAACATTACAAGCATAAAGCTAAACTAGTCAATATAAAATCAAAACTACCCCAAATCTAAAATTAAACCAGACCAGAATAAAAATAATATTAAAACACAACCTAAGTTTTCACTGCTACAAGCAGACTTCTCAAGTGTAAAGAAATAAAAAAAAAAACCCACACATTATATATACTATTAAAAACTACCCACAAATCCATTCACTTCCCATCCACCCTTAATATTAAAAAAACTCTTAAATAAGTTAATTGCTTCAGAATAATAAATCTTCAATAATAAAGACTCTTTAATTCTTCTTTTGATTTCATTTCTCTCAAAGAAGACAACCTTAGCTTCATCAAAATCAATAGTGTGGCCTGTATCTTTTTCATGGACATACAAAGCAGAACTAAGATATCTATTTTTAACTCTAAAGGTTCATAAAAGTAGAGTTAAAAATAGATATCTTAGTTCTGCTTTGTATGTCCATGAAAAAGATACAGGCCACACTATTGATTTTGATGAAGCTAAGGTTGTCTTCTTTGAGAGAAATGAAATCAAAAGAAGAATTAAAGAGTCTTTATTATTGAAAATTTATTATTCTGAAGCAATTAACTTATTTAAGAGTTCTTTTAATATTAAGGGTGGATGGGAAGTGAATGGATTTGTGGGTAGTTTTTAATAGTATATATAATGTGTGGTTTTTTTTTTTATTTCTTTACACTTGAGAAGTCTGCTTGTAGCAGTGAAACCTTAGGTTGTGTTTTAATATTATTTTTATTCTGGTCTGGTTTAATTTTAGATTTGGGGTAGTTTTATATATATATATATATATATATATATATATATATATATATATATATATATATATATATATATATATATATATATATATATATATATATATATATATTATTAAATCTTAATGTATATTGAACAATTAATATATGAATTAAGCATCAAATTGTAACAAAATATGAGGAGATTGATTTATACTATTGTTTTTAAAGAGAAAAAAAGAAAATCATTTCTCTTTAAGATAACTTTTTCTTTTATAAATATTACTGTTCAACGTTTAGAATTTAAATATTAACTTTTCCAAATTAAGATAATCTATGGATTAAAAAATCTCCAAGGAAAATATTTTAATTTTCTATTAAATCTTAAAAGGAATAGCAATATATAAGAAAAGAACATTTTTTTGAGTTTTTGGAAACTACGTTGTTTTAACACTTCATTATTCTTTGGATATATATATATTTAAAATAATTATATATATAAAGAAATATTACAATGTGGAGTGAGTGAAATAACTTTATATAGTAAAGGATTCGAAATCAAGTTACATGCTATTTTGAAATATTTTGAAATATTAATTGTATAGAATGTCTAATGATAATAGAAAAATGGAGAATAAAAACATCATCATTCAAAGAATATTTACTTTATATTATATCAATCAAATCATTGGATATTATTAACAGTTTATCAATTAAGGATAAATAAAATCATCATTATACCAATGGATTAATAATATACTTCGTAAAAGATCTTCATTAGGATTACAAACTACAGATTTAAATATCTATTCTCAACTCTGGAAAATAAGTTTTCTTTATTATTTATTTATATATATTATAATAATGCTTATATTATTTTAATATGTTTATTATTATTATTATTATTTTTATTTCAAATTTGGCATCACATCATTATATCTTAATAGGAATATTTATGTTTAATATTAAACATAAATTGAAAGCTTGACATAACTCATCAAAAATTAGATGAAGGATACAAAAATGGTCACTATTTAACAGATATTTAAAATAAGTTTATTATATGTATTATATAATATAATAAACATTATATGTATTTTATTTATTATAAATGCATATAATACATAAGTTGTACAATTGTAAATAGTACTTATATATTAATAATTATAAAATAATGGAATAAAGATTGTAAATAAATTAATATTATATAAATGATTAATTTTTGAATCTATGTATTGTTTTATATATCTGTTAATTTAAATTATATTCTTTAATTATAGTTTATCATAACAAAGAATTTTATCATAGTGTATTAAATAGGAATATTATTTATTAATATTTTATTATGGTGGAATTCATTCTTATTTATTTATGAATATTTTATTTATCTTTTACATTATATTTTTATTGTTTATTAAATATTGAGTTATTAACTGGATCTCTTTGTCTAATCATTATTAAATTATATTATATATATATGTTAGTATTATAAACATCGTATGAATATCAATTATTAGTTAATGCTTATAAATGACTTGTTTTGAAATTATCCCTGAAAAGAGCTAATTGCAAATTCTCCATGAGTTTGAATATTGTGGCATATTGGTGACTGAAAGAGGGATGAGAGATGGATGAACTAGTCTAAATTATATTAAAATTTATTTAAAAATTATTGAGCTAGCATAATAAAGATATATATAATCATGGACTTAGTATTTTATCGATTCATTTTTAGCATTCTACCTAAAGACCCAAAGTCCGATTGTAGTGAAATGCATATCCTTCTTCTAAGGAATTTAATCATCCCGTTATATTTAACAAGCCCAATTTAGACTTTAAATATAATTGATTCCATTATATTTGGTGAGCCCAACTGTGAAGCATTAAATTAATCATTTCCAAGCATTAAATATAATCGATTCTGTTATATTTGACGCATCAACTGGGATGATTAAATGCTGTTTCGTTATAATATATATATATATATATATTATAACGAAACATATATATATATATATATATATATATATATATATAAGCAAACTATTATTTATAGTAAGCTTACCTTACCCAGATATGTAAATAAAAGGCTTATTTGGTAGGTGTCCTACCATATTCTATTGTAAAATGGCATTTTTTGTGTTCTATCATTATTTAGCTTTCAGTAAGTGAAATCACTATTGCTATATTAAAAAAAAGTCTTCAAATTTATCAGCCAATGCCTTGTTATTATTTTTATAATTAATTTATAAATCTTATAAAATCAAATATATATATTAAATATTTATATTGTAATGAATATTTTTATAACTTTAAACTGAAAATAAAACAGATTTTTTGGATATCTTGAATTCCTTGTATTATTCCTCTTACCAATACTTTTCGTAATCAGAGATAAATTAGTGTTTAAAGCTTTCATAAAATTTGAAATTGTTTACAGTCTAACAATAATTTAGAATATCTAAACAAGAAAAGGATGAGATTATCTTAAAGCATTATCTTACTGCTTGTGCAGAGAAATTTTTTACTTTAGTTGATCAGAATCTTTTTGTTGACTCCAGGCAATGAACATTTCCCTCCCCCCCCATATGTCATAGCATCTTCCGGGAGGCAAACCCACAACTGTCTGCAACCAACTACTTACTTGCAAGGCGGCTGCGCTGACCTCTCGGCTAACAACAATGAACATTTTTGGAAGTCTTTAGGCAACAGGATTATTTTGTAGCTGATAATGGAAATTTCTTAGTGTTTTAGAAAAATAATAGATTATTCTCCAAATTCATTTTTATTAACATATATAGAGACTATTCTTTAATGATTAACATTAATTTAATAGTAACAGAGAAAATATTGACAAAAAGAATATTGTTTAGATTTGTGATTCTCAACCTAATGTATGCATACCACTGGTGGTATGCAAAAAACTGATAGGTGATATGCAGTAAAGATAAACTATTTTTGAAATATATTTAAATAATTTATTCAAATAATGTAAAACTGATATAAATATTTTTTTAAGTGACTATCTTTTTTTATTATTATTTTAATGCCAAATTATTTTTCAGCTGGTATATGAAACCCAAAAGAATGAATGTTGCTGGTTTAAAAGTTATGTAACTACATGTCCAATATTGAAAGCAAACATTTCAGGAGTAACATGTCCAGTTTTACATAAACAGATACAAACTATCACATGTTGTGAAGACATTAGTTTAGTAATTGATTTAATGTACTATTTATTTCTACATATGAGAATCTAATAGGTCCGGCAAAATGCTTTAAATAACCCAGTGTTAGAAAAGCCTTCTATAAATTCTTATCAATGATTAGTGGTGAAAATAATAGTACTAGGCTTTCTTATTTTTAGGTGGTGAAAGTTTAGGTGTTTTTTAATAATAGTTTTTTCCTCTAGCTAGGAATAGTTACATACTCTTTTAGTAACCAATATTGAATTGTTAACAATGTTGGTGTGAACTGCTTAGTTGAAAATAATATCAAGCTCTTTAAAAAAATTTTAAGTTTATCCAGCTTGAATTTAAACTGAGATCATAGATATAGAAGGTAGATTTATTAATATTGCACTACAAGGATCTTCACTTCTATAAAATAACATTACACTATTTATAGATAAAATAGCATGCTTTCATTCAACTTTTCCATATATGACTATATGTTTTTTAAAAATATATAAGAAATATAAAAAATAATGTAACTTTATATAGAAACAATTTTATGACAAACATCAAATGTATCTGAGGATAAATATATAATATAAACTCAAGCTACTGATTAAATACACAACTTAATATTTGAGTATTAAATTAGTCATTTTTATTGTCATCTAAATTTTCAAAAGATATCTTAACATGTAAATCATTATACAAATTTTATAAATCACTATGTATAATTATTTATACAGTATAAAAAAATTGTCACAATTTTTATCTTTGATCAAGCCCATTTCTATAGCTATCACTATCTATCTTTTTTTGGAGCCTATATACACTTAGAGCTGCCAGAACATGAAAAGCAAATGTAGGACATTGGTTGGTATTTAAAGAAGACAACTTCAAATTTTAAAACAATTTATCAAATGAAATAATATAATACCATTATAATAATTAGTTGTACTATTTTTAGCATTCTCTTGATCACCTATTGCAGAAATCATTACAAATATTTGCTGTTAACTAAACATTGTAAAATTGCTTTCAGTGATGTTATGTCTATCTTTTTTCTGTCATTTGTCCAAAAAATTATTTCAAGATGATCATTCTGAATTAGAGTGATGATCAAAGATTCACAAAATTTGAGCAACTCAGAATCTATGTATTGAACCAATTCCATACTGCACAATATCCTAATAAATACTGTTTAAAAAGAGGCACATATAGAAGCAGCCAATCTTAGCTTAAGATTGTGCTTCATGGTTCCATCTACTAACCTGTATTCAAACCCTATATTCCATCCTGCTTCTTTTGTTGTGTATAAATATTTTATGTATATATTTGAGATGTGCACCTAAGTTATAAAATTTTAACGTTTCAATAACATTTTTTAAAATTATTATTAATTATATTTTATTAAATTAAAGTATATAGGAGCAGCTCAGACATATGTATATTATAGGAGCAAAAATACTAACAAAACATTGATTTTTGTATATATTTTATTATATGTCATTTTAAAACTTTTTCTTTTTAAATTGTTTTTTCTATTAAAATGTATATTTTATAAAATCCAAGATGGAAGATGCAACTGTTAATTGTCCATATTGTTTTAACCTGAGAAGGTATTTTTAATTAAAGTGTTTACTTAAAATAAAATGAAGATTAAGATTAAAAATTTTCTTTTGTTATAAACATTTTTGTCAAATCTATTTCTAATCTGGAAATAGATTTGAATTTATTTTTGGACATTATCTTACAGTTGCATCTTCAAAAACAATCAATAAAAAAGGTAAAAAATTTTAAGATCGGAGATTATATTTTAGGCTAAAACTAAGTAATTAAAAGCATTCCAGAAATACCTGAGCAGTGTATAAAATGGCCAGATTTTAAATCACCAACAGATAGCTACTACTGAGAGAAATGTGCTGTCATCAATACTCCACACAACATTAAAATATAATATAATGATAAAGTAGACACCAATCATCTTCCAGACCCTTTTGGGTTTTTTCCCCACTAGTGTCTCATCTAACTGCTGCCCTGAAAGGAAGTAAAAGCCCAGTGGAGAACTTTAGACTGCTGAATAGAAACTTGCTTGCCACATAAGAACTCACATGGATTCATTAAATGCTGTACCTTGAAAAATGGACCCTTAAATGCTGCAAGGTAAATTATTTCAAACAGCTACTATTGAAACTAAATCTAGCTTGCCTAATTAGTCTCAAAACTCTACTATCAATTTTTTCTAATGTATAATTTAACTTTGTAACTTTTCTAATATGTAAATTGCTCTCAAGTAAATGATTTCTATATACTTAATATTCTCTCATATGCTCTAACTTTCCTTAACTTTGCTGTGGTCATTTATTTATAGTTATTTATTACTTGATTTTATATGTATGCTTTTATTATTAATATGCCAATCTCAAGCAACCTGATGAGCTTAATTTCTAAAAATCTTTTGTCTTTTTTAAGTACCTTCATGAATTAATATTATTAACGTCCCCTTAAAATATAATGTATTGTTATTTAATATGCTCACCAGATTGTTTTATGAATCAATATTTTATTTATGTTTTATTATAAAAAATTTTATTTGTTTAACTCTGGATTCTCTACTCAGGGTGAATCCAAAACTTAGGCTAGTTAATGCTCTGAAACTTAGATATTTTATAAATGTTATTTCTTTAATTCTGAAAGGGTGAATTATTATTTGTTTTCTCTATAACTGCAATTTCACTTTATTATTCATACTCTTAAAATATCAAATACAGTACTTATATATTCCAGTTATTATAAAATCAATTAAGGTGAGATTGGTTTATTTTAAATAGCAGCAAAAGGAGAGGGTCAAATCTTACTGTTTCTTTTACTAAATAAAATCTTAACATATTAGGGAAATCTCTCTCTTTATATATATATAACTGCATAGTGTATTATTTGTCTAATTTTTTTTTATTCAAACAAGGGTCATTTATTTTAAAGCAGTAAATTATATTTCATGTTATTAGTGACATTCATTTGTACTGCGTTACTGACATTCGGCCTTATCTTCGTGATTATATATATATATATATATGCTTATTGATATGGGAGTTGTGACAAATTCAAACCCATAGAATTCTCCTCAAGCCTTGTCCTGAGGATAGTTGACCTACCCAGGACCATTTATTTTGTATAAAAAGGCCTCTGGTGGTGATTCCTGTAAGTCTGGCACACACTATGCCTATTCACTTTTTTTGTATGAAAGGCCTGCATGTCGGTGACATCCACAGCATGCCTCATCCATTTTTCTCTAAGCACTGCCCAAGAATGGGATCTTAGACTTCGTCTTTCATCCAGAAGCATGACTTTTCCTGTTATCTCTTTGCCATAATGTCAGCACTGCAAATTTCTTCATATTATTCTTTCTTTTGCTTCATGGCCCAGTTTTAACGCTCTAATATTAAAATTGTGTTCCGCTTAAATATATATATAAAATGCCAAGTATCACTACTACTAGTTTTATTAATTAAATTTATTTCAATCTTATACAGTCCCACCATCGTAATGTATTACTGTATTTAAGAGTATTTGCCTAGGGGAAAATAAAGCATTCTTCTTACCAGCTCTAATTAAGAAAATTGTCATTAAATATTTTGTCATATAATCAAATGTAATTTTTAAATGTGTTTTACTTATTTTCATGACCATAATGGCATGAAAATAGTTTTCTCATATATATAATGAATCTCAGAATGCTCCCCGAAATCATATGTTAGTCACCATATTTCAGAACCGTATATAAAAGCATTAATAGCAATTTTATGTAAATTCTTTCTAGTAATCGATTGCCATCTTAATATTGGACCCACCAAAGATGTGTGTTTATTTATAATATATTATTTAGCTAATAAAGAGCATATGAGAAATATAGCATGAATGACAATATATAATTATCTATCATTTGGTAGACCGCTTGCTCATTCACGCACATACTAATGTATGCAATTAATTTATAAATGTATGTATAATAATTTGTCATTATATTAAATTATATTTTTATTGTCTAACTTATTTGAATAGTTCAAATTCCTTTTTCTCCACTTCCAAACGTACAGCAATGCGTATACATACTTTAGTTAAGTCATAGTTAATAGATGTCTCATTGTCTTCTCCGCTCTGCTAGTGGGCCAGATTTTAAATTAATTCTCATGTGCCATCATTGTTATGGTATCCATTAGGTATTTTATCTGGGGCTTAGAGAATGGGTTTGAATTCAGGCTGGTCTCTGACCTAAATCTCAGGCTTGACTGGATTTGAAATACATTTTGTGAGTTCCAGCTCATGTTAGATGGATAATCATGTTTTGACCGGTACAATATAGTATATATAAATTGCTTCTACCATAGTAGAAATCTTCTCCAAACAATATTGTCACTTAGGTAAGCCTTAGTAGTCAATGGGTGTTAAAAGTTTAGTGCTTCAAAATCTCTACCTAGTGGCTTCTCATGCCATATCTCCAGACAAGTTTCTAGCTTATGTCTTAGAAGTCTTGAACTGAGAGCACTGTGCCCAGATATTTGAATTTAGTGCATCCCACTAACATCCACTTTTTACCTTTGTAGTTAACTTTAAAATGTAGACTCAAATTAAAAACACAACTTTTTCAATCCTAGTCATTTTATTTGTTCAAAACAAAGCAAAACTATCCATACAGTAGTGCCTTCTTGTGCCAACAAGAGCAATCAATGGATTCCAGAAGTCTTGTGCATAAAATCCCTATCTAGTGCCCACTCATCCAATATCCCCAGAATAGTTTCTGGTTTGTGGCCTTCGTCAGTGAAGAACCTTGGATCTGAGAGCACTGCACCTAGATCTTAGGATCTAATACAACCCTCTAGCAGCCATCTTTTAACTCTACTTAACTACAAAACTATGATAATGAAATTGAAAACACAATACTATTTTCAATCCAAGCTCAATAGCTTATATAGTCATATGGGTCTGAACTCAATTCAGCACCTATACCTTTTGGTGACTTTGGCTCTTTAACAACCATAGCCACCACTATCCTATTAGGCAGGATTGGTGTTAAACCACTAAACATCACATGATCACTATCTCATACTAGCACATAATTGTTATTAAACAATTCAAAACAAAGCAAAACTCTCCATACAGTAGTGCCATCTTGTGCCAATAACAATTACGTGCTAGTATGAGATAGTGATCATGTGATGTTTAGTGGTATAGTGACACACAGACTTGAACCCAATTTAATATCAATTTTGGTTTCTGTTTTTTTAATAACCACTGTTCCCAACATTCTTTGGCTAGAATTGGTATTAAACCACTCTAACATCACATGATCTCCATTATTTATGCTTGATGATTGTGTGATGGTACAGTGGTTTAAAATGCTTATACCAAATAAAAAATAACAGGTGAGAAGAAATTGTTACCATCACCATCACACTATTACTGTAAATTCTAAACATAGTTCATTTTCTTTGTTTGTTAGATTTTATGGCTTAAAATAAATTTTAGAATGCTTAAAAAAAAATTTTTTTAAAGTATAATTGCCTAAAATAATATTTACAATTTTATCTGGTCATTAAAATATGAGACATTCGTCTATCGCCACAAATACAATATGAGACAGCAAATTAGAAAATAGCCTGGCAAGTGTATATATACTGTATATAGTTTTATTTACAGTGCAAAGCGTGAATATTTATCTATGTTTTCACTTTTTTACTACAAATTTAATTATCAAGTTTTATTTAACAAATAAATGCATTTCAGGTTTTTATTTAATTACAAAAGCATTACTATAAATTTGTAATAGTTTTTAATTTTTGCAGTTTTTATTTATTAAGAACATGTTTTCAAAAAAATACAAAATAATTTGTATTCAATAAAATATATTTTTTATTTATTTATTATTCTACTTGGTATAAAACAAACACATTTCAAATACTGCTATAAAATTATTCAAAAAATAACTTTTTATTTATATATTATATAAATAATTGAAATAATATTTACTGAGGCTATAACCTCGATAATATGCGTATAAAATGCGATAGTAGGGACCTCTACAGGTGTTTTAACCACAAGCTTATGCTATGGAAGAAAAGAGGGGAACCCTTCTTTACTTCAACCTACTTTCTATTTAAATAGGTGAAGCTGAAGCGGTTGGATCTGCGAGCGTGAAGCTATTCAATACTTCACTGATTAAGTCCACATTTCTTATTACACATTAATACTCGGGTTCCCCTCTTTTCTTCCATAGCATAAGCTTGTGGTTAAAACACATGTAGAGGTCCCTACTATCACATTTTATACACATATTATCGAGGTTATAGCCTCAGTGAATATTACTACGTAATCAATGTGCATTTAATAAATTTATAATTACAACTTTAAATTACTGTAATAGTTTTCTAAATATAAAATTTTTCCATTGACTCATTGTAAATCAAAAGATTTCGCGAGTATTAATGTGTAATAAGAAATGTGGACTTAATCAGTGAAGTATTGAATAGCTTCACACTCGCAGATCTAACCGCTTCAGCTTCACCTATTTCGATAGAAAGTAGGTTAAGTAAAGAAGGGTTCCCCTCTTTTCTTCCATAGCATAAGCTTGTGGTTAAAACACCTGTAGAGGTCCCTACTATCGCATTTTATATGCATATTATCAAGGTTATAGCCTCAGTAAATATTACTACGTAATCAATGTGCATTTAATAAATTTATAATTATAAATAATTGAACAATTTTTTTTTGCTCAGGTGTTCACATGAAGATTCACATAAAGTTTGAGCACTGGAAACGAGCCATGGTCAGTTGACTACAACCACTGAAGTGTGCCTTATCACTGTCTAAACCACACAAGGCTTATTATTTTACAAATCAAACATTAAATTAAAAAAATTCATTTACTTCTAGTCATTCCTTCTTAGATATATGCATATTGAATTTAAACTATATTGGGAATTAATTATACAGAGTTTTTATCATAAAATGGTAGTTCATCTGCCTTCCATGTACATGACTTAGGTTCAAATCTGTGCCAAGTAAAACTATAGTTAAATTATTTTTTTAGGTAGCCATCCAAACCAATACTTATCAGTAAATTAATATCTACCTATTCTTAACTTGATGATTAAAAATATATTCAATCATACAAACCCACCTAGTAGAGCTTTTCTTTATTCTTCATTGATGATCCATTGCAGAAGTTTTGTCCTGTATTATATTATTTAAATATTGCTTTAACTCATCTTTTACCTAGGTTGAGAGTTGTGTGTGTTATATTCTCCCTGGTGGTAGGTTGAGTAAGAAGGCAATAAAATGTTATAACAAGACAATTTCTTATAGATACAATTTATCCAAACCACTATGAACACTTTTTAGCAAAACTCTTTATTTGTATTTATACATACACCTATGCTTTGACTGTCCTGCAGTCATTTTTAAAGAGTTTAAAGTGAACTGGTTCTGAAGAAGACTGCAGGACAGTTGAAACATCGGTGTATGTATATATGTACAAATAAAGAGTTTTTCTAAAAAGTGTTTGAAGTATTTTGGATAAATTGTATTTGTAGGATATTGTAGCAAAATAAAGAAAAGTGTGATTTTAGTAATACTTATGAACAATTTCTTATAATAATCATTGATTGGAAGTTTGCTATTGTTTACCATTTTCTAAATATGATTTATTTTATCAACTTAATATTTATAATAGTGTCATATATTTTAATTGATATTATTTTATTATTGTTTTTTTTATTATGGTTTCACACATACACACACTTTTTTTTACAGTTCTCTATGAATATAAAACTATGAAAGTTTCAATAAAGAAAGCTTTAGAATTGTAAATTTTATAAAGAAATATTGCATTACAATAAAAAAATATTTATAAATAAAAGCCAAACAAAAGTGCATATTGTAATCACAAGAATAAATAAAAATTAAAGTAGTGTTGAGATGTGACCATATCTAATAGATATTTTGGATTATATTTTATAAATAAAATTGATCTAAGAAATCCTATTATGCAAAATGGATAGATAAAATCAACATATGCAATACTTTTTGGAATAAGTAGTTGTATAAAAAAGTAGAAGAATACATCTTGTTGCTGATTGAGGTAATTGAATCAATAGTGATTTTATATATATTTTAAAATATCTAAGGGTAAATACAGATAAATGGAGAGAATAATGATAAACAAAACAAAACAACTGATCATCATCAGTACTTATTTGACCTTGCTTGCTATTATCCGAATACATTTTCTTTTAGAACATCAAATCTGAGTATCATTAAATTTTAATGAATCTTTTATATCACCAAAATGCATTATATATATTAAAATTATAACAGAGATTTTCATCTATTTAGATATACTTATTTAAGATGAAATCAGGCAAACATGCAATTAAAGCAATATCTAATAATAATATTATTGTTTGACTTATTTATTATTATATTATAATGTCATTTTAATTTGAAATGTCAGTTTTTAATTAGTTTTTTGCCTGGTTATACCTTAGCTGAAATATATCTATATAAATATATAGAATTCCAATTGTAATTGCAATATTTACATCGTCAAAGTTGCTGAAAATTAATTATATACTTTATTACTTTATTCATTCTATTGTTCTAGCTTATAAATATCTTACTAATAGTTATATATTTGCTTTTAAAATAACTTTGTAAATCTTGCCAAAGAGTAAGGCTGGTTACATTAGACTAAGGTCTTGAGTTTACTCTGATTTATTAATTTCACTTCATTCAATCTGTATTCTTTGTGGATCAATATAATGGTAATATGAAAAATGTAAGTTAAGACTTTTTGATCAAAGATAACATAAGTTTCTAAGTAACTAATCATTAGACTATATGCATTTTTTTTATTTACAACAACTTATTTTATTATAAAGAATCAGCTAAATAGATTTATAGAATGTTTGATTGTTTATCAAACTAATAGTTAATTTAACTTTTAGTTTTTGCGTAATCTCACTCAAGCATTTACTTAGAGAAAGCCATTAAAACTTACATGTATTCACCCATTAATCCAGCACATGTTATATTGGCTCATGATTACTAAAAAAAACCTTATAAAGACATTATTATATGCTTCCATGTTTGCACAAGCATTGTGCTAGGTTTAAGTTTTTGAACTTGAATATATCTCCAATTTAAGTTACCAACTAACTGCATTAATGATGGTATTCAGCTCAAATGTTTACGGTAATGTTTTAGTGAGGCCTTTTATTAATTTAATCGTTTATGCAGAATTGCTATTATTAAAAAACTTTTACCTATAGCACTACTTCTGTATTGCATATTGTGTTTATATTGAAACCCAAAACTAGAAGTGTTTCTTGGATTCTCTACGCTATTTTAAAATTTTTGCCATTTACATTTGTAAAAATATAAGAATCTGATTGTTAAAATAACTACAATAATTTTTAATACTAAATGACAAATCCAAATATATAAATATCTGTGTGACTGAACTCATAATGTTAATAAAGTTGTTCACAGTATTAATGGAACAAATATTGCAACAAATAAACTACAATTAATTTTTAATATTTTAATTAGCCAAAATATTTACAATTACAATCTTATGAATCTAATTCTGTTTAAAGTAAAATATAATTTAATTGTCAACCCAGAACAAAAAATGATAACAGTACAACCATAATGATCAAATTTATTATCTTTTAATCTAATCCTAAAAATGTAATACATCAAATAATACCATAGGCTAATTTCAGTGATTTAATTTTATGCCTACTATGTATATTATTGTGGCATGTGGTCTAAATTTAGATGTAATTTTACTTTTTTAATGATGGTTTTATATTATCTCATATCTATTATCATTGATGGTTTCCTAACTCATTATCAGTTTCTAATAATACATCTTTAGCTAACTTAGAGTCCCTATTTATGTCTATAACATAAACTATAATTATTATATTCTGTGGACATCTATATTAACTAATGAATGAATTTTAAATATATATTGTCTCTGAACTTTCTTACTAAGATACATGATATTTAGCATTTTCTTAATAATATTCAAACTTTTATATATTAATTATAACAACAAAGCCCTTAACTTCTCTGCTCACACATTATTATAAGTCAAGTACAATTCTACACTTTAGTGTCACCTACTTTAAATATGAGTAATCAGTAATTACCAACAACATTTAAATTACAACCTCAGACTCGTTTCTGGCTTTTATTTTTATCAATGAGGTTTGGTATTCAAAGTTAAAAGAAATGCAGTTATATATCCAGCAACCATTCTTAACTCCATTTTACATGATGTGTTAAAAACCTGAATTTCAAATCATTCTATGACCAAATCAATCTGCTTAAACAGTTATATACATCTAAATCCAGTTCAGCATCTATATATTTTAGTACCTTCAGTTTTTCATTAATTGTAGACATCTGATTTCCTTTGGCTAGAAATATTAATAATAATAAAACACTTAATTTCCTAACTCGCACAATATGATAAGATAAAAGCAGCTTTTTCAATCTAAGATTATTTACCATAAGCTTGAATAATCATTGTTTACCAGATATATTTAAACCCCATCTTCAGACTAATTTCTGGCTTTGGCCTTTATCAATGAGCCTCAACATTTAAAGTTGGTTGGAATAGTATTGATTTGTTGGTGACTTATTATTATACATATGCATTTGCTTAATTGCCTTAAATTATGTATATTAATATTATTTGTAACTAGTTATTAATTATTTGGATATTAATTAAAAATAACAATTGTTGTACTCATACCAAAGAGTGTATAAATATCAATTTTTTCTATTAACCAATTTCTAGCTTTTAATTATATAATAAACTTATTTGCAATATAAATAATATATTCTAAAATTGACGCAAAAGTATATTTTATTTGATATCTTTGATTTTTAAAATAACGTAAAGATAAATGAATTTACATCAACTTCTTTGCCTAAAGGCCATTTTAAAATGTGTCAACTTAGCAGTAGAAAATTATAACTAAGTAAACATCTCGATTCCTATCTCTCTTCTATGTATTTAAATAAATACTGCCCTATACATGAGAGATCAGAGTGGCTTGAAGTCAACATGGGCATGACAACAATATTGGCATCAGCATGAGATTTGGGAATTCTATTATCAGATTTTCAATGGTATGGATGCTTTCTGAAGAGTTGGAGATTGGAGTAGGTTGAATCCTGTCCATTAAAGTGTAAGTATTTGCTATCTTAATATGAACTGAGCACTGATTATATTTATGTGTGGGAGGTGGTAATCTGGACCAACTGATGAGTGCTGTTTTAGGATGAAATACATATATTGTGATTATTTATCTTTTCTACATGTATGTTGTGATGTGTATCAATGGTATGAGATAGTATGGATAGTTGAAGGGTGCTTGAAAGTCTGAGTTCAAATCCCCTATATTTAATTAATAATACAATTTATTTGAATATCTTATATTAAAAATGTTAATAAATCTGATATTTAGAGTTTCATCAGAAATTAATGGTTTTTACATAACAATAAATTGTATGGTTGGTTGTTTTAAATACTAAAATGAAGAAGTTTTTTTTTTCCCTAAGGAAGATTTATTGTTATAAAGGTTATAAAGATATATAATTTAATGACATTCACTATGAACAAGACAGCTCTGCATTAACAAATCCAATCATATAAACTAACATCTTTAACTCAAACATGGGTATACAATGAATAATATTATTTTATATTCATCATTAAAACAAATATGTACATAGATTTAGAATAAGATGGATACACACCAGGTCTGCATATTTAATTATTTCATTGTGGACATCTGAATGTCATTCATCTCCCACATGCTCCTGAATGTTCATAGAAGAGCTAGTCTATTGTGTCTTTCCTTTATCACTCTGATGTTCTTGGTAAATATCCTCCATGGATCCATGATCTTACCAGGTAAAGATATTTAATTAGTTCATTGCGAACATTTTAATGTCTATCATTTCCCAAGTGCTGCTAAATGCCAATTAAAGAGTAAGTCTCTTGTCTCTTTTCTTTATTGCACTGATGTTCTTGATGAATATCCACATGTCAAGAAGAAGTGTACACCTAGTCAACCAAACACTGAATATCAAGAATGTAGCACTCCTTATTACCGCTAATATGCCTGATTTGATGCTCTGCATTAGAGTCAATATTAAAGTATTTTTCTTTTTATAAATTGTAAAAATCAGCGTTCATAACTTTCAACTAAATGATCAAACTTAAATAAATTTACCTCTGCTTGCGTCAAAATAGAACTTTTGAGATCACCACCATCACAACTAACGTAAATTCGGGTAAAGTTCTTCACATCATTGATTGTATAAACTTATTTAAATCAAACATTTAAATCAAAATATTGAGCAGATCTAACAAAAATTTAAATGAATCACAGATCTCAAAAATATTAACTGAAATTGTCGGTATATAAGAAAAATTATTAAATTGAAAATGTCATGTTAAAATTATTACATTAAGATATTAAAAATTAATAATAACAATACATTGATTTTTCTAAAATAACATGAATATTAAATTACCTGCATTTAAGAAAACAAAGAAAACTTAAAAAAAAAAAAAAGCTAATAATAACAAAGTTTAAAAAATAAAAAGTTACATTTATAAAATAAAAGTAAACAAACTAAAGTTCTTTAATTTAATTATCAATAAAAGCATAGTTTTATAATTGCATGATGGGAAAATTTATTTCTAAAAGATTGATTTGTTCAAATGTAATGCCAAGCTGGGTTTTTTTTATTTTATTATAAATTATTATATTTGTGTTCATAATAATATTTGTAATGACCTCTAATTTATGTTGTTTATTTTAGCTTAAAAAATTTAAGAATAATTAAAACATTACTAAAGGCTTTAATAAAAAATGTCTCTGTACTACATAAGTTTTTGATTATAAATAGTTGTTTTTGCGTTTTTGTGCCAAGCTTTGAATTCATGATCATATTTTAAAAATTGTTGTCTGAGTTTTTCTTCATTGCTTTTACGATTAGCATAAAAATTTAATAAACCTTAAATAACATAATTTTTCATAAGCCATTATAAATTTTATAATAATTGATGCTAGTGGTCATGTGAATGGTACTTTTGATAATGACTTATACTGTGTTTCAAGCTTTTTTAATTATCACAACCATAAATATGCACTCCTTGTGATATTGGAGTTTTATTGGTTGTCACTAACTCTTTTATTATCAAACATTCTGAGTACAATACATTTATATAATGCATTAAATAATCTCATAAAACATTTTAAGTGAACATTTGTACTACAAAACAAATTACTTTAAACTATTTAAGTGGTGATTTATTTGTTTTGCTTGCTGTACACAATGCTTTCACAAGTTCTTACAAGCACCACAATTCAAAAGAAATATATATTTTTTTATATTTTTTACATGTCTAATTTTACCATCTAATGAGAAATACAAAAATATATCTCAAACAATTATGTCCTTACATTTTGAAAATATGACTGTTTTTTCTAGCATAAATCTGGGAGGATTGACTGTTGAGTCTCTGTTCCTGTTAAAATATACAAAGACATGTGCACCATTAATGATACCTATGTCTCCTAGGTAAACTTTAAGGTTAGTTGTCAGATCTCTCATCATATCCTGTATCAGTTTTAATATTTCTTTATAATTTCATCTTTTCATCATGTTTTTAAAATTTTACAACATTTATGTTTAAATAGTCTCTATTTTCAGATCAAATTGTTTTATAACAGTAGGGTAATGATATAATAAGTCCAAGTCCTGATTTAAGCATAGTCAATAAATGATGGTTTATATAAAAATAAATCCTAAGCATAAGCATTACATTTATGGTTCTAAATCATTTATTGATGGGTGAGTGTTTGCAAATTTAATCTAATAGTTCATGAGTGAAGATTAATTTCCTTCCATAAGATATAAGTACATATACTGAATATATCTAATGTTATTGTCATTTCCTTCATCAATCTCAAATCCTTGTTTGCCTTTTGTCCAATTTGATTTCTTTAGTTGGATTATGTATATAAAGGCATGTAATAATATAATCATATCATATTGGAGTGATTAAATTGTGATTCTATTTTTGCAAGTTGTCCTGTTACTTAAAAATGGACAAGATGTAGATCAGCATTATTTAAAATGAATTGGAATCCACTTTTTGAATATAAAACTTTGATAACTAGTTTTTTGCTTGTTTTATAATTATTATTAGTCAAATGATTGATAAAATTCTGCCCATCATCATGGTTGCTTTTACCATTGGTATAATTTATTGTTCGGAACTATAAAAGATTTGAGCACCAGAGGTTATAAATCTGAAGCTGCAATATAAGAATTTGAGCTCAGAATCTACTACTCTATTATTGCACTAAATCAAACAGGGCATATTGAATCATTTTCAAATGAAAATAAAAATAATTGAATTACTACACTGATATGTGTGGATATTTTGTGATTTGTATATGGTTTTTAATTGTATTAATAAAATATATTTTATATTGTATTCTCTTTCCAAATTCAGGTGAAATAAACTAATCCAGAATTTCTCAACCTTTTTGGGTCATGTATTAGTAAAAGTTCAAATAGTTCTTCACATTTCCTGAAAAAGTTGAGTCAAAAGTACATATAATTTAAAATTACAGGTATAATGTGTCTTCAAGTTTATTCTTTTTTTGTTGATGCATCCACCACTTATCTCCACTCTAATACAATCATATATTATTGCAGAAGCTTTGACATACTTTCTCACTATGCATACCTTTTGTGAATGTTTTTATTTGATAGATAATCTAAAGGTACCAAACACTTGATTTTTCATTTCCTTGTTCTACAATTGGTATTCTTCTATAACAGGGTGAGGAACCTTTTTTCTGCCAAGGGTCATTTGGATATTTATAATATTATTTATAGGTCATACAAAATTATTGACTTAAAAATTATCCTACTATGTTTGATCAAATATTTAATTAAGTCATCCCTAACCATTAAGAGTAGACACTCTTTTCAACTGACAGACCAATTTCAGCTTGCCATTTTTAAATAAGAGCATTTTTTGTGAATTAAAAGTAAAGTAATATTATTATTAATGACTGTTGCATTTTAATAACAATTTTTCTAATTTGCCTTGTGAAAATTATTCTTCATGACATATTTATATTCTCATTTTTTTAATGTTCTGGACAGATTAATTCTACATTAGCTATAATACAGTCATTTATAAACTCTCTTTTAGAAAGTGGCTTTAAAGTTTCTGGTTTTTTAAAAAATATAATTTGTCATTGAAGAACTTTTTGACTTGTTTGAATATTTATGAGACATCTCAGCCATTTGATAAATCTCTATTTCAAGAATTCTATTTTAATATTTATATATTTTCCAACAATTTAGTTGTAATCAGAATGTTTTGATAAATAATGTTCTTTATTAGCTGAAATACTTTCCAGACATATCAGATATATTGATTTACTATTTATTTCTATAAAAAAATATATGTGATGTGAATATATAGTTAATCTACAAAAATTATTATAAAAGCAAACAAAATGCCCTCTGCATTATAGATTAAATCTGTAGTCAGAAAGACAACATAATATAGATAATTTCTTGGAATATTGCATCTTTGACAGAATAAACTAGAATTATTATAAAAATTGAAATGTAATTGAGAAATTAAATATGTTATTTTACTTAACTCTTAATTCAATATTTGAATTATGCATATTTAAATATAAGTTTCATATGGGGCCAGTTTATATACATTTTTGAAAATGTCTAAGAGTTGTAGTGAGAGTTTTTGTGGGCTGGAATTGGCTCTGGCATTGGAGGTTCCCCACCCCTATTCTATAATAAATATTGCATTTATTTATATTATATTTTTAAACTTATTAAGTATATGATAATTAATAAAAATATTTAATAACAATTAAATGAATGATTATTTTCCAATTTACTAAAACTATATAAAGAGATGGTACTATGGTATGTTCTTTTTTAAGTTGATTTTCATAATCACTCATATAAAAATAATTTTCTGTTTCTAAATAACTTAAAGGTAGATGATTGCACAATGCTAAATCTGTAATTTTAAAAAAAGTATTTTAATTTTTTTAAAAAATAGAACCAAATATTCATTACCAGTTATTTGCAAATAAAATAAATATTCTTCATTTTTCTAAAAAAATAAAATAATAATTTAACAATGATTTTAATCTTGAAGGTAAATATTTCTTTAAAGATGATGAGAAGATTTAAAATAATCTTGAATGTTGCACTTTTTCACATAATTTACATTTGATATGCTTATTTTATTCAATTTTTGGATTTAATTTACATTATAGTACAATATTATTTATTATATGAAGATGGTCTATCTTAATATATATCTGAGCACTTTTGCATATATGTGTAGAGATGATAATCTGGACCAACTGATGATTGCTGGTTTTGCATGAAATATGTACATTGGTGATTATTTATCTTTTTGACATATATGTGTTCAAGTGTAACAGTGTTATGAGATAGAGTGGTGGGTTGTATGAAAGTCTGTACTCATATACCTTAAATATTATATATATATATAAAATACATATTTTGCGGGTTCATCCGTGTTAAAAACTTTTAATATCAATATTCTGACGTTTCGACTTGGTCACACAAGCCATCCACAGAGTTATAAAAAGGTCGAAACGTCAGAATATTGATATTAAAAGTTTTTAACACGGATGAACCCGCAAAATATGTATTTTATATATTTAACCCGTGCAAATCTTCGTTTTAACATATATATATATATATATATATATATTGATTAAGTGTATTTTATTTTATTATATAGAAGTAAATACTAGATTGGTGTAGCACCACTATTTCTGATATAAAATTTTAAACAATAACATACATGGGCTAATCAAATTTTTTTATGAGTCGGGAGTTGAGAAACTATGAATTAGGCAATAAAGTATTATACATCAATAAAAAAGGGTCAGGATTATCATTACAAATTTAACATTATTGTCATTCTTAATATTTAATTCTATCATTTTACTATAAATACAAAGTTTAATATATTTTTCAAATAAAACTTCCTTTTTATGTACTTTATAAGGAAATTTATTTTTCTTTCAGCTTCTAAATCTTTCAATTAAACTTCCAGCCTCCATCAGAGTTCTATTTTATATATTTACAAGATGTGATGGATCTCTGATAAATGCTTTAGGACCAGCTAAAATAAATAAAAGATGACAAAAAAATAAAATTGTTTTTAAAATGTAACATAGAAATATATTACCTTATTAGAAATGAACATAAAAACAAACAATTATTTCTAAAAAATCATCCAAATCTATTATAAGATCTGGTATTAAATGTCTTTATAAATGGCAAATAGAAGCATTAATAATTTGAATATGATGGCCAAGCATATTTTGTTTTAACTATTGAAAATGCATGAGAGTAGCAACAATTATGAATAAACAAAAAGTCATATAATTATAGTTAACCAAATAGGTAAAAGGTGGCTGCTATAGGATTGCATTAGATCCTAAGATCTAAGTGAAGTGCTCCCAAATCCAAGGCTCCTCACTGATGAAAACCACAAGCCAGAAACTATTCTGGAAATGTTGAATGGATAGTCATTAGATGAGAATTTTATGCACAAACATTCCTGGATCCATTGATTATAAAGACATTCATTTAGTAGCACTACTATATAGTGAGTTTACTACTGTTATTAACAGCCTGGGTAAGTATATGAAATGATGAACATTTAATGTTTTAATGATTTTATACCAATCTTGTTTATAGGATAACTGTCATTTAAAAAAAAAACCAGACACCAAAATGTATAGGCGATGAGTTCTAATCTATATGACTATACAATAAATGAACTTGAATTGAAAACATTATTGTATTTTTATACTGTGCTCCTAGCTTTATGGCTGCTTGAGGGTTGCCCTAAATCCAAAGATCTAGAAGCAGTGCTTTCAAATCAAAAAACCTTCACTGATGTTATTTCCACAATCAAAAAACTAGTCTGTGCATATTGGATGAATAGTCACTAGATAAAGAATTTATGCACTTTGGTTACAAAGGTGAGCACTTGATGGTACTACTTGTATGGAGAGTTTACCATTGTGAATTAAAATGAGTTCTGTATTCATTTGATTTAAATTATATGGAATCCTGAACCAAATGAATATTAGGATTAAACAGGCAGTGCCACCCTATGCCAACCAGAGTAATCAATGGATGCCAGAAGGCTTATGCATAAAATTTCCATTTAGTGTCCACTCATCCAATACACCCAGACTAATTTCTGGCTTGTGGCCTTTGTCAATTAGGAACCTTGGATCTGAGAACACTGCACCTAGATCTTAGGATTTAATGCAACCCTCCAGAAGCCACCTTTTATCTTTACTTAACTACAAAACTACAAGAATGAAATTGAAAACAATATTTTCAATATAATCACAACATTTTCAATCTAAGCACAATAGCTTATATAGTCATATGGGTCTGAAGTCAGTTCAGTACTGATACATTTTGGTGTTTTTGGCTCTTTAACAACCATAGCTACCACTATCCTATTAGGCAGGATTGATGTTAAACCACTAAACATCACATGATCACCATCTCTTATGCTAGCACATAACTGTTATTAAACAGGCAAAACTCTCCATTGAGTAGTGCCATCCTGTGCCAAACAGAGTAGTCAATTGGTACCAGAAGGCTTGTGCATAAAATCCCCATTTAGTGCCTACTCATCCAATATACCCTGATTAGTTTCTGGCTTGTGGCCTTCATCAGTGAGGAGAGTACTGCACCTATAACTTAGGATCTAGTGTACCCTCCAGCAGCTACCTTTTATCTCTACTTATCTACAAAACTATGAGAATGAAATTGGAAAATATATCTAAACTCAATAGCTTATATAGTCATATGGGCCTGAACTCAGTTCAGCACCCATGCATTTTGGAGTCTCTGGCTGTTTAACAACCATAGCCATCACTATCCTATTAGGCAGTATTGGTGTTAAACCACTAAACATCACATGATTACCATCTTCTTCACTTTCTTGCATATCTTCATATAATCATATATATTGCTTATAACACTTCTTTCATATACACTTTAATGTAACAAATTTTCTTAAAAACTTCTTTATTTTCCTTACAGTTTCAACTGTCCAGCAGTCTTCATCAGAGCTCTATCTTCTTCTCTCCTTTTCTTAAAATCAGGAGAGAAGAAGATAGAGTTCTGATGAAGACTGCTGGACAGTGAAAACTGTAAGGAAAATAAAGACGTTTTTAAGAAAATTTGTTGTATTAAAGTGTATATGAAAGAAGTGTTATAAGCAATATATATGATTATCATTTCTTATGCTAGCACATAACTGTTATTAAACAGGCAAAACTCTCCATACAGTAGTGCCACCCAGTGCCAACCAGAATAATCAATGGATGCCAGAAGGCTGTATATAAAATCCCCATCTCGTGCCTACTCATCCAATATCCCCCGACTAGTTTCTGGCTTGTGACCTTCATCAGTGAGGAGCCTTGGATCTGAAAGCACTGCACCTAGATCTTAGGATCTAATGCAACCCTCCAAGCTTTCTGCAGGTCTGAAATCTTTTGACACCCATATTCTAAAAACATTAGCCTAGGCACAATAAGAAATGTAGTGAACTATGACTAATATTTAAAGAATTTTTGTCTTGCATTGGTGGTCGAGAGGTCAGCGCGACTGCCTTGCACTTGCAGGCAGTTGCCTGGGTTGCAGGTTCGTGTCCTGGCCGATGCTATGACACTTAAAAAAAAAAAAAAGCTTATTTTACCAACAACGATTTATCAACTTTTTATCACTGTATCTTTAATGGAATATCGGGGTAAAAAAACGATGCATTCTGCTTTAATTATGACCTGAGTTTAAATACAAGTTATATAACTTTTCAGATTTAAGTTAGACATAAATTTTATTTCTGTAAAGTATTTGATATTATTTGATAAATGGGTATCCAGTTATTCTTTTACTATTGAGTAAAACAAAGATGAAAAATTGTTCAAATTCTAACACTTCCGTAAGTATTTAAGTCCCTAAAAAATTTATTTTATGGGAAGCCCATCTGAGAGTCTTTAGGTTTGCAATGGGTTATTTAAATTTTATGTTTTTTTTATTTATATATCTTCAATAGCTTGGCAGAAGCTGGTACCAAGGAATTTCCAATCACTGTAAATACCAAAAAATCATCTTCTCTGCTTAAAAATTTTTCCACATGATTTACTATTATGTGTTCTGCATTAGAAATTTTATCCAGTTGGATGGAGCTCTTAATTTAGTGAGTACATATTCTGTATAAATTCTGCATAAAAAATAAATGCTTTATCAAGTAAGTATATATATATAAATAAACACGTTAAAACATGGAGAAATTGTATTAGTATTAATAAATGAAAGTACTGCATAGCAGACTAACCGACTAACCACTGCACTCTGATTTTTTTTTATTATTAGTAAATAAACAATATAAAAAAATTGTGCTTAAAAGTTATATCATAATAAATGCCGTATTTAATTTAATAAAAAAAGTCCTTTTTTTTTCCTGAGAAATTGTTCTTTGTAAATATCAGCCATAAAAATATATCTTCTTCAAAAACAACCAGTTAAAAAAGTCTATATCGTCTTTCACAGTTTTTGTCAAAGAATACAATGAATATGCACAAAATTTTGATTGTTGTGCAAATTTATCTTTACTGAATTCAAATTATCTTAACTTCATCTGTATCAATTGGTCACAATGTCATGAAATCAGAAAAAGGAGGGTTACAGTATTGATTGACAGAAGCAATATGTATGTAGTCCTCTCAGCCAGCTAGCAAAAATGATCTGCAAACAAACTAAATAAACAGACTAAGGCTGAGCTAACACCTTCTCTAATGCAGTGAGAAATGTGCAGACGTTCTTAACAAGCCAAGCACAGATCATCAGCTTGGAGCAGCCACTCAGCTTCGGTTGCTTTAGGAGCACTCGTCTACATAACTGTCAGTCAAGTCAAGGAAAAATTTGATCTAATTTTTAAAATCCTTTTCAATCTTTATTCGATTGTTATTTCAAATATTCACTTTTCTTTAATTTCTGATTAGATTTTCAAATAATTTAAAACATCATCTAAATAATTATTAAATTTTACCTATAGTAGATCGAATTTATTTATTTACATTTTTCTCTTATTTGGGTATGTGTGCATACATATAGATGCAAAAAATATAGCCTTTGAAAAACCTATTGCAGGTGGAAAATATCTCTATCATTTCTCTAGAAAATAACACTAAATAAAATGGCGATTCTTATCAACTAGTCAAAGACCAAGTTGTGAGGTTTTATGTTTTCTTTTTTTTTTGTTTGTTTTACTTTTTAAACTAGAATAACCAGATATCTATTTACTAATTAATTGAAAGGATAGCTGAGTTATCAATAATATCAATTGCTTGAATCAAAACACCCAAGCTCTTTTGGAAGCTAAAGACTCCAAGTTTCATCTGGAATCTAACAGTCAAAAGCATTATTGCATAGCTATTGCGTGTTCTCTCACTATGCTTATGACCTGTGTTCAAATGTGAGCTAGATAAAACTTTGTTCTCATATTCCAATATGTCTTATTATTAATACAAATATATATATATATATTAAACATGAAAATAAACAATCAGTAATATTAATCAAATTACTTTGTATTGGTATGCACAGTTTTATGCATATATGTCTACAGTAGTCTCCATATATCTATGTTATATATTTTTATATTATGTTGTAGGTACCAAAATCTATAAATTATGATGTGTTGTGTATGTATATATATATATATATATATCAGTAAATAGAGGAATTTGAACTTAGGGTTTTTCCATATATATTCATCTTCTATTGAATATATATATATATATCAGTAAATAGAGGAATTTGAACTTAGGGTTTTTCCATATATATTCATCTTCTATTCCATCACAAACAACCAATACACATAACCACATATATATGAAAAATATAAATGATCTCCAATACACATATTTCATGCAGAAGCAGCACTTATCAGTTCAGCAAAATCATAATCTCCTACACATATATGCAATCAGTGCTTGGTTTATATTAAGATAGCAATTCTTTAAACTTTAATGGGCAGGCTTCAATCAATCGTGTCAAAGATGAATTTAAAATTGAAAATCCTAAGCTCAAATCCCTCTATTTATTATAGAAAACATTTAGTATACTGAATGAATATATTAATTATATAAGTAGGTGTATGTGTTGGGTATAGAAATATATTGGATTATAATGCATTTTTAACATATTTATATAAGTATGGGTGTATGTACAGTTTCACCAAAGTAAATTTATCATATTCATTATATGAAACATTTGTTGAACTATTTCCATCTTCTACTACTAAGAACTTGATGTCTTTAGAATTTTTTTTTAATTTTCTAAATATATTCATCTGTTAATAATAGTACACAGGTTAGTATTTAACATATCATTTTGAATTGGGTTATTCTCCTCTCTCTTCAGATATTAAAAAGCAATCAAAAGAGCATGGTCTGATAATTAGAAGAAAAAAAACAGAGATATATCCAAACTATCAGATTATGTATGCAATGAAAAAATACAAAAGTATTAGATAGAGAGAAAAAGCACGCAGAAAAAAAATTGAAGGAAGCTACTCATATGACTATGGCAAATAACACTATAACTCATGTCCTGGGAGCTACTAATTAATCTTGCTCTTAAAAAAATGAAGAAATCAGAAGGACTCTCATAGATAAATATATGCAATTTCTACTGACGGTTGCCTTTGGCAGAATAGTTCAAAGTGTTATCTTAAAATTCAATATTTGTGAATCTAAAAGTTCAGATTAAATTCTTATGCTATTAAAAATGTCACTAATCTGACCAACAATATTTAAAGAAATGAGTAGAATAATACACCAGAAAGATTATGTTAACTATTAACTGGCATGATATTACTAACAGTTGAATGTATTTAGAAAGTTTAAAAACCTTTTCCTAAAGGCATTCAGTTCTTAATATTAAATAATGGAAATAATCCAACAAATAATACTATTAAAATGTTATAATCTTCATATAATCATTGATAAATATTAGAATAGTAGTCATATTATTATTTGGAAATAGTATGTATAAAAGATAAAGTCTCATATAGAAATAGAAAAGATATTTTGCATATATATACATGGGTCATTTCAAGAATTAAAATTCCATACAAAACGAATAAAATAAGCTAAAAAGATTATATGAATAAAGAGAAATAATCAATAAAATATAGCAAATTTGAAAATGTATTTAGCATATATACATTTAAGTATATTACTAAAATCACTCAATACTTAGACAATCTCAATATCAATATATGTCTATATATCAATATCAATATCTGTACAATTGTATATGCATTGTAAACAAACAAAAAAGTAAAATATAAAAAATATTTTTAAATTCTAACATTTTTGTAATTATTTAACTATTTTTTTCAATTGTAAATAACTGAAACTGAAGATATAAACAACTGAGAATTCAGATGATTATATTGTAGGTTAATGCTCAAATTTTGAGTTATTTTTATATATGTGTGTGTATATACGTTTATACATTTAATATAAGTACAAAGTAATTTTTCATTGGTAAGGTTAATGCCTCTCTAGAATCATTCTATGGTGAAACAGCTAAAGACAAAATTATATCAAAATTTCAGCTAGTTTGGGTTTACAATTTCTTTTTTATTTTACTTTATAGGTAAAAATAATCAAATAACTATTTTCCAAAAAGGAATGAAATGATTAAGTAAGTTGTTTATAAACCCATTCTCAAGCTTGCTTGAACCTGAAAATGACTTCAAGTTTTATCTGGATTCTAATCAAATATATTAAATTCTATGTCAATAATTCTTCATTGTTGCATAAAAATAGTGTTCAAATACAATTATGATGTCTGGAAATAACTATCCAAATTAATGTGCTGCTTATACTTTAAGCTAAATATTAATCCTACATACTATAAGTCCATCATAATTTGTTTACAACATATTTGATAAGCTGTAAAATAATAAAGAGTCAAGCACTTATATAGAATTTTAATCACTAAACCTCTAAAATTTGAAATTATGTGCCCCTTTAGGAAAAGTATTTGTCATTATTTGATCTAAATGTAACATTTCCATTTATCCATGGATCTTATAGGACAATGTTATGATATTAAGAGAAAAAACAGGATTTCTGCTATAGATTTAAAAGTATTATAATTAAGCCAGTATACATATACCATTGATATAAGAAAAGCACATCTTTATATTTTTCTAAATAATGATTACAAATGTAGATAATGCATAAAAAAATTATACTCCTCAGAATGATGCTCATTGAAGTAGCTCTAAAATTAAGATATTAGGATAAATTGTGTTAAAAAAATAGTAAGCAATGACATACCCTCATTGATAATAGTTAATATTATTATATGTACATTATACTTTTTCCCTAGTTACTTTGTGGCCTTTTTGTGAGGATATATATGTATGCCCATCATATATATTTGCCTATCATTGAGTTATTAACCTTTAGTTTAACTAAACATACTTCTCACCAATTTCTCACTACTAACTATTGCATTAAAGTTAGCTGTTGATAAGAAATGTTATTTAATTTAATTTATTGTATGGAGGTGAGACTTTGACACTCTATAGATGCAATATAGAGGCATTAGAGAAGTTTTGTTCAAGGATACTCCATAAAATATTAAAAATATAATGTCAAGATTATAAAACTAATTAATATGTTTTTAATTGATTAGATATGATAATATAGAATCCCCTAATGTAAATTCATAACACTGTTGGAATAGACATGTAAAATAAATAAAAAAATCCAAGATTTCCTAAAGGTGTGTTTATCGTAAACTTGAGCATTATCTGTTTATATTATAAGAATCATTAAACAGGCATTCTAATGAAGTGCAATGTTAGTTTTTCTATTGTAAAGATGTGGTACAGAATGTAATAATAAATTAGAAATTTGTAATTAAACATAGTATTGAAGTATTTGAAAAAGAAAATTTTTTCACTGAAAAAATTAAAATACAATTTCACAAAATATGTAATAAATAGAAAAATAAATTGGTTTATACAATCATCACAAAAGTGTATTCTATGGCAGTTTTTTTTCTTGGATATGAAATGATCATATTCATCTGTAAGTGGCTGTTGTATATCTATATATTGTATCAACATAATATTACTTGATTTTTAAAGCTTACCATCTTGAAATAAATATTGATTACACAAATTTACATGAGTCAGATTGTATACAGGCAGATTGACTTAAGTTTAAAACCTAAGGATTCCTGAATTTCAGGTTATTATTTAATAGTAAAAAAGTTAATGACCTGTTCCAGATGTGTTAATACATTGATCCCTGCTTTGAATCTCTATTTTCTCTTTATAAAAGCAAAATTCAAAAGCTAGTCTGGAGATGAATTTTAATAAATTCCAGTATCATTTGGCAAACATTGATTACTTAACTTTAAAATAGATGACAAAAGTGTAGAGAAGAAATACTCTTATTAAAGATATATTGTATTAGTACAACAGTTAACAATAAAAATCAATCAATAGAGTATCACTTCAAAAAATAATTGTGATTATTTATCTGACAAAAGGCAAAAAAGTAATGTTTATGGTGCTGTGATAAGTGATATATGAAGATGTTTACTTCTTAGTAGGCTAAAGAATTAATCAAACCAATTCTGATAAATACTTGGTCTTTATTAAAATTTGAAATTAAGGTTTTATTTTTAAGGTATTGATAACAGTCCCATTTTTGAAAAATATTTGCAGGATTTGAGTTTAGTAAACAGGCAAAAACTCTCCATATAGTACTGCCACCTTGTGCTAACCAGAGTAATCAATGAATGCCAGAAGGCTTGTGCATAAAATCCCTATCTATTGCCTACTCATCTAATATCCCCAGACTTTTATGCACAAGCCTTTGGGCATCCATTGATTACTCTGTTTAGCACAAGGTGGCACTACTATATGGAGAGTTTTTGCCTGTTTACTAACAGTTATGTGCTAGCATGAGATGGTGATCATGTGAGGATTTGAGTTTAAAAATCTTATCTTAAAAGTAAGTGGATTTTTCGATAAAAATCATTAATAATTCAATTTTTTTTTATCAAATTGAAATCCATAACCTTGTACTTAGTTTGAACTATTTTAGTGACAAAATGTCTTTATTTTGAAGATGATCCTATATTTGATAATAAGTTGGTTTATCAAGAAATATAATTATTTAATAAAACATTTAAAATATATATTGGATCATAATGGCAAAAATAGTTTATTAAACTTTATGCAGTAGCAATAAATATTAAATTTTTTAAATAAAAAAGATAATCAGAATGGGAAAATATTACTGATGATGATGACCAAGTATCAATTCATGTATCCTCTTTACTAGATTCTTCAGTCTGCTTTCGGGAAGAGAATTCAACAGGCCTATCCATAGATAAGAATTATAAAAGCATACATCTATAACTGCGTTAATTATTTAAATGACTTTGATTATTTGCTGGCTCTCAGGTATATTTTTAAAAAGTTTTAATTAATTAAATTTTTCTAAAAGAAAATGGAAAAGAAACATATTCATAAAAACTCTTAATAAACTATCTGAATGAGTAAGTAAATAATTAAAATATGTAATTTCAATGTTTGATCTAATAAGCTAAAGAGAACTTTCTTAAAAATATTAATTTTGATTACAGCTGTTCTTTGAAGAACAGTTTTCCATTAGAACATTCCATTCTCGTTGAGCAGACATTTCAAAAAGGAATCTCCATATCAAAGACTAAACAATGAAACCATAACTTAGCAATCAAGATTACATTACTGCAAAGCAATTCAAATATCAAAGCAGAATTGAAAAACAAAATGAAAAGCCAATCGTAGACATAAGCCTGAATGACCTTCAATTATTTATAAATATGCTTTTACTTTCTCTTAATAAAATATGTCAGATGACTTGTGTGAGGTTATATAAAAATTATTGACATTTTAAATTTGATCTCAAAGCCTTTTTTTTTTAATTCGGGAATAAAAGAATGAAGTAAATTTATATAAATTAAAGGTATTAAACTCTGTAAGATATGATTGTTTTCATATATATAATCATGGTAATATCTGTTACCATATTATTAAATTAAATAAAAATCGTTGTAAAAATAATCAAATTAATTTAAATCTTCTTTTTTTTGTAATCAATTCCTCCCCCACCCCGTAAGCATTTTTATCTTAGTGTCTAAAGACTCATCAATATTCAACAGCACGGCACTCTTTAGTCCAATGATAGAAAGATAGATTTTCGATCACTAAATTATTAAACATTCTAATTTTTTTTATATACCGCTTTGCAAAATAAATACACACTAATAAATTACGAAGCCTCGTGCAATGTGAACTATCTTTAATCTATTGATTAAACGAATACACCATTGTAGTAATTGATGATTTGGGTTCGAATCTGTGTGGAACTAAATTGTAGCCAAAGCATAAGCCAGTTTTAAATAACTGCTTTAAGTACTGGATGCAAAGACAACTAACTTGTTTATTTAGTGGATTACTGGATGTTTATTATCAAATTATTTTTCACTTTGCTGATTAAATGATAAAACTGGGAAAATCAAGAAAAATAGTTATTTTTTTATAGACAGACAACTTCCATAATTCTCCATTCTTTTTTATTTCATAAATAATTTCATATAAATAAAGATACAATAAAAGACAAATAACCCCCAAGATGCATTTCGTGCTGAACAAGCACTCATCATTTGGGCCAGGTCATCATCTCTCATACATGTCTTTATTACATGAAGAGTATTTATGTAAAGCAAATTGTCTCATTTTTATTTTCAAGCGTCAATTTACTCCTCTCCCAACTTTTACGTTATCAACTTTTTGATAAATACGTAACCTTTATAAATTAAAGAAATAGGGTGTCATTGTATATTCCAATATCATATACTATTATATTATTCAAGTCAGCGTAATTATAGAATTTAATATTTAATAGGTAGTTTGGTGTTGTTAGAATTTTATTTAATTGTATATCGAGTTATTTCCATCATCTATTTGAATTTTTAAATATTTTTAGAAAAAATCAAATTTTATTTATACTTTTTAAAATGCATTTAACGTCTATTCATAACATACAGATTTTTATAGAACATAATACATCAAGTGAGATTATTTTTATCCTTTTTCAACAATGGCTAGTCTAACCAGAAACAGTATTAGCAATAAAATCAAACTAGTAACAATTACTTTCATGAATACTGAATTTAAAGTGATACTGTAACAAACTAAGCTATTTTTTTAGCAAGGTATTAGAGAATTTGTTTAAATTTACTATTCATAAAACTAATTGATTCTAGTTACATTTCACTGCTAGCAATAATTGATATGAGCCAAAAATAAAATTATTAATAACAGTTAAATGTATTTGATTTTTTTGTAAAGACATTTAACAATTCAACTAGAAGATAGAAATTGTCCAACACATAACTACAAGTACAATTTAATCTGTGTTTGTATTACATGACATCACTAAACATCACATGATCACCATCTTTTATACTGGCACATACTTGTTATTAAACAAGGCAAAACTCTCAGATCCAAGGCTCTTCACTGATGAAGGCCACAAGCCAGAAACTAGTCTGGGGATATTGGATGAGTAGGCACTAGATAGGGATTTTATGCACAAGCCTTCTGGCATCCATTGAATGCTCTGGTTGACACTACTGTATGTAGTGGGGAAATGCAAGGAGGTTTTAGATTAGATAGGCATATAGGAGATGGTTTATTTGTAGTTACACAACTTATGGATATGAGTAGGAATTTAGGTAAACAGTTATATATGAGTTTTATAGATATAGCAAAGGCATATGATAGAGTAAATAGAAATAGATTATGGATAAGTTTAGAAAATTTGGGAATGGATGAAGCTTTAATAGATATTATTAAGAAATTATATGAAAATCATTATTATATATATCAATTAGGGAATATAGAATCAGTTAAAGTTAAAAAAGGGGTGTGACTAAGGTAAGGATGCCCTATGTCACCTATTTTGTTTGTGTTGTATTTGAGTGAAATGGAAAGAGCAATAGAAAGATTAGGAAGAGGGATAGAGATACTGTTAATACGTAGTAAGGGAGTATATATTTTGTCGGGTCTTTTTTTTTGCAGATGATATATTTTTGTGTGCAGAAAGAAAGAAAGATATGGAAGTTATGCTGAGGACATGTGCAAGGGTGGGTAAAGAGATGGGGATTAAATTTAGTGAAGAAAAATCAAATATAATGATGGTTAATACTGGGGAAAGAGAAGATGTAGAATTTTTATTGGTAGATATTAAGTTAAGTGTGGTGAATATATATAGTTATTTGGGAATTATTTTAAGTAATCAGAAAAATTATTTGGATGAATGGGGAAAAAAATTGATAAATGAAGCAAAGAAAAGAAAGAAATTGATAAAGAAATTAACAGTGTTTTTATATAATAAATATGATGTAGCTAGGATTATATGGAAAGGAGTTGCAGTAGCAGGGTTAACATATGGTAATGATGCATTATATTTTAGTAAAGAGGTATTAAATTACTTAGAAAAAGTTCAAAGGGAAGTAGAAAGATATGCATTGGATGCAGATGTATGGACAGCAAGGGAGGCAATTCAAGAAGAAATGGGATGGTCAAGTTTTCGTATGAGAGATGCAAAAAGTAAAATGAAAATATTTGGTAGAATGCAGTATATGGATAATAAAAGAATAGCCAAAATAGTATTTAATTGGGTTATGAGTAAAGGGCAGGTAACAAGATAGGTGAGAAAGGTAATGTGGTATGCAAAAGATTTGGATAAAGAATTTATATCAGTATATTTGTACAAAAGATGGGATGATTGTGTTAAGAGGATTGTTGAGTGTTATAGTAGTAAGGAATGGGATAAAAGAATAGATTTCTTAATAAAGAAAAGGGAGTTAGAAAGATGGAGAAATAGTATGGAGAGTAAAAAGAGTTTAAATATATATAGAAATAAACAGAATATTAGGTGTGAGTTAATATATAATAATAGTAAGGAAAGTAGTTTATTATTTAAGGCTCAAATGGGATCTTTAGCTACAAGAGAATATACATGTAAATGGAAAAATATGGGTGACTTATTTTGTAAATTATGTAAGGAAGGAATAGAAAATATTAGGCATTCGTTAATTGAATGTAAACGCTTAAAAACCGAAAATGTACATATAATGAAGTTATGGAAGAATAAATATGAAAAAAGTGATTATACAGAAAGTGAATTATTGGTTTTTATGCTGGGTTTGGGAAAAGATAAAGGGAATTTAGGGAAATGGGATGGAGCAGAATATGGGAAAACTTAGAGTGGGGATGGAAAATTAAATGGCTAACAGATTAATCTGGGCATAATTGCTGAGATATTCTTGACTTCATTTAAGGAGAAGCCACAGTACATCACATCATATTATCACATCCTTGTTTTACATGATCTCATTTAATTTGAACATATTCATGATGCTTTTTATTTTATCAAGTTGAGACTGGAATAAACCTGCGTTAAATTATTTACTAAAATATTGAAGTGTATAAGTGATTTGATTCTTTACATAGTAATAATTTATCAACTATAGTTTATAAATATTACTCAGATAAAAATTTGACATTTTAATCAAATTAATGGGAACTTTGGTCAAACTATTAAAAGGTAGTCAGTAAATATTGGATGACTCTCCAGCTTTCATTTAATGGGAATTTGATAGTGGTAATCCACTTCACAACAATCAACTCTTGAGTTACATATGTAAGCATGAATAATTAATATACATTAGTTTCCCAGAATCTGGGGAACTATGTGGTACTACTATTAAGTGTTTATTACATATATGACTCTGGATATAATGAAAATTTTTTGTCCCCAGAAGATATGTTGTAACCAATAAATAAAATTAGAGATTTATGATTGGTTTCTAGCTATGTTATTACTTTGTATTCATTCACTTTTTCACAACTAATATCATAAACTTCCTAAATTGATGCAAATACATCATTACTATCTATTAGTCCAATTGAAAATATTTTTCATTTAACTAATATTATTACTACATTGCATCATGACATATATTAAATGCTATTGGTTGTTAAATATACTTATTTGCAATAAATTTGGAGTTAATATATGAATAATTGTAAACAAAATTAGCATATCATCTACTACATATTAAAAATAGAATTCAACCATTATGCATTAAAAATAGAATAGTTAGTTGCTTGAGAAATTGTATGCCATTGAAGCAGCAAACGTGGTGGATTGATCTTTGGTCCAATATTGTTTAGCTCTTAAGACTAACACTTTAAATTAAATAGAGGTTCTCAATTCAAACTCAAATATTCATTGATTAAAATAAGTTGAGCAGAATTAACTCTTCTGATTAATATGGAAAAGAAATAATATTATTTAAATTTATGATCATTCAAATGTTTATTCATGATAAGTTTTGGAATTTAAATTTTCATTACTACTATTATGATTTATGAAAAAGCTATTTTAATCTTTATCTAGGCATTTTTTTTTATTAATGATAGTGACATTTAATTTGAGCCATACTTTTCTTCATGGATAATTTAACTGACATTGTGCATTTTATGTGTAAGATATTAAATTTTTATTGTAAATCAAATCCTACCCAAGTATCATTACTCTTTAATAGTCTATATCAGTGGTATTCAATCTATGGTTCATGACCCCAACAGGGTAGCAAAAAATTACCTTATGGTCGCAAGATTGATGAAAAAATTGTAAATAAATTTAATTGATTATATAATATTATAAATGACTAATACTAGTCGATTTTTCAACCTAATATTTTGGTAACTACAGAGTTGATTTTCAGTTTATTGTAGTTGTATTGACACTTATGTTTATTTTGTATGAAATAAAAAATAAATTAACATCTTCCTAATTTTTAATATTACCTAGTCCTAGTTTTTGAGCAATTAGAATTAGATTATTGATTTTTTTAAATTTTGGGTTGGCATGTTACCTCGATGTCCCATGCGGGGGTCATACTGCTAAAATGTTTGAATACCACTGGTCTATATAATATAACTAAAGTCTAAACATTTAAAATATAAGTAACTTTACATTTTTATTTGATTTAAATGTATGTCAGTTAATTATTTCTTTTTAGTGAGAACAGGCTAAACAACCCACTCAAGTTTTTTAAACTTATATTAATTTGTATTACTTGATGAAAATCTTTGCATCATTTTATTAAACTACCAAGCATGAGTAAGTCAGGGACCATTATCTTAGTACTATTTTTTTCTTATAATCAATGCATACAAAGTTTAACTTTGTGTATGTAAGATGAATTACTTCAAACGAATATGATTTTAAATTTTGTACACTGCTGTAATTTTAAGTTATGATCATAATTTTTAACAAAATAACAATGTAAATAAAATGTTCATTTTACATTATAATATTTTATAATTGTAATTAGTTAATGAGACAAATGATTTTTATTTTATACTGTGATTTAAATTATGAAAAAAAAATATTTTTGAGGTCCCAGTGTCACTTTTTTTAATTATAAATATTTAAAAAAGTGTCATTCATTCATGTAGCCATTTTAATACTGTCTATCCCATCTCATACCACTAGCAATACCTGTACATTCTTGTGATCATTTAATAATCATTCACTAAATGATTAGCGAATGATTAGATTTTTATAAACAGAAGAATTGTTAACATTAACAAATGTTCTATCCAATTTCCTTTAAAAAGCCTCTTTAATGTAAGTTATAAAAAATTAATGAATACCAGATGGCACTACTAGCAATGCCTAAATATTGTTATTATCAGTTGTTAAATAACTGGCTTCCATTAATGGAGCCAAACCTTCTACATAAACAAATATTCCATCTAATGTATTTTGTACTTGTTATGATAAGCAATCTATTGATTAATTTTTTTTATAGAAATTGAATGTCAATGTATATAGAATTAAAATTAGTCTAGAATAGATTATTTGCTAATCTCAGTCATAAGCTTAATTTCAGGTAACTTGTTCTTTATTGTAAGAGTGATAAATGCCAAATCAATTGTTATATTTCTTATGCAATATATAAATGTGAATTCTGCTATTATTGAGCCTGGATTATTACCATGTAGATTTCAATGACATTATTTGTTGTCTACATTACAGTTTCTAGACTCTAAATAGATTAGAAATAGGTTTGTGCATACTAAAAGACTATTCAATCATTTCTTACATATTTTGATTATACAGTATTTAGTCTTTATTAATGTGAAAATAAAAAATTATATTCCTTAAAGAGAAAAAAGAAGACTGGCAAAATAGAATTTACTACTGTAAAGGTTGACAAATTTTGGAAAACATGGTTATAATATTTTAAATTATGATTTAAAAATTGAAGATAAAACTCACTATTTAAAATTTGTGTCTTTTTTCATTAATTGCTATTGGTAACTCATAGAATTGTTTATATATGGTGTTTTATAAGTTTAATTATATATATATATATATATCACCTGGGTCTCCTTTTATGTGGTAGATAGGTTTCACAGAAAACCCACATTAAAAAAAAATTGCACAAAGATAGTCTTAACTTACCTTGAAAAATGGGGGATAGTTTCTGTAATTTTCAGAATTTGCATAAAAGCAAAGCAACAAGGAAAAATTACTTTAAAATTCATGTTAAAAAATAAGCAAATAAAGTATGTCTAATAAAAAATTTTACATATTTAGAAAAAATTAATACAAGACAAACTTTTTTTACTTTTTTTTATTAACTACAGTATTTAATTTTACATTTTTCATACATATTTTAATCATTACCACTAGCATTCATTTGTAAACTGGTAAGAAATCAGATTCGATGTGATGTGATGTATTGTGGCTTTTCCTTAAATGAAGTCAAGAATCTCTCAGCAATTATGCCCAGAGAAACCTGTTAGCCACTTTATTTTTATTCATGATGTGATGTACAACTAGCGCCACTTTCAATCTTGTGCTGTGTTAATGGTTTTCTGTTTCTATATTAAAAAATGAGATTGCAATCAAAACAAAAAGATTATACATTATCATTAGAAAGATTATTTTCAGTTTATAAAATCTTCATTTTTTATTTTAAACATCTAAAAGATTATTTATTTCTGTTATATATAGCAAAATACGTTTTAAAAGTTTAAATTTTTTGAATATTTATTGCGATATTTTTATATGTAAGTATAAATCTATTATTATTATTTACTCATTAATATACATAGGTTATTTACATACAGCTTCAGGGCATATTCATGTTAGCTGCTAATATAACATTATATTTTTGGAAAAAAAAGTATTTCAAGTCAAAATAAGTTATTAATAATTTAAATTTTTGATATCTAATAAATATAGTGAAATGTGAAAGATATCGAGAAGAAACATGAATTTCATAACTTCAAAATCACATTAAAATAATCTGCATAAAACGAGACCCAGGTGTATATGCAAAAACATATACAAGAAACATTTAAATCTGAATAAAGTTTGTAATTTTTGCCTAGTGGGCTTTCAACTAAGTTATACTAGTCATATTAGTCATGACTAATATAATTTAGGTGAATGTGCCCTAGGAAAAAATTGTAAACTTTATTTAGATTTAAGCATTTCTCATATACATTTTTGCATAAAAGAAACATTTAAATCTGAATAAAATTTGCAATTTTTACCTAGTGTTCTTTATTTAGATTAAGCGTTTCTCATATATGTTTTTATGTATAGTTATTTTCCATATTACATTTTCTTGAGATATTACATACCAAATTTTTAACATTATATATATATATATATATACTTTATAAAATATTTACATATATAGATCAAATAGAAGCTTTTGCTTTCAGAATTATTTTGAATATCTCAACTTTTGCTTTCAAATATCCAGATTTAGATGTTTATTGCATCAATAAATGCTTGATTAACAACAGGAGGAGTATTGATTTTTCATGGCCTAAATAATATGGTGATGTAAATACAACACTCCTAAGTTTTTTTTTATTTAAACTGAGTATTTACAAAAAAAATAATCTTTGTAAAAGATATGCTTTATATATGTCATTTGCCAACTTTTACAATGTGGTGGATCCTTTAGATACTTTCCACTTTTTAAAGCATCTGCTATGTCAAACAAATAAAACAGGTTTACCATATCATAATTATATCATACATACAAGTAGTGCAATAATTTATTGATATCAAAAAACACTATGGGGTTTATCTTGAGTACTATTATGTTTTTAAAATAAAATAGAAAATCTTATAACATTACCATACTAACCAAAAAAAACCTAAATTTTACAAAAATTCTTCCACAACTATGGTTTTATCTATTAACAAATAAATCTTATCAAGTAAAATTCAACAAGATATATATATATATATATATATATATATATATATATATATATATATATATATATATATATATATATATATATATACAAAATAATCTTTTCATTATTCACTTCAAAAACCAACTTTCTTTAACACAAAAGGATGTCTTCATGAAATTAATGATTTCAGATCCAAAAAGTTTTATCATTCAAAGTTTTTTTAATCTTCTTTTCAATTAAACTTTTTCATAAAAAATAACCTCTGCATTGTCAACTTGTATTCAGTTCATGACTATACAAAGCTGAATTATGATATTTATTTTTAACTCTACTCTTATGAACATTAACTTTTTCATTAAGACTTAATTTAGTTTAGCCTATATAAATTGTATGACAATGGCAAGATATTTTATAAATTACACCAGGAATAGATTTGCTATCAACAGACTGTTGTGAACTATTTAATGATAAATTTAAATCAATGTAAATTCTAGGTCACTTTCATTACTAAATAATTAAAAACAGTCAATTGTTCACAAATCTATTCCTGGTGCAGTTTATAAGATTCCTTTCAGTTGTTATAATATATAAATCCAAGCAAATTAAATCTTGATAAAAAGAGTTAAACTTTGTAAGAGAAGAAATAAAAAATTATATAAGTCAGCTTTGTATATTGATGAATTGGATATGGGTCATAAAATATTATTTGACAATAAAGAGGTTATTTTTTATAAAAAAAAATAAAAATAAAAGAAATACTGATGATATTTTTTTTTGAATCTGAGACTATCCATCTCATGAAGATATCTTTTGATATTAAAGAACATTGTTTTTGAAGTGACTGATGGGAAAGCTGTTTTGTTGTTTGTATATATATAAAATAATCCCAATGCATAACACTATACTGAAATAAATATACAAATATTAAGCAATTAAATCATACCACATGATTAAGAAATCCAGTACTGCCCTCTGTGAACTAATATGACCTGGCTATTTTGAAGTACGAACTCTAATATATTTATATATTAGTTCACAGAGGGCAGTACTGGATTTCTTAATCATGTGGGATGATTTAATTGCTTAATATATATATATATATATGCTTTCTGTTAATGGTGTGTGGTCTAGATACAATCCAATAAATTCTGTAGTAGCTTTTCCATAGATTTTTTTTCTTATAATTATAATTATTTAGATATTCTTATACACATTTCAGATATATTCTGGTCTCCAAAAATATATATTATTTATATGATGCTGGTTTTATGATGCATTCTGTACAATATAACATTCTGAATGCATATTTTTAGTAAATGCAGAGCATAATAACCATTAATTTTTTTATCATATAATACTAAATCATCCATGCACTTTACTATTGTTACACACAATTTATTTACCACTCTCTTTTACAGTTTACAGTTTTGATTGCCCCAGCAATCTTCAGAACTCATATCTCCTATCTTCAACTTCTTTATAGATATTAAAATTATATAAGTTTTACTTTATTATTTAAAATATTTCAATGAGTGACATTAGTTTTCAGTTTTAAATGCCATAATGTAAGCAGCAATAAAATCAATCTCTCTTAGATGATGCACTATATACAGCATTGAAATCAGACATCTACAAATAGTTTCTAATTTATTGGACTATCTACTGTTAGATTTTCTTTGTATGCCTCCAATGCATTTTCATTGTATCTTTTCAATGGTCTCTTTATTATGACTCTATTAATCAATTAAATCAGAAAAGTTTAGTATAACTGCCATCTAGTGTTCACTGAGTTATTCAGTGTTCAGTTTATTATTTTTTAAGTTAAATAAAAATGTCACTAGCAGTGGCAGGACAGAAAAACAACAACTACTGAATGTAAAGTAGAATATCTGTATACTTGATATTGGGTATTATAATGAATCTAAATATTTTAGAAATAGTGACATTATCAATTTAAATTTTAACAAATTTACAATAATATACAAAGCTTCAGTTAATTATCAATTACTTGTCTGAGTTTCATATTAAAAGATCATTATATAAGTTTTTCCTGTATTCTTGCATTATAAAGTGGAAGCAACCAATCACTTTATTACAACAGCCAACTCTCACTTTAATTACTAGATACTTTTAATGTATCTCATCACCTATGCTATCTTTTTAAAGAATTACATAAAGTTTTGTGTCTCCTTATATAGAAATGATATTTTTCAAAGATCATCTACTATCTTTTTAGTATCTATTAGCAATTTTATTCCAATCTCACTAAGCTTGCGCCATCTAGTGTACACATTAATAATTAATAAATGCCAAATGTTAGTGCTTAATAAATCTTTATGCAGTACAGCTCTATCAAAATATACCCAGACTAGTTTTTAACTTATAGCTTTCATCCTTGGGAAGGTTTTGTGGTGACTTATTGGCTATTTCATAATTTCTATTTGTACAAACACAATTGTTATACCAATTGATATATTTCTGCAAGATCCACACCTTATAAACATAAGAATTTCTGTTCAGTTAGAATCTTTTGTAGATCATGTGCTCATAATTTTTTTTCAAGTTATATCCATTGTTTCCAAAAGTCAATAGCATTCACACTCACTTTCATAGAGAAAAAAATATGTCTTTCAATTTTCAGACATTTTCTCACTATTTGCAAATTACTCCTGCTTCTTTTTTTAAGAATTCTCTCAGTGTCTTTAAAATCCTATAGAATCATCAATTATATAATTTTGCAATTGAGAAATTGCAATTAAAATGAAATCATTTTTTGATATTGTCTGCATATTCTATGAATGCAATTTCTATAATTGCATGTTTCTAAATTTGACTATATCCCTTGGTTAAACTTGTCAAATATAATAATAATAATCAAAATCAATAAAGTCATAAGGGATGTATAAAAGATTGAACAGTGTTTCTTATTCATTATTAACAAATTGTCTAAAAATCTAGATATAGTGTGGGTCTTGATTCTATTGTTATACTTAAGCTTGCATTAATATTGTTACCGCTTTAGGTTTGAAACCATTTCCACATCAATCTATTCAACTATGATGTTGTAAAATTTAGAAAATAATTTACTGACTAAGGAATTCCAAATTATGAACAATTTGTCACCAAATGTCTTCCAGGTATTTTGTGGGTGACTGCCTCTAAAATATAAAACTAAGAATTATAGTTTAAAATCATACAAAAACCTACATAAAATAATATATCATTATAAAGAATAAAAAATATTGTGACCAAATGTTTGATAGCATTTTGATGCAGACATGATCAGACTTAGATTAAGATGGGTATTGAAGAATTCCATGAACTTGAAAAGCCCTGAGATAAAAATAAATATATAAAAGTTTGACATGAATGCTGAAAAATTAACACAGCCCTTTACTTCTTATGAGAAATTAAAGAATAATAAAAATCAAATTAACACTGTTAGGAAATTTATTGGAAGAACAACAAGACAACAAAAATAGAATGGTTTGTTTCTCAGAAGTTGTGTCATGTTTGAACATGAGCATTAGCAGAAATAATCTGCAGTCTGTTGTTGTTTAACTCTAGGACAGCAGTATGCAACTCTCTCAAAGGAACACAGAAAAATTGTTGGATAATAAATTTTTAATTGAAAAAACAAGAACCTAAACACTATTAAAAAATATATGAAAACTGCTCAAATCCTTATTGTGTGTTTGTCCACTTTTGTGCTTAAACACTTTCTTCTTTATATTCCAAGCTACTTTGTACAAACAGCACATCATAATGGCATTTAGCTTACATTGTTTTTTTTTGCTGACTCTCAGAGTTTTATTTGTGCTAGTATTCTCCTAAAATTGATACGTGGTACTGTTATGGTCTTAAATGTACACTTTTTCTAAAGCAGGCTAAAAAAGATGAAATTGATACAAATCAACAGTCAACTAAGAAACAAGTATTATTATACCTTTTTTGGTTAATATACAGTTTTTTCAAAGATCTTATTTCAAATTGTATGTATTGAAATATAATATATATATATTTGTATGTGGCAAAACAATTTTTTATTATTATTATCTTTATATGCTTATAATAGGATGAGAACAGCATAGAATTGGTCATGTAAAAGTTCAGTCTAAGCATGGAAGTCACAAGTGTAAAAAGGTTGTGCCCCACTGCTTTAGAGTATGCTAACACAACACTGCATTACTCCACCCAGTTCAGAGCACAAAGAAGAATAGATGGATTATGTTAAGGGATGGGTGTTGATTGATTTTGAAGAAGTTATGGACTACTCCAGATAGTGGGGGGTCCATGTTAATTAACAACCATGCAATCTTAAAAAAGAAACAATGATAAGAAACGTCAACGTCTATCGCTCGATGATGAGGAAGTATTATAGGTTGTTGTATTCGAATACACAAATGTCCCCATACATTTCGGGTACGACAAATTAAAGTTTATACATACGTATATTACCTAAATAATAATTTATGCTAGTAAAATAAATTATAGCAAAAATGAATATATATTACAAATTTATAAATTGTGAATTCAATCTTATAATTATTTCCTTTTTGTGCGTATTTATGTAACTTAGGCGATAATTTCCTTTTGCAAAATGTGGAAGTTGATAACCGTCGACGCTGTTTGTGATTTATTATTTACCATTCATTTTGCCGGCCTTTTTCTCTCTTAAAATCTTATTTTAATGTAAAAACAAATTATTAGGCTGAAAAAAAATTATGTAAAATTTTCCAGATAATTTAGAAAAATTTAACCTAACTAATAATTATTGATGGATTAGACCTATTAGATAGATATTTGAAGAACATTTTATTGTATTATTTTAATTGATTTCTACTTAATGTCGTATTTAAAATGCATACAGGTATCCTGTCTTTTAATGTATATCTTGAAAAAGGTGTCAGACCTAACAAAAGATGGAAATATCATATGTCAATATTTTTATTACAATGAGAAACAACATGTGGGACCTTATAATTAAAGGCAGAAATAGAGAAACTCCAGTTAAAATGTATTCCCTTTTTTGAACTTGACCTTTTCCATGCTGTTATTTTTCCAATATTTGTAATAAAATTAATTAAATGTTTGACGAAAAAAAATTAATGCATTACTATATTTAGATCTCTTTTTTTCTTGGAATACTATATATATATGAGAAAAAAAATAATAACTGACTTTTGTAAACAAAGATATCATATTGTAGCAAAAAACAAATAAAAAGAGTTTCTGGTTTTCGTTTAAAAGTGTAATTTTTATTATCTAACATTTATCGAACAGCTAATCAATTATATATATATATAGTAAAAAAAGAAAGTCAGATATCATATATATATAGCTTGCATTTATAAATATGCAAAATTAAGAGCATGCTAATAAGCTCTACACCAACTTTTTTTAATTTTATTATGATAAATGCTATTATAAGAGAAGGCATTCAAAGCATCTTTATCTAGGATTGTCCCCATCCCCAGACCGATTTCAAGCTATGGCTTTCTTCAGTGAGGATCTAGAACACCAGATTCAAAAACCCAACTTAAGCTAAGCATTTACTTAATAGTTAACTTTCAATAAGAAGATCTGAAACCTTTAGACATCTACATGTCTTTAAAATCAGCTCTCCATCTGAAAAACATAATAGTTAGGATGATGCTAAAGCTTTTCAGATGATTCTCAGTGGAGTGAAGAAAGAAGTCTCACTTCTATAAATTGAATAGAATGATACATTCAACTTGCTGTTTGAATGTTTTGTATATAAGAATTTTGTGGATTAACGTATGGTAGCATAACAACTTTAGAGCTAAAAGTTTTTAGATTCATTCTCAGAAAATAAAAAAAAATCACTTAAGTTACTTAAATTAAAATATTCTGCTCATTCTGTCATTCAGATATTCAAACATCACATTGTCTTCAGATCAAATAACTATATGATTATTCTTATTATGTATACATTCATATTTTAAATATCAACAAATCATTCAGACATAGTACATTATAAAGTGATAGTGTTTGTTTTTGGAATAAATACAATGGCACAATTATTTAATCAATTCTGATTACCTCAACACTTCTATCATCCAGCTAAAAATAAACAGATATCAGTTTTCATATCAATATTTATTGTCTAGCTGTGCCATTTTTACAATATTAGATGAATGGTTCTATTTTTGTTTAAAAAAGTCCTTAGATAATGAAAAAAAATCTCGAACTCTCTCCCAGAATTAAAATTCAATATTCAAGAATTTAAAGGTGTAATTTCAACTCCTATCCTAATATTGCCACTAGTCAAGCAAGCCACATCTGAAGAAGAATGGAGAATATTACCATTTGGAGCACTGTGTAATTTACTAACCAGTGTTGTCTACTTGTGCATTATTACTGACAGTTGTTTGTATTTGAAAAAAAAAAAAAAATACAATTTTCAAGACATTCAGCAGTTAATGGTAGATGATGGAACTAGTCCAAAACATTATCGCAAATAATTTGTAAGTACTGGAAAATCTTAAAAAAAATTTCTCAGAAGTAAATTCCAGCTTATGGATATCCATTTTCAAGTGCTTGAATTCTTTAAGAATTACTGAGCAATAAATCATTCTCATATTTATTTATTTTATATTCATATGCCATTTTTGTTACACACATCTTGATCATTTAAGTAATATCGTTTTCTAGAATGTAAATAAAATAAATATTAGTATGAAGGAGTATTGTATGTCTGAAAAATAGAGAAAGAATAATAGATATTATACTTACCAACAAATATTAAAACTACTACTTGCCTAGCGTTGGTAGCCGAGAGGTCAGTGCAGCCGCCTTGCAAGCAAGCAGTTGCTTGCCGATAGTTATCATAAGTTCGCTTCCTGGCCAATGCTTTGACATATGGAAAAAAATATATATTAAAACTATTTAATTTATAAATGAAAAAAAAAAAAAAAATATTAGGAAATTTTCAAAAGAAATATTAACAACATAACAATAATTTTAAAAAATGGAAAAAAAATTGACTAAACTTTATTTTATCTTTCATTATTTATATAACTAAAATTTTAAAAAAGTAAATTTGCTTTTCATATTTACCAGTCATAGTTTTATATTGGTATTGGCCATTATTTTACATTTATAAAATTTGAAATTTGTCAAGTGTTGGTGGACGATTGGTCAGCACAGCAGCCTTACAAGCAGTTGTCTCGGGTTTGCGGGTTCGCTTCCAGGACGATGCTTTGACACATGAAAAAAAAATTTTAATTTTTATTTCAATTATCCATTACATTATTGCATCTCCCCTATTCTGTTGATAATTTATTAATATGGACTCCGCTTATTTATATTGTTAATCTATTTATATTTTTATACTATGAATCACAATATATATATACTACAATAAGTATAACAATGCTCAAAGCTAAATAGGTTTATAAGTAATTATTAAAACCAGTCAACATTCAGACAATCCAAATTGATGATTGTTATTGATATTGGAATTTTTTAAGTGTTGACTAGTTTTTAATGATATATACACTATGTATAAATACTTTTTAGTAAAAGTTATCATTAACCAATACCTAACATAAAGTAAACAAAATGTTTTGGCATACACTCGTGTTTCAACTATAACCTGGCCTCATGAGATATGGTAGTAATTTAAACATCCTCTAATCACACCAAAATAGTATATAGCACTTTATATTCAAGTTGATTATAAAAATACTTTTAATATATTAAATTCTAGTAACTATTTTGATGTTCGGGTCTTAGCTATATCTTACATAATGGCATTAGATTGTAGCTGAAATATGTGGTTGAGAATATTAGTGGATATATTTTACATTATTGACTGTTAATGATATTAAAATTTGAATGTTTATTAGAGAATGCAAAAATATGCTTATTTATTATAATTATTCTCAATGCAATTAATAATTTTATATATGTATATTGCGCACATATATTTATTTTCTAATCAAAAACTGTATAGAAATAGTTATAAACCGTAATTCCAAGAATAATGTCAATTCATATAATCTTGAAAAACATTCACCGGTTATAAATAATTTGGATTGTACTTAGAAACAAATTTATTTCCACTTAATATGTCTATAACTTCTGAAATGTTTTTTTTGTCGTCATAACACTAGCGATTGACATTTTGTTGTTGTTGTTGTTGTTGTTTTTTCAAATACATTCTTTAGAAATAGAATAAGCAAAAATTGAAAACTACAAGAAGAGTTGGTGTGTTTTTTAAATCTTTTATTTTGAATTTTTAGAAGATAATTGTTATAGTATTAAAACTTCCAATAGTATTAAACATTGGACGTCAATTTAATATTTTTAATCAGATTAGTGTTATGAATTTAAAGTAAAGACTCTTTTTAATACATTTCAATCGGCTACATTAACTGTAAATAAATTTGTTTCCAATTTATATCACTATTTAGTTGTTGTTTTTTCATATGTCATAGCATCGACCGGAGGCGAACCCGCAACAACCGTCTGCAACCCACTGCTTGCTTGCAAGGCAGTTTGCACATCACCTCTCGGCTAACAACGCTTGACTATCACTATTTAGTTTATTTCAGAGAATGATACGAATGCAAAAAATTATTCACGATTTTATGAAACAGAGTTGTTCAATCACATGTAATCCATCTAGTTAATAATAATGTTTAACTTATCTTTTCAGAAGACTTTTCTACTTCTACTTTACTATATTAATATTTTTCTCTTATAAAAATTACATAAATATATTTATAATTTTGTTGTCCATATTTCTGCAGTCACATTTGCATTATTGTTAGATATTATATATATATCATATTTTTCTTGTATATGTAAAAAATTATAGCCACCTACATATTGATAACTACAAATCAGTTCACTATTGCTCTTTGTTTGTATTTGCTTAACATTGAATAAAATAAAGTAGTGGTTGCTAAGCAATTATAAATAAATGTTATTAGTTTGAAATGGTTTGTGGTTTTGAATGTGATTATAATATTTATTCAGTAGCATTATAATTATCCAAATTTTTATAGTATTTTTAGCATCACATCTTTTACATCAAACTTTATTATGTCATGACAATCTGCCAATATAAAATCATCTTCTCTTACCACATATTCATTTTATGGCCAATCTTTGCTCAACAAGTAAACTAAAGCACTAAACCCTTGAACTTCCATTAATATGTTATTAATTTAATATTGCTTCCATTACATCTCTTGTCTTCAAGGTAGAGACTGACTTGTATCTACTTTTAACACTCATAAAAGACTGAATAATCAATGTATTATAGATATACACAGAGAGTAGAAATGTAACAGTGACTAATGACAAGTTATTACCATAGGTTTCTGAAGCACCATGTCTAAAACAATGCATGGGTTATATAACATGCTTTATATATTCAGCTTAAAAATAATTAAGGCTCTATCATGTCTGGGTCATGAGTTATCATGTAAAATGTGAATGTGTTTCATATTTTAATCCATGATAAAACATACACTAAAATTAGAGTTTGTTTAAAATTAGACAAAACTGTTATTAAAACATTTGAAATGATTTACATTGTGTTTGGTATTAAGAATCATTACAAAATGATTTGCAACATTTTGTGATGGCAAAGAGAGCATCAAAGATGAACAATCAAGATGCATAACACTTTGTTACATTTACAGAGCCAATTTCTCCATAGAGTAATACCAGGTTTGTGCGTAAAATACCTATGTAGTGCCTACTCATCCAATATTCCCAGACTAGTTTCTAGCTTGTGGTTTTTATCAGTGTGGAGCCTTCAATCTTAGAGCACTGCAACTGCACCTATACCTTAGGATTTACTGCAACCCTCCAGCAGTTATCTTTTACTTTTTTAGCTACCTATAAAGCTTTGAGTCCAAAATGAAAACACAATAAGCTCATTAAGTTGTATAGGTGTGTAGATCTGAACTCAGTTCAGCATCCATAGTTTTTGTTATCTTTAGTTCTTTAATAACCAAGTCACCATAATCTTGTTGGGCAGGATTAGTATTAAACCATCAAACATTACATGATAACCAAATTTTATGCTTACACAAGCTGTTTTTCACAGAAGCAAAACTCTCTATGCAGTAGTCCCACTCAGGCAAGCCAGAGTAATCAATGGATGCAGGAAGGTTTGTGCATAAAATCCCTATCTGGTACCTACTCATCCAATATCCTCAGATTAGTTTTTAGCTTATGGCACAAACCTTCCTATAGTCATTAATTTCTCTGGCTTGCACCGAATGGTGCAACTGTATGGAGAGTTTTGCCTCTGTGAAAAACAGCTTGTGTAAACATAGAGAATAGTGATCATGTGATGTTTGATGGTTTAATACATTGTTATATTTCATATCATAATTCATTTTTTAAACATGTCAGTTTTTTTAAAGTTTTGTAGTGAATGATTAAACCATGCCATTACATGAAACATATATAAATTCACAAATGGTCCTGCAGGAATCTCTGAGAGAAAAGCAGTAATATTTTTCATTGAGACACACTGTATATATACACAACATATCAAAGAATAATTTTACAAACTCAGAAGCTTTTTAAACATATTTTTTGATAAATTTAGATCATATTTTTTATGGGATTCAAAATAACACATTATTAAATTAACTTATGGCTAGATATTTTGGAAGTCATATAAAGTTTAAGCACTCAAATAATCAATAGCACTTAACTCATTTTTTATTTCACTTGGTTTGAAACCCATACTGTTTATTAGAGTTACCTGTAAAAGGTTGCATGTGAGAATATGAATTTCTATGAATACATTTATTTGCACTAATATTTCAGTGGAATAGAATTAATGTAACTTTACTCCAATTTATTGCAATTTATAGAAACTGTTTTTACATATCATATATATATATATATGCATGAAAGGAATTCATGCTTATTACTTAACTGAAAATAATTGAAATTTTTTAATTCATAAACATTTAAATAAACTCCATTAACAGGCAAATAAAATCTGTTTTGAAAGCAGACTAATAAATAGTCGTTTTGAACTTTCAAACTATATTAAAAACTAATTATTAAGATAACAAAGCTGATATTTGATCAAATCTAGATTGATTTATAAATATAAATATATAATAGCAGCTCATATCTACTCACCATCAAGAGTCTTCAATTTGCTGTCAAATCTCAAACTATTTCTGCCAAGTGTCACTCTTTAGCATCAGTATAATCATCTTAGACCATAGAGAAAGGCAGTAACTACCATTTTCATTAATAAAAGGTCTGACAAAAGGCTAGAGATTCTTCATATTTTAATTTTGTTATCTTAATCTATACATGTATAAAAAATAAATAAGATCAAATATTATGTAAATGTGTTGAAAGTGAAGATGTCTATGACTGCCATTAAAAAATATTAAACACCTCAGATAAATTCATATAACAGGCAAAACTATCCATACAGTAGTGCCACTCAGTGCCAACCAGAGTAATCAATGGATGCCAGAAGGCTTGTACATAAAATCTCTATCTAGTGCCTACTCATTCAATATCCCTAGACTAGTTTCTGGCTTGTGACCTTTGTCAGTGAGGAGCTTTGGATCTAAGAGCACTGCACCTAGATATTAGGATTTCCCAGAAGCCTTCTGGAATCCATTGATTACTCTTGTTGGCACTGAGTTGCACTACTGTATGGAGAGTTTTGCCTATTTTAATGACAGTAATATGCCAGCATAAGAAATAGTGATCATGTGATGTTTAGAAATTCATATAATTGTTAATCTAATAAAATCCCAAGAATTTATGTGGGAAATAAGTCAATATCAACTATGAGAAAAAAAATTTTCTCATTGTAAAACAAAGTCTTATTAAAATTTGCCTAAATTAATATTTTCACAGCAGAATCACTAAGTATTATTATCTCTTTTAGCAACATACAACTTCATTTCAATTCCTTTAATTTTTTAAATGTTATCATGGATATCTGTTTATGCACTCATCAATGTATCATTTTACCTTCAATTCTTTCTTATTATTCCCAGCATAGATCTCACTATACTTTTCTGGGTGATCTGACATATCTGTAAAGCTAATATGCATTATGCAAATAATTATCTTTTACTAGCACATTTCTAGTGAGAACTGAATTTTGAAAATACATGGTGTTATAAAAAATGTATATATGAAACAAAAATTCAATATATGTTAACAAACAGGCATTAGTTTCAGTAACTCATCCTATATTATTCCAGGTTGTTTAATTAAAGGCCACTAGATTGTAGTGTCACATCCAATTCCTCAAATATTTTCTATCAGTGAAGGGCATTGGATTTTTGAAAATCAATATCAAAAAACTAATACAGAAGTATAGATGTAGCATTATCATTAATTTCTTAAGCTTACAATAACTGACTCTGGAGAAATCTAAACAGATCAAATTATTTCTTTTAATGCAAATATTGAAAGTTAACTGGAAATGTCATGTGATACTTTGTTTATACAAATATCCCAGCAAAGAGATTAAACAATAATAATTGCATATATTTTTTTTTTAAAAAAAACCACTATCACAGCATTAATTCCACTGAAATCTCAACAAATTTCACAACTGATAAGCAAATGTAAACTTTATATGTAATGATTTCTATCAAACAGCTTTTCATACTTGATTGTAAATATAATGATTGTTTTGCCTCTAAGACAGCTGATATGATGGTTGCATAACAATAAAACAATGAAGCAGATGTGATGGTTGCATAACAATAAAACAATGATTCTATGCAGTCTTTACCAATTTTTTGCATTCTTTGATGTATTTTTTATATATGCATTAAAATGTATCTAATGAGCTATGATTTATTATATCTATAGAAATTATCACTGCAATTATTACTACAAATAATGTTTTTGGAAAGAATTAGACCAAATTTTACCAATATGATTCTGTCTTGAAGACCATGCTAATGAAGTGCAATTTTTATAGGCTATCAATAAAGTAAAATAATTTACTAAGAATCAAACTACAAATCATAAAAATTATTTTATATTTCATTTTAATTGCATATTTTACAAATGTATAGCAATGTGTTATTTTTTTGTGATTGTTCAATTTTGTAAATGTGTCTCAAGCTTTCAATAGATCTCTGGTGTAGTATGGTGAGATATGTTCTTAGAAGCATATGGGTAAACTTTTGGAATAATCATGTGATTACATTGGTAGTATTAACATTTTTAATTAAAATATAAAAGTGATCTACAGTAACATGCAATTAAACTGATATTGACATCAGATATAAGCTATGTAAGTGAGTTAACCTGGGTTCAAAATCTAAACATTTATTGAATTTGAGGATACTATCTTATATAATATAATGATTAAAATATGGATGGTAATGCACAAATATATTGATTTTAGCTTTAAATCATAGTCCTCAATAAGAAGAAAGTCATGTTACTGCTGATAACACAAAATTTACTTGCAATAAGTTTGCCATTAAATAGTTTTACAAAAAGGTTTGACAGCTTTTAATCCCAAAAATGTTAATTTGAATACTTTTTTTGCTGTCCCATGTATCTTCCAAAAATTTCCTTTTAATTTACTGTTGCAAGTAAATAAATTTCTTGTACATGCAGAGATTTCATAACATTTCCACATCATTTCCATAACTTCAAATAAAGAATAAATGTTAGGAGCTCGTGGAATTTTAATCAAATTGGGTATCTGTTTTTTATGAATCTTTTATTTTTCTAGTAAGCCAAAAATAACATCTATTAATTTAACATCTATTAATTGATACACTTATATTTTTCCATTTCATATATTTAATTGCATAAATAAGAATATCCAAAAACATAAATAAATCCCAAAATGCATTTCACTCTGAAGAAATATTCATCAATTGATTCAAATCAACCTGGTTGCAAACACTTACATATATTCATTATTTTGAGTATTCTGGGCTAACCAAAAAGTGCTGTTTTGTCACTAAATGTATATTGAAATATTTGCCTTTTTCAGATGTCTTTAATGATGGAATTAAAGTATATGTGGTAAATTGGAAAAATACATTGAAAATATCACACAAGAAAAGTGAACTAGATTTTAATTAATTATATCATGTGGTTTATATATTTTTTAATTTTAGAGTCCTTCTGGACTAAAAATAATACAATGATTAGTAATAACTATTAATTTATTTATCTGGTTGAGAGTAACATCCATTGTGAATACAGGAAATTTGGTACTTTTTGTATTTTATAGATATATTTAACATTAAAAGCATTAATAACTATGTAAAGTGCACACAGGAAGACATAACCAAATATAGAAGTGTGAAGATATTTCACTGTACTTTTTACCATTCTTTTATAGGATTTGTAAAACATGCTTTTTTAAGGATAGGACATATATAGTGTTTCATCAATAAAAAAATAAATTTATTAAAATGCTGAAAAATATGTTCCATCCCTTTTTAAGATGTTCGCACTATCTACAATTTTATCTCTAAAGTAGTATCCAGAATATTTTTAAAAAATGGCTATGTAAAATAAAAACATTTTAAAAAAATGTTATAAATATGTAAGTAAATGGCATAGGCATAAATTGGAATTATTAATTTGTGTCTGTTTCAGGAGAAAAGAAAGAAAAAGATCTATAAGTGATTTAGTTGTCTTTTTATTCTTAATGATTGTTGGAATGATAAATTTCAAAAGGTTCATCAAAGTTTAAAGACTTATAGAAAGATAAATTTCATTCCTTAAAAAAATTCAATTGAAAATATTATAAGAATATAAAAATGATTTCATATATGTATAATAATATAAAAACACAAAAGGATTTTGATGTAAATAAAAGCATCTCTGCCCACCATGAGGTGACTGTACATGGAATAACATATTAAGTTTTTAATCATGATCAGATTTTTTTTACAAATATTTAAATTTTAAGCTACCTGATTAAGTATCCAATAGTGGTTGTTACTATAGTAACTAAAGAATGAAAGAATAAAAAGATCCAACCAATCATGAAAGGAATATAATAGTCTTCCCTCATCCTGTAAATGGATTCCTTCATAGTTTCAATAAATATGGCTTTAAAAAAATGAAAATAAAAATTAAATAATTCATAAATTTCATGTGCTTACTTATCAAGGCCATCAAAATCATCTTTTTTCCGACTATTTTCTCATATTGAATCCTCAGTGTTCATTTTCTCTTCTCTCAATTAGATTCAATTAAATAGTATACTGCTTTTTCAAAACTACATTCTTTTATTGTAATGTTAGTTATTTTTATTAATGTCTTCAAGTGTGCATTTTTAAATTTAGATTGAATTGGCTTGTGTCATTATCATCATCATCATCAACCATTATCAATCCACTGCAGGATGAAGGGCTCTCCATGTTCAATCCATCTTCTCCGATCTTTAGCTTTTCTTCTCTACACCACCCCTGCACACTTTCTTATTTCATCCATCCATCTCACATGTGGTCTCTTTCTGGGTCTTTTACAATCTCTTGAAATCCAGTTTAAAATTTTAATTGTCCATTTATTATCATCTCTTCTAGCAATATGTCCAGCCCAACTCCACATTAGTCTTTTAATTTTTCAATGAGGTCAGTAACACTTGTTTGTGTATATTAGTATATATGTCAACCACATATATAAGATTTGCATTAATTACTGCTTTAAGTATACTCCAATGCCAAGTACAGTGGTATGAAATAATTTCACTGCTTTTCTTTATCATTTCTTTATAGAGTTTGTAAAAAATGACTTTGCTTTATGGTTATTTACAGCATGTTTTATCTATAAAATATACCAAATTTACTAAAATACTCAAAAATATATTTTATTCCTCTTAAGATGTTTAGCATTGTGTCCATTTTAATCTCTTGGGTGGTACACAGAACAGTTTGAAAAAAAAAGGCTATTATAGAAATATGCTACTTTGTGTATATTGGAATAATATGTTAAGTAAGAAATTCTGAATTAATATTATATTTAATGAAGATATAAGATGTTGTATAATGTCAAACCTTAATATCATAATCACAAAACAGAATAGGATAGAATCTTAAATATATTAAGCAGATTTAGGCTGCTTTATTTCAAAATGTGAAAGATAAAACAGCATCCACACACACAAACATCCATATATATATAAAGTTGATATTTTTATACTTATCCAAAATATAATTACATAAGTGTCTGTAATAAATCTGTAAGATGTAAATAAGATTCAAGTTGTTTTATTTTTACTGTGGCCAGCAATACTAAGGCAGGTTCATTTGAAACTGGTTCTGTGATCCTTATGTTGTCAGAATTTACAATTCAGAATTTGACTATTATATAACATATCTTGGTTAAATGATGAGCTAATGAGTAATTTAATGTTCTCATTTATAATGTTATTTGAGACAGCTTTTTAATTACATGATAAAATTAATCATATGGCTAGTAGTTAAAAGTCATGTGACATTTCATCACTGAAGTGGTAGAATGGACACAATACTCTTCTCAATTGATCAAACTGAGTTTTCTTTTTTACTTTATTCAGCTGAAACTTGATTGAAAATCTTTTACTTTTTGAGTAGGTCACTCCACACTTGCGCTGCGCTATTTACAGCTAAGACTTTTTGCTTCTGGTCAGCGATGTTCGCTACATTGTTTTTGATAAATCGCCAAAGAAAGAAATCACAAGTGATCTATTGATTTTCTTATTGACAGATTTATAAATAAGCCTCATATACGAGTTCTTTTTTAGTTTGATTGCGGTTTTCCAATATTTTTATAACCAGAGATTTAATTTTTGTTTTGGATTAAAGTTGTAAGATAATTTTTGTACAATATATTTATAAAACATTTTCCTTGTCAAGGCTAAAAAAAAAAGCAAGATTTTAACAAGTTTATTTAGGCAATATTTATATGTGCATGGGTGTATGTACTTTTAAATTAACAATAGCAACAGCATACATAATATATAATAAAATAAGAAAAATTTGAGAGATAAACGATTAATTTAGAGAATTATTTAAAGCTGTAAAAATGTTTTTAAAAGCCATATCAGTTCTTTAAAAAGCCAAATTTTTTCATTAGTCTAAAATCATTTCTGGTTCCTTTATTGTACAAATAGCGTCTTTTCTATACATATTTATCCTCTCTAGCATTACCAGGAAAGAGTTCTTTTCTAATAAAGTTCTTAATGGTTTTATACAGTCTAATCACAGTTTTAATTCAGGATGCAGCAGCAAGTTTGGACTTTCTAATCTTTACTGGCTACATTAGGTTACTTCTTCAAAATCTAAAGACAGTGGATGAGGAAATGCTTTTAAGTTAACTGTCACTAAATTTGAGCTAATGTAATATAAAATAAAAGAAATAGTGTCATCATTTTTTAAAACCATTTATTATTTAATTGTAAAATTATTTACTGTTTTTTTTTTTATTAAATTAGTTTAGAATTAGTAATAATGATAATTTTATAGACATCATATTCTCTGATAATATCTAGGCAGTAGAATAAATTATTAAAAGTGCAACATTAAATCTAAAGGAAAAGGGAAGATTTTTTTTTTAAAAATTGTAATACAATTAAAAATGATAATATTAATATATACTATATGCATTTTGCTTTTGGGGCAACCATTATGAGTTAAGAAATGTGCATAACCTTACCATTTGTTGATTCTCTGCTTACCATCTTCCTAACACAATTTGTTCCTAATACTGCTTTTAAAATAACAACATAAACTTTTATGTGGTTTTATGTTTGACAACATATTATAAAACAGTAAAATTATGACGCATAATAATATAAGAACAATTCAAAAACTTTTACTGGAAAGTTTATGCAGCACTAAAATTTGATTTATTAGCCCTAAGAAAACGAGGAATTACCGATGATTGAGTATTGCAGAGAACTTAACACACACACATATATATATATAGGCATAAACCAGACAAGAAAATGGCTGGCTCAAAAATGACTCATAATTCTGCTCGAAGGTGTGGATGTGAACAATTTTGTGAATTCAATTTTATGAATTTCTAATTTTTCAAAATTTGTAAATATTCTTTCCAACATTGAACTGGTGATCCTCTGGATAAAAAAAGAGATTATATATATATGGACAATGTTTAAAAAATCATATGATTTTACAGTTGTTATGAACTTTATAATGTATGGTTGTTGTTAGACTACATTGACCCTAATGATTTCATGTATAAAGGTCCTTTGGGTTTTTCCTGATGAGTTTTTTTTTTGACAACAAAAAAATGTAAATTGTCAATGTTTTTTTTTTTCTGATAGCGTTAAATCCATTAAAAAGCATTTCCCTCCTATATATGATTATTAGCTTTAATAATGATAGTGTTTTTGTTCACTATTATAGTACATATTGTAATCAACATTCTATTCTGTAAAGAATTCTCCAGTTTAATAGATTTTACTAATGTGAAGTGCTCTTTTTAATATAGCTCTTAGGGTTTCCAGAACATACAAGTATTCAGAGTTGTAACAAATCTTAATTCCAAGGAAGAAATATTGAGTAACCCAATGTATATTCTAGGAATTAAATTTGAAAAGTGTTTAATGAAAACAACATTAAAATTATGACATTTTATATTTTAAATCAAATAATTGCAAATCAAAAATGATCTTTTTCAAATATCTTTGTGAATTTTACTCTACTCTGTGATGAATACTGTTTCAGTATGAAATATGCATCTTAGGGATTGCATGTCTTTGGTCATGTGTTTATGATTCCCTCCACAAGATGTTAAAAGTAGATAGAAACTAATCTCTATCTTGTGCGAGAGTGCAGTAAAAATTACACTACGGAAATATTTCTCATTATTGGATAATTTCTAATCTAATGAATGACTAATAAAAAGTATTAATATACTTCCATTAAGTGATCTGTGTCAAAGTTGTGAGAGCAGCAAGATTGACACATATCAATTAAATGGTAGTAATTTGCTATCAATATATACAGAACAATGATAAAAATATGTATAAGAAATTGTGGTCTGGGCCAACTGATGAGTGCTGGTGCATTTGGTGAATCATACATCTTTTTCACATGTTTTTGGTCATATGTTTTTCATTACACCCCCCCTCCCACAAGATGATAAAAATGAATAGAAACCAGTCCCTACCTTGTGTGAAAGGGGTGTATGAAAAATTACACTACAGAAATATTATTTATTAAAAGAGGGACCTCTTTTTTTTAAAGTAAATCCAAGATAGCAATGAATAATTGTCTGGTAATATCAGTGTACTTATTTACCTAATTATTATCTAGAAATATTCTCACTCGTTCTTTTATTAACATCATAATTAATCCATGAAAGTATTTAATTTAACATACATAGTTTTCTGAAGAATATGAAATTGTATTTATATAATAATTAGGGAATCTAAGTTCTTATACTTTTATAGATATAGATTTAAATCTGTTTAATATCTTGGTTTAAAAATAAAAAGAGAGGTTTTTGGTTTATGAATAAATTTAAAGACAGAAAAATTAATGCAGGCTACTAAATAGTTTAGCTTAAAGGCGGTCTATAGAAAATAATTACCAGCATCACTGAATGCAAATGTATTTCTTTAGACATTATAAAAAATATACCCACTCAATCCTTAGTTAAATCATATACATATATGATAAAAGACCAAATTTATTTAAACTATGAATCTTCAATATGTTGTCATGGCAACCTCCATAAATAAAAGATGGATTTCCAACTTTTATTCTGATATAAGATCTTCGTATAGACAAGAAAGTTCACTCTAGGACTGTAACAGATTGGAATTGTTAAATTTTTAGAAGTTTAAATAAACTCAGGATTTAATATATATATATATATATATATATATATATAATAAACATAACACTAAATGTATGTAGAAAAGACAGTCAAGACCAAATAATTTATACCTAATAATTTTATAAACCATTTGTGCATCAGAAATGGCACTACACCATTTTATCATTAAGGTAACTTATTCAAGGTATTAATCTATAAAAAATCTTCTGTTATGGAAATACCTTCTAACCATAAACTAGACATTGAAATTCAATATTATTGATATCCAGTGTAAATTGTTGACTCATCGATTTGACTGAGAAGGAATCAGCATTATCTTATATAATTAGTTGTTCCCTTTAAGGTATGGAATTAAAATATATACTATAATTTCTGTATAAGAAAAACACTGCAATCTGCATATAATATGCATCTATAATAAGTGTCAATAATTATATGTTGTACGCAATTATAACTTTAAAAATTACATCTTATAACATGTGCTAACTATTAATCCTGCAAACAATATCTTCAGTTATAATTGTAATAAAAAGAGATTAACATGGTAGTTCTACTCTCCAAATAATATCTTGTTCCTTAAAACACTGTTACCAACTTTATCAGTTTATAAAAAATTTAAATCTTCAATATTTTAAATAATTGAATGCTTTATTGTTCAGAGTTATGAAAAATTTGAGCCAGAAATGGCAGATTTGTGGTTTTGAAGTTCCAGAATCTGCCAATAGGGCATTGCATCATCAAATGGAGCATCTTGTATTTATATCACAATTCTAAAAATGTAATTCAGTGTTAAATGACTTTAGTGAAAGACAAATCATAGGACAAGCATCTGCCAGAATATAATATTTCCCTTAAAGACACCATTGTATTACAATCATATTTTTCTTTTATAATTATATTACGCTTTAGATATTAATTTTTTAATCGATGTTGAAAAACCAACTTGAATAAATACATTTAAGATATCTAAATAATTTTATCTTATTTAGAAAACCTTTAGGAATCTAAAACATTTTTCAATTTCACTCACATTTGAAACTCAAGTAAGAAAAAAAATAGGTGTATGCCCTAAGAATTAACTTTATTCATTATTTACATTTACAAATTTTAATTTTTGTTTTTAAAAATAATTAAATGATTGCTCTGGAGTTTCTAGACATGTTCATACAGTTAGGCTGCAGTCCAGAATCCACCATTCTATCACAGCCAAGCCATATAGAAAAATGTAACCATAGAAACAAACACTTTTAGACAGAATGGTTATGAATATATATTTTACCTATATCTCCCTCAATCTCCATATTTTGACATTGTATAAATTTAATATTTAAAAAAAAATCATTTATGGTTATAACAAAATTTAATCTAACTATAATAAACATAGCATAAATTCTTATTGAAACCAACATTAGGGCGTGTTTTAGTCTTTAAATAATCTAAAAACTTAATACAATAATTTTCAAAGAAATCAAAAACATTTTAAAGCAACTTGACACCATCCAACCTACGTAGCTATATAATATTAATCAGGAAATAAATATTTAACTATTTTCAACTGGAAGGTGAGGTTGTTTTATAAACAAGGCAAAACTCTCCATACAGTAGTGCCACTCAGTACCAACCAGAGTAATCAATGGATTCCAGAAGGCTTGTGCATAAAATCACTATCTAATGCCTATTCATCCAATATCCCCAGACTAGTTTCTGGCTTGTGGCCTTTGTCAGTGAGGAGCTTTGGATCTGAGAGCACTGCACCTAGATCTTAGCTTTGGATCTGAGAGCACTGCATCTAGATCTTAGGATCTAGATGCAGTGCTCTCAGATACAAAGCTTCTCACTGATGAAGGCCACAAGGCAGAAACTAGTCTGGGGATATTGGATGAGTAGGCATTAGATAGGGATTTTATGCACAACCCTTCTGGCATCCATTGATTACTCTGTTTGGCACGGGGTCGCACTACTGTATGGAGAGTTTTGCCTTGTTTATAAACAATTATGTGCTAGTATAAGAGATGGCGATCATGTGATGCTTAATGGTGAGGTTTTATGATAACTTTCATCACTGATGCAGAAGATGTCATTCTTTTAAGCATGGTTGGTACTCTGTTTATTTTTTTAATAAATAATATTACTCATACCAAGAATAGCCAGTTAAATAATTAAATATTGCTATTTTATCTTTCTTTATATAAATTTCTTTTGAAATTATTTTGGTATTGATAATATATGTTTGCCGTTATTAATTAATTAATAATATTTTTTTTATTCCTAACAACACTTATAAAAAATAATTGTAATATAGTGTTTTCTGAAAGAGATGACAGAAAGTGCAAAGTCAAGTAATCCTGAGTGTATAGTGAATAACCTGCACTGTTAATAAAAAAGAGACTTGTATCCTCTTGTTGAATAAGTAGATTATGTAAATTAAATAATTTACATTTATGCAGGAAATACTTAATTATCCTGGAATATTAGACATCACCTGTTATAATGTTATGCTCTGCATATGACTAGTGGATAGTTAAAAACATGCTAAGCATATTATTTATGGGTAAAAATAATTATTTATTTAATAGACATGGAGAACATGTTTACATCAAATTAGAAGGCTGAAAGAAAAGAAAGTAAATAAATATTGAATATTAATACTGTTGCTAAATTGGAATAGATAAAAGTAAAACAACTTTTAAAAAACCATTTAAAAGTGAAGAACTTTTCAACAGAGTTCATTAGACACCAGTTATTTTATTCTTGTTTTAGTCTGTACCTACATAAAGATATATATTTATTTATTAGCATGCCATTGAGGTGTATAATTAAGTTGTCTATGTGCCAAGATTACTCACCTAGATTTAAACTCCAAGTAACGTGAATATTAATGTTCACTGACTACTCCTTCATGAAGTATTTAATATAAAAGTATATGTGTGCACATAATGCTATGTAGAAGAATTTATATAAATATTAAATTATACAATGTTAATAATATATATAACAAATGGTCTGATAATATTCCAAAGTGCTGGTTACATTAAGACAACAACTTCTAACATCAAAATAATTTTACGTTGCAAATGAAAAGTAATTCATTTTTATGGTATTTTTATTAGAGCATATGTTAAATCAGACAGAATTGTCCTCATAACCTCATTTTAAATCGCTTAAAATTTAAATTCATAAAATATATTAAATTTCTACTCATCTTGTAAATAAACAACCCAAATATCAAATATGTAAATATAAAATTACCCAATGTTAATATTATGTAATAATTAAAGGAATTTCAAAAATAAATTGTCCATTAAAATTTACAAGTGTCATATATACTCCACCCACAACTTTGACAAAATCCACTCTAGATAAATCCAATAATAATTATCACTAATTATTTATTAACCAAGAAATTGTCTCTAACCCAGATGTAAACTTTAAACCTCATTTAAAGATTAACTTATTTGATTTTTTTAATTAAACACAGACACACACATGGAGTTATTTACATTTATAAGTAATAATTGCTGGATTTGTAATAATTTCGAAACATTTCAGCATTTTACTTAATTTCTTAATATTTAATAATAATTGTTATAAATGTTTGTAGTAAATCATTGGAAAATAAATATATGCGTAATATGAAATTAAAATAAATTTATTTATAAGACAAATATATTAGGGTCTACAATGTTATGATGGTAATTCATTACAAATTTTAATTTAAAAAAAAAGATACAACTAATTATAAATATATTAAAGGAATTTTACAAATTGAAAAATTCAGTGTAAGAAAAACATGATCAGGCCATTGAAAACTAATATTAGTATAATTTTAGAATACATTGTTCAGCTTATAGTTTTAATATTACCCATCAAAAACTTAATAAATTAATTAGCTCTATAATAAAACAATTTGTCAAAAATATCAGACTACATATGGACAAAGAATTTTACATGTATATATATTATATGTGCAAAATGAATAACTTAAATATAGAATATAATTATTAAACTAGTTTTGTGCCACATTATTACAACTCTCTTCAGAAAAACAATAAAACAGTTTTGATGTGCAGAGACCTCTGTTGGTCATTATATATAAACATTAAACCATTAAAACAAAGTTACGATGTTAAAAGAAAATAATATATAAACAACAGTTTACAAAGATATGATATAATTAATGGGATTTGAGCCTAGATTTTCAAGTGTGCTACAGTCATGACCACATTGTGAAAAAGATCAATGATCTCAATATATATATTTCATGCTGAATCAGTCCTCATCAATTGATCTGGATCATCACCTCCTCCACACATATAAAATTAGGGATCAGTTTATATTAAGATAGCAAATCTTGATGAGATGCTCAAAGCCCTTCATGATGCCAATCCTATAGTCTTACTCATGTTGACCTTAAGTAAATCTGACACTTAATATGTAGGACTTTAATATGCCAATATGGGTATGACTATACAATTGGCATCGGCAAGGGCTTTCAGGATCCTATTATCAGATTTTCAGTGATATGAATGGTTGAAGAATTGGAGGGTGGAGAGGATTGATGTTTGTGTGCAGATTTTCTATCTTAATATAAACCAAACACTGATAGATATATGTGTGTGTGGGAGATGATAATACAGACCAAATGATGAGTGTTGGTTCAGCATGAAATACATATATTGGAGATCATTTATCTTTTTCATATGTATGCCATCATATGTATCAGTTATATTGAATAGAGTGGATGACTATAGGGAACTTGAAAATCTGGATTCAACTCCTTGATAATTAATTACATATAGATTAACTATATATATTATACTTGTATTTCAATATTAAAGATATGATATTTAAATTATAAATGAAACTAAATTATTATATACTATAATAATGTAAATGTTTTTAATATATATATATTGTAAAACTGAAATTTTTTACAGGTGACAGTTATGAAAGGTATATTATCTGGGTTTATCTTTGTGTAATTAACAGAGCTAGCTATTTTACCAATGTTTTAACACAACTGATACATCAATGGAAATGGTACTGTTAATTATCTATGAATGAACATGGATTATATATTTTTAGATCAATATAATTTTTGATGAATTTTGTGTGTAATATTTTGGTATTTATTAAGAAATATATATAATTTTAGACCAACTGTAACTGCAGGAGGATCAGTATATATCATTATGGAATTCTAAATTATTCAGATTAATTTAGGTAACTTATTGATGATAATTTTTATGTTTCCAATGCATTAAATTCTTTTTTTATTTATAAGTAAAATTTCTAGTATAGAAGAAGTTAAAGGAATTCTCATTGTCAGATAAGTCCAATTTGTAATTCGTTTCTGTGACAGCTTTATTAATTTATTATTAAATATTAAAAAACTGATGAATATTAAAACTCATTAACTAGGCTTCAGATTAGAGTAGCAAGCAATCTATCTTCAAATTTCAGAAATCTCAATGCAGGTAAGGTGTAATGTCATCAACAGTAACAGAACAGTCAGACAACTAATCTGTAACTAATTGACTCTTTTTAGATAATAAGTATTTCTCCCTTTACTGATTTTAGTTATTGATGATATTATACTTCTGGGGATAAACCAACAACATGAATTTATAATTACAACATAACTTGATAACTTTATAATTAACATCCTATATTTAGTATATAATGTAATTAAAATCGCATATATAATTTTAGTCTGGATTTATTAACTATGTATGTATTTTAGTTTTTTTTTTTCATGTGTCAAAGCATCGGCCGGGAAGCGAACCCGCAAACCCACGACAACTGCTTGTAAGGCAGCTGTGCTGACCACTCGATCACCAACGCTTGACATGTATTTTAGTTTTAGTGTCAGTTAACCAGCTAAGCAATAAATTTAACCATTTAGTAATAAGAGTTAATACTGTATAGTTTTTAAATAATAATTGCAGGGTAAAAGCTTTTCCTTATTTCCTTTTACAGAAAAACAATAGAGAAAATATTTATTGTCAAGCTATCAAATATTGATGGTTTATGAATCTAACTTTTTTGTTGTTATATGTTCTGAGAATAGTCTGATATCTATTTATTAACTTAATTTAGTAGTTAGCAGGCTTGACTATGAATGCACTGCCTATATTTGCTTGAAACATAAAAAAGTTTCAATATTTCACTTAAATTCAAATTCAAGTTTTAATTGATAAATAATTATCTAGCTTAATTGGGTGAGAAAATAAATAAATTTTATTGAAAGAATTTGTCTCATGTGTTGATCATAAATCACAGAAATGCAGACAGATTAAACTGATAATTAGCCAGTACTTAATGAAATATCACATAAATAGGGGCATTGAATCCAAAATTTAATTTTATTTTAACAACTACTTATGGGTATTAAGTTTTTTAATCGAATACAGAAAGAATACCATGACAATAAAACACCAGGCTATCGTAGGTGGTAGATTATTATTACTTGCCCCCTTTCATAGGAGCTAGTTTATTATTGCCCCCCCCCTTTCCCTTTCATAGGGGCTAGTTTATCATTGCTCCCCACTCGTAATAGGGATGATTTTTCATTGCTTGTCTTTTTTTATAATGTATTGCCCCCGCCCTTCGTAAATGATAGTGTAACATTGCTTGCATCTAGCACTCCTCCCCGTTTTAATAAAATATATTTTAGTATCTCGCTATAATAAATCTGCATTCTATTTTTAATGAGTCCCTTACATCATTAATTGCATATTATTTTTTTAACCTTCGCTTTTATTATTAAAAAATCACGTACTTTACTATATATGTTTTTTCATAAATCTAAAAAAAAAAGGGCCCTCTCCTTCACCTTTTATTTTAAATAGAATAAAATACTTTATTCTTATATCATTTATATAATTTCATATATATGAGTCGTATATTTTGCTGCAGAAAAAAAACATAAATGTTTATAAAATTCCCTTTATAAAAACTACAAATTAATCCGACTGAATTTCATGCTTGAAAAGGAATTATTTGATGATGAGACAGCGGTAAAAGATTTTTCATTCAACCTTAAAATATAACACTAAAAAGAATTCCAGCATAAAGGATAATGCTATGTAATAAACATAAATCTGAAAACTAAGCATGCTAAATCTCCTCTGCTGGATTGCCATGACAACCCTCTGGGTGACAAACAAGTTCTAGAATTTTGTAAAATCAGCCTTAAAATGAAGACAGACAGGTAAGTAGCATTCTCACACAACAATTTTTAACTAAGCAAATAAACAGAAAATTGAAAGAAACTAAAATAACAAAAAAATAAAACTAGAAAACATATATTTAATCACAATATAATAATTAAAAAGTATTAAACTATTAAAACTTTTGTGAAAATATATAATAAATATTTGTTTCTTATAAAATTATCCCTGATCTGTTTTTCATTTTAATTATTCAAATTTAATTTCATTTTTAACATTTAATAAAATAATATTATTAAAATTATAGCTAATGATCAATAGAGGACGCCACGTCTCAAAGATCTTAATATTTTTCTTCTACTTGTTTCTTGTAGCTGAAAGTTGAAATTGTTCAAAGCAAAAATAAAAACAAGAAACTTGTTTTTCTTTAATCTTAATATTTTTCATGAACAAAGAGACACCTAGTGGCAAAAATATTAACAAATAGCAAGTGTAAATTAAGTAAATCTGAAATACAATGATAATAATTTCTCTTTTCTGTGTGTAGTAACATTAAATGTGATTTTAAAATAATGATGGTGGCTAGTTTATAAACTTATATTCATGAATGTGAATGCATACTTAAAGATTATTGTATATTCTTACTAATTTGTTAACATCTCGATATATATATACAATATACAGACAATTTTAAGTTATTTTCTGTTCATCTCTCATCTCAACCTCATCATACCGTAACCATCCTCCAGCATAAAATCTCAGACTATCCCGAAAGACTAGAAATAATTACAACAAACAGAAATAAATGCACATAAAATCTGTTGAATTAGTGACCGTATATACGTTCTGAGTAGTTCAATTCAATAGATAGAGTGTTGGGCGAAAAGTTAAACATTTTTGGATCAATTATGACTGAAAGAAAAAAAATTCTTATTTTGGCCAATTGTCTGCCTACTCTTTAACACTTAAATATCATTTACTGAGCAATTGATAGTGTGATAAATAAATAATGAAAGTTAAGTATTAATTAAAAAAATTATTATTTACACTTTGTGCATTTAGGAGAAAATAAATAATCACGTGATCAGGCACTTGAGAGATTGTGTGAGGTTTAAATACCAAAGAGCAGCTTGGTCGCAATTTGAGCTATCAAATTGAGATTGTTTTATTTTCCTTAGCTGAGTATGGAACCACAAACCCTTAATATTTTAGATTGCCATTCTGCACTATGTAAAATCAGCAAGGGTTAAATTTATAATCCAGCAAACATATTTAATTTACATCATAAACAGTACAACACTAAAATATCTTAACTCAAATTGATTCATAAATTTCCAAGTTGTCTTATTTCTTTCTCAGAATCATTTAGACTATCCTACTTAATATGTTTGAATATAAAATAATGCAAAAGCAATGAAGAAAGCCAATAATTCAAACACTTTTGGGGGTATCTCATTTGGTATTGTCATCTAATATTTACTGATTGCTCAAGTCTAAAGAATTGAAGTTAAAAATAAGAGATTACTGTTTTTGAGTTAAGTTAAGTTAGATATATCTGGCAATACTTTAGCTTTAGAATTTCTGATATTTCTACATTAATATAGAGAAATTGTTTCACAGAATTGCTATAAAAGTCAAATTATAAATTTATTTAATGCACATTGTTACATAAGTAATATTTACTAAGGCAATAAACCTAAAGCATGTGCCATTGAAAATGCAAAGGTAGGAACCTCTACAGGTCTTATCCACAAGCTTATGCATTTGGAAGAAAAGAGGGGAACCCTTCTTTACTTCACCTATTTATATAGAAAGTAGGTTGAAGTAAAGAAGGGTTCCCCTTTTCTTCCAATGTGTAAGCTTGTGGTTAAGACCTGTAGAGGTCCCTACCTTCACATTTTCAACTGCACATGCTTTAGGTTTATTGCCTTAGTAAATATTATAAAAGTCAAAACAAATTTCTGCGAGATTATATCTTACCCTAGTGTTACACTATAGCAGTCAGCAACCTTTTTAATTTTTATCTCAGATTATTCTTTTTGTACTGAATGTTTTACTTCTTGCTAGAAGTCATATAAACAGCTTAATGATGTAAAGTGATAAATACTGACTTATTTTGCATGTTTTTGTGCAGTGGAATGAATATCAGACTACAAAATGCAAACTTCTTGGATCATTTCCAGTTCTTAGACTTCCAGTGCTGACTTCTTAAGAACATTCAGGTAATAAAGTCATTTTATTTATTTATTTTTATGATTACAACAATATATATATATATATAAAATAATAACAATAATAATGCATTAGGATGCATATTAAGGTAAAAAGTATATTTTTATAACGCAAACTCTCGAATGCAAAAATATTACGAAAACTTTGGAAGCATACAAAAGTTATGTTTATATAAATTACAACTGTGTATCAAAATTTTCCATGGTATTGTTTTTGATCATAAAATCTTTAAATTTACAATTTGACACTTTTATGCAACACACGATTCTAAATTATCATGGCTCAATTGATTTTTTAATGAATTTAAAATACGATTTATTTGGGAAAAGATTTGTTCCCAGATTTAAAATGATTCAAAAAGAATTAAAGTGAATAATGCTATTTATTTCATTCTTAAAAACTGTTCAGAAGGAGATACTCAACATTCTAATCTAATTTTATTTGCATATCAGAAACCTTTGCAGAATGTTTCTGCATTTCTTTGAATTTAGATTATCAATTCCCAGAAAATAAAAACATGCATTGGCTGCATGATTTATAATCTTTGGATGAATAATAAAACATCAGCAGTGGCTTGGACAAAAATAGTTCATGGCGACAAGTCATAAAATTCTCACAATTTTTTGTTTCTAAATATTTTTACAGAATATTTATATTTTGTAGGAAACTTCATGAATATAATATTATATAATAAATTATAACTTAACTTGGTATTAAATGCATATGAAATAAAGCAGAATAGATCAAACTTCATCTAGCCATGATATAATTAAATAAATTTATCACCTCTCATTTAGAAAACTAAAGAATGGATTGGACCATCTATTTTATATACTTTTTGATGTAAATTTGACATAATTTCATAATTGATTATGCCATATTTAGCAGCTTTATTTAATATTCTTAGTTGATATCTTATCTCTTATCTTGCTGTAATTAGTTTTTTAAATTATTTGTAACTCTGGCTAAGGAAAAGGTTTATTCTGTATCTTTATTTTACTAATAGTAGCTGAGTGTGCTTTCGCCCAGAAAAACTAGTTGAACACCATGAAGATGTTTTCTCTGGCTGAAAGCACTCTCATTTACTGTTAGTAAAATAAAGATACAAATAAAACTTTACTTAATATTATTTCCATTCTAAATTTTGGTACATTTGGCAAATTTAGTTTTACTTGCATCAAAAAGCATAAAGAGAGAAAGCACTTTATTAAACATTGTGTGGTGAATAGGTTTAATTATTTCACAGCTAGATGGAGATAAGTCGGCTCTGCTTATTTTTATAATAAAAGCATAAAGCTAAACTAGTCAATAAATAATCAAAATTACCCCAAATCCAAAACTCAAACAGTCTATCCAAGAAAATTAAATGTAAAACAAACCAGTAGTTTCACTTCTCAAGTGTAAAGAATTACAAAACAACAGCATATTTATATTAAACATTACCCACAATTCCATTTACTTCTCATCCACTCTTACATATTAAATAACTGAAATACAGGTTTATTATATACCTGTGTCAATATATGTAATAAATATGGTATATAAGCACAGACTTTCAAACGACCCACCACTTTCCACTCTATCTCATAACACTGATACACTTGAACACATATATGTTGAAAAGATAAATAATCACCATTATACATATTTCATGCTAAACCAGAAATCATCAGTTGGTCCAGATTATCAACTCTACACATATATGCAATAAGTGCTCAGATATATATTAAGATAGCCAATCTTCATACTTTAATGGACAGGCTTCAATCCACTCCAACTCTTCAACAGTCCATCCAATTGAAAATCTGATGATGGAATGCTCAAAGGTCATCCTGGCTGAGATTATTGTCACACCCAGGTTGACCTAAAGTCAATATGACCCCTCATGTACAGGACATAATCCATTAATACATATACGAGGGATGGGAAGACATCTCTACTATGTAATAACTGAAATATCAATATATGTAATATTTAGGGTATATGAGCACAGACTTTCACATGACCCACCACTCTCCACTCTATCTCATAACACTGCTACATTTGAACACATATATATATCAAAAAAAAAAAATCACCAATATATGTATTTCATGCTAAACCAGCAATCATCAGTTGGTCCAGAATCATCTCTACACATATATGCAATAAGTGTTCAGATATATATTAAGATAGCAAATCTTCATACTTTAATATTAATATAACTTTTAAATAAGTTAATTTCATCAGAATCATAAATTTTTAATAATAAACAAATTGAAGTAGTTGGTAAATGAGTTTAATTGTTTTAATCCTTCTATAACATATGTGGTAGAAGGGGGAAGGGATAGATTTTGTTAAATTAAAATTGTTAGATCTATTGGTGATTAGAAATGTAAAGACTAGTTGTTTAGTATGTAATGTTAAAAGTAAAAAAATTAAACCTGATAGCTATCCATCTGTATCTCACAAAGTAGCTGCTTTAAGAAATTATTGTTATAGAAATAAGAAATTAAGTAATTCTAGAGGGGTAACTTTGTTTCAGAAAAGTCAGTTTTATAAAGATTATTTGAGTGTTGGCTACTGTGATAAATTTGTTAAAAGTATTTTATTTAATAGTAATATTTTATTGATGTAAAGAATAAAGAAAAATATGATTTTATTTATTTGCCATTTAAATTGTCTTCTTATAAAATTTATATGTAAAAATAGTAATTTGTGTAGAAATAAGAAAATTGCTTGGAAAAGGGGTATTACGTTGAATAATTTATTAAATAATGCAAAGGAAATTTTTGATAGAAAGATTATTACTGGTGTAGTATATATTATCCCTTGTTTTTGTAAGAATATTTATATAAAGAGTAGTTTGAGCTTAAATGAAAGAATAAAGGTATTTAAAAGTATGGTTAGAAGTAAATATCTTAATTCTGCTTTGAATGTCCATGAAAATGATGCCGGCCACATTATTAATTTTGAGGAAGCTAAGGTTATCTTTTTTCAGAGAAATGAAATAAAAAGAAGAAATAAAATTTTTTTATTATTAAAAATTTATGATTCTGAAGCAATTTACTTATTTAAAAGGTCTTTTAATATTAAGGGTGTATGGGATGTAAATGGAATTGTGGGTAATGTTTAATATAAATATGAAGTTGTTTTGTAGTTCTGTACACTTGAGATGTCTGCTTGTAGCAGTGAAACTATTGGTTTGTTTTAGATTTTGCTTTCTTGGCTAATCTGATTGAGTTTTGGATTTGGGGTAATTTTGATTATATATATGTATGTATCACATTTCTTGATTTTTTGAATAAGCATGTTTCTGTTGGTCACTTATTGATATAACATTTAGCTATTTATCAGAGAATCTTTTTGAAATAATTGCAACACAAGTATTATTTTTATAGGGTAAATATTAATTAAGAAGGATTAAAAGATTAAATACCATTAATGGAAGTTTAATGATTATACTTCTATATAATTGTGAATAAATTTTTTGAAATATTTCTTTTCATTAACATAGAATTTTAATTATTCAAATATTTAGATCTACACACGTATAAAATGTACAAATGACAAACTGCATCTGTTTAAATAATTTTTTAAATCATAAAAAATTAAATAATAATTGAATCTTAAATAACAATAATTCAATTAATAATTCAGCTTTAATAATAAAATATTTCCTTTTCTTTTATTTTGTTTTTTTTTTTAAAAAAAATCAGGACTAAGCAACTTGTTATTATATGAGCCATATATGGTGGATAGCAAATAGTGATCTGTTATGAAAATTTATCAAAAATAAAAACAAGAGAAGCAATTCCAGATCAGGGAGTCCCAGGATATAAAAATATTTTGAAATTTCAATAACATCTTTACAAATTTTAGTATGGCAGGATGTCATGACAAGTTAATACCATCAATAACATCAAATACTTATGCTTAATAATTTCCTCTGGTAGAGAGTAAAATCTCTGGTGTTGGAAAAAGTTTTGATCATAAATCAAGAACCAAAATCAAAAAAGTTTGGAAGATGGCAAAATAGACCTATGTATAAAAAACTATGAAAACGATTCTTTTAATGTCTTGGCAAACAGTCTTCAAATAACTTACTATAGAGTAAAGGTCTTTCCAATCACTATTCATGTAGAAACAGTGAAGAAGAAAGCAAACCTCATAGGATTGTCTACCAATTATGTAATGAGAATTTATCATTCACTATCTAAAAATAAATAGACTTCCACTTACCATATAATATCAGATGATTGCTTGGATTGATGATTGTTCTGTTTTTTAAACATACCTGTTTAATACTCATTTTATCCAGTCTGTATTTGAACCTGTGACAGGTAGATGGCTTTACAAAATTCCCAGAAAAATATATTAAATAACACTTAATACTTAAATAAGGCTAAAACCTTAGTACATGCGCCTTGAGTGCTTAATTTATTACAAGAAGATGTCTACAAATCTAAACACAAGATTCGACTTTATAAAGATAAGAGTGGCCCACTCTTATCTTCAACCTATTTTTCTATATATACAGGCAAATCGTGCTGACATTGTACTTAATAAGAATTAATATTTACAACTTTAAATTGATTCAAAATATTTCTAAATTTAAGATCTGATTATTAACTTGTTGTAAATCAAAAGATTTCACGATCATTAATGTTTAACAGAAATAGTGGACTTAATCAGTGAAGAATTTATTAGCTTCATGCTTCCACAAAATATTGCTTTAGATTTGCCTATACATATAGAAAAATAGGTTGAAGATAAGAGTGGGTTGCTGTTATCTTTATGAAGTTGAATCTTGTGTATTAACAACTTTAAATAAAACTTAAATAATGAAACATTAAGATTAGCTGGTCAAAAAAAGGTACCAACTAAGATCCATTGTATTTTGGGAGACATTATCTCTACTATATACTAATGTTAATCTAATACTATTTCTAATTTAAAATGACATCAGTTTTCAATGGCAAAATCAGTATACTTTAAAGATGACTGAATATGCAAATCAGTTACAATTATTACTTATATTTCAGGGCTTTGTTGTTGTTTTTTGCCCTACATAATTTGATGCAGTAGTAGAATCTAGAGCTCAGAGTCCATGGAATGTAGTCCAGCTCTGTTACTTCCAGAATTCAAACTTTTTAAAGCCATTTAATTATTTATTTATTGTCCTTTATATATATATTTCACAAGTACATAATACCAATTCTTATGCATTTCCGTCCATCAATATATATATATATAATCATTAAAAGCCAGTTAACACTAAGACAATCCCAATATCAATAACAATCAACCAATTTCAAACTGTTGGCAAGGCAACCTCCTTTTAACAATAAAGATGGAATATATACCTATACCTTTATTGTTAAAGGAGATTACCTTGACAACAGATTGTGATTGTTGATTGTTATTGATATTGTTCAGGTAGTGACTGTTTTCATGAATTTACACACACACATATATATATAGCTTTATATTATAACACAGATATGTATACGTTTATACTCATGTATTTAATTAGAGATGTATATATACATACCAACATACATAAGAAAAAAATATTCATAATTTCATTCCCAAAGTAAAATTTTCATGCATTTCTACAAAATTGGCTGACAATATTCCATGATAAAGCAAAAAAAAAAAAATTCTATATTTTTTATAAAAATCAGTCTTTACATAATTAGCAATAAATTTCCTTATTTAATCAATCACATCAAATTAATGTTTAAATGTACATATATAATAGTCCTACCAAATCTGTGATTTTCATATCCATAATTTTAATTATTATCAATTCAAAAACCTATAGACTAAATAAAAAATGTAAAAGTTAATAAAAAATTAATTTTTAAAATTTTAATTTTTTACATTTTATTTGTAGTACTAGAGATGGGCATTATATCGTATAAATTATGAATCATACAATGTATATTTTTAATAAATTACTATTTAATCAAAAAAACTCTACTGCATACAATAAAAAAAGACATACAGCTTTATTGCTCAGGGGTTCATAAGATGTTTGAACTCCAGACCTGCCTGGAACCTTCTGAGCACTGCATACAATAAACACCATTGATTTGACATAATGAGTGAACAAGACATTTCAGATCTTTCTTATTTTGATTAAAATGCTAGTTCTATTTAGATCATTTTAAGACTTAGTTACTAGTTCAATGTGACTAATTCAAAGTATTGGCTTCACTTTTTAAAGGCTCTGATATTTAGATGTTAAGCTATGATTGTCTTAACAACCATTCCATAATTGCTTTTTATATTTGAGATGCTTTATTGTACCATATTTATTTATTCAACAAAATGTACAATATAGTATTGCCAATTAATTTAAATTAGGGTAATATCTTAATTTCTGAAAGCTTTCTGATCTTTGGGTATCAATGTAATTGCCTTATTGAACTTTAGCCAACTACTCTTTATATTTCCTTTTCAATGATACATTGCAATTTTATATTGCACATAAATTATTAGAAAGCTAAATGTAATTTACTTAAACAATCATATATTAAATTAACTCCACAAATTTCAAAGTTGACTGAGAAGTATAAATAAACTCTTTTTAAAATACTGTTTCAAATATCAGATGCATAGTTTCAAGTTCATAAATAGGTGTGTATTTATGCATGATTAATATTAATCCATAATGTTCATGATCTGTTTGGTTACACTATATGTTTTATAAGGATGTGTAATATTTAATTGTAAATTATATCTAAGAGATACTGCTTCAAGATCCAAAATCAGCATTGATGTAATAAAAATAATTTCTAGATAATAACTGTAAATAAACAATTATGCATTTTGACCATATATATGTAATAAAGGCAAATTTTCAGTGTTTTTTTTATGTGTCAAAGCATTGGCCAGGAAGCAAACCCATGAATCAAGGACAACTGCTTGTAAGACAGCTGTGCTGACCACTCGGCCACCAATGCTTGACAATTTTCAGTGTTTTAATTTTATTTTTGCATTTGAGCACATACTAATAATAATATATCTTTTAGATACAAGTGTTATATTTTTTTGAATGTGACATCCAGAAATTTAATAACATCATTAAACAGTCATAATTTTATTTTAAAATGCTAATGGAAATTTCCTAACTGCTTATTTGGATGCACTTTTGAAAAATAAAAATTCTTTGTATATGTTTATTTTAAAATTATTCTGCTGTCTATATAAAATATGATTAGCTATGAGACAAAAAATTAGATTTAGAAAACTGCATAATTAAAGCAAGAGTCAATAAAAAATTAACGTCCTAAAGAATGGAAATTGTCACATAATGGTTAATTTAAAAAATACTATAATGAACCCCATTGGTTGATGTAAAACACATGTGAAAAACACTTCAGAGCAGAACATCATGTCTGTATCACATTCAGCAGTAAAAGCTTAATAAGATTTGAAAAAAAAAAATCTACATACCAATAATAAAATTGAATTATATGTATACAAAATAACTTTGGATTGCATAGCCATCAAGGAAGAAATAATTTATAGGCAAAGAAATAAGAAACTTAGAAATCTAAATATTGAGTGTGGAATGAGTAAATAGATAATCTGTATTATTTTAAAAACAAAAAGAGTGAAAAAAAAAGTGCAAGTTATGAAGAAAGTCTGTAAGTAATTTGCATTATAATATCTGGAAAATATATTGAAAATTTTATTAGTGTTGATTAATAAAAAGCTAATGATTAGTGATAATGTTCTGTGCATTTAAGCACAGTTGGCAGAATATCATTTTTGGGAAAGTAAGATCCTCAGATTGGTCCTAATACTGCCATTTCTGGCACTTAACCAATAAAACCATTTAATTATTTATTTTGTATTATTAGCAAAAGAGTTAACAAAATGCTTATTTGTAAAAAAAAAAAAAAAGCCAAAGAATTGTTTAAAGAACTGAGTGTTAAGACTTTTAGATAACTATTGAGCATGTGAAGTACTATTTTTCCACTAAGTGATGGTTCGCCAAAGTTAAAAAAGAATTTGATTACAGGCATTATGCTCCATATTGAGACTGCTGTGCAGATTAGAATATTGCCAAGAAGAAAGTCATAAAATTTGAAAAGAAATAATTGATGAGGAAACTTTATTTCACAAGTTTTCAACTGTGATGAAACTGGTCTTTCTGAAAGACAATGCTCTGCAGAGTATAACATCAAAGAATAAAATTGCTTTAGCAGCCACAAACCAATGAAGATTTGCTTTTTTTGTGCCAAGCTTCAAAATATTGCAAAATCAAACTTACGCTTTTGTGCTCATGCTTTGTGTACTATTTTCTATTTTTAAAAATATCACACAACCACAAAACATGGGTGGCAAAAAAAAATTTTTTAATGAACAACTGATGTGCTTAGCCCCTGTCTGTAATTACTTAGAAGGATGATGTTTTATTAAAAGCTCTTTTAATTAGAGATAAATGCTCCAACCTATCCTTTGGTTTTGATAGAACATTTATAATTTGAATTTCTTCAAGATTCACTTTTTGACATTAAAAATAATACTTTCTCTCCATCAATTTTTCAAAAATTTATTCTATAGAACTATTTGTGTTTGTCCAGAAAAAAGTTTTTGTTAAATGTTTGAATTTATCTCTGAAGCTATTGTATTCTGATAATGTGTCTCCCAAAAACTTTGAAAGCTTTCACAATAAAAAAAAAGCCTTCTGTAGAAATTTTTTGTATGGCTAGCTTCATCAGCCTGAAGATAAATAAGGAAAACATAGAGATGTTGCCTGAAAATCATTGAGAAGGGAAGTTATTGCTTGTAGATCTGAAAGAGCTTTGTGATAAAGAATAAAGCAAAAGTTAAATTCTGGGCCAACAAAAAGTCATATTATTTTACCTGAGGATCTTAAGAAATTATGCTTTAGCTGATATAAAGTCTTTAAACTTCAAAATACTATCATCTGAATGCTAAATCTGTGAAAGTAGATCTTAACTATTTTAACATTATAAACTTTAAAGATCAAAATATTCCAAAATTCATTCTTTAAAAATAAATCTAAATGATCATCAATCAATGACTTCTAAAGAGCAACCAATTTAGATCAGTAAGAACTATGACTTCTTTTATTCCATTTCTACATGATTTTTATATTGGACAATAATTTTTATTAGAATATATTTTTCTCTTTTTTAATGACTTAATTTTTATTAAAAGTCAACTTTAAATTTACTAATTTTATATTTATTTTTAGATTTACATGTTTGGTTTTTAAATTTTGCTGTTTAAATGATTGTATTAGATGGTTATTTGCTTTTAAACTATTGCTGGTGGTGCAGATTATCTATATAACTATCTATCTATCTATCTATCTATCTATATATCTATCTATCCACCCATCCATCCATCTATCTATCTATCTATCTATCTATCTATCTATCTATCTATCTATCTATCTATCTATCTATCTATCTATCTATCTATCTATCTATCTATCTATCTATCTATCTATCTATCTATCTATCTATCTATCTATCTATCTATCTATCTATCTATCTATCTATCTATCTATCTATCTATCTATCTATCTATCTATCTATCTATCTATCTATCTATCTATCTATCTATCTATCTATCTATCTATCTATCTATCTATCTATCTATCTATCTATCTATCTATCTATCTATCTATCTATCTATCTATCTATCTATCTATCTATCTATCTATCTATCTATCTATCTATCTATCTATCTATCTATCTATCTATCTATCTATCTATCTATCTATCTATCTATCTATCTATCTATCTATCTATCTATCTATCTATCTATCTATCTATCTATCTATCTATCTATCTATCTATCTATCTATCTATCTATCTATCTATCTATCTATCTATCTATCTATCTATCTATCTATCTATCTATCTATCTATCTATCTATCTATCTATCTATCTATCTATCTATCTATCTATCTATCTATCTATCTATCTATCTATCTATCTATCTATCTATCTATCTATCTATCTATCTATCTATCTATCTATCTATCTATCTATCTATCTATCTATCTATCTATCTATCTATCTATCTATCTATCTATCTATCTATCTATCTATCTATCTATCTATCTATCTATCTATCTATCTATCTATCTATCTATCTATCTATCTATCTATCTATCTATCTATCTATCTATCTATCTATCTATCTATCTATCTATCTATCTATCTATCTATCTATCTATCTATCTATCTATCTATCTATCTATCTATCTATCTATCTATCTATCTATCTATCTATCTATCTATCTATCTATCTATCTATCTATCTATCTATCTATCTATCTATCTATCTATCTATCTATCTATCTATCTATCTATCTATCTATCTATCTATCTATCTATCTATCTATCTATCTATCTATCTATCTATCTATCTATCTATCTATCTATCTATCTATCTATCTATCTATCTATCTATCTATCTATCTATCTATCTATCTATCTATCTATCTATCTATCTATCTATCTATCTATCTATCTATCTGCATTTCATTATACTGTTGAATGAACAGGTTGGCAAATGAGCTTCTAAAAATAATTTTGTTTGTTATATGAGATTCTTCTATTATTAAAAATAAAACATACCATAAGTTTAAGCCTAATATTAAAAACTTCAAATTAAGCTTCAAATTACAAATGAAACTAAAATGAAAACAATACAACTTTTTTAATATTCTAGTAAAATATGTTTTAAGATTTTGAATATAAATGGTGGCAAACCACATGAACCACAGATGGAATGGTCTATATGAATATACATTATTTTAATTATATGCTATCAAAAAATGTAAATAAATAAAATTATATGTAAATAAATGAAAAATAAAAATATTAGAACTCATTAATTTAATAAATTTTAAGTCTGTATCACTTATAGTGCAGAAATAGACTTTTTTTTTTCAACATTCTCATTATAACATTTTTAAATACTATAATGCTCAAATGGTGAAATAGACTTGTACAATTAGACAATCCAAGGACAATATTCCCACTGCAACTGAAGCGGTTGCCTTGTTTCTTTCAAGCTATGGCCCCAAATAATAATGAGACACGAATAGAAGTGTTCTGAAAGTGTAACATTGCTGTTAATATAACAACATTTTTGTCTCCAAATAACTAATGGAGAAATGGACATGTATAATTGGACAGTTTTGTGAACAATAATTTCAGCATAAGAAGTTGGGTTTATGTGTGTAAGTCTGGAAGGGCAGGTGAATTTTGTGTCACTGCACTTCTGGAACTATTAATATCCCACTCACCTATCCATACATTTATACTTGAATGTTCAAAATCATATGCATTGAATCAAGTGTATGGGTGCAGATGCGCTTGACACGCACCGACACTCCCTAAATTTCTTTGTAATGATTCTTGTTGATTGCATTGTAAAACTTATGCCTCTTGAATCGTCTTGAGGCACAAATAAAGGCATTTGAAAGTAATCTTAGACTTATTCAGTATTGTTTATTACACATGTTAAAAACACAACCATTTTTCCCCTCTACATTTTCACCAAACATTTGATATTATACAAAATTTCATTTAATAAAATGTTTTCTAATCGTAAAGCAAAAAGTTTTGCACAATTAAAAAAATATATTATAAAATACTTTATTAAGATGAAATAAATATTATCTATTTAGTTGTTAAAATAAAACTGGTAAATTGTTTTTGTAGACATTCTTGTATTTCATACATTAGCGAATATTCTAAAATGGATAAACACCAAACCATTCAACTAATTGCAAGTACAGGGTAGTTGAATTTAAAAATCTGGGCAGGAATATCTTGTGGTAGACAGACTACTATTATGTTTCCATTGAACTAAAAATAATAATGAACAAAAGAGATATTCCCTAAACAAATAATTAATACTAATGAAACTGAATTATCCTGATATGTCAATGGATTTAGAAAGTTAAGCTTCTGACACTCTAATGCCAATTTAATTTTATAAAATAAAAAAATATGGTCTCTGCAGATATATGTTGCTATGTCCAGGCATTGAAATGCAAAGTATAAGTCTGACCTAAAAACTACATATTTAGCAGATCAAAAGCTAGAGTAGCAGCAGTTTAATTCTCAGTACAAGCAATTGTGGAACAGAGATATGAGAATTAAGTAAATTAAGATTGTAATGAAAAAGGCATTGATATGCAGAGATGTATATATAATAAAATTAATATAAGTACAAAGTATGATCCAGAGAGATTATTATAATATAACATAAGTTTGTTACATTACGCAAGTAACAGTGCAAAAACTAAATCTTTAACTGATAGTTAGAATTAGTAAATTAATTTAGGTATTTAGAAAATATAAATGCTAAAGTGTATCAAAATAAAACTAAAGTTATAGTAACCTTTACTTAATTACCTAATCCTATTTTCATTTCCACAGAAATAAAAGTAAAAGTCTTCAGAAATTTCAGATGTGCTTTTTATATGAAGACAATTCAAAACAAAACAACACTCTCCATACAGTAGTGCCATCTTGTTTAATAACAATTATTGTGCTAGTATGAGATAGTGATCATGTGATGTTTATATGAAGACATTTGGCATTCTTATTATAGGGTTTTATTTCCTGATCACTATTGTTCTTTAGAAGTTAAATGTTAAGTGATTAGGGCTTGGCCCCTTGATCATGCATTTACATTCTATTACCATATATGGCTCGTTCTAAAACTTGTCAAACATTAAAAAACTAACTACTCTTTTGTAATTAGTCATTACTGTTACAATAATAAAATGCAAAGTTATTTCAATACACTTGTTTTACATACATTATGTGTGTGCATTGTACATGATTTAAAATGCTTTATTCATAAATTTAATTTTACTATACACGTACATATCAATACATATCTATATTCACAGATATTGAATATATTGTTTCATACATCATACTATGTTTGTACAGATACTACATACATATATAACAATTTATAATATATGCATGTACAGATATTAAACTCCTTCCCTCACTTGAGAAGAAAAGTTTCACTCAAGAAGACTTAGTGATGATTAAATATTCTTTAGGATCATGATGGTCTTAGTAATACTATATGTATAGCTTCTCATATAGTGAATAAGCTTCAAGAAATAAGACTTTGCTTAATTCTGCTTTAGCTTAGTTCACGTGCTGTAAAATTTCTTTGTTAGCCATGCCTAATACTATAATAACTTTTTCTATTACTTTGCTTTCTATTGCTTCAAGTTTTCTGTTGTTACATCCTCTCAAGTTGTTCATGTGTCTGCAGATTGTGATTCTTGATTGTGACTTGAATTTTACTATCTATTCCTATTTACTTAGTAATAACCCATTACCCCATGTTTTTTAAAGTTATCATGTTCTTCTTCAATGTCTTCATTCTTGCATTTATCTTTGGCCAACTAAACTTGTGCTAAATTAATGGAAGATTGCAGCTTAATTTTCTGCCCAGAAGTAATTAATACAATGATGCCCCACTAGCTACTGACAGTATGTTGACTGATTAAGCACAGGTGATCACACCTTATGCACTTTGGTCATGTCAGTTCTTTTAAAAGCCTGTTTCCATTCTTGGATCATGTTTTCAACAAATCAATTATATTCAGGCCAAGATCTATGCTTTCTACATGACTCTTTTATATAACATTCCAATTTGACTAAGATATATTCCATCTCAATATTTGATACATGTCTGAGGAAGCCTGTAATTAGAGATCTCACAGGTATTATATATATTTGTGACAATTGTGTGACAAATCATTCCGGATTTATCCTGTTCAAAACACAATTTATTAACACTGGGAAAATATATATCTTCAAAATTCAATTCAATCAATAAGCTTATATACCATTTATACACTAGAGAAGCCAAGCTATATATGTTTTAGGTGATTGATGTGCTTTTAATCAGCAAGTTAAGGGTTTATATAGCCTTTAATATTATTTATGGGCCTTAAGATATAGCTATGATGCAGAATCTTCATTTTGGCTATTCCCAGACAATTTCTATATATTTGTCCCAAACTATCATGGTCATTTCTTGGGACTAACACTTGTCTTGTATTTATACACAACTTTACCTTACTGATAGGTGTTCACCCACTATCTAAAAAACTTCAATAAAATTCTGATAGCAGTGAGCAGGCCAGCTCTTTCTAATTCTTTTCAGTAGCAATTGATAATCTTTGCTCACTTTTTTTCTCTTCATTAGTACTTTATAGCTTAGAATTATAGACTTTAGTTCTTTGATATCATTTTAAAGAGGTTACCTTTTAAACATATCTTGGTAGAATGTCAGAATTCTGGATGAAACTTTCATTTCTATACAATACTTTGTAATCATACCCTGACAGTAGATTTATTGAGAATATTATTTTTGAGCTTAAATGGTTTGGAATTACTTTGTTTTAAACAAGATTTGCAGTAGTAGTATGTGTTAAATAATCATCTTAAATATTCTGTTATACAGATACTGATGAAATATTTATCTGTGCATACTATGACTTGTACTTCCTTGGCTAAATAACAGTAGTTTTTTTCAGGGATAGCTTTGTCCATGACACAAAACTTATTGGTGTCTCATTATTAAAAATAGGATGACATAATACTACCTTCACGGTATACTCAAAAGCATCTATTGTCCACTGTTACATCTAGTTTATTGTCATGGTATATAAAAAAACTGTTTAGCAGTAAGGACCTGCATCCTAATAAAAACTATTTGGCATTAAGGGTCTGTATTCCAATAACAACTAGTTGGGAATAATGGCCTGCATCCCAATGAAAGTGTACCTTCCTCTGCTGCTAGCTAAAAAAACATTAATCCTCAAATTACTAAGTGATTAAAATAGGAAAAATGCTCGGGTTAAATTGTGTTATTGTGACTGACATGAGAGAAAACACAAACTTGTAGAGTTCACAGAAAAAAAACTATATATTGTGAATTTTTTAGCAAAAACAGAAATGGACATTGAAACATCCAAATGTATATTTTGATTGTCAGAAAATAAATATTTCAATCTTGCAGTGTTCTTAAAATACTCAAAATAGAAAATGATAAAAATATTAGTAAGGTGTAAGATACATGTTGATGCAAAATAAGGAAATTAAAAATAATTAAGAAAACAGTATTACCTGTTGACATTTTTCATCTTTATCAAACAATAAATTAGAACTTGTGTAGTTCAGCTGTGACTGAAATCAATAAAAAGAAAAGCTGATACAAAAGAAACACTAATTTAACAATAATTTTTTTTATTGAGAGAAGATAATATGACAAAAACTGGGGAATATGATTTCTTTAATGAGTCATTAAAAAAATTGAATATCTAGAAGTTTATAAAATAATGCAAAAAATATGATTGTGAATTTGCATTGAAAGTTACAAAAAAATGTAAAATAGTCAAAAGTATTAGAAAAAAGTTATTTCAACAAAATAAGAAAAGGTGAACCTATTACTAAAAAAGATATGGCATCATAAAATGTGTTAAAGAACAACATAATAATAAAGAACAAGAAAACAAAGTACCCACCCCCCTACAATCATTTCATCCTACGAATTGCCATGTATTTTAAAGGAAGAGTTGTGTCCATGCAATTAAGTCTATGAAGAAGAAAAAAATCTTCAGGAAATGGTAAAATTGTTACTGGTGTTTAAAAAAAAAGCAGTTGAAATAAAAAAAATGGCAATGCTCTATCCCAAATAACTAAACCACTGAATATCATATGATCCCTGTTTCTTATGTTTACATAAGCTGTTTACACAAAAGCTAAACTAACCATACAGTAACACCACCAGTGCAAGCCAGAGTAATCAATCAATGCAAGAAGTTTTGTGCATAAAATCCCTATCTAGTGCTTACTCATCCAATATCCCCAGACTAGTTTCCAGCTTGTGGCTTTCATCAGTAAGGAGCCTTTGATCTGACAGAACTTCACCTAGATCTTATGATCTAATGCAATCCTCCAGCAGCCACCTTTTACTTTTTTAGACAACTATAAAGCTTCCAGTCTAAAATGAAAACACAACAATGTTTTCAAGATAAGCTCATTAACTTGTATAGTTCTAAAGATCTGAACTCATTTTAGCATCCATACTTTTTGGTGTCTTTGGTTCTTTAATAACCATAGTTACCATAATTCTATTGGACAGGATTAGTTTTAAACCATTAAATATGATCACCATTTCTTATGCTTGCACAAGCTATTTACACAGAGGCTAAACTTTCCATACAGTAGTACCACCAATGCAAGCCAAAGTAATCAAAAGATGCAAGAAAATTTGTGTATAAAAACCTTATCTAGTGCCTACTCATCCAATATTCCCAGATTAGTGACTGTAGTTATTAATGAACCAATGACAGCAAAATGTATGGATGCTGAACTGAGTTCAGATCTATACAATTATACAAGCTAATAAGCTTGAATTGCAAACATTATTGTGTTTTTATTTTGGACTAAAAGCCTTATAATTAGCTAATAAGATAAAATGTGATTGCTGGACAGTTGCATTATATCCTAAGCTCTAGGTGCAGTGCTCTCAGATCCAAAGCTCCTCACTGATGAATGCCACAATCTGGAAAATAATCTAGGGATATTGGATAAATAGGCACTAAATAGAGATTTTATGCATAAACCTTCTTGCATCAATTTATTACTCTGGCTTGCACTGGTAGTGCTACTGTATGGAAAGTGTATCATTTATCCCAAATGTCTATATGATAAAAATCTACCAGATGATTGTAAGAACAAAAAAGTAATATTAATAATTTGTAAAGAAGATATTAAAAAATTACAGACCTGTCAGTCTTTATGAGTTCTACACAAAAGTTTTACCATATTCATTTCAACTTGTCTAAATTGGATTATAACCAATCTAAAGCAAGCTCGATTTAAAAGTGATTTTAGAACAATAGATCACAATCAAGTATTGAAAAAAGTCATTGAAATAACCAATTAATATAAGATACTATTATCATTTAGATTTATAGATTGTAGAAGGATTTTGATTCTATAAGCATTTAAAACATTGGATAATCAAAATATTGACCAGGAGACTACCACTGCCATATTCTAAAAAATATTAGATGCAACAGCATGCTAATACTAAGAACATTAACAAGGATAAGAATGAACTTTAGAGTGATTTCATATCTCCAAAATGTTGTACTGCAGTTTTAGTATGATTATTTTGGAAATTGGAAGCTAAGAAGATAATAAAAGTAACTGGAAATTGTTTCAGTCATGTAGATTTTGCAAATAAAATGATTGTTTTTGCAAATAATATTTCAAATCTTCAGAAAACTTTGCAAGAGTTATCAGATGAACATTAAAAGTAGGATTAAAGATAAATGCTTAAAAGCCTCTAATGCCTAATGGATTTTATCAGAAATGAAAATAAAGATAATCATGAATCAGATAAATAACTACAAATACCTTGTTCAGATTATTAATACAGAGAAAAATGTGATGGATAAATTAATCATAGAATTAAACTTGATAGAATGCTTTGAAAAATAAGTCCATACTTTTGAAAAGAGTTGTTTTTAATAATAAATGTGTTTATGGATCTAAAGCTTGGACACACAACAAAAAAAGCAAAGATATAGATTAGTAATAATAAAAAAAAGATTAAAAATAAAATGCATGAATGAGAGAACAAGCAGGTGTCACTGATATCTTTGAAATAATTAAGAAACTGAAATGAAGCTATTGCTAGATGAGATGATAATAGATGGTTAGTTAAAGTTTTAAATTGGATTTTAAGAGATTTAAAACACTTTGATGAATGAAATAAGACAATGTTTTGATATTTTGCAGAGAAAAGATATCATGGATCAGAAAAATTGAACTTTATTCTGCAATAGATCAATCATGTTGATGATAAATAACTAATACAAAATGCATACAATGCTAAAATGATATGAGTAATAAAATACCCAACAACTTTTAATTCCAACAACTAATCTTGCTACCTAGATTATATGACTAATTTATAAGTTAAAGAAATGAATCCATTTTTCATTTCAGTATGACATTGATAAATGGCAAATAACCTCATAAGTCAATTTAGTGTTATAATCCAGAATGAATATTTTAATTAGTTAAACCATTATTTTAAATATAGTATTCACAGAATTGTAGATTGCCAATATATTTGTCATGCTAGATATCATTGGTCAAGCCATTAGCATCTGAAAAAGAGAGAAAAATAATATCCCATAAAATATTTGTGTTCTATATTAAGCAATGTCATTATTAATAAATAGGTCAATGTATTTTATAGAGGTAAATCAAATTTGCATTTTCCTAGAAATATTTTATAACACTAGATGATGGAAGTTTCCAATATTTTACCTATGTAGGAAAGTTGATTATACTTATATCCATGCTAAATCCATTGTTTACCTTTTAACTACGATTATGCATTTATAGATGTTGATATTTTTTTTTTATAAAAAGTTTATTTCACTACATTAATTATTCTTATTCGCAGTGTGAGGAAATAATTTGAAATTGATAGCATCGTATCAAAATGTCATAGAAATGCTAATATGGTTTGTTCTAAGCATGTAAATAATGCAAATTAATAGTTTAATAAAATTTTAGGAGTTCATGTGTCATTAAGCACTTTAGTAGTAAACTCGGTACAATGGTTCCAATAATTTTCCAAATTGAGGTTTGTTTTAACTTAAAATAAAATAATATGTCAAATTAAATCAGTAAACACATAACTGAACTATTGGGATACATTTGAACTGCATTAATTGTAGTAATTTCTTTTAATCCAGAATCATCTATGATAAGCTCGAGTAATCAAATGCAGTCGTTGAAATAGAAAGATAACAATGTCTTGTAATGTTTTGTTTAGTATATTTAGATTGTTGAGTTATCTAAATTTAGCATAAAATGTGGAAAGATGGCAAATAGAGGCTTAAAAAATAAAATCTATAGTTAAGAATTTCATGACAGATGGCTAAATGTAGAATAAATGAAACATTTGTCAAGCTCGAAAGGATTTTTTGCTAAAGCAAACAGTCAAGATACCCAACTTAAGCTACAGACAATATTTAAAATAATTAGACTACACCTTCATGCATATAGAACTTAAATGTCATATTTATTTATGTTAAAGAATGTTATATTTCTTTGAATTACACTCTTTACTTCAAGGAAATTAAAAAATGCGTTTAAGATTTTTTAAAAAAAAATCGGAAAAAAGGTGAAAAATCTATACTTCTCAAAAAATTGTTTCATTATCCTCCCACCACTATTAGATCAAGCTTTAAGAATGTTGACCTTTAGAAGTGTTCAAAACTTTCTCCATTACTTAATTAAAAATCTGAATTTTTAACGTGGGGGGGGGGGATAGAAAAAAAGATTATTTGTACATATCAAAAATAATATATATATATATGTCTTGAATATAAATTTTTTTTTTTAATCAATCCTTTGAAACTTTTCTCTTTGATAAAAAATAAATTATGATATTTCATCATCATCATCATCAATCATCTATGATGATGCAAGTAATTATAATATTATAAAGAAGTTTTAAATTACAATGTAAATCTTAAAATAAAGATGTTATAATAAATTGTAAGTGAAGGACAAGTAATGGCATACTATTACTCATAATTTTAAAAAAAAAACGCCATTATTTTAGGCATTAGGCATAGTACTTCTTGGCTAGTCATATCAACCTGCTTCCGGTCATCGCACACAACTTTTAATGCTTAACGATATATCATAAATTAATGAAGTTTTTATGCTATTATCTGTCTGTTGCATTGTTTTGAAATATTCTTTTATGTAAATATTCTTTGCAATCTTAAATTCACAGCTGGATTTGTTAAGTGTGTGTATGCTTTTTTATAAAATTTAAAAATAATCTGCTTCGTCCAAAAGAAACTTATTTAAACAAATCACATGTCTTGTCTTTTTGCAGCTTAATGTTTTAAAGTAATTAATTACTTTAATATCTTGATTTATTACCTTTTAATGAGATCCAACTAATCTTCTAATAAGTTGAATGAAACTTACTGAACAAATTAGTAAAAAGATCAAAGGTGGTAATTAATGAACAGTTCATTAATAGTTAATTAATAAATTACTTTCTGATGAAAAAGAGTGAAACAGACACTCTCTACAAGTTGATTAAAGTCTGTCTTTTAAATAATTAAGTAGAATATGAAGATATGCTGTCAGAGGTACGAATTATTTGTTACTCTCGTCAAATATAGTACTCAAATCTATTAATAAGTATATAACATATAAACAGAAATTTATACGTTATCAATCAGTTTAAATATCTTACTACATGTTCAATTATAATAATATTTATTAGTGAATTATTAACAATATACTGGCAATGCATATCGATTCATAATAATAAATAAATTAAGGCAGCTTAATAAAATTAATTAAAAATACGATAAAAACTATTGATGTGATGTGATGCATTATGGCTTCTTCTTTCTTAGAATCAGGAATCTCTCAGTCACTATGCCCAAAGAAACCTGTTAGCCACTTTACCTTCCCTTTCCATTCCCATCCTAAGTTTTTCCCATATTCTTCTCTATCCTGCTCCATCCCATTTCCCCACAACATTTTCTTTGTCAACTCTATGACCTTTATATATAAACCCCCCTGATCTTTTCCCAAACCCAGCACACAAACCAAGAACCCACTCTTTTATACTCACTTTGTTTATATCTATTCTCCCACAACTTTATTATTTGTACCCTTTCTGCTTGTGAGCATTTACACTCAATTAACAGATGCCTAATATTTTCTGTGACTTCCTTACATAACTTGCAGACTAAACCACTCATATATTTCCATTTATGTGTATATTTCCTTGTTGCTAACAATCATGTTTGAACCTTAAACAATAAACTACTTCCCTTTCTATTACTGTAATTTCACTCACATCCAATATGCTGTTTACTTCTATGGATATTTAAACTCTTTTTACTCTCCATACTTGTTCTCCATTTCTCCAACTCTCTATTTTTATTAATGCATCTATTCTTCTAACCCATACCTTGCCACTATAACATTCAACAATTTTAACTAACACAATCATCCCACCTTTTGTATAAGTGTACTGATATAGAGTCTTTATCCAAATCTTCTGCATACCATACTACCTTTCTCACCTATCTTATTGCCTGCCCTTTACTCATAACCCAATTAAATACTATTTTATTATTATCCATAAACTGCAATCTATAAAACATTTTCATTTTGCTTTTTGCATCTCTCATATAAAAACTTCATCATTCCATTTCTCCTTGAATTTCCTCCTTTGCCATCCATACATCTGCATCTAATGCATGTCTTCCTACTTCTTTTTTGTACTTTTTTAAAGTAATCTAACACCCCTTTACTAACACATAAGACATCATTAGAGATGTGATATGATGTACTGTAGCTTCTTCTTAAACAAAGTCAAAAATCTGTCAGCAATTATACCAAGAAAAACTTGTTAGCTACTTAATTTTACATTTCCCAGTCTAAGTTTTCTCATATTCTGCTTCCTCCCATTTCCACAACCTAATCCTTGTTAACTCTATAGCCTTTATATCTAAATCCCCCTTATCTTTTTTCAAACCCAGCATAAAAACAATAATCTACTTTCTGTATAATCACTTTTTTCATATTTATTTTTCCATAACTTCATTATATGTGCCCTTTCTGTTTTCAAACATTTACATTCAATTAACAAATGCCTAATATTTTTTATTATTTCCTTACATAATTTACAAACTAAATCACCCATATTTTCCATTTACATGTATATTCTCTTGTTGCTTAAGATCCTGTTCGAGCCTTAAACAATAAACTACTTTCGTTACTATTATCATATATTAACTCTCATCTAATATTCTGTTTATATCTATACATATTTAAACTCTTTTTACTCTCCATACTAGTTCTCTATCTCTCTAACTCCTTATTCTTTATTAATAAATCTATTCTTTTATCCCATTCCTTACCCCTATAACACTCAACAATCCTCCTAACACAATCTCCCATCTTTTGTACAAATATACTGATATAAATTCTTTATCCAAATCTTTTGCATACTGTATTACCTTTCTCACACATCTTGTTGCCTGCCCTTTACTCATAACCCAATTTAATACTATTTTGGCTATTCTTTTATTATCCATAAACTGCAATCTACCAAACATTTTTATTTTACTTTTTGCATCTTTCATATAAAAACTTGACCATCCCATTTCTCATTGAATTGCTTCCCTTGCTGTCCATACATCTGCATCCAATGCATGTCTTCCTACTTCCCTTTGAACTTTTTCTAAGTAATTTAATACCCCACTACTAACATATAATGCATCATTACCATATGTTAACCCTACTACTGCAATTCCTTTCCATATAATTTTAGCTACATCATATTTATTATATGAAAACGCTGTTAATTTCTTTATCAATTCTTTTCTTTTCTTTGTATCATTATCAATTTTTTTTCCCATTCATCCAAATAATTTTTCTGATTACTTAAAATAATTCTCAAATAACTATATCTATTACCACACTTAACTTAATATCTCCCAATAAAAATTCTACATCTTTTCTTTCCCCAGTGTTAACCATCATTATTTTTGATTTTTCTTCACTAAATCTAATCCCCATCTCTTTACCCACCCTTGCACATCTAGTGGTATTAAATTGCATCTAAACATTCTTTTTTTTTTAATTTCTGGAAATATGTAAAACTAAAATTAAGAAATAAAAAAGCAGACCATTTAAAAAAAAAAAAAAAAGACTTCCTATTCATACAAATGCACTAAAAAATTTAAAAAAATGTTCTTCTGTTTTTTCAAATAAAAACATGGGGGGGGGGGTCAGGTTTAGAAATTATGTCTATGCCAAACTATTCATCAGAACACTTACAGCTAATGTCCTGTTCTTGTATCAATACCAATTTATTTGTCAAATTGCTTCATGCTTTGAAAGTTAAAGAGAATTTATTTTTTCTTGATCTTCCAAGCAATCTCCATAATCACATTTCCTATACTAGCACATTAATTGTTGATAAACAGAGCAAAACTCTCCATACAGTATTGCCACCTGTGCTAAACAGAGTAATCAATGGATGCCAGAAGGCTTGTGCATAAAATCCCTATCTAATGCCTACTCATCCAATATCCCCAGACTAGTTTCTGGCTTGTGGCCTTCATCAGTGAGGAGCTTTGGATCTGAGAGCACTGCATCTAGATCTTAGGATCTAATGCAACCCTCTAGCAACCACCTTTTATCTCTACTTAACTACAAAACTATGAGAATGAAATTGAAAACACAAAAAATATTTTCAATCCAAGCTCAATAGCTTATATAGTCATATGGGTCTGAACTCAGTTCAGCACCCATACATTTTGGTGTCTTTGGCTCTTTTACAACCATAGCTATGGTTGTAAAAGAGCCAAAGACACCAAAATGTATGGGTGCTGAACTGAGTTCAGACCCATATGACTATATAAGCTATTGAGCTTGGATTGAAAATTTTTTTGTGTTTTCAATTTCATTCTCATAGTTTTGTAGTTAAGCAGAGATAAAAGGTAGTTGCTAGAGGGTTGCATTAGATCCTAAGATCTAGATGCAGTGCTCTCAGATCCAAAGCTCCTCACTGATGAAGGCCACAAGCCAGAAACTAGTCTGGGGATATTGGATGAGTAGGCATTAGATAGGGATTTTATGCACAAGCCTTCTGGCATCCATTGATTACTCTGTTTAGCACAGGTGGCAATACTGTATGGAGAGTTTTGCTCTGTTTATCAACAATCTCAATATTATTTTACTGCGATATCAAAGTTCCTCATGGAACTATGAGCTATTTATTTTGTATTTGCCAATCTTCTTGCCTGCTATGTTTTATGCACAATATCTGTTGTGTGCATGTGTGTGCAGTAATCACTCAACAGTGCCATCTTTGTCCCAATACTTCATAACAAAGTTGAACATAATTGGACCAGGCTCAACTATCAAGTTAGTTTTATAAATTAGTCAGAGTTTTATATTTTTATTTCTAACCTATAACTAATATTAGCTCATTATTTTTTATGAATGGTTTTATTGTTTGTAGGTTAATTTATTGAAATAAATAAAATAAAAAAATAAATAGCATGCTTAATCCCTACCTTATTTGTACATTTTTCAAGTACCTGGAAAATTTTTGAATTTACTTTAAAATACATACCAGTGTATATGTTGATATTTTTTATTACATAAAAAATAAGAAGATATTAAAAAGTTAGGACTGTTTACAGCCATAAATACTTTACTAAGAAATATAATAATGAAGGATAATTACACTATTGGGGTCTAGGAAATAATAAGTTGCACAATTCTTGACAGAGAAAAATGTGTAAGTTCTGAAAAACTATTGTGGTGCAAGTGCTCAGACTAGTACTTAAGTAATTATTATGTTTGCAGAATATTGTAGATGTATATATACATGTTAAGTTCTCTTTCTAAACACAGACTGATATGTCTAGGTAAAAGAGTAGTATAGCAAATACTCTTAATCAATGTTTTTAGTTTTATGCCATTGTTTTACATTTAATTTCTGACTTTGGTTTTTATTAGTAAAAACTTAGAATTCAAAACTTGTTCTAATACATATCTGCTTATAATAGACACTTTTAATTTGCTTGAAATTAAAAAAAAACATTAAGATTGCAAATTGAAGCCAATTCATTTGCATAGTTATATAAATTTGATTCTATGTCAATAACTGTATGTTTTAGTGATTATGATTATATTCTAAATATTGACACTTTTTGTTCTTTGGCTCAAAAGTTAATATAAGAAATGTCACATGACTTTTAGTCATAGCCTTCTAAGGATAGTTATAAATGATTGTATTGCAAAATATCCAGTTCACAAGTAAACTTCTGAGTTTAGACTTTATCAGCGAATTGGAAAAGGAAGGAGAGAATTGTATTTGGATGATAATGAGTAAGCTATGAGAATCATGTGTCATTTTGTTAAAAGCATTCTCCTTATATACTAGATTCTGTAAAGTTAAGATAGACTTCTGAAAGTCATATAAATAATACTTCTTCAATATGACCTAGTAGTATTTTGTTATTTTTTATGCTGTTCAAAGGCATATTCATATTATGATGATGAATTCATTTTACTTTAATGCTGGTCATCCTTTTCTTATTTCAGCATTGATCTTTCAGAGTATTATACACTTTTCTAATGAATTAACTCAATTCATGATATGGCCAAAATAGAAAAATCTAATAGTAAGAATTTAAGTCAAAACTGATCATTTATCTCTTTGTTTGATTTCCTGACTGTCTATTATATTCTCAGAATTTTTTTCCAGTATTCTAATTCTAAAATATTAATACTGTTTCTAAGAGTTTTTCAGTGATCATCTCTGACTCTGAACAGAATCATAATACAATAAAATCATTTATAATAGAATCAACAGTATTCAAGTGTTAGTGTTTCCTGTGGCATCCATGTCAGATTTGATCATAGACTGAACACCTCTGATCTTATTTTGTTAAAGAAACATGACAGATAACTAAGAATTTTTTATGACAAGATTGTCCTGTGTTAAGGTTCTTTTGACTGTTGTATTTTTTAACGATAACGAACAAAACAAGAAAACAAAAACTGTCAACTACTTTTATATCTTCATTCTTAGTTTTGAAGTGAGTATCTGACCTTTTTGTTATACATTTTTGTATTTCTTATATGTAGCAATTGTTTTATCATTTCATTCCAATTCTTCAACCTTTCTAATGAAAAATAAAACTGCCTTAAATAAAAGTGGCTATTGTCGAGGCAATGAGAGTTTTATATTAGTTCTTTTTTTATTCTATTTTATTAAGATTATTTAGATATCTGTCAGCCAATTAATTATTTGATTGTCTATATCTTTGATTTCATTATCCACAAACTTAAAAAAAAACACTTTTTCTTCAGGTAAACAATACATCTAATCATTCAATATTGATCAGTAATTGAATATTTCACTAGGCTTAATTAGCAAATAAAATCAGGGTGGAAATATGCTTAAATCATTTACCATTTAGCATTTGATGTGTAGTAAAAAATATCTTTTATTTATTGTTGGGCTTTTAGATGTATCATTTTAATTAATTTTGAACCAAAATTTAAATTAGTTTGAAACCAAAAAAATGTAAAATTAACTCTGCTACTAAATTGAAAGTTTTAGCCATTTATACAGCAAGCCTTTAATCAGTTATTATGATACAAATAGCTAACTTGTATTTAAGAAAATGAGATCATTGCATTACATAGACTATATATTTTTATGATCTTCTATTTTAACAATTATTTTAATGTTCATTAAATGATAGCTAAACCTACTCAAAAGTGTTAATTCTGCTTTGTGATACAACTCATTTTTAAATAAAGTGGCTTTCAAGTAAATATTTTAAGTATATAAATATTATATAAATATTGTGTTCAAACTTATGAGGATTATGACTCTATTTAAATGGAAAATGAATTACCATGTTTTATCTCATTTCAACTTGGTCAAACTTGAATAAAAGAAATACAGGTTATTTAAGTTTTAAAGCAATACTATGCATAAGACTGTGTCCCATGTCAATTTTTGGGTGTAAATGATGATATAATTATCACATTGCCATTTGTAATTCTTCTTGTTAATCATGTGAAAAGGTGCAATATCTGTGTTCAATATTCAATGGAGTATACCTCTCAATAAAAACTTTATAACCATAAAACTTATTTCAGAGCAATTTATGGATTTTATAGGAATTCCTAAAATGAACATAACTGATTATATATATATATATATATATATATATATATATATATATATATATATATATATATATATATATAAATACTGTGTATATCAGTTGAACAAATTTAATGTTATTGTTTAGTCTAACAAGAACTTATGAATACTTTAGTTTCACACAGTTTTGCTATATACTTTGAGAAACTCATTTTTAATTTCTTAAATGCTTTGTCTGGTAATCTTCACTAATTATCTTGTACTATTTTTTCTAACAACTAAGAATTATAGATGTTCTAAGCATATGTTGATACTTATACATAATTTGTAATTAATAAATTTTATTTTATAAAAAAAAGAATTATAAATTTATTTAAATGCCCATTGATTACGTAAGTAATATTTACTAAGGCTGTAAACCTTAAGAATATGCACATGAAAATGTGAAGGTAGGGACTTCTACTGGTCTTAACCACAAGCTTACACTTTATGATTTTTTATATTTTAAGTGTTTATATTTTTTAATAACTTTGTATTTATTTTTGATAGTTGCAAGAATTAAACCTTGTAATTTATTTTTTTCTCTTAAATCATTCTGCTAAAAAAGATTTGTATTGGAGTCTAATCTGTTAAAAAAACATCCTATTTTATAAAAATAGTAACAATTATACTTTTAATTTTTTTAAATTTAGTTGTGTTTAAAAAGTCATTTACTACAATATATATATATTTATCCTTTCATGCATTTTCAATATATTTAATTTTAATTTTTTGAAATTTCCTAATATTTTCTGTAATGCATGTCTTTCTCATATTTGTTAACCTTTCTTCATGAACTCTTCTTTTTATCTTTTTCAGACTTTGGATGTACTCAGTTGACTTTTTTTTTTTATATATGTGTGGGTTTTTTCTTTAATGGTTCATTTAAAATTCCCTTCTAATTTCCTGTAAACTTTGATTATTTTTTTTTAGTTTGTTAAGCTTACTAGAAATAGAGCTCTTTTTGACCTAAATTTATTTTTAGTAGTATAATATTATCTTCACCAATTTTTATCTAATATTTGAATTTATTATATAAACAGTTTTCTCTTTTAACCAATAACTAATATTAACAGTCTTATTATCTATTTATCTTTTTAACATATGAACTTATATAAATCTTTTTTTTTTTCAATACTTTATCGATTGTTTTCATTCTGAAAAATGTTGAGATTACATTCAGTATATCTAGGGTCTTAGTATTATAATTTTTGAAAATAATTTTACTTATTGATCATCCAGATTAGCCGAATCTTGTATGTATCTAAATTACACCTTTTAATTATCTTTTGTAGATCTTAAATTAATGGAAAGATGTTTAAATCTCTACATAATAAGCTGGATTAATCTAATAATAGTTTCACCTGCTATTTATTTAATAATTTAATTATAGTTCTGTCAAAAAAAAAAATCAAAAATTTATTTTTGTTAATTGTATATAAGTAAATAAAAACAGTACCACCAAAAAAATTAAAAACGTTTTAATTGAACTATTTATATACGTAATTCTAAACAATAAAATTTTAGCTTAAAATGGACAAAAAAATTACGTTTCAAATAGTATTATAATCGTAAGATATTTACAAAATAATTATATAAAAAATACATTAACTACTTTTATGAATGATAATTTATGCTGCATACGTTTAAAATTGCACGTAAAAAAAAATGTCATATATGTTTTCTTTTACTTCATATCACATAATCTCTAAACTAAATCTGAAGATTTGGATTGATGATCCCTGAGGCGAGTTTTTTCTTATATCTATATAAATAAAACACACAGTGGGGAATTTCTATATGAAAAATCAAACTGAATTGGTAATTTTAAATTAAAGAACATCAAAGTTTCTTATTCTTCGTTGAATTTTAATAACTAGTTAGTTTGATAAATTTTATTTCTTTATTGGTAAATTTACGAGAAAAAGTTAACTTTGAATGTAAATAATTTTATATCATAAAAAAGGAGTTATATTTGGAATATTGTTTACATCCTAATAAAGTGGGGGTTGATTAAAATATTGGATTTCAAATATATTATAAAACGTAAATGTATTTAGTTGTTTTTTTAGTAATCCAAAATAATTTGCACTCTTAAATTCTCAAATATTTCCATATTTAGTTAGTTTGTTTAGATGTTAGTAAGGTATTTACTATTGTCTAGAGTCAATTAAAATATCAACTGGAATTAAGCCAGGAGATATAAGAAAAGTAATTTAGGAAGATAATTATCTATTTAATAAAAATAAAAATTCTGTAATCCTTTTTTTTTTTTTGCCTTTTCTCTAAAAAGATATTTTAAATAATAATTCTATAGAGATTTGAACTCAGACTTTTACACAATCTTCAACTATCCATGCTATCTCATACTGCTGGCATACTTGATCACACATGTCGAAAAGATAAACAATAATCAATAGACATAGTTACTGGTAAACCAGCACTCATCACATTAAAGTATGAAGATTGGCTATCTTAATATATGCTGAGCATTGATTGTATATATATATATAAAGATGATAATCTGGACCTACTGATGAGTGCTGGTTTGGCACAAAATACATATATTGGTGATTATATTTTTGATGTGTGTGTGATCAAGTGGGTCAGCTGTATGAAATAGCATGGATAGTTGAGGATCATGTGAAAGTCTGTGTTCAAACCCCCTATATATTACATATTGGAATGCAGGTATGAAAAGCTTGTACTGTAGAAAAAATTCATATATTATAATAATTCTAGAAGAAGTTGTTTACTTGATTTCTCCTAATGTTCTCCCAAAAATAAATAAAAAAACACTCTTTTCCAGCATTAGAACAACTATTTTTATTCTATTCATTCTTTGTTTTTTAGATGCCATTACTGCTTCAGCCCAACCTCTAAAAACTGCTATCATATTTCTTCAACAAAATAAATTAGTAATAAAACCCTTGCACCTCCAGATATATGTAATCATATGAAATTGCTACCATATGCAATTACTAACCTTACCAACACAACTGTAAACACTGGTCATTAAAATTAGGATATGATTTCTCTTTCATACCCTATACATATAATTAAGCATATTGTTTACTCATTTAAAATTAATACATAATAAATACATTACCCAATTGACTACTAACCCATAAAACGATTTTAAATCTAACAGCATATTTTCTGTCCTAATCAATTCTCTACTACTTCTATAAAATTTCTTTTAAAACAAATTTAATAACAAATATTTATATGTATACAAATAGGCACAATTAACTGGCTTGACTAAGTAAAATATAACTTGGGTATATATGAAATAGACACTATATACCTAAACTAATATAAACCATGTAACAACATACTTAAACAATAAAGACAATGTTAAAAGTAAACATTATATAAATGCTTATCACTGGTAAATTAATATAATTTAACATCTGCTATTTCTTGTCTTATTGTTATCAATATACTAAAAAATAGACAATTAAAAAATGTACAAATACATAAAATTAAAAACAGAAAGAACCATGGATGCATAATCAAATGAGTCAACAGATAGTTAAAATATGATGGATCTGAGCAAATTCACATCCAGTTATACATTTTTTATTGAGCTATTTCATTTTAAAGATAAATTATTAACATGTTATCAATTGTTATATTATATGGATGAAAAATATATTTCTAGTGTTTTTAACTAAATTTATAATAATAAGTATTAATAAGAGTAGCAAAGTCTTCATACAGTAGTGCCACCAAGTGCAAACCTTCATAATCAATGGATGCAGGAAAGTTTATACATAAAATCTCTATCTAATGCTTGCACTTGGTGGTACTACTATATGGAGAGTTTGATACTCTTATTAACAGCATATGTAAAGCATATGAAATGGTGATCATGTGAATAATAAGTATTAAAACAGAAAAAACTTTCCATACAGCTTGAGCAAGCATAAGAAATGGTGATCATATATTATTATTATCTGTTGAAACTAATTTAATGGTGATATCTGATCATATTGCTCATGCCTTATCTGATCAGCAGCAATTAGACATTGTATATTTTGATATGACTCAGGCATTTGACAAAGTTTCATATATTAGACTTTTGTATAAACTTAAAACGTTGGGTGTTAGTAGTCCTCATTTAGTCAAATGGTTTTCTAATTATTTGAGGGGTTGTAAATCTTATGTGCATAGGGATAAAACCAATTCTCTTTTTTTTTGATAATATGATAGGTGTTCCTCAGGGTGGAATATTGGCACCATTGCTTTTTAATGTTTATATGTGTGATCTTGATCATAGCATAAAAAATGGTATGATACTTACTTATGCTGATTGTAAGTTATTTAAAAGAATTATTACTTATAGTGATCATATTGAGGTTTAAAAAAATATAGATAGTTTTATTATATGGTATAGGTATAACAATATGGAGATTAATATTAATAAAACATGCATTGTTTCCTATACTAATAAAACTGAAAAATCTGTTTATCAATATAAAATTGAGAATATGGTTATTAAATATAAAGAGTTTGTATCCGATTTGGGAGTTATATTTTGTAGTAATTTTACTTTTAATGCACATATTAAATATATTATTAATAAAGCATACAGAAAGATGGTCTGTATTTTGAGATATGAGAGATATTTATCTATTTCCATAAAATATAGGTTATTTTTTCTCTTGTTGTTACACTTTTAGAATATAATTCTTGTATATGGAACTTCAATCTGATTAATATTCAGTCTAAAATATATAATATTGAAAAAAGATTTAATAAATTAATAATGGGTGAATGTCAAATTGTTAAAACAGTATTAAAAGAAAGAAGAATATTGAAGGATATGATATTGTTTAAAAAGTTGATTGATGGAGAAATTGATGTCAGTAACTGTATATCAAAAAGTAGAATTGAAAGTACCTAGTCGTTTATTAAGAGAAATGCAAACTTTCATGGTTAGTATATGTAAAAATAATTTCTTTAGTAAGTCAGTTATTAATAGATTGCAAATATTATATAATCTAACTTTTAATAATATTGATATTTTTTGTGATCAAATTGTTAAGAATGTTACAAAACAACTAAATTTATAATTATTAACATATATGTATATATAATCTTATGTATGTAGTTTGTATTTGCTTATAATTGTTTTTTTTTAGTTATTATTGTTTATTTTATTTTTTTTGTTTTCTTTATTGTGTATTTCTGTTAAAGTGTAAACGTTGAAATGCACATAATAAATGGATATTGAATTGAATTGAATTATTATTATTATTATTATTATTATTATTATGATGATGATGATGATGATGATGATGATGATGATGATGATGATGATGATGATGATGATGTTTCAATGATAAGCTTTATTTGTCTTAAAGGGTTACAAGAGTTTACATAGCTTGGATTGCTGTGTTTACATGGGCAATCCGTAGTTGTAGGTTTACATATATAAAAATGGATTTGTTTTACACAGGATTACAGGAATTTTTACATGCTGTGAATTAGTTACATGGTTTTACATAACTTGGATTGCTGTGGTTACATTGGGAATCCATAGATATAGGTTTACATATATAAAAGTTGATTTATTGTTTTACATGAGATTACAAAAAATTTGTCATGCTGTGGATTAGTTACAAGGGTTTTTACTTGGCATGGTTTGCAGTGGTTTCTTCAGCAATCCATAGGTGTAGGTTTATGTATGTAAAAGTTTATTTATGCTGTGGATTAGTTAGAATGGTTTTACATAGCTTGCTGTGGTTACATGGGTAGTCCGTAGTTGTAGTTTTACATATGTAAAAGTTGTTTTATTGGTTTACACAAGATTGCATAAATTTTACATGGTCTGGACTACTGTATCTACAGATACAATCCAAGTTTAGTTCTATATGTGTTTGAGTTAACATAGACAAGGACTAGAAATTTCCATGGTAGTGTGGCAATTATCTGTGAAGTCTGGCCTAGGGTTGTGAAATCAATGTCAGTATTTTTATTTTTTAGGGTATCTTCTTTGGATTACCAGGCTTTCTCTTGGTTTCATTGACAATGTGGGTTGGGGAGGGTGTTGGTGTGGGTGGGAGGCATGGTGGGATTTCCATGCCTATTTTCTAGTGCATTTGAATAGATGAGTGTTGCAGAGGGATGGGATGGCACAGCTATGTTAGCATTGGTTGCAATTATTAAGTTGGACTTTGTGGTAGGCTGGTCGGACTCTGGGTCTGTGTGCTAGAGGTCAGAGCTGAGTAAAGCTTTTGAAGAAGTTTAAGAATGAGATCCATGTATAGAGTGTCCTGATATCCAGAGGAGGCTGGTGGTACAGCTATGTTCAAACTGGTTGCAACTATTGAGTTAGAGTTTGTGGTTGGTTGGTCTCTGACTCTGGGTCTGGCTGTGTTAGAGTTGGTGGCCAAATAAGGCTTTTCAAATGATTTAAGTGTGAGATTCATGGCTAGTGTCCAGGCAAATTCTAGGCAGGTAGTTAAGCTCAGCATTGTCATTACATGTGACATGTTTTTTGAAATTATCTAGTAACTTGATGATAGTTGAAGATTTGAACAGAAAATTGGAAATCAGTTATCAACTGATTGGAAATTGAAAAAAGTATATAATTTTTTTTTTTTTAGCCTAAAGTTTTGACTACTTTATAAGCATAAACAGCCAGGGCTTGTTAACTCAATTGCGAGCAAATGAACTAATTGCTGGGAACATGAAATCGAATTTTTATTACTAAACAAATATTAAAGATTGCTACAATAACGTTAGAAATAAAGGTATGCCTGACTGACCTTTGGACTTTGAACTTTATGTTGATATTATTGCGGGCAAACACTGGTCATGCAATGGCTTTTTTAAAAAATTATCGTTAGGTAACTTGATTTCAATTGGCAGTTTGAATAAAAAATGTAATAATCAACTGATTAAAGGTATATTATTATCTTGAATTAGACTAGGATTGTGAATTCTTTTTAAGCATAAAAAAAACAAAGCTAGTTAACTTGTTTATTTAGTAAGTGCGTTACTTGTGGGAAATTTGTAACTGAATTTTTTTTTCCAAACAGAAATCTGACTTTGCAATTAATAAAATTAAAAATTGGCTTAAGTTTGACTGAACTTTGGATTTTGAAACTCTGTGCTGATAATGTTGGTGGTAAGCATCTGGTCATGTGATTACTTTGTCTCCATATTGTTTTTCAAAATTATCGTTGGGTAATGTGATTTTAATTAAATTTTTGAATGAAAAATGCAATACAAAAGTATTAAACAATTATCAACTCATTGGAAATTGAAAAAGGTATATCAGGATAAAGTTTTTATCCTGCCAGGTTTAAACTTTGAGTATTTTTGGAACATGAAAAACTAGAGCATGCTGACTTGGTTGTGAACAAATGGACCTTTGCTGCTGAACTGTTTATAATAATAATAATAATAATAATAATAATAATAATAATAATAATAATAATAATAATAATAATTATTATTATTATTATTATTATTATTATTGTAAGTTTATGTTTTTTAATTTTGACTCATTAAAGACTAAGTACTCTATTGTCTAACTTTATTATAATCAATCACTTAAATGAGTATAGATCTAATTGTCATGAGTTTTTTTTCCTGCTATTATATTTTTTTTGCATTAATGGTAACAATAGGGTTATGTGCAATCTGGCTCTATCTTTAATTACGCACATAACAATTTTGACTGCAATCTTCCTTTTTGTCTATAATTACAAATGAAAATATAAATAAAGTTTATTTTCATCATGTTTTATAACAGGGATAGCCAACTTTTGTGTTCATAAGATCTACCTTTCATTTTTAAAATATGTTGTGATAGACTTGTTGTCATAAGCATAGTCTAAATGGATGGAGGTGTGAAATACATACTATTTTTATAATAACGTGAAAGGCTGAAACCTTTGACACATGCGCCTTATATATCTACCTAGTAAAAAATAATTATTTAAAGGACTAAAAAACTCATGTCCAGGGGAATTAAAGCAACATGAGTAATTATTAATAATATTTATTAATTCAAATTAGCTACATTAAATCAACATTAAAAATATTATGTTCAATAATGATACGGCTTAGTAGACTTCACCTATCTAGAATTTAAAAAAAAAATTTAGAACAAAAACAAAAATAACAAAAAAAACGTAAAAATCTTGACTTAATTTGTTTTACTCATTACCCAACATCTCTTGTCAGATTGGCCTCGCGATTGACCAAAAATGGCTTTGCGATCGACCCGTGAATCACGATCTACTTGTTGGATACCCGTTTTATATCTTTTTTTTTTTTGGTATGTGTGTTTTATGCAGCTAAAATTACTATACTCTTTTACAAATCATTGTTGTTGATGATGATGATGAAACAAAAGGTTTCAAATATTTTAAACAATATTCTTCTAAATGGACGAACTCTAATATCCAAGAGAAGATATATATTATTCTAACACATATTATTCCCTTTATAAATTGTGAGAAGTTTCAAAAAAATTTTAAACAATTATTACATTCTTCTTAAAACCATAGTTTCATCTGAAACACATAGGCTTATTATATACCTGTGTCTATATATGTAATATATAGGGTATATGAGCACAGACTTTCACACAACCCACCACTCTCCACACTATCTCATAACACTGATACACTTGAACACATATATGTTGAAAATATAAATAATCACCATATACATATTTCATGCTAAACCAGCAATCATCACTTGGTCCAGATTACCATCTCTACACATATATGCTATAAGTGCTCAAATATATAGTAAGATAGGTAAACATAGTAGAGATGTCTGCCCATTCCTTGTATATGTATTAAATGGATTATGTCCTATACATGAGAGGTCAGATTAACATGGGTGTGACAAGAATCTCAGCCTCAGGGTGGCCTTTGAGCATTTCCATCAGATTTTCAATTGGATGGATAGTTAAATAGTTGGAGTGTGGAGTAGATTGAAGCCTGTCCATTAAAGTGTGAGGTTTGGCTATCTTAATATATATTTGAGCACTTATAGCATATATGGGTAGAGATGGTAATCTGGACCAACTGATGATTGCTGTTTTAGCATGAAATATGGATATTGGTGATTATTTATCTTTTCAACATATATGTGTTCAAGTGTATCAGAGTTATGAGATAGTGTGGAGAATGGTGGATCATGTGAAAGTCTGTGCGTTGAAAATAAATACATTCACATATGTATATAATATCAGAAATAATAATATATAATAAAACAAAACATTATACGATTTTTAATATTCCAATATATAAATAAATAACATCTATGAAGAAGTACCCCAAAATTATCAGAATTGTTGTCTGGAGGTAAGTGCATTTCTATGTGTTTCTGTCACTAGATGCCTCTTGAGGAGACCCCCCCCCCTTACCAGTCTGCTGACTATCATTATTATGTAAAGTTGTGGTTCAACATAAAACATATTTTTGTTAAGTGCATCATGCTTATTTGTCTATGTTTGTAATGGCTGATAAGCTGAAACAACATGAAAATATGTTTTCCATAGTTGTTATCCTTAAAACAATTTACAAGCAAGCTGCTTTGATGAAAACATAAGTTTATGAATGGTGTAATGAAAGTGTCAAATTTACCATATCCCAAAAAAGTGTGAGAAGTTAAAACTAATATCAAGATAATTCTGATTTGATGCAAATGGCATTGGTCATTCAGAATTTGTTTGTTATAATCAGGTGTTTTAAATACAAGCGCTTAAATTTTTATATGATGTAAAATAAAAATGTCCCAATTTGTGTTAAAGTGCAGAATGCAAACTTCACCATAGCAATGTACTAGTGCACAAAGCATTGGCTGTGAAATAATTTTTGAATAAAATCATTATGATCTATCTTATTTATCAGCCACGTTTGCCCATCTCACTCCACCTGACATCTTTTTATTCCCTAATATAAATAAATGTCTCAATTTTTTGTGACCTAAAACTGGTGAAAGAAACAACAACACTGGTGTTAAGAAATATTCCTTTGCAAGAATTTTTTGACTATTTTATATTTTAAAAATTGAAAAACACATTTATACTGGTGCATTGTATTAAATAGACTGTAGATTGAAGGAAATTCATATATTGTCTATACTGAACTTAATCTAATTAGATGGGATTTGAACTCAGATTTCAAACTCCCTAAAGCTATCCACACCATCTTATACAACTGATACACATGTCCACATATATGTGAAAAAGGTAAATGATCTCCAATATATGTATTTTGTGCTGAACCAGCATTCATCAGTTGATCCAGATCATCATTTCCCAAATATATAAACTAAACACTGATTATATATATGTGTGTGTGTGTGTGTGTGTGTGTGTGTGAGAGAGAGAGAGAGAGAGAGAGAGATGATGTCTGGCCCAACTAATGAGTGTTTGTTCAGCATGAAATGCATATTTTGGAGATCATTTATTTTTGCACATGTGTGTCAGTTGTATAAGGTGGAATGGATAGCTATAGGGAGCCTGAAAGTCTAAGCCCAAATACCTTCTAATTATTTATACATTATTCATAAAATTGATTCCAGTGTTTTATTTTGTGAATAAATTATACTGACACAGTTTTCATGCTTTAGAACAAATAGCTGACTATCAGCAATTTGTTGTCAAAGTGATACTAAATTTAGAATCTTTTATTTAGTGCGTATTTGTCAACAGATTGCTGAAATTCTTATGATTTGTTTAAACATGAGGGTTGTAATGATATAATTTATGTATGACAATCAGTTAAACTATTAAGACATGGTTTATTAGATAGATAGATAGATAGATAGATAGATAGATAGATAGATAGATAGATAGATAGATAGATAGATAGATAGATAGATAGATAGATAGATAGATAGATAGATAGATAGATAGATAGATAGATAGATAGATAGGTAGGTAGGTAGGTAGGTAGGTAGGTAGGTAGGTAGGTAGGTAGGTAGGTAGGTAGGTAGGTAGGTAGGTAGGTAGGTAGGTAGGTAGGTAGGTAGGTAGGTAGGTAGGTAGGTAGGTAGGTAGGTAGGTAGATAGATAGATAGATATACATGCATAACTGTAAAATTCTACTTAGTAATTCTCTAAATATATAGAAAAAATGTATTCTAAATAAAAATAAGCATTACTGATTAAATAATTAATTGTTTGCAATTCAAGAAGTCATATAATATGCATGTGTTGTAGCTGAAATCCTTGACTCTTTGGCTCTCAGGCCTATGCTCAACCACCTTGCTAAATCACAGAGCACAATGATCAAATATTCCTAATGATATGGAGACTACAAAATTAAAACAAAAAAATCAAATTATTTTATTAGCAAAAAACTATTCTTAATCGTATGTGCATATAATCGTGTAAAGTTTTAAAAAATAAAATAAAAGCGATATTCAATATAACATCTCTTCTTTTTTTTTTTTTTTTGCTTCAGGATTAAATTAAGAAAATATATGAAAATTGAATTATGAACATAAATTTACTATAAATTATTTTTTTAAAAAATAGCTAATTTTCCTTTATTTATTTAACTATTGTCAGCTATCAGTTGGCAAAATTTATTCATTCCACATTAAAATATCTAAATTTCATTATTACTACCCAAATAGCAATTTTCTAGTAACTCAATTCAATTATTTTCCAAAATTGATGGCAAATATAGAATTTTTTCGAAATTTGAAAGATTGCAGGGATAAATAAATTACTAAACACAAAATTAGTTTTAATATAGTTAAAGTTTATTGTCGGAAAGTTTTTGTGATTTGTAATAGACTTTTAATTTTAAAAAACATACATTATTCAATTATTTTAATAGGCATATCATTATGTTTTTTTACGTTTAATAAGAAACACTTTCACTGAATTATATAGTTGTCAAGCAATTAACAGAAGCGAAAAATATATAATCATGTCGCTAATAAAAAATATGTGCATTTAATTTTTGGTTATTATTTTGATATAAAAATGTATCATTTTTGTTTCACTCACACACATATTCCATTGAATCATATTGGTTTGGACAACCACAATATATATTGCAAGCCGCCCCAACACCATCCTACATCACCTATGAATAAATACCCGGGGGCATGAATTCTATTGATAATAGAATAAATTAATAATTTCCAAATATAGCTTAGCTAAGTGGGGCGCCACAGAATTCCATAATATGAAAAATGCAAATAAAATGCAGGGAGAAATATTATAAGAGTAAAATATCTGCTTGGTTTTGCAATAAATAAGTAGTTGAAATCGATAAAGTTCCATCCATTTACTAATATGTTATAGTTCAAATTTAACTCCTTCCAATCATCTAAATGCACTAATCAACTTTTACTGTACAACAAGTTCAAATTATATGAAACAAAGACATAATACTAATTAACCTTTACTGTACAATAAGTTTAGAGTAAATAAACAAAGATATAGCACTAATCAACTTTTGCTACATGATAAGTTTAATTTAACTAAAAGAAAGACATAACACTAATCAACTTTACTGTATGATAAGTTAAAATTAAATGAAACAAAGATATAGCACTAATTAACCTTTGCTGGATGATAAGTTTAAATTAAATGACTAAATTAATATCTACTTTGAAACAATAGTGGAATATCTCAGGGATTTTATCACATAACTTATTTAAAATTCATACTCTATAATAGCTACCAATTACCATCAAAAAAGGTAATAACATAAAATTGAGCATTGTTCCAATGAAATAGTAATTAGACAATGAAAGAAATAGGTACCTTTTTTTATTTCCAATCATTACCTAAATAATAACTAAGTACATAAACTTCCCAGAGGATCATCAAATAGTTAAGCATTTCATATAATGTTTGGGCTGAGAAAATAACACCATCAGATTTGAACATGTTCATTATTAAGTTTATGAAGTAGTGCATTTATATCACATTGAATATGTATGTGTGGAACTAAGAATACAAATGCATGTAGAAGAACAACTCTTAATGAATAAAACATTTATTATATTATGCAGTCGAAACAAACATTTTATACTTCTACTTTAAACATATGCATGTTATTAGCCAATTCCAATATTCATTACTGAATCAACTAACATTAGAGTAATTAACATTAAAATAAACTTCTTTATGCTCTTACTTCAAGCATATACATGTTATTAGCCAGTTCCAATATGCTTTATTAAACATTTATTAACAAACTAACACTGGAGTAATTAGACATTAAAATAAACTTCTTTGTACTTACTTCAAACATATACATGTGCTTTATTAAGCATCTACTAACAAAATAATACTGGAGTAATTAAACATTAAAATAAACATCTTTATGCTTTTGCTTTACCTATATATGTGTCATCAGCTAATTCTCTTATTCTGTGTTAACCAAGCCAACACTGGGGCAATTAAACAATGCAATATGAATCTAAACATGTGAGTTAGAGAGATCACACTAACCTTTATAAATCAATTGAACAATTCTATTAACTAGCTACACTTTTCTTTTTTCTTTATTTTTGTTTACTCATTCGAGATGAAGATGAATCATTCTGAGGATTTGATGATTTAAAATTTTAAATAAATTAGTATGATATGACTTAAGATATTTAAGACTTACAAATATGGTGATAAATTTCTCCCATACCTTCAGGATTAATAGTATTTTGTGTGTGCTTTTGTACTGTGCCACCTGTTATAATATAATTAACATAGCTGCATCTCATCAGTTTGCTTATGAAATTAAAAGATAAAATATCATAATACGGATAATACCATGGACTAACCAACAACTTTAACACTACTTCTACTTTAGATGTTCCATAATAGAAACTAATCCTACCTTTTATTTTAATTGGAAAACTATATTACACATAGCTATGAATATACAATGAGAAAACATTCAAAAATGGACACATGAAAGATAAGGGGACCTTCTTAATTCTACTAATCTAAACAACAAAATATAGTGACTTCCAAACTTTATCCTGAGGTTCATTATTGGTGTGGACTCAGTCTCATCACTGAAAATGAGGGAAATACACTGCTTCACTTCATATAACATAATCATCATAATGCATAAATGCTTGATCTAGGAAATATAATCCACTCATGGTAAGTAATTAAATAAACTAAGGGAGAGTTCTCTCAATCCCTGACAATATAATATATACCATACATGATTTCTTTCCTCATAGCTACTTAACACATTTTATTCTAAACATTAAAAAAAAAAAATTCATTCTTAAATAAATTCCTAATTCTTCCACCTCTTTTGGCATATTACATCATCTGAAACCAACTGGAAATTAGAAGTCATGCGACTATAAATTTAACAATTATATAATTGGATCACACAAAACAGGCACACATGCATAATGATGAGCAAAATAATTTCAAATCATATTCAATACATAGATATTATACCAGCATTAACTATTAAATCGAAAATAAATCTCTAATTTATGATGAATTCTAAATGCTTTAAATTTTGAGATATAATAATCATTATTAATAAACCTCATCATTTCTGACAAAGCAAAGGATAGTAATTAATATTAACTAATAAATCTAAATAAAATTTTAATTTATGATGAACTATAAATGTTTTAAATTTGAAGTATAATAACTATTATTAAATAGACCTCACCATCTCTGACAAAGCAAAGATAAAATAATATCTTTTATACATTTACCACTCTTAAATTAGCTGTTAACTTCAGAATAGCAAATAAATGTTTCTACCACTATCATAAGCATATAGAATATATGTATATTAAAAAAAATTACATTAAAATAACAATCAATTACCCAGTATAATATTTTTCATATTCTATGTATCCAAGATGATCTTGGAGCAAAAGAAAATAGTAAAAATAAAAAAATAATAAAGGCAAATAACTTGATCTATCTATCTACCATATACTAACAACAAAAGAAATGATTAAATCTTCTTAATTTGGCAAATAAAAGCTCATTCATACAGTTTGTAAATAATGCCTCTTAGACACATATGAAGATAATGATAATAATTGTAAAATGAATAGATATTAATAGACACATAGACAAATTCCTGCTGAATGGACAACACACATTTTGGATTCAATTGAAGAGCAGTTTCCAAAGTTTTTAGCAAATAGCTAATTGAAATTTCTGACTATATGGCATGTGAAGTACTCACCATATTTCTTTTCGTAATGACAAATTATGCTTACTGCTGCAGATTTCTAGTAATATTTTATTGTTTAATTAACTGGTGGTTTCACAATTTATAACTCTGCAATCATTCTTGAAAATTTCAAAAGGAGCCTTAGTTTTCCACCAATTAACATTGACTATAATTACACTTATCAAGAAATTTATAATAATTTATCAAAGGCCATCCATTAGGTGAATAGTTAATTACTTTATAATATTCACTTATGTCTACATAGTTCTTTAAATGACAATATATTTTAGTGATACATTAAATATAAATGAGAACAATGAGAAAATGTACACATCTAATATTCATGCTCTTCTACTCACATTAAGTTATAATCACATTTTAATATAGGTTAGTTATCCATTTGTTAAATAAGCCACACATTCAATTCTTTATTTCTACATGATTTGAATGGTTAGATATATTCTCATCCACTAATAATAATTACAGCATGTTATACTAAATTAGATGCAAACATCTTTCCAACTGAGTCTTACTTTCCTATAGTTAGAAGAATTTGTTAACCTAGAGTTCATGAAATATTTTATTAAAAAGATCGGCATAATTTTCCCACAAAATAGAAAAATTCATACAATTCGATTCTTTCAGTAATATTAAAGATTAAGATTAGATAATTTAAACTTGAGTTATAGGCACACGTATGCATTTTAAATGATATTAAATTTAAGTCAGTTAATTGAAAACATAAAGAGGTATACCTTGTTGAAGTTGATTATTTTGTCATCTTTTTCTTTATCATCCCAAAAAAATATTTTTAACTAGTTTCATACAAGAAAACAATACTTAAAGAAAAAATGTACTTTCGAATTTAATCTGAATATGTAACCACTTGATTTTGGAAGAAGAACCTCTTGGTAGAGAGAGAATTGGAATAAAAAAATTACTTTATTGTATATTATTCCCCTTTTATTATCGATTATTGTTTAGACACTCATTCCTTTCACCAATCAAGAGGTTACTTCCTTGAAGGTCAGCTTCAAGAAGGTTAATCACACCTTTTGCACTGAGATAATTAGCTGGAAATATTCAATAACCTTTTGTCTTTTGAAAAAGAAAAATAATAATTTGTCTTCTAAATAATATTAATTAAATTGAATCAATTAAAAAATACTTTGTATATACCTTAACTAAAAAAAATATTTATTTGCAAATAAAGCAGTTGATAGTGTATTCAGTCTGTCTAATATTCACTTACCCATTTACCCATTAATCACTTAAAGTGTGTTTAAATTGGTTATCAAAGATATTTATTATAAATTTAAATATTTCACTGTAAAATATAATATTCTGTATCATAATTAAAGCTATGAGTGAAAGATGAAGTTGGAAGATGGCACAAATATACATGCACACACATATATGCTGCACTATAAGCACTAAACCAATCTGAGCAAAATAGAAGATTATATGACCATGAGTCAAATATACTGTACTAACTATATTATGGACTGGAGTATCAATGAGAAAATAAACCAGAAAATTACTAAAAAATATCAACCACTGTCTTACAGACAAATAAGGCTAATCTGTATCAACTCAACCTACACACCAACAACTTCTGTGATAAGCCACCCCCTTTTCTATCATAAAATACCCATCAAAGAAATATTAAATGTTTAAAACTTCTAAATAATACCTGTAAGTAATGTTCTAAACATGATTATGGATTATTAATGGAAAATTTTTGAAAATTCCATGTTATTTCACTTTTTTTTAGCTAATCGCAATTAGTTATTACTGATACAGTGCTACCTACTTATAATTTGTTTCTTGTGCCTATTCAGAAGGTCACAATATGTATCAAATTTTTGTGCCCAAAATTAAATTGAGTAATTAGATAATGAAGTCCTATAGGCAATTGCATTACCAGTATAAGTTTTCCAATGTTACCTATTTGCTTATATGATTTATACTAGATTGTTTAAGTCATTTGTGATTTAGAATAAGCCATTATTGTTAGTTCTAAAATATATGATGTTCTGAAAGATTGACCATACATATATTTTTTTTACTTATTCTTGTATCTTATTTTTAGACAAACATTAGTTAAAAGTTTCTCTTGTAGATAGATTTTTTTCTAGATAAATTAAAGTTTCAAAAATATAAAAAAAAAATTAAGCAAACAATGTGTGGATAATAAACTTCAAGACATTAGCAGAATATGGGAAGTAAAAAAATGTGCAGAAATTATTTTCAAAATTACAGGGCCATAATAATAAAACTATAATAACAAAGAAAAAATATTACTTCATTATAAAACATTAACAGTATTAACAAAATACAAAAATCACAGCATATTAACACAGACAAGTGTTATTCAAATAGTGACAAATGTCCTATGATCACAATCCTTATAAAAGAGATATCTTGTAATGCTCATAGGAAGTATAATAATAATGTATTCATTGAATTTTATATTGATATTCTATTGCAGAGGTGGCCAAACTGTAAATGATTGAACACATATTTTTTGCATTACATATAATGCAGCTTTCAGCTTCTTTTTACAATACAATAAAAAAGTTAAATAAAAAGTTTTCAAGTTTTATAATTATTAGCCAGTATAAAAGGAAAGATTACTGGTATAAAAAATACCTTACCTTAAATTAGTGTTGCTTGACATATTTTCCAATCATGACATTATTTATAATGGCTTTTAAAGGATTTTTCCAATGCTTAAAATTGAATGATAATGAATCTATTATTTAATATTAATTTTTGTTTCTACATTTCAGAAATTATCAACAAATCAAAAATTTTCTATAATGCAGCAAAAATCAGCTTTCAGAAGGCTATTTGTCCAAAATGGCAGTATTTGTTTACATTATGTTTGTAAAGCAGAAAAAATTGTAATTTTTTTTTTTTTCAATATCATTTTTACTATTTAAAAAAATGTTTTTAACAATAAATATAAAATATGTTTATTTTTATAATCAAAAATAAATCCTAAATATGATATAGAATAAAATATATTTATCTAATGACAAAATAATATATAACAATAGCTGTAATATAATCATAACATATAAAAGCTCTTTTTGGCAATTTTTAAATTTTTGCCCTTTTCAATACGTCTTGTTTAACTACAAAAATAATCTATATTGCATACATAGTGACATTTACTGGCTCTATATAAAATTAACACAAGCTTATAATTTATGTATTAATATCTTTATAATAACACATACTATATAACCCTCCATTCATTTTTCATTATCCAATTATTAGTTAAATTAATTGACATTTTATAAATGTTCATAAAATTATTTCTGTTATAATTAATGTAATTAGTTTCATATATTTTCCTTCTATTAATTGCTGTAATATAATTTAATGGACTTATATTCTTAACACAAGCTATTTTATGTCCATATTTTAAGTAGTGAACATATAATGCAGATCTGTCATCTCTCCTATTAATAGCATTATTATGTTCTTTAGCCCTTTCTTCTAATTGTTTTGCCATATGTCCATAATAAACTATACTGCAAACTCCACAAGTAATTTTATATACTATATTATTTTTATATTTTATATCATCTTTTATTGTATAATTTCCTAGTAATATATCAAGATTTTTACTGTTTGACCATCCTATTTTAATATTTTTATCTATATAATTTTTATTTTTATTTTTTGATAAGATATAATAAATTTTATGAACATTACCCATTTTATATTTCCTGGTTCTACATCATATCTAGGGCTTATTTTTAATTTGAAAAAGCAACATAAAGGATTTATTTCTTATATTTTAGATTTTTATAATTATATCATGTTTTTTAAATGTCATGGTAATCAAAAATATTTTTTATTCTAGCTAATGTTTAAAGTAAATTTTGGTTTTTATATCTAAATAAATTTATAATTCTTAATATTTTTTTTATTAGTTAAGTTATATATAAAATTAATTTCAATAATAATATTACAACATAGTATTATTTTCCCACAGGCTTTTTCAAGCAGAAGGATACATATATGTAAAATTATATTTTGCAAAGTTAGCCTTAGTGTAGTTATATTGCATGGTAATATTAATGATTAATTCTCATAATAAATATTTTAATACAAAATTTAAAATCATAATTAAAATCATTTTGAACCAGCAAATTCTACAACAATATTTCTCAGCAGAATCAATACTTTTAAAAATCAGTACTAACAATGTTCATTTTAGTGGGTGTAGCTTGGAATTATATGATTGTGGTTATTATTGCTAGACTAAAATGATCAACTGTTGAGAAAACGTCTTTCAATGTGTTTTCCAAAACTTTTTCTTTTTTGCTAATCTTGAATTTATAATGTTCACTATCTAACCAGTTCTGGATCCTATTTTCTCCTTGTTTTTTTTTCTATTTCTCTGTCTATAAAATACTTTTCCCAGATGAATATAGACTTCCTTCATACTATAATCTCATTACTAGATTGTCTTCCCATTTGCACTTGGGTTATATTACATGAAATAAAATGTGTAATTGCAAAGTGACTTTCACTGATTTATGTAGTGGTAAGAGTTATGTTGCATTAAAAACCAATAAAAATATAGAATGATACATTTCTATCTTTGTTGTCTGTTGTTATATAAGCTTAGTTTTTGACTTGTTTTTTTCAAGCATATGGTAAATTTTGTCTATTGTTTTAATTTATGTACAGAGTAAATTGTTCTGCAAGGATAAAAAATGAGTTTTACTTTTGCCAACCTTTGAACATTAAATGAAATATTAGGTTTTTTTTTTGATAATTGTAATAATAAATAAATAAATAAACATAACTTCTAAATATATGTAACTGCAAAGCAGAAGTAACAACATAACTCTTAATGCTACATAACTCAGTGGAAGATACTTACTTCCTCTTTGCAATTACACATATTTAGAAGTTATGATTATTTATTTATTATTACAACTATTAAAAAACTAATATTTCACTTAATGTCTAAAGCACTGCACTTAGATCTTAGGATATAATGCAACTCTCTAGCAGCCATCTTTTATGTATTTAGTTAACTACAAAGCTATAAGTCCAATATGAAAACACAATATTGTTTTCACTTCAAGCTCATTCACTTGTTTAGTCATATAGTTTTGAACCCAGTTCAGCATTTACATATTTTGGCATCTTTGATTCTTTAATAACAATAATCACCATTATTCTTGGGCATGATTGCTATTAAACCACTAAATATCACATGACCACCATTTTCTATGCTTACACAAGCTGTTAAAACAGAGGCAAAACTCTCCATATAGTAGTGCCACCCAGTTACTCTGGTTTGCACTGAGTGACACTACTGTATGGAGAGTTCTGCCTCTGTTTTAACAGCTTGCCTAAGCATAGGAAACGATGTTTATGGGATGTTTAGTGGTTTAATAAAAATATGTTACTTTGCTAAGTAGTTTAAGATTAATATGATCGGCCATTTATTTATATTGATTTCAAAATATTGTGTTATATAAACTTTTAAGTATTTAATTAATATATATATATAGCTTTTTTTATATTCTGCATTACATTGTTTATTTATTAATACTGTTTTCTTATGACTGATTATATTTAATAAAATCTTTTAGTTATTAGATGTTCTGACGATATTTTAAGATGTAAAAATCTAACTTGGTTGTATAAATGAAGCTGTCATTAGTTGTAATTGTCTTTCTAGTTGTTTATGTTACAGTTATTAAATGCAGATGTTTATGTTAAACCAATATTAAATGAATATATCTACCGTTTTAATGCGTAGTTTTAAAAATAAAATAAAAAATCCTGAATATTAAAAATTAATTAAAATTCACTTAATAATCAGTTCTGCTTATAAATTAAAAGAAAATGTTATTCATTAATGAACAAAATGAATGAAGATAGAGAAAAATAAATAAACTAGAATTCTAATTAAAACAAATTATTACCACTAAAAAAAATGACACAATTATTTTTTAATTAAACCTTAGTTTTATAAACAATTATAATTCTACAAGGATGATAAAGTAAATACTTTCATAAGTTCTCATTAAAATTTTCGTTTCTATGATAAAGGTTCGAGTTGATAATTCTTTTTTTATTATTCATTTTAAATGATAACCAGCTTACACATCAATAGCTCTCTTTTAACAAAGATAAATTTGATATAAATATAAGTATTGGAAAACACATATAAAAGATATAACTTTGAAGATCTTAATTTAATATTGCAGATACTAAATATATATACATTTTAAATATCACTTAAATACTTATGTGTATGTATGTTATTTCTGATGTCCAAAAGCAAGTTGGCGATAAACTAATAATAAAATACTATAACTCTATCACCTGATAATCATCACTGTTAATCTGGCATTTCCTGACATCTTCTTACTATAATTTATTAGCATTGCAATATTTAGATCTTCATCATAAACTTTAGTAAACATTTTGCACTATTCTGATATATATATATTTTAAACATGGAAATATCTATTATATTTTTATATTAAAAATATCACAATCATGTGTTAATAGCCAATGATCAATAAAAAATAGTGAACTGTAAATGTTTTTTGCATTCAGAATTAGTATCTCTTCTAAATGTAATTTATGGGTCTTATATAGAGACTAAAGCATTACAGTAAGTATATATTTTAAGGAATCAAACAACAAACCACATAACGTTTCCAACTTTCCTTTTATAATAGATTCTTCCACCAATGTCAAATGTAGTAAGTTAATAATTTTTAACAGATGTTATTGTAGAAATATGTATATAATAAATTTATAGCTTTTTAAGTGCCCATAAAAGTTCACTTTTTATTTGCTTAGCTGTAACCCTGCAGAATATGATGCATTATTTATGCAATGAGTGAGAAATATTGTAGTTTCTAATATATTAAATGTTTTGATATGTGAAAGATGTTTTATAAAGCATGTTTCCAGGATTAACCATGTTTATTAAAATAAAATAAATTGCTTACCAATGTTTTCAACTAGGTGAAACACTGTACAAAATAATAATTACATGCTATAAATGCTAAAAGAGATGAACACATTACTGCAGTAAAAAAATTTTCAACATCTTCAGCACTTTCTCTATATGTTTAGATACTAGCCATTGCATAAACTTCCCAAATACCAAAATCATATCTACATGCAATAATCATGAGCAAAGAATATTTAGAAAAGCTATAAAAAAATTAAAAACAAAAACCGTATTAATACATGTGATGAAACAATAAAATTACCAACTATTTGAAAATGTTTCTTAACACAAATAAATATAAAAAATACTGTGAAATGTAAATAAGACTATTTACCAACCATGTGATGTAATAACCACATGAAACAATTCTATATACTATATCCATGTAATTATTACTTTATACAGTTTTTCACCTAATTGAGGATAAGTATTATCTTATTGAAATGTTGGTAAGAAATTAATTGTATTCTAATAAACAGAGTTAATCTTGAAAACATGCCTCATAATATATATATATATATATATATATATTATGATATATATGATATATCTAAATATGATTCAATTGATATATATATATATATATATATATCAATTGAATCATATTTAGATGCAATGTTGTGGATTGAACCAAAGTGTTTTTTTCAGCCTTCTCTATATATAAATGGAGTACAAGAATAAACAACTACTTCATTCTTAATAAATTTTGACTTATGCTTGGTTAGAGAGTATTTAAATATATTTTGTATTGTGTTACATATTTTAATCTCAATTGTTATATATAAACATACACACTTTACAGCTTCTGTGGAAGAATCATGCCATCTTTACCAATGATAAAGGCCTTGTAGTATTAAATAATATAATGCTTCACAATTAGAACATAGACTATTATTTTATCAAGTTTCAGTTGACCTATTATTATTCTTTATTTAAAAATATCTACTTGTCCATTTATTAACCAATACTGAATGATAACTAATTTTATTGCCTATGATTTAGTTATCTAAAAAAAATCTAAGTTTGTTTGAAAAATTCTCAATCAATCAAAATTATCTCCAAATTCATATAAATTTGAACTCACACATATTTGAAGCATACAAATCCAATAACATCTGTATCAAAATAGACTTTTTATATATAAATTACACACAATATATATATATATATATATATATATATATATATATATATATATATATATATATATATATATATATATATATATATATATATATATATATATATATATATATATATATATATTGTAACCATATATTTTAGCATAAAATATAATAATTGAGGTAACTAGTATAAAAATTTCTCTGTCTTCTTATGGTGATTTGATTGGCTTGATTTGCACTTTGAACAGATTACTCTCTTACATTATTTTAATAAATTTAAATTTGCTTCGTTCCATATACTAATTCATATCAAAATGTTTAACTTTTAAAAATTTTAACAACACATTAAATTTGGTAAAATAGTATTAAAATATAATATTTTATTTTTATTTGTTTAAAATGATCTTAAAAATTATTTCATTTGAATTAACAAAAAACCATTTGTTCAATTAAAATAAATTATTAAAAATAAATACAGTAATTACGTATGCGTCTCAATGTAAAAAAAGAAAAGAGCGCGAATTTAAGAGCAGATCGTCTGTTAGTTTGCTTTTGGAGGGAGAAAAGAGAAAGAAAAGAAAATGGTAAAAAGGCAAATGGTGTAGTTTTGATAAGCTTATTTTAAAATAGTTAACAAGTAAACTGATTACCACAAATTTGCTATAAACGTAAAAATAATATTGTGGTATTTAATTATAAGATGAATTGCTAAATTTAAAAGTCTGTTCAAGTCGGCTGGCCAAGTGGATCAAATCACCGGTAATAATTTCCCAATATTACATTTAAATGTCGGAGCTTCCCAGTTTAAAAGAATTAATTGCAAGAATTTGGTATGTTTTAAAATGTTTATTGTTCTACAATTTGGAAAATTTAAATAAGTATTTTAATTACAGAAGTTTTATAAATATGAAAATTTGCTTTTTAAAAAAGAAGAAGTTTAAATTAAAGTAAAGTGTTAAAGTTATCAACATAGTTAAATATTTCCATTTCAATTTCTAATAAAAATATAGTATTGATTGATATTTAACTTTATAATGCCAGTAATATATTTGCTAATTAATTTGTTTGTCATTTGGATAATAAACAGTCTTCAATAATTGATCAAAGCTATTTTCTAATTTTATCGTCAGTGTGGAATGATTAAATAAATTGCTGTAATTGTTATTCCTAGATTTAAGCGTGGATAAATAAATATTTAGCATGGATGTGAAAAACTTGGAACATTTTTAAGAGAGAAATGTAGAAATTAATAACTTTTGAAAAACATTTTCATTTAAGTTCTGCGAGTCATATTTTGAAATTGTTTCTTGTTTATGGAGCCACATAAAAATTGTTAATCTAATATTGCTGATAATAATTAACACAAATGGATAAAATTACATGTATGGAATTCAACCATAATTATAGCTATTACTTCATACATTTATTATTGGACACATCGTACATGGATTTCACGGATCATATTTGTCATTATAAAATGCTCTACAATCTAATTTGTGACACACACACCTGCTAAAATTCATATATTGAACTTTAAAATGCTATACATTTAATTTATATCACACACACACCTCTTAGATTTTATGTATTTGATGAATAATTCATTACTTAAATTTTATCGTTATATGAACTTGCATGTGAAGTTCATAAGTTATATTTTATTAAGTTTAAATTAATAGGGGTTGAATAAAATATTTATTCAAGAGAATAGCGCTTGCGAAAAGGCTTGAAAGGTACTAAATAGATTCATGAGATGTATCAATTTTCATGAGGTATTTTGTGAGTCTTTCCAGATTTATATTCCTATGCTAATATTACTTATATTGCATTACACATGTTTTATTTTAAGTAAGATAAGTTAGTACATTAGTTGTCCTGATTAGTGTAACATTTTTTTATGCAAGAACCCACATTTGCTAAAGTGTTAGTGTATTCTGAATGATCAGAATAACTGAGGAGGATGATTTTGCACTTTAATATGAGGTAAATAGTAATATTGTTTTTTAATGTTGAAAGGCATTAATCTGTGCCGGTGGTTAATCCGCAGATTATTTAATTGCCATTTTTTGTATTTTACATTCATTCCAGCGCTGGTGGTTAATCCGCGGAATTGTGTAATTATACGTATTACTTTATGGTGGTGTATAAATCCACAAAGCGTTTAGTATTATTTAATTCCTATGTGTAGATGAATACATCCACAGGAATAGGTTTTACTTCATAGATATAAGTTGGGAAAAGTATTTTAGTTAGTCTGCTAAATCATCTTCTTCCATTTGTAAGCATAATTCATAAGTTAGATCGTCAAATTGTAGCAGGACATTCTATTCAAGTTACTTCATAATAATTAACTGTTGGTTGATTATTACTTACCGGAGTGTAAGTTTACATTTTCATTTTATTTAATGATTACATTATAGCTAAATCCTACAGATATAATATTAGTTATGATTATTATAAGTTACGGTATGGATTTATTGAATCTGGAAATGATGTTAAATACTTCATGAGTTGATATTGAATTTATTATAATTTGCTCAAGATTCATTATATCAAATTGAAATAAGGTATGATTAGGTTTTTAAAACCGTACCTATGATATGTTAGTGAAGAAAGTCGATGGAATTATAATTTATTTATTTTATTTGTTTACTTATTTTTTTTAATTATCACATTAGAATTAATTACTTATTATTGATAAATTTGTAAATAAACGTTGATTTATAATTAAACTTACTGTGCCGTTGCTATGTGTCATTCTTAAAATCAGAAATCATAAACCTTGGATAGAGCATACATGAAGTACATACCATTGTCAACATGATATAAGAGTTTAGTAATATTTGAGAAAACATTTGGATGCTTTTCGTCTTTGGTAGTTTATGATGTGTAGGGTACAATAAAATCCCATTTACCTTTTCCATCATTTTGGCTTTGTGTAGTTGATTCTAATATGCAATATAAATTAATTATTAGACTTGTAAACAGATTTACCAAATAATGATATGATTGAAAATATTTACTTAACATTTTAAATTGTCATTTGTCAGTACAAAAAGAGTCTCAGTGATATAGTAAACTATAAAAAGAACCCAAGTATTTATGTTTATTTATTGCAAAGCTTTACCTGGACTAGCATTTGTATTAGAAATCATATAGATGGTTTAAAATTTCATGATCAAATTGTGCCATCTTGTACATGGTCGGCCATCGGGTCTCATACAATAAAAATCGCAAATTAAGGTTTGTAACATAATAACATTGCACTTATAATTTTTTTACTGTATTTTATCATACTACTATGATAGGTCATCACGGTATACCCTGGCTGCGATCAAATTAAATCATAAAAGTTTATGTTAGATCATGAGTTTGGTCTGTGATAAGTTGTTCCAGATGTTGGTTGTGGTCCTTGGTGCATAAAATAGATAGCATAATATGCTTTTGGATACAGCTCTTAATAGCTGACAATGTGTAGTGGGAGGTGATCAGTGATCGAGGTTATGATTCTCAGTGCACTGATGTTTTGGTGATATTATGTAGTTGACCACACTTTAAAGGGTTACAATATATATATATATATATATATATATATATATATATATATATATATATATATATATATATATATATATATATATATATATATATATATATATATATAATGAAAAATGAGAAAACAAAGTAATTACTATGATTGCCATGACTTTAGTATTGACAAATATTTTAAATAAAGAGATGATACATAATTAATTCTATGGAAAAGAAAAAGCTGCAGAAAAAATAGAATTATTATTAATATCTTTTAAAAACACATGGAAAAAAATCATAAAATTGCCAGAAAAGCTATGTACCAAGTTTGAAATAAGAAAATTGTATCAAGTGTGTTAAAAAAAATGCAATAATAATGTCAGTATTTAAGAAATGTATTAAAAACATATCAATTTAATACAAATTCGATACCAAAATAATTACAAAATTGTCTATAATGAGCTTTGGATTCTTATCAACCAACAGAACAAACTGAATTTAAAAGTGTTTTTAGCATAGTGGATTACATCCAAATATTGAAAATATCGTAGAAATGATCAATAAGTATGAGTTTTCAATACGTTTTGGATTTTTATCTTATAAAAAAGCATTTGATTTTGTAAGCATTTCCACAATGGTTAAACCTTTGAACTAAACAAGATATAATTCTGGTATATTATCATACTCTGAAGAATATTTATCAAAATACAATATCAGTGACAACTACATGGAGACATTAAAAGATTAATAATGATAAAGATTATATGATGGATGATTCCATATCTCAAAAACTTTAATAGTCATATTATAAGAAGTAATTTGTGAATTAAAATCAGAAGCCATGAAAACAAACATTTTGAAGATGACATGCTGTTTTGCAAATGATACTTTAGAGCTTTCTGCAAATGTTGTAAGAGTTATCAGATGAAATTAAGAAATAGATCTACAGATAAATGTTTAAAACACTGTTCAATTGTTTCTCTTAGAAGAATAACATAAAAGACTGATAGTCATGAATTAGAAGATATTAACAATTATAAATACATTGGTCTCATTATTAATACAAATAGAAGCATAATGAATAAAATTAATCATTGAATTAAACTTGGAAAAAGTGTTTTGGTGGAAATAAGTTAAGCATAAAAAGAAATATATTTATATGTTAGAAAAGGAAGTATTTTAATGGTTAATAATTTAATAGTTCTTAATAATGTTTAACATAAAAGCAATTCTGAGACTTCAGACTACCCAGTGGAATATGGGATATTATGTTAGGAGTAACAAGAAAGGATTGAATGTTAACAAATTGATAATATTGACAATATTGGAAAAATTAAGACTGAAATAAAACTGGACTGGACATATGTCTAGAAGACATGATAGTATATAAATAATTAAATTAAATTCCATAATATTGTAAAAGAGCTAGAAAAATTGGATATGTGCGATGGACAGATGAAATAAAGGAGTTTATTGTTTTGATGTGAAGAAGAGATTCTATGGATTAGAGAACATGGATAAAAATTGAAGAAACTATCTTGCAAAGATTAATAATGGTTGATAGTGACTAAATTCTGAAATCAGCTTCAAAATACTGATATATAAAAATAAATACTAGCTATAGCAATGTTACAGCATGTTTGCCAACCACTTAAAATGTAAAATTAAAAAATATCTCATTAAAGTCAGACAATTACATTGCTCCAAATTCTTATCTTATTCAGAATGTATGTAAGAGGAGAATTAAACTTGACATTTTTAATGCAGCCCCAGATAAAAATTCAAATCTTGTAATTATAAATGATTCTGATATGGTGTGTATTGCCTCTTTAATTCTGTAATACTAAGTGTTCAGTTACTAAGGTATTTTATAGTGGACTTGTGATGGGGTGCACTTTGTTAAAAAATGAAGTCAATCTTATCTTTCATCTGTTATGACATACACTATTTAGCCAACATGTTTAAATTTCTGTTTCAGTTGCAAATAATTTAATAAAAATATAGTTTCAATTTCCAAATAAATGTACTGTTATGTGAATTAATTTACAGAGAATCTTTGTTAATGTATGGAATTAGCTTCTTGACCATCAAAGTTTATTCATACTATGCAACTGCTACATAATATGTGATATCAAATATTACTGTGTAAAATTTCAAATATTTGAAATGGAAATTTGTATTAATCTGGGGCGTGTATTATCTCCAACTTTGTTTTGCAATTTTATAACATAGTTCCATAGAACAATTTAATGCCATATATGTTTTGAAAATGAATCTATTTAATTTTAGTCAAATAAACACAAAAGCAAAATTTCAGTTATCTTGATTCCTAGATTTATTGAATATTAATGATTGTAATACTTTTTTTCTAATTTGAATAATGATTTACAATATAAAGTTTTGATTCAGTTTATAAAAAAATTGATCTAGAAATGTTACATAATAATTGTGAAGATATGATAGCAAAATTATATCATTGCTTATTACATTTTCAATTTTCTGCTTGAAGTAACATTGAACATATGATTGTGAAAACACATTTATGGTGCAGTGTGCATGTAATGTGGATTAAGAATTTTAAAATAATTTATGGTTAATTTGATCATTTATATTATAAAGATTAAATCCCATAAATTCTAGAAGAGAATAAAATATTGTTTTGCTTTTATTGAAAAAAATATGATAGGATCGAATATATGCTATACTCAGGCAAAATTTTGAAAATTGGCTAAAAAAATGTTTGCTGTAAAAAATAGTAAATTATCATCTTTCCAGATTACAGTCTGATTAATAAAAAAAGTGTGATATGTATGAAAATATTTATGGCTCAGACATTACTCTGTCTATTTTTCACAAAACTCATTTTCAACACTTTGTTCCAATTTGTCTTTCTCTTTTTTTTTTGTTTCTTGAGTTAAAATGGTCATATTTACTAGCAAGAGATTAATAATAACATATATAAATTACATAGCCTATTATTAAAATATTTATCCAGCTAATGCCACCTAAATTACAAAGTCTAAATTAAAAGCAGATAACAAAATGAAGTCTATTTTTTCATCTGCTTATAATTAAAATCTAGATGAACTAAATAAAAGGTATACATTAAGTTATTGTGTAATTTGTTTATATGTTTTGGAATTTGTATGTATAACATACAGACACTATAAAATAATAAATTCTTTAATATTAAGAAATGAAATATACTTTCAATTCATTTGCATTATACTCATGATTATCAATACAAGAACTTTCTTAGCATTAACTTTTTTAAAAATATATTTGAATGTTATTGGCTTTCTAATCTATCATGAGTTTATTTTGCACCAATAGATGATATTGATTTTGAAGAATTAAATAAAAAATCAGAATAAACTGGACTAAAATCCCAAAAAGATGAAATTTGTTATTTAGATTTAAAAATGAAGCAGAATACCAGGATTTTGTATTAAAAAATGTCAGTTAAACCATCTAATATTAGGAAATAGTATTAATGTAATGTATCAAGTGTCAAAATCACTCAAGTATGCAGCCTTAGAAGCATTTTTTGTATCAAAATGAATCTGGTAGAATAGAGAAATTCAAAAATGTATATATTTATTATATAGAAAGGCTTTTTTCTATATATATATATATATAGAAAAAAGCCTTTCTATATAATAAATATATATCTGGTTATTTTAGGAAACCCCATCATATATATATATATATATATATATATATGATGGGGTTTCCTAAAATAACCAGAATAATTTATTTGTTAGCTACGACTGTCATAGTACATGCTTTTGCTTCTAATTACCTCTTGCAAGGGCTCTTCTTCATCATTATGCCAACTGATATTATTGTGTGAATGGGTGGTGCCACTTAGCACATTTTTTGTAAAATGCATTTCATGTTTTTGTCAATTTTTTGTAATAGCTGTAAAGTTGGAACAATGTGAAATTTTTGTCTTTATTTAAGTAAAATGGTAGGTAAAACAGTTGTAATGCTTGAAATAGCTTGAAATGGCACTGTTCACTCAAATTTGTAATGATCAGGTGTTTAAACCTACAAGTTCTGAAACTTTTGCATTATGTGGTAAAACATAAATTACCCATTTTATGGCAAAGTGAAAAGTTCAATCTCCACTATAACAACATGCTAATGAATGTGAAATGATTTATAATTAAATTTAGTATGACCCAATTTATTCATCAGCCATATTCACTTGATCTTGCTCCATGTTATTTCTTTTTATTCTCTTGAGTGAAAAATGCCTCATTTTTGTGGACTTAGAGTGGTAAAGGAAAAAATCATGGAAGCTTTAAAATGCATCTTTTGGCAAGAGTTTCTAGACTACTTTGAAAAGTGAAAAACATGTTTAGATTACTGCAACACATTAAAAAGACACTACTTTGGAAGAAATTCAATTTGTAATATTTAAAAATAAATACACATTTTTTTCTTTAAAAAATTCTGGTTATTTTTGGGTGGGTACCCCCTTGTATATATATATACAGTTTACTATTTTCATTGATTGCTGTCTATTAACATTTGATGGATTTTTTTGTAATATGAAAATATAAAAGATATTTTTACATATTTAACTATTTCATTTACATCTGTTAAAAAATATTATTTTATAACTTCAAACTCATCAGTGGAACAGTCTATTGTTTTTAATAAAATGGGAAAGATCATTACCTTTCTTTTCTTAAACCAAACACAAATTCTGTATTACTTTAGTCTATATACAGTTTAGTATTTTCATTGATTGCTACCTATTAACATTTGATGGGTTTTTTGAAATATAAAAATATAAAAGATATTTCCACATATTTAAATATTTAAACAATTATATTTGATAAAAATTATTATTTTATAACTTCAAACTCATCAGTGGAACAGTCTATTATTTTTAATGAAGTGTGAAAAATCATTACTTTTCTTTCCTTAAACCATACATATATTTTGTAACACTTTAGCCTATATGTTATATCTGACCTTGCCTTCAAAAGTGGATTATTTCAGATTATTTACCTGATTGTCTAGCACCCAGTGGCTATCCAAAGGGATTAAATCCTTCATTAGGGTTCACACCTCAAATCTGTATGTTTCCAGTAAGGTAGGGGATCTTCCATTAAATAGTCAATCTTTTGAAAGCAAGGAGAGAGCAATATTTCTGTCAAGGTGAATGACTGAACATGCTCTCCATTAAACCCTCTACATTCAGCAAAGGTAGTATCTCTTCTCATTATTGCAATGTCCACGCAGTGAGGCAAGTCCACCTATGGACTAGAAACTGTTATGTCTGAATTAGAGCCAACCCGAGGCAAACTAAATACATAGCTGGAAGAGTCTTATCAGAGCTCATGAGGCAGGCTAATCATTTAGCTAGAAGTGTGTTCCATACTCAACTTGACTTTCTCAGCATTCAATTGTATCAACTGTATTTATTCATTCGTTTAACTAATGTGTGTATATTAATTAATGTGTGTATATATTTTGGACTAATAAAGTGTACATATTGATTGCTGAGTAGTTATTCTTTTTGTGACTGTTGGTTTGGAAATGAACCTGTAAGTCTAACCAAACACAACACTATATAATATCAAGAAATTGCATTTAAAAAAAAAACTCTCTTTTTGAGTCTTTACAGTTTACTAATTTCACTGATTACTGCCTACTAACATCTGATAGAGAATAAATAGATATCTCTAAAAAATAAAAGATTAACAATCATGAATAAAAATTAACAATTACAAATATCTTGATCAGATTATTATTACAGATGGAAACAAAATAGATAAAAGTAATCATACAATTAAATCTGGAAATAATTAAAAGAAAATACATTTAATTATTTGAATAGTAAGGACTTTTTATCAATATATCTTACCAATTTTACTTATGGATATGAAGCTTAGACACTTGAGAGTAAAGAAATTCAGAAATTTCAATCCATTTAATAAAATGTGAGGAGATGCATTGTGGAATAAAATGGAAGAGATTGAAAATAAAATAATTAGGTGAGAAAACAATCCAATATCATTCATTTCATTAAAAGAATTAAGAGATTGAAATGGAATTAATCTGTACATATTTCTAGAAGACATAGTAATAGATAGACAATTGAAGTCTTAAACTGGATCCAAAAGATTTAAAAGATTTAGAAAGAGACTACGTATGGAATAGATTGATAAAAAATAAAAAAGTGTTGGTGGATGTGAAGAAAAGATGTCATGGATCAGAGAAAGTGGATTAAACTTGGAGAGACCTCCATTACTTGTAATGTTTACATATTAATGCATAATTCTAAACAAGAGACAATATTAATGAATAAATAACAATAATTTATGGTTACTACACACTCACCTTGCCTCCTAATATTATAAATTACAATTACAAAAAAGAAGGGAAAATATATCCTTTTTCCACCAACTTTTCTAGGATCATAAATAAACTATAATTGCAACACTAAACAATATAAATTGACAAACATTCTATTTCCAAGTCATATGTTATCACTAAATAAATGTTAATAAACTTATAGAGTTCTCCACTTAAACAGATTCATATATAACCATACATAATCCTAGAATGTCATTATTATTAATGATGTAATGAAAATAATTTACATTTGCTTTATATTATCTACTTGTCTTAATATTATAGGGAACAATTGAAAATCAGCATATAAAAGATGTCTTTTTTTCAATCTAATCATCTTAAGATGATAAATAGACTATAACTGCCACACTATAACAGTAGCAGTGAATATTTAATATACTGACAAGCTTTCTGCATTGTTATGATTGTTATCTGGTTAAGTAAAAAGATTTATAAATATTTTAACACTTTCAGTGATACATCCAAACACAGTGTAGTTGCACTAATAATGCTGATTGCACTTCAGTCACTACTGTTTAAATTCACATTCTTGTGGCTATCTTTTCTGTCTGCTTGCCAATTTTGCATTCATTTAATGTTAAAAACTGAAAGTAAATATATGTTGACATTAATTTTAAAAAATCTGAATAGATCATTATCCTATAGAGATCCTAAAATGAATGAGCCACCAACTAATGCTTCAGATTTGCCATTTTTATTCTCCATAGCTTCTTTAAATATTTATGATTATTTTTGCAAAATATTTGTGAAATATTTATTTTTGATAGAAATATTTACATTTAGAACTCTTTTTCTTTTAATTTGAAATATTGCTATTTTATTTTTTAAACTAATGTAATATTTTGAATTCATGCTTTTAATAAAATTTGTTTAAAACATAAAAATGAAACAGGATTTTTTTTTATTAAAAATATAACTAAAAAGAAAATACCCACACACAAAAAGATTAATTAAAGCATAAAAGTGTATCAAAAAATATTTAAAAGATTATTAAAAATAAAAAATTGTGTTTGGATTTAATTAAATATAGCACATTTAAAATGTCTATTTTGTATATAAGTATTAAATAATTATAGACTGTTTAGTTGATATATAGTGATCTTTCTGTGGTAAAAGTTAATTAATTACTATAGCATTAACTATTATTTTGTTTTCATATTTATTTGTAAAGGTATTCAATTTTTTGTCATTATCTAGTGATCTAATATTGTAGCATTTGGCTATTTATTCATCCATTTTATTTTATATTTACATTTAGTTTTAGATATATTTTAATAATGGTTATTAATTCTTTTATTTTATTTTATATTTACATTCATTTGTATGTCATTCCTAGCATGAAAAATCTCTCATTAACTTTAAGTAAAATATTTTTTTCACATAACCAAAAACTAATTAATAATTTTACAAGTGTACAAATAAATAATAAAATCTATTATTTTTTCTACAGTGGAAACCATTGTAAATGTCATAAAATTTATTTTATACTAAAAATACAATAACTATACAAACAACATATTATAACTTAACATTAAGTTAACCATGACTATCAAAATCTTAACAGTTGATTTCATAAGACTTTTTTCCCATGCACTAGTGATTTGAAAATAACATTATGGCAGAAAAATAATTATTTTAGTTATTCATAGTAAATACTAATAAACAATAAATTTCTTTAATAGAATCCATTTTATTCAAACCACAGCTTATATGTTTTTTATATACAATTCAAATTTTTATTTGAAGCATTTGGTACAGAAAATAGTATTAATTTCTAGTTTTATTTTTTTTTTATTTCAAAACTATAGGTAATGACAATTATTAAATTTTAAGTAAAGCTGTTTTTGTTTATATGCATTCTAGAATCAAAAATTATATCTACTTTTGTTTTAATATTATCATAAGTTGTTGCTTTTTGTTTTTACAAGAGCAAAAGGAAAATGTTTACACTATCAATATGGAACATTGCTACTATAAATTGCATGAAGAAATAATTTATTTTTATGAATAATTTATTAATTTAATTAAGGATATAACACAATAATATACAAAGCTATTTTTTGCATTTTTTCTTTTTAATTCTTGTAGATAGATGATCCTCTTTAGTAAACATTTCAATACTTATTAATTTTGATTGAACAAATACTCTTTTCAATTAAGATTATTGCCAGGAAAAAAGCCTTGAATTGTAACAATATTTTTATTTTCTCTTATTCGTACTCAAATTATTAACTACTTTTTTGATTAGATAAAAATACTAAAAATCAAAAAAAAAATCGAATTGTTTTTAAATATAAAATAACATTTGCAATATAATCATAGATTATAAAGATGAAGTTTGCAAGCATGTGTAAACATATTATTTCAATATATACAAAATTAAATTGGTTTATGAAACTATTATATATATGCAATCAGTTAAATAAATGGAAACTGGTACTCTCTTCAATTAATTATATAAACACATACACATGTATATATAATTCAGATAAATAAAATTGAATGAATAGTATAAGCCTATAAACAATGACATTTAGTAATTAATTAATGAGATAATGAGCATAAGAAGACCACCTGCCACAAAATTATAATATCTTAATATAATTATGACACTATTTTTTAATTATTCACATTATTAACAATTAGAATGTTTTAGTAACAACCAGCATAAAAAAAATTTTATAGAATAAATCTCATAGCCAAAATTATTCAATTTATGTAAAAGGCCATAACTTTAAACATTATAGTTTGTATTGTGTTTTTGTAAAATATTAAAGATTTTAAAACTTCTCATACAAAATTAACAAAGCGTATGACACACTTGAATGAGAAGCTATAAAGATACACAGAAATTATTACACACTAAGCACTTTCAAGGCCTTTTGCCTCATATTCATAGTGGTACTGTGAGCTGCAGATGAGGCAAAAGGCCTCGAAAGCGCTTAGCGTGTAATAATTTCTGTGTATCTTTATAGCTTCTCATTCAAGTGTGCCATACGCTTTGTTAATTTTGTATATTGTGTTTTTGGTAAATCCTGATTTATAGATTTTGCTTGTCAATGGATTAATGGCATAATGATTATCATATTTAACAGCAATACTCATAACTTAGTATTTTAATTCAAACTATGAAAACACTGTAAATGTTCTTTTAAATCACAAAGAATATTAAAATTTTTACTTTAGATAGCTGGCTTTATATTAATCTAGATAATTATCCAGTATTGACCAGTAATTTGGTATCTTGCTATTATTAACTACAGAATAATGTGGATAGTTTACATGAATAACATGCTTATTGTAAAAATTAAAAAAATGCTTGTAATATAAGAAAGCCTTCAATGTCTTTAGGAGAGATGTTTTTGTTTGTTAGACACTGTGCCTATGATCACTTTTTTTAAATATTTTTTCTTAGATATATATTAATTTGCTGAGCTTTAATATAAAAATTATAATAATCTTAGAAATTGTCTTATGCATTATCAATGCAGATTTTCATCATAAACATATTCAAAATGTCTCATGCATTGTCACCCAGCAAGTACCATTGCTAATAAGTTTTTGGAATATATATACACTCAAAAGATTTCATGCATTGTCAATATTAAATATTTCTGGCATATGAATATTCAAAATATTTCATGCAGTGTTACTGCTAACAGCTTTACATATGCATATTCAAAGTGCTTCATGCATTATTCCATAGTAAATGTTACTGCTAGCAGATATTTGAGATATTAATTAATCTGTTTTTTATAAAATCTTTATTTTTTGTACAATGCTTACATAACACCCATCAACATTGACAGTTTCGATTGCCCCTGCAATCTTCTTCAGAACTTTTAAACTTCTTTATCTTTGAAAGATAAAGAAGTTTAAAAGTTCTGAAGAAGATTGCAGGGGCAATTAATTAAGGCAATGCAATAAAGGAACAAATTAAGATTAAATAATATTTGAGATATACTTATCAAGGTGTATTATGCATTATTACTCAACTATTATCAGTTATTACCATGTTTCTAGGATAATTATTTTCAAATTTCTAAATTTAATATTCAAGAAGTCACTTATGAATCACATTGCATATCATACATAATCTGTGGATAACATGATTTAATAAAAATCAATAATTATATCTCATAACACAGATCAACTACCATTACCCATAATACTACTAATTCAAAAACTTATCAGAATAAAATTGCAAAGTATTATTTTAATTAATTATTACATAAAAATTTTGTGTGGTGATATAAATATAAAGATAATATAATAAATGTATACAATTTACAAAAAGTATTTTAATATATTCAAACTATAGGTAATAAATTTAATGTTTTTTAAATTTTCAATGGGCTTTGAGTTTATAATGAGTTGGAAAAGATTTATCTTTGAAATCCTAAAAAGACATGTCTGAACATGCACTGGGATCAAGAATTTCGAATTAATGGTAGTTTACCTGCAGATTAAATCATGTATTTGTATTAAATAAAAACAAAGGTCATTTTTTCGACTAATAATGATGGCTACTTCCTATTTTTAACCACAAAATCTTAACATACACATAGACATTATATTCTCTACCACACATAGTTAACATAAAATATATATTTAAAATATTTTAATCGTTTATTTAATTTATTAATATTTATGACTATTTTGTTTATTTACTGTCGTCACAAACTTTGTAACGATCATTAAAGTTATGTACTTTAAATGTATTTTCCTATGAGTTATTCACCTTAAGATACAAAATTTATTTCAATATTGTTACGGATAATTATGCATTTGTTTTCCTGAAATTACTGTTTCATGCAAGCATTTCTTTTTAAAAGATTAATAAATCTTCTCAGATATGGCTTTATATTTATCTTTAAAGAAAATGAAAAGCTTCAATTAAAATGAATAATTAGTTCTCACATGAAATCTACAGGATCTGTTAATTACCCATGATGGAGTGTCCTATTTAAGTTGTATGCATGAATAAGTAACTCTTGGAGCATTGAATTAGGATATACATTTAAGACAATGATAAACAGTTTTATTAAAGAATTAATTCAGTGGAAGGTAATATATATATATATAATATAAAGTTTTCTAATCGAATGTTTGTGGCTTTTATTAACGTATACATGTAAAATAATTTTCGTTGTATAATTGTAAACTAGAAAGCTTAGTTCGAATTTAATTTTTTTTTATTACAAATAGACTTTTTTTTTTTCATGTGATATTAATAAAATGACAAGCAGCTTTTTCATTTTGACCAGAGATGAGCTTTATTACAGATGACGTTCAAAAGAATGATAATTTTTATAAAGAAAGAGTAAACCAGCAAAAATATTATACCGTATATAGTACTAAGCAGTCTCTTCAATAACTGAGTACATAAAAATAATGAAAGATAATGCATTGCTTACTAACTTTCCAGCAGTTTTACTTTAAAGTAAAAAATACTTGAATATCCATTTACTGAGTAAACAATTCAAAAAATTTAAGCTTGTTTTTATCCAATCTCTTTTTGAATATATATAAAATGCTTCTCCTCTCCAAGTTATTTCAGCAAACTTTTATCTCATCCATTTGATATGTGATGGATTTACTAGGCTTCGTAATTATATGTATAAAATTAAATTAAACAGTACCAAACAAGATAATCTCTTAATTTCTAAATACTGGCTGCATTAATGGAATAACCTCCAGCATTAATAGTATTAACACAATAATAGAAAGTGAATCATACTCATTCATTTTGCAAGATCGTGTATGGATATTTAAAGTAAACCATAGGTTCCCATACTTTTTCAGGCCACTTCCCCCTTTGCAAGACATAAATTTTGTAATGATCCCTGTTAAGTATAACAGTTTCCCACGTTCAATCTGTTTGATATTTTTGACGTAAATAACAACTAATGATACTGTACTGCTTGATGCCTATCCTGTAATTCATGTGATGCACACAAGATATAACATGATGTCAATGTCAGACATTGGAATACGGCATCAACATAAACTCAATATCAATAACAAGAAAAAAAATTAAAATTATTAACTTTAAGTTTAAATGAATGAAATCAAACCAAAATCAATTATATTTCCTGATTTCTCCTTATCCAAAACTCTAATATTCAGCTAATTGGTACCATGAAGTTTTAAACTGTATATCTTTGAAAGGCTGAACCTAAACCCCCACTTTTGAAAAGAAAAAACACTTTCAAAAATGAACTACCACTGCCAACAAAACAAAAAATAAAATAAAACCAAATCAGCATGTCAATAAATTTTCAATAATCACATACAGAGATTACAAAAATAATACTAATAATTTCATGCATAGTAAGTTTCTCTTTTCTCAAATAGAACAGTGTGTTAAAAGCAAACAACAACAACAAACAAATATGTATATATATATATATATATATATATATATATATATATATATATACACCTCAGCATACCCACAAGCATTCCAGAAATTAATTTGGGAGAACTGTTTTGAAGTAGGAAAGTCAAATAATAATTTATAAAAAAACAAAAAAAAATACAAATAATAAATAAATACATAGCAACAAGACATAATGATAATAAATAAAATAAAAAGTATATCATCTGGCTTCCTTCTGCCTTCTTTCCATTAACCATCTCTGGACTTAGTAACTTTTATGTGTGCTATGAACCATGACAACAAAAGGTGGTGAGAACTTCCCTTCTTTACAGCAAAATGTGGGCATTAAGGTGTTCATTGTCATCAACTAGCATTTGTGGCTACACGACAGCAGCATAGGATTCTGGTTTGTGCTCTAACATTGGGAATTTACTTCATTAGTATTGTAATGATAAAATTTTGGCTTTTTATATTTTTCAGCTTTCTCTAGAAATCTTTATAATAATGGCAACAGCCAACCAAGAGTCCATTCACACAATTCTGGACAGACTATAATTTGAAGTTAGGCTCAGCTCTGTTTTCTTTCATAAAGTTCTCCACTGCTTTACAATCAGAATATTTCTATTAGTTCAGCAAACAAAACATAGCAAGGAAAACAATAAACTCAGAAGAGACCGCCCCCCCCCCATCACCTGCTGAAAACCTTTTATAGCACACCTATAGCAATGCAAATTGAGTACCCCTCTTTCACTATTACAGCCGTTATCTCCAATTTCTTGGATAATTGATCATAACACAATTGATATAGCTTTTTACACCTTTTTATTTTTCACTTCTTTCATTTTCCACTCAGACTCTTTTAATTCCTCAAGGAGTTCTGTTTTACATATAGTTTTTAATTTTAATATAATGGAAATAGCTTTTTACATCTTTACAAAAGATTCAAAAAAAACAAAAACAAATCTGAGATATGACAAATTTTTAGATTCTCTCAGCTGATTATTGGCCTTGAATTACTTTATTTTTTTAACAAAAAATATAATGCACAGAAAGACAACTTCTATCTATTAGTAAAATTTAAAATTAGCCATACAATAATAACCTGCATTCCTTTTAACTGGCTAATAGAGAAAAAAACCATCAAAAATGTGAAAAACATTTACAATTACTCTGTCTAACCCCCTTTTTATATATATTCTTGCACATAAACAATTTATAAAAAAAATCATAAAATCGGCAAAATAATGTAAAAATTAGCGGTTTGAGAGCCAGTTAAGGCCAATGATTGGTGCATCCAGAGAAAGGGCTAGCCTACCTGAATGCCCCCAAATGTTTTTTAACCTACTATTGCCCCCTTAGAAGTCTTCACTTCCCACTGGGGGGTGATACCACCCACTTTGAGAAACACTAAACTAGACCATGGCATCTAGTTTAAACATTTATATACAATTTTAGTAAATGAAAGAAATACATTTTAATTCATTATATAGCTTTGACACTGGTGGATATTCCAATAATGTATTCAATCCTAAATTTTACCACCTACTATTTAGATTTCTTGACTATTCATTGTTTTAAAACTTTTCACAGCATCACCATTAGATCATGGAGAAAAGTAATTTTTAGTATCATAATAATAGGCTACAGCTGTATTATTCATTGATTTAGTTTATCCCTGAATAGTAACTATTTATAAGATTTCAATCCCATATTTGAATATCTTTCACATGGGGTTATGATCATTTCCTTCATTTGCTATGTTCATGATCTAATGTTCAGATTTATATGATATTTGAAAACTTTCTTAAATAACTAAGGTTTTTCAAGCAGCTTTAGAACCTTTTTGGGATTTTTAATCCATATCCAACTCCATTAATCTTTTTGTTTGTTGATCAATAAATGGTTATCCCTCTATTTTTGTCTGGAGTAATGCATTTCTTAACCATTTAATACACAGAGGTAATACTTTCTATAACAGTAGTGTGATCATGTGATGTTTAGTGGTTTAATAACCATTTAATAAATAAAAATTTTTAATAAATATTAAGAATAAAAGTTTTAGCAGAGATACTCTTATTTGTTTTTATCTAATTGTATCAAAAAAAAAAAACAAATTCTAATGTGGATAAAAATAATAATTGCTAAAATCAAAAATTAAAAATCACAGCATATAAGTTATATTCATTATAAGTAGTAAAATTTCTTCATAAAAATATAACTAAAGATTTAAATAAACAAATTACAAACCATCTGATACTGTTAACAGAGGCAAATACTTTCTGAGTGCAACTAATTATAAATAAATTGTTATTAATTTCTAATGCTGCATGGGTTTCAGGCCAAAGATAATATATATATATATATAACAATTTACATTTTTAAAATGTAACTATTGAAATTACAAAATAATTGATAGTATAGTAAAAAATAAAATAAAAACAGTCACATGTTTGACTAAGTGTGTATAAAAATATAGAGTGACTACTAATAAATAGTTTTATCTTTCATCGAAATCATTACTGCAATGTCTTATTTGGCTTGGTGTATTGGTAGAGTGACGACTCTAGAACTCAAGATTCATGGATTGCAATTCAGTTAAGTCACTTCAGGGTTTAAATAAAAGTTAGATCTTAAAGACATAAAGTGTTATTGTTTAATAACTTAAACATATAGATGTTTTATTTAACACAGTTCGTAGAATTGCCAATTTGAAATTAGTATGGTGTAAGAGAGTGTATTTAAAATTGGCAAACTGACTCTATATCTAATTGTTACATATTATTATTTCTCAAACACATAAACTTTTTCCTGATTTATTGCACTTTAAAAGAATAATTAAGTACTTCTAATACATAGTTTTTTCATGTTTCAAAGGAAATATTATTACTTAGTTTAACTATACATACACAAAATTGCATAATTAAAAGGAAACACTTTTCATAAATTATACAAATCAATATTTATATATTGTCCTACTTGGATCTTTCTCATATTCACTGTTTTTGTAGGATTAAAACTTTGATCTTTAATTTATAAGAGATGATGTGGCCTCATAAATATCTGATGGAATAATCTTATCTCTCAATCTTATTTGTTTTATTTGGTTATAAAAAATATTTGTTCATTATCTGTTACTATGTTCATACATGTGTATGTGTATGCATCTCATGAATCATATGAAGTATAATTATGGCAGCATGAATCCTTGAGAAAAATCCATAGCAAAAATATTCACAAGAGATTAAATGGACATATTTAGGTTTCTGTACATTTTGATCAAGTCCCTGGCTAATATAGTTGATACTGGGTTTCATTTTTCTTCTAACTAAATAAGCATATTGCATTTATGTCATTAATATATCATCTATACTCCATGAAATGTAAAATAGATGATGTCACATATTTAATTTAAGCAGAAATTTAAGGTGCTTGGGTTCCAATTTCCATAATCTAAACTTTCTAAGCAAATTTCTATTGTTAATACTAAGCACTAGTATAGTAGATTCTGTTGACAAAATTGAATTAAATAATTTGTAAACTATCCAGTATTGATTTGGGGGGTGGGGGGTACACATGATAGATCTTTAATCTTTATTAGAGATCTTTGTAGTTCTTCTAACAAGTTCCTACTCAGGGTCACAGTTCTCTGGGAGTAATTTTAAGCATTGTAAGTCCAATTCAAGAGAATGATGGCAACATGTTTAGAGATTTTTGAATTTAAAATAAAATGAATGAATACCAGTACCATTAAATGAAGTTGGCATTTACAGGCACTTTATTGATATCAGATTTTTTTTCTAATATTATTTTCTACATTGTGAATATATGAATAAAATAAATGATTTGATAAATGTTACTATTGCTAAATAATATGTGATTTTTGTAAAGATTAGATTGTTAATGAGTTGTTTTCTTTAAAATATAATAAGAAATATCATTCATATGAAATAGGAAACCTAAAAACTTGAGTGAGTTTTCTTGAAGTATTTATTTTCATTAACAAGACCCATATATATATATATATATATATATATATATATATATATATATATATATATATATATATATATATATATATATATATATATATATATATATATATATATATTGACTGTGCATGTTTTCTATTCATATTGAAGCCAAGGCTATATTCTTTAGTATACTTTTGTAAAATGTTGAGTAAAGTTGGTATTTATTGTTATCAAGAATTTTGTTACATCATCCCTATATGTATGCAAGACATGCTTGATTGAAATTCAGGTAAGTATATTCCTCTGAGCTTTTGTTCTATTCTTTTAAGAAGAGAGTTAATGCATATTGCAAATGATAATGCACTTAGAGATGTTTCTTGTGATTTAATCTAACTGGTATGAATGATGAGGATATTCTTCCATTTAAAGTAATATGAATTTCTTTTCTTAACAATAAGTTTGCAAATAGGTATATTACTGATTCTGATAATGATGTGTTTGTGAATATTTCTACAAGTTTATTAATTGGCATTCAAGCAAATACTACCTGATGTCATGTTGTACTGCAATTGGATTATATTTTTTGTTTCATTTTGCAATGCTGATAATATTATGAAACAAGAGAGCTTCTTGTCCTGCCAATGATATTTTTTTAGAAAACTGCATTGGGGAAAGCACTAGTAACAAATAAGGTTTTCTCATGTCCATTTTTACTGACTCTAGAATTTTAATTCATAATAGTCTCACTGGATTGATTATATATTATCTAATGTAGATATATTCATTGATTTTTTATGAAAAAAATTATTGATATTGGTTATAGTGCTTGAATTTTTATATAATTCATTTGTTGTAGTAAATTTATTTAAGGTAAAAACAAATTTAGGTATGCCATTTATTCCAAAGTAGCATGAGTTAGACATGCTTGATATTTTTAATTCAATATCATTCACAGAGAGCAATTCATCCCCTGGATGACCAAGACCAAGAAATTGCTGAAGTTGAAATGCTTCTTGTTGTTGAAGTTTAAGCTTAAAATTTACATAATGTGGCCCTAATATGGCATTTCCTGTTAGTATTATCCTTCCAATGTTAAAGTAAAGGGGTTCCACTGTGTTAAAGGAAAATCCAGTGTGAATATACTGTCTTGTCCAGATGTGAGGATGAGTTAAGTAATTTTTTTTCTTTTTGTCACCAGGTAGTCTCTTAGTCTCTCATGCATTGTATTATATGCACTTTTAGAGATTTTTGATGCTTGAGATTATATCTTTCAAAGGTGTGTGCTGGTTCATTTTTTGTACAAACTGTTGCCAAATGTAAAAGTTTAATAGATGGAGGTGATTGTTGAATAATATGAGTGTATGATGAACTGGTTCCAAACTTGTATATTTTAATTTAAAAAGCAAGATATAAATTTTTTAAAAAAAAAATTCTGGTGTACATGTCTGTAGAAGTACTGGTATTGTTTTACCAATTGATGCTAGTGTTCTTCTATTGAAATAAATAATGAAATGATGCTATGACCACTGAGTGATCTAAGACAGGGGCAGGATTTAATGATAAATTGAATAAGAGATGTATCATAGGATAATAAAGATTAGATCATATATGAAAAGAATCTACCACTTTGAATTGACACTGTGTTATGTGGAAGAAAACCCTCTCCACATACTTGTGATATGACATGCCTAAGTCATCAAATAACAGGCTTTGATTTGATGATGATGCTAATAATGAATTCAAAGTAAAGATTACTCTATTGACTATGTTCAATGTAATTGAACAATGATAAAAAGTTAATAATTATAAAATTGCTGGTAGAGCTTCTAGAGAATGCAGAAAAGCCATATTTATTAAAGTATACTGCAAGATCAAATTATGAGCCATTATAAATCTTTGTTTCTAATATCCCTATTACATTTGAAGAAACACTCTTATCCCCTCTCATTAATCAAAATTTCAAAAAAAAAATAACAAAATCACAGATGAATTAAACAGTGGCCATCCAGAAAAACAAGGTGATAACAAAAAGAGTCTACAATCACAACAGATAAATAATCAGTTCAAGCACATACAAACTGAAGATATCAGCCACACACACACATAGTTAAAATTCAGATATTAATAACCAAATGCAATCAACTTCTCTATCTGAAGAACCACTATTACTACCTTTCACAGATCAAACTGCTAAAAACAAAATGGAAGAATAAACAAACCAAACAGTATGCAGTACATAATTCCAAATGTCAAGCAATCAATTCCAAATAATACAAACAAGTTTCATAACATACAACACCTGAATGAAGCAAATATCAACTGAACTGCAGTATATCAAAGCACTTACATGGAAACACAAGCTCACCAATAAAACAAACATTACACACACAATAAAAAATAACACAATAACATATATCAGGGAAGAATTCATGCCATGCCTCCCACAAATTGAACTAAGTAAAATAGAGCAAAAAAGGGCTATGCCACCCAAAAAGAAATAAAAACAATAAAAAACCAAAAACAGAAGAGCACAACAGTTCAAAAATAGGAAAGCCCATCAGTGCATCAATGTCAACCAGAATTCACACATGAGACTGGTCACCAATAGACATCACTCCTATCTGACTAAGAAATAAAATTCTAACAATGTACAGCCCTCACAATGAAAACCAACCACTAACAAATCTTGAAAGGCAAACAAACTCCACATAAATCGTAATGAAAGTCAGAATAACAGGTTTTAATATGCTTCAACATCTTTATCAAATAACATCAACAGAGAGGCCATCCCCCTCCTATGACCAATGATCAGTCATCATCAACTATATAAGATTATGTCTGCACTTATATCTCTTCAAACAATATACAAGTATTCATACTGGAAAATTTATTCATAAATTCATCCAAATCCCAGTCATGATAACAATCTGATAATGCTTAGAATCATCAATCAACAATTACTCTGTAAGTTTAAACAATGGTCACTGTAGCCAAAATAGTTTGATTTTCTGTGGAAATTAAATCCTCATGCTCTTCCCATGTCATACCTTCTGAAACCCTAGAGACTGTACACTAATATTAATCATTTTTGCTCACTATGCCACAGGGCTAAAGAAACACAGCAATATTTTTTTTGATCATTGTTCAGCACTAAATAGAATTCAATATATCATAATAAGGGCATATAGACAATCTAACATCCACTTCAGGCAACCTTTAACTCATATCACAAAGGCTCCATCCCATCAATCTGTGCAGCCACTTTTGTGCTTTGTGCATACTGGTGTACTTGTTGCACATTTACCTTAGGTAATAACACAAGGTGATGTTTAACAATATTTAATATTAAACTGACAAAATTATGAGACAGAGGCAATAAAATTAGACAACTAGAAATTTTTGGAAGCAACCAGGTTACTGACAATACAATAATCAAACTGATAATGTGAGCTGTATAACCATCAAGCTAGGCCAACAACATTTTTTTTCTCTACAAATGATACTAGTGATAAAGAGGACCGTATCAACAAATTCAAGACTTAAACACTGGAAAGCATACTAAACTCAGCAACACAAGAAATATATATGTTGATGTTTGCAATTTAACAGTGAAACACAACTGATTGCAGGAAGTAACACTCACAAATGTGATGTACACATATGTGTCTGCATCCCCCTCAAACATATCTGCCTGAGATATATCCAAAGATAAACTGTCAAATGAATATATTAGCTACCATTCCTACCCTAAACTTATAATCCTAAAAAATATGATTAACAAACACAACAATGATTAAATATCTTTACCCACCTGAAACCTTTTTTTGTTCATTTACATATACACACCTAACTTGATCCATTCACTGGTAATGTAAACATATGTATATGGAGTGGCTTATAACAAATGTAACTCTTTAGTCATCAATAAGTTCCTCTTTGAAACATAATAATAATAGTAGTAATAGTACTGGTAGTAGTGGTAGTAGTGGCAGTGGTGACAACAGTGGCAGCAGCAGCAGTAGTAGTAGTAATAATAATAATAACAACAACAACATAATTGATTCTATCTACATAATAATTAAAATATTCTTAGATGTTTCAGGAAGAAAGAGTTCATTTATTTTTATTACATATAAATCATTTTAAAATGTAAAATAGATTTCAAAGTGCATTGTAAATAATTAAATTTATTAATAATAAATGAATCTTTTATTGGTCAGAAATTCCTAAGTAATTCTAGCACTGGAAGGACAAAATCTGAACCATGATTCACAATCCAAACTGAACCATGATCCACAAACCATTTCAGAATCTATCATTCTGTACTATACTGTATACACATTATAACTAAATTAATTACATTTTTGAAATAAAGTTTTTAATTTTCAATCCAAAGCGAATAGCTTTGATTTTATTCAGAAATGTAACAATTAATATTTTATATTGATAATGCAAAATAAAATAACTTTAGATTTATGAAATTAATTTAATCCTTAGATGTGGAAGTTGAGGTTTTAATTAGATTATCTTTGATTTAAAATTTACACATGCATTTATGATAGATTAAAACTTATTATATACTTTCCAAGACTGATAAAGTGCTTAGACCGATAAATGACAATCTTCAAAATTATTCTCATAAATTACTAAGTAAATGTTTGTATAACCAAATGGCTAAAGTGGCTTACTCATATAAATGTGCATGCTTACAGATAGATTTTTATTATTGATTGCTAACATACATATATATATATATATGACTATAGATGGCGTTATACCAAAAACACCTTTAAGCGTTTGCTTACATAAACGTCAGAGCGAGTATTTCACTATCTCTAACTTAATCTCCACCTTCATATCATGATTTCAAGCTATTTGCTATCGTCAGTGAAGGACAGGATTAAGAAACTAGATCTAAAACAGAAACTCTGAGCATTTAAGAAACAGTTTCTATTCAGCTTGCGAGCGTGAATCTTTTAGTCACGTAATGTCTTCAAACTCAGCATCGCATGCCAGATAGCTACATGGGTCTGATATAAGTTCAGCATCACCACATAGTAGAAGTCTCTGCAATATATATATATATATATATATAATGTTCTTATCATTATACAATAATGATCAATGTACACTTTTTGCTTCTGACTTCATAATATTTGACTGTGCCTTTCTATTGATGCCTGTACATCTCCAGTTGTGCATTTCTTATGACTTTTAGATTTATCTCTATATCATCACAAAATCATAACTTTGAATACTCAATTGGTCTTTTTTCCATTGGAAATTCTCTCATAACAATCATTATATTTTACTTTTGGAAATACCATAATATGACTTAAATATTTAATTATTTTGGTTTTAATTTTAAGTATAACACCAGGATTCTTATAAAATTTATATATGTTTTTATTTTAAAAATCCTCAGTTTCCCCATCACTTTGACTTTTTTACAGTATTCTACATAATATTGTCTTTTAAATATATGAGTGTAATATATACATCTATATGGCAATGAGATATTGAATCTTCTAAAACCAATCTTATATGTTATAGTTTGTTATTGTTTTTTTTTTTTGTTATCTTTGTCTAGTCAATATTCAAAGATATAATTTTCAGGATCAATTTTTAAATGAGTAACATTAAAATAAATATTGGCTTAAAACTATATAGTATAATACTAAAGTTCACATGATCTTTCAAGAAATTATCCATTCAGTACTTTTAATAAGTTTTAACATATCAAACAGAAGTAATATAACTAAATTTAACTTGAAGGTATCAAATATAAATAATTTAGACTTAAATTTCCACAATGAACTTATTTTTTAATAGATGTAGTAAATAGTATTTAGTAGGCCAAACAACATGCTAAGATTTTCAACAGAATTTAGTGTCAGAATTGGAAAACATTTACAAATGAAAATGCTATAATAAATGAAGGTATAGAAACATAGATGAAAAAGGTTATAAGCTTGTAAAAAATTTGAGAATAAAAATTAAATATTCATTATGATTTATTTTCAAGCCAATCTAATATAAAATAGCTTTATTGTTTGCTTATCTGTGAGTTTATGCTATATATGACTGTTAAATAGATTATTCAGCTTGAGAATACTAAATGACAATAATTTAGACTTAGGTTTTAACAAGTTCTTAATTCTGATACAAAAATTGTAAAACTTTTATATAGACTTAATATATAGTAAAGATAATATTAATAGTATATATTTGGGGAAAACTGAAAATATTAAATATAATTATAAGACATTTTTCTCACTGAGTATCACCCTTTGCTAGTGTCACTCTGCTCTGAAAACAAATTAAGATTGTATTTCATATTTTCAATGCTTTCTTCAAGTATATATTATTAGAATTAATTAAAGTGATAAAATTATAGTATTTATTTAGATGTAAATAGTAGTATTGAATAAACAGTCAACACATTTTAAGATTGTCTTGGTAGCCTTTAAAGCAAAAAGAAGCACACCCTTAAATCAATAAAGAATTAAACATTTTTATAAAAAGATGAACTCATATTTACATTAGAACATCCATATGAGGAAAAAAAAATAGCAACAAATCTCAGCATTAATTCACTAAAGTTAAAATGTTTATTGCTTGGGAGTGCATAAAAAATTCAAGTATTAAAGTGAAAAGCAGGAACCTTGAGTTGTAGTTAACCACACAGTGCATTATATGTCAAAAAATGTTAGAAATTGTTTTTCTATCAATCTTCTATTCTTAAAACATATCTATAAAAAGCTGGAAATCAATTCAGTCAAAAAATCAAGCATGTTTTGAAAGTAATTATCATACAATAGACCATATTTAAGTATTAAAAAATGTAAAAAATAACAATGAATACATATTGCTACTTGACATTACATTTGTAAATTGTGAAAAGGCATTTGATTCTGTAGGTTTTTCTAGTATGGTGAAAACTTTGGAATACATATAATACACACAGAAACTGTTCATATTCTGAAAAATGTTATTAAAATACAGCATTAGAAGGCTATAGTACATAATGATATGAAAAAAAATTAACATTTGTAAAAATGTCACACATAGATTTTATCTCTCTAAAATATTTTACTGTGGCTTTACATAAAATAGTTTGTGAGTTAACATGAGAAACAAATATGGTTAAAATTATTTAAATATCATACAGGTTTTGCATATAATATTCTCTAATAATCCTTCAGATCTTCAGAAAACGTTATAATGGCTATCATAGGAACATAATATATAAAAAAGATAAAGATAAATAATTAAGAAAGTAAAATAATGCCAATGATTTTTCACAAGAAATGGAAAGATTGACATTACTGAATTAAAAGAAGTTAATAATTAGAAATATCTTGAACAAATTATTGAAATAAATCAAATAAAATCTAATTAGCAATAAATTTAAGAAGAGTTAAATGAAAATCTGCTGGTACTGATTTAGTATGTGCTCATAGCCATTTTGAATTCTAAGAACCACCCAAAAACCCTGCTGACACATCCAAGCAATAAATGACATCCATTATCAATACAATATAATCAAAATTAAAATGCAAATTTTACAATTTTTATTGAAAATTAAAAAATAAATATGCAATTTTCATACGGTTATAGTTGATCTAATCGTATGATTTAGATATAGTCAAAATCACAATTTTCATCAATAATTAAAAAATTAAAATGCAAATTTCACAAGTTTCATCAATAATTAAAAAATAAAAATGCAATTTTCATACAATTATACTTGATATAATCACATGACTAAAATATAGTCAAAATTGATAATTAAAAAATAAAAATGCAATTTTCCTACAGTTATAGTTGATCTAATCAAAAATTGTTATTTTTGCAAATATTTTAAAGTAACAAGCTCTCTACTTAAAATAACACTATATTTTAGCCACATGATTATATCAACTATAACTATGAAAATTGTGCTTTTATTTTTTAATTATTAATGAAAATTGCAAATTTGCATTTTAATTTTAATCATAATATCGTATTGATAATGGATGTCATTTATCGCTTGGATATGTCATCTGGAGTTTTGAGCAGTTCTTAGAATTCAAAATGGTCATGAGTGCATACTAAATTAGTATCAATCTGCCTATATGTCTGATCAAATTTTAATAAATAAGTATTCTGTTTTTATTTATTAGTTTTGAACTTTCACACTTGATAGAGACTCAATGTGGAAACTCCATCCACTCAACAAAATATGGATAAAGACGTGGGAATAACAAAGATAGAGTAAAAGTAAAAACATATTGATAAAAAAATAAACAGGTATCACTGATATTATTTAAAATGTTATAATAAAGCAAGTTGAAAATCATGATAGAACAGATGGTATAGATGAATAATTTAAATTCTAAACTGCATTTCAATCGATTACTATGGATCACATGTGAGTGATTGGAAAAGATAAGAGATTTCTTAAATAATGTGTAGAAGAAAGATTTGAATGTTTATTTGAACTCAGTAAGAATAATATCTACACAATTGAAAAAGATATATATATTTTTAATTTTATGTTCAATCTAGACTAGGCTAGGCAAAATCTGAAAAACATTTCCGCTCTAAACAAGTTTACCGATTTTTTTTTTTTTTTTTTACAGTTATCTAGTCCATATGTAATCCATTATTTGTTAGTAAAACAATATCTAGTTATTTTTAGCCACAAGCGAAATTTAAAAAAAAAAAACTTACGGTTCCTTTTTCAAGGGTTGTGATGAGGCATTTTTCTGCAATTTGCTATTTACAGCGCACACCCAGAGAAGAGGAGTTAATTAGATACAATATATATCGATCGCTACAAATAATTGTCAATTTTATTGATTTTATAAAATTTAATTAGTGTATAATTTTATGGTTACACACTCAAATTAATCTATAGAATTCATTGGTATAGCATTGATTTACCAAAAGATTTTCAATATCTTTTCATTCCTCAATTTAAGAAAAATTGCTAATCTAAACTAACTACAGTTTCTATCACATAATTATATATATGCAGTAAAGAAGAAGGTAACAAATTCAAAAAACTCGTTATTAAGATAATATTTCGATTGAACATTTTTAAAAAGAATTTTTTTGATTTTTTTTAATTTTCAAAATCTTCTATAGATGTTATTTAAATTTTAATTACAATTTTAATAACGCAAACATATATATATATAATACTCTATAATTAATGTAAATGGTAAAATTATAAATAATGGAAGAAAAAAATTATTCAATAATGGAGAGCTTAAATTTTTTTGAAACTAATAAAAATAAGATATATATATATGGAATATTTAAATACAAGTATATTGTCTATACTGAACTTAATTTAATTAGAAGAGATTGAAACTCAGACATTCAAGCCCTCTATGCCATCCATTCCATGTTACACAATTGATACACATGACCACACAATGTAAAAAAGATCTCCAATATATGTATTTTATGCTGAACCAGCACCCATCAGTTGTATTTAAATACTACATATTTAGCCTGTATTTTGCCTATTCATCTTCTGTGTATTTAAGTGGACATGTTAAAGTTATATACATGAGGAATCAGAATGACTTAAAGTCAACATGAATATATATATATATATATATATTGATATTCATACTATATATAATTCTATAAATATTTTTACCACTTTTTTGTATTATTTGTAATAAATTAATAAATGTTTAAACATTTAAACAGAAAAGGCTTACACTTCTTCAAATCTCTTTATTTTAGCTAAGTGCTTTCGATCCATAATCATAGCTTTATGAATCAATTTAACTAAAATTTGATATTATCTGGATTTGTTTAGTGTTTGTTGAGTTTGCATAATATTAAATTTATTGTTTGTATTCAAATTTATGTAAATGTTGTTAGAGAGACCTTTTTTAGATACAGGGATGTTAGCTTCTTTTTTATTTAATGTGTACTTGTCTTTACCTATAGCTCATACCGCCTTAAACTTTCTTTTTGAGTCACCTCTCTTGGTACCTATAATATCTGTCTTAGAGAGATCAAATTCATGATCTGACTGCAGCTTTTACCCCAAGAATATTGAAGAGTATTCATTTCTTTTTTTTATCCTGTTATATAAGTAGTTGTGTTGTTCTGGTGAAAAAAAAAATGAACCAGCCTCTCTTATGGTTCAATAATTGTGCAGAAATTAAGGAACATATGTACAGACAAATATAAAGTAAGTTTCCAATTGCCTCCTTCATCAAACAAGCTGTTGAACAATTCTAAAGATAAGCTAACTAGAATCAGACCAAGTAATTTATAAAATAAAGTGCGACAATACTAATTACTCAAATGCATATTAAGGGGAAACAAGAGAGAACCTGTCCACAAGACCAGAACAACACAAATACTTATATATCAAGACAAAAAGAAGCAATGAATATTCTTCAATATTATTGGAGCATGAGCTGCAGCCAGGCTTTGAATTTCATCTCTCTAAGGCATATATTGTAGGTACTGAGAGAGATAACAGAAAAAAATTAAGGATTCATGGATTATAGTCAAAGCGAAGTACACTTAAATAAAAAAAGAAGCTAGCATCTCTCTACCTAAAAGAAAATGGTTTCTCTAACAATATTTACATAAATTTGAATAAAAACACTAAGTTTAATTTTATGCAAATCTGACAAACCCTAAACAAATAAAATAATATTAAATTTTAGCTAAATTGATTCATAAAGCCATGATTATACTACTTGAAGTATTGAAAACAGTTATCTAGAATTAAAATATTTAAACCAATATATGCCTTTTCTGTTTAAATGTTTAAACATTTATTAAATTATTATCATAGTATTTATATATAATGAAAACATTTTTTTTTCTTTATATACTCTAGCATCATCTATTATAAGCTTGAATTATTAGGAATTAAATCTTATAATAATTAATCTTTGGGAATCAAAAAATGTTCTTTTGGATAAATATATAGTTTAAGGTAAATACATATATAGTTCAAACTGATATAAATAAGAATATATACATATTTATAGTTTAAAGTGATTCTTATAATTAAAAAATACAAATTATATGGGGTAAAAAAGTCTACAACTTTTATTATTGCTATCATTTATAAGCAATATACAGTTTGTAATATAATATTCCACACAGTTTCATTTTGTTAATCTTTTCAGTTTATATTATATATATTAAATACTGCCTAACACTATACTAGTAATTATAAATAAAAAGAAGATTTATATAACTTTACAATACTAGCCAAAAACAAAATTTTACTAAAATTCTTCTATAGCCAAAATAGCCTTCCCATCATTCACTTCAAACATCAACTTCCTTTAATATCAAAGGATGTATTCATGAGATTGATAGGACTCAGATTCAAAAAAAAATATCATAAGTGTAAAAAATAACATTGATGATAATTTTTTTTGAACCTGAAGCAATTAATCTCATGAAGACTTTTTTTGATGTTAAAGAAAGTTGGTTGTTGAAATGAATGATGGGAAGACTATTTTGTTTTGTATATATATATATGTTGTATATTTAGTTGAATTTCACTTGAAAAGGTTTATTTGTTAATAGATCAAACCATGGTTTTGAAGGAATTTTAATAAAATTTTGTTTTTTCACTAGTAATGTAATGCTATATGCATTTCTATTATATATACATTGTAAAGAAATGTGTGTGAATGCAAGTGATCTTACCACTCTCGGGTTTCACCATGGCTGCCATTTTATGTAATGAAGATATATGGTTTCTACTTGCAAATATGATAGAAGTGGTTTTCATAGTTATCTTTTTAATGTAATTATTACTTTTATTTTATTTCATAATATAGAAATAATATATTCTGTTTTCTTGGTGAAAATTTTAAAAAAAAATCACTTTATTTTCCATGATTAAAGAAAATAGATGCTGTTTTAAACCATTATTACTCTTATTTTTTTAACTTTCCATAAAAAGTTGACATTCTTTTAACTATATCTCATTACTGTATATTGATTTATCTGTGTTGCATTTACAGAAATTTGATACATAATATACTTTTGTTTAAAAGATATCACGTTTTTTTTAATTATTGGCTAATCTATTAATATTAGATGGAACATAAACTGAAACATTACATAACTAGCTATAATTTTTTTAATAAATTTAGCTAGAACATATGGAATAATTTTTTTTTCATCTTTAATTTCTTGTTGTTGTTTTACAATGTCATATTATTTTAAATTGACAAACTTGCTATTATATCCAACTTCTAAGTTCTTTGAAAATTGTTGAATATTTTGTGATTTATCATTTTTATAGTGACATAATTATTATGAAATTAAAAAAAAACTATGGCTTACTATTTTATGCATCATTTGTACTTTTGATTTATAGTATATATATAAGACATATTTTTCAGATTCATCCATGTGAGATTTTAATTAGATATTCCAATGTTTCAACTTGATCACACAAGACTCCAACTGGGAAATGAATTCTATAAATATATTCTTTATATCTGTAATCTGTGAAAACATTTGCAGTGTTGACTAGTTTCTAATGGCTATATATATATATATATATATATATATATATATATATATATATATATATATATATATATATATATATATATATATATATATATATAATCTTTCTTATAATGATTTAAATAGCAATTTATAATTTAATAAACCAGCAGATCTTGCCACATGTACATCAAGATATTTAAAATCACTATTCTGTTCTTTTTGATTGTTCATTTTAAATTATTTAATATATTTATAAAATAATTTATACAATATCCTCTTCCACAAACAAAATCATCATTAACATATTTTGTGTAATTTTTAATATCTAAAATATTACTAGTATTAAAAATTTTATTCTCATAAGTAAAATAACAAGTTTGTGCAATTATAGACAGGCACATGGGCCAACCTTGCAATATCTACCTTCAAAAGAAGTAATAGTATTATCTTTAATAAATCTTAAAGAATCAATAATAAAGCTTATGGTATATTGGAAAATTCTTTTACTTATTGAGACTTATTCAATAATTTGTATGGAAGCTAATCTAGTAAAGAAACCATATAAATCTGTCACATCTATTTAAAGCAATAATATTAATTTCGTCAATTTTAGTATTGTTAATTTTGTCTACAAATTCAAAAGATGAAATAATCATGTTATTATTATTTCCTAAATATCCTCTGAAAATTTACTGTATTTTGCTGTATAGTGTATAAATAAATCATTAAAATTCATCATAAATCTTAAATGTTTCATCTATGTGTAATTTTTCATTTGCAAAAGTATGAGGACATGTAGACCTTGAAAGATATATATACTATTAATAAATTTGACCATCCATATTATATTCTTAAATTTATAAAAGACAATATTATCTATTGTATTTTAATTTCCTTAATATACTGATACTTTGATATCAAACACATTCTCAAAACATTATCTTTTTTCAAACTTATTATATTATCAATTTAAAATTTTTATTTAAATTCCAAAATAACAAATTGCCAATAATTTTTATTTATAATAACATAGAGCTTATGGCTAGCAATTTTATTAATAATTCAATCAGCAATGTTGTTACTCCAACTGGTCACTTCAAATAAATTTTGAACTCCAGTAATTAGGTCCTTGTTATAGTCTGTCCATGTGCACCCCACATATTTAGATTCATAATTAATTTGTATTTGAGTACTACATCAATTTAAAATGTTTATATCCACAAAACACAGTCCTTTTAAAGTATTCTAAGCATTTTATAAAATTATCAAGAACATGAGTATTGAAATCTCTGTCATATTTGCAAGCTTTGATGTGAAAAGATTTTTCACAAATGTCCCTTCTGAGGAAAAGTTTACCTATTGACACTATAATAAAATTATTAACATTCTGCATAACAATAAAATAATTTCAATACAACCCAGAATTCTTCCAGCAACATCAAGGGATAGCTATGGTTTACCACTGTCACCACTAGCTAGCAACATGTGCTATAAATACTACTCCACATCCATCTACAATCTGGTTTCTTTATACTGATAAAACATTTATTGTATGGCCATGATAAAGCATTAATACAAACATTCTAGACATGTACCAGTAAGATATCCCTTTAACTAATGTCACTAAAAAATAAGAACAAAGACAAAAATTGACATTCTCATATGTTCTTGTGACAAGTCTCTCTCATGGAAAAATCATGCTACAGTTTACAAAAACCCACACACAGTAAAATGCTTGTTATGCACACCCAACATGACAAAAACATAAAACATGGAATTGTACTAACATTACAGAACCAAGAAAAAGAAGTTTATTCAAAAATAAATCATTTGGCAAAAGAAAAGATACAAAAACATATATGGATTTTCATAAAAAAATCATAAATAGACAACCAAAACACATCACAAAATCAATTATAGTATTGTAGTGTATCCATTCATATTAGGTATTACAGAAAAAATTAAAGAAAATTTGCAATCAATATAACATTAAAATAGCTTTCCAAAGCTATAGTATTTCATAAGAAATTCTAATTTTGGCAAAACCTAAACATAAAATACTGAATAACAAAAACTGCATTTTAAAATACCATGTGAATATGGAATATAGGACATTAGTGAAACTTTTCCCCATTGAAAAGTGATTAAAAGAACACTAATTGATAATGAAATAAACAATAGATATATTTAAAGTAGAAACCAAAGATATCTAAAGTAGAAGACCATGTATGTACCAAGAAACATATGTTTGATATTAAACAAAGAAAAAAATATACAAGAAAATTCAAAAAAGCTCCTTAGTTGACAATGGAAATGCATCCCATAAGTCAATCTAATGTGATAATATTTGAAAAACCATTTATGAACCTTGCCCTTAAGAAAAAAATTAACAGATCAGAAGGATCCTCATAGATAAGTATATAAATTTTATCTTGACTACTGTTTGTGACAGAATAGCCCAGTTCATTAAAGTATTATATTAAACTTAGTATTTACAAATCTAAAAGTATCAGGCTCACTTCTCTTTCTTGTGTTGTCATTAGTTGGGAAAGCATTACCTGAAGGGAGAAGAAAATAATAGTACTCATTATATTGTGTTATATACTAATTTGGGTTTATTGTATTTGACAAAGTTAAATAGTTTGAACATTTCTAAAAACATTTATCAATTAATATTAGATGATAGAAATAGTTTGATAGATAATTACAATTCTATTATCACAAACTTTTAGAAAATTTTTTTAACAGTATTTTGTCTTTGAATTCCAATCATAGAATGGTGATGATCATACTGAAGGCATTACCATTTCTGGTAATGCTAGACATGCAAAAGTACTATTTCTGGCTCATCATAGTCATTGATAGAGAGATATATCTACAATATTCCAAACAACCTAATAATATATAAGAACATTATAGTCTTAAAGAGGTCACTAGACATTTTTATTTGTATGAGCTGGTATAAGTGACCTAATAGTATATAAGGACCTTATAGTCTAAGAGAATTCACTAGACATTTTTATTTCTTTGAGCTGGTATAATTAACAAATATCATTACAGCACTACCAAGAATCAAGGTTCAAATATCATCTAAATAGTCATCAGAACTGAGTAGTAATTTGGGGCACAAAAAACAATTATGATATTGCAAAGCTTAACTGTTTAAATTTAACCATCTGTTTGGCCTGTTCAAATAAAAAGACACCATGTTGGATTTTTAAAGAATTGATTTGAGACACAATTTTCACAATAATTTCAGTTTTAACAATACTAGGGTAAAGTGTTATTTATGTATTCCAGAAAATGAAATTACCAAAGCAAACAATAAGACTTAAAAATAGTGATTACCATTAAAAAAACTAAGAAAAAAATGAAATTTCTATATCCTGAAAATTTATTATTTTATTGTGTGTTCATAATTTCTCATTTATGATAATAAATTAATACTATTATATTATGAATACCAAACTTTAAGATGTAATTAAAGGGAATTTGAACTCAGACTTTTAAGCTATATTCATCTATCCACTCCATCTTATATAACTGATACCCATGATCACACACATGTGAAAAGATAAACGCTCTCCTATATACCTATTTTATGATGATCTGGACCAACTGATGAGTGCTGGTTCAGCATGAAATATGTATATTGATGATCATTTATCTTTTTCACATGTGTGTAGTCATGTGTATCAGTTATATAAGATAGAGTGGATAGGTGAAGAAAGCTTGAATGTCTGAGTTCAAATCCTCTTTAATTTATAAGTAATTTTTAAGTATATTTTTAAATCAGAATTTTATTATATTCTTTGTAAAATTCTGATTTAAAACATATATAATATGTCTTATCTGAGATAATTTATTGCTTCAATACTTACAAAAACAGGAATGTGAGAATACTTCATTTTTACTTGTAATCCAGAAGTTAAAATGTCTCAAGATTATCTATAAGAAAAATGTTTCTTTTCTAATAAAATGTATTTAAAAAAATATTAATGAAGCAATAATTATTGCAAATCAAATATTATAAAATTATCTTTAATGAATTATAATAAATAAATAATTAAAATTCAATCAGAATGGCATTGTAAAAAAAAGAGGAGGGGGAATTGGTGCCACTCTAAATGTAATAAAATAAAAAGGCATATAATCTGAAGTTCCAAATCAGATCACTGTGGTAATATACACTTGTATGTACATAATAAAACTGTGATGTATATGCATTGTGCAAGTCTTGGTGGTAAAAGCTATGAAGACTTAAGAGCCTGAAAAATAAAATGCACTAGCTCTATGTTTTCCATGTGTCACTCAAAATTATTTTGATTTTAGACTTTTGTAAACTAATCTTGCGAAGTACATCTTCATACTGAATAAGCATTATCAATAGAGAAAATGTGACAATCAAATAACATTCACTCAAATGACAAAAACAATTTATAAATGTAGAATATGCAAGAACTTTTCATTTCAAGAGGCAGTCAAATATTTTTAGGGAAAAAGAAATGTGGATTTATATAATTCCTTTTTTTTACAATTTCACTTTAAAACTAAATATATATTTATTTTTTACTAAAAAGTTTAAAATTTTTAAGAATTTATAAAAAAAGCATTGTGCTTATATTCTATCTTTTTCATGATATAAATCTTGAAGCTGAGCATAGCTGTTTATGCTGTCTAATATATAAATCCATAATATTAAATATATGGTTTCATATTATTGAATATTATTATTAAAAAAAGACAATATATTTCAGTAATTCTGTTTATCAATTTGCAAAAGTAATTAGAAATGAAGCTGACACAGAATCCTAATTTACATTGCACAAGTCTATAATAATGGACTTAATTATACAGATGCATTCACAGTTATTAATTTTATTTAGCATTTTTTCATTATGATTAAAATGTAGATATGCTAATAAATTATTTAATCTTTTAAAAAACATTGTCTACAAAATAAGGCTGACATAGACTTGGATCAGAGTCCTAAATGTGCCTCAACTAAATTACATTGTCCTTGCATGAAATTTGCAATACAATACAAAAAATGAAGATAGCTTAGGATCTGACACATTTTACCAATTACACTTTTTAGTAGCATATTTCTTAATGTTATCTATAATTTTATCACAATTTTTTATCAAAAAGTAAATTAAAAATATCTAAAGTTGAATACATGTAATAGAGACTTCAAACCAGTGTTCTTCATTAAATTGCCTATATTTGTCTGTTGATACATTATATTATGTGACATATTAGTAACTGGTTGGATGAAGGGCCTGAATTACCACTACTTACAGCAAGTTCATATTGTACTGGTCCAATATGTATGTCCATTGAACAAAACAGAGAATCTGAGCAAAAGTACCTCAAATCCAATCATGCCCAAGATGCACAGGTCAGGAAAAATCATGAATTTTAACCTATTTGCCCATTCCCCAAATCTATAAGAACATAAAAAACATTTATGATGATACAGATAAATTTAATTTGTTCCAGACCTGGAGACATAGTGGAGAAACATGATATCTTATGGTTAATTACGACTACCTTACTGAATTATGGATGAAAGCTACATATAGACACTAGGGTAATACTTATAGATGGATAGATTAAGGAATGATGAGGCTGAATTGATTGGTGAATGACTGCAGTGTAATGAAAGAGTGGACAAATTATAATAAAAGGGGCACTTATCTAGGATGACCATGACACCAGATACCCCAGATATAATGAATTCTTAGAGTAATTAAATAAACAAGTATTGGGACTAAATTAAATAATGATTTGAACACTAGAATAAATTAAGATGCAAGCTTTAATAAATGCACTATGACATCATCATTTATATACTCTAATCATAGGTTTTATGCCAGTAATCCTAGGTTTGCATATTTACATGGTTTTACATAAGTTAATATTTGTACAAGACATGGTGTTGATGCAACATGTCATTCAAGAAAATGTGAATGGAGAAACAAATCCAAGATAAATGATACATATTTATATAGCATATAATCAATGCAGTGCAGTTTAATATGCCAATAATAATTAAATATTATTTTCCCATAAATAATTTAATAATATTAATGACACTTTAGAATTGAAAGAATATGTAACTAATGACCATCATAAAACATATATAATGAATGAGAACTTTCATTGTTTATAATCACAATTGAATTAACATATGTAATAATCATACTAAGGTTTTTTTCTAACATTGGGTGAATATCATTAAGGAAAGATACTAATATAGATTACAATAAATATGGGACATTGATATACAGTTATTCATAAAGTTAACTTAAGACGTTATTTACCCATTGAATTATTGAAGTTTAACAATTTAAATAATATAAATAATTACTAATGCATCTGGCAACTGTTTACCTGAACAGGTGAACAGCTTAATACAAGCTTGATTTGTGACATTCCAATACAATTAACAACAGTGAATAATGAATGGGTGATTATTATCACAGTTCTACAACTTACAGATATTAAATGGGCATAAGTATAAAATAGTAATATGTTGTGGTGCTAACATGAATAGCAGTAGTACAGGTTTGGTCTGCTTGGGACTGATATAATGCTTCATCGCGTATTAGAAAAATAGAATATGTCTATGCCTTTTGTGGAGCAGTACATCATGATGTGATAGGTAGAAAGTGTGATGGACTGACATTCTCAGGGTTATTCCATGCAGAACATTTACTACACTAATCTGAAAGTGTTCTGCGGCATGTGGTTGGAACAAGTAAGACAAGATGGTTTGGAGGTCCCAATGATGCCAAAGTGACCAAAGCAAAATATGATAATTAAACCTGCTGGCAGATGTTAGCAACACTAATGTAAGTAAGCAGGTCCCTAATGACATTAATATATCAATTACAGCCCTAAATAAATCTAATATCAAGTGTAATGGCATGATCAAATATTAAGCCATATTATAGGTGCAAATATTACCTTAAATAACTGTTAAAATGTCATATGTAAGACAGGAGTGCATTATCTCCTCATTTAAATGAAGCCATGTGCATTTTAAATAGGCAATATAAATATAACATGAATGTAACTCTCAACTGGTATTGTGAATAAATGGTGAACTTATTAGGCCAAGCAGTGAAGGTCATTGAGATTACTTTCAAAATATTGTTGAATGTGAATTAATCAATAGTGTTAGGCAAGTAATGAGAAATTGAAATGACTAATAGAAGTAAGGCAGTGTTAAAAACAATCTGCCATTGAAATACATATAAAGTTATATTCAATTACAACTCAACTGAGTGAGCCTGTGTTTTGTAAGAAAACTTATGTTTATCAATTAAGCCTCCCATTAACAGTGGGATCAAATGCAATAATAAATTAGGCTCATGAAGTTGGGTCCATTTGGCATATTAACTCAAATTCATATCAAAGTACCTAAACATAATGCAATATTATTTGATTGAATTTGCCACACCAAAAAAATAATAAACAAAAAAAATAGAGAGAGAGCAAGAAGCGAATGAAAAAAAATTAGATTTATATATTCATAGGGTTATAGAGAGTCATCAAATATAAATTAATATACACCAAAGATAACTGGCATGACACCAGTGTATTAGGAGACAGAGAATTACAATTACACAGATTAAATAATATATATATAATTGAAATAGGAGTATGAAAGTTCTTTAAAGCAGCATTGAAATAGTTACCTTCTGACGATGTGTAGACTTACCGACTGAGTGGATTAACATTCTTGTGAAGTAGTTCGTATTAAAGCATGGATAGCAATACTCATTTTATTGGTGGTGGGTAAAATCTTCTCCATAAAGTTACATTACATGTTTAATTAAGCAGTGCATCAGTTTTATAAATGACATTATGGCCAGAGATGATCTTTGGGAGGGAGATTGGAAGAAAATGTGAATTTTATCACACTACTTGCACATCATATTATTGAAGTTTTTAATGACCTAGATTGTGTTAACCCACAAACTAAAAAAAAATCCAACCATTCCCTTGTGTCAAATTGAACTCTATTATCCTGATCTCTTGTCTCAGGAATGCTTTTAAAGAACCACCCAAGGCAATATGGATACCAACTTACCTCATATGATCTCAATCAGCAGGTAGTACACCTTTGTTTTTAAACATAGTGGAAGATGCCATTGAATGATAAGCTCCTGAAAGTATTGTTTGAATCTATTTCTAATTTAGAAACAGACTTGAACAGATATAATTCTAATTAAAAATTAATTAAATGTGCAATTTTTTATTAAACTAATGTGTCACTCTTTTGTTCACTAAATTTCAGTTATACTAATTGCATTCCAGAACCTTCTCAAGTATTGCATCAGCTTCTATATCCATTTCATTAATTCTAAAAAAATAATAATAAATGTAATAATAATATTTTACGTAATATTTAGGTATCCATCATACATAGACACACATACACAACTTTTCTGTTTATGGAATTAAATATGCCCATATTCTAAATATAATTAACTTTATAAATCAAACACTTATAGATAAATATTTAAAATTATTATAAGAGGGTGGGAATAGCTATGTGTATCTGTATGCTTATGCTCTCTGATAACCCAAGCTAGCTGAAGGATGGGTTTGAACTCGATCTTATGGTTAATTATTGTCAGACAGTGAAGCAAAAATCTGTATCACAAATTTACCACTTCAATATTACCTATTCTCTTTTCACTTTTGATTAGTAAATGAGGTTTTTCTTCTTCTGGAGTCAAATTAGGATTAGATTATTCATTTAAATTATTGAATGACAAACTGTTTTTGGAATCTAGGGATCTAGAAATTAGGAAATCTTTAATGCTAAAATTCAAGTTGTATTTTATTCATACAATCTAATAAACTGAGAAAAAATTTAAATGATGTTATTAATAAAAAAATTCATAAAAAATCCAATTTTTGTCAAAAAAATATATGACATATATTATTAAAAAGAGGAAACAAGTGCAGAGAATGATGGCATAGGCACATGCATCAGCCATTTAAATGATGAAAATGCATAAATGAGAATTACACATAGGTAAAAATTTAAAATTCAACATTTTACTCCCCACATTGACAATAATATAATGCATCAATCAACATCATCATTATTTTCAATCATTATCAGTCCACTGCAGGATGAAGGTCTCTTTAAGTTCAATCCATATTCTCCAATCCCTAGTCTCTCTTTTCCACATCATTCTTACAGACTTCCTTATCCATCTTCTAGATTTTTTACAATCTTTTTGAATCCAGTTTAAGATTTCAACTGTTCATCTATTACCATCTCTTCATCTAGCAGTATGTTCAGACAAACTCCAGTCTCTTAATTCTTTCAATAATGTCAGTAACACCTGTTTGTTTTCGTACTCATGTATTTCATTTTGTGATCTCTTATTATTACTCCTAACATGCATCTCTCCATACCTTTTTGAGTGGTTGAAGTCTCCATATTGCTCTTCTGTTAATTATGAAAGTCTCAGATCCATAAGTAAAAACTGATAAAACATGTTTATTCAAAACCTTTTTTTCCAAACACATTGGCATATATTTTTAATATTAAGTTATTTCTATCAAAAGCTTTCCATCCAAGTTTAATTCTATGTTTAATTTCATCCATTATGTTTCCATCTGTATTAAATATCTGACCAAGGTATTTGTAGGTGTTAACTTCTTCTAATTCATTATTATCAATCTTTATTTTTTTTTTCTTTTGAAAAAATCCATTGAACATTACTTTAAACTTTTTAACATTCATCTTTAAACCTACTTTCTTATTTTCATCTGATAACTCTTGCAAAATTTCCTGAAGTTTTAAAGCATTATGTGCAAAACCAACTACATCACTGGCAAAATCTAGATCACTTAAATAAACTTTATTTATTTTTATTCTTTTAGCTTTTCATTTTAATCTACAAAATATTTCTTGCAGCACTGCTGTAAAAACTTTTGAAGATATGGAGTCACCCTGTTTTACATCCTTCTCAATATTAACCTTTCTAGTATTATTATGTAATCTAATTGTTGCTCTTGCATTTTTATAAGTATTCTTCAGAATATGACAATATCCTGGATCTATACCATGATAATTCAATGTTTTAATCACTGAAAAATTGCTCATAAAATTGTATGTCTTTTCATCATCTACAAATCCAAAACATAATAGCAATCCATATTCATTGATTCTTTCTATAAATTCTCTCAATAAATGAATATTATTCACTGTACTAAAACCACTTTTAAATCTAGTTTATTATTTGGTTGAAATCCAAAGTTTTTAGTGGATGAGATGTAATTATTTTGCTTTAAATATTGTATAAGACTAATAAAAGACTCACAGGCTTGTAATTTCTAATATCTGTTTTGTAACCTTTTTAAATATTAATATTAATGCTGCATTCTTTCAATCATCTTGTATTATTATTTAGACATTTTATATATAACTTTGTCAAAATAATTTCTATTTCTTTATCTGCTTTTAAGACATTGATTATAATTCGATCATTACCTAGAGCTTTTCTCTTTTTCATAAAGTTAATTGCATGTCTCACTTCTTCACTTAAAATTCTGGGAATTCAGAAAATATAATAGCTTTAGATGGTAGTTTCTCTCTTTTTTTCTTAATGCAAAAATACATTTCTTAACAAAATCAAGATGTTGTTTTATACTCTTTAGAATTATTCTCTTCTATAGATTTTTTTGCTACTTCACAATTATACTTTCTCATATCATTATTAACTCTTTTCTACAACATTTTACAAAATTTGAGATATTCAATCCTTCTTAATGCTTAATTTTTATACATTTTCATATTGCTTCTTTTCTTCATAAATTCTTTAGTCTCGGTAGAAACTTTACTAGTCCATTTGTTGCTTTTTTCTATCATCTGTCCATGTTGCAATATTTAGAAGTGTATAAGTTATTTTACTATTGATTTCATTCAAATCTGAATCATGTTCATAATCTGTTCATATTTGAAAATGATTTGCAAGTTCTAATTTAAATTTATTACAATGTTTCTGAAGATTAGGAATATCAACTTGAATATTGTTTAATAATTTTTGTCTCTCCAGTTTTGCATTAACATATATCTTACATCTCACTAATTGAGGATCACTTTTTGTGTTGACTTTATTAAGAACATTACAATCTTCTATTTTGTTAGTCAAAATATAATTCAGTTCTGCTATATCTCCATTTGGATGCTTTCGTGTCTATTTCCATTTAATATTTTTCTCAAAAAAAGAATTCCTAATATATATTTTTTTCATTTTCTGAATACTCCACAAGTCTATGTCCTCTCTTATTTCTATCATCATAAGCAAATTTACTTACAGAACTTTCATCTTTCAATTGTTTACCAATTCTAGCATTAAAGTATCCTATGACAATTTTAAAATATTGTTTGGTCTGATTAAAAGTCTTTTCTACATCTATATAAAAAATCTTCTATCTTTTCATCTCTATGACATCTTCTTTGGGCATAAATTAGATTCTCTGCATTTGGTATCTGTTTTTAAGTTGAATAATTAATCTTGCCACTCTATCCTATGTATCATCAAACTCCACAATGTTTTTCTCCCATTTTTTCTTTATAATGAATCCTATTCCATCTGTACTTCTTATGTGCTGTGCCTTTTGGTAATACTGCACATATTCATTTTTTAAATAAATTGTCTTTTCATCTTTTTTTTTTTTTTTGATTTTACAAAGTTCAGTAATGTCCTATTTTATATGACACAGTTTTTTAATTCTTGCAATCTTTCTTTCTCTTGAAAATGACCTGCAGTTGAAAATATGTAAACAAATGGGCATCATGAAATGGCAGCCTGGGTCTGCAATCAGAAGATTCTTAGCATCCTTCATATTTGCCACCAACCACTGCCTTGGCTGGCAACTTTACAGCCTCCTAGAAATAATTGCCATGATTTATTTTTGTCTGTCATGATTGTAAATATCTATTAGGAAAAAAAAATTCTTTCACACACACACACTTATTCTACATTAAAAAAAAAAATGTAACTGATATTTCAGTTAATAGCTATCAGGCAAATAAAAAGAAAGACCATTGTGTTTCTTGATCTTAAACTCAAAGATAAAAAAAACAATAAACTTACCACACTGGCTAGTGCATGTCGGTAAGCATCCCATCCACATTGTATACTACATGAATAATCACATAGTAATAACAGCTGCAATGACAAGAACATATGAAGTGGATATCAAAAACTTGTTTTGCTCAGTTCATTTAAGACCTCCAAGAGGAATCAAAGGGTCTCCTTTCATTTAACAGTCAACTCCTTTCTGTAGCCATATATTTTCCTCAAATAATGGATTTTATCAATGAGGAAAATATGGTCATTGATAAGACATTTAAAATAATTTCTACAATGTAATGGCTTTTAATAATGTTCATTATAATATCTATTTATTAATATAAATCAAACTATTACTTCCATCTTTCATGCCTGTTTTATATTTTAATAACATAAAAAAAATTATGATTGACTAAAATTCTATGGTACATAAATAACATAACATATAACATATTTTCAGATAAACTAGATTAGCATTAAATATGTTTATAAAAAGAAATAACTAAATAAGATTAATTCATGAGCATGTGATATTAGCAAAATTTGTCACATATAATGTTTATACCAAAACTGTTTACTTATCATTCTCATTGTTAATAAACAATTAAGTTTGTTTATTCCTATCCCTTATTTTAGCTGGAAAACGAATGAAAGATTGATAATAATCCCTGATTTTTTTTATTTTTGACTGACAATCAATAATTTACTCTATTAAATAATCCTTCATTTTTTTTATTTTGGCAGGAAAATGAATAATTCAATTTATTAATAATCCTTAGTTTTTTATTTTATTTTGGTTGGTCAGTGTCAATATATTTTCTTCTTTCATAATTTATTGTCATATATAATTTTGAAAGAAGTCTACAATGGTGATTTCAATTTAGGCACAAAATAAACGTTTCTTCAAACATTGATTAGTATTATTTTCCTTTCATGTTAGAGCTGGAACTTCACAATTTTTTTGTCTATTGAGCTGCATACTAGGGCAAAGATGAAGATCTTCTGTGAGAATCTTAGACACACCTATTAAGGCATGAACCTCAAGTGTATTTAGCTATTTCATAAATTTTTTAATATTAATAAAATATTAATCTTATCAGCAAGTATATTTTGCTGTATGGACTTCAGTACAGAAGGCTATGACAAACCAAACATTTTTCAATGATGAGTTCCCTTTTTGTAATTATAACAGCTGGTTTTAAATATAGTCTCTAGCTAGCAAAATACATTCTGTTTTAATCTTTATCACAGCCTTTTATAAATAACTGTTCATGCTTCTCAAAAAATATTTGCTAAAAATATATATTAACACCTTTCAGCAGGTCACCTCCAAACTCAATTTATCTATTTCAATTAATCCCTAAGTTCATAAGTATTGATCAACACCAATTAGAATCAAAAAATAGATCAAAGAAAATAAAATGTGCAGAAAAATAGTTTTTCTTTACAAATCTGAATTTGTTTCAAAACAAAACCATGATTAAGTATTAACTTTTTGTTACTTTTTAATTCGAATAATTCCAATTTTACAATAATGAGCAATATTTTCATCCATTTCATTTACTTTTATTACAATTATAAGTTGTGATTACTATTTCCATCACTTCTATGAGAATTCAATTAGCCCTCTTTTCACCAAACCTATATGATTATAATATCTATTTTTTCTTAAATTGTAGATATGTCATGATATATATATATATATACTTAGATTTCTTATACTTATATCTCTTTACTGCGGCATTTTATAATCTATATAACAACAGGTGTCACAATCACAAAAAAATTTCTTTTGATTATATCTTAGCACTTTGTAGTTTACTCTCTTTCTTAGCCAGGTGGTTAGCATTGACTGGCTGTTATCTTAATAAAAACATGGTTGTAGATTTCTAATTAAAAAAATTAAAAATGGAAAACTCTATTTAGAAAAATTTTAATGTATAATATCTGGTGTCTATTAAATTATAATGATTGATTTATCAATGGAGAAGTATATTACAAAGTAGGAAATAGAAACAGTTGATATATTTTGATATTTGTTTATTGAAGTGCTTTGGATTTTTTTAACAAAAGAAATCACAATCAAAAGAGAATTCCTTTTGATTGCATCTTAGCATTTCAGTTTATTCATTTCCTTAGCCGAAAGCCGTTAACCTTGGAATGGCCGTCATCTCTGTAAGAATTTGGTTGTAACTCTCTAAATAAAAAATCAAAAATGAAAAACTCATGTATTAAATATTTTTATCTACAACATAAATTAAATATTAAATTATAATTCTTAACTTATCTGTGGAGAAGTCTATTATAAAATAGAAAATAAAAAAAGTTGTTCTACTTTGATTTCTTACACCTATATCTGTTTACTACAACTCTTTATATTCTATATAATAACAGAAGTCAGAATCAAAAAAGAATTTCTTTGATTGCATCTTAGCACTGGCAGTTTACTCACTTCCTCCACCCTGGAACTTAATCTTAATTGGCTTCTATCTTAGTAATCTTTCTATTTAAAAAAAAATTAAAACTGAAAACTTTATGTATTAAATATTTCCAATATAAAGAGTTTTCCAAAAAATTATTTAATTATGGTATTTATTCCTCAAAATTATGGAATAAATGTGTTAAGTTTAGCAACATTGACAAATTACTAATGATGATTGTTAGCAGTTATTGATTGTTTATATTATTTACCATATTCCTTAATTATTTTTTTATTAATAGTCAAATATTATTTGGTTAAATACAACAATAATTATTGATGATTATCATAATTAATTCTTAATCTAGCAGTTATATGTAGTTAGTTATTGTAACTTTAATCAATTGTTGTTACTTGGTTGTATGCTGTATGTGGTTTAGTGCAATGGTGAAATGATGGATTCGAGAATTAAATATTTATAAATTGCAACTCAAATCTTTTACTTCTGATGCAGTTATATTCTATGATTACTGAATGACAAAACATTTCACTATTTACTTACCTGGTCATGCATTTATAGTAAATAATTTTCTCCTATTAAGGATGATTCGTTTAGTAGTTGCATTTGTAATATATTCTATTACTTAATTAAATACCATTATAATGATTAATAGTTATCATAGATTGTACACATTATTTCTTGATTAACTAATCTTCAATACTGATAATAATGCTATTTCTTCATTAATTACATTACAATCAGAAGTGATATGGTGTTATTACTTGATTAAAATATCCATTATTTTGTTAGTTACTGTCAATATGTATTATTATTTGTTTAGATACCAATTATCTACTTAACAATTATTGATATTAAGTGTCATTACTTAGTTGTAATATGAGACAATTAGTTAACTACTCTTTAAACATTTATTTTATAACGTCTTGCGTGCGATTATAATTACGATTAACTACTCTTTATGATGGTTTATTAATATATTACTTAGTTATATCCCTCTGGCAATGATCATATATTATCATTTAGTTATAGAATTATAATAGTAAATTTGGTATTACTGATGATTATCATGCGTAATTATTTAATCTAATATTTTATTTTTTCTTTGGTTCTACATATTTTCTAAAGAGTTATAAAACTTAGTTGGCGAATGTTGTAAGCATTTTGTAGTATGATAATGTCTTGCAACAGTGTTTACAAAAGATTCAAATAGTTTCTTGACTAATTAATTCTTCTCACAAGGTATTCAATGAGAATACATAGAACCTGGATTGGACAATGCCAGAAAGTATATTTTTGATCACCCCATGCATATCATTAAATATTTAAAAACATAATATCATGTTGTATTCCCAATTTTATAATAGTCACCCAAGGTACATACATCAATAACCAATTCTGTTTTTTAATATAGATTTTGAAAATTAAATATAATAGAGATCATCTCTCTTATACATATGACTGATATATCTTATTTGCATTTTTTTCCTAGATAAGATATTTTTTACATTTAATCTGACATATATGTGTTCAAGTATATCAGTGTTATGAGATAGTGGTGAGTGGTGGGTCATGTGAAAGTCTGTGCTCATATACCCTATATATTACATATAATGATAAGGTATATAATAAGCCTGAATTTTAGTTATTACATAGTAGAAATGTCTGCCCATCCCTTATATATGTATTAAATGGATTATGTCCTGTACATGAGGGGTCAGATTGATTTTTTATCAACATGGTGTGATGAGAATCTCAGCCTCAGGGTGGCCTTTGAGCATTCCATCATCAGATTTTCAATTGGATGGATGGTTAAAGAGTTGGAGTGTGGAGTGGGTTGAAGCCGGTCCATTAAGATTGGCTATCTTAATATATATCTGAGCATTTATTGCATATATGTGTAGAGATGATAATCTAGATCAACTGATGATTGCTGGTTTAGCATGAAAATTTATATTGATGATTATTTATCTTTTTGAAATATATGTGTTCAAGCATATCAGTGTTATGAGATAGAGTGGTGAGAGGTGGGTCATGTGAAAGTCTGTCCTCATATACTCTATATATTACATATATTGATACAGGTATATAATAAGCCTGTATTTCAGTTATTACATTTAATCATGTAATGTAAGAGCAAAATGTTTCACTAAAAATTGACTAGGTCATTCTCTTGAAGCTGCTGCAATGTTATCCAATGTTACATAGCAATATATGTTATTTTCTGTGGAAAGTTTAAGGAGTAAAAGTTTTAGATCATATGTAATGACATGGACTGTTACAAAGTATTTTGTATTTTTTATGATCATCTTTAAGGCTTTTTTCACCATCACAAAATCTTGCAAATCATTTATAACATTCTTATGATTCATGATTTCACTACCATATACAGTTTAAATTATTTAAAATGTTTTCAATAGCAGTTCTCCCAATTTAAAGCCAAATTTGTTAGCACATAATTGCAAAATGCACTATTATATTTTAGTCATAATTGATAATCCAGATATATTAGCACTTTAAGTTTTTTTGCAGAAAATAACAAAATTATGTTGTTATGTAACACAGATGTTGATTCAGAACTGGTACTTTGAGCAACTTGAAGAAAAGAACCAGTTCCCAGTCATTTTCTATTGGAACACATGGTAAATATATCTTTTAGTGGTACTAATATATGTAACTGTAAATATATATATATATATAAATAAAAAAAAACTTGTTTTAGAGCTATTAGCACGCTCTTAATTTTACATATTTGTAAGTGCAAGCTATATATAAGTCATGTGACATCTGACTTGTTATTATTACTATATATATATATATATATATAATTAACCCATTCATTCAATATAATGAATGTTTACTATATAATAAATAGAGGGATTTGAACTTAGGATTTTTGGTCTGTATTCACCCTCCATTCTTTCTCAAACAACCAATACATATAACTACACACACATAAAAAAGGTAAATAAACCTCAATATATGTATATCATGCAAAACCATTATGCATTAGTTGGGCCACATCATAATTTCTCCCAATCACTGCTTGCCTTATATTAAGATAGCAATAAGAAATGGTAATGTGATTTTTATTGGCTTAAGATAGCAAATCCTTAAATGTTAATGGACAGGTTTCAATCTTTTCATCCCTCCAACAATTGAATCATTTATTTCATTGAAAAACCAATGTTGGAATTTTCAAACTCCTTGATGGATTTGATATTGTAGTCATACTCATGTAGACATTATGTCCATCTAACCCTCATATTATTAGATTATTACATAAATGTGTGAGAGAAGATGATCTGGTACATATGATGATTGCTGGTTCTTCATGAAATACATGTAATAGGAATCATTTATTTTTTTACATAAGTGTGGTCATGTGTTTGAGATTGCACCCTGGATGATGAATATAGACTAAAAATACTAAGTTTAAATCACTCTATTTAATGTAGATATGATTAACTTTTAGTGCTAGTAATATATGTAATTTTTCATGAAACTATACAATATTCCTCATTTTGCTTTTTTACATCTATGTAAAATTCATAAATCATTCTCCAGTAGAAAAACTCAGTCTTCACTCATTATACATATATTTCAAATAAACTATTCTCATTAAATAAGGCAAATGTTTAATAATTTGATCTTTATATTTATGTATTATAAATTTGATTATTTTAAAATTATATACAGTCAATCTCAGATCTGTATGGTATTTAAAATATTAATGTCACATTAAACACACCCACATAAAGACAAACAATATTTCATTTTAAAACCGTTACAGTAGGATGTAATCATTTGACTTTTTCATGTGTAGTGTGTGTGTTAAATGTATCATTAATAGTTTAAATATCTTTATACATATGACTATGATTTTATCCTCTTTTCAAATTAAACAAGTTTCATTTACAATACATAAATATAAATATCAGTTTGTTGTCTAGTATGAAAGTAAGATATTCAAACCTTTTGATGATATGAAAATGCTAGATTGCTATATAAAAGAAAGAGATAATGTTTAAATTTTTACCCTGAGCCATGGTTTAAAACTTGTATATAAATTTTAAAGAAAATGATGTGTATTTGTCTGATTAGTGTGTAAATATATATTGTATATTAATTTAAAAGTTAATAGCAAAAACTTATATTTAAAAAATTTTACTTTGTAATTACTGCTTTCTTTCAACGTATTTATACCAGCTAAATGTTGTTTTAGTAATGCACTTTTTAATGTATTAAAATGATTGCAGTGGGACTTTATTTTTATAATCTTATTACGAAGATTATGAATATCAAAATATTTATCAAGCTTTAATCTAAACTGATTGCATTTGCTTAGTGAAACATTTGAATAATTTAAACTCTTCCTTGTTTTAACACCTTTGTAAACAATATGGCTTCATCTGACTGATACTAAACCAATTTAATAACTGTCTAGTAGTTCCACCCACTACAGATTTACCCTCAATGCAATTATGGTAAATCTCAGTTGTTTGCTTTTTGCGTAAATAATTTAAAATTGGCTAAGATATAGTGTTTTGATTTTCAATATCAAATATTTGAATAGTTGTGCTATTTTATATTTTTTCCAACTAAACTTAGAAAATAAATAAATAAATAAATTTGGGAGAAAGAGTTCCAAAATATTGTCAAAGAAATGATTAAAAATATTAAAATAGAAAAAAAAATACAAATTTAAATGCAGTATTAAACTGCATAATACAATCCTCGCCCCCCCCCCCTTGTGTAAGACCTTTGTTCAAGATAATTAATACATACATACAGATAGAATGACGCTTTGAGATGGGGGGAAAAAAGAAGCACGGCAGAATCTTAAGAGAAAATCCAATTTCTGATCACAATAATTTTGATATATGTATTTTTTTTTTCTAAAAAAAAAAATAAATAAATTTTCTTCGTCTAAAAAGAATAAAATTGTAATATTTTTTTAAATAATTTAAAAATGATTTTTCGAAGCTTTTGCTGTAGAGAGTAATAAAGTTACATCAATCATAAAGATAAAAAATAAAATAAGTATAAGGCTTTAGTTTTCATGGTTTAGCATCAGTAGATTCACAGTTAATATTTGCGATGAGGACATGTATTTATTTTGTCAGGATTTTACAATTATAAGTAATTACACTAATAAAAACAATACATTGTACAGGCTTAAACCTGCATTTATATATGTAATACATGCGGGGTTCGAACTCAGACTTTCAGACGACCCACCACTCTCAGTGCCATCTCATATTGCTGACCCACCTGATCACACACATATTGAAAAGTTAAATAAAAACAGTGGAAATGTGTTTTCAAATACGCGCACAATTTAAGTTGCTAACTTATTCCAACTAGTTATCTAGTATTATTTAGTGAGTGGCCATCTGCAGTCTTCAGTTCTGGTAAGGGAAGAGTTACCCTCCTATGGGTATGAATACTATTGTTAATTTTAGTCATTTGTTTGTTTTGTCAAGTGTGTGTAGTACTATATTTTACATGAAAAATATACAATTATTATTACTTAATATTAATTATAAGAGTGTCCTTTAACAACTACTTTAATCACAAGTCTATGTATGGATCAAGATTTCCAACTTGATTCTAATAATTCATATTTGCTAATTATTTATATACATTATCAGAAAATGTATAGAATAGTTTAAACCATTATAGAACAAATAAAAATAAATAATAGACTCCTATGTCTGAGGGTTATATATATATATATATATATATATATATATATATATATATATATATATATATATATATATATATATATATATATATATATATATATATATATATAACCAGTCAGTCTGCAAATAAAATTAACACAAGTGTAACTTTGTTAGTTCCTTATTTATTTATTTATTTTAACACAAGTGTAACTTTGTTAGTTCCTTATTTATTTATTTATTTATTTATTAATAAGCTAATAATAATAATGAAGAATATTTATTTTGTTCATTATATAATAGCTCTGAAGAAGACTGCAGGTCAGTCGAAACATAGGCTTATCTGTATATGCAAATAAAGAGTTTTGCTAAAAAGTGTTTGAAGTTTGGACAAATTATATTTATATAATGAAGAATATATATTAAAATATTAATTAGTTCTTAGTCCAAATAACAGTAATATAAAAAATAACTAATTGAATACATACATTACTCAACAGTGTATATATCTTTCTTTCTAAGGAACTGGAACTATGCTAATGCATTTGTGTCTCGCTGTGGTCAGCACAGTATTTAGAAATTAATTGTTTCCCTTTTCATTATTCATTGACTGCCATGACTACAGATTCACTGGAGAAGACTATTACTTTCTTTACTGCTACATTTTCACTCAACTTTTCATTTTTAGATATGTAAATGAGAATTTATTTGCAGTGCTCTCTAATGTTCTAATTTTAGAGTAATTTAACACACACTCTTCATAATAGGCAAGACCAATCACTAATAAACAGAGATGTACTAGAAATCTAATCAGACATTTTAATCCTTTCTCTAATCCAAAATTAGTAGGTTAACAACAAACAAAATCTTCAAATTTAGCAGGTAAATGGAATATTTTTTTAGTTCTGGAACTATCTACCATTGGAGCTTCAACCACTGCAGTAGCTTAATCCTGTTGTTGATCAAGAATGGCTTTTTCTTTATTTCCATTTATATCAGTTACAATCTCAATTGAATATGAATTTCTTTTTATGACTTTCAGTAATTCTTATCCAATCTTTGTATGGCATTAAGGACAGATCTGCTCTACTATCAAATTCCATTGTTATCCATTTATTACAAACTTGTATTTCAAAAAGTATATGATCTGTTGCTTTGTTGTTTACACTTTTTATTACTAATTTTTTGTGCTCTGCTTCTCCTCCAAATTTGTAATCCATTTTTTCTTAAGTGCTTCTTAATTTTTAAAATGACAAATGATAACTAAATGACCCCTAGTATCACAAATTCTGCATATTTTCTTCCTTATGCTTTCAATTAATTTTTACATGTCTGGCTTTCTCACAACAGTAACACATTTGTGTTTTTTTATGTGCATCAGAAATTCGAGCATTGCCTTTAGATTTTGTTTGGTAAAGAAAATCCTTTCTGAAGGCTGAGACACTGTAAATTTTGAAGCATTATTCAACACAGTCTCTTGATCTATACTTTTTTCTATGGCCACTTTGTAGATTAAACCCAGATCACTTAGTAGCACTTTTTTGAAATTATAATTGGACATATGATATAAAAGTAGTTCCAGCAGGGAATCATTTATTTCTGGGCCAAAATCACAATCTCTGGCCAGTCTATAAAAACTAAATCATAATCAACATATTTCTTTTGTGGCAATTGTTTTCTACTTTGTGGTCTCGTCTGCACTATCCATTTTGAATGTTTTGGAGTAAAATAAGCATTTACAATTTGTATAAGTTTTCCATATGGATTGGCCTCTGAACACTTTGGATCCATGAGAGTTTTAGGTAATTGTGTTAATTCTTATCTCACAAAATAGAGAAGTGTGGAAAGATTCCTCTTTTTATATTATTCAGCAGGTGACACACAGCAATCCAAGAGTCTGCACTATTTATGTTGAACTTTCATATTATAGCATTTACCACCACCATTTTCAAAATTTTTCCTGTTCTGTTTAGCCAAACTATCAAGTATGTAACTTTGCTATGTCAGAGAATTATATATGTAACCACTCAGACTGCCAATAAAATTAATACAAGTACAAGTGTGTTATTTATTTATTTATTGATGAGGTAATAATAATAATGAATAATATATATCAAAATATTAATTAGTTTCTAGTAAGAATAACAGTAATATAAAGAACAACTCATTAAATACACACTTTACTCAACAGAGTGTATATCCTTCTTTCTAGAAAAATAAAACAATATTAATGCATTTATGTCTTCTTGTGGTCAGTGCAATTTGGAAATTAAATGTTCCATTTCAGAATCACTGGAGGCATCTTCTAATTTATCTCTCTACTGCTGTGTCTTCCCTAAACTTTTTTACTTTTAGATATGCAAATAAGAGACTATTTGCAGTGCTCTCTAATATTTTAATTTTAGAGCAATTCAGCACACACTCCCTGCAATACGAGATACCAGTCGCTAATAAATAAAGACTTACTAGAAATTTAATCAGATATTTCACAAAGAAATTTTAAATATATTTTAAATATTCTTTTAGTTACAAGGCAATCATTTCTAATTGTGTGCATAATTTACGTTCTTCTTTTATTATGTTATTCTAAGCATGGTGAATGTTTATATTAGAATGCTAATGATTAATTAGATGATTATTTATACTAATAAAGATTACTTTATTCAAATATATTGTTAACAAACATTTCAATTCTACATTATTTGTTTTCAGTTTTCATAGTTTTTAGTCTTTTACATTAGACATATTAAGAACTTTATTATATTATCATTCTTGTTTTTTCCCTCCACTGTATGGTATTCTTGTTTCCAATTATAATAATCCATCATTCTTGACCATAATCATCTGCAATGTTGACTCTGGATCTCAAAGTCCATGGACTGTGCCCAGTTATGTACTTCAGTACTCAAACATTTTATAAATCTTAAGCACTAAAAACATTTTAATAATAATAATAATAATAATAATAATAATAATAATAATAATAATAATAATAATTATTATTATTATTATTATTATTATTATTATTATTATTATTATTATTATTATTATTATTATTATTAATGCTTCATTTAATATATCCCTATATAAATAACATGCTAATACAGTGTATCACTATTGTCTACAATAGATCCTTAATACCTAAATTGGGCATAAATTTTAATTCTATAATAATATACTTTTTTTAATGGCAAGATAGCAAATCTTTACAAATGTAATCTCAATTTTCAAATGAAATAATCTTAAAAGAAGGTCTATATACGAATGATCAGTAAAATATGAATTTTCACCTTTATAAATATATCTTTACTAGAGCAATTTTGATTTCAATTTGAAAGAAATGTCAATTTTTTTTTCATATGTCATAGCCTCGGCCGGGACGTGAACCCACAACCATCTGCAACCAACTACTTGCTTGCAAGGCAGCTGTGATGACCTCTCAGCTAACAATGCTTGACAAGAAATGTCAATTTTCAGATGAAATAATCTTAAAAGAAGTTCTATATATGAATGATCAATAAAATATGAATTTTCACCTTTATAAATATATCTTTACCAGTACAATTTTGACTTCAATTTGAAAAAAATTGACACCTTTATAACTAACAAAAAGCTTACTTCAGTTCTATGGGTACAAATTTTTCAGTCTTTTAATATGAATCTTTTTTTTTTACATTTTTACATTAAACAATATCAAAAATAGTCTTAGTACCCTAATATACACTTTCTTATAGTGGGATAAAGATAAGTAATGGGCCAATGATCATAAAAGGTATACTTCTTCTACCACTACTGATAAATACATTTATTTGTTTATAGTCAGTGCTTTAATTTGGAATCTTTAATATCTGGATATTTACTTACTTAACAATTTTGGATAACTAGTTTGTAGATAAGTGTCAATGCAATAATGAACAGCCAATGTCAATTTAATATTTTACATCATTCAACATCAATGGTGGTACAGTTTCTAAACTTATTGTTATGTGTGCATTATCAATTTATTTGTCTAAAAGTGAATTGAAGTTTAGGCAAGTAATTTTTAGATGTAGCTTCGATTGTTTTTATTGTTTAGTTTTAAATCATACTATTAATCAAGTAATAACACTTGGTATCATTGTTATCCAGATCTCTGAGTGTTTTATTATACTGCTAGGGTGACAGATTCAGAGCTAAAGGTTTTAGAATTGATTATCTTGTAACATAAATTTTAAAAAAATCAACTTATTGGATAAACTATTAACTGCTAAATTTGTCACTTGGATGTTCAAATGTCACATGACCTCCTAGGTAATTAACCATACAATTATACTAAAATGAAACTGTGTTAAACATATATTTGAAGCGAAATGATAGTAGATAAAAAAATTGAAGTCCTAAACTGTATTCCATGAGATTATGATTGGTGAAATCAGGAAATGTGCTGATATGATGTGGAGGCTATGGTAAAATTGAATTAAATTTGGAGAGGATTATCCTACAGTAATGAATTGATAATGAGTTAAAATAATGATGAGATTATAAATATTATGCCATTATCTTAACACATATATTTTATTAATTATAAATTTTTTAAATAAATAAAAATATAGTTTTTCTTGAGAATTAATATTAAAATTAATATTATCATCAATTTTTTATATTATTTTGATTATATTTTTCGCAAACAATTAAAAATTATATACAAAAAAACTGAACTTTTGAATAATTAACAAAATCATAATTAGTTTTTTTTTTAAAAATTTAAATTATTAATTAATAAACTAATGAAAACTTACATATCAAATTAGATCAGTTCTAGATAGTAATAATCCAGCTCTAATATTAATAAAAATGAATTTAATTTGACTTTTAATTCTGTTACTTTTTTCATTAAATTTTTTACTACTAATTGTAATTTTTTTTTCATTCTATAAATAATTTATTTTTATTTTTTGATGATTTAAAACTCTAAATCAACATCATGATGTGAATATGAAGAAAAAAATGCTGTAATATATATTTATATTAATGTATAAATAGTAGTTCTAAACTGACGCCATATTGCAAAACTTTTGTATCTATTATGATTTATTTATCCAGCCAAGTACAAATAAATACTAAATAAAAAAGTGTAATTTATATAATATTTCCAAATTTTGTATTTATTCGTCACAGTCATTGATGTTGCAACTTCAAAACATCACAAGCTAACAGCTGCCGATAATTTTACACTACTGATAAGCATGTGTTTAAAATATACTAATTTAAAAACACTTATATGCATTCTATTTTTATTTCATCAATTTTTAACTCTAGAAATTAAAATAGGATGATACTATGTTTATTTATTTTTTTCATGTGTCAAAGCATTTGCCGGGAAGCGAATCCGGGACAACTGCTTGTAAGACAGCCGTGCTGACCACTCGGCCACCAACGCTTGTTTATTCTGTTAATGTCTTAATCTTTACAGCTAATTTTTAAATAATTATATGTATGCATATATATATATATGCATATAAGATAAACATGTATATTGTGCCATTTCAACTTTTAAATTATGTTTTATTAAATTGCTCTTCTGTCTGTATGTCCATATATCCATATTTTTGAAGTTTTAATAATGAAAGAAAAACTGTTTCCATTTAGAACTCAAATTCACATCCTTATGCTTTCCAAGAAAACTTTTTAACAACGAAGCCAATGGAAATATTACATTTGTAGAATAAAATATTGCTAGTATTGATTTTACTCATACCTAATTAATTAAATTAATTAAAAAGTCAATACATAAATATTTTTATATAGTAGATAATCTCATGGCATTTAAATTTGGAATTCATTTTTTAGAGAGCACATTTTTTATTTTAAGGTCTTAATATTAAATTATAATTTTTATCAATTTTTTTTTTGTATTTTTAAACATTTTTTTTTTAAGTAATATGTATATATAATTAAAAAATTAAAAAAATAATATGCATAAAAGCTTTTTTTAGTAATGCTTCTATATAAATAGCTGGCTAAGAAGTAAAAAAACAATAAAGTAATCGCTTCTTGGTTACTTTGCCATTCATGAAAAATAAAGATCATAAGAATCTAGACTTGTTATAAAACAATTGTAAATTTCAGGAATATTGTCATTTCATAAAAGCATATGAGGCTAAAATAAATCATTAAAATCAAAAAGACCTCAAAAACTTTTATGAATTGACAATATTCCTGAAATTTTCAATTATTTTATAACAAATCTAAATTCTCAAGATTTCTGGTAGTTTTCTAGAATAACGAATTAACCAAAAAGTGGGTTACTTTATTACTTTTTAGTCATCTATTTACATAAAAGCATTGTTTAAAAAAATACTTTACTTATTTAATTTTTTATTTTATTTGTTTTTGTCTGTTAATGTGTATACATAATTTTAAATTAAGTTATATCATATATATGTATGTATTTTATATACATATTATATCAATGCAAACCAAAATTAGAATATTTCATCAGTAGAACCTGTCTTTATATGAAGTACAGCTACTGGTATTAAGTCACTGACTTATTGTTATATAGTTGTGTTTGGAGTAATGTTTTCTTTCAATTTCAGATTTTGTGATTGTAAATATAGATAGAAATGCAGAAATATTCTAGCTTTGGCTTATATTCATTTACTATTTAGATTTCAGCAAACAGTATGGAATTATATATATATATATTATTTTTCAAAAGTTGTCTAAGTCTTTTGCTTTACTTAAAAACTATATTTATCCCAAAAATAATGGTTGTGAGTAGGAAATTTGTATGGCCTTCTCTGCAAGTTATATAGATGACACCATTTAAAATCATGAAGATTTTGTGATATTTGTAGGAATCATTTTGAAAACCACATAGATAAGAGAGTTTGATGGCAAGTTATGTTTGGATGTTAACACATGAATAATGTTATCATACTTAGTTCTTTCTAGTAAATAAATATTAAAGAGATAGTTTGATTTATATGATAACCCTTTATAGCATTTATTTATTATAAAATGATTATCTAGGAAAATAGTGATAATCAACCTTGTCATTTCATTTAATTCAAGCTGCTACATATTTTGTTTCCACATACCTATGTATACATTTATTTTATGACTTTGTAACCATTATTGTATCACCATTCTTACAATGCATGTATACATGTGCTTAAAATATATTACATAGGATTTGACAGTATCCTTGGATTTAAGATATTTACAGGAATCGAGGAAGGGCATGGAGATAAACAGTTTAATACTGGACTCTTACTATCTGTTATCTTGATAATGTAAGAGATTCTCGTAATTTATTGCAATGGTAATGATGGACTCAAGAACTAAAGATTACTGAATCAATTATAATTCTGAGTGAAAAGAAAAAGAAAAAAAAAAGCAATCTCAGCTTGATTGTTTCAATGAAACTATTATACTCAATCTAACAATTTGGATGTTGAAATATTACATCATTCTCTGAGCAACTAAATAAACAATTCCAAAGGAAATAAAATAGATAGCAAAGTCTTAATTATTTTAATTCAAGCTGCTACATATTTTGTTTCCACATACCTATGTATACATTTATTTTATGACTTTGTAACCATTATTGTATCACCATTCTTACAATGCATGTATACATGTGCTTAAAATATATTACATAGGATTTGACAGTATCCTTGGATTTAAGATATTTACAGGAATCGAGGAAGGGCATGGAGATAAACAGTTTAATACTGGACTCTTACTATCTGTTATCTTGATAATGTAAGAGATTCTCGTAATTTATTGCAATGGTAATGATGGACTCAAGAACTAAAGATTACTGAATCAATTATAATTCTGAGTGAAAAGAAAAAGAAAAAAAAAGCAATCTCAGCTTGATTGTTTCAATGAAACTATTATACTCAATCTAACAATTTGGATGTTAAAATATTACATCATTCTCTGAGCAACTAAATAAACAATTCCAAAGGAAATAAAATAGATAGCAAAGTCTTAATTATAAAGAAGTTTTATTATTTCACGATGCAGTTCAAAGTCTCTTGACGATGAAAGCTGCCTTATGCCACTTTTGTTTAGAGTTTAAAAATATTAGTTTTAGAGACAAATTTGTTGTCTTTTTTGGAGTTTAATGAATCTATAGCAACTATGAATTTATTTTATTGTTTACAAAAAGTTTTAAAGCGAAGCATCCATTTAAATTTCAATAGTTTATGTTGTCTTGTTGAATAAGTATACAGAGAATTATACAGGAAAAAATATTCCAATCTCTTATAATTATTAATAGAATAAAAAGCTAATAAAGTAGCTTGTATTTTTAAAGAAGTTGATATATGTCATTGAATTATTTATACTTATTTAAGACAATGATTCATAGTAATTACATATTTAAAATGCAAACGATATTAGCTATTTAGCCTTAGCAAAACTCTACATATTCTAATACAGGTTGTTCTATATTAAATTATTTTACTCTCTTTATATATATATATATAATTTTAAAGTCATAAAATGCATTGATTTGATACGAGTTCTTATAATTACGGTGTTTTCTAAAATTTAAATCTCTTACAATTTTGAAAGCGTTTCTCTCAGATAGCATCAAAATTTATATAAAAGTTATTTTTTTACTTTTTATTTTTGGAATTTATATAAAAGATATTTCCAATGATGCTTAATAGATTCTGTGTTTGCATAGAGATCATGATAACATATTTAGTTACCAAAACTTTTTCTGTAAAATTTTCATGGTAATAACAGTAGCATATCTTATCTGGATTCAAATCAGCACTGAATAAAATTTGCAAAAAATTAAAGTTTTATTAGGACTTAAAGTTTTTTTATTTAGGTACCTAATTTATAAACAACACTACCAACCATTTAATATTAGTTGACAACATTTAATTTATCTTAGCTACAAAATAAAAAAATAATGAAATAATATTCAAATCATAGTCCTTTGCTTCATCACTATTTTTCAGTCATAGCTTTTGGAAAGGCATTTCCTAGAATGTGATGTTTGTAAATTATAAAATTTTATATCTTATGTAGACTGAAATGCCATATTTACTACTATTATAACAAAATGAAAATCAATACAACTTCCCTTTTATGAAGACTCTTCTAATATTAACACTGTCAAACTTTTAATTGAATAAAAATGTTACCTTATATCTTTTATACGATCTCTCTAGTAGAGATAGCATCAGAGCGATTTCAAATTTCTCATCTTTTATAAACTTTTATCATTATATCTAATCAAGTTCTTTAATTATATTTGTATATTATAAGAGTATATAATGATTGTTTTCTTATGACAAATCATCAATGAATTTTTATTTTTTCCAATTGTAAATTTATATTGTGATGCTACTGTTGATAATTTGAAAGACATATATTTCAGTAAGTTCTATTTATCTTATAGAAAGAATAAGTTCAGACGTTTATTTATACCAGAAAGAATAAATTGTTTTGACTGTGTACTTTGTAAAATAGTTTCCTTTGCATAATTGATGAATTTCTAACTCATTACTAATCACTATATCTATATTCCTACTATAAAATATGGTCATCAGTAAATTTTAACATGAAACATAATAACAGATACTCATCAATGAGAATGACTATTTATCTCTATAAGGTTAAAAAAAGTTATAAAAATAAATAATAAAAAATTAAAAGACTACGTTTGTGATGACTTGATAATTAATGTCAAACTTTAAATAACTTGCTTCTTCAGACTATATGTTTATGTTTTTATTTTTTACCATGAATTTTACTTTTTAAAATATCTTCTCTATGTTCTACTCCATCTTCTACCATATATTTCTAATAAATCAAATAATTGAATAGTTTGCTACCTAGTAGATAATATGACATTCAAGCACGGAATTGAATTCCTGAAGGTTTGTGATGATGATATTTTAATTGTGTTCTTATATAGGATTATTTCCATCATCTAATATTAATGTTTCATGAGTTACTATTATCATCTCTTCTACAGATATTTCTGGCCTGACCTGTGACAATACTAGCATGGGAATCAAATCTGGACTCTTAGATTCTTAAATATTGAATTTCAAAGTAACACTAACCAACTGAGCCATCCTACCAAAGGCAACAGTCAGTAGAATTTCCCTATACTTATCTATGAGGTTTCTCCTAGTTTCTCCACTTTTACCTAAGAGTAAAGTTGATTAGTTGTTTTTGTACATTATATACAATCACACTAGGTTGACTTATAAAATTATTCACCACTGTCATGTGAGCAGCTTCTTTGATTTTTCTTTTTTTTTTTTGTATCTTTTCCTCTCTATGCTATATTTTTTGTACTTTCCCCAATTGAAAATACATTCATTGGTAATACATGATCTGCTACTTTAGACATATCTGTTTTCTCTCTTCTAATAATCTGTTTGTGCTCTAGCAATCACTTTTCAATGGGGTGACTGGTCTCACCAATATGCATTCTTCCATATTCACATCGTAATTTATAGATGCAGTTTTTATTTTTCAGCATTTCAAGATTAGACTTTGTAGATATTAGAATTTCTTATAATATGGTATAGCTCTAGAAAGCTGATTTGATGTTAGACTGATTGCAGATTTTCTCTAATTTGGCTGTCACTTTTTGTAAATACAGATCCCCTAGAATACTAGTAATTGTTTTTTCTTCTTTTGATTGTTCTTTTTGTTATTTATTTAAAAGTCTATTAATAATGATAAAGGATAATCATTTTTCATAAGAGTTTATTCTATATAGATTTTTTTCTTTTTCCAAATTGCTGGTTTAATAACAAACTTATTTCGCTCTGTTTTATAGTGACAGTATAATTCCATGTTTTGTGTTTGTGATGTGATTGTTTGTATATGCTAAGTTGCCAATCTATGTGGGTTTTCTATAAATTATAGTTTTGATTTTGTTATGAGAGAGTTTTGTCACAAGAACATCTAAGAATACCAATTTTTGTTTTGTCTGAGAAGAGATATGTTGTTGATGTATTTCCAGAAAGTTTGTATTTGTGCTTTATCATGTGTCATACAACAAATGTATCATCAACATAATGAAGCCAAACTTTAGGTAAATATGGAATAGTCTTTATGGATGTGGTTTAAAGTTTTTTCACGTAAATATTGCAAATCAGGGGTGACAATGATGAACTCATAACCATTCCTTGATTTTGTTGGAGAAATTCCGTGTTGTTTTGAAAGTAGGTTGTTGTTGTGCAGAATGTTAATAATTCCATTATACTATCAATAGGAAAAATTGTTTTGGTTTGTAAGCTATTATCAACATTTAATCTTTTTTTTTTTTCAATAGACAATGCTTCTTCACATGATACAAATGTGAATAAACATTCTACATCAAAGCCTAGAAGTATGTCAGTTCTTCCAAATTTCATGTTCTTAATTAATTCTACAAGTGTTTAAAATCCTTGACAATAGACTGGGTCTTGTATGCCAAAGGACTAAAAACTTTGAAAAGAAATCTTGACAAAATTTGGCAAGATGAATTTCTAGAACTAGCAATAGTTCATAAGGAAACATGACCATAATCTATTTTAGGTAGGCCATAAAGATAGAAAAATTGCTGAAATATGATAGTTTACTTTTATATGTGTCACTGAAGTACATGTAATGCTTTCTGAGTAATGCTTGTAACTTTGTTACTTTACTCAGTATCAGACCTTTTGCCACTTTTCTTTGCAGAGTTCTTGTATTTTGTTGTCATAATCAGTTGTATCAATTGCAGATGCTGTTGCATTGTCATTGTCAGCAGGGAGAGTGATTATGGATTTATTTACTTTGTGAGATTCAATTGCTTTTCTCTCATCATAGGATATGTTTGATTTCAATGTTTTTGCTTCTCAAATGTTCTTTTTATTCTCCAGCATAATTCTTCTGATTTTTTCTAAAGGAAATTTTGAAATGACTTCCTCAGTGGCTGCCATTACATCAAATAAGGGAATAATAGATAGTGTGATGGCAATGTTTAATCCTTTTTCAGGAACAGAAATTTCAGCATCTGTTAGATGTTTAAAACTAAAATTTTTAACAGACGAATCTGGTATAATGATTTGGTACATTATAACCTTTGATATGCACACATAGGTTTGCAAGTTTTTTTCTTTTGGTATTCTTTTATTTTTCCAAGTAATGTAAAATATAATTTTTTTACTGCTTGAGAACCTCTTGTGAAATCAATTTACAAAAAAACAATGCATACAGGAAAATACTAGCATATTCATCCTATCGCATCAGAAACACAAAATATGGAATTATACTATCACTATGGAAGAGAGCAAAAGAGTTTGTTCAGAAACCAGTGATTTGTAAAAAAAGATCTATATAGAACAAACTCTTATGAAAAATGGCTATCCATCAGCTGTTATTAAGAAACTCTTAAATGGACAACAAAAAAACATCAAAAGAAAAAACAATTATAAGTACTGTAGTGTATCCATATGTAACCAAAATAGCAGACAAATTAAGAAAAATCTGAAATCAGTATAACATAAGAACAGTTTCCAGAACCATAACACATTACAAGGAATTAAATATCTACAAAATCTAACCTTAAAATGCTGAAAAGTAAAAACTGTATTTATAAAGTACCAAGTAAATGTGGAAGATTACATATTGGTAAAACCAATCCCCCATTGAAAAGTGATTGTAAGAGCACAAACTGATAATTTGAAAAAAAAAAAAAACATATACACCTATGAATATATGTTCAATTGGGAAAATACAAAAATATTCAATAGAGAGGAAAAGTTACAACAAAAAAATTCAAAGCAGCTATTCACATGACAATATGGAAACTACTAATCAACTTTGCTTGAAAACATGGAGAAATCAGGAGGAACTTTATAGATAAGTATATGAAATTTCTACCAATGGTTGTCCTTGGCAGAATGACTGCCGGTTAGAGCATTATTGTAAAATTCAATCATTAAGAATATAAGAGTAATTATTTGATCCCCATGCTAGTACTGTCACTGATCAGGCCAAGAACAGTTCAAGAAAAGAGAAAAAGAATATTCTCAAAACATTAGCATTAGATGATGGAAATTGTCCAATATTTTACAACTAAAATGCCATCATCCCAAACTTTATGTAAAACACAAAGCATTAGGTATGAACCCAATACTGCATCAAACATTAGACATTATGAAAAATTGTATATAAAGTTAATTCAAATAGAAAATCATTTAATTTTTTTATGTAAATGTAAATCTAAAGGGATAGTTTCTAAGGCTTTGCAGTTAAAATCTCCAATTTACTTCTAGAGAACTGAGTAAGTTACTCGGAAAACAAGTGAAGCACTGTTAAGAGAAAGAATAAATGTTCAAAGATTTTTCAAGTATCAGATCATGCATTCCATTAATAATGTAGGAAGTTTTTTTTAAAATGAAAACTTACTGATGAAGACTCTAATGAGAGTTTCTCAAGCAGTAAGACAATCATATGCTGCATTACATGGAAAAATAAAAGAATGTCAAAAGAAAAAAAATTTGCAAACCCTGTGTGGGCATATCAAAAGTCATAACGTACTAAGCAGTTATTAGGTTCATCTGTTAAAAAATCTTAGTTCTAAATATCTAACAATTACTGAAATTTCTGTTTTCAAAAAAGGATTAAACTCTGCCATCATACCATCTAATATTATCCCCTTATTTGAAATAATGGCAGCCACTGAGAAAGTCACTCAAATATTGTCTTTAGAAAATTAAGCAGAATTATGCTGGTGAATAAAAAGAACATTTGAAAAGCAAAAACATTGAAGTCAAACATGCTGTATGATGATATTAAAGCAATTAAATCTCTCAAAGTAGATAATCTATAATCATTTTTCCTGCTGTCAAAGGTAATGTAACAGATGTAATAGACACAACTGATTGTGACAACAAAATACAAGAACTCTGCATAGATGCCCAATACAGAAAAGTGTCAAAAAATCCTATCCTGAATGCAAAAACAAAGTTACAAGCATTACTCAGAAAGCTTCACAGGTACATCAGTGATTCATAAAGATGTACTCTAACATCATCATACTCAGCAAAATTATGTATCCTTATGGTCTACCTAAAATAGATAAGAATCATGTTCTATTAAGGTCTATTGTTATTTCTAGAAATTCATCTTGCCAAAATTAGTGAAGATTTCTTCTCAAAGTTCTTAGTCCTTTGGAATGCAATACTCATTCCTTTGTCAGCGATTCTAGACATTTTGTAGAATTAATCACTAACATAAAAATTGAAAGAACTGACATATTAGTAAGATGTGGGGAAACTATATTTACAAATATACTACATGAAGAAACATTGTCTGTTATAAGAAAATGATTAAATGATGATAATGACTTGCAAACCCAGATCCACTCTTCCTATTGGTAATATAATTGTACTATTAACATTCTTCATACCAACAACCTACTTTCAATACAGCACAGAGATCTTTCAACAAAAATCAATGAATGGCTCTGGGCTCATCATTGTTATCCCTGATTAGCAATATTTACATGAAAGGAACTTGAAACAACAATCATAAAGATTACTTCATATCCATCTAAATTTTGGCTTTCTATGTTGATAATACATTTGTTGTACTGCCATATGGTAGAGCACAACTACAAACTTTCTGGAAACATAGCCCTTTCAATTAAATTCACAATGAAATCAGAACAAGAACAAACATTGGCATTTTTAGATATTCTTGTGACAAGACTCCCTTATGGCAAAATCAAAACTACAGTTTGCAGAAAACCCACACATATAGAAAAATACTTAACATATATATATCCAATCACTCCAAAAATACTAAACATGGAATTATACTATCACTATGAAATAGAGCAAAAAAGGTTTGTTCAGAAACCAACAATTTGGAAAAAGAAAAAATCCATATAGAACAAACTCTTATGAAAAATGGTTATCTGTCGGATGATATTAGGAAAACTTTAAATAGACAACATAAAGAACCATCAAAAGAAAAACAATTATTGATACTGCAGTATTTCCATATACACCAAAAAAACCTAAACTTGAAATGCTGAAAAGTAAAAACTGTGTCTATGAAATATCATGTGAATGTGAAAGAATGTATATTAATGAGACTAGTCACCCTATTCAAAAGTGTTTGCAAGAGCATAAACTGATGATTATAAGAGAGAAAACAGATATGTCTAAGATAGCAGAATGTGTATATACCAATGAATATATGCACAATTGGAGAAATACAAAAATATTAAATAGAAAGCAAAAAGTACAAAAAAAAAATTCAAAGAAGCTGCTCACATGATAATGATGAATAATCCCATAAATCAACCTAGTCTGACTATACGTAATGTATGGAAATAACTAATCAACTTTGCTCTTAAGAAAACATGTTCATAAATAAATATGACATTTTTACTGATTGTTGCCTTTAGCAGGATGGCTCAGTTGGTTAGAGTGTTACTTTAAAATTCAATATTCAAGAAACTAAGGATCCATGTTTGATTTTCATGCTAGTATTGTCATTAGCCAGGCCAGCAACACCTGAAAAAGAAAGTAGAATTATACATCTCTAAACATTAATATTAGATGATGGAAATAGTCAGATATATAAATAAAACAATGTGAAAATTTAGATGTGATCTCAATAAAACAATCAATATTTCACTTAATAAGACTATCTTCAAAATAATTTTTATGATGTAAATAATTTTGCTAGAGGCAGTTAAAGAAACCACATTCACATAATGGTGTTAATTAATAAACAACAACTCATTTTGAATGTCTCATGCTGCTGTGTAGGATAAAATGTTGGTTCATCAAAAACTAGATATTGTTTTCAATATAAAAAAGTCATTTCTTGTTCAACTTTATGCTCTCTCTTTTATTCTCTCTTTTTTATTTTATTATCTTCATTTATTTTACTTATTATAGGGCTTGGTCACCATGAACATTTTTTGTCATTATTACAATCTCTCTGCTAATCATAACAATAGTATTGTATGTTTGCAATTATATTTTTAGCTTTTATTTCCATACATTTTAAGAATGGCTTCGATCTTTGAATGGGGGGAAGTCTCAGTAATAAAAAAAGAAATGACAGGAATAGAATTGATGAACTGGGAGTAAATAGCATTTTTATAAAGCAGTACAATCAATAGTGAATCACTTTGGAACTGGATTATGGGTAGGAGTTTTATTTGAAAAATGCTTGTACATTTGAGCATCCATATCTAGTGATTCTATCTATCAAAAAACTGAAAAAAACATTTAAAAACATTTAAAATAGCCTTCTTTATGCAATATCGCTAGATCACTATTTTATTATAGATTTCAGTACTTTAGTAGTTTTCTTGCTATGACAATTAGTCTGAAGACATATTAGTCTAATCTTCTGATCTTTAAGATAATGTCTCCAAGTGATTTTCGGACGAACTTAATCGATAAAATTTGTTGCAGATCATGTGGAGGCGTTACCTTGAAGATCGCAAGAAAAATACTAAAGTACCTATAATTAGAATAATAAAAATAATTTTAAAGTTAGGTATAAATGGGGATAAAAATAAATAGTTTTAATTTCTTTCTAAATATAGATACATGAATTCTACAAACTTTAATTTACATAAACTTTTCAAAATATGAATGGAAGATTATCTATAATTAAAATTAAGAATTGCTAAAACTCTTCTTTGCAAAACATATCTTTAAAAAATTTTTTTTTGCTTGAAAAGATAAATGACCACACTTGTTGTGAGGACTATTTTCATATTTTTATTTTTGAAATCTGTAAAAATCTGAAGATATTAAAAGTTGATATCCACAATCATACATCTTTTGTTTTTCATTTTGTTATTGCTTATGCTTCAACATTCGATTTACAAAGTCTAAAAAACAGCTTTCACACATTATTGGATATTCTTATTACATTTACATTTTTTATTTAAAAAAACATTTTTGCTTTGAAGACTTCATTGCACATTTTAATAAGATCATAAAGATCAGCTCAAAATTATTAAAATAACAGTATTGGCATTGTGAATAGAATTACATGTAGTTATTATAAAATAATTTGGATAGATCCACTTCAAAGCAATGACATATTATGGATCATGGTATAGTTGGGAATCAGAATATAAAAAAAATTAATATTATATAAAAACTTAAAGGCACTGCTTATTGGACAGTATGCTCTATGTTTAAAATCACAGTTGCATTAAAAATAAGTATTCTTCCAAATATGCTTTAAAAATATAATGTTCATTCTTTATAAGTAATTATTATTTAAGATAAATGACAACTGTGATATACTAAAATTGCCAATTTGGTATTTTAAATTTGTTACATTGTGGAGGAATGGAATTCTTAATGAATCTGTTATAAATGGAAATAACATTATTCTTAGATTCACCATTAAGAATTGGTTCCTTAATAATGATTCTATTATTAATGGCTTGATTAAAATTAAGCAAGTGCATGCCCTGCTATGCAGAATAATGAATTAAATATAGAACTTCTTAAACAACATAGATATTTTTTTAAAAGTTTCAACAACTGATAAAAAAAAAAGCTCATTCATTCACTGATCATCTTAACTTTAGATCTTTTTTCTTGTTTGATACATTAAAGAAGACATATGAATCTGACAAATGATACAAACTTAATAACTTTATATAGAGTTATTTTTATAGGATAATAATATTTAAACAAGCAGATGAAATATATTTATCAACTTATGAATAATGATGCAAAAATTCAGATGATGGCTGTTAACATGTCTTATGAAGGGATAAATTATACCCAGTACCTTGTGTCTAGTGTTACTACTTTTTAACAAAGGTATTATTTCATATGCATTAGATCCTAAGATCTAGGTTCAGTGCTTTCAGATCCAAGGCTCCTCACTGATGAAGTCACAAGCTGGAAACTAGTCTCAGGATATTGGATGAATAGGCACTAGATGGGTATTTTATGCACAAACCTTCTTGCATCCATTGATTAATCTGGCTTTCAATGAGTGGCACTACTGTGTGGAGAGTTTACCCTTTATGTAAAGATATTATTTAACAAATAATACATATTTTTAATAGTTGACACAATTTTCCTACTAACCATTAATACTTAGTAATAAACTTATTAATGACTTTGTGATAGTTATTTTTAAAAAACTCTTAAATGGGAAAAGACTCTACTGCAATCTTCTACAGAGTAACAATTCAGAGAATACAACATTCATCAGGCCACTAAAATAATGATCAAATGGTTTGTTGTTGCAGATTTTATATGAGAGTTCAAGCATGAAAAATTCACATTTCTTCCACTCTATCATTGCAATAAATGATACAGGGTATTAATTTAGTAAAAATCAACTAATAAAGGTTTATAATTTTTATTCATTAATTTAACCTTTAAAAATAATAGCTTAATCTAAATATAAATAAGTAAACTTTTAAAATAATTTTTTAATCATATCCTTTGAAATGTATTTGCAAATACATAAAAAAAATTATTGTAATGTAATAAATTTAAAATAGATATCTTATAAATAAGTCAAATAAGAAAATATTTTAAAAAGTTATTATTATGAATAGAAAATTATAAAGTGTGTTTGTAACTCAAAACGAATGTTTTCTCTGTAGTAATTCTTAATAATTTCTGATTACATTTAGACATAATGCTTATGTCAGCCATATCACCTTTATTTGTCATATGAATGACAATTTGATTAGTTTAGATGACAGTATTAAGCAAAATTAATAGAAATATGTCAAATATAACATTTTAAAAATAAACAGCTGTTGAGTATTACCAAGTTGTCAACAAAATTGTTCAATATTTGCAATATAATGATTAAAAACTTTTAAATAAATAAAAAAAGCAGTCATAATAAATGCTTTTCTGTCCAATGTCCAAATAGTGAATCAAACCAAAACTACATTACAAAATAATCAAGTCAGATGTCACATGACCTAATTTAATAAGCTTGCATTTATAACATTAGCTAATACCAATAAATGATTTCTGGTTATCATATTCTTTCAATTTATTCTTAATATAATAAAAATATAAAATATGTTTAAAGCACATTAAATCTATTTTTTATAAGTATAGAATTTAAGGCAAAATGGTACCCTTAAGCACTTTGATTCCAAACTATTGATTTGAATACAAAGTCTATTCTAACACTGCACTTGCATTTAATATTATAATACAATATATCATTTTTATAATTTTTACACATCTTTATAGCTGCAGAGCTTTTTAAATCTTAGGCTGACAATGACAATCAGATTATACTCAATCTGAAAGTTATAAGATTTGTTTAAATAGATGTATATAAATGCTTAATATTCTCATCCTGGTCAAATCTGTTTATGACATTTATAATTAAAAAACACAAAAAAGCCATACCATTAATATACGATTTAAGTTTCTTTCTAACTGTATACAATTCTTCTAGCAAAAGTTAAATATGTAAATAAAAAAAACTATTTCATATGTAATCTGTCTTTAATTAGCTTATTGTAAAAAGTCAGGTTTCTTTTCATTAGAAATGTAGGAGTTGTTCTAAACTGCACTCTTCACTGATTTTTCCCTAATGTATTAAAATCACAATAATACCTGTAAAAAAGTATTTTCTCCCTCATATATACTCATTTCTGACATGAAGAAATATAATGCCTTAAAATCCTTTGAGAAAATTGTCATGCCACCTATATTAATGACTTATTTTGGGACCCTTTACATAGTATGAAAAAAGATATGAACTATTTTTTTTTTACTATAAATATCCTTAAAGGTAAAAAATACGCTTATTTAAAATTAAAATTAATAAGACAGATAGAGAATTGTACATTTTAAAAAAAAGAAATAAATTCAGGACTCTCGGTTGTAAGAGATTTCAGTATCTGCCATTGCAGCGTTTAGAATTGACTTACTATTAAATATCGATAATTAAAACTATTATATTCGTTTTGAATTTAAATATATAATTTAATTTTTATCGTTGAAAAATATATAATTTCAATGATAAATGATTTGTAAAATGACGCTTCTGTTTGTTTGTTTTTAATAATAAAAAAATATGTATGAAAGTATAAATGCATGTTTGTAAAAAATATAGATTCAATAAAAATTTATAATTTTTAGTTAATAACATCTTATAATTAGTTTACAATTCTAATTTAAACATTCTGCAGTTTACAATAACAATAGTAAAAGATTTATATATAAACCTTTTAAGGCTTAATCAAAGTAAAAGCATAACATTTTTACTTTTACATAATGAAATAATATATTAAATTAACACAGGATTAATTAATTAACGAAAATATGCTGAATGTCGTGCAACATATATTAAATACATATAAGCTTATGAGGGTTTAGTCTATACTTTCTTTGGATTGGACTTGTAAAGCAAATGACAATGGATGTCTTTCTACAATGGAGTTCCATGCATGACATATGTGGAAGATATGTCTAGAATATAAGGATTATATTAAAGACATTCTAAAGAAGTATAATATCAATTGTTTAAATTGTGGAAATAAGGCAGAGAATAGAATACATTGGAAAGCTACAATTAGACATGGTGCTGAAATACTTCAGAAAGAAAAGTTTTCTGCTGAAGAAATTAAAAGACAGCATCATAAAATATTAAGTAAACAGAAGAATGGATTAGCATGGTCTATATGTAAATATTTTTGTGGCTCACAAATTGGTTTCAATATTATTGCAAAACTCATTTATTTTTGGAGTAATTTTTACTCTGTACTTTTTTTTGAGTTAAAATGGATATACTCATTTGTGAGTGGCTGTTTATTATTATTTATTATACTTATTATACTCAGAACTAAAGTAAAAAAAATCAATGTAATCAGCTGAAACAAAATTGTTCAATCTGCTACTAGAATATTAAAAACTTCATATGACCTCTATAAAAACTAATCGTATAGTTATTACTATATAATACATTCCCTACATGGAATTTTTAAAAAGATATTAATTATATAAATCTAAAATTAAGTCAGATATCCCAAGAAGTTAAATCTAGAAATGAGAGATGGATCTCAAGATTTAAAGGTTTTCATGTTGTTTTTTATCTATAAAAAAGGGCTAAAATAAAATCACAGCATTTGATTAAATGAATAAATTGTAGTACCCTATCTCTTTCTTGATAATCAGTTGCCATTTGATTCTCATGTTAGTGACTACAGGTTTGGTGGTAAGCTACTGTGATTGCCTATAACATTAAGAATTAACTATTTATTCCATTCTAGCTCTGCCACCTGTTATGAATTCAAGTAATTAATTGCAATAAATCATTAAGCAACAATGCCTTATCCATAACTCAGATTAGTTTTTATATTAAGATTTTCATTAATGATAATTTTTGAGTTAGAATTAGATCCAAAATTTCAGGTACATTAAATCCAGGCTGAAGATCTTAATCAAAAAAGTGGTCTGGGGATATGGATAGGCACCATTGAATAGGAATTGAATAAGTACTTCATCTAGCATTATTGATTACTCAAGTTTACAATAAGTGGCAGGAATTGAGTGAAGTAAATAGTTAGCTCTTAAAAATAATTAAGTTGGGATCATATGACAAATAATTAATTGCACATTGTTATAAAATAAAATTAAAAATATACAATATCTTGCAGTGTATAAAGTCTTTTTGATATATATATATATATGATTTGAGAAAGATGAAGCTCTGAGGAAAGTATTTGTTATTGTACTGAAATAACAGCTATTTATCTATTATATTTTTATTATACAAAAGTTCCTGGAAATGATTCTATAAATTCATCATTTATCCATGAAAATAAGCTACAATTAATGATATAATACAAAACCATTATGATATAATCCAGTTGTGGCCAGGGAAGACCAATCACAACATTACATGAAAGTACATTAAATTACCCCAAAATAAATTGTATGACTATTTTAATTAATAACTATTCTCCTTAATGACTGCATCTTAAAACTACACTTCAGAACCTTAATCTATGATATTTATTTGCATGAGACATTACGGGCAACCATGGACAAGATGGTATGATCTATAAAACTGCTAAAGATTACTCTTCCAGAATTAAATGTATGATCCATTATACCACTAACAACAATTACATGGTGAATATAGGCCATTTAACAAGACAGTAATAGTTATAATCAACCTCATAATATGATTGGCTGCAGCTCAGATATATTTAGTATTTTAGTACAGAAATGCTATGTAGGGTATTTGCTTTGCAATAGAAGGTAAGCAACATGAACTTTAAGTTCTTTCTTCATTAACTTAAATGTCAATCAAATCAATAGCAATGTGGCTCTTAATATCAGTTATAATATTAGAAAATAGATTCAATCATCATACTGGCTAGCAAGCTTATTTATTAATTTAGGTCCTAGTATCATGAACACCAAAAGAAATAACAAATTCTGGGTAATATTATAAAATTAACAAAGCAAAGCTAAAGTGATGGAGGAGGCAAATGCGATTTTATTATACTCCAGACCACTAATTTCCCAAGAACAAAAGCATTAAGACAGTCTCTTAAAATGTTGGCAAACCTTGTACACATTATCAGTGACAATAAGTGCTCTAATATATATAATCTATTTAATATGGTGGATTTTTTGTTTTTATGTATGATAAATAGCAATGATATAGTCAGGTTAAATTACAAAATTAACAGTTATTTACAACTCCATCAATACAAAATAAATAATTGATTAATAGAATGTTTAAAAATAAATAAATAAATAGATAAAATAAAATACCATCACATGTACTTGTCTCTATACATTGATAATGTACATGAGTTCCAAATAAACACAATATGATTTTCTCACAAATGGATTTGATTTCAGCCACTTATAGGAGAGAGGATGGGTTCAAACACCTAGTCAATAACTTCTCCAATATGTCAATGCCAGAACCAATGCACTTATATCCCATATTTATTAATTTTATAATAATAAATGGTATTTATAAACATGTAAAAGTTGGCCATAAGGAGATAATGAATCAAAGAAAAGACTTGATTCTCAAATCAACTTGAAGTATCATATAAATTGATATGTAATAAATTATGAAAATAATTGATCAGATGCCCTTTGAATTGCTGATAACTGAACACATGGTATCAATTTAAAATGAGGGAAACACTGCAAGCATCATAAATTTCCAAGTCTACTCTATTCAAATCCCAAACAGTATGCATAGAGATTTTTATAAAGTTTAAATTTTAATTACAAATATAATATTCCATATTAAATTTAAAGATGTGTTGAGTGTTGAAAAGCTATCATCAACAATGATCAAGTGTTCTGGCATAGTCCTATTATCTTGCCCACTGAGATTTTTTGAAAATTTTTAGTTAACTGAAAAAAATTTAAACCTTTTCTTGCATTTGAACTCAATATCACATACCCTGTTCAATCTACCTTTTAAAAAAAACTCTAATTATTGTTAAATAATAACATTTCAAATAAATTTACCCTAACAACATAAAGGGATTATGGATTTTTTTTGAGATATTTTAAATTCAGTTGTTTTCTAGCAGTGAATAAAGTATTTGAACAAAAATAACAAAAATTCCATGATTATTTCTGCCTCCATATAAATAAACATATAGAAGTATCTATTCACTCTAATTCAGAATCATTTATTTTACATTTGAATAATAAGTGGCTTTTATATATATATATATATATATATATATATATATATATATATATGGAGTATCTGAATTAAGTTCAGGCCCATATGATTTTTTCACTTGGAGAGCTGACTTTAAAGACATGTAGATGTCTAAAAGTTTCAGATCTTCTTCTAACAATTAATTTTTAGATAAATGTTTTGCTTGAGTTGTTTTTTTAAATCTAATGTCCCAATTCCTCACTGAAGAGACCCATAGGTCAAAACCGGTCTGGGGATGGGGACAATCCAAGATAAAAATGATTTGAATGTCTTCTCTTGTAGTAGCATTTATCATAAATAAAAAAAAAAAAAGCTTGTTTAGAGCTATTAGCACGCTCTTAATTTTATATATATATTAATATTCAATGTTTTCCTATTTGTATTCCCAGCCTAGTTTCTAGCTTATGACTTTTGTCTAAAAGATCCAAAACAATAAATCCTGAAAAGAACTCTGATATTTATTCTAATGTGTAATTTTTTAGTTAATAAAAGTAATTTATCAAATTAAGATTTTGGGATAGTATGTCATAATGATTTTAAATAAACTAATTCTTCATTACTTCTATATATACTCAGTGTCAAGTGATGAATGTCACTATTATAAAAGTTTAAATGAGTAAAACTCCAGTGCTTTATCTTTATTATTTAACCATACTTGCATTTCTATCTTATTTCAGTAATAAAGATGAAAAAATCTTAAAATTTTCAGTATAGAATAGAAAGAAGTTTCTACAAGTCCAAGGCACAATGCAAGGATATTTTCGAAAAGACTTAAGATACAATAGACAAGAAATTTAAGAATCTTGAAAAAAAATAGAATGTAGCAGATACACAATCAATCTCAAAGAGTGTACAATGAATCTTAAACTCAAATTTAAAAGAAAAAAGAAAAAAAAATTAAAAAATCAATTAAAAAAAAAGGTAAAAAATATATATAAATTAAAATTTGAGCAAAAAAATTAAAAAAGATATTAAATAACATCAAGAAAAATAGAAATATCTTAAATTTATTCAGAATCAAAAATAAAAGTTGGAAAAATAGTTACTGAAAAAATATCAACAATGCATTAAAGGAATTTACCAAAGTGCGAACAATATCTATAACTAATGTAAACATAATTCAAATGATTGCACATTCAAAAAAATGAATATTAAAATACATTCAGTATTGAATAAAATAAAAAATACAGAAATAGAGAACAAATTTAAATTACAAAAATATTAATTGATAAACATAAGTATTTAAATGTTTGAATATTAAATAAATAGAGCTCAAAGCAATTAACAAGTGTTTACTAGATTAATAATTTATAATATTTTAAAGGAATAAAAAATAACATTCACAAAATCGAAAATATAAGATATGTGTGAAACTTTAAATAGAGAACTAATATGTATGCAACCATGTGATGTGGAAAGAATAAAGAAATAGTTCAAGTTGAAAAAAATATTTGTAAGGAGAAAATGAAGAAATCTTTGTAAAGAAGATTAAACTGCAGAGTTTAAACCTAAACATAGTGAATTTAAATATATATTAAATTAAAACAGATATTATTTGAAGAAGTTGATATGGTGGTGTTGCAGCTGAAACAAATATGTCCAAAAATAAAAATTAAATTAGAAGGTAGGCACAAATATAGTAGCATTATTAGATTTCGAAACTCAATTATTAATCAACTTACTTGAATTGTATAAAAAATATTATAAATAATTCTAATATCCTTATATTGCCAATGTTGTAAATATTAGTTACATTTGCAAATAGAGGAAAAGGAAAAATTCATGTTCAACAAATATACTGCAAGACAGAGATTTATTTCAAACTTACATCTATCAGTTAATAGCAACTAATCAAATTAAGATTAATAACAATTAAAAATATTTGGTATTATTGTTAAAGATCAAAATTAATTATACAGTTTACTCATTAATTTTCAAGAAATATTCATAATGTACTAATGTGAATAATGAATATTCTTTTCAGATAAATTATATTTCATACCTGTTTAGAATTAATAGAAAATAAAAAATCAAATAAAATTATTAACAGGGATTTTATTCATAGTGTAATCGACTTAAAATTGTAATAAAAATGACTAAATCAATGTTTAAATGCTCAATTTTAAAAAAAAATAAACAATTTTAGAGCGTGGCCTTCAACCTCTTACTCTTTCAGTTACATTTCAAATTTAAAAAAAGGGTTTTTTTAATACTTTTAATCCTATAATAATTATTAGCAAGAAAACCTCCGCCTTTATCATCAGAAAAATATTTTATATTCTGAAGATAAAAACTATGATTTTTATAATAATGTTATTTATCCATATTAGTAGTTGTGCATATTTATTATTGATTTAATTTTATCTTCAGAATTAAAGCAAGATATGATGGATCATGATTATTGCTAAAGATACATAAAAGTTCTCACAAGCAATAATATAATCTGATTATGTTGCAATTAATACAATAATACAGTATTATATTTAATAGATAGATAGATAGATAGATAGATAGATAGATAGATAGATAGATAGATAGATAGATAGATAGATAGATAGATAGATAGATAGATAGATAGATAGATAGATGGATGGATGGATGGATGGATGGATGGATGGATGGATGGATGGATGGATGGATGGATGGATGGATGGATAGATAGATAGATAGATAGATAGATAGATAGATAGATAGATAGATAGATAGATAGATAGATAGATAGATAGATAGATAGATAGATAGATAGATAGATAGATAGATAGATAGATAGATAGATAGATAGATAGATAGATAGATAGATAGATAGATAGATAGATAGATAGATAGATAGATAGATAGATAGATAGATTAAAAATAAATATAGTACAAACTAATTTACTTATTGTAAAAAGTTAATGATCAACTTTAAAATTTTGTTTAGAAAATAATATTTTTAATAGGTATTCTGATTAATGTTATTCCATCTGATTTATATAATAATGTAAGAAACCATTTTATATCCAAACTAATAGCTTATTAATGTGAGTTAATAAGACACATATGCAATAGAATGAACAAATTGACCAGAAATATTATATTTGATTTATAAAATATCAAAAAAGATTAGTTATTTTTAAAAAACTATATTGTAATTTGCACTTTTTAAGAGATTCCACACATTGTTAATTTTAAATCACTGTCATCATATGTTATTAGCTGTTGCCATATTTTGCTAGGAGCTATTTATCTAATAATTATTTCTTTTGTTGGAATTTATTTCTACAAAATTCTGATTATACAATAGAAGTATTCAAAAGATTGGTTAACATAATGATGAATATGTCAAGTCATAATAAATTTCTTCTATAGAATGATGAATCAATATGTTCTTCAACTAGTAGGAAGTGATACTATTGAATCCATTATTGCAAAATCCTATCTTTGGATTGGACATGTAAAACTAATGAACCATGGAAGATTTGCTGAAAAAATAGTTTATGGTGAACTAGGTAATGGGTAACCTAGCAGAGGTAAACCCTGTCTACATTATAATGATTATCTAACAAACATTCTAAAGAATTGCAATGTCAGTTGTTTCTATTGGGATTATATGATTAAGAATAGAATACATTGGAAAGCTATTTCAGAGAGAAAAGTTTTTTTGTTGATGGAACTAAAAGGCAACATCATAAAATAACAAGCAAACAGAAAATTGGACCAGCATGTTCTATATATAATCAATAAAATATAATATAAATCTTTATTATATAATAACAACTTATAAATACATCACATAATAATTTTATATATAAAAGCCTTTTTCGGTAATACTAATTTTTTACCCTTTTCAATATCCCTTACTAATACCAACACGTACATTATGTACATAGTGACATCTACTGACATTGCCTATAATTCCTTATTTCTATCAATTTATTTATATATCTCCCTTTATATTAATATATTTGTAATATATTTGTGGTTCGCAGATTAGTTTTTACAATCACTGTGAAATTCATTTTTAGAAAAGTTTCTCTCCCTCCCCCCTTTTTTTTGGGGGGGGGGGGGAATTGAAATGACCATACTCATTTTTTAAGTGGCTGTTTATTATTATTGCCATGATAAATAAAATACACTTAACTATCATTGATAAAATAATAGTTGATCAAGAAAAACTGATATGAGAAACAATCAAAATAAGTGAAAAGTACTTTTAACTAATACTAATATTTCAATTTTGCTAGAGCAGTTACCAAAAGCTAATTAAAAATTAATCAAGTGATTTATTTCTTGTAAAGTCCTGTAACATCAACCACCAGAAATGATAGGTTAAGCTTTCATTGTAGAAACGTTAGTTCTTAAGTCCATCACTCTACTATTAAATCAAACTGTATAAAGAAGTAAAGATAATCAATCATTATCAAAGCTTCTATATAAAGAAAGAAAAATAATAATGAATCAATTATATTTAAAATTTTAATTTTTTTACATAAAACAGTAGCATCACATAATATTATTAAAATCAAGAAAATTTTGATTTATATGCACATACCACATCAACTTTATGGACATTTAGGGACAAAAAATGTAAAATAGTTTACAAAATTTATTTTGATGGCCTAATACATGATCAATTGAAGACATATCAAATTTCTTCAAAAATAAAGCTTTTTAAAAGTGCAAGTATGGAACCTAAATACTCTATCATCCTTCAAGAACCTAATAAGTATCACTATTAGATTTAACTGAATCATTATTTCCACATGATTATAAATATTTGCTAAATGTGACTGATGTATTTTCAAAATATTTTATTACACATCTCATCAAAAAAGCTATTACAGCTTGGATTATCAGAATGTTAAACACTGAAAATTACAATTAATAGAAAAATCTAAAAAAAAAAAAAAAAAATTAAAACCCCACCTTAAAATTCCATTACTAGGCTAAAAATGGGTAACTTGGATACAACATTCAGAAAATGTGCATACAATACATTAATGATAACAGATTTGGAATAATATACACAAGTCTTAGTCACTATTAATGATTGCATAAAGTTGGTCAAATTTATTCAACATAAAAAATTGAATCTGATGAAAATAATCAGAAATAATACTAATCCAATTTCTGTGCTCTGATTTCAATTAATCAAATTTTCTGTTAGTCTTGAAATTATTGTTAAAACATAATAAAATTACTGAAATAAATAATTTGATAAATTAAGTTAGGCAAAGACAAATTATAAAAAATGAAAGTTATACAAATTCTGAGTATAGAATGGATATTGATTTTAATTCATAAAACTAATAATTAGTTCAACTTAATCTATGTAAAATTATGTTTTCTATATAGTAATTTCCAAAAGCAAATAAATGTTCGATTCTATTTAAACGGTTCATCCAATAACAAATAAAGATATAGTTTATATGGTGGCATATTAGATAACTAAATTAATACATCATATCAAGATTAAAAAAAAACATATGATCAGTTTAATGCTTGTATTATAATTATATAAAGAAACTGTACAAAGTTATTAATTTTTCTAGTTAAAAATTTCTAAAACAAAATTTTGCGATTGTGAATGTTAACATTTAATATTAAAAAATCTCTAATTGTGGTCATAGTTTTAATGTTAAATGCAAGATTACATAAGCCATTTGATAATACATAACATAGTGAAACTATTTCATTTTTTTAATATACTGTTATATGATAATTCATCTGTAAAAGTATTTATTTGTTTATAATTCTTAAAACTGAAATAAAAATATTTAGAATTTTACATTAAAAATTTATTTAAAAGAAAACGATGACAGTTATAAGATTTATACAACTGTAATTCATTTCAAAAATATGTTCTTAAAATATATTTTATTTAACTGTTAAAAAAGAAAGATCATGTCAATTTATTTTTCATTTATTCTCAGCTCTTTAAGAAATATAAAACTAAAATTTTGCGCAATTCTAAGTTAAATTTTATCATCAAAATATAGAAGTCGTTTTACATTATATTACTTTTTAAAAAGCAAACAAAAAAACTTCAGCTTTTATTATGAGTTTTTTACGATTTAGTAACTGAAAATTTCAAATTAAATATAATACATTTTAGTGTATTTTCTATTTAAATTTTTTAAACAATAATGCAAATTTACTAATAAATTAAATTGTTAAAACATTTTTTTTTTTAACCATCGTTTTTATAATGTACAAAAACAACTCAATTTTCTGGCATCCATAAAAAATGCTTCATAGTTAAGTAAAGAATTTAAATATATTTATTTTAGTTTTTATTAAATTAATTTTTAATAGAATATTTCCTAATAAATTAATTTCTATGTTGTACTAATAAATGAAAATAAATAAGGGAGATTAAAAATAAATGCTAAAAAAACTAAAGTAAATGGATTTCCTCAAAAAAAAATAAAGGGTGAAAATGATGAATTAAAAGTTAACAATTACAATTACCCTGGCTAGATTATTAATACAGAAGAAAACATAATGATTGAAAGTAATTATAGAATTAAACTTGGTGTCACTTATGAATCAGAAATATAAACATTTAATGGAAAACTAATAAAGAAATTTCATATTACTCAATGAAGTATGCACAGTTGTATGTTAGGAGTATGAAGAGATGTATTTTAGAAGTAACAAGAAAGAATTAGAAAAGAAATATATGAGTAAGAAAACAAACAGGTGCCACTAACATCATTAAAAATTAAAAGACTGAAGTAGAGCTGGGCTGGATATATTGCTAGAAAAAATGACAATAGAAAAACAGATGCAATAATAGATAGGTAAAGACTCAAATTTGATTCCAAGATATTTTAAAAGACTATAAAAAGAAATGAATAGATAAAATATGACAATGTGGTATGGAGAAAATAGTTAAAGATTGGAGAAACTGGATGAAATTTGGACAGACCTTCACCCTGCAATGGTCTGATATGGATATACATGATGATGGATATATTTAATTTTTAATATTTTTTTATTTTGCTGATATAATTACAGGTTTGTGTTTGATTATAGAACTTTTTCATTTTTGCAAAATGTCTAAACTGTTAAATACAAACGTATTATGTAATTGAGTTTAATGAATATTAATTAACAGAAATATGCAACTAGTTAAACAATTTAATATTCAAATCAATATATATATATCAAAATACAGTAAAATTCACATAAATTATACTATTTTAGAAATACTTTAGACTATACATCTTGTAGTCTTTATCAACTATGTAACAGTGAATAACCAAAACAAGACAACCTTTCACAATACCCATAGTTCAATTCAGATTTCCCACAATTCTGTTATTTTAACATTTGATGTCATGTTAAAATAACAGAATTGTGGGAAATCTGAATTGAACTATGGGTATTGTGAAAGGTTGTCTCGTTTTGTTTATTCACTGTTACATAGTTGATAAAAACAACAAGATGTATAGTCGAAAGTATTTTTAAAATAATATAATTTATGTGAATTTTACTGTATTTTGATATATATATATATATCCACTGGCATGAGCTATTAGCTTGAAACCAGTTGGTCTGGAGTTGGGAAGGTTTTGGATAGAGATTTTAAATATTTTCTCATACAGAAACTTATCAATTAAGAGTTTGTTTGAGCTATTGGTACACTCTCTGTATTACATTTTTTTAAATACAAGCTTATAAAAGTAAGGTCATGGTATATATGACTTGCTTTTTTGATTATATATATATATATTTAATGTTTTCATGGATGTATGATGTAGACAAATGATCTTTTGGGCAAAACTATGTGTTATTTTCTATTATATACCAATATTTTGATGAACTAGCATCCGCCATTGTCAAAGTAAACTCTTGAAAGAAAATCTGTTCAATCTCAAACTGTAATGTGACTGAGTGCAAGATGAAGCATGAGAATCAGTTTGAAATAGTTTAGTATTCAGAATATGAGATTTATCAAAATGTATATTTTTTTTAGTTTTACCATCTCTTAATTTAAAGTCAATATTAGAAGACATACATAAAATGAGAGGTTTCCAAATGGATGGAATACATTGTGCTTCATCAGCCCTATTTAAACCAGTATGTCTCTTTAATATTTCAATTGACTTTCTCATTGTTCTCAAATCATATCTCTCCAAATTAGCAAGCATTTTTGCATTGTCAAAGTTAGGTTTGTGACCAATTTATAAAAAATGGGAAGATAAAAACCAATGTATTAATTTTTTGATTAAAAGCATTTTTATGTTTCTTAATTTTGACATTTATTCATCTATTAGACTGACCTACATAGCTTCTTGAGCACTGAAAACATGGCATTTCATAAACTCCTTGGTGTTCCAAAAATATTCTGTCTTTACGTTTATGTAAAAAATCACCAATTTTTTTGCCAGTAAAAAAAATAATCTTTATATTAAAACAAAAAAGTCGTCTAGTGATTTTAGCAGTAACCCTTTAATGTAAGGTAAAATTACTCTATTAAAAACAACTTACTCAAGAAATAGAACTTACAAAAAATATTCTATTTGCTAATGATTATAATAAAAACATCATATGTAAGACTTTACATAGCATAGATACTAAAAGGAAAAAAGAGAATAGAATTGACAATTTCTCTTTTAATAGAATAATTTTACCTTATATTAAAGGGATTACTGATAAAATCAGTAGGACTATCTTATTTTAATATAAAGACTATTTTTTCTACTGGCAAAACAATTGGTGATTTTTTACATAAACCTAAAGCATAGAGAATTTGAACTCAGATTTTTAAGCACCCTTCAACTATCCACACTATCTCATAAAACTGATACACATGAATGCACACATGTAGAAAAGATTAATAATCACCAATATATGTATTTCATGCTAAACCAGCACTCATCAGTTGGTCTAGCTTATCATTTCCCACACATATATATGAAATCTGTATATTGGTGAATATTCATCTTTTCTACATGTGTGTGGTCATGTGTATCAGTTGTATGAGATAGTGTGGATAGTTGAAGGGTGCTTGAAAATCTGAGTTCAAATCCTCTATGCTTACAATTAAGCTACCAGGTTTGTGAAGAGTGCCTGGTTTTCAAATATTTACATATCAAGCTTGTATCCTGTCCATCCCTCTTATATGTATTTAATGGATACTGTCCTATATATGAGGGGTCAGAGTGACTTCAGGTCAACATGAGAATGGCAATAATATTAGCATCAACATTGGATTTGAGTTTTCGTCATCAGATTTTCAATGATATGGACGGCTGAAAAGTTGGAGGTTGCAGTGAATTGAAGCCTTTCCATTAAAGTATGAAGATTTTCTATATCAATATAGAATGAGCATTGATTATATATATGTGTGGGAGATGATAATCTAGATCAACTGATGAGTGCTGGTTTAGCATGAAATACGTATATTGGTGATTATTAATCTTTTCTACATGTGTGTGGTCATGTGTATCAGTTGTATGAAATAGTGTGGATAGTTGAAGGGTGCTTGAAAATCTGAGTTCAAATCATCTATGCTTACAATTAAGCTCCCAGGTTTGTGAAGAGTGCCTGGTTTTCAAATATTTTATAAACCTAAAGATAGAATATTTTTGGAACACCAATGAGTTTATGAAATTCCATGTTTTCGGTGCTCAAAAATCTATGTAGGTCAGTCTAATAAATAAATAAATGGTTGAATTAAGGAACATAAAAATGCTTTTAATCAAAAAATTAACACATCAGTTTTTAACTTCCCATTTTTTAGAAATTGGTCACAAACCTGACTTTGACAATGCAAAAGTTCTTGCTAATTTGGAGAGATATGATTTGAAAACCATGAGAGAATCAATTGAAATACTGGTTTAAATAAGGCTGATAAAGCACAATGTATTCCACCTATATGAAAAACTCTCATTTTATCTATATCTTCTAATATTGACTTTAAATTAATAGATGGTAAAACAAAGAGAAATATACATTTTGATGAACCTCATATTCTGAATATTAAACTATTTCAAACTGATTCTCATGTTTCATTTCACACTCAGTCATGTTACAGTTTGACATCAAACAGATGTTCTTTCAAGAGTTTACTTTGACAATGGTGGATGCTAGTTTGTTGAAATATCAGTATATAATAGAAAATAACACACAGTTTTGCCCAAAAAATCATTTCTCTCTCTCTCTCTCTCTCTCTCTCTCTCTCTCTCTCTCTCTCTCTCTCTATATATATATATATATATATATATATATATATATATATATATATATATATATATATATATATATATATATATATATATATATATATATATATATATATATATATATATATATATATATATATTATATGTACCCTTACTTCTTGATATATAAAATAGTTTAAAATACTACTAGCTCAGTTACATTATTATGCTTAATTAAAATTTGCATATCTATCTTTAATATACTTTTATATTATCATATCTTAATTAAATTTATTATCAATCATCAAAATCAATATAGTTCTAGATTATACTAATTAAATAAGTATTTAATAAAATTATGAGACTGTGAAGTAAAGTTACAAAGTAATAAGCAGATTTACACTGAGTCAATATCTCCCAAGATACTGTCTCAATGGCATAAGAATACTATCACTACCCTATCACTTTACCACTACATCTATAGCATTCTTATGACTTTTAAATGAAATAAATTATCTTTAATAATACTAAAATAATTCCTAACTTTTAACTTAAAATATAATTAAACAATCTCAGGTTCTTCTAAGTTGTTTTAAAATAATAATAAATTATGTAAATAAGTATGATGTGGGATTTTATATCAAACTTAGATACACCTAACGTATTTTAATAATAATAATAAATAATACTAATCTTAAAGTGTAATTTAATCTCATCTATTTTCTTATATAATCAATCATTAAATGAATAAACAGTCATATGTATATCTTTTATTTCATATGGTATCTTAATTTTGGAATAGATCAAAATCTTATACATAATAATCTGTGGCAATAAACAATACTGTATTCTTATAATGTGCATTATAACATCTTATGACCATTGCAATATTTATGTTCATGTCAATCAATTCTTATAAAATGATAGTAAGCAAATATTGTATTCATTTTTAAATAATAATAACAAATTCATTTTTGTACAAATATTATGTTTATTTCAAATCATCTGATGTCAAAATGCTGTGGTGAAAAATAATGAAACTCGACACACTTTTAAAACAAATTAACAAATTTATTTACAATAACTTCAAATAAAATTTATTTACACTATTTACAGTTTTAGAATTTATGACAACAAATAAATAAAAATAAGAAATACAAATATAAGAAGGTTATACTGTTACTAATTCATGTGCTTAACAAGCAATTATACATTCTTCAAATACTATACTAATAATATTATAGTATGTTTTCAAAACTTAGATTTTCAAAATAAATAGTAGTGTACTTTAATTACTACAAATAATAATATATGTCAAGACTATTTATGTAGCATGTGTAAACAATGAAGCTCTACTAATTAAATAGTTACATTAATTAAGTATTACCATTTATAATGTATCATCATATATTTACTTTATTATTAGCATTGCTTAATAGCTTTATAAATTAATGTATCTTTGTAATGTAAAACAAATAATTGACTGTAATTATACTTTACTTAATGTAATTCCTGTTATATGTTTTATCAAATATGCATTACATATCTGTACTGTTCAAATACTATTATTTAAATCATTTATTAATTTCAAATTCAGAAAACATTACCTTAGATAAATTCTATGATTCTTTTCTATGTAAAAATCATTACTTTACTTTATGTGTTATTTTAATCTTTTCTAATAAATTTCTATCTTTAAAACATATTCTAAACTTATCTAAAATTTCCGGAAAATAAACATCAATTTTAAATAAAATATTCATTATCTAAACTACCTATACTACATTGTCTATACTTAATAAACTTCAATCCAAATATAAGCTTCTACCCATAACGTAACTTAACTTATTTAATAAACAAAAATAAAATAGACTTCTTTTTAAAATCACTTTCTGACTTGCAAAATAAAAAATAATTACTTAGATAAATAATAAATATAATTCTAATATTATAACATAATAAAAATATCAAAATTTATTTATGAAAGAATCATATAATTATTTCTAAGCTTCTTACGTAATGTTGTGTCATATTTATATTATAATTTAAAAATTATGCATATTTTAATAAAGTTCGTTGTCAATATAATGTATGTGTTTTCATAAAATATCTATCCATTCATTCTACAACAACATAATATTCAGTTGATCTAAAGAAAAACATACTAAATTCATTAAAAAATCATTATACAATATTTTTACCATAATAATAATAATGTCCAGTCTGCTATCCAGTATTCTTTGGAATTTGCAGCTTCATAAATGAAAATAATACACATTCATACTCATAAACCTTCATTAAATATTCCGTGTTATATTACTTATAAAATAGATTTATGTAATTAATGATTATATTATTTTTAAGTTATTATTTAATAAATGTACCTAACCTACTTTTAACAGTTTAATAATATTTTAAATTTTATGTTAAATAAATAAAATAAAAGATTATATTACGTATTCCAGCGACGACTTTTGTTCTACCATAAAAGTTCTAACAAATATCCTACATATAAAGTCAATAGAACACTATTTCCTGTTCCGTTGTATCACGTGTTTCTTGAAAGTTTATAATAAAAATGATAACGTTCTTTTTTTAAAAAAAATAAGTTCCAACAAGAAAACAAAAATTAAAAAAAATAGTTTATAAGTTCTGTTTCTGGATCCATTTCTTCATAAAATATTGTTCAAAAGTTATTATTTCTAAATTAATTTATAATTGTTGAATTATTCTCATTTAATTACTTCCATTAACTCAGCTTGGCCCGATTTGGTTTGGCCTGGACGTCCACGTATTACTTGCGCATTTTTCAAAACAATATATCTAGGTAAGAATCTATTTTTCCATCTATAACGTCCAGCGTTTTAGATTACTTCGATATACTAATTTTATTATATTACAATTTTAAATAATCATATTTATAAACTATTTGCCTCTTCAAATCGTCAATATTTAGTCTTTTAAGCACAAAGACTTAACAAGGCATGTATTTATTACAATTACTACTTCTTATATCTTTACTTAAGATATACATTTTATTTTTTAAAATCTGCAAAAATACTTTTTTTCTATAGAAGTATTCATATTTCTTTTAAATATCTATTTATAATAGACAATAGTAATTTAAACTTTTTAATACTATTTATAGTCCAAAATATTACTTTTCTCCATCTCATGGTTTTATGTACTAATCCAGCGTCTGTTATTTTTCTAGCATAAAGTTTCTGATATATTTCTACGATACGTGATGTTCCCATGATTATTCGTATGTAAACCGAGCTTCGATATTGAGAAGACCAATAGGGAATTATTAAGTTTCTACTGCATACTTATCATTTAAAAAATTATAAAATTATATACAATAACACTCTTATGATTTTACAACTGATTTTAAGAGCGTTTATAAATTTTCTTGGCTATTTTCTCAATAGCACGATTAACTTAGAAATTTAATTACAGAGAGCCCCCTTCAACAATTGAATCCAGCTTTTATACTCAAAGAGACTCCTCATCTGATTGGTACGTTTAAACAATCAAACTTTGCTGGCTTATTTACATATTTACTAACACACTATTAAAATGAAATAATAACTTATTTAATATTTAATATTATTACATTTTTTTTTAAAAATAATCTTTATCGTTTATTCAAATCTATCAAACATTTTTTAAAATATTTTTTCTCACTTGATTTAAATCTTAACTTTTATAAGATCATTTAAAATAAACTAAATCTTTTTAAATACGTTATATTTTTAAGACAATATTTTTAAAAATCAGATTTAATATTCTACATTAATATCTTTTATTTTTATCTCGTGATAACTCACGTATTATTTATAAATTTTACAACATGATTTTAAAATAGTTTTGCAACTTCACTAAATAACTTCCATGCATGTGTGTGTATCTCTAATTAACATCTGTTTTTTTTTTTACAATACAAGAAACGCTTCCCATAATCTAAAAATAACTTAACAATTGCTTTTTTAAAATAAATATTTATTTTTAAAATAAATAAGATATTATATCAGATTTCAAAATAATTATTTGATATGATTAAAATCAAATATTAATCTCAATTTAAGTACTTATAACTTAAAATATTTTTATCCACTTTTAACATATATTTTAAACTAAATAAATATCTTTGTCTAATTTAAACTTGTCTTTTAAATACTTTAGCTTTAAACATTTGTTATTAAATTTATTAATGCAGTATTACATCATAATCATCATCATTTTAAATATTTTCTCAATATCAACACAATTCACATATCAAATACTCATAGATTGATCTAATTAAACTTATGGTAACATTACCACAAGCAAAGTCAACATCACCCATTTAAAATACTTCTTAAATTTAAAATTTTCTACTAGATTAGCACAAAACTTAAATGGTGACCCATACAAAAGGGCACAATATATATATATATATATATATATATATATATATATATATATATATATATATATATATATATATATATATATATATATATATATATTATACCTGTGCCAATAGGAGGATGACTCCTAAAAGATATGACAAGTACCTACATTGGGCTATACTATGACTTTATCTAGGCACCATTTAATACTCTTATTATTTCTCAACTATATTTAGTCAATATTAACAATTGTGAAATTCATTTATCCTAGTAGCAAAATTCCTTTTCTTTAACATTAAATAAATACTGAAGTATTCATCCAATGACATAAGAATATCTAGGTACTCCTCCTTATTCAGTATCTAAATATTCTCATGACTAACAATAATACTTAAATAAATAGAATAAAACATCTATAATTATTAAATTTAAGTTAACCTACTCAATAACTTGTATTATCATTTTATTGTATATTGATCTTTTATCATTTACTTTTATAAGATTATCATTAAGAATAACCATAATAATAACATGATACTAAGGAGATCTCAGGATTATCAATAATTTTAATTAGCTATTTATACCACCTATAAAATATCAAGAGGGATTTTACTTAACTCTATAGGTAGTTTATCATTTCAAAGATGACTTATAACATTTATTTATAATTAAAACTATATTACTACTTTATATTTATGTTTTCTACTATTGAATAATAAATCACTTTTGTTATTTAAATTGGAATCATCAATTAAAACTTTAAAAAAAACTAATTCCTAATATTATTTCCTATCAATAAACATACTTTACTACATTTGCAATGTATTTTAGAAATGATTGATATGATCAAAGCAGTTTGCAATAATTTAATATTTAATTTAAGAAATATTTACCCAGATAATTGTGATACAATATCTTGCACTGGATCAATTTCTCTCCAAAATTTCAAATCATATTTGTGGTTAATGTGTACATTATAAATCATACTCCCTGATGATAATATAATGATTATAATCCTACAAAATAAATGCAACTCTAGACACTTAGTTTAACTTTTAAAACATTAATTTTAATAACATCTTATGTATAAATTGTCAATAATGCAATAGAATTAATAACTGAATTAACATAAAATCACAGAAAAATTTATACAACAATATAATGTAATAATATACGTAAAAGTATTAAACATTTATATTCATCTTACTTTCAATGAACTATTTAAAATAAAATTTCTTGATAATGCAATCAAATGTTGTGTGATATTTAATTGTGTTACTTGTACTATCAAATAATATGTGTATTAAACAGTCAATCCCTTTTTTCATTAATTACCCTTCATAGATTATGATGAAAACAAGAAAATTAAAAAATATGGATTGATATTTAATTCTCGACTAAAATAATTTTATTATCATATTATGACATATTAAGTTTTATTTGTGTTTATCTTATGATATTCACCATTTGATCTCTCTCTTTATCTTACACTTAATTTTCTTATGGGTTTATTACTTAACAATATCATAAAAATACAACAAATACCTTTTATCCTTCATCATATCCAATATGAATATTTATCTCTTCCTACACTAATTTTCATTTACCATTTAAAATATTAAGCTGAATGTGAATAAACCACTCTCTGGTGCATATTGCATCAGATAAAAATATTTATCTTCATCTTATCTAATAAATTAAATAGTACTTTCCTATTTTAAGTTTATAATTGTCTTATACCTGTATTATAAATAATACTCATGAAGACTTATAAATTAAAATTAGCTATAACTATATTACAATGATATTATAGAATTAATAGTTCCATTTCAGATCAAACTTTAAATATCACCATTTGCCATTTAATATTATACTGGAACACAGATACACCCCCTTCCTTCTTCTAATATCTTTCTTTTACTATTTTTGTGTGTATTTTATTAGCTCATAACTTATATACACTTATTTTAATAGTTTAGTAATATCCAATCAAAAAAAAACTTTACATAATTAATGGCATAGATAAACAAATCATATTAATTATTGATTTCCCTATCTCTTGATTTATCCCCCCTCCCCATATTAATAATTATTATTTTAAAATGTGAACTTAACTATCTATACAAACATTACTTTACCCATTTTCTTTTTTTTGAACATGTAAGTTCATCCTAAAAATTCATATATTATTAATAATATTTCAATTGTTTTTTTTTTCATGCTTCCAACTTGTCACACACCAATCTTTTTATCACTTTTCCTCCTTTTATATTCATACAAAAATTAATAAAAAGTTTATGGGGTTTTTTTCCCAAGATCGGCAGTTATTTTTCACTTATGTGATATATTTTACTTAAATTTTTCTAACATTAGTAATATTGGTCTTCATATTATGCTTGATGTATTCCTTGTTAATATTCACATTTAATAGATCACATTTTATATCTTCTTCTTAAACATAATAAAAATAATATTATTTTTATGATAGTTTATATTTTCTTATAAGCTAATGTTACTCAAAATGATTTATTTCATTCTTTTTCTCCCTTATGTATTGTTTCTTTGTTAGTTGTCTATAATAACTAATAAACTTATTTTACTTAGTTTATATATTTTTTTCATTGACACTACTAATAATTAAATCTTTCACTCTTCCCATAGACCACTATGATTTTTTTATCTATAAATATAATTCTTAGTCAGAATTTTGTTTTTCCATTAACCCTATCTATAGTTTATCATAAAAGCTTTTATTATACATGAAAGTTATACTAACTGGTGTGAATCTGTTTAAATATTTTTTACTCATAAAATTTTCATTCAGAGAGACAATCATAACTTGCACTTTAATATTAATCACATTTTTTAATACACCAATATTTCCATTCTGGTTTATTTTTAACTTAGTTTCAATTATCTTGATAACCATACCTTTAGCCTTGCCACAAATGATTTTTTTTTATTCATATATCTATTCCATTTTAATCTTTCATAAATATTATGATATTCAAAAGGCCTACATATTTGATCTTGCTTACTCCTACAATTATATATCAATATATTACTTACAGTTTGTTCCTCCTGTTTGGTATTTCTTGATAAAACATTAGTGCAAATATATATTTTTTTCTTTCTATTAGTTTAATATTTTCCTGATATAATGATTCTAAGATACCTTGGTAAATTTATTTATGGTCAAATTAACCAGCAGAGATTTCCTTTGTTTTAGCTGTTTATTTTACTGAAAACTGGATAATATTAGATTGGAAGTCCTTAAATTGATCATCCTTAATTACTTGTTTTTTTTTAAAAAAAAAAAATAATAATAATAATAATTAGATTTAAAAAACTTCAGCAAACTTTTTTCTTTCAACAAAACAAAACTCAGTTATTTGGTTTATATTTCCAATCTGTAATCAATTTTTTTTTCTTTTTTTTTTTATAAAATTTTTTTTCAACAAATATCGTCTGCTTGCTCATGTATTTCAAATCATACATTCTCATTGGTTATTTATCTCACTTCTTGGATTTTGAATATTTAATGACTTGCCTGTAGCTGAACTATTTTTAAAAACAAATATTTTTTTGAAATATTTATTAGTAATAAAAAAAACAATACCTTTAATAAATTTAATAAAACTACAATTTAAATCATTTTCATTTCCTACAGATTAAATTCGAGACAAATCCTATGAACTTTTAATGACAACATTTCAAAAATGAATGTTAATCATTTATCTTAAAAATTAATTTAAGATTTCACCAGAAATAGTTATTAATAAATAATCCCAAATGCACACAGACAAAATTATTTATCTATATAATCCATATTTTCCTTTATCAAATTAGGCTTGAACTCCCTTGTCATTTTAAGTATTATCAATTGATTATTTATTATGAAACGTTATTAACTTATAGTTTATTATTTCATAATTTATATACATTTGAAAATAAATATTTTAACAAGATTTATCCTTTATATTATTTTAAATTAATTAAGTTGAAATTCAAATTCTAGGGTAACTAAAATAACTGTTATTTTTCATAATTTAATAAGTGAATAGTATTTTATTTTATAAAATTTAAAATTATGCATACTAAAATTTCTTCCCAATTTGTTTTTATGATGGGATGAACAAATAAAAATGGTACTATATATATATATATCAGTAACTACTTGCATATAAATAAGATAAGCAAAAAATTAATGTGTTGATTAATTTACTAACTGAAAACTATAAAAAATAATTGTAAAATAAAATAATGCATTGTGTAAGTCAGATAAATGAGAATTTTTCATATAGCTGAAATTTTATGATATAAAAAATTTCATTGGAGATATATATGCATAAATAGTAGTATATAATCATATTATAATTTTTTGTTACTTTTAAACATTTAAACAATTAAAGTATTTTGCTTTTTTATTATAAACAATAGTGTAATTATATGATTAATAAGCTTGAAAAGCCATTTGTCATAGAAGTATACATCCTAAAATAGAGCAATTAATAGTTGCACATTAGTTGATTTGAACTGAGTTCTCTTTTATTCTTAATATTTGACTAACACTCAATCCTACATCTTTTAACTTTGAGTAGTCATTCTATCATTACAACTTAGTATTTTGATGTACAATGATGTTTAGACTTAGAAACAATTTACAAGTGTATACTATAGTTTTGGTATAATATAGGTTGACAGTACACCTTCTTTTGGTATACAAAATGAGTGGAGCTGATTTTTTTTTCAGATATATTTTATATAATTAAGGGATGTTAGCCTATTTATTATATATTTTAATGTTAAATTTCATAGTCATGTAATTAATAAAATTAATTTATGATCCTGCTTTGATTAACATAATAAAATTAATTTATGATCCTGCTTTGATTAACATATAATTACATCATAATTTATAGAAAATGATAACCTTACCAAATACTCACCTTTTAATATTGAGTCTATAAGATTAGCAACTGTTGATGGATTATTGACTGTGCTACAAGGCAGATAAAAAAAATATTCCAGACGTATATAAATGCTGCAATGTGATTTGTCAATTTTTTCATGACATATAGTAATCATACCAAATATATTAAATCATAATAATAAAGATGATATTTCTTCAGATTTATATACATATATAAGTGTAACAAAATTCAAACTAAATATATAGATATGTTTTATAAAATATTCAATGCATAAAATAAAAAATTCCTACCAGTTTTATTTAGCTTAAAGCATTTTAAGCACTGGATACTTTAAAATCATGTCTATATATGTATGTTTGATTTTATTTTTGGTTACTTCACATTAAAATATCTACATATGTATGCTTGACTTTTGTTATACTTATGTTAAAGGAGTTTTTTCATAATTATTGCATATATAAGTATATATGGGCAACCTTGAAAGTAAATAGAGAAATAAATAGATGGGTAAATAGATGGATGGATAAATGAATGATTAGTTAGAGAGATAGCTAGATATAAGTGGATAAATAGATTAATGAATGTATTGATGCTTTTGTAAATAAAAACCTAGATACATGACTAAATAAATAAAGATAGATAAATTGATAAATAAGTGGATAAGTGATTGTTTACATGAATAGATAAATGGACATTTGGATGACAGATAAAAGATAAACAAATAGATAGATAAGTACACAGATAGCTCGATAGGTAAATGATAAGTCTACTATGCTAATAATATGAGATCAAATCCAAGTATTGTTGAAATTTTATTATGTATTTATAAATTCTTTTGTAAGAATACGTTTTAGATAACTATCATTAGTTAATCAATGAATTTCAAGAGTTTTTTAATGCTATTATTAAAGGGGTCTTTTGATTTGCAATGGACTATTTAAAGCACACTTAATATATTAAAAAGATAAATCAAACTACACATAGATGTATAAATATACAAGGTTTTCAATAGATACCCATATTAATTTTATTAAAAGATACTGACCATTGATTTGACATTAAACATAGGAAGCCAATCTGTATACAAAGATGATGAAAATAAAAGAATGAGTACTTTATTCTGAAACTGAAAATTTTGATGTTTGTTTCCTGGAGTCACCTGATAAGATTCCAGATTTAAAACAAAATACATATAATATCGTGTTGATATTTAATATCACTGAATGCATGTGATATAATGGTTATTGAAAATTTATAAACGTGTATACCTATTTATGGTTTCATTATCTACACTAATGCTAACAGGAAACATATACATAGAACTATAAACATGAAGCAATAATCACAATCTAGTCCAATTTCAAGTAGTTTACTTTTAATTTTAAACGATCACAAAAAGATTATTGCTAAGAAGTTATAAAGAATTGGCCTAAACTTATAACGCATTGTGGGGTTTTCTATATCTTTATAATTATATATATAATTCAAGTGGTGTATGAATAAAAATATAAAAAAAAACTATTTGAATTTTATTATTTTAATATTTTTATTTTTGCTTTTGATTATTTAATGTTTTATTTTTAATATCTAAGTTTTTAGAATGCATTTACTGCTTCATATATATTATACAAGAAATCAAATTATTGAGTTGACTGAAAAAATATAAAATTTGAATGATAGAATTATTCTAAATAAAATAAAATTAAATCATTTTTATTTTCATATTAAATTAAAAAAAATTATTTTGAATATTTAGAAACTTAACAGGAATTAATTTTCTTTTAAATTTATGATAAAATATGATTTTTAATTCCCATTTGATTGATATTATTTAAGAGAATAATAATTTTATCAGGAGTTATTAAATTTTATGCCACTTCTTAGAACATGCTGTTAGATGACATTCATTTATAAAGAATATTTTCTCCAATCTGAGAAGAACCCTGAGGGTTGCTTCTATGTAGGTAAACAAAATGTTATTGATTAATTATTACAAAAGTTGAAATGAATAAAATAATTTAAGTGAGGAGACATGATAAATCAATAACAAATTCTAGTTGAAATTCAGGAGAAAAGAAATAAAATTTTAAAATTTAAATTCAATTTACTAATAAATTGCAGATTATATTTGCTTGCTAACATACACACAGGGGTATTTTTTTAAATCATTTTTATAACATGCAGAAATTAATGATAATACCTTATTATTATTTTAGTAAATATATAATTAAACTAGCAAGTGCTATAAGAATGCTTTCAGCATAAAAGCCATCCTCAGTAACAAAATCCTTTTAAAAAATACAAGGGCAAGTTGTTGTTTTTTTATTAAGAAGACAACTCTAATAAAGATGAGATGTTTTTGCTCATAGCAATGCTATCACACTTATTAGTTTAGTTATATACTTGTTTATAAAATAACAATAGGTACTACTCTTATATATTGATTCAATCAATTTTATATGTATATGTGTGTGTTTGTATGTGAGTGCATCTGTGTACTTGTAGATAAATGTGCAATAGAATAAAATGACAATATGATAAAATAAGTAACTCTGAAATCTATTGTGCAGAGTCAATTGATAGTTTTTATGATATACATTGTCTCATTAGTTTTGCTAAATTCTATTGCATCAAGTGACAATCTAATAGCTGCTAATAATCCTTTCTAAACTTATAAAAATCTCATTATTCATTGTAAAGAATGAATGTTATTATACATTTATTATTTATATACATTGTGCATAATAAATGCATAATTTGTTAAAAATATATATTGCTTAAAATAAATAAGGCTTTTTACAGATATAAAAATTGTCACTATTGGTCAGTTATGTAATCATGTATTTTAGATTCTAGCATAAATAAAAAATGACATTTATCAATAACATTACTGTAAGCTAAAGATATTTTACAAGTGAATAGTGGTTTACAATAATCAACAACATTAATTTTAAAGAATATATACCAGGAGTGGGGAAACTATCATTTACGAGTAACTATGTGGCCGACTACATAATTTAGAGTACCTTTTGTAGAATTGATAAAGTCTATGAAAATTTTGATTTTATAGAAATTACTTTCATCATAGACTTTTACATTTTTCATTTCAACAATCAATGTTGCAGTTTTTGTCATGGTCATGTATTTTCTAGAAAGTGTCAAATGTCATATTTCAAAGGCAAATTATTTCAATTTTTATACATTAAACCACCCAAAGCTTTCATTTTTATTATTTTTGCATTCTCTCTCTCTCTCTCTCTCTCTCTCTCTATATATATATATATATATATATATATAAATATATCCATGCATATATATATATATATATATATATATATATATATGCATGGATATATTTGTAAATTTTTTTATTATATTTATATTTTATTATCAACTGATGATAATTCTAAATATTTAATTTTGTTGCAAGAAAATTACATGATTAAATGTTTTATGTGATATTATACAACATTTACATGAATTGAATAAAAATTGGATATATTTATGATTGATTTAAATATATCAAAACAATAAAATACTTTTCATATTTGCTCAAACATTTTCAAACAGTATTGAGGTTTGAAAACTGTGGTGATGTAATTACAATCAACAATTATTTGTCAATTATGAAAAAAATAAAAGAAGTTATTTAAGTATGTTTTTATTAATTTGATAAATTGAAAGCTAATTTACAATTTATTGTATCCCTTTATAAAATAGAATTGAAAGATTTAAAGCTCCATTTTTTAACTGGTTAAATATAAATAGTTTAGGGATGTAATTTAAAAAATTTAGATAGCATATAAAGGAAAAAGTTTGAAGGATTATCTGTGAAAATATAAGAAATTACTCATCTACAACTGGCAAGAATGGATGATTCATTTAATTTCTATTAAAAAATTTACATTTGCCATATTAGCAATGTTTGGTGGGTGTATTTTTGTGAACAATTATTTTCTTCAACAAATCATATAAAATCAGCTAACAGAAATAGATGTGAAAAAGAAAAAGTTGCTTCTTGTGTTATATTAAGATCCACAAATTACATTCCTTATATACAAACATTATCATCAGAAAAACAGTAACAAATTTTGTACTAGTAAAAAATGCAATAGAACTTTGAATGATAGAAAAACTGATGTATTTTTTTTATTACTCACAACACATTACTGTAAAAATTTTAACTCACATTTGACTCATTGGTAATAAAAATTTTCACCATTCTTGGTCTATCCTTTGTCTTTTATTGTAGGTGGCACTTTAGTTCATCTTATATTGTAATTATTTTAGTTGCTGTGTGTGTGTGTGTGCATCATGTATGTTTTATTCATTTTAAACACATTATAAAGAAGAATTTTTGTTCCAATTAAGTTTTAGATATATTTTAAAAATTGAATTGCTAAATGAATTAGTATAAAATGTAATTATTTGTGGTATGTTTGTATATCTCTCTGTTTGCTTTATTGTGTTTAGTTGTCAACTTAAATACCATATATATATTATTTTCATATGTCATAGCATTGTCCGGGAGGCAAACCCACAATGACCGGCTGCAACCAACTGCTTGTTTGCAAAGTGGTTGCACTGACCTCTTGGCTAACAACGCTTGACTAAATACAATATATTTGGTTTCCATTCACCTAAATACTAAGTATGATAATCTTTTTATTTGTTTTTGAAAAATGCATATCGTTGTTATTGCATAATTACTAAATTTTAAGAAGCACTCTTCTCAACTCAATGTTTCCAACTTTGAACTATATTAACACTTTTACTTTTCACATTCATATAAACTTTCTGTGTAAATTTGCACAATGATAAAGTGATAGAATTGACAATAATAGTTCCTACTTTAAAGTTTAAATGTTTCTATTTTAATTATCACATGACTTACCAAGCAAATTTTTCAATTATTTTTATTTTAAGACAAATATTTTTTGAAAGTCTTACATATATTTTTAAAAAAAATTGTTGTAAATATTGATAAATAAAAATCAGTTTAAAATATGTGTGTATTTATATTCAGCATAAACTACATTGAATAACTCAAAAGAATGTTTGCATTGTGTTATTGTCTTATGGATATTTAAAGATATATATTTTTTATTATTAGAACTATGACTGGAAAGTTATAAGCTGATATTTTGTCACTATAATAATATAATGCTTTTATTTTGCATTGCTTTATTTAGTATTTTATTTTGAAAAAAAAGAAAGTCCTAAATGGTAATGGCAACAGTAAATTCAATACCCTCACTTTCTCTTACTAGTTTTTTATTATTATAATTTGATTTTATATGTCTTTATTTATAAATTTTAAGAATGTGTGATGAAGTAATTTTAATTGCATCTTAAAAAGATATTACACATAAAAAAGAAAGATTAAGTTGTATTATTGTATATGATTGTGTTTAGTTAAAAGGCAGAAATATTATTTCTTAACTGAGGTTTACTGTTTATATATGGTCTGAATTAATATGATAATCTCTACATTAATTAACGATTAATAAAAAATCATTAATTTATTTCTCTAAAGTTGATTATGTTAAAGTTGTGAATTTAGAGTTTTGGACACTCCCAAATAAAATTGTAATAATTTAATATATATTATGAAGATATGTGAAATTGTTGTGACCTCATCTAACTGAAGAGTGTTGATACAGCATAAAATGCATCCTGAGATCATTTACCTTCATCAGATTGTTTTATTCATATGTCTCAAAAAATGTGCAACAATAAAAAAAAATTAAATATGTCTAAAAAAATATTTTTAAGAAATATTTATTGAAATATTAAATTAGTAATCACTAGTTGATGAATTTTCATTTAATTTATCTTTTTCATGGAATTTTGAGTCATATTGGTATTAGTTGTTATGATAAAATGATAATACTGATTATCATTAACGGTTGGTTTTCCATTGTGCTAATCTTTTAACATAAATTATTTTAGCATTTCAATGTTTAGAGATGCAGTATGAATTTTAACGAATTTCAATTACCCATACTATTAAAATTCATATAATAATTTTTGTTGTTTATGTAAATGTCTAAAAGAAATATTTAGCCTTAAATGTCACATATTTTTAATAATTACCAATCAACAATCAAGTAAAGCAAAAACACTTTTTAAATTAAGATTTTATAATGTTTAATTAATAAATTAAAACTTTATGCTGGGCATATTAAATTTCATAAGACTACAAATTTTATGTTTTTATTACATTTACATTTGATAGATAGATAGATAGATAGATAGATAGATAGATAGATAGATAGATAGATAGATAGATAGATAGATAGATAGATAGATAGATAGATAGATAGATAGATAGATGGATAGATGGATGGATGGATGGATGGATGGATGGATGGATGGATGGATGGATGGATGGATGGATGGATGGATGGATAGATAGATAGATAGATAGATAGATAGATAGATAGATAGATACAAAAAAACCCAATTTGGTTTTATTTTCAATCTTTCACATCATATTTGTCTTTTTAATATTTCAGCAAAAGTTTCAGTCCCCCCCCCCCCCGCGCACCTTCTTCCCTTTTCTCCTTATTCAGTTCATTTTTATAAATGTATACATTGAAAAAAATTGGAAATTTGTTTTGGGTCCCGTGAGTTTCATAAATATTTAACATTTCAGCTTTAGTATTTTAATTTATTACGGAGGCACATTGAATATTTAAAAGTTACTTTCTAAAGAAAAGCCTGATTTATAATAAGATTCATCTCAGGTGTTCGCTAAATTAAATCTAGCATTATAAAGATCACATTATACTCACAACCATTTTAATGACATTAAAGTTTACCAGTTTAGAATTTCAGGTTTGCAACAAGAATTTAATACTTTTTTATGCAAATTATTTTTTAAAATAAAAGACATTTAAAATATAAGTAAATGATAACTATTAAAGCCAAAAAATAATATATTTGTAGATCTAAGTAAGAAAGTTTAGGTATAGTGATTTGTGTATTGGTTTACGATACTCATACTCTGGAAATTATATCTAAAATAAAGTTGGAAATTATTAAAATAGTTGGCAAATATTCACTACATCTCAAAACGTGTTCAGTAGTCAATGACTGATAATTTACATATCTATTTTTTTCTAGATGAAAATACAAATCAATAGCCAAAAACACAAAAGAATCATAATTTACAGCTTTTATATATATAGACCCATAAAATTACATGAAAAATCTAATTTTGTTAATTAAATAGAACTATTGTGTTTAAACTGTCATATGATTGCTTAAATATTTAATCATTTAAGTAATTATCCATAACTATACACCTTTAAAATGTCGATAAATTAATCTGCTCCTGTCAAGCATCAGTAGCCAAGATGTCAGCACAGCAGTCTTGCAAGCAAGCAGTTGCTTGCAGATGGTTGTCACAGGTTCACTTCCTGGCTGATGCTTTGACATGTGAAAAAAAAATTAATCTGCTCCTGATATTTATTTATATTAATGAACTTCATGATGCAGAACTAGAGCATCAATTTGGTATGTTCATAGTCTGGGATTTAAATCCAAGCTGAGTAAATCTTTTTTCAAAAGGCCTAAGATTTTTCTTTTAAATAGCTGACTTATATCTCATACAGCTAACAATTTAACATTGAAAGGAAAATTGGTACCTATCTTTTTTTAGTTAGATGATAAGCTTGGTGAGTCCTGCTTTTTTACTATGATATGCTATCAGAAAAATCTTTGTCCTGCAATGCACTATTACAAAAAAAAAAATCATTTTACTTTATGTATGTAGTTATCCTTTAAAAACCTAACTTTCAACACACTAGTAAACAAAATTTATGTAAGACATTACATAAATTATGTTAAAGAATTGAAAATCAAATCTGTAAAATTCAAGTATTATTCTATTATGTTCTCTTATTGTGTAGGCACTTAATAAACATTTAAGAAAGGAGCTAAATACACATACATTGATTGTTTTTAATCCCTAAGAATATTTAACATCTCTGGTGATTCAATACTATGCTAAATATGTGTATTTGCACAATTTAGTGAGATGAGCATTCATGTTTCATGTTTGCTTTTCACATTTTATAATATGACATTAAAAATTATTTATGTCATAGTCCTATAATTATTTTTAAGAATTTTTATTTAACAGAAAAGAATCAATGTAGACATTTAGTAAAACCAAACATAGAATAATACATTTGTGGAATTGAATTTGAGTTCTTCAATTTTTACAGCTACCATTATTTGACTATGTATGTACTAGAAACATCTATATTGTTAAATAAAAGGTTAAAATTTGTTGCTCAATTTGTTAAAACATTACAGTTTCAAAAGTTATAAATCAAGTTACAGCTTTAAATTTTATTTATCTATATATTATAATTTTCATGTTTATTTTTTAAATTGATAAAAAATTTAATAAATATTATTCATAGTTTTCTCTAGCTTTTTAATAGTAATATAAATATCTATTGCATTTAAAGTTTTTTATGCAGGAAGATAGTGATGGTTCTGAAATCTGTCAATTATAGGAGATCCTATACAACAGAGCAGATTCTATCTATGTTAATCTTTATAATAATTGTAGTATTTTCTTTACCCATTTTCAATTTTTGTTAGTATTTAAAAATTGAATTATATACATATACTCATAAGTAAGCTTGGCTACTTTACCAATACCTAATCACTTATTCATATATGCATATATAAATGATTAATTATTAAATTTTATAATATTTTTAAGTAAACATTTATATTGATTATAAATTAAAATATTTATCTAAGCATATTATTAGTGTTAATAAACTCTTTATTTTATATTATTTTTACTTTAGTTTAATTAAGCATTAATTAATTCTAGTTATACAAGTTTGATTTTCTATATATTTATCCAGAAATCACTGAGCGATACCTGCATATACATATGTTGGTGTTCAAAAAATTCAAGTTTTTTATAGCCAGTGATGGACAAAAATCTTTAGCAAGCAACTTTTAGTATAATATTAGTATCATCTATGTTCTTTATTATTTTTATAATGTTTTTTTTTTTTACAACTAATATGACAGTTTTGATTGCCCCAGCAATCTTCTTCAGAACTGTAACAAACATAATACAAATATATGAATATAAGATACAAACATAATACAAATACATAAATATAAATATACATGAACATATAATTTTACATTATATATATACATCTTATATTAATGTATTTGTATTATGTTTGTTATAGTTCTGAAGATGATTATTTGGGCAATAGAAACTGTCATATTAGGTTGTAAAAAAAGAATTGTAAAAGTAATAAAGTTGATATTAATATTATATGGATTTGGCAATGCAGTAGGAAAAATAAAGTTATAAGCAACTTTTAGCTTATGTTGTTTCTAAGCTGCAACTATAACGTCATGTAAGTTGCAAAAATTTTTTTACTTTTTTCATTAAATAGATGACACATTTTAAAATTTAAAACAGCAACAAAAATATCAGTCAGTGTTTCCAAATTTATATGTCACCAGTTTGGGGGAAAAGATAAAAAAAATGCTTATAGTTCATTTATAACTGAGATTGGTAAAATGATTACAAATTAGAAACAAGCTTACTTTGAATTCAAAACTGCAAAAAATTTGAAGTTTTTCAGTTGTTATTTTGAATATAAGTAAAAGATTAACTCTAAATGCAAACAATTAAAAAGTTCTTTATCTAGAAAATTAACAAGCAAAAACTAGTTATATATCAATGAGTTCTCTACTAAAATTCTAAACATATTTAAAATCTGTTAAAAATTCTCAAGTTTTATTTAACTTGGATTCAGGTTATGGACCTGTGAAAACAAGCAGTACTGCTATCTCAGGAACATTTATATATGTTATGGTGTAATATAGATAGATAGATAGATAGATAGATAGATAGATAGATAGATAGATAGATAGATAGATAGATAGATAGATAGATAGATAGATAGATAGATAGATAGATAGATAGATAGATAGATAGATAAATAGATAGATAGATAGATAGATAGATAGATAGATAGATAGATAGATAGATAGATAGATAGATAGATAGATAGATAGATAGATAGATAGATAGGTAGGTAGGTAGGTAGGTAGGTAGGTAGGTAGGTAGGTAGGTAGGTAGGTAGGTAGGTAGATAGATAGATAGATAGATAGATAGATAGATAGATAGATAGATAGATAGATAGATAGATAGATAGATAGATAGATAGATAGATAGATAGATAGATAGATAGATCGATCGATCGATCGATCGATCGATAGATAGATAGATAGATAGATAGATAGATAGATAGATAGGTGGTAGGTAGATAGTTAGTAGGTAGTTAGTAGGTAAGTAAGTAGTAGGTAGGTAGGAATAGGTAGGTAGGTAGATAGATAGATAGATAGATAGATAGATAGATAGATAGATAGATAGATAGATAGATAGATAGATAGATAGATAGATAGATAGATAGATAGGTAGGTAGGTATGTAGGTAGGTAGTAGGTAGGTAAGTAGGTAGGTAGGTATAGGTAGGTAGGTAGGTAGATAGATAGATAGATAGATAGATAGATAGATAGATAGATAGATAGATAGATAGATAGATAGATAGATAGATAGATAGATAGATAGATAGATAGATAGATAGAGGCAGTCAGGTAGGTAGGTAGGCAGGTAGGAAAGCAGGTAGGCAGGTAAGTAGATTGGTAAGTAAGTAGGTAGGTAAATAGATAGATATAATGAGATCATATCTATTAAACAGAGAAACATTTTAACTTTTGATGTTATTAAGAAACTATATAATAAAATCCATTAAAATATTCAATATATATATATATATATAATCATTAAAACCAGTCAACACTTAGACAATCCCATTATCAATACCAAACAACAATCTCAAACTACTGTCAAGGTAACATCCTTTAAATAATAAAAGTGGAATCCATCTTTAGTTATGATGCAGTATATTTGTGTAGACACTAAAGATTGCAACTTGATCACAGAGAATGAGACTATTGATACACAGAAGTTTAAATAAACTTTTTACATAGATAGATATTTCACTCAAAGTATTTCTTAAATAATAAGTGTCATATATATATATATGTTATAGTGATTCAGAAAATAAGGGTATAAACAGCAGACAGACTGTACCATCTGTAACTGAATGAGAGTTTTAAGCAAAGAATGAACAGATCATAAACACGTATAAGTAGCAAGTATAGCATCAATAGGAAATAATTATCATCATTCATTGTTTATGACTAGATTTACTTAAACTAATCATCATCAAATCAATCATGAGACATAATATTAGCAAAAAAGTAAGCATTAATACTCTTTGCATCATGCAAATACCAAAGCACTAGTTATAAAATTAAGTTATGTATTACATTTCATATAAAAAAATTGTGATCATTTTATCAATGCTGATTATCATTAATACTCAGGACCATTTGCTACTATAAGTTTACTAGCCACAAATGTACTAGTAATCATGGCATTCTACAGTTTAGTGCCCTATAATTAATTCTGAAGAGAATTATATAGATATCACACTTACATACTCTAAATCCTATTTAGTCTAGAATTAGTTTTTAGTTTACAAAAATTCTACTGAAACTATGTAACCAAGCGTAAGGACATGCAAAATATTTAATCTTATGTTAAATAAATTAATTATACCTTATAAAATTCATTTATAATTAATTGGTAATAAAAAATTAAATGTGATATAAAACAATTTCCAATAATGCAAACAAATTATTTCTGATCCTGGTTTAGATTGAAGATAATACATTACATGTAATATTGTTTAAATCATAGTCCACAGTAATAAACAAGATGACATAAACTGCCATAAGTTGGCTATAGCTAATATTCAGTTATTTATTTTATATAGGCACATTAAATCTTGTAGTGTTTATTTTAGAGTATTTTTAATTATATATATATATATATATATATATATATATATATATATAAATATATATATATATATATATATATCCCAGTCCTTAATTGTTACTTTAGTCAAATCCTGCAAGTCTATATTATTTTATTTTAACAATGTATAGGTAGTTAATGGTCATGTATAATATGAAAATGCTCATGCATATCAACAATAGATTAATAAATATAGGGGATTTGAACTCAGACTTTTAAGCACCCTTCAACTATCCACACTATCTCTTACCACTGATACACATGACCACCCACATATAGAAAAGTAGATTAACAAATGACATTTCAATTTTTAATAATTAATTTGGTTTAAAAATATATAAATCTAATACATTTAATCAACTTCTTGAATATATAATTATAAGAAAGAAAAATTTTGATAGTCATATCAAAAACCTTTATATAAAACAATATGAAATGTGTTTAAGAAAAACAGATTCATAGTTTCAAAATATTATCAAAAGTATGGAACAAGAGTAAGAAATTACAACAAGAGTAAGAAATTGCTATGTTCCTAAATTACTCAATAATTTACCTATTGAATTAAAAAGCTTTTAAAATTATAGGAAAATAAAAATCAAATTAAAAATTATATTAAAGAAGGGGAAAAATTAACTTAGTACATAGAAAAATATATATAAATATCTAATATTATATAATCAATATTTTATTTTATAATTAATATATTACTGAAATGTAATTTATTATTATTATCATTAGAATATTTTGTATTATGTTTAAAATTAAAAGAAAATATCCTATATAAACCGTTATGAAAAGTCTCTTCTACATAAAAACACAATTAGAGCTTAGTAGGGAAAAAATGACATTTCTACTTGTATAAATATATTTTGACATGTTTTATATGAATGAATGTAATTAATGTATTTATTTTAATAAACAGATTAATAATATATATATATATATGATATGAACTTAAATGTTTATTCACAAAACCACTAAAACATCACATGATCAACATTTCCTATGCTTCACATGCTGTTAATACAGTTGCAAACTCTGCATACAATAATGCCACCCAGTTCAAGTTTTTGTAATCAATGGATGCAAGAAAAATTGTGCATAAAATTCCTATCTAGTTCCTACTCACTCAATATCCCTAAACAAGTTTCTAGCTTGTGGCTTTTGCCAATGAGCAGCCTTGGTTACTGAAAACATTGCACCTAGATCTTAAGATTAAATACAATTTGACAGCAACCACCTTTTAACTATTTTGTTAACTGTAAAGCAATAAGGCCCTGATTAAAATATAAGATTGTTACAAATTCAAATGCATTTGCTAGTATAGATACTAAAATGTATAGGCATTGAACTGGGTCAGAGAATTTGGACAGAAATTTTTTTTTTCTTAGGTTCATAACTTAATAGTTAAATAAATAATTAAAAGATGGTAGCTATAGAATTGTATTTGACCCTAATATCTGGATGCAGTGCTCTGTTACAAGGCTCCTCATTTTTAAAGGTCACAAGCTAAAAAATAGCTAGAAATATTAGATGAGTAGGCATTAGATAAGAATTTTATGCACACACCTTTTTGCATCCATTGGTTACTAAGACTTTTACTAGGTGGCACTACTGTGTGGAGAGTTTGCTATTAAACATTGATTAAAAATATTTTAATTATAATCAACTTATTTTAGAACTTATGTGACTCTTTAAAAATTTATATTTCACTTATTATTAGCTTTTAAAAAAAGTAATCTGAAGGAAATAAAAAAAATTGTTTGGCACTTCTATTATTTTTTTCTTACTCTAAACCCTATCAAGAACCTTTTAAGAAAATTTAAACAATATAATTTAGGTAATTTTATGAATAACATTAATATGCTAATACAAGAAAAGATTACATTCTGTTAGACAATTAAATAAATAATTTGTTGCGCATTGTTTTGATGGGAGGGGGGGGTCATAATCATAGTGTTTCAGACATACATACCCCTGTTCAAAATCAATCCTCAGCAAATTACTTATTTAATTGTCTAACAGAATGTAATCTTTTCTTGTATTAGTGTATTAATGTTATTCATAGAATTACATATTTGAAGAAAAGAAGGAAAATTATTTAGGTAAGTTTAACTAAAGTTTTATTTAACTTTGATTTTTTTTTCTTGGGAATTTAACCATTTCAGTTCATTTGTTCTACAAAACTTTATTATTTTCAAACACATTTTCATTAACATTCTCAGTACTAGTTGCACTGTTGTAGTATGTTCTGGTCTTTTCAGCTCACCTTCACTCTTTTGTGGTTATCTGTAGCAGTTGTTTTCCAGTTTGCATTTATCTGTTATAAATTGATTTATTGGTTTAAAAAAATCTGAAGATATTAGTATTATACAAAAATCATGTTTCATATGTGTTTTGCTTTCAGACCCTGAAAGCACTTGCAAGAGCCCTTGAGAACACAAATTATTTTTTTCACTTTCAAAAATATATATATATATTCTATTTATACATTTACAATCATATTTCAAATTATTTTAAAAACATTTGTTCAAATAAAAATATTCATGATTATTATTAGATTTTATTTAGAAATGTTTTTAATAAGACAAGTAAAAATAGTATGGCTGCTATAACAAATAACTCAATTCGGCATTAGAGTAAAAAAAGATAATCTTTTTCACATTTTCTAATTTCTTAAATCTAGTCACTTTAAAAGAAAAAAGAATTAGTATACATTATTGTTACCAAAAAATGTCACTCGCAAAAAGAAATTGCATTATCAAATGCAATGCTTACCTATTGTTAAAATAATCTCCGAAAATAAAGATACCCGCAATCAAAAAAATAAAGCTTTATCAGTCAAAAGTTTTAAAACTATAAAATCGGGGGAGGGGGATAAAACATTACAAGAATATAAAATCAAATATCAATATTCAAGGCAATACTCAAGTTTTAAACATGCAAGCAAAAAAAAAAAACCGTTCAATCGAATCTTAAAAATAAATATTATAGAAGATTTCATATCACAAAATGCTTCTCTTATATTTCACTTCCAAAATATTACTTGGGGTGAATAAATGAAATTAATACAAGCAAAAAAAGTAAATCTAATACCTAGCAGTTATTCTTATTGTGACTTTCACAAACACAGACTAACAACATCTATAAGTTTGCAAACCTTGCTAGTAACGTTGTTTTAGATGTGGTTAAGCCTACAGAGCTAAAAAAAATACAACAATCAAGAAGTAACTGTGCAAAAAATGTCCCACCGAAATATTCACTAGATGTAATAAAGGGTATCAGGATTAACAATACAACTGATATAATAAAACTCCTTTTTTTTGGCAAGCTTAATGAATAATGGTGCAAAATATTCGCAAACAGCCTCTCTTTTATTACATCAATCATTAGTATCATAGAAACCTATAATTTGGCTAATGATCAACCATTATTATCATGTCCATCACTATCTGATTATTTAGCAGAGCTGCAAAAAACAATATGATCAAAATAACTAAATCTACTGCTACTTTCACAGCTAGATTATTTATAGGAATAGAATATTTTACTAAGCAGCAGTGAGAGGAGGCTGGAAGTATTATAAAACATATAAATTTTTAAAAAAGTGTATGGCTACATTTTGCATGCTCCACTTGACTTTACAGATGAGGTGATACAAAATGTATAGCAAATACAGTTCAGCTCTTAGTATATCAAAAGAACTCACACCAAATATTGCTTTTGAGATTCCCACAAATTCATCAAAGAGTCATCATTAAAATGAAATGAAACCATACTCCAGATTAACTTCTTCATCACATCTTTATGCATTTCATCCCAATCACCATTACCATTAAAGGTTAACAACCTCTATGATTCAAATGCTTAGATTGGATCATATTGCTTCTCAATGTAATGGCAATAATTGCAGCAAATGTGACAAGATTGATAAGCCAAATCACCTGTGCAGTAATAACCAGAAGCCTAGATCATGGACAAATGTTGTATCTGAAAACCAATTCACCAACTTCAGAAATAAATTCACACACAAAGATGTAATCTGCTGGCCTTTCTACATCTACTGATAGTATATATTTGGAGGGAAATAAAATATAAGCTAAACAAACTAAAATGACCAATAACAATAAAGCAAATATTTCAAACAAACCTAATAATTGGGAAATTCAGTCTCAAGAGTAATTCCTAGAAGTGCATTCTAACAATGCAATCAACTGATTTGAGTTTAAAATTCAAGATTTAGATTTCATCTCCCCAACTGTGGAACAAACAGAGATTGAGACCCATGATTTAACTCTCATAACCAAACATAATACCACATATAAAGAAAATTTTCCATTAATAAGGGAAAAAACAACATTTGATGCATTTGATCAAATAACATCTTCAGCTTCTAAAAACAACACAAAAAATACCTGATCCAAGCTTTAAACATATCAACAAAAAGTGATGATCCAACAACCCAATTACATAATATAAATAATTTAAACATTACTACAATCATCATGTATAGCCTAAATTCTCACAAAAGTATTACACAGTTAACTCAGTTTTTAAATAATCACCATTGTGATATATTTGTCTGAACAGAAACAACACTTTCATTATCAACTCAATTAGCTATCATTAATGCTCTAAATAAAAACCCTATTTTTAAATGCAAATAAAACATCATACCAACAGAGGGTGTAAGAGTTTTATTAAATACAGAAATGCCATTAACATAACACAATACAGTCATCTGTTAATACAATAATCCTTTCTTTTAGTCACCAATCATAACTTTTTTTTTCAAAGTAATATATTGATGCCAAAAAGTCAAAGATGTAACCAAGATAGTCACTATTGCCCAAACAAAAATAATCTTACACACACCTGGAATAACTCTTCTTTGTGGTGACTGAAACTAGTCTTATAATGAATTGCCATCCATATTGAACTCTAAACTTAATCAACTCACCTTGCCACCACTTTCATTCTTATTTATACCTTCCTAAGGCAGCTTCATTTATTGAATGGTAAGTACATCTCTTATTGATCTCTTTTTTGTATCTCCATCCAATAACTTCAGTACATCTATCCAGCATTTCATTTTCAGACTAAGCTTGTGTAACATTCCAACTACATATATCAGAAGTACATACAATTCATTATTTTCACATTTAAACAACAGATTCCTATAGAATCTAATACAATCATTGGAGGGTATTACTACCATTGGTTACAGTATTTTTTCCAGTTGAAACTTTGTTAGCCTTCAAAAAAATTTAAACAATGGCTGTTCAAACTGATTATCAAATTTTTGCTCAAATATCCTAATAAAACAGAATATTGAATACATAGATACAACACTGAAAGCCATCTCACAAACAAATGATGCCAAAGTTCTCATACATAGACTGCAAAAATGAAGCAAACCAGTGGATCACACTATACACTCAGAATGCTCTAACACCTAGATTCAAAAAAATAATACCAAATCTCTAAGTTTGTAAGAACTTCTGTAAATTATGCAAAATCAACCACATCCCACACCTTTGGCACTTTTTTATTTTATGAAAAGATGATATTCTTTTATCTGGGACCAATGCTAATGTGAAAATTCTTGAACATCTAAAACCTAGTCTAAAAACAGATGATCAATATCTGCTTACTATTCACTATAGCCCACAACTGCCTCAAAAAAAATTTATTACAGAGCTACAAGTATACCAAGAAATCATGTATCTTAAAACACACACTTGTCTTACTGCAGATCATATCCCAGCTAATGTCAACAAGTAGTTTGACTATTTGATAATTCCTGTTCTATGTAAATGCTACAATAAAGTATGCTCCTGTGATCTTAACAGCCTCAACCTTTCTACCAACATAGCATTTTGTCTCAGAAAAAAGCAAATTCAATATACCCTTCTGTAAACAATATGTACCTAATCACAGTTGAATATGTAAAAAAAATGTTTGAATAATTTTAAACAAACTAAGAAAACTTATCCAGCCAAAACTATTAATCTTCACATTATGCAATAGAAGTTCACTGTGACTCTCAAGCTATTCTTTTAGTATAAGAATTAATCTTTTCATCAAAGGAAAGTTACAGATTATGTTGCATGACAAGTTAACTTTAAATCTGCTTTTGTCTTAGTCAATTGGAATTATCTCTTCACTATAATATGCAAGCATCTGTATTTTCAAAGTTATCTTACAATTGCTATCCAGTACTACCTTACTAATAAATCAAATAAGCTGAACAATTATATGTTGTTGTCAACATCTTTCAAACCTAATCATGGTTTTCCACAGGGATCACCACTTGCTCATTATTATTTGAAATTTATGTAGATCCTCTGATTAAGAAAATAGAACAATGCACTGAAGGTCTTTTCCTTTCTCATCTTGAAAACACTGAGAAAGTCAAAGTATTCTTTATTGATTATGTCCTAATAATCTTTAGAGGTCTCCAAACATCTCATTCTGAATATTTCAAACATCAATGGGTTCCACAATCCAAATTTTCAAGTCATTATTATGGCAATTATCTAAAGGCTGCAAACTATGAATGAGAGATTTGATTTTATACTGATTTAATAGATCTGCATGCTTAATACCATGATCTGTGAAAAATGACCATTTAACATACAAAATTGAGATAAGCAATGATATTTGAGAAGGGATGGTACTAAGCATTTGATTAATAAGTGTTGCAATATTCATTTTGGCCCTAATATGTATTACAAAAGATGTGGAGCATATCAAATTGAATTTTTCTTTGCATTTGGGAAATCATGTTGTTCCGATCTATAGAAGCTGTGAAGATGAATCTCAGATTTATGATTTTTTACAGACATAATTTTACAATAGAATGACAGCCTGTTAAGCTAATTGCGCAGACGCTGTGAGAATGTTATTAATAAATGAATACCTTCGAACAACCACATGACAATAGAATGACAGCCTGTTAAGCTAATTGTGCAGACGCTGTGAGAATGTTATTAATAAATGAATACCTTCGAACAACGACATGATATAGTATACTATTCATTTATTAATAACATTCTCACAGTGTCTGCACAATTAGCTTAACAGGCTGTCATTCTATTGTAATTATAATCGCACGCAAGACGTTATAAAATAAATGCTTATTCATAGACATAAGTTTATTATAGATCTTGTTAACAAGTGTCATCCATGAACTATAGTGGGTGTGTATTCCATTAAGTATAATATTCACTACTCAAACTTTTACAGTGACATATACTATTTTTGGACAAAAGAAAAGCTGTTACCCTTGAAGAAAGATGGTAGTTTGCAGCTTGCATATAATTCCCATAATGATGACTTGCAAATTTGGATTGTGGAGCCAGTTAATGTATCTTCTCTACACATATTTATTTAGGAATTACCATAGATAATCCCATAGATAATCTCATGCATACTGCTTTGGGATCTCAAACTTGACCCATGAGAAGAAAGCCAGCAATTTCTTTTTTTTTCTGTCTTTATATTTGTATTATGCTTATCTCAAAACTTATAGCAAATAATAATGTACAGATTCTTAAGCAAGAGGACTAATTATAATTTTCTTAACTGATAAAAATTAAATTATAATCATATTAAGAGTGATTGTTGTTTATCTTACTATTGTTAAACAAATTAGGATCAAAATTATTATTTTTTAATTTTAAAAAGTGTAAACATAATCTTTGAATTTACGAAAATATTATTTTTGTTAAATTACAATTTTAGAATTTTGTCATAATTTACAAAATAAATTAAGTAATATATTTGTATTAGAGTGATTGATTTTTTTAAATTTTAAATAATATACAGTATTTCAAAAATATCAAAAAATATTATTCAATTAATCAATAATTTAAATAATTTTAGACTTTATTTTAAATATATATATATATAACTTTTATCAACGCACACACTTTCAAAGTTCAATATTTACTGAGTTATGTGCCATAAACGGCTACCTTAATATATATATTGTAACGAGCACAGACGACATTACATTATTATTATTTTTATTATTAAACATTAAAATAAAAAGTTCGCATTTAAAATTTTTTTTTTTAAGACAGAAAAATTGAAAATAAATTCTACCTTAAACTCGCACATATATAAATCGCACAGAGGAGAAAAAATTATTAAAATAAAACTTTATTAAAGAAAAAGTATTTTAAAACTAAATTTTAAAAAAGATTTGGAGATAAAATTGTATCTTTAAATTTATCTTTAAATATATCTTTGGATTTGGAAAATAGGTTAATTAATGTTATGGAAATGATTATTTTAATTAGTCCAAGTGAATAAGCCCTTGGGCATTTAAATGTATAAACAACGGTCAGATAGGAGAGGAAAAACAATAGAAACTTTTAGCAAATGAAAGAAATCCATCGGGAAATCGGACCTCAATGAAAAGGTTTTCACCATCATGACATAATGTTGAGTTAATCCACAAAATTATTATAAAAGGAAAGGTTTGAAAATAAAAGATGATGGATTATTATTGAGAGATGTGACAGATATGTGTTAGTGTGGAGGTAAAGAAGAAGGGCATGAAAAGACGCACTCTTCAATCCCTTCAGTTCTGCTAAAAAAGAAGGAGAAATGAACTATCATTTTCTACATTGAGGACCAGTTAAAGCAAAAACCTCTGGATGGATAAATAAATCGGCCAACAGAATACCGATCTTAGGATGGCATGGAAATTCACGTTCATGGCAAGCAACGGATAAAATTGGACATTTTAAAAAATTGTAAGAACTTTATATTCATTTGAACAATAAGAACTCTAAATTTTAAAACTTTTTGGTAAATACTGCAATAGAATCCTATCTGACCAAACTAAAATATTTATTAATTAGTTATAATTTTATTTGATGTGTTTCTTTTGTGAAATCATTTCCATTTATTTATTTATTTTTTGTTCTTTAAGTTTTATCATGATTTTTGTTTTTCGTTAAATTAATTATATAAATGTTAAACTTAAGTCGGGCGTGAATGGCTGTATAGATTTGTAAAGTTATATTAGGGGAGGGTAATCTTAGGTTATTTGTGTCATAGTTGAATTGGGTCAATGGAAGGGATATATTGGTGTGATTAGTAGATGTAATATCAGATTCGCTACAGGCAGAATTGTTTCATACGCCACACTCACCCATTTGCCTAAGGAAGGAATTATAAGATGGAGAACGCAGTTCCTTTCTATGGAGTTTTTTTTTATTGCTCTTCTTGTCAGATAGATGTAATATTCCTATTTAACGAGAGGCAATTTCTTCTCTTAACTTTTTGGTGCTGCCATATTTAATATTACATTGAATGCATCGATATATTAGATAAATTGACGCCAGTTTTGACTGTGAACCTTTAGCCTAAGGTTAAATAGGGATAGAATGTTTTATTTTCAAATGCAAATCTATGTAGTCTATTCATACTCGAAACTAAATATAAATGCATTAAATTTAAGTTGTTTATAGACGCTTGCATGGATTGGTTATCGGTTAAGTATGTTTTGGGTTTTCATATTTGATCAAAATATATAGACATTCGATAAATAATGATACCTTATGGTGAGTATCTAAAATGTATTTATTCGAATGTCTTTTAAGTTATTGGTGACAATGCAAGTATCTTATGGTGAATACTATTGGGTTACTTATAAATTTTCCTCTGCAATTGTCAGTATCAATGATTTTATATTTTGATCGTTTATGTTTATTTTGAAATGTTTTTAACCGTTGTAATCTATATAACCGATCTATAATCAACATTATTACAACTAATTTTTATAATTCCATCTGTGCGAACTTAATTAAAATGTAAACTTATAATATAATAGAAATTAAAATGTAAATTAAAATCTAAAGTAAAGTTAAAAATAATGTTAAATGTTAAAATGTAAACTGATACTAAAACAATTTTCATCTATATATATATATATATATATATATATGCATAAATAAATGTTTGTATGCAAATTACTGGCAGTGGCTTATTTTATTCTTTTTTTATATACTCTTAGATTATATTATTTAATCTCTGCTATTCCACTGAGCTAGTGACATGGGCTAATGACCAGAACCAAAATATTTAAAAAAAAAAACTTTTTTTTTTGACTTACGTATCTGCCTACTTTATAAATTTTTCTAGGTTCAAATGCCTAGATGGCGCTCTGTAGTGCAGTTTATGTAAGTCTATCTTATCCAGATTGTTACAATATATATATATTGTAATGGTATGGAGAAATTGGTGAACATGTTGTGATGGCTCTCATTATCATCAATCCCAAGTCGAAACTCAAATTTAAATATACAAAATATATAATGAATAATCAAAATAAGAGTCAAAGATCCAATTCATAGATCACATGACCCTATCTCTTAAGCTTGTAAGTTATAAACAGTGAGGATTGCCAATTCCTCTACAAGCTTTATGATAAATGCTTAGCCAGAGCCAGCACTTAAAATATCTCTGTCAGGAACCCCTCCCCAAACTCCTGACCATGGTTTCGTGCTTTGGCACTCCTCAGAGAGATGTCAGAATAGGTTCAGACACTAGTTCTAAAAATACCAACCCAAAGCCAAGCACTTATTTAAAAGTTATCTATTGAGTGGAAAATCTGAAATTTTCAGACATCTACATGTCTTCAAACCCAGCTATCCAACTCAAATAGCTATATGGGGCTGATAGATCTTCAGCCATACCATATATTAGTAGTCATAGCAATATAAAATTGCATAAGACTTTTGGAAGAGGCTATAAATAGTCAAAATGAGAGTCAAAGATCCAATTCATAGATCACCTGACTCTATCTCTTAAGCTTGTAAGTTATAAACAGTGAGGATTGCCAATTCCTCTACAATCTTTATAATAAATGCTTAGCCAGATCCAGCACTTAAAATATCTCTGTCAGGAACCCCTCCCTAAACCCCTGACCATGGTTTCATGCTTTGGCACTCCTCAGAGAGGTGTCATGGTAGGTTCAGACACTAGATCTAAAAATACCAACCCAAAGCCAAGAACTTATTTAAAAGTTATCTATTGAGTGGAAATTCTGAAATTTTCAGACATCTACATGTCTTCAAACCCAGCTATCCAACTCAAATAGTTATATAGGGCTGATAGATCTTCAGCCATACTATATATCATGGTCAGGGGTTTGGGGAGGGGTTCCTGACAGATATATTTTAAGTGCTGGCTCTGGCTAAGCATTTATCATAAAGCTTGTAGAGGAATTGGCAATCCTCACTGTTTATAACTTACAAGCTTAAGAGATAAGGTCATGTGATCTATGAATTGGATCTTTGATTCTTATTTTGACTATTTATAGTCTCTGCCAAAAGTCTTTTGCAATTTTATATTGCTATGACTACTAATATGTGGTATGGCTGCAGATCTATCAGCCCCTTATAGCTATTTGAGTTGGATAGCTGGGCTTGAAGACATGTAGATGTCTGAAAATTTCAGATTTTCCACTCAATAGATAACTTTTAAATAAGTGCTTGGCTTTGGGTTGGTATTTTTAGATCTAGTGTCTGAACCTACCCTAACACCTCTCTGAGGAGTGCCAAAGCATGAAACCATGGTCAGGGGTTTGGGGAGGGGTTCCTGACAGAGATATTTTAAGTGCTGGCTCTGGCTAAGCATTTATCATAAAGCTTGTAGAGGAACTGGCAATCCTCACTGTTTATATAATGAATAACTATGAGAAATGAGCATGAGAGATCAGCACAGGAATAATTATAAGTAACTGTAAGTTCACAAACTATATTACACAAAAGTAATAATCATCCATCACCATAAATGATCAAAAAAATACAAATAAGTCAACAGTCAATTTTGTCATTGGATTTGAAATGGGTCTGACCAGGCTAATTTAGGGCACATACTTAAAAGTGCTAATCCATCAGAATATATAACAATAAAAATAAACAATGCTGGGATACTAAAGCATACTGATCGTAACCAATACCCTGGCCATTTATTACCATTAAAACCATAAATTTAATTTCTAAATAAATAATTAAAATAAAATGTAGTTCATGGACTTTAAAGAATATCCCATTTGCATTATCCAGCATTAGAGAAGTAATGAAATCATTATCAACTGTATGTCCATAAATATTAAATATAAACCCTTTTAATCCAGCTCAGTGAGCAAAAGCTCTATAACTGTTACTGTGAACAAGAGATATAATATAAATATATAATATTCTAAAACTATTTTAGGATTGAGTATATTCACTAAAATAACTTGAACAATGAAATATAAATTTTATTAATTAAATACAATAAAATGAAATTAAGGTCTGCTCAGTATGCCATAAATTTTGATTAATACAAAAAAAATAAGTTATCATATTGTAAATTACACATACATAAGTAGGTTTTCATAAATTATCAATATATCAGCACACAGACATGCCTCTATTAAAAAAATTACATCTCTGAATTGTGATAACTAATAATAAAATGTAATGATTCATTTTAATAATTCATGAAGTATGATTAATTTTAACATATATGTGTCTACATGACACTCATCTACATGAGCACAGACATGCTGTAAACATATAGAAATTTTCATATAATAATAATAAAAAAATAAGCTATCATATTTTAATGATACATATTTAATGACCTGTTTTTACATTTATATGTGGGTACAATGGAAATATGTGAGTACACTGATATTTCATTAGTTAAAAATAAACTTATTAAAAATATATTTTCACAAGACACAATTAACACCCTCTTGAAAATGTAAAATTTACTTGCATATGCATATATATTATCTTCTTACTAATCTAAATTATTGTCTCCTTATTCTTAATTATAAATAAGTTTTTCTTCTTTTTTCGAAAAAAATATTACTTCTTTGACAGACCATAAAAGTTTTTTTTCTTCTTTTTTAAGTTATTCTTGATTATTAATAAACATCTTTAAAAATATTCTAGTAAGTTCTTTTGTTTTCCAACCTAGAAAGATTTTTTGAGTTCACTTTTGTTAAAATTTTAAAATAAAATTGTTTATGAATCAGTCCTTTGTTTTTAGACTTATAATTCAAGCAAAAATTATTTACTTGTTTCACTTTTAAATTAAAGATTTTAATGGTCATTTTTCAAGAAATTATTTAAAATAATATCATTTTCAATATATATAACACACTCTATTCACCAGCTGTACTTTATATATATATATATATATATATATATATATATATATATGGATATATATATATATATATATATATATAGCATACAGTATGTTTATCTGTGCTTCTCTGCATATGGATAAGACAGTATGTGTATAAATTCATTCTTCATTAACCTAATAGAATCTCTTGCTAATCTGGTCCCTTCTAAAACAGTAGACTGGCTTATTGTTATCTTCATGAGTGGTATAATCCAGTAACTGATTGTATTCAATCAGCTTTATATAGTCTAGTATTTAATAGACATCAGGCATACTGCTTAGTACACAAAATGCTTTATGGAGAACACAAAAAGCAGGCTCTTTCCTTCCATGTGAATTCATACTACTGTTGTGACACTACAAGAAACTGACTTGCACTGTCTTACCTTCAGTTATATCTTCATAGTAACTCTATTTCTCTCATAATCTGTAAAACTCTCATATTTAATCTTTCCCCCAAACTTTTGATAGTCAGGGTGGAATATAAAAAACAGTAATTAAAAGTAAGTTTGCTTTAGCTTGATTAAAAAAAGTTAATGTCTTTTTTTAATTCACATTAATCTTTGCAAAAAACAACTTTGTTGAATTTTTATCAAAATATGTTGTACAAGCTTTAATTAAAAAATTTTATTTAATCAAAATAGATAATGGAATTTTATAATTACCAGTATATCTATTGTAACATAAAACATGCTTGTTTTAATTTCAAAATCAGAATTATAATAACATGAATGCTAAACACCTTCAAACAGATATGCTTTAAACATGCTTATGTGACAGCCAATCAGTTTACGCTTAAATTTGATATATTTACATTTATTAAAATCAGAATTAATAAAATATTAATTAGATCTTTTTAAATGTTTAATTTATAATATTTTTTTAAAATTCAAAATTATTGAATGCTTAACTGTTAAAATTTGTTGTTTGTGTTTATTTCTACTTTCCCTTTCAACTTTATATAGATGTGCACATATACTACTATGTTGTTGTATGTCATGATACACATAACCATATATATATATATATATATATATATATATATATAATGATTATATATATATATATATATATATATATATAATCATTATAATGGTAGATCCTTAGTAATCAACTTTCACAACTCAAAATGATAGTTTTTTATAAAAAATATTTTTCTCTGCGTTGATACTAGCAGACATTATTCAAACAAAAGACCAATTATTACTCCAAATATATTATTATTTCTTAAATATATTTGCATATTAATCAACCTTTTGAATTTCTTTTTTATTCTTACCTTAATGGAAAATTGTTTATATTTAACTCATAGTCAATTATATTTAACCTATAATTAGTTAAAATAATAAATCTATTTTTTCTAGTTATTGATCTATTGCTACTGAATTTATTCTGATCAATGTTGGGAGGGAGGCATGTTACCTGTATGTTAAATATTATTATTACTCTTTTCAGCCATTATAGATTCATTGCAGTATGAAGGTCCTTCCATGCTTAGTCAGTTTATCCAGTCCATTACTTCAGCCATCCTTCTTATACATGGCTTTTTCAAAGTATTGTGATTGAATTTAAAACAACAGCTGGTTTTTTATTATTGTCTCTTCTAGTAATATGCCAACCCTGTTCCACCTCAAACTCTTACTTTTTTATTGATATCCAAGGGCCCAGTTTGTTCTATTATCCCTGTATTTCACTCTTGATATCTTCTCATTACTTCTATTATACACATCTCTGTACTTTGTTGCAATATATAATCTTTGTATTCTTCTTCTGTTAAGTGTCCAATATCAGATTATAAGTAAGAACTGATAAAACACATATATTAAAAACATTTCTTTTCAAACATATAAACAGCATATTTTCTTTTAATATTAAGTTGCTTCTAAAAAGCACACCATCCAAATTTAATTTTATGATTAATTTCATTCATTATGTTTCCATGTTTATCAATAATCTAACATGTATTTGTAGTTGTTAACTTCTTGTAATTCATGACACTCCACATACATTTTTTTAAGAAATAGCTTCAGAGGCAATTTGCATTTCTAAGGACTTTGATACACACACATGTGCATGTAAAAATTAAATAGAGCAGTGTAATAATGATAAAGTCAACAGAATATTTTAAGTTAGAGGAAGAACAATTTGATCAAGTACTGAGGGTAAATTCTAACAATAGTAAAAAGAAGTAAGAACATGTTACACCATCAGTAGCAATTTATAATATTTAAAGGTTTTTTCATAGGATTTTTTCAGAAGAATAAAATAACAATTGATAATCATGAATTATTTTTTTATAGAATTTGACTTGAGTCCTATTTTATTTTTTTATTTTATAACTGTTGTAACATTTTCTTGAAATTCTGAAATATAAACAACCACCCTATCTTCAAAAATTAAGCTGATTTAAATAATCTCCATTTACTTTTACTCGCATTTTAATCTGCAATGTACTTCTTGTAAAAAGTTTGGGAAACAGAAATATCCTGTTATACACTCTGCTCAATGTTAATTGTCCTAGTATTACCATATAATACAATCAATGCTTCAGAATATGACAGTATTTCAATTATATAACTTTATGAAGAAAAAGTTTAATTACCATAGAAACGCATATAGAATCAAATATCTCTTCATAATCTATAAACCCAAAGCATAATGGCAATTTATATGTATTGTTTTTTTTTCTATAAGCTATAATTTCCTACATGAATGTAATATACTGTATTATAACCATTTTTAAATCCATCTTCCACTTTTGATTAGTTACAATTCAAAGTTTACTCCAGGCAAGTAATAATTATCTCGCTAAAGATGGAATTAAATTTCTAATATATTCTTTATCATTTTTTTAAATATCAATATTATTTTTTTTCTCATGTGTCATAGCATCAGCCGGGAAGCGAACCAGCTAACCCAGGACAACTGCTTGTAAAGCAGCCATCGCTGACCTCTCAACCACTAATGCTTGATTATTTTTTAATAATTTCAATTATCTGGTTAATCTTTATCATTTAGGAAGTTGATATTTCTTCATCTGTTTTTTTTTAAATGTCAATAATAATTCCATCATTTCCTGAAACTTTTTTCTACTTCATAGATACAATAGTATATCTAATGTCATCATTTAAAATGCATGGCAATTTGGAAGATGTAGTATTGTAGGCAATACTGTTTACTTGTTCTTGATTTCTATACAATTCTTTATACAATTCTTCGACATATTTCACAATATCATCTTTCTTTTTAGTGATAATACAATCTTTTCATCTTATTGTTGTTTTACTTTTATTCTCTCCTACAGCTTTTGTTGTAAATTTACAATTATATATTCTTACATAATTATTAATTTTGCCTTTGTAGCACTTTATGAAACTCCAGATTCTTTCATTTATTCTTACACTGCTTTTTTTTTTCAATAAAAATTTACTAGTAAATTGATGGGGATGGGGGTTATCAGTTATCTATCAATTATCTTCTTATGGATTTCAATTAGGTTTGAACCATTTTCAATGTCTATTAATATTTTAAAATTACTTGCAAGTTCTACTTAAAGTTTAATGAAGTGTTTTTTAATGATAGATATATCAACTGTTAATACTGCCTTTTTAATAGTTTCAACTCTCTAATTTTGCATTAATGCATATTTCATATCTCACTTTCAGTGTTGAATCTACTAAGATTAAAATACATATTTTTTTTAGTTAAAATATAATCCAATTCTGCTGTACCTTTATTTAGATACCCCAATGTTCAATTCTGTTTAAAATTTTTCTAAAAAAAAAATTCATAATATACAGTTTTTCTTTATCTGAGAATTCCACAAGTCTCTATCCTTCCTCATTTCTATCACCGTAATCAAATGTATTCACAAGAGTTTTATCTTTCAATCACTTATCAATTTTAACATTAATGTCTACCATGTCAATTTTAAAATATTCTTTGTTTGATCAAAAGTATTTTATCCATTTATATAAAAATCCTCTACTACAATGAGAACTTGTTTGGGAAAAATCTTAAATGATTTGCAGTTAGTATCATCATTAATCTCAATATCTAATATTCCCCTTTTGTCTGACATGCCATAATTTTCCCCAATGTTTTTCTTACACTTTCTATTTTTAATAAATCCCACACCACTAGTTCTTTCAATATTTCTGTTTTTGTAGTAAAGTACAAGTTCACTTTTATAATTGTCTCTTCATCTTTTCTTCTAACTTCCAAAGTCCAACAGTGTCCCATTTAATATTAATCTCTTTTTTTATTAATTCATACAACATTTATTCACTTGAAATCGATCTGTAGTTATGGGTATTTAAATAAATGGTCATGAGTGGCAGTTCAGCACCCCTCACTTAGGTCTCCAACCACTGCCTTGGCTGATGTTTTACAGCCTTCTGGGAATATGGCCAATTCTGCCTTCAACAAAACTCAACAGATATTTCAGTTAAGAACTATCTAAAAATTGAAAAGAAAGACTATAGTGTTTCTTGATCTTAACATTCTAAGTAAAAGTCCAATAAAGTTTTCATGCTGGTGGATACATGTTGATGAGCAACTTGTCTATGTCAACTTGCTATATAAATAATCACATAGTAATAACAACTGCAATTGCAAGTGTGCAAAGAGTTGACATTAGTAATTTATACTGTTCAATTTTGTTAAGACTTCAAAAAGAAACCAAACGATCTCTCTTTAATTTAACTACAAACTGTTTTTCAAAATAGTGTTAACTAATAATATCTTTTAAACAAAGAAATGATATTTTTTAAGAATTTTTTAATAGTCACTAAGAATTTATTTGGGAAGTTCAGAAATCAAGAAAGTACAGTTAATTTATCAGAAAAAATAGTATAAAATTTAAAATATTTTGAAATGGTCTCCTGATCAATTTATGGTTGCAAAACATGGAATTTTAATTTGCAATAAAGCAAACATTATTAAGTTTTAATGAATATATGTTATCTAATCAATTTATGAATTTGAAACATACAATTTAAATTTAAAAAATTGTAAATAATAATAATATATATATATGGTAAATATATGTTAAGAATAGCGGAGATTTAAAAAAAGAGTGATTTCAAACTTTTAATTGATGTAGATGATATATGAAATGAAAGAAGAGAGAATAGTATTAGCAAGCCAAATGAAAAAATGAATTTGATAAATTATTATTAATAATGTACTAATCCATTATAGAGAAATATTACTCTGAAAGAAAATAATGATTAATGGTGATGAAAAAATAAAAATAAATATTTTTTTAGGAAAGTTGTGATATCTAAACGTTCATATTTAAAAGCATAGATAGAAAATAAATATTATATTACTGACAATTTGTGCCTTCATTGGTTTTTATTTTTTTGCTTCAATATATATATATATTTCTTTTATTTATTATTATAATGGTAATCACTGATATTCTGTTAAATAATTAATAAATGAAAGAAAAAAAATACGTACATATATATTGTAGGAGAAAAAAAAATCTAGTGAAGACCCAAATTGAGCAATAATGTTAAGTGTGGAGTATCTATTTTCTGTTCCATGCTTTTAAATGTTGATAGCACTTAATTTTACAATAAAAAATTCATATCTGTATTAGCATCATTATTTTTTGATGCAATCGTTGCTAACATGAGTTTACTACAGATGATTTATTACTCTTATCTTTTAAATGAGATCGGTACGGCTGAAGAGAGAGGGGGTGCATTGGCAATTATATAAATTACACACGATTAGAAATTTACATGTGGCATTTACATGATAAATGTGTATCGCACTTGCAATGGAATAAAAAAAGAAGCTATAAACTTGTTGGCAAAAATATTAAATAATATACATTTAAAACAAAATCAATAGAATAAAACAACGTTTCATCAATTTCGAAGTTTGAGTGTTAATTGTTTACATTAAATATAGAAGTGTGTGTGTGCTCAAATGTTTGTATTCAAAAGCAGTTTTAAATGTCATAGACTTGATTTTTAATGAGGTGGCGATTTATTTTCTTGCTTTCTATTTATTAATATAATTTGCAAATAAATATATATAGAGAGAAAAAGATAAAATTATCTTCAAATAATCCAGTATAGAGCAAACTGCTTTATAGAAATTTCTCATAAAAAATAGTGAAGGAACTGATATTTTTTTGCTAGCTAAGAATAGCTAGATACCCATTTACTGACCAGCATTAGATTGATCATTCTGTTAATTACGAGCGAGTTACATAAAAAAAATATTCTAATTCTGATTGAATACTTTTTGTTTTTCAGTTCTTTCTAGCTCAGATTTGAATATTATTTTATAGGCATGACAAACTGTTATACCAACCACTGCATCAGTATAGTTGACTAGTAACATGAACACCAGTTCAGAAATACCTATTCATAATCTGCACTAGAATTTACATCATATTTTGCAATCATTCAGTAACTCAACAACAACAAGATTTCTGCAAAAATAAGCATAAAATTTCTTATTCTTTCTTTCAAGGTCTAAAAAATTTAGCCAACCACCATTATTTAAGGCAATGGCTAATTATTTTATAAGTATGTGTAATATTTGTAGTGATCATCAAAAAAGTATAATTCTACGCAAAAGCAGACAACAGTCTAATTATAGTTAATATTAATCTAAACATAGTAATCAGATTCACAATGTAATAAAGTCTCGCCTGTAGTCTAAATATAAAATAATATTACAATTTAGGCTTTCCAAATTTTTAACCTTGTTGATTATGAAGAAGTAAAATTAATATGTTAGTATATAAGACTACTCTCGGCCCAACCTTACATTTACACACACGCACCTATATATATATAGCAATTGTTTTATCATTTTTATTGTAATGAATATTATAAATTTATTTAAACGCACATTGATTAAGTAAGTAATATTTACTAAGGTTGTAAATATGCTGATGTGATGTGATGTGACGTGATGTACTGTAGCTTTTTCTTAAACGAAGTCAAGAATCTCTCAGCAATTATACCAAGAGAGAACTTGTTAGCTACTTAATTTTACATCAACCAGGTTCCCCTCTTTTTTTCCAAAGCATAAGCTTGTGGTTACGACCTGTAGAGGTCCCTACCTTTGCATTTTCATACGCATATTCTTGAGGTTTACAACCTTAGTAAATATTATTTATGTAATGAATATTATGATTTAATGATGTGAAAGCAATTACAAATTTCTACTGTTTATGATTTCTAATAATTGATTACAAGCAATATGCCAAGAAACCAATTGGAGTTTTAAAACTTGTTAACAAGTGATCATTTAATATATCAAAATAAATGCACATATGTAAATCACATATTCTACATTAATATGTTATTAGAGGGGTTAAATTTACTGTTTAGAGTAGCTAATAAGATGGATGATATTTCAACTGTTGATCATTTATGATTTTTTAATATATATATATATATATATATATATATTCAAAACAATACAATAATATTGTTAATAAGTTTAATAATAATAGTAATATTTTAAGTGCTACAGATATTGATAAAATAAACTATACTTGGATATCAATACCATTTATTTGTAATGAACAAATAAAATTTATAAAACAGATATATAAAAATATATGTTGAGTCACATTTTATACTACTCCTAATTTAAATAGATTAATAAATAATTCAAAAAAAAAAAGATGTAGTATTTTAAATCAAAGTTGTGCAATATATAAATGGCTGTGTGTTTGTGGAAAGACATATATTGGTGAATCTTGATGTACATTGGAGAAAAGATCAAAGGAGCATTTGTTGTTATATAATCGAGTACAAAAATCAAGACAAAAGAATGTTAGAAATGATGACATATTACCATCAGTATTTTTTGATCATAATGCAACATGTAATTATGGTTTTGGTTTTGATTTTAATAAAGTTAAGATTTTGTGTATTGAAAGAAATAATAATAAACACAAAATTAAAGAAGCTATATTAATAAAAAGCATCATTTGATAAATAGACAGGCTGCCAATATAAAAATTAATTAATTGTGGGAAAATTGATGTATGACGTATTACTTTTTGTTTACATTTGTCATGGTTTTTGTAATACAATTTGAATTTAGTTGATAATGACTACATAGATAGTTGAAAGTACTATTAAATTGTGGTATATATTTGGGTTTTTTTAATATTTTTTACTGTATTAATTATTGTATTGTTTTGAATAATTATATATATTTTATTATAATTGGAATACAGACATTGATTAATATATATATATATATATATATATATATATATATATATATGTATGTATTATAATATATATATATATATATATTATAACCTAAAAAGGAAAGTATTATAAGTAATATATATGATAACCACAATGCATAACTAGGAATCTCAACCAGAACCCTTCACCAACCAAATAGGTAACACTTTGGGCAATCCAAAATTTATAACCTATGAAAGATATTCAATAAAAATCTCAATAAACCATTAAAATAAATATAAGATAGATTAAGTGATAATATTGGCTAAGCTCAGAGGGCTTCAGAATGTCATATGCCTCAATAATAATATCACTAATAGTAAATAACAGTAAATAGCATTATTAAAGCAAATGCAATATTTAATAAAATTTAAGAAGAGACTTCTTTTACTCACTTATAAATTATAATAGAGCTTATTATTGGAAGCATACATTATTAAAGCTTTAGGCTATATTAAAAAATGTCCACCTTCAGCACCTCTTTTCATCATAACACATCTTACAACCATGTCAGGTATTATCTATAATTAAATTATTTTCATAAAATAAAAACATGTCTTATCATGTTTTACAACAGTGATGTTTTTTAAAACAAATTCAAATTGCCCTTTGAATTAAAATAATTTCTTTAACATTTTTCTGTAAACTAATATTTCAAGGCTCTTTTAATAGTAGTTTATTTAATTAAAGTGAGCTTTGTTCTTATCTTTTAATTTAGGATTATTAGACAAAGTATGACATTCTAGTACAACTTTACTGCATATGATAAATAAATTTTAAAAGTTTACAGCTTATGATAATAAATAAATCAAATTACAAATTAAATACTCATTGACTATTGTGACTTTGTCTGACTGATAAAAGCTTTTTATTAAACATGGACATTATCACAAGAAGTTCTACACTTTTACATAACAATCATACTATTACATTGATCCAACAATAAATACATTTAAATACTAAGCATTTCTTACCAATCTGGTGATAAATCAATGCTAAATGTGATGTATATTACTTATTTAAGCCTATAAATACAATTTTAAATTTTTTAAATAAATACCTATTAGTTTTATGTTTTGCAATACTGGAAAAGCACAAGACAGACCCATACATCAGAATCATTTTTATCTTATATTCAGAGGATTCAAGATTGCAACTGAAAAAAGATGATGTTTTTCAAAAACAAATAACAATATCATTTGCCAAAAATGATGATGTAATATGTGGTTCACCACACATAACTCCATAGAAAATATATGATATAATAAATCTAAGAGGAAAAAATATATAAGACAATAAACTTAAGATGGCATGAACTAAAAAAAACTACATACATTTTGATAGCAAACAAATATGTTGTATTTTGTTTCTGAACATATGGTAAAAATGAGAATGGACTACCAAAAATCTTAGAAACAATAAAATGCTGCCTTAAATAAAGCATTTATTCTAAATATTAAACAAAAAATATTACTCATGAAAAATATAATAAGAGAGATACAAAGTCCAATCTCTTTATAAAAGTATATATGCTAGCAAAATAAATACCCACAAGAAAGAGACAAAGATACCATATCTTGGAAATTATAATGGCAATATAAACATAAACAATAAAACAAGAGAGAGACTAATGCAAGATGTCTCCTAACAAATATTATAATTATTAAATGTTGTATAAAACTAATAATATTATTTTTTAAATCTGGTCTAATAAAACATGGCCTGAAATAAACTACAAAATAAGAATATACATCTTTGGTTATGAATAAACATATTCATTTAAATAGATAAAATTGTTTACAATAGGGGACAAAGCAACATTTTGAAATGATAAAGTATTATAAATAGCAAATATTCTGCAAACTTCTCAATATTACAGTTGATAAATAATGCATAAAATATATACAACACAAGTGTATAATATAAATAAATAAAATACTTAATAAATTACAAAAGCATAAAATCATATTTTAAAATTATAACCAGTTTATGAAAAATTGAATAATTAAATGTTCTTTATTCTGGAAATTTTACTATTCATCAAGATACAGTTCTGCAAATGTAAAATTTTCTCCATTTATTAAAAATACAGCAAATTTAAAATTAGATGTACAGTTGTCAACAATATTTCTATAAGTGAGAGATTTTCTAACAATATAAGTGCATAAATATATTAAATGCCATTCACTATCATGAAAATATTTTTAAATACAACATTGGAATTTTCTGGTATAACATTGTTAACTTTACATTCATCAATAGAAAATATAATTTGATAATGAGGTCTAGCAGCAAATATTATTTAAAAATAAAGCCAGTTTTATTAAAGATCAGGGTTTAGAATTCATAACTATAACACTAATAGTAACTAATCATATATAAAGCAGATTTATTTTCTTCTTATTAACATACCTTAACTCTATTATTACTGACTAATTAACCTGAATAAAAATCTACTTTTATTAATAAATAACTTAAATAAAAATATTTTTATAAGCAAAAAAATTAAATAATAATACTTAACATTAAAGATTCAAACTTAGTGATTATCACAGTTTGATTTAAACATTGAGTTTTAATATACTAGAAGCTATATGAAAATAACTTTAGTTTTTAATAGCTTTCAATTTTCACTTATTATACATGGAAATATGTTTTTAATTTAAACAATTGGAGACCATTTCTAACTGCAAATGGATTTAAACCAATACAATAAAAATATTTAAATGATTTTTAAAATAATTAATTCATATAAGAGCTCTTAAAATTATTTATAAAATGAATTATCATTTAACTATAAAATAACTTTAACTTGCAATAAAAATTAACTTATTGAATTTTTTATATATACTTAAACAGATTAGATGGCTGGAAGTTTAGCTTTACTGGCAAAACTAAAGGTAACATTATATGTAGCAACTACTTATATATTGAGTATGACCATTCTAACTCCAAGGAATGAAAATTGATAGCAAGAAGTTAATTATGCAATGATTATACAAATCAATTTGTGAATCACAAATATGTTTACATGTAGGACATTCTGAGCTATTTCTTTGTTTGTTTAATTTTTTGTGATGTGGTCTTTTAACTTCTGCAAAAGTCTTTTTGTTCTGAAATACTTTAACACCATGTTTATCTATAGATCAATGTATTCTATTCTCTGCTATATTTTATCAATGGAAACAATAAGATTTTTTTAAATGTTTTGAGATAACATTTATAATGTAAATGATGACTACCTCTCCCCCAAAAATTAAACTTAAGTTTATCATAAAATATCTTTTAGAAAGTCTTACATTACATGTTCAATCCAAGTAGATGAGATTTTACAATATATCCAGAAAAATTCGGACATAGTGACTACTTTTATGATCTTACTATTTTAATTTTAAAATTTTAAGATATCTTTAAATGAAACTTTTCTAATGGCTTTGTACTGATAGTGTGCCCAAGTCTCACTCCCACACAATAAATTATGTAAATAACTCTGTTGCAATAGTTAGCAGTTAAAACACTTTGAAATCTCTATAATACCTTAACATGTAAGTTCATTTTCTACTTATAAAACTACAAAGGTATATAAATTGATTTTTACATTCTCAAGTTGATAGCTATTCAAGTTCAAAGATACTAAGGACTTTTTCCCCATAAGTGGCTGATTAAAAATTTTTGAACATTAATTATTAAGCCAAAGGCTTTAAAGATTGCATTTAAAATATTAATTACATTCTATAAATTCTTATTGAACTGATAAAAATAGCACAATCATTAAAATACTGTAAATTCAGAATCCAAGATGAAATTTTCATTTTTGCTTTTAATTGATTAAAATTAAAATTTTCACAATAAAACCTGTATTGTATCTTGATACCTATTTCATTATGCTTTAAAGACAACTCTCATAAAAACTCAAATAATACACTTCTTTCATTTAACACCAATTTTCATTCCAAACGTCTCAGATTTTCCCCTTATAGTAATAACACTACTTCTCATTCCATCATATGGTAACTTTATAATACAAATAAATTTTGGTAGTCAATCAACTAATTTAATTCAATGCTATATACATGTTCTATTAACTAAATAGTATACCATGACTAAATTAATAAAAGCAATTTATAAACCATTTCTTTTATTTCCGATATTTTTATTCCCTAAATAAAACTTTTTATGTAATAAAGTTGTAAAACACTATGAAAAATTTAGGGAGATTTTCCATACTTAAATATGTGCTGTATATGTAAATTTTATCAGCTGCATTATTTTCTGAATTAATGTCTTAAAACAAAATTACTGATATGCTGGATGCAATTTTCCCAGTTGTGCTCAAGCAGTATTGGATGACTAGTGATTTCTCAACATCCTATGCTATTGTAACTTATAATGACAATATACACAGTTTTTTCAATGTAAGAAATAATGTGCATTGGGCAAGCATTCATAATAGAAATGTTATGGATGGGAAAAAATTGAATGATTTATGTTTTACATTTTTTCCAAATAATCCACCAGTAATTACAGCTTTAAAATTTATCTATGAATTTTTATTCTAATAAAATTTCAGAAATAATTAAAGTTTTCAATAAATACTGCTTTTAAATAATATATAAAAACATGTTATTTAAAAAGATGTAAATAAAATTATATTTATAAATTTTTTGGATATTGCAATAAAAATAGTAAATGTGGACATTAACAAATTGTTGATAAAACAAGAATAATTTTGATATTAAGTCCCAGGGAATAAATTTCTGAAGAAATAAGAAAACTCTAGTGGGTAAAAATGGCAGACTTAAAAGATCAAAGTTAATAAATAGATTTCTGGCTGGAAAAGGTTAAGAAAAAGTTTGGTCAATAGCCCAGATAATACAAAAATAAAAAAAATGCTTCATATGCAGAACTCTAAATAAAAATTTGTAAAAATCAATACATTGGATATTTGAAGTAGTAAATATAAATTACTTAATGTAAGATTTGTTGTAATTATAATAACTTCCAAAGCAATATATTTGTTTTGGCTAAGTATTAATGCAACCCAAATTTAAATAAAAAATTACTTTTTATGATCTATTTCTCTTGTTTTGTTCTTCTGACTAAATTATTTCATTTTTTAGTTATTCAACATTTTTATCATTAAATGTGATTTTTCTAACTATCAGATTATCAGTTTTTCTCATCTATGTATTTTGGTTGCTCCAATGTGTTATTATTTTTGACCAAAGAGCATACTCAGTGAATCAAAAACTATTGGACCCTAATTAGCTCTCTCAAAACCAGAGATATCAAACTATCCCCACCTCCACTCCTCATAGACCCTTGAGCAATCCTCCAACTCCCATCCTCTCAGCCTTTGTCATAGGACTCGACCATTTAAATGTTTGCGACTCATGCGGTGCTTGCTCAATGAAGATACGCATCTTGGACTGGTACAGACTACGCACTTTTCCACTTCCCATTTTCTTTTCACATGTATCTTTTCCCTCTTACTGTGTTGCTCCTGAAATTTTAATTTACCATGTAATCACTTCCTTGTAAACCTTTTTTTAACTATATTTGTATCTGTTTTTTTTTTTTTTTATAAATAAACTTTCATTACTGAGGAAAAAAAAATTACATATATCATACAATCTTTAACATATGTGAATGTTTTTATGATACATATATATTATAACATTTTTTTTAAAATGGTGGGGAGGGGGGGTTTGAATTATAAACAATATTTTAATTTATATAACAATTAAAAAAATATTTACAATATCAAAAACTAGTTTTGGATTATAGAACTTTTTTTTCCTTAAGTATTTTATTATAAATTCTACGAAATGTATATACAGTATGTATAGGGGGAGGGAGATCATTGTTTTTTATCTTGTCTTGTGTAGTTTAGTGCACTGGTAGAGGGACAGACTTTGAAGCTTAAAAGAGTGTTATTGTTTTTTTATGTTGCCTTGGGTAGTTTAATGTATTGGTAGAGAATCAGACTCTAAAGCTTAAGGTGGGCGGTCATTGTTTTTTATGTTGCCTTGCATAGTTTAGTGCACTGGTAGAGAGTCCGACCCTGAAGCTTAAGGCCTTCGGGTTATGGCATTTCCAGAATTCAAACACTTCTTATGAACTTTTTAGAAATAAAACCATTTGCTGATTATTTTACTTTTGTGTGAAGATTGAAATAAGGAGAAATGAGAGAAAAATTTCCATAGGCTTTATATTAATAACATTTAACTAGTATTAAGTAAGATGTATAATAGAAGATTGGCCATTATCTTAGAATGTTCAAGTTGTGTGATTTTAATCAGTTCCTGATTTTTTAAACTTTAATTGTAAGTGCTACTGATTAATTCAGTTATACCAAAAACCAGCCAATAGATCTTGTTTTTTATTTGTTATATCTGAATATTGAAAATTGTAGAGTTAATTCTAATGTTTTGTTTTATTAATATATCTGATATTATATATATATGTGTGTACAAGTTTTTATAAAAAGATCTAACAGCTTTTAAATAGGCCACTTTAGAGCAAAGAATTCCCCAATAGGTAAACACTCACTATTTAAAGCATGAAGTCCATGGGGATCAGGGCCCAGCTCTGTTTATTTTGGTATTCAAAATTTTTATGAATTCCTGAACAATAAATCATTTAATGTACTCGACATTTTTTAGGTAGTAAAACTTATTGAAATCTTTTAATTCGTGTTTAATTTCTACCTAATCCATTCATTGATCATTATTAGATAAATGGCTGCACAGCATGTGAAAAAGTTTTTTTTCAACTTTTACCTAGAGTCAAATTAGTTATGGATGTGGCAAATATGTGTCTAACCATGCTAATAAGAAGCTCATTATATATATATTCCATCGTATACAATCGTTACACATGACTTTATATTTGTGAAAAAGATAAATGATCTCCAATATGTGTATTTCGTGCTGAAGTAGCACTCAAGCCTGTTCATTAAAGTTTGAAGATTTGCTATCTTAATATATACTGAGCACTGATTACATATATATATATATATATGTGTGTGTGTGCATGTGTGTGTGTGAAAGATGATAATCTGGACCAACTAATGAATGCTGGTCGCACAAGATACTTATATTGGAGATAATTTATCTTTTTTATATGCATGAAATCAGATGTATCGGTTGTATACGATGGAGTGAATTGCAGTAGGGAGCTTGAAAGTCTGAGTTCAAATCCCTTCTAACAGTCCACACTTAAACAATACCAAACAATTCCAAAAATCTCATTATTAAGATAACTTATATATATATATTACATTTCACTTACAATTATATTTTATCTCTTTGCTTTCTTTTTATTTATTTTTTTAAAGCATTTTACTTTTAGTACTTAATTATTCATAGCTATACATCTGTAAATACTTACATAAACAAAATCTAAGCTTTTTTACATACATGTATATAAATCTATTTGTACATATGCTTTGATACTCTTGAAGAAATAAGATTGCTGTATTACTATTCAATCATTTGCAGAACTTGCGTCGCGCTTCCTTTCTTACTCTCTCTGTATATATTTTTACATGCTAAATAATTTTTGAAACATTATACATATGTGTCGCTGTTGTTATACATGTAAACATATTAATATATATACACACAGTCATTAATAAAGCCGCCTTTATATAGTCATTTCAGAACAAAGACATTTATCACAACCTACCAAAGAACCGTGAAGATAGAGATATTACTACCAAATATGCCAATTTCGAATTTTCCCTTTCTATTTTCTATTAACTAAAAGCAGTTCAATATCCATTTACTGACTAATAATGAATGGCTAGTTAAGTTGTATATATTGAATGACTACTTTAAAAAATCTTCGGGCTGTGGAACAAAAATTCTAATTTTTCCACTCCAGATTTAAACCCAAATCGCACGAATGGCATAGAGGTGTGCTATTGTATTTATTAGTGCAGATACTGAAACAATATACACATCTATATTATTTATATTTGCGTATACATATGTGCATGTGCAGAGGGGATATTTTTTGTTAAGGTAAAACTAAAATATATTTTTTCAATTTAATAAAAATGATAAATACATACTGCTTTAGAAAAAATAGATAAAATATTGATTTGTTAGATTTTTTTTTTTTCACAGCTGCTTGTTGAAGGGAATGATAAACATAGCTAAATTGGCCATTGAAAAGTATTAATAAGAATAAAAAGCTTTAGTACAACTGATATCTTTTTTTTTCGGTCACCGAGTGTATAGCGAGAATCTAAAAATGGAATTTTTATTAATTTAGTTTTATATAAGTTTGTATTTGATATCTGATAAATTTTAAGGCGGAACTCGCTGTCATGTTAGTCTTTTTCTCATCTCTGGAGGTTTCTTAATCTCAGGGAGATGAAAAACAAACTCGATGTTTGTTAGCTTCGTAGTTTTTTTGTACATATATATTATATAAAATAAAATAAAAAGATGGAAATTCAGTTTATCTAGTAAATGTTTGCAGTTTTTTGTTTACAATAAAGAAAATCAACTACAAAATTTCCCATGTGTTCTCAGCAGATGTTTCTATTTTCTTTTTTTTTTTAAATTGATTTAGTAGATTTTAATTGCCTGTTGCTTAATTGAATTAATATATTTTTATAGTTTGGTATATATAATGTCATACCAAATAAAATACATTTGTTAAGTTGAAATAGTCTGGCTAATGATATACGCGTTTGTTAAAATTTTCCATACAGTGAGATGAATTTGCTGGAGGAAAATGTTTATTGACACTGGGAAGTCTTTTTAAAATGTATTTATTATATTATTAGATGAAAAGTAGATTTTTAAATATAAACTTTATATATCAGTTTATATCATGCAATCATTCTTATTTGCCTCAGTATAAATCATTGTTCTGTGTAATTTATAAGTGATAGATTTAAGACTTGAAGGTTTTGGATTGAGTTTATAACTTATGCTACTTACATGTTACATGACTTTCTAAGCAACTACCCAAGCTATTTCAATCAAAGAAATGTCAGAAATATTTTAAAGATAATGTTTGGCTTTACTATTTAGTATCCAATCAAAAGATAAAATGGGAAGAGGTTATCGCTGTCAAATGTAGATTAAATTTTACTTTAAAAAAATCATTGTACCACTTTGAATATATATGCCAGTTACATAATAAAAGGTAAGTGTGTTAGCAAATTATAATACTTTTTTGAAGAAAATGGGGGCATATATAGAATTTCTAAATATGAGATATGTTACATATTAAAGAATTATTGGAACTAACATTGTGATGTATTTGGATACAAGAGGCTTCAGATCACAAAGCATAATATGGATAAGTATTATAATAAGATTAATGAATTATACCTCAAATTAAAAAAGTATCCTAGACATTATTAAAAAGTTAAAAAACTGAAATAAAGTTAAATTGGACATAACTCTAAAAGATATAACAATAGATTGGTGACTGAAGGCTTACATAGTATCCCCAAAAATTGTGAAAAATTTAGAAAGGATCCACATATGTGATGAATAAATAAGATAAGGAAGTTTAGTGGTTATATATGTAGAAGAAAGCTAAGGATAAAGATGTGATTAAATTTGGAAACTGCTAACAAACAAATAGTTCAAATGTTATTTAAAATATTAAAAGATTAGAATGAAGTTGTGTTTGACATATCTTTAAAAGAGATAAGAATAGTTTGACAACCAAAAATTTAAATTGTATATCAAAAGATTATAAAATATTTAAAATGAGTTTACATGTGAGATAGATAGATAAATAAGTTTGAAGATGTGATGTGAAAAAAAAAGCTAAGGATTAGAGACATATGATTGAATTTTGAGATTTTCATCTTGAAAAACATTGCCAATGGTTTAAAATGATAACAATAATAAAACTATCTAATAAAACATGTCCATCTAAAGAGTTTTCTTCCAATAATCAATTGATAAATGCATGTAAGTGATGAAAACCAGATATGTTAAATTTGAATATCTTTGTAGTGAATATTTTCTTATTTATACTAACCACTTGATTAGTCTATATTACCAGTCACTTTAGACTTCTGTTTTTTCTATTATTATTATTCCTATAAATAAAACTATTATTAGTTTTTAGATTAATATATATATATATATTGTCATTTTCCTAATTCTAATGCACATATGAGGAGCGACCCAAAAATAACTGGAATCATTCTCTGGTATGTACGCCTGTTGTAGTATATAGTTTTGCTGTTACATACTTCTTGCAGGAGCACTTCTGCATCAATTTGCCAAATGACATCACTGTTTAAAATTGTGGGTACATGTAGCACTTTTTTTTCTAAAGTGCTGTATTTATCAGTTTTTTTATAATGGTTCAAATATTGAATTAATTCTGATATTTTTTTATGCAAACAGCATTTTTCTCACAGATTTAGTTTGTAATCGGTCAGATACTTTATCTGCAAGTTCTGAAACATTTATATGAGGTAAAATGTAAACATCCCATTTTGTGCAAAGGAAAGAGTGCAAACTCCACTCAAACAGCGTCATCTCAAAAACCTTGAGTGTAAACCAGTTTTTAATTAAATTCAACATGACCCAGCTTATCTATCACCTATATTCACTCAATCTTCACTTCGTGCAATTTTTTTAAATCTCTCAAATTGAAAAAATATCTCAATTTTTTTTTTCAGACTTAGAACTGGAACAAAAAAAAGTGGCAAACTGGCTTAAATTGGTGCATTGCATTAAATAGACTATACTTTTTAAAGTGATTTAATTTGCAAGAACTAAAAACAAATATACATTTTTTTTTACAAAATTCCAGTTGTTTTTGAATCCCTTATGTATAAATTAGCTCCAATTCAGATGCTTTTTTTGTTTGTTTGATTTTAATACTTTCACAATAATAATTTTTATTTTTTTTTATTTTCTGAAATGCTTAAATGTTTCTTTATTTTTTAAATTCATAATATACTTTCTTATTTTTATACATTATTTACAAGCAAAAATTTTGTTTGGAATGAAAAAAATATTTACTTTAAAAAATAAATTGTTACATTTTTATTTATCATTGTCAAACCTACTCCACTCATAACTTTGACACCATCGACCTCAGATAAATACAATAATGATTATTACTAATCCTTTACTAAACTAGAGATTATCTCTAACATAGATACAAACTTTAAATCTCAGTTAAAGATTAATATATCTGATTTTTAAATTTTAAACATATACACACATGGAGTTATTCATCTTTTTTTCTTTCCCATGTGTAATATCTTTATAGATATATTAAGTGACTTTCATATTTCCCCCATTCTTTTTAAAATTCATATAAATAAAGATACAATAAAAGACAAATGACCTCCAAGATGCATTTCATGCTGAGTCAGCACTTATCAGGTAGCCCAGGTCACTATCTTGGGGTGCATTTGTCTTTTATTGTATCTTTATTTATATAAATTTAAGAAGAATGGGGAAGTATGCAGCATGTTTAATATATTTAAAAAATAACTATTTACATTAAAAATAATTATTTACAATGACAGCATGCACAGCTAAATATTTAATCATTGGTTAGTAAATTTGAGTACATAGATATGCTTATCAAGAGATTAAAACAAAGAAGGAAAATCTTAAATCTTCACCAATCAGCATTTGGATTCTCCACTATTTTTTGGATGACTATTAGAGAATCTACTTAAAGATTATTTTACTTTCTTTTAACCATATAAGAGTATTAAAACTTCAAAATATTGATGAAATGTTCAAAGTGATTATAAAATCGAATACTAATTATAAATAAATACAAATTTTATTATTTTTTTATTCAGCTCATGGTTTTTTTTAATGTAAACTTAGTATAAACATCTTCAATGCCTACAACTTGGGCTTTAATCTAAGCTGGGTATACTTGAATTTTTTCAATAGGCTTAGGATTTTTCCTTCAGAAAGTTAGCCTACTCATCAGATTTCTGGTTAGTAAATGAGTATCTATCAATTCTTACCTAGAAGATAAAACAAGAATGAATATTTCATTCAAACCCCCATTATCTGACAATTAAAAATCTTGGTATGAGTCTTCTTTTTGATTGCTTCTCCATGACAGATTATTATAAAGGATTTTGTGCTTCAATAGACTATATATGAAAACAGTTTTACTTATTACATGTCATGTTTCTATACTATTACTGTAATACCCTGTGTGGTTTGCTGCAGTTGGTAGTGTGTCTGACATGCAACTGGAAGATCCCAGGATTGATTCTGGCACTTGCACTTCTGCTATTTTATGTCCTCCCAAGCAATAAAACCATATAAATTTTACACTATATAAGTGTGGTATAGATAGTAGAGCATCTGACTTGGGATCAGTCCCAGGATCTTTTTAGAAATTTGCAGGCATTGTGCTTGTATTTCTTAATGGCTTGTCTTTTTTTATCCCTGTAATCATCCACAGGAACTTTTTTTTTTTTGCAAAAATGACCTAATAGTGTTTAATTAACTCACTCTTAGAAAAAGAAGAGTAGTCAGCATTCAGATAAAATCAAGATTTGTTGATTTTAGCTCTTAATATTCTTTTAAAAATATAATATTAAACGGTAATTTATCCAAATTCAAAACCTTCAAAAAATGGAATTTTTCTTCAATTCTAAATGCTAAAAGATGTAAATAAGATATTTGTGGATAGTTTGTATTTGATTTCTTTTTTTAAAATGATGTTTTGAATTTCTAACTCGAATTTTTGCAAATTCATTGAAGTTATAAATCCCAAAAAATTTACTATACAGCAATTGGTAGGAAATTAGTTAAAGACAACAGTCTTGGTGTTTTTTTAAAGCAAAAAATGACAAAAGTACCTAACCTTTTAAGCATTAACCCATCAAAACATCACACGATCACCATTTCATATGCTTATATGTGCTGGTAATAATAGTAATGTGATGTGATGTATTGTGGCTTCTCCTTAAACGAAGTCAAAAATATCTCAACAATTATGCCCAGATAAACCTGTTAGCCACTTTATTTTCCAATCCCCACTCTAAATTTTCCCATATTCTGCTCCATCCCATTTCGTCAACATAATCTTTGTCAATTCTATAACTTTTATATCTAAATCCCCTGTATCTTTTCCCAAACTCAGCATAAAAACCAATAATTCACTTTCTGTATAATCACTTTTTTTATATTTATTCTTCCATAACTTCATTATATGTACCCTTCAATTAACAAATGCATAATATTTTCTATTCCTTCCTTACATAATTTACAAAATAAATCACCCATTTTTTTTCCATTTACATGTATATTCTCTTGTAGCTAAAGATCCCATTCGAGCCTTAAATAATAAACTACTTTCCTTACTATTATCATATATTAACTCACACCTAATATTCTGTTTATTTTTATATATATTTAAACACTTTTTTCTCTCCATACCATTTCTCCATCTCTCTAACTCCCTATTCTTTATTAATAAATCTATTCTTTTATCCCATTCCTTACTACTACAACACTCAACAATCCTCTTAACACAATCATCCCATCTTTTGTACAAATATACTGATACAAATTCTTTATCCAAAACTTTTGCATACCACATTACCTTTCTCACCCATCTTGTTACCTGCCCTTTACTCATAACCCAATTAAATACTATTTTAGCTATTCTTTTATTATCCATAAACTGCAATATACCAAACATTTTCATTTTACTTTTTGCATCTCTCATATGTGATGTGATGTGATGTGATGCATTTTGTCTTCTCCTTAAATGAAGTCAAGAATATCTCAGCAATTATGCCTAGATAAACCTGTTAGCCACTTTTTTTTCCATTCCCCACTCTAAGTCTTCCCATATTCTGCCCCATCCCATTTCCACAACATAATCTTTGACAACTCTATGGCCTTTATATCTAAATCCCCTTTATCTTTTCACAAACCCAGCACAAAAACCAATAACTCACTTTCTGTGTAGTCACTTTGTTAATACCTATTCTCCCATAACTTCATTATCTGTACCCTTTCTGTTTTCAAGCATTTACATTCAATCAACAGACACCTAATATTTTCTATGCCTTCCTTACACAATTTGCACACTAAATCACCCATAATTTTCCATTTACATGTATATTCTCTTGTTGCTAAAGATCCCATTTGAGCCTTAAACAATAACCTACTTTCCTTACTATTATCATAAATTAACTCACATCCAATGTTTCGTTTGCCTCTATATATATATTTAAACTCTTCTTACCCGCCATACTAGTTCTCCATCTCTCCAACTCCCTATTTTTTATTAATGCTTCTTTTCTTTTATCCCATTCCTTACCACTATAACACTCAACAATCCTCCTAACACAATCATCCCACCTTTTATACAAGTATACTGAAATAAATTCTTTATCTAAATCTTTTGCATACCGCATTACCTTCCTCACCCATCTTGTTACCTGCCCTTTACTCATAACCCAATTAAACACTATTTTGGCTATTCTTTTACTATCCATAAACTGCAACCTACCAAACATTTTCATTTTACTTTTTGCATCTCTCATATAAAAACTTGACCATCCCATTTCTCCTTGAATTGCCTCTTTTGCTGTCCACATCTCTGCATCTAATGCATGTCTTCCTACTTCCCTTTGTACTTTCTCTAAATAATCTAAAACCTTTTTACTAACACATAATGCATCATTACCATATGTTAACCCTGCTACTGCAACCTCCTTCCATACAATTCTAGCTACATCATATTTATTATGTGAAAATACTGTTAATTTCTTTACCAAACCCTTTCTTTTCTTTGCTTCATTTACCAATTTTTTCTCCCATTCATCCAAGCAATTTTCCTGATTACATAAGGTGATTTCCAAATACCTATATCTATCCACCACACTTAACTTTATATTCCCCAATGAAAATTCTACATCTTCTCTTTCCCCAGTATTAACCGTCATTATATTTGATTTTTTCTTCACTAAATTTAATCCCCATCTCTTTACCCACCCTTGCACATGTTCTCAACATAATTTCCATATCTTCTCTTCTTTCTGCACACAAAAAAATATCATCCACAAAAAAGACCCGACAAAGTATATACTCCCTTGCCACCTATTAATGGAATCTCCATCCCTTTTCCTAGTCTTTCTATTGCTTTCTCCATTTCACTCAAATACAACAAAAAAAAAATAGGTGACATAGGGCATCCTTGCCTTAATCCCACCCCATTTTTAACTTTAACTGATTCTATAACCCCTAATTGGTAAGTATAATAATTATTTTCATATAATTTCTTAATAATATTTACTAAAGCTTCATCCATTCCCAAATTTGCTAACCATACCCATAATCTATTTCTATTTACTCTATTATATGCTTTCTCTATATCTATAAAACTCATATATAATGATCTACCTGAATTCCTACTCATCTCCATAAATTGTGTAACTACAAACAAACTATCTCATATATGCCTATCTGACATAAAACCTCCTTGCATTTTCCCCACTACATTATTCTCTTCCATTCATTTTACAACTCTTACAGCTACCATACATGAGAAAACTTTATATAAAACTGATGTTACTACTATCAGTCTATAATTATTTAACTTTCTATGATCCTTACCCTTTCCTTTAAATAATAATCTTATTCTTGTATTACTCCAACTACCCAGAAAAACTTTCTTCTGGGCCACCTTATTAAAACATAATAATAACTTTGCTTTTGCTCTATGCCCTAAATTCATTACCATCTCTGCTGCCCACCCATCTAAACCTCTCACCTTTCCACTTTTCAATCTCTTTCCTGCCTCATTCAGTTCACTTTTTGTGAACCTAATATTTCCATTACTAAATGCTTTCATGTTTTCTATCACTAAGTCCTTCACATCTAACATCTTTTCTATATTCATTACATATCTATTTAAGATTCTCTCTAACAATTCTCTAGAACTACACTCTATTCCCTCATCATCTATTAATACTCTCTCTCTCTTTCCCCTACATTTCTCCTTTTAATGTAACTCCAAAATTTTTTACTACCATCTCTTCCACTTTTATTAATATCCTCCAACAATTTACTATTCAACTTCATCCTCTGTCTATATTTATCCATTTTAGGCAACTTCTTTTTCCCCATTTAACATTAATATCATTTTCACTCTCTTTGTTCTTAATAGCACACTTATATTCTCTGCATGCTTCTTTCCTCTCTTTTACATTTTACTAACTCTTATTTTTTGATTACTTTTATTTTTCTGCATATTCTCAACTAAAACCCTATTTGCCACTTTTTCTATTTCACCACACCAGTCCTTATACTCATCACCAACCAACTGTTCTATGGTTTCTTCAACTTTTATCTTATACTCTTTCAACTTATTCTTATCATTCACTCTCCATCCACATCTTTCACTATTGTTTCTACCTTTACATCTATCCTCCATCACATTACTAACCATTTCTATTACAATAAAGTTATAATCACTATTACATACTCTCTCTTCATTATCAACACCTTAATTTTCCATATTTTATTCATTCCCTCTTTCTCTACCAATACATAATCTATTATGTGAAATATATTATTCCTAGACCATGTGTTTTGGCCCTCATAAATATTTGATAAATTCCCAATGCTCAAATTTGCTCTTTGACAAAATTCCTTCAAAAACTGACCATTCTTTTTTTTTAAAAGTGTTATAGCATCGGCCGGGACATGAACCCACAATCCGGGCAACTGCCTGCAAGTGCAAGGCAGTCGCGCTGACCTCTCGACCACCATTGCAAGACAAAAGTGACCATTCTTATTATCTATATCATCAATTTCTTCAATATGCCCATTCATATCCCCTATAATCATTATTCTCTTCCCCTTTAAAACTCTGTATATCCTTAACTAGGCATTCATATATACTACTGTTCCACTCCATTACAGTTTGACTATCTCCAGTGGCTATAATACATATGAAAACTATCCATACAGTAGCGACACCAAATACAAGTCTCACCAATGGAAGCTACAAGATAGAAACTAGTCTCGGGATATTGGATGCATAGGCACTAGATAGGGATTTTAAGAACAAACCTTCCTGCATCCTTTGATTACAAAGGCTTGCACTTGGTGGAAAAACTGTACGGAGAATTTGATACTCATCTTTTTTTAAGTAAGATTTGTTAGACTGCATTGACCCTTCTATAATTATTAATAAAAAAAATTGTTAACTTAAATATTTATTAACGTATATGCATTACTTTTATTTTTCTGAAAAAAAATTTGAAAAGCCTAATTAAAAATAATAAATTTAAATAAATTTTATTTTATAATTAAGATGTTAAAAATAAGTAAAACATATCTAATTTATTTTAAAATAAAAGCATTTAACTTTTTTTAAAAATAATCTTAGCATATAACATATATTGACAAAAATTCAGATAGAAATCATATACATTATATATATACTGGACCAGTTTAAACATCTTTTTTTAAATAAAGCTTGTCTAACTTTACAAGCTTTTCATCCTTCCACTATCATAGGCATATTAAAAAGAAAGAAGGAAAGAAATAATATAAGCAAAAGTATCCAAGTCAGAAAATATTTACTTTTTAAATAATTTTAAAAACCACAAGCTATTTATTTATTTCATTTGTATTTATAAACAGTCAGAGATATTTTTTTTTGTTATAAATAAAAGAATGTTTTGTTTTGTTTTGTTTTTTTGTTTAAATTAATTTGTAATAATAAATATAGGTTTCTGACTTTATTATGTGTAATTTGGAATAGTATTTATTAAAAAAAAGAAGTTACAGGAAACACCAGTTTTTTTTCTTTTTACTTTGGGTTTAGAAAGAAAGCTTTATTGATTTTAAAAAATTATAATATCATGATAATCAAAGACTTTTGAGGATATCATTAATCTGATCAGAATGTTTGAGTTAACTTGTGAATTATTAGCATTGATAATATGGAAACCATGCCATAGATGGAAATCACATTAATCTAGGGTAAAAAAAATCTAATTAATGCATAAGCCAACTAATCTTGCAGTTGGTAATTTTAAAAGTATCTCATTTCTATATGCACCAACCATTGAGGATCTAAAACTAGCAATACCTCTTGTTTTTCACATGATTTTTGTCAGTGTATTCATGATGAACATATAATCCAATCATACCTTCATTCTATCTGGAGAATAACTCAAGAAACGTGCATCAAATAAAGCCTTAAATTTTATAAACTGTCTTACAGATCAATTTTTAAAAAGAATTCAATTCTATATTTTTAGTAAAGTGTAAAATCAGTTTTCTGATGCTATGTTAAGATTAATTTTTATTTCAAATAAAAGCCATTTATAAAACAATATAATACTATTTATAGCAAATATTAATATTGATATTAATATTCTCAAAATAATTTTAACATTTTGTTTTTCCTTTAAATATATATTTAATTTTTCTTAACATATTTTTTTTATGAATGCAATTTAGAATTAATCTTTCATTCCGTTATAAAAAGTTAATATTAATCGTAACTCATATATATATATATATGTGTGTGTTATTGATTGATTTATATTTTATAATGTTTATTTATATTTTTATAGTTAAATAATAATAATTATATGTTTGTTTGTTTTTATATTGGACATAAACATATTGGAACTCATAAGTTAAATTCAATCGAATTAACTGAATTTTCTCAGATATGAATACATACTCACCTAAGAAATTGTAACCTAAAAAAAAATGTCAAAAAAAGAAAAATAAACGCTATAGGCTAAGCTCATAGAGATGACTAAATGCTATATGCTACAATAAAAAAAACCACCAGGGTAATAATAGCAATTAATAACATTGTAAATATAATCCATAACATTTAGCAAATTTTAAGAAGATGAGTACTCTCAAGCCACTCTCGCAAATTACACGGAAGCTCTCAATATTGAAAGCATATATCATAGAATGGTTAGATTATATTAAGTCCTCTTCTTTCTATCACCTCTTTCTACAATGTCACTTCTGATAACCATCAGCAGTATCTCATTGCCATGATCAGATCGACACTTAGCGCTTTTGATAAACAATAATATATCTCTTATATTTGTACCACATTACATTTTAAAATTAATTTTCTTTTGGAAAACAATTTCTTTAATAGTCATTTAGATATTAAAATCTCAGGGTTTTATAATTAAAATTTTATAATACTAAAAATTCCATCTTTTTTTCATTTAAGGATTACTAAGCAATAAAGGAAATCCTAGTAATGATACAGGGAGACATAATCTTATTCATAAGATAACTTATACCTAAATTACAACAACAACAACAACAATAATAATAATAATAATAATAATAATAGCAGCAGCACATGTGCATTGGCTTAATCGCTAATATCACTATTACAGTATTAAAACAGTGCTAAAAATGAACTCATTTACATAATTGTCTAGATGTTAATTAAAATATTACATATTATGACAATTATTTATAACACTAAAAATTATTACAATGAAAATAAAACAAAATATTGTGTAATAAATTACATTATTTTAAATAGAACATTAATTTACATTATTTCTTAAACAATCTTATACAATACTTAATAAATGTAAAGCTTCTCATAATATTTTTATAAGAATTTTTAAAATAAATATTTAATAACTTTTAATGCTACAATAAGGAAGTTAAAATACAATTTATGATCACACATATTCATCACTGCCCTCTTTATTTAAAACTAATAGTTCTTACTAATAAATTAACTCTTTATCTTATGTAATTTACTAGCTTAAAATTACTGGACTAAAGTAATCTTTATTATAACTGGCATTAAGAAAAATGTGTTCTTTTTATTAGCAAACAACTTAAATAAAATGCATTTTTATAAGCAAGTAATTTAATTATTAACAATGAACATTAAAGATTCAAATTTAACTTTAAAGATTAATTCTAACATTGATTTTTAGGTACTGATATCTATATTAAAATATTTTTAACTCTTAATATTTTTCCAATCTTAATTCATCAATACACCTTTACCCCGCTTAGCAATGGCAATTGGTCCTCCAAAACTCATTGTTAAGCAAAAATATCATAGACAAAATATGTAATTATAATGGGGGTCTATGGGAAAAAAATTGGTCAGTTCCAGTGATGTAAAATATCCACATTGATCTCCAAGCTCAAAGATTTTCTTGATTTTTTCATGACAATGATGACTAAATACGGTATCTAAAAAGAAAAGTTTTATATCACTAGGAAAAAAAATGCATATTTTCACTTTAAAAAGTACAGAACAGCAATGAAACTAAATTTGAATTTAAAAGTTTTTATATTCTTCCGCGGAAGTTTTTCATCGTAATGAAAAAAAAAATCTATACTGAAGTGCTTTTTTTTTAAAATTGTATTACAGTATATATTACTACTATACATTTATTTTATTACTTATGTGAAATTATTCAAATTAAAAAACAATGTTTAATTATTAATTATTTAATTGAACATATAGAAAAAAAAATCAACTTATTTTCAAAGTAAAAAATCTAACTTCTAATTTTCTAAAACATACAGGTAAGTTTATTTTTCTTACTGTATATTTTTAGTAATGTAATAATGCCCCCTCCCCTCGTTCGAGTAGAAAGATTTTTAATTAAATGCAATCTGTTTTTTTTAAACTTTTCTAATTCGACATCATTTTAAAATGTTGTTTTTCTTCTGATTAATGAAGTTACAAAATCAACAACTATTTTTACATAATTATCCAGGTTTTCTAAAATTAATATATTGTATTTCAGAAACACACACAGTTTAATATTCATATTTAGTGTTTTTCTGAAAGTTTGTGATGATGGTATTTTTGTATTATATAAATATATATACTGTATATGTTCAGTATTGAGATAAGAAAATAATGTTTTTGAAAAAAGGAGAAGGATTTTTAATTTGTTGATATTATTATAGAACATATATACGTATTTTAAAAGAAAAAGTGGATGAACATTTGCTGTATTATTTATTATATATGATGTATTATAGATAAAGTAATTATCGATATTTTAAGGATTTTATGAATAAAATATTGTATGTATATAGAATTACAGCAAAGTCATTACCTGTATACATATTTCAATAATATACTTTTGTTTTTGGTTATAATATAGCTATGTCTGACGTCATCAGTGACGCAAAATTCAAGATGGCTACCAAAAAAAATTTTTTTAAAAAAATTTTTTCCAATCGTTATAGCGAATAATCGATTGCACATCGAAGTAGTGGGTACAAATTGATGATGATCACTATTGCGAAATATCACTAAGTAGACAATCGCTAAGCGGGGTAAAGGTGTATTTAGAATAAGAATTTTTTTAACTAAGCAATGTAAAGTTATCTACAACTACATATGGGTTTAATGCATTACAACAAGATATTAAAATAACTTTTAAGACAGTTAGAATTTATAAAAGTTATTATAAAATGGCACATAGGATGTATTGATATTTAAATATCAAGCCCTAATAAATTGGCTTACTATATAAATTAACTTATTGAATTTTTTTTAAATACTAACTTAAATACCTGGTCTTTTCTGATAAAGCTAAAGGTTGCTATAGTAACAGTATCTGCATTTGAATATGGGCACTAAAGGAAGTAAAGGTCAATAATAATTACCAAAGAGTATTATTGTGATTGTTATTAGGAATTAAATTGATAGATGCGAGAACATTTATAGATATTCATTCGAACCCTGTTACAAAAAAAGTATGAGTAAAATACATTAACCATTTAAAGGCATGAATGTATGCATATATATTTATTACACATGTTATTATGTTGTGTAGAATTAATTACTAACAGATTTGTATGTGAAGATGAAGAGAAGCGGTTATGTGTAGAGTTGTATTTTATATTTTTTTTTGTTTATATATTTTTGTTGTTTATTATCGTAACTTATAATTATTTAAATAATGTCATTTGTAGCACATATTTTTTAACAAAAGCAAATTAAAATATAAGGCTGGAGAGTAATAAAAGAAATTTCAGGTTGTGCCAAGAGCGATTTCTGTTAATGGCACTTGTCATCTGAATTCCAAGAACTGAACAATTTAGTATTATGGAACAATAGAAGCTAAAAGCATTCCTAAGATATGGTCATCAGCATATGGATTGAAAAAAAAAGTGAGGTGAAAGAGTTAAAAGTAAAGAACTATATATATATTTGATTTAGTGGTGATTTGGAAAAGACCGTTACAGAAAGAAAGAAGCATGGAAAAAAAATTTCATAATGTGATTATTAATTAATAAAATTTAATAATAATGGACTCCATTGAAATGCTGGGGTAAATATAATCATGTGGATTTGTCAGACCAGCCCAGTGGACAGCTATTGTGTGACCTGCCTGAACCTTATCTATGGAGATTTTGTCATCTAGTTCAAACAAGTGAAATGATCATGGAACTCCAACAGCTAGAACTTTCGTTCAACCAAGTTTGGAATCATATAGCCAACCTCTAGGATGGATTATCTTATGTGAAAATCTTATGGAATCTTTCATCATCTTTCAGACCAACAACTCTCACTAAAACCATCACCATCATAATACTGTAAGCTTACTGATCATCAGCCTTAACACGCGAATGTTCACTCTCAACTAAGGCAACTTTAACCTTTTTTCAATATATATTAAATGAACACTTAATAATAATAAATTAAGAAACATGTGCTTCATTCCAACTTAAAAAAAGTAATTAGAAAATAGATTAAATCATTTAATAAATACAACTCTGACGTGTAATTGCATTCTTTCGTGAATGTGTATATTAATCTTATATATATATATATCAGAATGAATGAGTCATTTTGAGATATTAATATATATGTGTATTAATAAATCTTAGAATTTAACTATAATTTGTATCTTTATTTGAATTATGGGATTCTTATAACTTCTGGAATAAGATTCGTAGGGCAGATAGGAAAATTATAAAGATGTATATATGACATTTCTTGTAAAATAACATTGGCTTTGTTCTCCCGATAGACATTGTCTCCCAGACCTTGAGATTGAGCTAGTCTAGATAAGGTACCTAAAAGGGTCCACTGGAACCTTTTCTTTTGTTTTCAGGGGGTATAATTCTTATTAATTGATAAGATTGGCACTTGAGATGGGAATTAGTCCATGCTCATAAAAATACTTACTCAAAGCTTAGGGTAATAACTTATTCTCACTCAAATTCTTAGAATAAGATTATGGGTAGACTGTTAAACTATATATATATATATATATATATATATATATATAAGTCGAATGCATAATATATATATATATATATATATATATATATATATTATGCATTCGACTTGTCATTCAGTATTGTATAAGGTTTGTAAATATTGTAAAAGAATATTGTTTTATTATATTTATATTATTTTAAGCATAGGTGTTCATTTCTCTTTCTTTCATTCCAAATCTAGTTAAATATTGATATACACATGTACTCTGTGATGCATTGCCATCTTTTTCTTTTGAATTAATAATGAGAAAGTGGAAGAGTTAGTGTCAAAAAAACTGGGGGGGGGGGGTTGAAATCTGACCTGTAGATCTTTTTCATTTTAAAGATAGTGCTTTAATCTGCACTATGACAGATACATTTTAAATAGGTAAATAACATTTATATTGGCAAGAGATAGACTCTCTCTCTACTTAGACATGTTTAATGTTAATAATGGTCAGAAAATACAGCTGAGTACTCAGTCTGACCATCATTAGTGATGATATTAAGTTTAAAAATAGTCTGTTGTTATTTCTAACACTACTTAACTCCAAGATTTAAACTCTCATACATTCTTATAAAAAAAGTATATATTTCTTTAAAAAGAAGAAAAACCATAGTCTGTTTCATTTGGCATCCAATGTGTTAGACAATTTGAAGAAATATTGATTTCCATTTGCATGCTCTTCTGTCATGTTTTTGTTTACATTTCATTTCAATATATATATATTTGTTATGCTCTCAGCTCAGAGTGCAGACTGGATGAATTAAGCTATAGATAATTGTGATTTTAAGGAACACTTCATTATCATCAGGGTTATTAGTCATTGTTTTTTGTTTGTTACCCATTTAATATATTTTTTTCTTATATCAAAAATTTATAGTTCTCTCACAAAATAATGATATCCTTTACATAATTAACTTGCATGCACATAACTAGAGTTTTTAGTAAAAATATAGTTAAACTTACATTAAGTAATATATGGAATGTCTTGATTAATTTTAAGTAAAATTTGTTGGAACAACTTCAAATTATGCACTATTTAACAAATCATTTCAATTCAAATTTGGCAGTGTCGTGGCATAATATCTTTTCTGTTAGGAAAAGGGTGAGATAAAGGTAAGTTGATCCACATTATTCATTTCACATATGTCAGAAATTGAAATGGCAAGGAATAAAACTGATATATTCCAGAAAAATTCATGGTTTTCTTTTTTAATTCATTATTTATTGAATGTTTAGTATTTAAGTATATATTTCTTTTTATTTCAGCATATAGCATTTAAATATATTATTCAAATATTAAATTGATTTTACTTTTTAACATTTTACTTAAATCGCATAAATTATTTCAATTGTGTTAAATATTTATTTTCCATCAGATTTTAGTTTAATTTGCAAAAATTATCTCATTTAAATTTAATAATTATGTTGTAACTGTATTTAAAAAAACAAATAATAATTTAAAATCTCAAAAAGTCAATTGGTATTAAATCATTATAATTGAATTACTGTCTCTCAAATGGACATATGATTTTTGAGTACCTGAAATGACAAAGCCAAGTTACAATGACATTCAGTTTTTGTGTTCACTAAACCATGGAAGAAACTATTAATTAGAAGATCTTTTGATTTCTCTTTAAGACTTTAAAATATAAAATTGTAATGTCCATTTCCTGTGTTCTTCTTGATGCAGTATGATGAGTTCTTTTTTGTCACTTACGAGTAACTCCAAAATACTTTTATCATTCTTTCCAGACATCTGACAATTCCTAACTTAGATATCATTTGGATTTTGTTTGAGACAAGACATTTTACAAATGTGGTAACATTTTGGGCTATCTCCATCATCTATCATTAAATGTTGAATGTATAGAAAACTTTAAAGATTTTAAATACAAGCAATTGGTTAGTAATAAGACACAAATAAACAACACAGATTAGTAATTACCTCACCAGTGACAATAATAGCATAGAAGTCATAATTACACCTTAGATTCTTGACTATAAACTTTTAAGTCAATGCTCAAACCACCTGAGCTATTCAATAATCAAGAATCTAAATGTATAAGTTCAACTCTTGTGTTAATATCATCACTACTCAAGCCAGAAAAATGTGAACAAAAGTGAACACTAATCCTGCTGTAAACATTGTGTAATTATTAACCTGTGTTGTTTATTTGTGTATTATTACTAATGAGTTGTTAGTATTTGAAAACTTTAAATAAACTTAAAAATTTTCTATACATTCAACATTTAATAATAGATAATGGAAAAAGTCCAACTTATTATTACATCAAATATACCATTATCACAAACATTCAGGTAAAATATTTTATAAATGTATGTGTGAATATTTAATTTCTGTATACTTATTTACAATTATGACACATCCCAGAATTTGTATGGTTGCCAGCAGACTTGAATAATATTTTGCCTATTAGATGATATGTACTTAATAGATTTAATATATGAAAGTAATCCTTGATTAGTGTAAAATATATTATTAATGCAAAAATAAAAAATCAAATCTTCAGAAACATTTTAGTGGATTTATTTTGAAATGCTAACAGACGATGAAAATGATTCAAATTTAAACAAAATCAATAAAAAATAATAGATAATCTACAAAGAACTCTTATATAAAAATAATCAATTGGCCAGTAAATTTCTATTGAAAAGTGATGTTTGAATAAAACCAAAATGTAAACATATTTTAAAATAGGATATTAAATTGAATGTTTGACATTCTGAAAAAAATGTGAAGAAAAAATGCTAATGCTTATACAAAAAAATTTGATTGTGAAATAGTTAGGAAAGCTATAGAAAAGATCAAGAGCCCCAACAATATAGATTTAAAAAAATGGTATCAAAAAACTTAGTTTGGCAACAAATAAAATATCTCATCACATGATCACCATTTCTTATGCTTGCTCATAAGTGTTATTAAAACAGGCAAAAATCTCTATGCATAATGCCACTCAGTGCAAGCCAGATGAATCAATGGATGCCAGAAGGCTTATGCATAAAATCCCCATCTAGTGCCTACTCATCCAATATCCCCAGACTAGTTTCTGGCTTGTGTCCTTTGTTAGTGAGGAGCATTGGATCTGAGAGTTCTGCACCTAGATCTTAGGATCTAATGCACTGAGTGGCAATACATAAAGAGAGTTTTGCCTGTTTTAATAACAGTTATGAGTAAGCATAAGAAATGGTGATCATGTGATGTTTATTGGTTTAAAACCAATCCTGCTTAATAGGATAGTGGTGGCTATGGTTATTAAAGAAACAAAGTCACCAAAATGTATAGGTACTGAACTAAGTTCAGACATATATGACTATATAAGCTAATGAGCTTGGATGAAAATAATATAGTGTTTTCAATTCAAGACTCATAGTTTTGTAGTTAAGTAGAGATAAAAGGTGGCTTCTGGAGGGTTGCATTAGATTCTAATATCTATGTGCAGTGGTTTCATATCCAAGGCTCCTCACTTACAAAGGCCTCAAGCCAGAAACTAGGTGATATTGGATGAATAGGCACTAGATGGGGATTTTATGCACAAGCCTATTAGCATCCATCAAATACTCTGGCTTGCACTGAGTGGCAATACATATACAGAGTTTTGTCTGTTTTAAATAATATATATATATATAATTATTCAAAACAATTATAATTGGAATACAGACATTGATTAATAGTTTATATATATATATATATATATATATATATATATATATATATATATATATATATATAACATAAAAAATAAAGAAAAATGTTAGCAAAGCTATATGTCCAATATCTAAATGATATGATTAACTAAACACTAAAATATAAAAAATGTTAATTCTTAAGTAAAATAAAAGGTATTAAAAGCAATAGACAGAATACTTTTTAATTAGTTTCATAAAATGGATAAAAGGGTACCCAGGATTTACTAGTATTATAGCACAATATATCATAATCAAGTAATAAAACCATATTATAAAAAGAACTAATGAATATGAATTGCCATTTTTCACTAGATTTATACATTCCAAAAAACATTTGATACTATAAATATTGTTGCTATCAGTAAAGCTTTGTAATATCAAGACATAGAGCCTGTATATTGTCAAATTTGAAAAATATTTATCACATAACAAAAACAATGATCAGACTACATTGTGATCCATAAACAAACATTTATGACAGGGCAATTCAGTTTTTTTCAAAACATTTTATAGTAATGTCACAGAAAATATTTTATGAGTTAGAGAGAAAAATTATTGGAATAACAATAAATTGAGATTAACTTAAATTATCTAGATTTTGCAATTTATATGGTTCTATTCACAAATAATGATTTAGAGTTTCAGGAAAAATTATAAGAGTTATTGAAATAAAATAAAATATGTAGGATTGAAACTAAATGATAAGCAGATTAAATTAATATTTAATGACTTTTCAAAGAATTAAATAAAAATTAATAAAAATGATTTAGAAGAAAGTAACAACTTCATATATTTTAAGCACTACAAATGAAAGCACAATAAATTAAATTTATTATAGGATTAGACTTAGATAGCATATTTTATAGAACATTTTTTTAAAATAAATTGTGTCTATGTGGTTGAAAAATAATATTATAATATTATGTTTTGCAAAATGCTTATTAAGAGATATGAAACATGGACACATAACAGAAGACCATAAAGACATCAAACTATAAAATAAAGAATGAATTGCTGTATTGTTGAGAATAATGAAAAAAATTGAATGTGAATTACATTGGTGAGACAACAAATAGAATAAAACTGACATTATTCAAACAATTAAGACATTAAAATGGAGTTCTGATTAGTATGTTGTTGAACAAATGAAATCTTAAAGAGAATTCCAAAAATTGTGTAAAACATCAAATGGCCTATATGTAAAATGATGCAAATAATATGAAAGTTTGTTAAAGTGATTTATGGATGAAAAATATGGATAAAAAAACTGGATTAATCTTAGAGAGTTATTCATTCTGCATTGGAATTATAACATTTTAAAATGTTGATATATATGTATGTGTTGGCATGTGTGCAATATAAAAATCAAAACAGCATTAAATATTCCACACTAAAAAAAGATCACTCAAGAATATCTTTTTAGATAAGTAAACATAAAGTCAATACTTATCACCTGAGTTATTTGTTAGTAAAAATTTGTATGCTTTTGACTTTCTTGTTTTATTTTTTAGTTCAGTCCTTCTTAAACTTTTTTTCATTCATGACACCTTTTTATCATTGAGATTTTTTATGACCTCAAATATTAAATATAAAATAGATATAGAAATAAATATTCCCATAAATAATTTATTTCTTTGATAAACAATATACATATGAAAATCAGTAGTGTTAGAATTTGTTTTAAGTATACAAGAATTAATGAAAGAAAGTCATGTTTTAATCTGGTTTTTTACTGCATAACAAATTAAATTTTGGTGAAATATTTGATACTGCTAGACATAAAGCATCTTCAACCTTTTCCAGCATTGGATGATATTGGGATTTAATATACATTGAAGCTGAAAAAGTCATTTCACATAAGTATGCAGTGCTGAATAGCAGAAGAACATTTAATGCCATTTCAGAAATTGTGGGAAATTCAGTCCTAGCTTTAATTCAGTCAAGGATTTTTGTGGAAAGTCAAGTTTTAAATTTGAGTCACTCGATAGCTCAGCAAATTCCTCTTTGGCTTTATATGGCAGATGATTAATCTTATTAATGTCAATCCAAAATGATCTTTGAATCCATGATAACGTTTTGAAATATAAATTCGATATAAAATATTTGCAAAACTGTGTTTCTAGGGTTATTAAGTGATCTATAATAATTTTTGCAATTAAAGTTTTACAATTATTTTTTTCAATTATAAAATTGTCAATAGTCGAAAACATTTCCAATGAATCATTTTCCACCCTATTTTCCAAATATTAATCTTTTTAATAAAACCTTCAATTTTAACATTCAAAGTAAAAATATTACTATTTTTTTTTGAAGGGACAAATTAAAATCATTTAGCCTTTCAAAAATATCAGACAAATAGCACAGTTTTGATAGCCATTGGTCATTTTGAAAAAAAGCAGCAAGATCAGATTTTTGTTAAACATACAATAATTTCTTCTTTTAATAACAATAATCTTCTTAAATTTTACCCTCTTGACATCCATTTTACTTCTGCATGTAATAATAAATTTTTGTATTCAGAGTTCATGTCATTACAAAAATTTGAAAATAAATGGCTGTTAAAGGCACAGCTTTTAATAAAGTTAATAATTTTGACAGCATCCTGAAGCACATCATTCAATTCCATTGCTAATTTTTTTGCTGCAAGGGTCTCTTGGTGGATCAGGCAGTGTGAAAAAGTTATGTGATTATTATCAGAAGCTTTAACAAAAGACTTAAAACCAATATTTTTACCAGTCATTGCTTTTGAACCATCTGTGCATACTCCAAAGTATTTTTTTCCATCTAAACCTTCAGTTTTAAAAATGTGTCTACTTTATTATTTATGTTTTTCCCTAATAAATGTTCTTCCAAAGAATGACAAAATAACAATTCTTTCTCAATGTTTTCTTTATAAATGTATCTGACATATACTAATAATTGAGCTATTTTTTGAAATATTAGTTGTTTTGTTCAACAGAATTGTAAATATTGAGCTTTCTTTAAGTCTAATAATAAGTTTCTTAAATTTGTCATTACTAATTTCAGAAATTTTATTAATGACAGTGTCATATGACAAAGAAATTTTCTGAATTTCATCACTATATTTACTTCTGTGAATTATTTATAATAGCAGCAAGTAATATAATATATTCTCCAATAGTGTATGGCTTTTTATTTTTAGCAATCAGATATGAAACTTCATATGATGTGAGTAAATATTTTTCATTAACAATTATAATAAATAAAATTAAAAGTGTGTATAGTGCTTGAAAGAGAAGCTATAACAAATGCACAAATATTAAAAGCTTAGCACTTTCAAGGCAGGTTGCCTCATATTCATATTATAAATTTCTCAAAATATTGTTTTTTATTTGAAGTTTTTAACAGTCATTCAAAATATTCTTTTGGTTTATTGACATATGAAGGATGCTTTGATTCAAAATGCCTTTTTAATTTTGATGGTTTATACTCTCCATAGACAAAACATTATTGCAAATTAAACAAAGAGGTTGTTCATTACCATCATAATTGTTGAAGGTAAAGCCAAATTGGAGAAATGTCTCTTTTTTTTCACATCTTAGATGCCTCTTTCTGATTAAGAGACCCTGCTTGAAAAGGCATTGTAGCATTATCATCTGCATCATTACCTTTGGTATTCATGTTCAATCATTTATCGATAGGTAAAAAGTATATTTATCCTAAAATATAAAATAACAGTACTTATTAGTTAGCAGATATACCAAATGGCAGCCATGTTTTTGTTTAATTATATGAAGTATATTTACTCCTGTATGTTGTATTTTTTAATATCCCTGTTTGTTTTATTTTTAATATTTAAAAAATATCAATAAATCAATTATAAATTACCTGTTAAGTTTAAAAAATAGGAATATGTTTTTACTTGTTAATAAATAAATGGCAATAAGTTTCAAATAAAAAATAATTTTTTATAATAACTAACAGGATGATAAATTTTGAATAAAAAAGTGAAAAAAAAAGTATACAAGCATTTTTATTTATAAAAAATAATATCTTTCATAATATTTATTCAAATAAATACTAACCTTAGTTGAGTAAAGCAGTAAAATACAATATTGTATTATTCTTGCAATGTGGACATTTGTTGTAATGAAACCGAAACAAATAACTTGACTGGAAATGCATTATATAATCACAATGGTACCAACCTTATTCTTGTGACTGCAGCATATATTTTGATTTTGAAATAACTTATATAATAAATTGCAATGTGACATCACTATTCTGATGCATTTAGTATTATTTTTCAATATGTAAATATAATTTACAGCTCAACTTAGCCATCATTACAATTTTATAATTGTGTTGTACAGAAAATGTAATATATTAAATTAAATATAATGAAGGGATTGTGAGTATGTATCTGAATTAAATTTTTGTGATCCCAACTTTTTGCTTCATGATTCCAAATGAGGTCGTAACCCCCGGTTTAAGAAATGCTGCTTTAGTTTAAAAAAACTAGATATCTATTTAATGAACAATTACATCATGACTAGATAGTTACCTGAATAAAATATTTTCAGTGTCTGTATGTGTGTGTGTGCATGTTTAAATATAAACCAAGAAGATTAATTAAATAATTAAACTAACCAAATAACATTAATTTTACTTGAAATCAAAAAAAAATATTTTCTTAATTAAATGATGGTATATTAAAAAATATTTCTTGGATAAAAATCTGCTAAATTAAATTAAAATAATACTATTCTTAAAATGTATTTTAAAAAATATATGTTGAATAAGGTTTAGAAAAATTCTGTCATTTAAAATGTCTCCCTATTAAAAACAGTGTAGAAAATATATATTTTTAATAATCACTTTGATTTAGATCATATTATTGAAAACAATTACTTTTTAAATAAATTGTAATGTTGTAGAATTCGTTATGAATTTATTTATAACTTTTAATTGTTCAATTAAAAATCATATATCAATTGAATAGGTAAATTCTGCATAACAAGTAATTTTTCTTATTTATTAGAACTTCCAATTTTAAAAAACATATAACAAACAATTTGTTTTCAAAATTATTTTTAATATGAATTCAAATTGTTTTGATTCAAAATGATCGAACAATATTTTTACAAATTTTCACAATCAAACTGCTTAAAACTTGTTAGAAAAAAGACTCATTACTTTGAAAATAAATTGTAAAATTTAATTTATAGTTTTATAATAATACAATATGATCTATAAAAATGATTTTATTCATTAGATGATTTTAATTTAAATTCGTTGTCCTTAGGAAACAGATATCAATGTGTTTGAATCTTGCAATCCATTTTTATTGTTCTTTTTCTAACTGATCTTACAAATATGGGCATTTCAGTAAATACAATATGCAAATTAAAATATAGTTTCTTCTAGGTACTTTATCAGCACATATATTTGTAGATTCTCTCTCAAAAAAAAAAAAAAAGTTTCCAATAATGTTAATAAAAGTTTTCCTTTATACGACTTATATAGATTTGCTATTTTCACAGAAAAAAAAAAATCTTTTTGTAATTTATTTTTTTGTTGCTATATCACTTTTCTCTCATGGATTTTATTCGATCATCACTTTAAACAATTAGCATAATAATATTTATAAAATATTAAATACACATGCACACATACATATATATATATAAATTATTACATATGAAGTGTAACATGTATTAATTATTTATTAATATGCAAGTAAATAATGTTAGTTTAACAAAATAATTTTTCCGAAATTGAAGTGTTTTCATTTTCTTCTTTTCTATTAATGCTTTCAAATACAGTGTGATCACAAGTTAAAATAATTATTAAAGTTTGCAGAACTAAATATCTATACTAACTACATTCTGATAATCCTACACCGATTTTAATTTTAATTTTAAACAATATTAATTAAAATCTTGTGGTAGGCATCATAGTCTGCTAAATAAAGTAGAAAGTTATCAATTGGCAGTTTTATTCAATTATTATTTCAGAGTGAAATAACAAGATGACATCTAAAGAAAAATTTTAAATATTATATATACATAATCATATTTTTTATATAAATAGACAACTGCCATATTTCTCCATTTTTTTTTTATTTCATAAGTAATTTCATATAAATAAGAATACAATAAAAGACAAATAATCCCGAAGATGCATTTTGTGCTGAACCAGCATATTTTGGAGGAGTCTCCTAACTGGCTCATTATTAAATTACAAAAGTCACTATTTTTAACAACAAAAATTAAAATGTTTAGATATTATAGTAATTGATGTAAACTTTGACAATCATGTTGTAAATGTGGAATTTTAAATTTCATAAATTTTGGCATATAATTTTAATTAATTTTAAAGATTAGATATATTAATGTTTTAAGAACACACATTCTTTACCACATGAATAAACTTTGAGCTTGGTTTCAAACACTTACACACATATAACAATTTTATGTTAAATTAAATCTTCAAATGCTTCTTTTTAGTTGAGAGTAAAAATACTGGAAAATAAATTATAGTGGTATAGTTAAAATATTTTATAAGCGGGCTGCTATCAGACTTTTAATTACTATACAAGACTAGCTACTAAAATTTCTTTTCTTCCAACCAAAATTGGCAACTTTGATTTTTAAAAGCAGTTGTTTGTTAAAATAATAAAAAGTGTAAACTTTAAAATTACAAATATAAGTATGAATGGATATTTGATTATTTGTTGACAAAAAACAACTGATTTATATAAAACTGTTGATACTAGAAAATCAGTATTACAGTCCTCCTTGAGGTCCGTGATTTAGATGGCGCTGTAGTAGCCCTAATAATATTATGCTGATTCTGTAAATAAAAACTACTGAATGATTTATCACTCAGAAGCTCACAGAATGATTCCCATGAAGTTTAACAACGGAAGTAATGCAATTTGATGTAAAACAAATTGAAACACCATCCACCTTTTTTTTTAGTTTACGTGAATTCAGCTTTAGATACAAACAACTTTTATGCAAAGTTAAAAAGTTAAACATTTTATACTAACTTCGAAAATACTTTGCACACACATATAAACACAAATTTGTAAATAATAATTATGCATTCAAACAATGATAAAATAAAATGTCAACTTTTTCTTTCATAGATAATGCGTTATTACTTACTCATTAGAAAAAAATAAATTACTTAAATAAACATATTTTCCTGCTAATTAAATATCTTTGCATTTACATTCTTCGTACCTTCTGAATGTATATACAACCATTAATTATTTTCAAGCTGATTGGCATTTTTCTATAAACTCATGTGAGATTCTTTTTTTTTTCCAGCAAAGGTTTTAGAAAATCATTAAACGTTATTTAATGATAAAAAAAAAATCTCTTGTGTTAATAATAAATGCAAATTATTTTTTTTTTAAAAAAATGACAGTAATAGAAAATTTCTACCCTGAATACAATTACTATTTTAGTTTCCAACCATCTGTTGTTTATTGCTTTGATTAACAGAGAGAGAGAGAGAGAAAAAAAATTTCCAGAAATCTAAATTCTGATTAAATTTACAAATTGATTAACCCTAATTTTTCATTTAAGATTTCATTAAAAAAAAGTCTTTCCTTTCTCGAAAATGTTAATATATCATTCTCCTGACAAAACAGACTTAGATATTTTCTCTATAGAATATGTTAGGTATGATTTAATTAAAATAACCTTTAAAAAAATGGCAAAATGTTTTGAATGGATTTTTATCATTCAAATGACTAGCATTTTGATTTAATTATTGAAAATTAAATTTACTCTTCAAAAGTAACTAAACGTTAAGATTTAACATCATTAATATCAAAAATATTGAGCTTCAGGCTGGGCAATACAGTAATATCCAAGCAATCGGGCGACAAAAAGCCCTAATATGAACGGAAACTCACTCATCAATACCCGATAGAAGACAAGCTCAACCAACCTATTGAAATGATAATTCTTCCGACAAAACGTAAATCGTTTCAATAAGATGAAACTCACCAAATAATTCCTGCTACAAATTTCCCACATAACCTAATTTTCAATTTGTAATGACTTTATATCTTTTTTTTTCTTTTTAAATTTACAAATGAATAGAAAAACCTATAGTAAAAAAAAATATTGAAAGACACAAAGATGAAAAGTTAGCATTGAGCAATAAGAGCTGAAAAAATATTTGTACAGGGGTTCTTGGTGAAGTAAAGGTGACTTCAAAGGTCATATTCTCCTCCTATTTTAATGCTAGTATTTATTCAAATAACATTTAATTCAATTCAGTAAATTCATCACTTTATTTAAAAACAATACATGGCGATATGTCTATTTATTGTCCGTAACAATATGCTATTTTAATTTAAAATAAGAGTGTTATTTAACTTTTATTTGTTTAAAAAATATAGTAATTAAAAATGAAAATTAGAAGGAGCAATTCTTTTTTCTGAGTTGTCATAAATATAGCATAGTAAAGCTATTTCTGTGATCATAATTTATGCAAAAAAGAAGAAACCTTCCAAATATATTGGTCTAATATTAAAATCAAAGAAATACTCATTACAAATTAATAGAATGATTCTAGAATGCACATTAAATAATAGGGTAACAACAGACTTTTTTATAGTGTTGTGATATAGTTCAACTGCTTTATCTTCCATCTTACTAAATGAGAAGAAATATAGCTAATGTGTTTTTATCTATCATAAAACAGAACTTTCAATATAATTTTGCACTAAAGTTTACAGGTGATTGATTATAAATGCAAATTAATCCTTAGGACATTTTACTGTGCTAATATTGCTAATCTGATATAGACTTGGTTAGGAGGAACTAGTAACTGTAATGAAATTGCTATGAATACATTGAAAATATGGCCATAACAACATGCAGTAGATGTGTATAAATAAAACTGAATATTATTTACTCCAATGATAGTTAAACATACCAACTATATGTAATTATTGCATAAATTGTATAGAGTATAAACTATTTACATATAATATATAATTTTATTGTAAATAAAGAACTATTTTAACAGCATATACTGAATTTAAGTTACTTTATACACATAACACAGACAAAATGAATGCATGTAAATCATGTACCACCTTGTACAAAAACAACTTGGTGATGAAAAAGTGATTGTAACTACTGTTCATTATAAATATAAACCCAAAACATATATCGGCTGACTGTCTAAATAGTAACTTGCACCATGCTAAAACTCTCAAAAGGTATCTCACTTCTTACAGAATATATCTAAGATGTTTGAACTGAAGAAAAAACTATGATGGGATTAGACACAACAACAACATATTCAAAATGTTGAATTTTTATTCATGATTCTGATATATTTAAATTGAAACTTGAGGTAAATTAATATAAACTCACGTCTGGCTTTCATTGATATATTGATTTTAAAACAAAAGAGGTGACATTTGTGGAACTTTTTTGGTGTTGAATGATGAAGGGGTACATTGTATTGTATATGCACTTCAATTTGTTCATGTTTTATTTTCTTATTGTTAAGGTGTTGATTTTAAATTTTCTTGTATCATGGTGATAATTTGTTTTGGAGATGGTGCTGGTAGACCTTCCACTTTAAATTATTCTTCTACACAATATGTAACATCATTTTTTTTAAGTTTTTATGCTCATTGATGCTAGAAAATAAAATTAACAAAATATTGTTATATTAATTTTTATTTTAATCTGAAGAAATCACTTCTTTACAGTAAGTGTTAATGTCAATGTTATTTTTTTTAGCTTCCGTGTTCTTAATTGCTCCAGTTTGTTTTTCTCTGACTTTGAGATCAGTTGTAAAATTACTTTGACAAAATTTTCAAAATAAAAAAAAAGTTCATTTTTTGCATATTTTATTAAAAATTAATGATTATTTTTATACAATAATTGTATAATAAATTTTTTAGCATAAAATGACTAAATATGTATGATTTGATTTTATTTGTATATGTTTTATTTTTAAAAATAGAAGTTAATAACTCAACAGTAATGCTAAGAAATGAAATTACTATTAGTAACAGTGTAATAACTTTTGAAACATATCAGTACAGTTTTACTAATGTGGTGCTAGAAGCTTTTGAAAAAAATTTAAAAATTGTAAATATAATTTTATAGTTTAGAGCAGGGTTTGATTCATTTACAAAGACTTTACATTTATTCATTCTCATTTTAAAAATAAATTTTAGTCAACAAAGATTTCATTAATTTTTTGGTGTTGCTAGCCTGGTTACTCTCCTATGCTTATTAAATGATGAAAAATCTTTTGTTCTCATTGCATACTCCATTTATTACTTTTGCTATTTGCAAACTTTAAATATGATTTTTTAAATTTTATGTGTAAATTTATATTTTTAATAAATCAAACTCAATTTATTCTACCAATCTTTGGAGATATTAAAAAAATAAAAAATAAAAATGTAAAATTACCTGATTTTAAATTTGTCAAGAAAATGATAAAGAAAAATCCAGAAACCAATTAAACTGGAATGATGGACAGGAATGATGCATAATGATGTATAAATTTTTTTTTTGATAATAATGACTTTTATTAATATCTCTATTATATATTGCTCTCAATGTTAATAGGTCTATGATGTTTTCAAGGCTTCTTACATAAATATAAGTAATCATTGCATCAGTTGTAGAAGAAATAAACACAATAATGTGGTCAAGCAATTCTCTACATTCTCAGTATTCACGTTCACATTTTTGATCCTGACCATAATTCACTAATAACAGAATTTAGCCCTGATGTAACAATATTTAGCAAAGATAAAATAGAGAAGCCAACAAAATTCTTTAATGACTGGATTGCATTAATAAACATAATTATTTGGTTATGCTCTTTTCTATTTGGAAAATTTTATAAAGTAAATTGAGGAAAAAAAACATTAATTTTTAATTTCACTCTATTGGTTTCCATTATCTCTTCTTCTTATATCTAAACTATTAATAAAAATTTTATTGAACAAAAATAAACATCACCATCTGTTTGAGTAATTTACATAAGATATATTTATCAAAAGAATCATTAAATTCACATATGTTTCATCATTTAAATTTTAATTATTTGCACATTTTAAAGAAGAGATTTATTCTATAATTAAAACACTTCTTTTCTTTTCAAAAACTTTATTTGATGTATATATATATATATATATCCAAACGTTTCAACTATTTTTACTCTATAGTCATTTTCAAGGATCTGGAAAAAACATATTACATTATAACAAACTTCACATAATAAAACCAAAAAGACCAAAAAAAAAAAAACAATATAAAAAACACACAAAAAAATATATAAATCCCATAAAAATTAAAAATAAATAAAATACATTAAAATCAATTAAATTAAAACACAAAATATACATCACACTTACTTGACTCCCTTCTCAAAAAACTTTCTCTTTTTTACATTTTCTTTTATCCAAAAAATCAATTATTCCAATAAAAGACTTAGTTTCTTTTTCTTTCTTATATACTTCAAAAATGAATTTATTTCCAAAAATAATTCTTTATCCATTACTTATCCAATTCTATTTAAAACAGGTTTATATATTTTTATATATAAACTCTCTTTTACCATTCTTTCTTTATATAATCTAACCCCCTCCAACATTTTAATCTTAAAATCTGTATGTCCAACTTCCTTACTATGTATATTTACATTAGAATTCCTATCTCTCAAATGCTGTTTCAATCTTGTCTCTAATTTGTTCTTTGCTGTACCAATATATGATACATCTTTGTTATCTTTTTTACAATCCAAAACATTCTATTTTATAAATTGGTTTTTTGGATAAAAGAAAATGTAAAAAAGGGAAAGTTTTTTGAGAAGGAAGTCAAGTAAGTGTGGTGTATATTTTGTGTTTTAATTTAATTGATTTTAATGCATTTTATTTATTTTTAATTTTTATGGGGTTTATATATATTTTTGTGTGTTTTTTATATTGTTTTGGTTTTTTTGGTCTTTTTGGTTTTATTATGTGAAGTTTGTTATAATGTAATATGGTTTTTTCTAGATCCTTGAAAATGACTATAGAGTAAAAATAGTCGAAACGTTTGGATATATATATATATATATATATATATATCCAAACGTATATATATATATATATATATATATATATATATATATATATCAAATAAAGTTTTTGAAAAGAAAAGAAGTGTTTTAATTATAGAATTATATCGCTATATGTAATGTATATTTTGAAAAGAAAAAAAGGATTGAGTCGTGATTAGAAACAGAAATAAAATAGATTTATTCTGAAAATAATGAAAAGAAAAAAAAAACTATTTTTGTGAAAGTCTAACTGGCAACGAGAAACAACTGCGGCAAAAATATACATTGCAAGATACCATTTTAGTAAACTCTCTAGAAAATTTTGTTATTAAAGGTTGCCAATAATTGCAGACACAAACAAGTATAAACAACTTTAGATATTTCATTATAATTGGGACTACACATTTTTCCAGGTATTTCGTTCAATGCAAAATATAAATTCTCAATTTTGAGAAGTTCAAAAAAAACATTTACAATTTACAAGTTAAAAAAAAAAATTAAACAATTTCAGATAATGCATTGAAAAGAAAAAGAATAAGAACAACATTTAGAAGTTGTGTTACTACAATTAGTAAATACTAAAACTGAGATTAATTTTACAATTACCATCAAGGCATTATTTAAAATGTGGTGGCATAATACATTATTAAAATGCTCATAGAGTCATAAAAATCTTATAAAAATATTAGAATTATAATGTAATACAAAAAATAAATATGTGAGAAATATTTATAGATATATTATCTGAAAGTAAGGAAGGTTGAGTCATGTTACTTTGTGTAGGGAGCTTAAAAAAGAGAGAGGAAGCAAGGTTTAATTTAAATATTTCACTCATGACATCAGATCAGGCAAAAAAAATACTACTGTAATCAAACAAGACTTGAACTCATAATATTAACGGTGTAATGAAACAAAAAAATTAAAGTGGGAAAAAATAATTCACTTATGATTTGAAAGAAATAAAAAACAAAAAATTATAAAAGTGTGTTTTGTCAAACAATTCATAAAAGTTTGATTTCCAAGTAGATTTATTTAAGTATATCTATCCACACACACACACCCATCTTTGTCTATTTACCTATTTATTTATTCACCAGTCTATCACCTATTTAACTATTCATTCTTTCATCAATCTATTCATGGATCTATATCTTTTCATTAATCCACCTATCTATCCCACTATCTATTTATTCTATTATCTATATAACAATTAGCTCATTATTTACCCATTCATTCTTGTATCTATCTACCTGCTTACCTTCTTATATACATATCTACCTAATACTCTATTTGACTTTCCATCTTTCTATTCATCCATCTCTCTATCCAACTATTCATTTATCTATGTATTTATTCATCCATCATTTTTTTATTTATTCTTCTTTCTATCTATATATCATTTTTCTATCTACTTTTTATTTATCCTTCCAACCATCTATCTATTTAACTATATACCTACCCACCCATTTATCTAATAACTATATTTTTTCCATCCATCAATTTATCTATCCATTCATCTAACTGTTCTTTTTATAAATCTATATGTCTATCTACCTACCTATCCTTCTAAATAACTTTTAATCTATATATCCATTTCATTCATATATCCCTTTTATGTACCCATTGATTTATTTTATTTATCTACCTATCTATCTTCTTATCTTCCTATCTCTATGTATTTACCAATTCATTTATTTATCTTTCTGTTTGGCTTCTATCCGCTACAGGTTCATTTGTCTAACTATGAATTCATCCATTTATTTACATATTTATCCATCAATTTGTCATTTATCTTTGTATATATTAATCTACCTACTTTTCTATTAATTTATCCATCCAATCATCCATCTCTTTACCTACTTATCACTCCTTTCATCCACTCATCCATTAGCTTTCTATCTATCTCCTAAATATTTATCTGGATATATATCCATCTGTTTATTTTCTATCTATTCCTTATCTATCTACCTGTCTAACTCTCTATATCCATCCATATATTTATCTATTTATTCATCTATACATTTATATACATATCTGTCAGTCAATCTATCCATCCATTTATTTATTTACTACCATTCATCCATTCCATCAATTTACTTATCTATCTGCTTATCTCTGTCTATCTACATATTACCTATCTATTTAATTATCTAACTTTCTGATTCATCTATTTGTCTATCCACACATTCACCCATCCATCTATCTATCAAAATTCATTTATTTTATCTATTTCTATCCATCAATTCAGTTAGATATAAGTAGGTAAATAAAAAAGAAAATGGGTAAATCTTTTATATAATCAATGAATGGGTTCATAGATAGATAGAATTGATGAACAGATTATATATTGATAATTAGATAAAAATAGATACATAGAAAGGTACGGATAGATGGACAGATGGATGGGTTAGTGAAAAGATAAAAGCAGATGGCTAAATGGGTAAATTAATGGATAGATCCATAAATAAATAGATATAGATAAACACACAGATAAATAGATAGGTATAGAGATAAGTGGATAGATAAGTATATATGTTTTATATATAGATAAATAGATAAGAGATAAATGGATGTATGAGTAAATAAGTAGAAAGCTAAATAGATGTGGTTGGTTGGATGGATAGATACATGAAAACAAGATATTTAGATATTACAGAGATATAAAGATGAATATATTGATGAAAAGTTAAATAAAGTGGATAGTTAATGATAGCTAGAAAAATGGGTGGATGGGTTGATAGAAAAAATTCAGATAAAATAAATAAACAGATAGATAGCTATAGACAAGGAGATAGGCAGATAGATATTATATATAAAGCACAGATGGTTTGATAGATAAATAGATAAATCAATGGATAGTAAAGTAGATACAAGGAATGATAGATAAATGATTGGTGGATAAATTGTTGAATAAATGGATGTATCAATAGATAGATAAATAGATAAACAAATACACAGATAAGTAAATACATAGATATGTAGATAGGTAGCTAATAGACGAATGGATGGGTTAGTAGCTAGATAGTTAAATAGGAAAGTTGGATGGATAAATATATAAATATAAAAACAGATAGATTGATAGGTAGATAGATTCGGAGGCAGATTGATTGATGAATGAATATATATGTAGATCAATGCATGATTGGATTGAGAGATTTGCGGGTGAATATGTGGATATACAAACAAAAATAGTCACATAGACAGTTAAATAAACATACAGTTAAATATATGAATAAAAGGTAACACAATAGATAGATAGATAGATAGATAGATAGATAGATAGATAGATAGATAGATAGATAGATAGATAGATAGATAGATAGATAGATAGATAGATAGATAGATAGATAGATAGATAGATAGATAGATAGATAGATAGATAGATAGATAGATAGATAGATAGATAGATAGATAGATAGATAGATAGATAGATAGATAGATAGATAGATAGATAGATAGATAGATAGATAGATAGATAGATAGACAGATAAACAGATAGATAGATAGACAGACAGATAGACAGATAGACAGATAGATAGATTGATAGATAGATAGACAGATAGACAGATAGACATATAGATAGATAGATAGATAGATAGATAGATAGATAGATAGATAGATAGATAGATAGATAGATAGATAGATAGATAGATAGATAGATAGATAGATAGATAGATAGATAGATAGATAGATAGATAGATAGATAGATAGATAGATAGATAGATAGATAGATGGCAAAGTAGGGAGATTAATAAATTTAGCATTGATGGTTAGATAGATAGATTAATAAATTGGTGTATATATATAGAAGGACAGATAGCTAAGTCATTGTACAGATGTATGGATTGATGAATAGATGTAAAGGAATGGATGTATAGATAGATGGGTGAATGAATAAATTGACTGATGAATGAAAAGATAGATAAACAAGTATTCAGAAAGACAAATAAGATAAATGAATAGGTGAGTAGATAAACAGATGTACTTAAATCTATAAGGAACTCAAAATTTTATTAATTATTTGAGAAAACATGTTTTGATAAATTTATTTTTCTGCTTTCATTTTCAAGTCATGAGTGCATTATTTCTTCCTCTCTTCCCTCTTCTACCACCAGCACTTTAATTTTTTTTTGTTTTTGTTTTTTATCACTTTAACTTCAAGAGATCAACCTTGTTTGTCTAAAAAAAATTATTTTTTTGCCCATCCTGATATCACAAGAAAAATTTTTTGAAGAAAACCCTGCCAATGTCTTATCTCATTTTTTCCAAGGCCACAATGAGAAGCATGCCACAATTTTCTTATTTTCAGATAATACTATATCTATTTATTGTCCAAAAATCAACTCATAAAAAAAATATTTCTCACATAACTATTTTTCATATTATGTTATGATTCTAATATTTTAGGATTATTTTTATGATTTTGTTTTATTAATATGCATTTTAATCATGTGTTATACTGCAAATATTAATAATGTCATGTCTTTCAATAATTGTAAAATTAATCTCAATTTTAACATTTGCTAATTTATACAACCTTTAAATGTAATTTTTAACCAAATATCTAAATTTGTTTCAATTTTTTTTATTTGTTAATTATAAATGTTGTTTTTGAACTTTCAGTAAAATTTGAAATTTAAACTTTGCTTTGGACAAAATATCCAGAACAGTTTACAGCCATAAGCTGTTTATGGTTGCTTGTTTCAGCCATAGTTCAGTAGCTCCTTCAAGTGGCAAAAACTGTCTTACATCACTTGCTAAAATGTTATCCATTTCTAATGATTTTTGCACAAGTTCAATTAGATTTATCATTCAGACACCTAGATTTCGTTTTCAAGTGCATGTTTAACATCGGTGCAGAATATAACAAAAACTGCAATATACTGTAGAAGACATTTATGCAACATAATTCACAAAAGAATTGAAGACTGTGTTATTTGAATATTATATATTACAAATTTCTTGATTTTACATATTTAAAAATTGCTTATATAAATCTATACTTCTTTAAAGTTAGATTTATACAAATTTGAGACCTTTTTTTATTCATATTAATTTCTTATCGTTTCAATTTAATGCTATTTATTTATAGTTTGCTAATTTTTTGTTAATATTTCTAATTCTTATTTCAGTAGATTAATCTTTTATGTTCATTTATTTCATTGGCTGAATTAATAATTAAGAACTGATAGCATTACTGCTGTGATAAACATTATTTACACGTGGGTCTCTTTTTACGCGGACTTATTTAACACGATTTTGAAGTTACGCGATTCGTGTTTCACCGGAAGTGTGTTAAATAAGTCCGCGTAAAAAGAGACCCACGTGTATGAACTCCGATAATGCGCTATTACTTTAAATAATAAATTTCGTGCACTTACGTTATATTGAAAGTAATAGCACATTATTGGAATTCGACTTTCATCTTAGTAATTTCAATATTTTCAGTGCTTTATAATAGTAAGATTTTATGCAATAATGAAATTAAAATCATGATTTTCACATTTTATGTATACACACATTAAATTTTACAAGCCTATAATGTAAATTTGTTCAAACATTGCGCCTGTTAATTTTGCATTTTAAATCACATTCTGTTTTTGCTTTTTAAAAAAGAATGTAATCAATTATTAATCATTTAGTGTCCATAAGTTTATTTTTAAAAAGTCAGTAATAGCAGTGGGCACAATTAAAAATCTGATTTTTAATTGTAATTAACAATTTAAAAATTACTTACGGGCAACTTGAAATTAATGTGAAATTTGATTTTTAAACCGAATTGAAAATTAAAGACAAAAATAAGAATTTAATTTTTAGTTGTTAGTTTCATAAACAATTAATAAAATCATCGTCTCAAAGATTAATTACTAATTACATTGTCACCAGAAAACCACTGTTACAACATGAGTGTGAAGTTGGCGCTAGTTGTTTGCAAACGAACGTGTTATTTCGAATAAAATTAAATATTCTAGTTAAAAAAAGTTTGTCTTGTATCAATTTTTTTCAAATTTGAAAATTTTTATTAGTCATATTTTATTTCCTTATTTTTTTTGTGCGCGAATTTTAAAGTAATTTTACATTGGTGCTTTGCTTTTACATGAATTTTGAAAAATCACAGTCCATATCCCCCCTTTTTCAAGGTAAGTTACGTCTATTTTTGCGCAATTTCATTTGCGCGTGTTTTCTGAGGAACCTATCTATCGCGTAAAACGAGACCCAGGTATATATATATATAATAACAAACTTAAATTAGATCATGTGATATATGACTTGATTTCATTGCAAGTATATTTTTTGCTATTACGGCTTAAGGATTTTATGATATTATATTGCTAAAGTTATTAATATATGGTGTATCTGAACTTAGTTCAGCCCCATATAGTTATTTAAGTTAGTTTGCTGGATTTGAAGACATATGAATGTCTGACACTTTCAGATTTTTTACTTAATAGTAAACCATTAGATAAGGTACTGGGCTTAACCTGATATTTTAAAGCTAATGCTTGAATATCTTAGCATCTCACTGAGGAAGCCAGAAGCAGAAATTGGTTTGGGGTTGTGAATATTCTGAAAAGCTTGTTAAGAGCTATTGGCAAGCTCATTAGATATATATACAAACTAACATGCAAGAATGTTGAATTAAATTAACTCTGCTAAACCCTCTCAAAATCCATCTTCTTTCTTATTTGTAAAGACCCTAGTGAGAACTTCCTCCATAGTTCAACATTTTATCATTAAACGTTTTTATAAGAAATATTGATAATCCTTTTATTATTTATTTAAAATGTATGTTTTATAGACAGTTTAAAAATTAATATTTGAGCTTTGTAATTAGAAAAATAAATTAGCAAATGACTTTGCAGCTAAAACAATGGCACATGGCATTATTGGATATAGTTTGTTAAAATAAAATATTTCTAATAAAAATTCCATTTTTGAAATTCAAAATAAATTTAGGGTAATTTATCACTAAAGAAATAAAATATATCATAAAATTAAATATTAAAATTATTGTTATTAAAATTTAAAAAAAAATTCTTTACTGGATGTTGCTGAAAACTTTTTCCACAAAAAAAAAAATGCCTCTACTTTATTGTAATAAAGTTTTTATGATTTGGCCTTTCTTAAAAAAAAGTTTTCAAATAAAATTTAAATATAGTCATCTAAGTTTTTGATTTAAAATAAGTATTTTGCAAAAATATAGTGTAAATAATATTTAATATGTAAACAAATTACTGAACACTACAATTAGTCTTTGATAAACAAAAAATTCAGATATTCAGCTATTGAGATCAAAAAGAAGCAGGTTTGATTTATTTGATATGCAAATTGTATACTGTAATTTCCTAAAGATTAATATGATGCTGATATCTTCAGATCTTTTTTTTTCAACTAATAATTTTAAAATGATTTCTATGGTAAAATAAAACTGCACATGATAATATAATCATATAGAAAAGATATAGCAAATACAGTGTCATTGTAATGTAAAACAATTAACTATACAGCTGGACTACAACTATCATGCATATAATTAAAAGAAGCTATTTTTATGACATCTTTTCACTGATTTTTTTATATTGGCTAGTATTACTCTTTTTGCTGCAAATAATGAAGCAGGAGCAATTAATAAGATTAAAATATTCAACTTTAACTTAATCATAATGATTTGTTACAACTTTATAGATCCATGTTTATGTCATGATGTTTTTATCTGGAAGTCCTAGCTTAGATGTATATGATCTCTTAATTTCTCACAAATATTTGGTTGCTAATCAAAATAGAAAAATTCAATGTGTGCATTTTTTTAATTATTTCTCGACAAAATATGGGCTACCTATTACCTTTTTTAAAAAAAAATCTATTCTTATGTTATAACAGACACCAACATATAGCTTCATAGCCAGTGAATGACTGATTTATTCATGCCATATGCATGTTTACCATTAATGAAGTGAATTATATATGCTTCATGTGTGTAATTTAAAAATTAGAAGTTTATTTAACAATTTTAATAAATAAAAATTATATATACAATTTATATGCACAAATAAAGATATTCAGTATGATTATTTATAAGTTTATTTTAAAAAAGTAATTTAAAGCAAGATATTTTTATTAATATTTACAAAGGTATTTTATAATTATAAAGTGGAAAGGGCATTATCTTGGAAAATATAATTAAAATTTCTATAAACAGATCAATTAATTAAGAAGATAAGTATTTGATGTAACTTAATCTGGTAATTCCTTTCAAAGATAAAATTTTGCAAATGTCATGATTGGAGAAATAAGCTGTGGAACAAAATGAAATTGGGGAATTATCTATCTCCAATTGATCCATGGATTGAAACAACAGTCGATGGTTCCAATTTTTCTAATAAACTAATTCCAGGAACTATACTTAGGGGTCATAAATCTTTGTGCTCAATATTCTTTTATTGATTATTGCTGAAAGATAAATTTTGATTGCTGAACTACTGTTGATTACTACTAAATCATTATTTCTGCTGATTAGTTCTTTTATGTTTATTGTGCTTGGTATCAAAAAATGCAATAGAAGAATATTGAAGCCAAAATCTATTTCACTCTTGACAGCCATCAGAGTGCAGTCTGTTGATCCATAGGCATGTACAGAAAGGGAGACATCAGCTAATGTTGAAATAACATTCTATCCATTATTCATATGCTGAAACTTCAAGTGTCTACTGCTTTGTGAAGAAACCAGCGATCAATCAACAGTTAAATTACCATCCAATGCGGTTTGTGGAATTAAAAACAGTATGATTAAATCCTACCAATTCCATAGCTAATGATGATTAAATGAATCACTAAAAGTGTATCAATATCTGAAATCTGAGCTTGAACTTTTCATACTGAAAGAGAATGGATATGAATCTCTAATAAATATTTATCATCATTATTTTTATAAATTACTGTTATTATTGATTTTGTAAATCTTTATGAGAGGAAATTGCTATTTTGCATCCTTTATTCATGCCACAATTCAGGTGGCATAAAATTTAAAATAATAGTTTTGTTTCTTTTTATAAAAAGATATTAGCTTATTACCGCAATTTCTGGTCATGCTTTTAAAGATTTAGTATTTTAAAACTAGCCATTTACACTACCTGCAAATATAAAGCAGGCTTTACAGTTTTAAGCCAACAACCCTCCAGTTTTGAGGAAGGATTATTGGGGTATTGATGTAAGTGAACAGCTGCAACTTTATTTTGGGCTGTTTTCTTTATATATGAGATTTGTTTCTATGTGTTGTAATTATTCATAAATGATTGTAATACCATTGATATTGCTGGTCACTTCCTGTCATTATCTTACTTAGAGCATTGGTATGTCATTTATGGACATTCCTACTATATATCATATGCTTTGTTTTTGTATGTCTTGGATAATACCGTTTTGCAACTACTGGTCACTCTTGCACTTAATATCCTTACAATAGTACATGATAAACAAAAATTCCTTTCATATAGGGTATTCCTAGCTCACATGTATTTATTTATTTATAAATAATGTAATACAGATGTTGCCTCTTACATATGCACATATTGCATTTAGTTAATTATCTGTATTATGGTAGTTCAGTTATTTAAATAGTTAATATATATACACATATATATGTGTGTGTGTGTGTGTGCTCTGCACACAAATAATGAAGCTATTAATTGTCTGTGAAATTATTAAAATTTACTGCCAAGCACTTTCGGGACAGTTTATAGTCCCATATTCATAGCAACTTGTATTCGATTAATAACTATAATATTAATGCAAATTTTATGCAAATTTATATGCAGATGTTATGTGAACCAAAAGCGCTTGGCGGTAAATTTTAATAATTTCACAGACAATTAATAGCTTCACTATCTGTGCACAGAGCACATATTTATTAATTTATTTTAAGCATTAATGAAGTAAAATCTTAATTATTTAAATAGTTAATGAATTTAGAATATCTTCAAACTATAGGATTAGATCTTAAAACTGTAATAATAAATAGTTGTGATCCTATGCAGCAAGTTTATATCTATTCAGAATCAATTTAAAATGTATTATACCTTATTATCTGTGCACAAAGTTAATTAATCATTAATCATACTAACTTGTAAAATTGTATATATTTGAATAAATTGTAGTGTCTTATTATTTTTAGCATTTGTTCTTATTTTGCATCAATAATTGAATTAGAACATGAAAGAGAATCTCATGTATCTAGCTGATCTTAGCATACTATAAAAAGAAAATAGAGTTTATTCTGTGACATTGGAATGTTTCCTCTTGGCATATGGCTTTATTGATTGGGCATTCATAAGAAGTTTGAGCTCAGTCTGTTATATTTATTGTCATGGGTCCTATGTTCTACAGAACAAATAATCTAATGATTTTTTAATAATAATCTAATTCAGCATATTTGTTTGATTTATGTACTATTTTCATATATATTTTTCAGTAGTAGAGCATCTGACTTGGGATCAGGAAGTTCTAGGACTGATTCCATCACTTGCAGGTTTGGTGCTTAAACTTCTTATGAATTCCTGAGCAATAAAGTCACATGTCAAAAAAAACATATATTTATTACTGTCACTCACTATTAACCATTACTTTACTTTTGGTTTAGTATTTATTTTATTATTATTTATAAATTCTGGCAAATACTGCAGAGGCTATTTAAAATCTTGTTTGATGCTTTGATATCTCATATACAGATCTTGTTTATAATATCAAAATATATTGCTACAATTTGAGAAATATAAGATTTTTCAAGGATGAAAAATTTTGACCACCATTGTTAATTCTTATCAATTATATAAGCAAGAGTTTGTCCAATGTAATTTTAAATATATACTTAGCTTTTTTCATCCACACTAAAAGAATATGGATTGGCATTATGATTGTATAATTTCTTGGCCTATAATAACAAGTAGTGGTATTATATTGGTATCTAGCCCATGGTTTTTTATATAATTTTATATCGAACAGTTGTTATCTAATAGTTGTGATCTTATAATTTAGTTTTCATTTTTGGTTCCAAATATCAGAAATAATTAAAAATTAAAAACAGCATTAAAAAGCAGTGCTTAAGTGACAATTTTTTATTGATAAAACTGATTATTTGTTTCAAAAATATTTTCATCATTTTAAAAGATAACTTTAATAATAAACAATATTTTTATTAATACTATAAACTCACATGTTGGGAAACAAAAAATATTTCTCATATCATGAGAAACAAAAGAATATTTTTTGTTATATCAATAAAGTTAGAAAAATTTTTTTAGTTCGTAAGATAATTTTGTTGTTCTAAAAATATTTTTATTATTTCTAAAGACATTTTTAATAATAAATATGCTTAAAAATAATTTTTATTTTTGCTACAAACTATATTTAAAGTGAAGATTTCATGTATGAAACTTTAATTGAGTTCTATTTAAACCTTGATTTGGATATGTTTAATCATCTATTAGAAGCTTAAATACATTTTAAAAATTTACTTAATCTTTCAATATGTGATTAAGACTAATCAAATGCTTATGTCATTTTAAAACTTTCTTTTTTAAAATATTCTTTTGACAGAAAGTATTGGCAAAAGTAAGAGAACATATTATTTAGTTTAAGAAAGAGAGTCAAGCATTCTAAGAACTCACCCATGAAATATTTCAAGCATTTTGAGGACTTACCGATGATATACTTCTGTAATACTAAAAACTCTAATCAGAGTTGTTATATATCTGGAACTAGATATTGCTTTCTAAACATTCAAAAAAATTAAAGTCATTTAATATAGACATCACATGATCACTACTATATGGAGAGTTTTTCTGGTTTTAATCATTTCATATAAAAAAAGTAACTATACACAAAAATGTATATGAGATACACTTAAATCTGAATAAGTCCACAAGTTTTGCTTAGTCCACTTTTGACTAAGTTAAATTAGTTGTAGTTATGGCAACTGACAACAGGAGAGAATTGTTGTAACTTGTCTATTTGACTAGCACAGCACCAGTACATATACAATCATGTTCAAATCCAAATAGAAACCAATCATTTTTATGAATATTAACACACTTTCCATCACCCATTCAAGCCCATTTCCAGCCACTCATTCAAGTCTACATCTGCCACCATAATATGCATAAAGTAAAATGATACCAAGTGTAAACTGAAAGAGTTTTGGCACATTATGAATGCCATTAACAAGAAAGATTCCAGCATTTCCCTCTCTAAAAAAACAGCCTAATTAAGCAAATTATTAGCCATTCCATCGTGTTAATAACCCTTTCATGCTTCTATAATAAAGTGTAAATCTTCTCCTCTCTGTCAGTTGCCATGATTATGACTAATATAACTTAGATGAAAGTATCCTAGGCAAAAATTGTGGATTTTATTCAGATTTTAAACATATCTCATGGACATTTTTGCATATAGTTATGTTTACATATTACATTTCCTTGAGATATTGTATATCAAAAATTTTCAACATGAGAATATTTAAATATAAGACCAACATTTTAAAAACTATATATTAAATAACTTTTTATTTTTACAAATATTACTTCATATTAATATTTTATTTCTCCTTTTATAGTTGTTTGTCATGATCATCAACAATTTTATTATTAATCTATTAGAATAAAGATTTTTTAGCACTATAAGATTTGTTTTTAAAATTCATTTTTATCAATTTTCTAATATCCTAAATTTTAGAACCTAATAATATCTAAGATGTCTTGGATGGTTTATATTTATTACTTAAAAATCCTAATTATCGATTTTCATTAAAACTTTATTGATTATTAAGTATTTGCATATTGAGATTCTACTCTTGTATCAATCTATCTCTAATTGGACACAGAAGTTTTCTGTAAAAAAATTTCAGAATTTTAAGAAAGTTTGCATTAACTAATTTGTGAGTATAAACAAAAAATGTAATATTACTTTCTTTTTAGCATTAAAAAAACACAGGCATAAGAAGAAAAACCATTAAATAGAGATATGCAATGTTTGTAAGAGATAGTAACATTTCAGAGGAAATAATTATTTGTTCTGTCTTCACTATTTTTTTATATGTATTAGTAGCTGTTATAAAAATGTACATTAATGTTTTTGTCATTTTTTGAATTAGCACCAGAGATAGATAGATATTATAGGTGCAGATGAAATTATGAATAACTCAAAATTGCACTGTTGGCAGAATTGAAATAGGAATAGTTGAAACTATTGTGTGAGTTGGGAATATTTGGTATTGTATTGGTTAAATTATGTAAAACTAGTATTATATCTTTGGTTACTGAAAAAACTGTTGTCACATAAAAGAAAGTACCTAAAAGTAATAAAAAGGTGCCTAAAAGTAAAAAAAGGTAACTAAAAGTAAAAAAAGATAACTATATAATCTATTTGCAAACATTTTTCTTTTTAAGATTATTTTGTAGTTTTGTTTGGGTATTAATTCAGCATGACTACTTTTGGGGTTGGCCTATCATTGAATTTAAAACTAAACATAATTACTTCTCATATTGTTTACCTAAAAATACAATATTTTGTAAAATAAGTTTATATGTCGACACACACTTTAAAAAAAAAGTTTATGAAACAAGTGTTATAAACTCTGAATTATAAATCAAATCCACAATTACAATCCCTGGGAGTTATCAGTATTTATTAACAATATTTAAATTCCAAAAATTCTTTTCTTTTCTGTATATATTTATTTCTTCTCTAAGAAAGAATTTAGCATTTAATGTTTCAGACAATATTTTAAACTCAGGACTTTTATCATGAGACAAGTTTACAATCCACTTCGCAAGAATGTTGGAAAAATACAGCAACAAAAGAAACTTTTAGAAACCATCTCTGGAATGTGATGTCAGCTGAGAATTTTAACAAGAGAGAATTAAATATAAAACCAATTAAAAAATTTTAAAGCAAATAAATAATTCCCTTCAGCAAACATGTTAAAACGGGGGTGGGATGTGTTTTTTTAAATATTTGTACAAGACTATTAAAAAACATGCAGATAGAAAAGGAAAATTAATACAAGTTATAAAATCATAAGAAAAGCTCAACTTTAAAATTAAAAATAAATAAATAATCTAATGAAATAATAAATAATGGCATTTATTTGTATTCATACAATAACAATTATAAGAGTCGAAGATTATTTCTGAGAAAAAAATAAAACTTTAATCCAGTATTCGAATGGTTGTGTTCATAAAAAGTTCAAAAACAGAAAGTGAAGATTTGAATTCCAAACCATAGACTCTCAGCTCCAGAAACTGCCATTCTATCATTGCACTTAACCATATAGGATGTAAAATGTGTTGAAAGCATAAAACTAATAAAATAAATAAATAATATTACATAAAACTGTTTCAAAGAAAATTAAATGATCAGAATAGCCAAAAGACTCCTTTACATCAAGCAGACAGATTTTATGTTCCCCTTCTCAGTATTGGTTTGTAAATTTGACAGTAATATACATTTTATTTGCTTATTTAAATTATAAATATACACATTATCGACGGAACTTTATAATATTGTTAGAGCATAATTGCTTGTCACATATATGACTTGGGTTTGAACTTGTAACACTATTAGAATATGATTCTTCTATATGGAATATGAATTTAATTAATATTCAGTTGAATATAATATAATGTTGAAAAAAATATTTATAAATTAATAATGGGTGAACATCAAAATGAATGTTGAAAAATAATTGATGGGAAAATTGATATCAAACTAGGAAAACTCTCCATACAGTAGTGCCACCCTGTGCCAACCAGAGTAATCAATGGATACCAGAAGGCTTGTGCATAAAATCCCTATCTAGTGCCTACTCATCCAATATTCCCAGACTAGTTTCTGGCTTGTGGTCTTCGTCAGTGAGGAGCATTGAATCTAAGAGCATTGCACCTAAATCTTAGGATCTAATGCAACCCTCCAGCATCCACTTTTTATCTCTACTTAACTACAAAACTATGATAATGAAATTGAAAACACAATAATATATTTAATCTAAGCTCAATAGCTGATATAGTCATATGGGTCTGAACTCGGTTCAGCACCCATACATTTTGGTGCCTTTGGCTCTTTAACAACCATAGCCACCACTATCCTATTAGGCAGGATTAGTGTCAAACCACTAAACATCTCATGATCACTATCTCTTATACTAGCACATAATTGTTATTAAACAAGGCAAAACTACCAGAGTAATCAATGGATGCCAGAAGGCTTGTACATAAAATCCCTATCTAGTGCATACTCATCCAATATCCCCAGACTAGTTTTTGGCATATGATCTTCATCAGTGATGAGCCTTGGATCTGAGAGCACTGCACCTAGATCTTAGGAGAGTTTTGCCTTGTTTAATAACAATTATGTGCTAGTGTAAGAGATAGTGATCAAGTGATGTTTAGTGGTTTAACATCAATCCTGCCTAATAGGATAGTGGTGGCTATGGTTGTTAAAGAGCCAAAGACACCAAAATGTATGGGTGCTGAACTGAGTTCAGATCCATATGACTATATAAGCTATTGAGCTTAGATTGAAAATATCATTGTGTTTTTAATTCTATTCTCATATTTTTGTAGTTAAGTAGAGATAAAAGGTGGCTTCTGGAGGGTTGCATTAGATTCTAAGATCTAGGTGCAGTGCTCTCAAATCCAAGGCCCCTCATTGACAAAGGCCACAAGCCAGAAACTAGTCTGGGGATATTGGATGAGTAGGCACTAGATGGGGATTTTATGCACAAGGCATTTGGCATCCATTGATTACTCTGGTTGGCATAGGATGGCACTACTGTATGGGCAGTTTTGCCTTGTTTAATTACAATTATGTGTTAGTATAAGAGATAGTGATCATGTGATGTTTAGTGGTTTAAAATTGATATCAGTGACTGTATATTGAAAACAGAAAGTATCTAGTCGTCTGTTAAAAGAAATGTACACTTTCAAGATTGATAAATGTAAAAATATTTTCTTCAGTAAGTCAGTTATTAATAGATTTCAAAAAGTATATAATCTAAATTTTAATAATATTGATATTTTTTATGATCAGCTTATTATGATTATTAGAAAAGAACTAAACTTATAATTGAGAACATATATATAATCTTATGTATATAATTTGTATTTGCTTATCGTTTTTTTTTTGTTTATTGTGTATTTCTGTTAAAGTTACATGTAAATGTTAAAATGCACATAAATGGATATTGAATTGAATTAAATTGAATTATTATTATTATTATTATTATTATTATTATTATTATTATTATTATTATTATTATTATTATTATTATTATTATTATTATTATTATTATTATTATTATTATTATTATTATTATTATTATTATTATTATTATTATTATTATTATTATTATTATTATCATTATCGTCATCATTATCATTATTATTACTGTTGTTGTTGTTATTATTATTATCATTATTGTTGCTGCTGCTGTTGTTATTATTATTATAATAAATTAAACTCTGTAATTATACTATAATAATTTTACACATTAATATAAATGCTTAATTGCATGAAGCAAAAAATTTCAAAAGACATTAATTAAATATAAAAATGCATTTAAAGATTTAATTAATAAGTCTTTTAAAATTTTTGTTCCATTCACAAGGCATTTATTTATATTAGTGCACAAAATTATTATTATTATTATCATCATCATCTATCTGATTTATTATTATCACAATGTACATACTTTTTACAAAGAATTTATATAATATAATTATTAAAAAAATTTAATAAAGAAGAAACTTATCTATCCAGATACAAAAAAAAAGAAAAAAATATTTTATTTGTTTTTAAATTTGTATAACCCTTTCCCTCGTTCATATATCTCTGAACATTTAATTATCAAGATGTATTTTTTGTTTTTATTTTTCTTACAGAGAAAAAAACTAATAGTGAATAGCCATCAAATTTCTAAATTAAACTATATATATATATATAGTTTTATTTATGTTACTGAATTACATCTTATTAAAAATAATAACATTTAGTTCAATTAATGTCTCAACATTAACTTTATTCATTGTTACCAATCTGCAACTAAATTAATATTTAAATGCAAATTTTAGAATTAAGGTTGTTTTTTCTTAGATCATACCAAATAATTTGTTAAATTTCTTTTTAAATTTAATGTGTAAGGATTTTATTGCCTCTTTGCGCTATCTTTTTAACTTCATTTGCCTCATTTACATTGCTATAATGTTTTTATTTACTCTAATACATCGTTCAAGTTGGCATCAGATTGTATGGCATCAAAATAAATTATTGAATAAAATAAGAAAAATATGGTGATGATGATTAGATAATAAAATGAAGACAGTAAAGTTTTTCTCAATCAAACCAGTTCTACATTTAAGTTTATCAATGAATATGATATTTTGACATCTTACAATGACAACATTTAAATTGTTTAAAATTAATAAAAGAATCTATTCAAAATTTTAAGCTTGATAAATAAAACTATTAATAAAAAAAATCAGTATATATATAATCAAAATTACCCAGATTCACAACTCAACCAGACTAGCCAAGAAAATAAACTCTAAAACACTACCAATTGTTTCACTGCTACAAGCAAACTTATCTAATAACTAAACATTTTAAATTTTAATTAATTGTAATCTTGATCTTTAAATTTATTATTTGAACCAGTGGTGTAATATAATGAGTATTGATTTTAAAGAATAATGGTATGTAGACTTAGTAGATAAATCTGTATAGGGTAGTACATAGTTAAAAGATTTAACATATATGTCAGCACTCAGTCAGGTTGTGTGTGGGAATACTCACATATGGTCTGACAGATAAATTAGTTTCCATAATTATAATATAATAATGCAATATTGTTATTAAATAAAACCATGGAAGTACTTTACTAATTTTTATTATTAAATAATAGCTTTTCAAAAGATTCAAATCTTGGATTATTTTTAAGTTAAACAGTATAATTAGTTATTAAATGTATTTTTACTGCAGTCTAAAATACTATTAAATAGTTTAATTAGTTATCATCTGTGTTTAAAGGTGGGGATTTATTAATTTTAGGCAAATATAATCATTTATAATAATCTGATTGGTTTATTTTTCTACCAGGAAACAATATTTTTTTATGTTAAGAGAGAAAATCATGCTGCTATTCAAAGTCTGGAAATTTTTTGTAATCTATTAATTTCATTAGAGGAAAGTACAAAGTATTTATTATTATTATTAAATAAGAAACCATGGAGTAAATTCTAAGTACCCTGCATCTATAAAAGAACACATAATTGCTGTTAGTTGATAATTCGAAGATTAGTTCACTATCAATATAGAAGTAATATCAAGGAAATGATTGCCAAAATTAAACACAAACATAAGCTGGTCCAGAAACTCATGAACTTAAATTTCCATAATTTACTTTACAAGTGTTTTATTTATAATGGCCTAAAATATATAATAAATATTGCTGCAATAAATTTGAAATTGTAATAAATAAAATTTTTTGGAACTTTTTATTCAATAAAATAAAATTAAAAGTGAACTGTAGTAATAATTATACATGATTTTTATTGCTAAATAATTTTTTTAGTACACTCAGAAAATATTTCTATAAAATGGAACACTATTATGAACTAAGTATATATGCCATGAATTTTACCTAATGTTATAAAATTTATAAATGCATAGGAAATAGTTACACTTATTTTATTATACTTAAAGTAGTAACAATAATAATTCATCATAGTCTACATTCTATTAATTATAAATAAATGGACTATTGATCTTAGAGTTATTAAAATGAATACTTATCTTGAAATTATTAGTGTTAAATGATATAAATTATCTTAAACTCAATAAAAGAAAAACCATATATGACTGCATAAAACTTTGCTTAGCTTTAATGGAATTGTCACATTGATTAAATAGAATAATAATATTTTCCAATCTTACCTTCATAGTTCAACTTAATTTCAAATGTTTAATTTATCATGTTAATAATATTATTAATTTTAAAAAGTTACAATAGAATATTTATTGGATAGCTAAATTATGCTTTAAAACTATTAGAACAGATGTTATATTGCACACAATAATATAGTGTGTGTGCACAAACATATATAAAGTTGAAAGGAAAAGTAAAAATAAGAATCATAATTAACAGTTAAAAGATATTTTAAAATCTTTTAGAGAAGCAACCTGTGATCATGAGCCATATATAGAATAATATTATTTTAAAATCTATTTTTTTAAATAATGCAAGCATAACTTTGTTTGAATTAAAATCAAAAAGCAAATCTTTTACATTAATTTAAAAGCATTGATAATTAATCAACAATCAAAAAGTGACCTGTCATAAAATTAACTTTATTTCCTTTTTAAAAAAAAGCAAAAAAAAAAAAACTTTAATTAGTTAAGAGTAATCTGATGAAAAAAAAAAATATTCTTTTTTAGAGTAATCCTGTAAAAAAATATTAAATAATAAAAATATACCTACTAGAGGATTTAACTTTTATCAGTAATCAAAAAAATTGAATTTATTTCTTTTCAAAAAGAATGAAAAGAAACTAATCATTAAAGATAGAATTTGATTTTATTAATACATATGTGTATGTGTAAATTTAATGTATTTTAATCAAGAAATTAACTATGAAAAATATAATATTATTGTAACAAGTTAAAATAGGTAAATGTCAGTGTGCATATATACATGCACACACATATGTATAAAATTTTAATCATTTTATTGTATTTTATATAATGATTTAAATATGTCTAGGAATTATACTACACATGTCTGTGCATGTATGAATGAGTGTCAAAAAGACACATGTAAAATTTAATAATTTTTTGCACTATTGAATGTCAATCGAAATATATTTATGTAATAGTAAAACATGCAGCTGTGTACATATATAAGTGTGTTATATGTAATCACCATATAATAACTTGAATTGTATATAGTAATTTTGTAAATCACAAATGTGATGTTTTTATTGTATGTTAATCAAAATCAGAATGCTTCTAATTGTAGAGCCATATTTTAGAGACCTTACTATCATTTTTTATTGTTGTTAATAAATTTGTATTCAATTGTTAAAATTGTACCACATCATTTTCTGGTCACCATAAAAGTACTTGACCTTGCATTCTCTGACCTAGATTTCAGTATAAGTGGCTGCACATATAAATTGTGATGTATTTAGTGCTTTAGGGGCATCCAGTATGATACTGTCCTGCCTTGGTGGAAGAACCCTGCACTACATTTTATTTTAGTTTAGTCTTATTAGAATTTAAATCATAGTTGATCCATTCATTAATGGTACTATGTGGCTAGAGCATTGACGATGATCAGCTGAAACAGTTGACCTTAGTTTAAGATCAAGTTTCACTGTTCTACCACAGCCCACATTTCATCCTGCTCCTTTTTTTCATAAAATGTATATATACTATACATATATTTCTGAGAAGCATCTATGAGATTTATAAATATAAATCTTAAATAAAAAATTTCTCTAATTATTTTAAATATTAATTTTTATAGATGCTACTCAGATATATACACATATTACAGGAGTATATATATATAATTAAAAATACTAAATAATTTTATGTCTTTTAAAATTATATATTTTTTACTTTTATTTTTAATACTTTGTAATTATTTTTTGTCATAAAACTATATAAAAATTCAAGATTGAAGATACAGTTGTTAACTGTCTAGGAATAATTAAAAGGGTGGGAACATTAGTTTGTTTCATTATTTAAAAGGAATGTTTAAATTAAAGTTAAGGAAAGTAAAATCTAAAACAAAGCTAATGAATTTTTGTTAGCTATTAACATTTTTATCAAATCTATTTCCAATCTGGAAATTGATTTGAATTTATTTTGGACAGTTATCTCACAATTGCATTTCTACTAACAATAGAGAAAAGATTTTTGTAAATTAAGGATTAATTGGAGTCAAGAAGTTTAATTAAAACAAACATTCTTTGAATAGCTAAAAACTGACATAAATAGGGCTAAAAATCTATTGAGTCAGAGTTTGGTCAATCATTGCTAGCCAACTCCATGTGTATTTAATTTTTGAGAGGCCTAAGCTGCCTTTCCCTCCATCTTCAGCTCCACTCTTTACTGTGCAGAGATGTAGCTCCCACTGCTCAAGAGTGCCTGTGCCATCAAAGACTGCTGCCTACCACAGAAGATTTGTCAATACTTCATATAATCTTGAGGTAACCAGTCCAAAGACATAATCATGTTAACTAATTCTAACTTGTAACTCTTTAAAATTAATGTTTTTTTTACGTTTTTTTAAACTTGCTAATCGGTGAGTATGTCCATCTTTTTGTAATCAATTCTCTACTATCCAAATTACTGTTAATGCAAAGCTTTTCATCTAACTCAAGCTTCTTATTATTTTTATAATTTAGTGCAGTTATAATTTATTTTTAATGATATTTTTCATTTAATTTTATTTGTAAATGCCAATCAAACTTAGTCTTACAAACTTCTAATATTAAAAAAAGAACTATGTAATATTAAAATAGGACTGCTTGGATTATGTTAAGTGTAGAAGAAAAGATGAAGAAACATTTGATATGAAAAGTGGCTATGCATTTTATTATAAGGACACAAGTATTAAAGGCACAAATGAAATCAGAGTAATTGTAAATAAAAATTGAAAGAATAATATTGTAGAAATCAATAATATAACAGATAGAATTTATTTAATTTAATATATGATTTCTAATGTAGATAATTCAAATTCATATCCCAATAAGTTCTCATTTCAATGAAGAAGTAAAAGATTTTTATTTAGATGTACAAAATGTGTTCTACCAAATAAACAATGTATTAAAATTGTCATAAGAGATTTTACTGTTAAAATCGGAAAATGATTTAAAGATAGAAATGCTATTGGTAAATCTGGCAATGGTGAAGGATATGAGAGAGTGCATACATTTGTTGGATTTATAATTAAAGAAATGAATATTATGAATTTTTTTAAAAATAAATAAAACTGGATATGGAAGCATCCAAATAAAAAGACAACTGAATTGGATAATATTTTGATTAATAGAAAGTATGTAAAACAGAATTGTATTGTTCTTACCAGATTGAACATAAGAAATGAATATCAATTAGTGATTTATAAAATATGTTTTACAAAACTAGAGAGGCAGTAATTACAAAAAAAGGCACTACTGACAGTTGAATAATTCTAATCTTTAAAAACATTACAGAGAATTAAAATTAGAACTTGCTAATTATTTTAAAATTTTGTCAGACTTTGAAAACTGAGATCAATATAAAGTAAGAAAAGAGAATATTTGAAAAAAAAGATAGAACACAAATATATTTTTAAATAATCCATTAAAAAGAATTGACTATTTGGAATTCTGCAAAAAAGTTTGAAAAAGATTTAATAATAGTATAGAAATATATAAATATTAATGCAAAATAACTATAGAAAAGAATATAATAGTCTCAAGAACAAATGGAACAAAGTTATTTTAGTAATAAGAAAAAAAGATAAAAGTATTACTAAAAAAAATACAACATTCAGAAATGTATAAAAAAGTTCTATAAAAATTATATTGTAATAAAGAACAAGAAAACAAAGTGTTACTGAAGTTTATTGCATTTTCTGAATTAACCAGTAAAGGAAAGGAAAAAGTGAGATTTGCAATTAAATCTATGAAAAAGACAAAATCTCCAGGAAATAATATTATTGTTGGTATCTTAAAAATCAGGTTAAAAAGTATAAAATTTGTTACATGCCAAATGTAAATAAGCATCTATTTATATAGTGCAATGTTTATAATTGTAATACATTAAATATCAGCCTTTTTCAGCTATTGTACATGCACTTTTACGAGTGTTAAGTAATAAATGAATACTTTGACTGCCAATACAAGATATAGCATTTAAGAAAGAATAAAATGAATCCACTTATTTCTTCTGAGCCCAAATGTTTGTATATGGGCAAATCTTAAGTACTGGCAAATAAAGCATGAAGATAGATCATTCACTTTAAATTACAGTTCGCATTGTCTGACTGAATGACGTCGACGAAATTACTTAGAATTTACTAAACGTCACTTTCAAATGAAAACTTAAACATATGTAAATAAGCAAAACATTGCACTATATAAATAGATGCTTATTTATATATGTATAAGTTTTCATTTGAAAGTGACGTTTAGTAAATTCTAAGTAATTTTGTCGATGTCATTCAGTCAGACAACGCGAACTGTAATTTAAAGTAAATGATCTATCTTCACGCTTTATTTGCTAGTACTTAAGATTTGCCCATATATAAACATTTGGGTTCAGAAGGAATAAGTGGATTCCTTTTATTCTTTCTTAAATGCTATATCTTGTATTGGCAGTCAAAGTATTCATTTATTATTTAACATTCATAAAAGCGCATGTACAACAGCTGTAAAAGACTGATATTTAATGTATGCCAAATGTCTAAATGATAAAAATGTATTAGATTATCAGAAAAATGCAATAATAATGTTGATAAATTTTAGATCTAACAGTTTTTTATCAGTTCGATATAAAACTCTTACTAAGATAATTACAACTCATCTCTAACAAATGTTGAATTCAAACATTTGGTTTCAAAATTGTTTTAACACAGGTGAACCTGACAATATATTATGAAAATATATAAAAAGGACCAAATACCAGTATACTTTGGAATTTTAGATTATGAAAAACATTTGATTCTATAAATATTTCCATCATAATTAAAGTTTTGAACTATCATGACATAGTTTCAGAAAATTGTCATATTCTGAAAAATATTTATTATAATGCAACAGCAATTATTACAATATGTAATGGCATTAAGATGATTAAGTGATAAGGATGAATGACAGGATCATTCAATGTCTCCAAACTTCATACAACACTCCTATAAAAAGTTATTTATTTGGATCATTTGCATTTTGTAGCTGTTGCATTTATTCTCATAAATAATACATCAGAGTTTCGGAAAATATAAGAATTATCAGATAGTAGTAAAAAGTAGGATTAAAAATAAATACTACAAAGATTAAATTAATCTTTAATGGTTTTCTCAGAAGAAAATAATAAAGACTGATATTCATGAATTAGAAAAAAATAGCAACTTCAAATACCATGATCATACAAATTAAAACATAATGATTGAAATTAATTATAGAGTTAAACTTGGATAGATGACTTTTACTAAAAATAATTTAATATTAAAAGAAAATATGCCTATTTTTTTGAAAGAAAAGATTGCTAATTAATCTTTTTTACAAATTTTTTTCTTATGCATCTGAGACTTGGACACAATAACAAAAAAATAATTCATAAATTGAGACCACTGAATAAAGTATGAAAAGATGCGTATTGAAAATAACAAGAAAGGATTGAAATTGAAGAACTTGAGATAGAGAATATACAGATATTTTTGCTATCACTGAAGAAGTTAAAATGCTAAAATAGAACTGAGATGGAGATATTGCTAGAAGAAATGATAATAGATAAACTAAGTCCTAAACTCAATTCTAAAAAATTTTAAAGACATAGAAATGCAAAATGATTAAATAAAATATGTTTGTTCTTGTGATATGAAGAAGAGAAGCTATGGATCAGAGAATCTAAATTAAATTTGGAAACACTCTCCTGATATGGGTTGATAATGTTTGAATATGATGGTTATATTAATGAGATAAAGTATCATTTCAATTTGTTAAATCCAGTTAAAATATATTGAAGTTCTCACTGCATATCAGAATTTAAGTTTACCTTTTTGCCTAAAAAGTTACAAAAATGCTTAAACTGATCTACATTATCAGACATATACAATAGACTAAGATAATTCTAAATTTTATAAATATGAATCCTACTATTTCAGAACATTTTTAGATATGCCACATGGCATTACAAAAATGTACACAAAAACTATAATTTCTTTTGCAAATACATCAATAAAAGGTTGAACAAAAATCAGGTCAGTTGAGAGGTCAGCGACAGCTTCTTTACAAGCAGTTGTCCAGGGTTAGCAGGTTCACTTCCCAACTGATGCTATGACACATGGGAAAAAATATATTTATTTATATGCTATATGAATATTTATAATACATATTAATTCTTAATTATACATGTTATGTGAAACAAAAAAGTTAAGCACAAATAAAATATAAACAATATATTGTAAATTTCTAGCATACTTGTTTTCAGCTACTTGATGTAAAGATATTTGTGCTCAAAATATAAATCTTTTTATGAAAAAGCTGAATTGTTAAATTTAATGTGTACAAAATATAAATGCTAAAAATAGGCAATAAATTTAAATGTATTTCATTTTCCATTTAATTAACTTTTTTAAAAGTAAATATTCTTTAATATATTAAACATGTATGTATTAAATTTCTGCTACTTATAAATACAAAATTTCATTGCAATAAGTAAATGGATGTAATAAATTTAAATTTATTCGTTATTAATCTCCAGTATCTGCACATGATATGTTGTACTTATATGCATTGTCAAGTGCCTTGATTTTATACAATTTTTTTAATTGAATTAGTGTCTAGCACATTCCTAGATTAGACTCCGAGTTTAACTTGTGTATTATAAGTTTTATGTCCCATTTTTGGATTTAGCAGTATTTCATTCTAATTGTAATCTAAATAAAAGTAAATTGTTGTCTTTTGCAAATTACCACTATTTTTGTTTTTACTTTTTTTTAAACAAATATTATAAAATGTAATACTAAAGCTTACAATAATAAAATGAAAAATTATCTTATTATCTCAAAACATTTATTAAACTAATTAATACCTGTGTTACACTCTTTACGAAATGGGTATAAATATGGGTGATACATTACAAATATGGATAATGAAAAATTACAATATTAGATGAGTTATGGAACTAACATTATTGAGTTAAAATAGGGTTAGGTATTTAGTGGTTAAGTTCTTTGTTAACATTATTGAAGAGTCTGATATAGCTTCCATGTCTCTTGAAAAATGAATGTTGTTGCAAGAGTTTTGTCTCTTTGTTTAATTTTTCTATGCTCTGAATAAATAATGAGTTTTCATCTGGCTTGGGATGTTGGTATTGTGCCTTGCATCTTACAATCCAAATGGCATAAGTGATGAAAATTGCCATCCTGATTGTAGGAATATCTCTTCCACGAATGCATTCTTTTATATTAAGTATTTTGTAGTAGTCTATCTTTGAATTGTTAAATATTATTGTTTTAATATTACCTAGACCCATGCATGTTTTAATTATGTGGTCAAATGTATCCTCATCCCTGCCACAGCTGTGGCAAATTGATTGAACTTTGGTGATAGATCTTTTATATCTGAGGAACCAGTTGACCGGCATGGCATCCAGATTAATTTTAAGTAAGAAATCTAAGTATTTTGATTCTAGATCCCAATACTTGAATAGGGAAATCAGCTTGTGATTAGTTATTCCTAATCTTGTAGTAGAGATTTGATTATTTTGTTTTAGGATGCGATGGGCATCCCATAGCTTGATCTTGCTTTGATAGTTGTTATGGGCATTTGTATTTTGTTGCATTGTTGACAGAATTTTTTTTGGGGGGTGGGGTGTCAGTAGGAATTATGGATTTGGTGATCTGGTCATGGCCATACTTTTGGACTAGATTATATATCAGAGTGTGTGATTTCTGATAGTTAATTGAAGTGATGGAATGTAGTGATATTCCATTTAATCTTTTGTTTTCCTGCATGTTTCTCATGCTGATGGAAACAGTTTGCCCTTTCCATAGTAATCTTGAGCAATATTGCTCAATTTTCTTGATGAATGTTTTATTTGCATTCATCATTGGCAGGTAGTATGCAATTTTGCTGTAAATCTTTATATTTAGCAGTGAAACCTTACCCTAGAGGAAAGGTATATCTTTGAGAGGTCTTAGTGATCTGGTCTGTGGACTAGAGGATTTTTTCCTGAAGTTTTTTAGACATTGCTGATTGTGATTTTGAAATATTAAATCCCAGAAATTTCTGTGGTTCAGCTTGAAATCGCGATTTGATTTTTTTTCCAGATAGGATAGACCAAGCTGTGGATTTTCCTGTATTTATTTTTAAGTCTGATAGATTGGTATATTTGTCCAATATTTCATATAGTGTGTTTAGATATTTCTGAGTTGGCAGAATGATCAAGACATCATCCATGTAAGCGACTGCCTTGATCGCTCTTTAAATTTATCTTATTATAATAGCTAATTGTTAGAAAACAATCAAGTGAATCAAGTTAAAAGTTGCTCTAATCAAAAATAATTTTATCTTTTAATTTTTTGTGATTTTATGGCTATATTATTTAAATTTATTGTAGAATAATATGAAATACAATTTGTAGTGTTTATGATAGTTGTCTGCATTATAGCTATTGTGATTTAAATTATTTAAAAAATATTTATTAAACTAAATTTAAAATATGCTAATACATTACATTTAAATACTCTTTGTTATTGTATTGCCAAATGTATACCATTTAATACTAAATTGTCCAAGCACTCTACTACTGTTACACAATGATTTATTTACCACCCTTTCTTAAGCTTACAGTTGCTATTGCTCCAAGCAATCTTCTTCAGAACTTTATATCTCCTAACCTCAACAGTTACAATCAAATTTTATTGTAACCAAATTTTATTGTAATCAAATTTGATTGTAGCAGTTGAAGTTAAGAGATATAAAATTCTGAAGAAGATTTCTGGAGCAATCGAAACTGTAAACTGTTGAAAAGGGTGATAAATAAAACATTGTGTAACAGTTATAAAGTGCTTGGACAATTTTGTATTATATGGTGTATATTACATTTAATTGTTAAAAAATGTCCACTTTACTGTTATAATTACGAATATATGCTTGAGTGACTTCATCCATTTTTGTAAATTTTGTCATGCCCATTTCTATTTATTGATTCTTATCATTCTATTTATGACTCATTAGTAAGCAGAAAATTTAAATTGTTTGTTCTTGGAAGAGCCTATGTTGTCTTTTGGTTGGATTTGCAATCAGATGTATATTAAACATTTTATCAATGTTCACATTTATATCAGCATTTTATTGAATGGTTATTCTGTAAAGGTAAACTAGTATAAAAAGATTTCTTGATTTAAAATATAGAAAGATTGGATCTTCACTTTGAATAATTTAAAAATGGAATTTCAAAATATACTGACACTCTTTAATCATGGATTTGTCTTATTTTTAAGGCATGCTTTCAACAATTTATTTTAAGACTCTCTCTAGATATAGTTATAAATAAATTTGTTTCAAAGAATATTTTTACTTCTGCATTCAAAATCAATATTATATATATTTATTTTTTTGAACAATATAATGTAAGAAAAAGTAAAGAACTACAATTGTGATTATTTGTATTTGGCAAACTGCATAATTAAAATATAGCAATTTCACTTCATATAATTTTTTTTCTCATGTGTCATAGCATCAGCCGGGAAGCAAACACACTAACCCAAGACAACTGCTTATAAAGCAGCTGTCACTGACCTCTCAACCACCAATGCTTGACACTTCACTTCATATTTTTTTTCTCATGTGTCATAGCATCAGCTGGGAAGCGAACCCACTAACCTGAGACAACTGCTTGTAAAGCAGATGTCACTGACTTCTCAACCACCAATGCTTGACCCTTCACTTCATATAATTTTTTTTTCTCATATGTCATAGCATCAGCCAGGAAGTGAACCCACTAACCCGTGACAACTGCTTGTAAAGCAGCTGTCACTGACCTCTCAACCACCAATGTGTGACACTTCATATAATTTTTTTTCTCATGTGTCATAGCATCAGCCGGGAAGCGAACCCACTAACCTGGGACAACTGCTTGTAAAGCAGCTATCACTGACCTCTCAACCACCAATGCTTGACATTTCACTTCATATAATTTTTTTTCTCATGTGTCATAGCATCAGCCGGGAAGCGAACCCACTAACCCGAGACAACTGCTTGTAAAGCCGCTGTCACTGACCTCTCAACCACCAATGCTTGACACTTCACTTCATATAATTTTTTAAAGACAGATTTATTATGAAAGTAAAAGTATGTTTCATTTAACATAAAAATATGATAAAATTATTAGTAGAATTGTAGGTATTTGTATAATAGTCTGGTTCATAATGTAACAGTCAGAATTGTCTATCTCACTAACACACTGCAGAATTCAAACCCCAGACATGAAACTGAACATTCTAGGAGGGGTTGCCTTCTAGATATACTAAGTTTGAATCTAAAGTCCAAATTTCACAGCGCCATCTACGTGACAACGCATCTGATGCCACTACTAGTATAACCTTTGACCGGTGCCTGGTGGTCAGGGAGAAATGAAAGACTCTATAATAAAAAAAGTTTGGATGGCTAATTAACATCTATGGATTTACAAAAGAAATGCAGGAAATATATATATAGACTGAGACAGTGATAGGAATCAAATAAAATAAGAGATCAAATTTAGTTTTAAATAATTTCACAAAATTTATTTATATAAAATATATATATATATATATATAATGCCACTGTCTGCTTATATGAGACAGGGATGCATATTATATAATTGTTGGCATTATATTCCAATAAATGACAAAAGGGTTTTAAAGCAACGTGATATATTCTATTCCTCAGGCTAATAGCATTACGATAATGTGCTTGATGAGATAGGAACATGTGCAAGGTGCTTTGAGCAATTATACAAGTTTAAGAAAATATTTGAAAATTAAGTGTTCTAAAATATTTATTGATTTTGAGAATAGCATGGACTAAAGCTTGCTAAGCAACAAAGTGGGAATGTGATCAAAGCATTTATTTGAGAATAATAATAATAGAGTTGCATTGGGAGGTCAGTATTGCTGATAATGAATTTATTAAAGTTGGAGGGTGTGACACGTTTAAGTCACGGATGCTTTGTAAAATAAATATAAAATAAAACAATATTGAAGATCCGGAATGATTACGGAGGGCATCTCGCTGCTAACCCATAGGAAAGTATTTTTATGAACAGCCGAAACTTAGCGACTGGGTGACGATTGCGTTTAATTCCCAGGTGTGTCATTTGTGGACACACTCTGCCTGGAAACCGCAACAAGCGAAGAGGGACTTGGCCCTGTAAAGAATCCTTGGAAAAGTAAAACAAAGCGGTCTTAACAACCAATTCATTTACCAGTCATACGAGACTAGTGTATATAAAACATACTGAATGAGTTTTACTTGGATTAAGAGAAATGCCTAATCAAATTCCCAGAAATTTATTTAAAAGGGTCCGCACATTCTCGACGTCAATGACGAACTTTGTAATTAAAGTAGAACATGGTAATTAAAATAGGAAAATGCATGCTTGCGGGTTTGAAAAGTAAGTGTAGATTTATATACGCAATCATGCATTAGGGGACACATTTAATCATTGACCTTGCACATATTCTCATATTAGATTAAAATCAATAACATGTAGATTTTAAACTATGTGATTATATTATATATTAAAGAAAAGAATCGCCCTCGAACGAGTGATTTGCAAGATAATAAAATTGGAAAATTATTTAGAAATTTAAAATATGCCTTCATAGCAGCATCTTATTTTCAACAAAAGGAATAACTCACTCTGTCAAAGACGATTCTGACACATTATCATAATAAAATAACAGAAAGCTTAATCGATAGAAAATATTAACCCAAGGATAGAGAGCAAAATGTTGAGTATATTTAAACATGTTAAAGAAATACATAATGAAGTTATGTGAAATATAACAAAAACAATTTAAAATAGCTATAGCATGTTAGTTATCACAAGAGCTCTTGGGATAATTTAGGGTTACCTCTGGAAAAGCATTTTAGGTAGATTGATGGTTGGCAGGTTTTTATATGAGTTAACGGCAAAATCTGGAAATGTTCATATTTTTGGCAGCAGCAGTTCCGGGGTTCCTTGTGCGATAACTTCCGATGGTCTATGGCAGCATATGACTATTCAGGTGAGAAATAGCCTTCTTGCACTTTACTCCATCATGTCAAGATTTACAAATTACTACAATAATTTTGGTTAGAAACATTAGACCTCAGAATGATTTCTCTTAGAAACATTAGAATGGAGAACAAAGGAAAACCCTCCTTTTTATATTAGAAATTAACAATAGAACTGCCCTGGAGCATTACAAAAATATATCAGACTTATCAGCTGTAATTAAATCATCTGAATGTCTAAAGGAATTCAACATTAATTAATTTATTTTGTTAATTTCCCTGTCGACATTCAAATTACAAACTAGATTTAATTACAAATTCCTTTTATTAATTAAAGAAAACCTTAAGTGGACATCTGCTGTTTTTAGATAAACTTATACAACATTTACTGATTAAACTATTGTCCCTCATTTATTTTAACAGAAATATTTGGAATGACTTTTATTAAATTAAACGAAAATTATTTTACTTTTAAATTGCAATATTTGAATCTATTTACTAAACGAATATTTACTAAATGAATTTTATTTTAAATCAAAAATATATTACGACAGTAATATATATTTGTAAATAGATTCAAACAAAATAACTTTAACAATTTATAATTTTGATATGTTTTAAAATGCATATCATAGTGTGTGCACAATTACGACTTATATAACCTACTTTTTAATAAATCAAAATTATGTGAACATATACATAATCTATAATCTTTTATTTATTTGGGAATGAGTTATAGATATAATATGAGCATTGTACTCATGGTTTAAAATTAGGCGGGATTTTTGGTATATAAGCGTATTGCAGACACACTACGATAGATTGGGGTTCAAACTAAGGTATGAGAGTAGGAAATAGGTGAGAAAAGGTGAAACGAAGATCTGCAAAGCAGACCTTACTGTTTCAATATGTCTATCTATCCATTGTTCTATACAACCATCTCAATATTTTATATTACAATAAATAAATAATAGAATAATCAGTTGTTTGTAAGGTCTTATGATGTTCAAGCATCAAAAATAACAGATTTATCTATGATGTGAGGATTTTTAGCTTATTAAAATTATTAATTAGAATAGTTGCAATGGTGTAATATCTAATAAATTGCATATATTAACAGTACAATTATAAATTAAATATATATATAATATATATTATAGATTTGATGATATGCAACCAGTATATAATTGTTCATTTACTATCATTAATTTTTTATTCAAATGCAAATAATTAAACAAATCTATATTAGATATAATAGATAAATAAGGCATTTACAAATAGATCAGAGTAAACTTCTCTCCAGAATTATTTTTAAAATAACAATGAAGGAAAAGACATTGCCAGGCAATCAATTGCCATTTGATGAGGATTTTTATAGAATTTTTTTCATTATTTTATGCTTTATTGAGTTTTATTCTATTTTAGAAAATCAATTATTGACCAATATTTGGATTAGCAATGGATTATTTACTTGAAAATAATTCTAAACTGACACATAAAACCTCATCTATCAGAAATAAATATCCAAATAAAACTTCAAATTGTGAACTTGTGTGTTGTATGTCTTATTTACTACTATGATTATTATTTTTACTACACTGCACATGTATGCAGCCACTCATAAATGAGTGTGATGTTTCAAATCCAAGAAAAGAAAAAAAAACAGTTCTAGAAATGAGTTTTGCAATAACTATACAAACCCATCTGTAAACCACGAATACATTCATGTATAGAATATGCTAATTAGTATCCTAATTGTATGATATTTTTGATTCTTCTGAAATACTTCAACACCAAGACTAATTGTAGGTTTCCAATATATTCTATTCTCTGACATATTTTTTAAAATGTTTTTGAGATAACATAGATGGGTCTACCTATTCTACAAAAACCATGCTCAAATTCAGCACAAAACACTTTTTTAGAAAGTCTTACATTCTTCATTCATTGTACATGTCCAACCCAATAAAGTTATTTTACGATAGTGAACTCTACATTATCACATCTAGCAATTTTGAAAACATATGGATTGTTTTTATGGTATTGACAAAGTATTTAAAAAATTTTATGGAGTATTCTTAAATGAAACTTTTCTAATGTCCTTATACTGTAGTGATAGAATGTTCAAGTCTAAAATAAAATAGGTTAAAAAAAACAATTCTGTTCAAGACTAAAATAAAATAGGTTAAAAAAACAATTCTGTTCAAGTCTAAAATAAAATAGATTAAAAAAACAACTCTGTATACAGCTTTACAGTAGTTATTTTCTTCTAATAAAATACCATTAAAACTTGTTAAAAAAGCCACCAACATATTTGAGTCTCTGTTGTACCTTAACATCCAAGTTTATAAAATTACCAAAATATTTAAATTGGTTTACAAATTCGAGATGATAAGCATCCAAGCTTAAAGATGATGAGAATTTTTTTTCCATCACTGGTTGAAAAGAACTTGAATTTTTGACCATTAATTATTAAACCAGTCTTTAAATATTGCGTTCAAAACATTAACTGCACATATATATATATATTACTTTCTATGTTAATTATTTACTTTATTTCTCTGATAACCGTTCAAAATTAATATAAACTATAGCTAATGTCTGTAGACAGACAATGGTCCATAAAACAGGATATTTATTAGTACAAAATTGCTTTTTATTTTTTATATGTGTATTCGTTTCGGTTAAAGCAATATTGAAGAACTCAATATAATTTATTTTTTTTGTCTTTTTTATGGATTATAATAATTATAATGTAGTTAGTAATAATTCAAGACATATTTATTTAATAATTAATTTTCTGGGAGACCAGTTTGATCGCCATTGTCATAAAAAATCAAAGTTTAAATTAACTTAAATTTTAATTATAATTTTTATTCGAGCATTGCCCAAATATTTTGTTCATTAGCAACTTACACTATATTTCGGGTCGTTCTATAGCATCAAATTGCATTTTACGAAGAGGATGAACTTTGAATCCATGTGGATAAAGCCTAATAAGTTATCTGACTATCATCGCAGTAACTCAGCGTTCTTACAACTTGCATTTTAGTATTCTACACAAATTATTATTATATATATAATTTTATTTTTAAATAAAATGATATAAATAGTCATGATAGATATGTGGGTATTGTTCATTGTTTTAACAAGTATGTTCGTTTTTATATCCTATCTTTCTTTTTTTTTTTCACGTCATTAACTATTGATATTTAATGAGTAAAGAAAGAAACGTTCAATGTTAATCAAATGAATATTAAATTATTTTCAGAAATAAAAGGAAATGATTGCAATAGCTATTCTGTTTGAAAGTAATTTTTCTTCTCTGCATGTTGAGAGATATCTTTTACAATGTTGATCAATTCTCTTCTTATCTGGACATAATGAGATATGTCACGGGTAATGGTAAGCGGTCACTAGTTTTTACATGAAAGTTCCCACGCCACTAGGCAGAAGTTTGACCCTCCTTCAGCTATCACAAGTTTAGAAAACTTGCCATTAGTCTGTCACCTTTCATATTGTCCACTCATTTATTTTTCACAGCTATGACATATTACTGTCAACTGTCGCCTTTAAGTGACCATATCCACTATACATTTTAACTTTTTTTTTCCCAATCACTGACTATTAAAAGATCTTTACACTATTGGTCAACAGGAGGTCTTTTTCAAATACTGAATTGGAGCAGAAGTAAAAAGCCTTCTAAGATTCTTTTTTTAGTACAACTTCACTCGCTCTTTCAGTCATGTGACTAAAAGAGAAAAAGTGAGGTGAATACTAGTGGTATTTAATTAAATGAAACCAACCTAAAGGTTAAATTGGACAGGTAATTTATAACAGAGAGAGAAGGCCAAGACAATTTATTTTAATTAGCTGGTAATAACTTTCAACATAATGTATATATTTCATTATCACATGACTTAATTAAGACGCGTCAAACTCACAATACAAATCAAAACTTTAATTTGAAAATTTATTTATTGTAGTTAATTAAATTATTGGGTTTCATTATTAATAAAATATACTTTTTCATGTCATGAAATTAGTTTATATTGTTATACAAAATTTAATTTAAGTTATTGGATAGTGAAATATAATTCGGTACTACTATTTTTATAATTAGAGGGTGTCATGATGTTGTAGCTAAAAGCTTTCTTCTGTTAATCTTATGATCCGAGATTCGAATACAGTAAACAATTTTAAAGTTTTTATGTAGTCGATTTATAACCATCTTAGCTAATCATTCTATTATAGACTCTATATCTAATTATTTTGTTAGATAAAAGAACGAAGTTAATCTGGATTGATTGCTAGTTATCATGAATAAAGTACCGTAATAGGATATTATTTCTCAGTTTATAAAAAGTTTGATTATCGGAAGTAACAGAGACTGGGCTACCACTGAGCTACAACATGCTATATTGACTTTGACGCACAAAAATATTTATTATTGTAAATTGCACTTATATTAGCAATTCGTAATATCAATAAACATTATCAGCATACATCAGCCCACATATATAAAATACATAGATTTTTTTCAATACTTTGACTCGTTAATTTTTTTTTTTTTTTTTTGGCTACAAAGATATAGCAATTATATCTTCCAATTTTTTTTTTTTTTAAGTGTCATAGCATCGGCCGGGACGCGAACCCGCAACCCGGGCAACTGCCTGCAAGAGCAAGGCAGTCGCGCTGACATCTCGACCACCAATACAAGACTATCTTCCAATTTTGCATTAAGTTTTCTTGAGCTTAAAACAGTAGTAACTCTCTCCATATAATAGTAATCAATGGATGCTAGAAGATTTAAACATACTGGATGAGTAAGTACTAGATAATGATTTTGATGCACAAATCTTCTAGCATCCATTGATTATTATAAATTTGCACTGTGTGGCATACTGTATGGAAAGAATTGCTATGGGTTTAACAGTTTGTAAAAGCAGAAGAAATCATGATCAATTGATATTTTTTTTAGTGTGGTGAAGATGAAATAAATTTTAGGGATTATTTGCTGTAATTGCTCAAAGTCTGATATTAAATTCCAAATAAAAATGATAGATTGTTCTCAAGTACCTAATTTATAATCAAGCTGACTGACTATACGCATGTGTGTGCAGAATTTTTAGTTATGTGGAAAAGTTATCTTCATCTTCAGTGTCCATTCTCAAATGAATATGGTCATTCTAAGTTTAGATGAATAATGTAACATTACAGAAAGCAAAAAAAAGTAAAGGTAGATTTGCTATGTGTTTAATTAAAATACATGTGATTGCCAAAAACACCACCTTATAGTTTCAGTTAGGGCATAGGAATGGCCAATGGCATAAAAAGCTCATGATAATTAGATCTTATATTAATCAAGTATTTGAAGATAGATGCTAAACTAAATATCTGCACTGTATAATACCAAATGTATAAATGATAAAGATGTACCGGATGATTGGAAGAATGCAGTAATAATATTAATTTTAAAAAGGTGATAAAGAAGATATTAGAAATTACAGATCTATCAGCCTTTTATCAGTTTTATATAAAATTTTTACCAAGATAATTACAACTCGTCTACAGAGAACATTGGATTTCCACCAACTAAGAGAACAAGCTGGATTTAAAAGTGGTTTTAGTATATAGTAGATCATATCCAGATGTTGAGAGAAGTTATAGAAGGGACAAATGAATATGAGTTGTCATTATGTTTTGGATTTGTAGATTATAAAAAGGCATTTGATTCTATAAACATTTCTTCAGTGATTAAAGCATTAGATCATCAAGGTATAGATCCAGGATATTGTCATATTTTGAAGAATATTTATAAAAATGCAACAGCAACAATTAGATTACATAATGATACTGGGAAAGTCAACATTGAGAACGGTGTAAGACAAGGTGACTCCATATCTCCAAAACTTTTTACAGCAGTGCTGCAAGAAGTATTTTGTGGATTAAAATGGGAAACTAAAGGAGTGAAAGTAAATGGAGATTATTTAAGTCATTTAGATTTTGGAATGATGTAGTTGTTTTTGCAAATAATGCTTCAGAGCTGCAGGATAAGTTGCAGGAATTATCAGATGAAAGTAGGAAAGTAGGACTAAAGATAAATGTTCAAAAAACTAAAGTAATGTTTAATCAATTTGTTCAAAATATGAAAATAAAGATTGATTATGATGAATTAGAAGAAGTTAACAGTTACAAATACCTTGGTCAGATTATTAATACAGATGGAAACATAATGGAAGAAATTAATCATAGAATTAAACTTCATTGGAGTGCTTTTGGTAGAAATAACTTGATACTAAAAGGAAATATGCCTATGTGTTTGAAAAGGAAGGTTTTTAACAAATGTGTTTTACCAGTTCTTGCTTATGAATCTGAGACTTGGACACTTAATAGAAGAGCAATACAGAGACTTCAAACCACTCAAAGAAGTATGGAGAGATGTATGTTGGGAGTAACATGGAGAGATCGAAAACGCAATGTATGGGTAAGAGAACAAACAGGTGTTACTGACCTCATTGAAAAAATTAAAAGATTGAAGTGGAGTTGGGCTGGTCATATTGCTAAAAGAGATGATAATAGATGAACAATTGAAATTTTAAACTGGATTCCAAGAGATTGTAAAAGACCCAGAAAGAGACCACATGTGAGATGGATGGATGAAATAAGAAAGTGTGCAGGGGTGATGTGGAGAAGAGAAGCTGAAGATCAGAGAAGATGGATTAAACTTGGAGAGACCTTCATCCTGCAGTGGATTGATAATGGTTGATAATGATGATGATAATGATGATAATCAATCAAATGTATGGTAACTAGAATTTTTTGCACCTTGTACAAAATTTCAAAAACAGACATTTTAAATATTATAATATATACCTTAATACTTTTTCAATATATATAAAATAAATTTTACTCTAGAACCCAAAACCCACATGTACTGATTAGTTTGCTTCACAATAGCTGCACTACCAGTTATGCATTAACTTAATATTTAAAAATGACTGAAATATGGTATAACTTATTCTTACCTTTCTTTACTAAATTTAAATTATATATAATTTAGAATAGTACTTTTGATCTCTTATGCTCTCATAAATAATATTATATAGTAACATTTTCATATTTGTTCACCCCCCCCCCACCTTTTGATCTTTTCCACATTATACCTAAAAATACCTTTTTTTCTGTTTTAGGGTTCCATTAAAAATAACTGATGATTTTATTGCTCAGGAGTTTATAAAACATTTGAGTATCAGAAATGTAAACTTGGGAAGGATTTATGAATTTTAGCACCAGAGATTGCCTCTTTATTGCTGGACCAATACTCCTATGATAAAGAATTAGTTTTTCTATAATTAACATTTCTAAACAGGAAATGAAGATGCTTGTATCACTGACCTGGAACTAGATTTATATAACTATTTAAGCCCTAAAATGTTTTGAATTTTCCAAGCTTTTATTTTGGACAATAAAATGAAAGTGAAAGGATTTTTACCCAATGCAAAACTGCATTTTTTCCAGCTTTGAACAGCAAGCTTCATCGTTAAAGGAAAATGTCAGAAATTGGTCCAGGATTGGAGATTTAAATGCATGAACACCCATTACTCATTGATTACACACCTTTACTTTTGATTGCATTAGAGATATGCTTTAACATATTTGATTTGTTTAACAAGTAAATTAATAAATCTATTTAAAAGGAAATCAGTTGACAGAAAAAACATCATGATTTTTATGCTATTCTGATCAATAATGGAAGTACTAAAAAAAAACAATACCATGATAAGACTATTATTTTTGAAAGTTTAAAAAAGCAATATATTGAAAAGGCCTTAAGTTGTTACAATCTGATTTCTTTAGACTATTTTATATGTACTAGTTGCTAAGTTACTGTTATCAATTTATTTTTATATGCTTAGTTGTATTTTAAAATAATTATTTTTAACTTTGTGTTTCTGCAAGTATATATGTGAATAATTTTAATTGTTTAACAAATAATTATTAGCTTTAAAAATTCATGTTGGTCATGCTTTTTTATTTAGCAACTTTCATTTTCAAATACTCATTTTAGAACTTATCAGTTAAGAGAATATTTATATAAGTGAAATACAGGCTTATTATATACATGTATCAATATATATATATATATATATATATATATATGATAGTATATATATATATATATATATATATATATATATATATGGTATATGAGCACAGACTTTCACACTACCCATCCCTCTCCACTCTATCTCATAATACTAATACACTTGAACACATATATGTTGAAAAGATAAATAATAACCAGTATACATATTTCATGCTAAACCTGCAATCATCAGTTGATCCAGATTATCAGCTCTACACATATTTGCAATAAGTGCTCAGATATGTATTGAGATAGCCAATATTCATACTTTAATGGACAGGCTTCAATCCACTCCACACTCCAACTTTTCAACTGTCCATTCCATCATCAGATTTTCAATTGGATGCATAGTTGAGAAGTTGGAGTGTGGAGTGGATTGAAGCCTGTCCATTAAAGTATGAAGATTATCTCAATATATATCTGAGCACTTATTGCATATATGTATAAATATGATAATCTGGACCAACTGATTATTACTGGTTTAGCATGAAATTTGTATATTGGTGATTATTTATCTCTTCAACATATATGCGTTCAAGTGTATCAGTGTTATGAGATAGAGTGGAGAGTGGTGAGTAGTGTAAAAGTCTGTGAGTATATATATATATATATATATATATACATATATATATATATATATATATATATATATATATATATATATATATATATATATATATATTAGAGAGACTGTATAACCACTGAGCAAAATTCCAGAATGTTCTGTAAATTGGGAATCCTAGTATTTGAAATTGGTTTATTCAGCATGGCACTATGATAAAAACATAAAATGCATGTTTTTTAATTAAATTATTGATGAGTGAAAAAAATTATTTCAAAATACTAATGTTGATTTTGAGAAGGTGGTTGGACAATATAACCTGTTTTAGGTTCAATCATCTCCATTATTATCTACTTTAGACATGACCATGAAATTTGCACTTGCATAGTCATATTTAAAAGTGGCCCCTTCAGGTTAGCAGTACAATAAAATGGCTTTCCAAAGTGTGGCTGGATTAATTTATTATGTTTCCAATTATGTCTAGTCTATGATATTTATATAATCTTGATAACAGATTTGTAGATTATAAAAAAGTATTTGATTTTATAGGCAGTTCTATCATGATTAAAGCTTTTAACTATCAAGATATAGAACCAGAATATTGTTATATCCTGAAGATTACTTGTCAAAAACATTTATATAACTAAAGTAACAAATTTGTAAATTATGAAAAAACATTTGATTTTATAATTAGTTCTGTCATAATTAAAGCTTCTAACTATCAATACATAGTATCAGAATGTTGTCATAATCTGAAGAATATTTATCAACATGTGACAGCAGTGATTAGATTACATGCTAATATTAAGAAGATTATCATCAATAAGATTATATGACAGAGTGATTCCCAATTTCCAAAAGTTTTTACAGCAATTTTACAAAATATTTTGTGAATTAAAAATTAAAAGCTATGGAAATAAAAAAATATATGGAGATTATTTCATCTAGTTTTTGTAGATTCTGAGCTTCAGGAAATATTGCAAGAGTTGTCAGATGAAAATAAAAAGTAGGGATAAATATAAATACTAAGAAGAGTAATATTCAGTGAATATTCTCAGAATAAAAAAATAAAAATTGTAATCATAAATTAGAAAATATTAAAAACTACAAAGTACTTTGATCAGATTAGTAAGATAAATGAAAATGGATAAAATTAATCATTGAATTAATTAAACTTGTATGAAGAGATTTTGATAGAAATAATTAAAATGCCTATGGATTTGAAAAATGTTTTAATAGATTTGTCTTACAAGTTCTTATTTATTGATTGAGACTTGGCTACAATACAGAGATGTTATACATCTTAACAAACTATGGAGAGAGGTATGTTGATAATAATAAAAAGGATTTAAATGCAAATTAGTTGGGTGAAAAAACATATATGGACTGGGTATATTTCTAAAAAAAATTATAGTAAATGGACTGTTGAAGTCTTAAACTAGATCATAAAAGATTGCAAAAGACCTAGAAAAAGATTACATGTGGTCTTGCATTGGTGGTCAAGAGATTACATGTGAGATAGAGACATAAAATAAAAAAGATTTTTGTATGATAAGAAGATAAGAAGAAGAGAAGCTATTGATAAGATCTAAAAACTGGATTCAACTTCATTCTGCACTGTATTAATGATGATGATGATGATGAATAAACTAAAAATATAGTTGAGTTTGCTTAAAATGAATCTAAAAAATACTTCTACTGGATTGGATATTTTCAGTTTATGTCTTCTAATCAATTCTTTATTTGCTTACATTATATTTGAAATATATTTACAATATACATACATAAATCCCATTAAATTATTTATATTATCATCTAAATTCCCATGAAAATATTATAACTATTGCTTATAACTCTTTATGGGAAAGTATTCTTTAAGGGTGAAAATATTTAACAAATTGTTGACGTATTTTCTATCCTTGCATTTATTAGATATTAATGTTTATTTCATTTCTCTTATATAATCTATTATCTATCTTTTGGAGATTGAACTAATTCAAATCTAAGCTGGCATATGTCTATTTTTTTATTACTTCAATAATCTAGGTTCCTATTGCAAAAATAAAATGTAAGATGCTGAATTGCATGCAGACTTAGTCCATGATAATGATTAAAGGCAATAAAATATAAATAAACCATATAAGAAAATGGAGTGAGTTAAAAAAATAGGATTATAAATAGAAATAAGAAAATAGGTAAATATATAAAATATAAAGGGAATAAATTGTAGTAACTGATGATTTCATCATAAACAGAGGCAGTAGTTAAGATAATTGAATAAAAGTCATGAAATAAGAAAAATAATAGAGCAATTGAATAATTATGTTGAAGCAATTATCACTGACAATGAGAGGAATCATAAAGAATGGTGAACTACCTCCTACTGAATAAAATTGTAGTGCAAAAGTAAATAAATTAAATAGAAGAGAACAAATGTTTTCAAGATCAAAGATAAAAGTGAAAGTATAACAACTTAAAATGTAAAAGATAAAAGAATTTATTATTGAGAATAGGGACATCAGTAATCATCCTTGAGCCTTCATCATGCCATGGCACTTTAAAAATATTAATTATTTTGCTGCATAAATAAAGCTATCTTCTTAAGAGATCCTTGAGACAATAATCAGAGAAGTAGTTTGCAAATTGATGATAATTTCAAAAGATAATTAATACCAACATTAAAAGCAATTTTCATAATCTTCAGAAATACAAATGCATGATTTGATTATCATCGTCATGCTTAATAATCCATTTAAATTAATAATATTTATGATTTTTAATATATTTACAATAAAATCTTTCATTAAGAAAATAATTGCTTCAATAGCTTGATAATTCATTTGAAGTGAATTACCTTTATAGATGAGATCATTTTTCATTTCCATATATATATTGACTGCTTTCTGATGATTATATATATATATATATATATATATATATATATATATATATATATATATATATATATATATATATATATCATCAACCATTATCAATCCACTGCAGGATGAAGGTCTTTCCAAATTCAATCCATTTTTTCCTATCTTTAGCTTTTCTTCTCCACATCACCCCTGCACACTTTCTTATTTCATCCATCCATCTCACCTGTGGTCTCTATCTGGGTTTTTTACAATCTCTTGGAATCCATTTAAAATTTTAATTGTCCATCTATTATCATCTCTTTTAGCAATATGTCCAGCCCAACTCCAATTCAGTCTTTTAATTTTTCAATGAGATCAGTAACACCTGTTTGTTCTCTTACCCATACATTGCATTTTCGATCTCTTCTTGTTACTCCCAACATGCATCTCTCCATACTTTTTTGAATGGTCTGAAGTCTCTGTATTGCTCTTCTATTAAGTGTCCAAGTCTCAGATCCAGAAGTAAGAACTGGCAAAACACATTTATTAAAAACCTTCCTTTTCAAACATTCAGTATCAAGTTATTTCTATCAAAAGCACTCCAACCAAGTTTAATTCTATGATTAATTTCATCCATTAAGTTTATATCTGTATTAATATATATATATATTGCAAGGTGACACTTTACATACTACCAAAAATCCACACACCTGCATCCACAACAATAAAAAACAATTTAGTTCACAACCTAAACATTAAAACAAATATCCTAGCAATACCCATTCTACTTAACACTAATCAATGATTACACATTTAAATAAACTAAAAGCATATTATTAATTACGTATTAATAATTTCGCTTCAATTCGTCGTTCAAAATTATATTCCTAACAATACTGACTAAATAAAAAATAAAAAAAGGTCAAACTTTAAAACGCAAGCAAACCATTCACCAAAATCAAAAGAAAGTAATAACAATTAAATTGTTTCTTGTTTATTAATTCATTACAGAAACCAAGTATGTATTAAAATGACGTCAATAATTAAAATAAAATATGAACTCAAATTACTACATTAAAATAATAAAATATAAAACAAAATGCAACAACCTCATTCTGAAAAACAGAATAATATAAAAACGAATGACTTTCTTCTTCCGGGATTTGAAAAAAACATTGTCTATTCAACATACCTTTTGAAAAAATATAACTTCATCTCATCACTCAAGACTATAGAATAAAATCTGTTAAAAATATATCCCTAAAGAAGAAAATAATAGCAGAAAAAACTTGAATCAATATGGATAAATTACATGTTTTGTAATATTTTTCTTTACAAATCTTGGAAGCATTTTACTCATAATAGTCAGATAATTTTAAAAATAGAAAACCATTATTAATTCTATAAAACCAAAAACTTTGAGGAAATTCACCAACAGAGATACACAGTTATGTCTGGCTAAAATAGAGAAGGCATTGTAGTGATGAAACTGTATGTCACATAACCATAAGTGTTAAAATTGAGTTTCAAGTAAAATCAGTATATACCCATTCATGCTGAATAAGATTTCAAAATTGTGCTATAATAAACCAAGAAAACTACTTAGATTGGAATGAAGATTGTCAATGAAAAAATGCAAATAGTAATCATGAACACTAAAATGGCATTCAAACATGGCCCAGTGGATTATAAATCAAAATGAATGAAGGAATGAATAGCTTTCCTAAAGTAGAATTCCTTTGACATTTGTCAACAACAACTGCTGCCTATTGGAACATTGAGTTGACTACACTGGATTAATATTAAATATGTATTTTTTTTTATTTTGACAATAGTTAAATGTTATCCAACTATAATTCAGATTCCTATAGAAAGATAGACCATAAATATTATTGTTTTCAATTTAGTAATAAAATATAGGCATATAGAAAGATAGACCATAAATATTATTGTTTTCAATTTAGTAATAAAATATAGGCATAGATATTTCAAGTTTGCTTGATAATTACCTTGCCCATTTATAGATGAAAAGGTAATATTTTATTTTTTATGTAATATTAAATACTATGCAATGATAAATTTTAAATGTTTGTTCCAGTTAACTAATCTATTAGATTGTCTTTCATTCAGGATACATGACTAAATCATTTGTATGATAGACTTTCCTATCATATATTATCATATCATTAGAAAAAGTCTCCCAAAACATAAAGTAATTCTCATAATAAAAAAAAAAAAAGAATCAAAAACTAATGATAGGAAAATCGGTAAACTGAGATATAAAATCACTTGGATGAATGTTTAAGTTTATTTTGTTGTAAAATTTGGTTAATGAATTATTATTCTTCATGGGGTAAAATGAGATTGGATCATCAGATATTATCATGAGTTAATTATATAAAACATATTTCATGTTAAAATACAATAATGAACAAAATTTGTTTATGTTAATGATTTTATTAAATATTTAATATCAAAATCGAAGTTGTTGCCAACTTCTTTATTTATCTACTACCCACTTTATCACATCACATGTAGCTATTTTGCATATTTAACATGATACAATCGTACTCTGAAATAGGATATATGCATATTCATCCTGAGTTTGAATACCATGGCATAACATGAGTCAAGTAGAGGGAAAATAGAAGAAGGTATACAAAATCGAATTTTATTTCATCTAATCATTATTGCTTGCATGATTAACTCGACAGAGTTAAATTAAATGAATGATCATAATTAGATATACCTCTCATTGAGAAATAAATTGTTCTGTTACAATATATATATATAACCAGATAAAATAAATATAACAATCAAAATATTTTGGAATAAACTCTATAATATTTAATATACCAATATAAAAAAGTCAATAAGAGCTTTAGCAAGTTTACAGCAATGTATGCTGTCCTAAGTAGCATTTAAGAATTAAAATTTAAACAAAAATAATCACATTAAAATCATACAACACTAATATTCCCAGGAGAAAGGCCAGCATTTTATAACTTATGTATATTCACACAATTATATTGCTTATTTATTTCATATTTATTATATTTATAAAATATGATTGATTTTTTTTTCAAATCATTTTCCACATGTAAAACAAAAATATTATTAAAGCAGAACCATTACAAATAACTGAATGTTTAAATTTTAACTGTTAAATACTACTCCGGATGGCATATACACTGCCATAAGCTGGCTACAGCTATTATTGATTTTTTTATATTGGTATATAGAATATCTTAGAGTTTATTCAAGAGGTTTTGATTATATATATACATTTCATTTTAAATTGCAACAAAAAATCATATAAAACAGCTAATATAAGTATTTATTAATCATACATAAAAAGCCTTTTATATTATATATAAATATTAGCTTTAAGGTAAAAATAGTATTATGTAAATTAATACGCTTTCAATTATTACAAGTGCATTCATTTTTAGATAATATATTTTAGCTGAAGATAGTTACATTTAGTTTTGCCCAAAGCATTCTATTATAGAACCCAACATATTGTTATTATATTTCTTATGAATAATTTAAGAAATATTATTAGATATTGAACAAAATCAAAATAAATAACAATATTGTAATTATAAATTTATTAAACGCACATTGATTACGTAAGTAATATTTACTGAGGCTATAACTTCGATAATATGCGTATAAAATGCGATAGTAGGGACCTCTACAGGTATTTTAACTACAAGCTTGTGGTTAAATCGCATTTTCGAGGTTATAGCCTCAGTAAATATTACTTAAATAACAATATTATAAAGTATTAGTTACTAAAAGATTGTGTGAACACTATAAAAATGGATTATTTTAAACTAAAAAAAAACTTCTAACAAAATGTAAGTAAATATTTTAGATAAAAATGGCTACCTTTGCAATAAATGAAAGCACATACTATGAGGTTTGCTTGCATAATACTGACATTAATTTAAATTTATTATGTACACTATAAGAAGAAAAACATTAATATCTATACAGATGGGCCAAAAATAACTGGCATTTTGTAATAAAAAATAGTATATTTATTTTTAGGTGTTGCAAATTGAATCACTTGAGAAAGTATATCCTACTTAATGCAATGCCCCAGTCTAAACCTGTTTATCACTTTTCTAAGAAGTCCAAAAACACTTTCAAAGTGATGCATTTTAACAATTTTGTCATCCCCCCACCCCCAGTTCTAAGTCCACAAAGAAAAACAAGACATTTTTTTATTCAAGAGATTAAAAAAAATACATGGAGTGAGATCAAGAAAATTTGGGTGATAGATAACTGGTTCCTGCTAAATTTAATTAGAAAATGTTTCACATGCAAGATTTTGAGAGATGACACTGTTGAGGTGGAGTTTGTACTCTTTTCTTTGCAACAAAATGGGATGTTTATATTTTACCACATCATGTAAATGTTTCAGAACTTGCAGATAAGAGGTCTGACCATTATGAAGTAAATCTGAGAGAAAAATGCTAGTTGTGTCAAAAAAAAAATCAGCATTAATTCCAACATTTCAGCCATTATAAAAAAAATTAATAAATATGCAAAACACACTTTAGACAAAAATGTACTACATGTCTCCATAATTTTGTACAGGAATAACATTTGGCAGATAGATGCAGAGAGGTTTCTGCAAGAAGTATGTAACAGCAAAAGTATATACTGCACTAAGCATGCATACCAGAAAATGATTGTTTATTTTTGGGTCCTCCCTTGTATGTGTGTAATTAATTAAACACTCAGATATTTATAATTTATCTTAGACATACATCAAAATAGATTTAAATTTACATGCATAACACACCAATTATCCTGAACTTGTTAAATAGAAGTCTTCCTCAAATTATGCATGAAAATTCTCACACTTTCATATGATGATATGACATGAAAAAACATAGCCTCTTTTTAAACTGTTAGAAGTTTCTGAATATAATCCACAGCCAAGTTAAACATTTCATTCTCCTGAAACCATTGTACATTATAAACTTATCTACTTTTTACTCTTTATTACAAAATTATTTTTTCTGCTTTGATTTATTTTATTTTATTATTCTATTACATTTTGATAAAACTTATTTGACTCACTTTTGTTATTAAGATCTAAATAAATAATAACAAATCTCTACTTTTTCACTCCAAATTACAGTTATTGTTAATTTTTACCTGACAGTGAACAAAGAAACTCAGTCAGAAGACGTATTAATTTTACAGTTTTTATTAATGGTTTTTGTTTCATTTACATATGATTACAATATCTGTCATACAGTTTGTGCAAAGCAATTGCAAGATGTTTTAAAAGATATATATACATATATTTACTATTTTTAAAATGCATTTTTATCTTAAATACTTATACTCACATATAATCAGAACAATCACGTTTTCCTTTCATGTTCAAAAAGTCAGACGCTGATTATACTCAAGACTGTACTGTTTGAAATAGGCTGGAAGAAATGGTAAATGAATAGTATCACAGTTATTTGTACCTTTGCAAAGTAGATTGTGAGCTAGCTATGTTTTAAAATACCCAACATGTATTTTTGAGTACTATGTGATATGATGCAAGATAATTTAATTCATATTTAACTTCTTCTTTGTTGAAGTCAGAAATATAAGTATACAATTTTCTGAATCCTGTCAACAAAATTCAAATTGCTGCTAAAAATTCTATCCAACCATTTTTTCTTTTTCAGTTATTTATCATGTTATACCACTCCATAACATTATTCTAGTGTTGTTTAAATTCAACACATAAATTAATAATTTAACATTTTTAATGTTAGTATTAATACAAAATCTAGTACTATCTTTAAGGATTTAAAAGTTGGCTAAATCGTTTTTTCAATGTCCCAGTACTAGTCTTAATTAGTCATTTTTCTTAGTTCTTATGAATCTGAGTTAACTACTGAAAGACAATCCAGTAGTGAATTAAGATTTTCAAGACTGTTAGTACCTGAAAAAAATAAGATAAAGAAAGGAATAGTAAACACAACCCACTCTTTTCATTGTTCAAAGTCTGAATCAAAACAAAAACTCTTTTCACTCTACCATCTCATTTTTTAATCACGATTTAACCCATTCTGGTTCTGTGAGCCAATTTTTTATCTTTTGAAATTACAGCTGTGACTTTCTAACTTACCTTTGCTGATTCTTTCAATGGCCTGGTGCTTTTACCTCTCTAAAACTCTCAGATTGACGGTCAGTACCCCGCCCCCTTGACTATTACGCGCAATTGACTAATCTTCCCGATGACATTTTTAGGAACCAAAAATAAAATAGAAAGTGAAAGAATTTATTCATTGTATTAAAAATGTGAGATATCATTGTCAAGCATTGGTGCTCGAGAGGTCAGCGACAGCCGCTTTACAAGCAGTTGTCCCGGGTTAGCGGGTTCGCTTCCCGGCTGATGCTATGACACATGAGGAAAAAAAGTGAGATATCATTATAGTATCTTATATAAATATATAGCAAGGGATACAGATAATTGAAAAATAGCATCTTAAATCACTTATTTAAAAGCGGTTAAATATTTTGTCATTTATAATGAATAATATACTTTTATTTTTTGTAAAATAAAAATTCTAAGATCTTTTTTTTTTTAAAAAAAATATAATTTTTATTTTTCATTTCTACATTTTTTCTAAAATTACAATTTGGATTAAATCCAAGATATGCAGAAAGCTTATCAAATCAGGTATGTGAATTAGTTGTCTGCAAAATGCACAAGACAAACACAATTATAATAGAGAAAATATGGAGAGTAAATATTTCAAACATTAGAAACTAATAACTTCGTGTTTACTTAGGAATAAAAAGTAATAATCATTTACTGTTATTATAATGTGATGACATTAAAATCAGAATCTGAAATAGTGCATTTAAATGAAGAAAATAATAATAATAAGAATTCAAATGGATTTAAAAACAAATATAAAATAAAAAGTGTGTTTCTTAAAATCAACTTTATCTCAAGGGCAAATTGAATCGATAATTACAAATGCTTGTCAAATTATATATAAAAAATAGATTTATTTTTCAGAAAAATGTTTTAAAATTATAAAAAAATCTCGCATTTTAGTTAGCAACTATATATAATAAAAAGTGAACAAAGTATAAATCAGCCTATAAATAGACCTCAGCTTGGTAAATATTTTCCCATCATCTTCTCTCTCACAAAATAAAAACAGTGAATATGTTCTTATCAAATATGCTATCTGCCAGTTTATGAAGAATTTAATTGTTTTCTATTTTAATTTCACTTTTAATAAAGAATATTAACATTTTGATTAACAATTAGATGACTATATGGATAGCAAAAACAAGCAAAACTCTCCATATATATTGCCACTCAGTGTAGTAATCAATGGATGTCAGAAGACTTGTGCATAAAATCCCCATCTAGTGCCTACTCATCCAATATCCCCAGACTAGTTTCTGGCTTGTGGCCTTCATCAGTGAGGAGCCTTGGATCTACTAGTATTGCACCTAGGTCTTAAAAAGTGGTGATCATATGATCTATATGGATATCCATAGAATAGATATTTGAAAGAAATTTTATTTGAAACCTGCTTTAAATTTGAAATGTAATGATGTATATATCAAGATAATGCACTATTCATTATATCATAAGAACCTTTATATATATATATATATATATAAAGGTTCTTATGATATAATGAATAGTGCATAAATATAGAAGAATATATACTGTGTAATGTGCTCTTCCGATCTATATATATGTACTATTACACAGTATATATTCTTCTATATTTATTCACATTTATTATAAACTCCATTAAATAATGATTGTTATATGATAATGCAGATTAATTCCCATTTTCTAATTGGTTTCTGGATTTGTCTTTATCAATAGCATTTGGGCTTTAAAACTGGAACAAGTCACTTTTAATATATTTACAATATATGGTATTAATGTAGAGTTCATAATATTCTAATACCATAGATATAATTATGAATAATCTGCATTTTTCTATAATTGTATGTCAGTAAAGACTATAATATATATTATGCATGCACTGTGATAAATTTGTGTTATTTTATGTTGTGTTGTTAGAGGTATTTTGAAGTCTCAAAATGTTGCACTTCTTACATGTTTAATCTTAACCATAGATATTAAAGATCATAAATCCCTGAAATTGAATCAAATATAACATTAATTCTTATTGATGAAGATGAAAGTTCAATTGTTGCATGATTTTATCAAAAAATTAAAAAATAAATCTTACCGTAATCAACATTTAGATTAAAAAATATTTATTTTTTATATCAATATTTAATAAATATTTTCAAAGATTATTTTAACTTTATTATGTCACTTATAAATTTAACTTTTTGGGGATTGATATAGTCAGCTGTTTATATTTATTGTTTTAGAAGGTGTATTACAAATGTGTACTTATAAATATAAAATATATGTTTACAAATGTTTAATTTTTTTGCAGAATAAATCCCCACCCCCTGCCGAATTTCATCAAGAATTGTATTAAAACGTATTTATTTAGAACATATATCACATTTCAATGAACTATGTGTTTGTGATCAAAAATATTTTGTAGCAATTATATTTATACTACTAGAAGCAGTATGTCTCTGCATTTAGAATATATAATACTAATTTTAAAATAAATTGTTTAAAAGTTCATAGATAAATCTTCTTACAACTTTACTATTAAATAACAAATCTGCATAAAGTAACACAATTTATTACATACATCTAAACTCAAGTGGTTTATAAAAAATAATTTCAATTTACATTTGAAGGTGACATAATTATTACAATATTATTTATTTTCTCTCTAAAAAAAAAAAAATAAATAAATGAATAAAACTTACAACTTCTGTATCTTTTTTTTAAAAATGTGTAATTAAAATTATTGATAAAACATGAAAAATGCATTGTCTAAAAATAGCAATGGTCATTTTATGATGCATTACAATTGCAATGAAAGCAATTGCATTATGGATTAAATTTAAAATTAAAAAAATAAATTTTGTTTGTTTTTTAAATTTTTTTACTGAAGTTGAAAAATCAATTTGTTTGTTGATATGTTACTTTGCAAACTTTTGATCTGTTCTAAATTATAACAAAATTTTAAAATTGAGGTTTAATGCATTTAAATTCAATAGAATTGCTTAAAATTTGGTATACAACTAATTAATACTATGCTAACCCATACAGAATGATAATCTTTTTGGTAGTATACATAGTTTCTTAGATAGAAAACAGATAGTGAAGATATATTGAATACTTGGAATATTTTAAATTGAAAAATTATTCTTAGAACTTTCATTTGTTTTAAGTAATACTCATAAGAGGACAGTATACACATTTTTTTCTGTCATAAGAAAGTTTGTTTATAATATAGTTTTGTTAAGCTTTTTAAAAACAATTTTAAAAAAAATTCAAACAATTTTAAACAGAAAAATTACTTACTGGTTTCTTATATATAATTATACATGATATATGACTTTGGTTTTGTTTAATATATGTAATTATGTACACACACTAAATATAATATATACATAAATAGTATACATGCTAACTTACTGCAGAAATATCTAGTGATATATATATATATGTGTGTGTAAAATTGATTTAAAGTAAAATTATATATATTAAGTGAAGTTCATTTACATTATAGTTTTGGTAATCATTTTTTTAAATAAAAATTTCCAATTAAAAGCAAAAATGTCAAACACTTAGCACTTAAAAAATATTTCATATTTTTAATCATTTATATGCCCATATATTAGGTACACATACTAAATAAAATATATATACAAGAGTTATACATATTAACTTATAGTAGAAATTTCTCATGATATATATATATATATATCTTTATTGTTAAAAGGTTGCCTTGACAAACAGTTTCAGATTATTGATTGTTATCTATATTGGGATTGTCTGTTGACTGGTTTCTAATGTTTATATATATATCAATTATAAGTGTCTTGTCTGTTTAAAGTACAAATATTTTTATAATTTTATTTATTGGGTCAATACTAAAAAGTTAAAAATAATATAGATTATTTTTTAATTAAATTCTTTTATTTATCATAAACTGAAAAGAAAAAATAATTGTTTCTTCAACCAAAATTGGGGTTTTAGATTTAACTTGAAATAAAAGCATAGGAAAGAGATTGCAGAAATTAATTAAGTCAATCCATTGTTATAAAAAATAGGGATTTACTTAATTAATCCATCCCCCATGCTTTGATTTCAAGTTAAATCTAAAAACCCCTTTTTTCTGGAATAAACTTTTTTCTTTTTAATGTATAATCAATAAAAGAATTTAATATATAAAAAAATTATCTCCATTATTTAATCATTGATTTTTATTTTTAAAATGTGAATTATTGAAATTATGGTTTATTAATCAACTAATGAAAAAATCAAGTGATGAAGTTTGAAATTCAAATGTGACAGAAATGGAACTGATCCAAGGCACTTACAATCTAGAGTTTCACTAATCCTTCATTAAACTACACAGATTGTAGTGATTATTTGAGAATAAAGATATGAAGGAAAGACTGCATGAGCATAATATCATTTATCCAGCATTTTTATTAGCCTTGTTTTTAGATTTAGTCACTTTCTTAAAAGATATTAATTAAATAAAATTAAATTTTAATTTATAGTTTAACTTTGCTTATAAAATTTTAATTTTATAAACATTTAATTGAGAGAAAGCTGTTTTATATTTATATATTTTTATTGTCTATATAACTTATATAAAAAATTAATTAATTCTTTTTTAGTCATGAATATTTTTTTAATCTTTTAATAAACTTTTAACAGTAACAATTTTTATATGTATAATTCAATTATTAAATATTTAATAATAATAGATGTAATGTTTAATAAAAATAGTTTTCTAAATGAAAAAAATTGAAATTATTCAGACCACAATTTATTAGAGCAGCTTATATTTATATATATATGACCATCTTTTCTACTATATGAATACATCTTTCTTAAAAAATACAAGAGACTTTATCTATTGAGAAAAAATAAGACTAAAAATTAAAAAAAAAATATTCAGACAAAGATTAAAAAAAATTATGCAGACATATTCATGGCAAACAAATATTTATCATGTTAACTAGAAAAATTAAATTATTTCATTCCTCATAGATTCCAGAAAGAAGGTTAGTGTGCTATATAACTTTTAAAATAGTTTATATGAATGCTGTATGTAGATGTTAATGTCTGTAATGTATATGTATATTTATGTATATGTCTGTGTACTTGAAACATATAGCATTCAGTACAGTCTATAGATTTAGATGAATTTAAAGGGAGGGAGCTGTAGGGTGAAATTGAATGTCATTGATATTGTGACTACCTTATATTGTATATATTAAAAGTCTATAATTAGTCAAAATAAAAGTCATAGATCAATTCATAGATCACATGACCCTATCTCTTAAGCTTGTAAGTTATAAACAGTGAGGATTGCCAATTCCTCTACAAGCTTTATGATAAATGCTTAGCCAGAGCCAGCACTTAAAATATCTCTGTCAGGAACCCCTCCCCAAACCCCTGACCATGGTTTCATGCTTTGGCACTCCTCAGAGAGGTGTCAGGGTAGGTTCAGACACTAGATCTAAAAATACCAACCCAAAGCTAAGCACTTAGCTAAAAGTTATCTATTGAGTGGAAAATCTGAAATTTTCAGACATGTACATGTCTTCAAACCCAGCTATCCAACTCAAATAGCTATATGGGGCTGATAGATCTTCAGGCATGCCATATAGTAGTAGTCATAGCAATATAAAAAATTGCATAAGACTTTTTGGCAGAGACTATAAATAGTCAAAATAAAAGTCATAGATCAATTCATAGATCACATGACCCTATCTCTTAAGCTTGTAAGTTATAAACAGTGAGGATTGCCAATTCCTCTACAAGCTTTATAATAAATGCTTAGATATTTTAAGTGCTGGCTCTGGCTAAGCATTTATCATAAAGCTTGTAGAGGAATTGGCAATCCTCACTGTTTATAACTTACAAGCTTAAGAGATAGGGTCATGTGATCTATGAATTGATCTATGACTTTTATTTTGACTATTTATAGTCTCTGCCAAAATGCAATTTTTTATATTGCTATGACTACTACTATATGGCATGGCTGAAGATCTATCAGCCCCATATAGCTATTTGAGTTGGATAGCTGGGTTTGAAGACATGTACATGTCTGAAAATTTCAGATTTTCCACTCAATAGATAACTTTTAGCTAAGTGCTTAGCTTTGGGTTGGTATTTTTAGATCTAGTGTTTGAACCTACCCTGACACCTCTCTGAGAAGTGCCAAAGCACGAAACCATGGTCAGGGGTTTGGGGAGGGGTTCCTGACAGAGATATTTTAAGTGCTGGCTCTGGCTAAGCATTTATCATAAAGCTTGTAGAGGAATTGGCAATCCTCACTGTTTATAAGTCTATAATTGAATACCGTGCTTCTTTTAACTACTTTTATTATATATATATATATTGAAATAATAAATTTAATGGTTTATATATATATATTGAAATAATAAATTTAATGGTTTACATACTATTATGAACAATCCTTAAATCTGCAGAAGTACTTTCGGTTAATTTCTTAAATCTGCCTCAACTGCCATTAAATTAAAAAAAAAAAAAAACCAAAGCAGAAGCAAATGTCATCAATTCAAATCCCATGAATCTCCTATTTTAATGTTAGCAGCTTGTTGATTTATTAAATGCATTTTATTCCTGTTTATAAAAATTGCCTCTTTAATTTTTTTTTTTTTATGGTTTCTCTCTTCATGAAGAATTTTCACATTTTCAAAATCAAATTTAAATTTATATTTACATATTTTTTCATGATCAAAGAAAACTGAAGGAGACATTAAATCACCATTATTTTTACTTTTTACATGCTTATATAACAATTAATGCTCCCTTAATCTCTTCTCAATACTGTACCTAGATTCACCTATATATGATAGCATACAATCACAAAAAATTTGATATATGACATTACTTTTCTGCTTGCCAGGTATGACATCCTTAGAATTATTGACTAATTTACTAATATTTTTTGGAACATAGATTGAAACATTAAACACATTTTTATATATATCCTTAAAAAATTTCACTTGTGAATTTGAAATAAATGGAATAGATATCCATTGTTTTCATTTCCTTTAAATTATTATAACTTTTTTTAAACTGACATAAAGTATTGTTTATTTGTTCCATTTTATAACCAACATCAAGCAATTCCTTGCCAAATATCTCAATATTTTTCAGTTTATCACTTTGGTAATGACATAATTTTTCATTCCAAAACAAAAAAGATCTAAAACTTGCTATCTTATGCTATACATCATTGGTACTTTTGATTTAAGTACCAATGATGCATAAGATGGCAAGTTTTAGATCTTTTTTGTTACGGAATGAAAAATTATATCATTACTAAAATGATAAACTGAAAAATATTGAGATATTTGCCAAGAAATTGCTTGATATTGGTTATAGAATGGAACAAATAAACAATACTTTATGTCAATTTAAAAAAAGTTATAATGATTTAAAGGAAATGAAAATTAATAGTAAACAATAGATATCTATTCCATTTATTTCAAATCCACAAGTGAATTTTTTTAAGGATATATATATAAGAATGTGTTTAATGTTTCATTCTAAGTTCCAAACAAAATTAATAAATTAGTCAATAATTCTAAGTATGTTATACCTGTAAAGCAGAAAAGTAATATCATAAATCAATTTTTTTTGTAATTGTATGCTATCATATATAGGTGAATCTAGGTGCAGTATTGAAAAGAGATTGAGGGACCATGAATTGTTATATAAGCATGTAAAAAGTAAAAATAATGGTGATTTAATGTCTCCTTCAGTTTTTTTTTTTTTTGATCATGAAAAAACATATAAATATAAATTTTATTTTGAAAATGTGAAAATTCTTCTTGAAGGGAGAAATCATAATAAAAGAAAAATTAAAGAGGCAACTTTTATAAACTGGAATAAAATGCATTTAATAAATCGACAAGCTGCTAACATTATAATACAAGATTCATGGGATTTGAATTGATAATGTTTGCTTCTGTTTTGTTTTTTTGTTTTTTAATTTAATGGCAGGTGAGGCAGGTTTAAGAAAATAACCAAAAATACTTCTGTGGATTTAAGGATTGTTCATAATAGTTTGTAAACCATTAAATTTATTATTTCAATTATAATTACAATTTTGTTTTAATTAATGGACATTTTATTTATTTTACATATATATATATATATATGTGTGTGTGTGTGTGTGTTTATAGCAGCTGTATTGTATGTGCATATACAAATATGAATGTTTATATATCTACACATTTTTGATCCATTAGTGATGAATCTTTATGCAAGAATTTGCCATAATAATTGTCATCAATTTATACCTACTATTTTGATATACAATTGATTTTCTACAATGATCTTTAAAAAAAATTTAAACATTTTTATAAAAAAAAACATTTTATAAGATGGATGACATCATATGAAAGTGAATTCATTAAAGCTACAGCAATCAAAGATAAAAGGCAACATTCATGCAAAAAATGTATAACACAGTGCAGAGTTTATACAATGTACAATATTATATTTTCATTATAGAGTTAAAACACAATTAATGTACTTTATAAATTTTTTATCCAGCATCCTTACATAAAAATCAATGCTTTTATTAATAACCTATTCAAAGTAAAGAAGATTTTTATTATTAACAACTACCAAAGCAAAATAAATGCCAGTTTCATTTAGTATAATAAGTAATCAGAAACGTACTTTTTTCACATACAACAACCAAGTATATTAATAATATATTTTAAACTGTATATATTAGTTTAAATATACTCAATCACTTTCATAAGTGAAATGTTATATGAACATTATTTTGTCTTTGGCAAAGCATACGATCATCATAATTGTAAAATACGTTTCAAAATTCTGTTATTTTTAGAAAAAAATTATATCATGCATTATGCAGTTTTTAATCGTCTATATTTAATCAAAGGTTACTAAACATAACTTAAAAAGTATCATTCATTTGTTCAGTTTTAAATTAACAATCTCATAATTTGTTTGTGCCATTTTCAATGTAGTAGATGCTTTTATTTCAATCATAATATAACAAAAACAATAGAGATATAATCATTTAAATTATTAAAGCTACACTAACTTTTATTTAATTTTGCCTCTATTTATATTAAATAAATAAATTTGTGTCCTGTTACTTAAAACAAAACAGCACTGAAAAAAATCAAAGTTTTAATAGTTGGACATTAAAAAATAAAAATGTTTGGTAATATTAAACTAAAATAAATTTTAAAATACATGAAGTTAATTTTTTAAAGAAATTATTTGCCTTATTTTAATTTAATGAAGTGTGATTCAGAAAATATCATTCTCTAAACTACGTAAAAAGTAAAATAACAGGCCATCAAGAAAAAAATTATTGCTATTGAAGTGTATTTTGAATGGTATATTTATCCATAGGTTAATACTTTTTAAAATATATTTTAAAAAATGTTTATTCATTAATTAACACTTTTTCAATGTAAGCTTTATTTTTTTAATGAGTTTTTATATATTTAGAATTTAAGATAGCAAGTTAATTTTTCCCTATTATAATTATTTATTTCTTATGTGGAATTTTAATTTATGAAGTATTTTGGGGAATCAATTGAATTTACTACCTGGAGTAACAGTATATATTACATGGTAAATTTTGTCATTTTATGCTGGCCTAACACCAATGGTGTGAATGCAGAGTGATTATAGTACAGATTTCAGCAACCTTACCGCTTTGTGTTATGTATAATAAGTGGTGCCTTCTATTTTGAATGTTTTATGTGATTTGTTTTTTTTTTTAAATTTATATTTTATCATATTTATATGATATATATTTCTAAAATAAAAATAAAATCTGATACATATTTAAAGAATTTTAAATGTATTTTTAATAGTGTTTAAAAAAAATCATGTTTGTGTGTCCTGTTTGTCAAATTGTAAATTTTCAAAAATTAGAAAAAAAAACCCTAATATATAATTTAAAATATTTATTTTAAAAAGTGAGATTTAATTAATAATTTTTATAATACACATATTCTAATCCCCCCAAAAGTGTTTTTCAAAACATTCATGTCACTTTTTTTTGAGCTTCCATCTATTGACTAAAATTACAAAGTCATTCATTCAGATATTGTAAACAGTAATTTAAAGTGAGTGGTTTATCCTCATGCTTTCATTTTCAGTACTTAAGATTTGCCCATATATAAGCATTTGGGTTGGAAAGAATAAGTGGATTCATTTTATTCTTTCATAAATACTATATTGAAATGGTCAGTTTTATCTATCTGCCCTTTCACTTATTTTATCCGCACATCTATCTATATGCCTGGTTTAAACCCTCTCAGAGTACCCATTTAAACAACATTAAATTACTATATATATGCAGAATTATATATATATGTGAGTGGTATGTCTGTAATTTAATAGTATATGTATAGATTACAGATGTCTTCATTTTATAAATATTTTTAATTTAAGAAATATTTTAGTTTAAATTATTGTTATGTTATTGGTATATATTACAGATATATATTCAATTTATAAATATTTCTAGTTTAAAAAATTCGTTTTATAAATATTTCTAGTTTAAGAAATATTTTAGTTAAATTATTTAGTCAGTTTTATTGCTTTATTATTGAAATCGCATACGTATTATTTCCTGTTAGTTATTCTGCATGTATGGTTATAAAATTAGTTTTCTACTAATTATGAAAGTAACTTTGTCAAAATAACCTTTGATCTTGTAAACAGATTTTAAAGTAGGTCATGCATTGGTCCGAAAATAGCATGGACTTGATTTGGTAAATATAAAATGTTAATAACAAAATAACCAGGAAAACAAAATCTCAATTACTGGTTATAATTAAAAATGTTTTTTTCTAAAATAAATAAATGAGATTTTCTACTGGTTGTAACTATTAAATATGATTTAATTAAAATAAATAAATGAACTTTTCAGCTACATTCAAGCTTGTAAAAATTAACAGGTAGCCAGAGTTTAAAAATTATACATACTTAGTTTTGTTGCCAAGGATCGATCACATATATAATAAGCGAATTGTTAACATAATCTATGCTCATTTTATCTTCAAAATGGTCAAGTAGATGGCCCTAATTCACTGCTTGCCCTTGCAGAATGGAGAACTTTGGTCCAATAAAACCTAATGCTGTATAACCAGCAAAGTAGCCCATGGAAAATCTCTATTAACTTTAAATCATCATCAAAAGTGTCAACTTAATATCCTCCCAAGTGCTCCAGAATTAACTGCAATGAAGACAACTGAATGGTAAATTTTCTCTCAGAGCTCTGTTTATAAACTGTGACTTTCGTTTCTTTCTTTTAAAAGCTAGCTATTTATTAAATCTGCCTTTTCCCAAACACCTTTACTAAAATCTACAAAGAAGATTGTTGAATGCTAAATCTCACCTGATTGTAAAATGCTAAATCTTGCCTGATTGTAAAACTTGAATTCTCTTTTAAAATGTAAAACTCGAATTCTTTTTTAAAATGTAAAACCCTAATAATCTATTTTAAATGTATAATTTCCTGCGGTCTTTTTATGCATATTACTAAATACTATTCAATTTATACTATGATTTTATCATTTTAATATTATATGTATTTAATATGCCAAATGACTCGAAATCGCAAGTATTTGTAAATATAATTTTAGCTTATCGATTTGCAAAGATAATTTCAAATCTTCACTATAATAAATATTAAATAATTGAATTATTATTCTTCATTCTCACTCGTTATTTCGAGATCATATTATTATTTTACTGATTAAGTTTTGGGTATTAATATTTCAATAATCAGTTATCTAGTTAAAGTTGTAGTTTACTTAATTTTAGTTATGAATTATAACTATTTATATATGTAACTCGCACATCATAGGAACTAGCCATAGAGATATTCTCAAAGCATATTTTAATGTTTTATTCATAATCACCTTGCAAATATGCTTTGCCCTTCTTAGATTTATATATGTTGAGACACAGGTGATAATATTAAACTAGGTTACTAATTAATTTAGTCCCTAAATAGTATATTTGAAATACTAAATTTGAGAACTGGATTGTATGGATATGCAAATAGACGCTATCTAATTTTAAGGCACAATAGTATAATTTTATGCATTTGCATTATCTATATGTATAAGTTGCGTATGTGTCCTTACAAAGTACACAATGTATAATTATCTGCTTGCTGCATGATTATTGATGAGTTGCTGGTGAAGTTCACTCTCATCCACTTTAGTTTGGGTTCAAGCACACTTTTAGAACTAGGGCACAAGGACCTAGATTATTCATAATGTTTATCCGACTCCCCTGAACTACTAATGTTCATATTTGTGGCAAGTCGAGTGGTTTTAGGGAAAACCGAGCATTCGATGCTGAAGCCCATGAATAAAGACCCATTCACACCTTTTTGCTTTATTAATATTTTAATATGTGCCATAGAAGATATAGGTAAACCTATCATAAACCAGTTTTTTCTCCTTTTATATTAAATACTTATCTGGTATTAGTGTATATCCTAATCTAGGTTAACATGCTAACCTGCATATCTCAGCTAATTACATGCTCAATCTAACTTTGTATAGATAGATGCTATAGGAGCCCTATTATAGTTAGTTATATAACTTTGGCTGTAAAGTTCCGTATGATCTAGCAGACTACATGAGAGCTAGAAATTTGGCATATTAATTAATATAGGTATAAACTCCAATACTGTCTTACACTTTATTAAACATTTATAATGAGATAGGTAACATTAATCTCATTAGTTATATAACGCCTGCGAGCATTATATCTCATGTTCCCATCATATAATTTTGTATGTTTTGATTTATTATTTGTTATTGTTTTATTAAATTAATAATATTTAAAATTATAACTCATTTTCATAATTTTATTGTCCATGAGTTCATTCTATCCAACTCTATATTTAATTGCACATACACCATTTCATATATATGTAGATCAGTCTGTTAAGTTCTATAATTAATTACTTAGCCATATGTGTATATGTCTGACCAAATCAGTGATAAACTAGTTAATTTATGAGTCTCTTGTTTCACTGGGGGTGACTGCTGGACCGAGGGTAAATTGAGTGTCTGTGTAAGTTGAGGAATGTCATCCATAGGGTATTAAATCATTGAGCAGAGGTGAAAGGATTGAATGTTGGTCAGATTCTGGATCCCAGCATCCAGATTCGATCAGCTTTAGTGTATTTTGCCTGTGTTCTAGATTTTGTTACGTGGAGGGACAATTCTTACCATTACAATATCTCGTGTTGGGAATGAAAGTATTCATTTATTATTAGCACTCGCATAAAGCACATGCACAATAGCTTGAAAGGCTGATCTTTAAATATATTACAATTATGAACATAGTACTATATAAAGTAAATGCTTATTTACATATGTGTAAATTTCATTTGAGAGTGATGTTTAGTAAATTCCAGATAATTTTGTCGACGTTATTCATTCAGATATCATAAACAGTAATTTAAAGTGAGTGGTTTATCCTCACACTTTCATTTCCAATACTTAAGATTTGCCCATATATAAGCAATTGGGTTAGAAAGAATAAGTGGATTTATTTTATTCTTTCGTAAATACTATATCTCATGTTGGGAATGAAAGTATTCATTTATTATTAACACTCGTAAAAAGCACATGCACAATAGCTTGAAAGGCTGATCTTTAAATGTATTACAATTATAAACATAGCGCTATATAAAATAAATGCTTATTTACAAATGTTGTATATGAAAATTGCAGAAAATGTGGCAAAATGTAGCAAAAACAAATAAGCCAATATAAATCACTAAACAATTAAATCTGCTTAAACATTATCAAGAACTATTAAATCTTTACTGCTCATGTTTAAACTTTTAAAACTATTTTATTAAAAATGAATGATTAGTGCCCATTAATACATTTTAAAAAATTCAATTGATGGATTTAATTGTTTTGATTAGTGATTTTTTTAATTATTTTTTAAAGGGAACACTATAAATTTATTTTTCATAAAAAATATATAAAAAGAAATAAAGGAAATGAAAAGTTCTATTATATAATGTTTTTGAACCATCAAGTAAAAAAAAAACTTAAGAAAAGACTCTTCTAGTTAAGATTTTTTTTTTTAGAAAATGTACTATTTTTTCCTGAAATAGAACTATGTTAATCATTATTATTGTGATCATGTGATTGTCTAAATAAGTCATATTCCAGTCTTTTTGACATTTCCAGTTCTGCATAAAATCACCTATCAATTGTTTATTTAAAATTGTATATTCACTTTTAATTATGGCATAGTATTTTTATTATTAATTGGAGGAAATCTATAAATTTTTAAAAGATGCTCAAATATATTGAATAAAAAAATACATCATTTTCAGTATATTTTTCATTATTGTGAAAATTCCAATACATTGATAGAAGTAAACTGATGGCATAATGAATTTGTTGATTAAACTGGAAAATTAGTTGCTAATACTACATCCAAAATAATATGTAAAGCTAACTCAAAACATAAATTTATCCTTTTTTAAAAATGATATACCATCAGTAATAACATCTTAAAGTATGATACTGCGCTTTTACAATGGTTTTAAGAAGCATGCAATCAAAAACTTGTGTTAATATGTGCTAAGAGTATTATGGGGGAAAGCATTTAAGAAGAAAAAATCCTTATATCAGCATTAAAACTGGGAGGTCCTCGCATGTTAGTGAATTGCATAAGAAATGATATAAACAGATGTAAAGTTTATTAGTAAATAATATTAATTGAAAACTAATAGCAATGTATAAAATGATGTAATATATAAGCAGCCAGTGTTAAAATGTTACTAAACATTTAATAAAAGATGGTGCAGAAATAGTGCATTATGTTTAATGGAGATTGGAACAATTCTGACAAATCTTTCCACAGTTTTTATATACAGCTACGCTTCGGGTTTTTTTACATAACATTGTAATAACGTGAAAGCTAAAATGTTCAACAGATACGCTTTAAACATGCTTATGTGACAGCCAATCAGATATAATAATGACAGCATGTTTAAAGCATATATGTTGAAGGTTTTAGCTTTCACGTTATTACAATGTTATCTGTTTGCGCTTAATAAATTTGATATATTTATATAACATTGTAAAAGTTGTTGCAATATTGCTCAAAATTTTAAAGTAGTTGTTAAATGAAGAAATAATCTAAGATTGAGCTACCAAGGTATGAGATCCTTACTTTATCTATTCGATAATACTTTTCTATTAGTGGTTTTAAAATATCAAAAACGGTTATATGATTGTTTATATACACAGCAATATGATTGTTTAAAAAATAAAAATAAAGTAGATATTAAAATATATAAATTTTCTAGATGCTCTTATTTATTATGCTTAACAAACTTTAATTATTATTGTTTACTATCATTCACTGGATCTTTATTAATATAAAAAAAAATAAACAGCGCTCATCAAAAGTTTATTAATTACAATCTGTCAGACTAATATCAACACAAGGTCAGAGAATAAAATGAATAAGTGTACATATTTTCTAATTACTGCATACTGATGAAAAATTTATTTTAAATGCAATTAACATTAATTTACAAAAGCTTTCTTAATTACTTATCAACAAACATTATTTTTTAAAAAAAGTATTTTAAAAAAAATGTTTTATGATCATCTCTATATTATAAAGTTTGAACTCAACTAACACCTGCCAATTTTGAAACATAGTTTTATATGCGCGATACGATTTTGAATGTGTTAAAATTATATATACAATTTTTATAAAGAGTGCTACTTCTAACAATGTACCCCCAAGGTAAAAGTTAAGATTTCTAAATAGATCCTCAATTCATTGTCATCATCATCTCGTGTAAGTACTCAAAAATAAAAAGGCTATTCTCTTTTTAAAGTTAGTATAAACAGAAAAGAAAGCATGAAAAGTTTAGTCAAAATTTCTGAGTAAGTAATTAAAGAATAGAAAAATAGTTGTACATATATGCCATTCGAATTATTATAGTTAATATAGAGAAATAATGAATAGCTTAAACTGTTCATGATTACTTGGTTCTTACTAATCTATATGATTAAATACAATAAAGTAAAAGAAAAAATGAAGAGACTTAGAAAGAGGATTAAGTTAATGTATTAAAATAAAAAAAGAGAATATAAAAAATATATAAAAAGAGCAAATCAATGAAGTAGAAAAGTTTTGTTCACAATTCTTTTACTTTAATTATTTTAAAGAACATATACATAATTTTATAGCTATCAAATATATAACATTAAGAATATAAATCTATTTCATGGAACACCACATTCAAATACACTACTTAAGACAATTTTCAAGCAAAATTCCCATAAAACTATTTTTTAATAATCTGTAAATTATGCCCACCTTTCAGTAAATAGATATGAATTTATTTTGTCAGATAAAAGATGACTATCTGACAAAATAGATTATTAGCATTGATATAACAAAAGGTAGATATTATTAAAGGTTTATTTAAATGATTCTATAGGAATTTTGCTTGCAAATTATGTCAATAAGAACATATTTAGATTTGTTTCTTCTGTGAAATAGGTTTATTTTTCATTTAATGCTATACATTCTGATTTTTAATTGTGTGTGTGTGTGTCCATTTGTGATACAAGACACAGTCCTTTATTAAGGATTTTAAACACTTTGTGGAATTAAGACAATCTTTCATGTGGAAAGTTTATTTTCAAATGTACCCTGTGATGAATCACTATTTAGGGTAAGAAATATACTAAATGAGAATACTAGCTTACAAAGAGAACTTTTTTTTCTATTGATAGTATAGAAGACTTTTAACATTCAGTGTAATAATAAAACATTTTCAGTACCATAGAATTCTTTCAACCAAATAAGGAATGGCTAAGAGTTCAACACTATCATCTCTTATCAACAATATTTATATGCAAGAATTTGAATCCCCTGACATTAAAACTACTCCATATCCATTTAAAATATGCTTTTGTTATGTTAATGACACATGTGTATTGTTATAAATATCCTAGACACACATCAATAATATATATTTTTTTTAGTTTAATTCAAAATAGAATCTTAATAAGAACAAAAATTTGCATTTTTAGATATTCTTGTGATAAGACTTCTTCATAATAAAATCAAATTTACAATTTACAGAAAACTCACACTCATAAAAAAAACTTAGAATATACATACAATCATGACAGAAATACAAAAATGCAGAGATATACTATTGCTATGAAACAGAAAAACAAGTTTGTTCAGAAACCAGTGATTTGGGAAAAAGACCTATATAGAATGCTCATGAAGGATATTTATTCATCATTTGTCATTATAAGAGTCTTAAATAAAAAACAAAAAGTCAACATAAAAAACAATTATAGATACTGTAGAATCTCTGTACTTGTCAGGGATAACAGACAAATTAAATAAAATTGAGGACAATGGAACATCAAAATAGTTCTCCAAAGCCATAGCATGTTAGAAGAATTCCTACTTTCTTCAAAGCCCAAAATTGGAATGCTGAAAAATAAAACTGCAATTACATGTGAATATGGCATAATATATATATATATATATATATATATATATATATATATATATATATATATATATATATATATATATATATATATATATATATATATATATATATATATATATATATATATATATAGGTAAAATCAATTGTTTCAATGACAATTGATTAATCAAGCACAAACTGGTGATTAAAGTGGAAAAAATAGATATATCTAAAATGGCAGATTATGTACATATGTTAAATTGGGAAAAGACAAATATATGAAAAAAGATAAAAAAAAAAAAGAAAATTTAAAGAAGCTGTTCACTTAGCATTGAAAAAAAAGCCCAGTAAGTGAATCTAGCATTACAATTCATAATGTCTGGATACTACTCTTTAACATTGCCCTTAATTAAAGTGGAGAAATCAGAAGAACTCTCATAGATAATTATATGAAATTTCTAATGACTGTTGCATTTGACAGAATAACTTCATTTATCATCCTAAATTCAATAATCATGAATCTAAAACATTTTGGTTTGATTCTTATACTAGTGGTCAAGCTAGCAACACTTGAACAAAAGAGGACAATAATATCATTTCAAATGTGTGTTATTAATTAACTTGTATCTATTACTAAAAGTTGAACATGTTTGAAAAGTTTAAATAAATTTGAATTTTTTCTAAAGATATTTAACAAATTAATATTAGATTATAAAAATGGTCTAATGTATAGTTACTATTAAAGTACCATAATCACAAACTTTCAGACAACTATATATATATATATATATGTGTGTGTGTGTGTGTGTGTTATATAATGAGCAGGCCAATAGCTCTTAACAAGCTTTTCAGAACATCCCTATTCTCAAACTGGCTTCTAGCTCTGGCTGTCATCAGTGAGGTACTAGGATATTCCAGCATTAGATTTAAATATCAGATCAAGCTCAGTACGTTATCTAATGTTTAACTATTAAATAGAAAATCTGAAAATTTCAGATATCCATATGTCTTCAAATTCAGCTATCTATCTTAAATCGCAATATGGGACTGAGACAAGTTCAAATACACCATATATTAGTAGCTTTAGCAATAAACATTGCCAAAGCCTTAAGAGAAAAACCGTAATTTCAAAAAAAATCAAGTCATGGGTTTGCCCTGGTATTGTAAATCTAATTCTGGAATATCTTAGTGCTGCACTGATGACATCCAGAGTTAGAAACTGGTCTGAGGATATGGATCATCTGAAAAACTTGTTAAGAGCTATTGGCATGCTCATTATATAACGTTTGTAATACAAGCTTATAAAATTAAGTCATGTGATATATGACTTGATTTCCTTGCAATATATATATATATATATTGTTAATTCTAATATTTTCACGGATAAAAGATGTCATATTATTATTACTATTTGCAGGATATTCCGTGTAGTGAAAAAGCTAAATGCTGACATTTCAGTACAATATCAAGTACCTTCCTCAGAGCATTCTGAGGAAGGTACTTGATATTGTACTGAAATGTCAGCATTTAGCTTTTTCACTACACGGAATATCCTGCAAATAGTAATAATAATATGACATATATATATATATATATATATATATTAAAGCTATACTATTTATATAAAAGTTAGAAAGTATTTAAAATAAAAAAAATAAAAACAAAAGCTACATTATTATTGTTATTGCAAAAAAAAAAATCACTTAAACTATAGTTAATAAAAAATGGTAATTCATATTGGCTATGGATAACTAATCTGGTCAATATGTGATGTGTGTGTATGTTAAAATAAATAGACTATATAAAAAATATACACATTAATATTAAAATCTTTTGTAAAATCAATATCATTATTTGAGTTTCTGGCATAAAAAAATATGTTTGTTGTTTAGATTTTTAAATATTTATTATTACAATTTATAAAAATATTATTCTTTGTATTATTTTTATTTACTAAATTAGCTGATTTATAAGAACACTAGATGAGGTGGGGAAACGAATAAAATTAATTGAAATTATTGTCTGCTTGGTAAAGAGCATGATTTTCAATAAAAATTAAATAAGAAGAATATATTGAAATAAATAACATGTATTTTCAAATCTCATTTTAAAATGGAACCCTAATAATAGTCTTATAATTTAAGTGATTAGAAATCAAAACATGGACTGCTAAGTTAATAGGTTAGAAGAAGAAGTTTGTCCTCTCATTTTCTATAACATTTTCCAGGAAACTGGATGAAGGAATTAACATGAAGTAATTAAATTATACACAGAAATCTCTCTTCAAAATTAATGAAAATCATAGCAAGGAAATTATAGCATTAAAAATCAAACATGGAATAAGTATTGCATAATATAAATGTCACTCTTCAAAATTAATGAATATATCATAATTTAGAATACTTGCATCAACATGGAAGCAAAAGGATAAAAAATATTGCTTAAAAACAAAGTGGAATAATAATAATAATAATTTTACCAATTATTTCTTCTCTGCTTTGAAAGAAACAAATATGTGAAGACAAGTAAGTATTTTTATTCAGTATTGCTTTATCTAGAGCAAATAAAAAATAGCAATATTTATTTTACTTAATGAAATAAAAAAATCCCAAGGCATTCTTTGTAAAGTAACCTTAATAACACTTGCATTTAGCAAATATTAATAGTAGAAAAATATTAATTAATGCTGAATATGCATAGTGAATTGATTATAAAGATGATTGTTTTAATTAAGCTATTTTTTTCTTATTAATATGACAAACTTATAAAAAAATATTTAATCAATAAACATGATTATAAGTATTAACTTTTGATATACTTTAAAGATGTATAACCTGAAGCAGAGTATATATATACATCTGGATCTCATTTTATGCGGTAGATAGGTTCCTTAGAAAATGCGCACAAAAATAGACTTAACTCACCTTGAAAAATGGGGGGTAGTTTCTGTAATTTTTAGAAATCACATAAAAGCAAAGCAACAAGGAAAAATTTATTTAAAATTCACATTAAAAAAATAAGGAAATAAAGCATGACTAATAAAAAATTTCAAATATTTGAAAAAAATTAATACAAGACAAACTTTTTTTATTTTTTTTATTAATTACAGTATATAATTTTACATTTTTTATACATATTTTAATCATTGCCACTATTTGACAATATGTGTTCATTTGTGAACTGGTAAGAAATCAGATTTGTGATGTGATGGACAACTAGCACCACTTTCAGTCTTGTGCTGTGTTAATGGTTTTCTGTTTCTCTATTAAAAAAATGAGATTGCAATCAAAACAAAAAGATTATACATTATCATTAGAAAGATTATTTTCAATTTACAAAATCAATAAAATCTTCATTATTTATTTTAAAAATCTAAAAAAATATTTATTTCTGTTATATCTAACAAAATATGTTTTAAAAGTTTACATTTTTTGAATATTTATTGTGATATTTTTATATGTATGTATAAATCTATTATTAGTATAAGTAGGTTATTTACATAAAAGCTAAGATTCTAAATACAGCTTCAGGCCATATTCACATTAGCTGCTAATATAACGTTATATTTTTGAAAACAAAAAAAGTATTTCAAGTCAAAATAAGTTATTCATAATTTAAACTTCTTGATATCCAATAAATATAGTGAAATATGAAAGATATTAAGAAGAAACATGAATCGCATAACTTCAAAGTCACATTAAAATAATCAGCATAAAACAAAACCCAAGTGTGTATAATTTTTATCATTCAGGGAGAATTAAGTATTGTCAACTTTTAATGAGATATACTTCTGCTCTAAATAGTCAAAATAAAAGTCATAGATCACATGATTCTATCTTTTAAGCTTGTAAGTTATAAACAATGAGGATTGACAATTCCTCTACAAGCTTTGTGATAAATGCTTATCCAAAGCCAGCACTTAAAATATCTCTGTCAGGAACCCCTCCCCAAACCCCTGACCATAATTTTGTGCTTTGGCACTCCTCAGAGAGGTCTCAGAGTAGGTTCTGATACTATATCTAAAAATACCAACCCAAAGCCAAGCACTTATCTAAAAGTTATCTATTGAGTGGAAAATCTGAAATTTTCAGACATCTACATGTCTTCAAACCCAGCTATCTAATTCAAATAGCTATATGGGGCTGATAGATCTTCAGCCATACCATATATTAGTACTTCTGCTCTGTTTCCCAATTATAATATCCAACTCAAAAATATAATCTAAATTGTAAATGATAAACATGTTTGATTATAGTATAAGAGTAAATTCTAATAAAAAACTTGAAATGATATTTTATACTATTACACCAATTTAATTATAACAGAAGTGAAATATACTGTTAAGATTGTAAAATTACTATTGAAAATCTATAAAGTGTATAATTATTAATTTGTATTTTTTTATATTCTTAATCATAATGTGTATTTTTTATAATAAATTTGTTTTGTTACCACTTATCTAAGTATCCTTGATCTCTAAATTTATTTAGTTCTTTATTTGATTTTGCTGTTAATGCAAGATCTGTCAATGATAGATATTGCATTTGGGATTTCATTGTGTTACTCTTTTTTTAATATTCTATTGTAAAGGTTTAAAACACTCATAACTTGTAACTGTGTAAGAATATATGTAGGTATGTGAGAAGGTATGACCAATTGAAAATTGAATATAGAAAAACACACTGAGAGTTTTTAGTTTAAACGTTTATATATATTTAACAAATATATTGACAATAAGCAATATTTTAATCACAAAGTTTATAATGAAATATAAAATATTTAATTTAATATCTATGGTTACTCTTTGATTATAGTTTATTTCACTTATTACTCCAAATACTTATCTCCTACAAAGAATAGCCATTTAATGTTTATATTAACATAAATAAAATTTATTTTATATTTATGATTGTCTAAATCAGGGGTGGGCAAATTGCGGCCCAGGGGCCACATGCGGCCCGCTAAGAGGTTTTATGTGGCCCTCCAAGACAATCAGAAAAATCTGCCTTGAACTGACATTTCTTTTTTGTGTGTGACTGAAGATTCATCTTGTATTTTTCACTATGATGGTTATATCAATACACATATGCAGTGTAGATATGATGTGCAATGCTTTTCCAGTTGATCTGGTTACTTTCAATTTTGTCTTTGCATTAGCAAATATATACATTTCCAACTTTAGTGAAACCATGAACCCTCTGAAAAAATGTAAAATCAGTGATGAATGTCATTTGTTTAATGAAGAATGGACAAATAAATATTTCTTTGGTAATACAGGGAATAAAGCAGTGTGTTTATTGTGTCATGAAAAAAGGGTGTGGCCCTCCGCTAACCTTCGCTTCCACAAAGTGGCCCCCAATGTGGCCCTCCACCAATCTCTGCGGCTCTCGAGCCAAAACAATTGCCCACCCCTGGTCTAAATCGATCTTGCTTGCTAAATTATTATATTGGGATTATAATTTGTTTTATTTTTATTGACTTGATAGATTAAAATTATATCAATCATATTGATGATATTGATCCCCCTGTTATATAATGTAATTATAATAAAGACAGAAAAGAACATTTATAATAGAAATAATTAGTCAAGTATACTGTAAACATTTAACTAAAATATTAGTATAAACACAAAAAATAGATAACTGTGCAACTGTACAAATGTTGGGAATAAATATGTATTAGATAAAATCTTACCTTTCCGTTGATGATGATCAGATTTGTAAACAAACAAGTTCTCGTTGTAACCTATACTTTATTTAAATTTATGACAATGGTAATAATATCTAGCCCTTTTGTTACATATTAACACTTATTTTTCTCCCTTTGTGTCCATATTAAAGAAAGGATATGAACAAATATATTTACATAAAATATATAACTAAATAAAATTCATGACATTGACCTAAATGTAGTGTCAATGTTCATAAAACAAATATCCTAGTGAATATTTATAATAATATCCATTAATCCATTCCACGTATAGATGGTAAAATGTGAATGTTCTAGAACATCCATTAAGTTACATAATTTCCATCCTTAGAACTTCTGTTTTGGAGTGTAAAATTGCTTGATCCATTTATTAATCATAAATTTAATGTTTCACTGTATAGATGTTAAAGGCTAAGTCCATTTCATACCAGTTTCGACAATTACAGCTTCATGAGTGATGACTTTCTTTCCCTGATGTGATTTTGCAATTAGCAGTGCATGTTTGTTTGTATTGTTATTTATATTTTTTTTTTACTAGAAGGTCTTGAATGAATTAAGAGCAATATTTTTTTTACTATTAGATATCCTATAATTCAATCTATGATTTTTGATCTATGATTTAAAATTAGAAACACTTTGGAAATTCGAATAATTCAAATTTAATTTTGGAGATTTCAATTTCGAATTCCTCAGTTGGTTTGTTTTGAATCTATATGATTTTTATTCCTTTCTTGAATATCTAAATAATTATTTCCATGGCTGTTTTAGGTTTTATTAAAAAAATAAACTGTATATTTAGTCAATGACTTCTTCAATTAGTAATTTTAACATGTAACTAAAATAGGGATCTAGCTATTTTTAGTTGAATGATAAAAAAATAATGTTGGTCCATGAGTTTTGGAGTGTTGTAAGTAAAGCAATATTCATCATTAGGAAAGTTGGTGTGAGAATTGCATACATTGAGCCTGTCCTATACATGAGGGGTCAGAGTCACTTGAGGTCAACATGGGCATGACAACAATATTGGAATCAGAATGGTATTTGGGCATTCTATCATCAGATTTTCAATGATATGGATGGCTGAAGAGTTGGAGGTTTGAGTAGATTGAAGCCTGTCCATTAAAATATAAATATTTGCTACCTTAATATATACTGAGAACTGATTATATATATTTATGTGTGTGTGCGTGTGTGTGAGATAATAATCTGGACCAACTGATGAGTGCTGGTTCAGCACAAAATATGTATATTGGTGATTATTTATCTTTTCTACATGTGTATCATTAGTATGAGATAGTGTGAATAATTGAAGGTTGCTTGAAAGTCTGAGTTCATATCCCCTATATTTATAAAGAGTTATTGTATAGTAGTGTAAACAAACCTCCACACCAGCGCCGTTTTAATCAAGAAGATAAAACTGTAAGTATACTCTCATCCCAGCGAGAAGATGTAACTATATATAGTTACAATTTAAACATTGTGATTGTAAAATTTATAGAGTATTAAATAAAGAGATGCTACTAGTTATTTTGAATAAGATTTCAGAAGCTAATTTTATTATGTACTATAATCAAAATTTAATAATAAAAATGTGTAATAATAATTAATAACTTCTAAAAGAAAAAGAAAACTAATAAAGAGAAGAGAAGGGACAGTATTGGCAGCAATATTGTTCTTAATTAAATCATTATTTAAAAAATAATTATGTAAAAAAATGTATTTTTCCAAAGTGAAAATTAAATATCAAATTCATAATAACCGCTTTAATGTTACTTTCTTGTTGTTTATTTTACATTTGAATTTCATTTTTGCTTTTGCTAAATGTAATTAAAACTCAATTTAATATTTGCATAAATATACTATGTTGTAAATTAAATTTTCAGACATAGAAGTAATACATAATTAATCAATCTTTATATATATATATAATGTTGCTATTTTCTGCTTAAAAGCAGATTTGAACTTATAATTAATAAGATGATTTAATATCTTCACTATATATATATATATCTTTATTGGTCAATTAAATACAATACTACTACTTCTTTTTTGTGTACTTTTCAAAACAAATGGCAGCTTCCGTCAGATACGTGTTTGATCTCTAAATATGATGATTAGGCAACATCTTGAGTGATTTAGCAATTAGTAAAGACTCGGGTCTAAAGTTTCCATGACTGATCCTCAAAATAGGTTCAGAATAAATACGTGAAATTAAATAATACATGCTTAATCATCATTAGGTTACTTTTTTTACTTATCATGGAATAATCATCTTCTATGGCAATATGTTATTGCTAGCTTCGCATTAACAAAATATTATTCTTCCATTACTTTTTCAAAAATATTAATTTTATCGAATAAACTATTTTTTCTTACATTCTTACATTTTTAATTATTATTGAGTTGAAATGTTTCAAATATAATGAAAAATTATCTGCAATACATAATAAAAATTCGAAACAAAAAGATATTACAGGTCTTGATCTTGAACAGAATATGTTTTAAGTACTTCATATTGTCAATATCTAATAGCTTGTTTCAATTTTTATCATTCTTTTATTATAGAATAAAGATAAATTATTTATTATAATCAAAACATTTTGAATTAACTATATATAAAAAAGCATGTAAATATTTGTAAAAGAGCTAACCAGAGATACCAAACTAGGCCCACCTCCACTCCTCACAGACACTTGGGCAATCCTCCAACTCCCATGCTCTCAGCCTCTGTCATAGAACTCAATCATTCAAATGTTTGTGACCTCTGCAGTGCTTGCCCAGTGAAGACATGCATCTCGGACTGGCCTGGACTACACACCATTTCCCCTTTCAACTTCCCATTCCCTTTTCACATGTATCCTTCCACTCTTACCATGTTGCTTCTGAGATTTCAGTTTATCATATAATCACTCCCTTGTGAACCTTTTACTAATTATATTTGTATCTGTTTTTTTTATGAATAAACTTTCCTCACTGAGAAAAAAAAGCTACTATTTCTGTCAAGCATCAGTGGTCGAGTGGTCAGCACAGCTGCTTTACAAGCAGTTGTCACAGGTCAGCTGGTTCACTTCCCGGCCGATGCTATGACACATGAAAAAAAAAGCTACAATTTCTTATAGAATACTTAATTACCTCTGTTGCTATATTATGATATAATAAACACGAATTAAACATTCAATAATGAAGTTAAAAGCAAAATCAATTCCTTATAAATCGGAGCAATTTTTTTACTAATTTTTTTTTAGCTAATTGTTTATATTTATTTATTTGTTACTTAAAATGTAAATGGCATTGTATCGTATGAATCTATGTAATAATAAGAACTTTTTTTGCAAAACAAATAATTTCCAAGCCAGCTCAAAATTATGTAATTGATCCATAGCCAATTTTCTAGTTATTCAACTATTGGTTGGTAAGTAGGTATTTAACTACTGTATTCTTAACTATAATATAAAATGAAAAAAAATAAGCTATAAAAATTTTTATAGAGTGAAAATTGTATATTCTGAATTATGAAATCTTTATTTTTATTGTTTTTTATAGAGAATTGTGAAAGAAGCTTTTATCCTGTAGTTGAATTTCTTAAATTTGACATTTTTTACTTTAGTATCAATCGATGCCATTAAGATGGTACCAATTTCTTGTGGTCATATAAATAACATTTTGGTCAGAATAATTTATCATATGATTATTTTTTCAGACTGGTTAAAAGCTTATTATTATGATTATTAATACCATCTTTCTTATTGTTCGCTGTCTTTCATTTCCTTCATTGTCAATCCAGGAATTAAACACTTTTCTAATAAGAGTATCTTATGATATATTCAAAATATGTTCTCAACCTGGACTGCATTTTTAGAAAGAAGTTTAACTGATCATGTACCTTTGGGTTTACTTTTCTTGTAGTCTATGAAATTTTCAACAAATATTCTCTGAATAGCCATATAATAAATAATAATTAATAATTATTAATGTATTTTAAAAAATAGTAATGATTATTATAGGTATGCAGAAAGTATGACTTTTAAATTGAATTATAGCAGTATACAGTAAGTAAATACTGAAAAATAATACAACACTTGAGAGAATGATATGATATAGGCCAACTCATAAGACTCATTCACTCAAAAAGCATCTTGATGGTCATCTTCTTCTCTTTCAATATTTTTATTCATGTGCTTGAGATGCAATAATATTAGGTAGTAGTTTTAATTGTAGAATAATTGATATCTGTTCATAAGCAATCTTATATATAAAATCTCTATTTATACTGTTGTCTGAGTGGTGAATGTATGAATATTTGTTCAATGTCATGTCAAATTCACAAAGAGATGCATTTTTTAATGAAAAAAAGTATTTGTTTTGCCATTAAACTGTAATAATGCTGTTTGTATATTTCATGGTAAAGATTGCCTGCCAGCTGCAGAAACAGCCACAAATATATCTATTCATAATTCAGCATTAAGGCTCTCTGTGCTTTCATGATCTGTCAATTCTCTTAATGTAATTCATATGAATGGCATAATCAGCAATCTTTAATAAATCTTAAAAAAAAAATTGTTAAACAACAAATTAAAAAATATTACAAATATACCTTTACCTCTCTTAGTGATGGCAATTGGTTCTCCAGAACTCATTGTTAAGCAAGAATATCATATACAGAATACTCTAAAGCTAAAAAATTACACTAACTTGGGAATAAAGTACATATTAAAAAAATTATTTATCGAATGCAGTGTACGTGTAAACTGTACAGTATCTAAAAAGAAAAGTTTTATATCATTAGGGGGGGAAATGTGTGTTTTCTCTGTTTAAAAAGTACAATATAGCAAAAAGAACGAGAAAGTGAAATCAAATTTTAATTTAAGTTTTTATATTCATCCGCAAAAGTTTTTCATCATAATGAAAAAAAAATTCATACTGAAATGCTTTTTTTTTTAAAAAAAAAAATCACTTTATTCTTGCTTCATTATCTGTGTAAATAGCGCATATATATATATTAGTACATATTACTGTACTTTTATGTTTATTACTCATGTGAAATTATTAAAATTAAAAAACAATGTTTAATTATAAATTATTTGATTGAACATAAAGACTTATTATTGTACACCGGAGTAACAAAACGTGTATGCGTATCATAAATCAGTCAACTTTAGAAAAAAAAAATTCAATTTATTTTAAAAGAAAAAAAAAATCTAACTGTATTAATTTTCTAAAACATATGCTAAGTTTATTTTTCTTTTATTTTATATTTGCTATAAGTAGATTGTTTTTTGGGTAAAATGACTTTAAAATAAGTATTCTCTGACATCATCAGTGACGCAAAATTCAAGATGTGCCAAAAATTAAAAAAAAAATTTCCCGATCTTTATAGTGAATAATCGATTGTAAATCAAAGTAGTGGGCACAGATTGATGATGATCGCATTGTGAAATATCTCTAAGTAGCCAATCGCTAAGTGAGGTCTAGGTGTATTTAATAAATAAATACTTTTTTTGTATTAATAAATGTTAACTATTAATAAAGCTAAAAAAACTACTATGTTTGTTCATAAAGTTATTGAAAAATTGGCCAAAAAAAATTAATTTTTTTATTCAGAGGATACTTCAGTAAATATAGAATTACACTGTAATGGAGTCACAAAGAACAGTTATATTTAAAATTTAAATTTAGCTTTATTAAAATACTTCCATGGTCTAACAATCCTCAAATATCGTTCAGATGAATGATATACTCAGCAATGCTTAGTATATATATATTAAATCTTTAAAAAAAATTATTAAAGCAACCAATTTAAAAAAATATAAATATTAGATTTAATAATATGTAATTTTTATGAAGTATTTAATATGAAGGAAGTAACAATATCAAACTAAACATACTACAACAGCAGTCTTTCATAAGGCCAGGTACATCAGGTAGAATAATATTCATTTATAACTGTTAATATGTATCAATATAATCATTTTCTTATGTTTATTTTAATAATCAGGTTGTTTTTTAAAATAGATTTTTGTTTTATTTATTTTTGAAAAAGTTTAATTTTTTTCATGCTGTGCACTTCCATCATTCTCGTTTAAATTCACTCTCTTGAACTATTTTAGTATATATTTGCCAGTTTGCATTTATTTAAGAAAAAAACTTGGGTCTAACAATATTGATTTATTAATTTTATAAAAATCTTAAGTTGTCAATATTGTACAGAGAAATCTAAAACAAACAAGTTGGAATTGCTGCTGATTGGTAGTTTCTCAGCCCATGAGCACTTGTGAAAACTTTTGAAAGAATTCATCTTTTTGTTTAGATTTCAAAAATGAAAACGTATAACCTCATAAATTAAAATAAAAGAGCATGCTAATAGCTCTAACAAACTTTATAAGTAAATGCCACAAAAGAAAGCATTTAAAATCTCTATCTAAAAATTATCCCTATCCTCAGACCAGTTTCAAACTATTGGCTTTCCTCAATGCAATGCTATGATATTTCAGACACTAGATCCAAAATAGCAACTTAAATCCAATTCTTATCTGATAGTTAACTTTTAAATAGAAAATCTGAATATCTCAGACATCTATATGTCTTCAAATCCAGCTATCTAACTTAAATAGTTATATGGGACTGAGAAATCTTCAACCATACTATATATTAATAGCCTTAGAAATATAAGTGCTGGCTTTGTGTTGGCATTGTGGATCAAAGGTCTGAAATATTCTAGTGCCTCACTGAGAAAAGGCAATAGCTTAAAACAGGTCTTAGGATTTCTAGATAGAGATTTTAAATGTTTTCTCTTTCATCATTTATTGATAAAGCTTGTTAGAATTATTAGCACATTCTTTATTTTAATTTATAATTACAAGCTTACATAATATATGACTATTTTATTTATTATAACCTCATAGTTTTCTATATTTATGAATATATTAGTTTTATAAATGATTTTTTTAATAAGATATGGGTAATTTCATATTTTATTAAAAAGTATTTGCTTTCAGAAAAAAAAATTAAAAGAAATAATAATAATGTAAAGAAAGTTGTGATTGGCTGAAAAAAAATGTCTTTATAATCACATATCATTTTTTTAATTTTTTAAATAATTATAAGTGGAATTTTAAATTTTACAAGAGAATTTTATTGCTTTCTGTAATCTTAAGAATAATTTGTTCACATTTTTAGAAATAAATTAAAACAATTTTTAGTTCATTCTTTAAATATTATTATTAGTATTTACAGTAGTAAGTGTAATAACAAAAAGCTGTTGTACTATTTACATATTTTAGTTTGTTTGTTTTTTTTTATATTTGCAAAATTGAAATATTATTTTTAATAATGACTTCATTTGTAAACTTATATTCAAAAAATGCAAAATTCATGAAAGAGTTAATTAAAACACATCCAGCATTCAACATTTTTGTGTGTTGTAAATATTTAATGTATATTTATTAAGTTTAAAAGCTTTTGTTAAACTATTTTATTAAAAATTCTTAAAATTTAAAATATTAATTATTATTAAACTTTTGACAATTTTGGAATTACAACATTTTTAAATTTTAACTGCTGCAAAGTCTATTTTATAGCACAATGAGTAAATAATAACCATGTATGATATTCACACTTTGTGTAATATTTTTAGAAATATTTAAATCACAAATTAGTTAAATTAATATTATAAAACTACAATTACAATTTTGTTTTTGCATTTTTCCAGCAAGTAAATGTCTATCTTTTTAAAAATAATAATATAAATAATTATTACTAAAAATTTATAAGCAGTTTGGGCACTAGAAATGAAGAACTGGTATACAGTTGATGAATTTTGAACAAGAGAATATGTCTCTCTACCATTGTGTCAAATCATGCAAAGCAATAACAATAATTGCAGTGTGTAGTGATTCCTTGTAAAATTAATTATATCAAAATAAGTAACCTATCAAAATACTTTGGAAAGGAATTAATCAATCAAAAATAAAGTTTGTGAAACCAATTTTACATTTTGGGTCCCAGAAAGTAAAATCATCAACCATCACAGTCCCGATAAGCTACTATGGGGCAAGCAGAGTGGAAATCAAAGACATGGTTTGATCTTCTCTGAAACAAACAATAAAATCCATTACATGATTTAGCTTTTTCTAGTACCCCTCCTAGTAGATCTCCATAATTAAGCATGGAAATTCATTACACATATTAGATTTTGTTAATCTCTCTAATTATTTATAAATGTATTATATATTAGTCTTAAAACAGGCAAAACTCACCATACTGTAATGCCATTCAGTGCAAGCCAGAGTAATCAATGGATGCCAGAAGGCTTGTGCATAAAATTCCTATCTAGTGCCTACACATCCAATATCCCCAGACTAATTTGTAGCTTGTGGCTTTTGTCAGTGAAAAACCATGGATCTGAGAGCAGTGCACCTAGACCTTAGGATCTAATGCAACCCTCACTGTCAAAAGCCACAAACTAGAAACTAGTCTGGAGATATTGGATGAGTAGGCACTAGATGGGAATTTTATGCACAAGCCTTCTTGCATCAATTAATTACTCTGGCTTGCACTGAGTGGCACTACTGTATGGAGAGTTTTGCCTGTTTTAATCAACAGTTATGAACAAGCATAAGAAATGGTGATCATTGATATATTAATCTTGTTAGTTATTCCTAAAATATTTTATCAAATCATTATTGTTAATCTGTTAATAAAATATTATTAAAGCAAACCTGATTTTTTTGTGTGTGTTTTTTATTAGTACACAGTTATGATTAATTTTTAGAAGTGAGAGAGCACATGATAGAGACAGGCTGATAAATACAACAATTTGATTTAAATGAATGAACTAATAAAGTTATAGAATTTTACTTACCTTAATAAACTGATAATTAATCCTGGAATCTTTACTATTGATTCTGCCATTTATTCATAGAATGTTTATTAAACAATATAATTATTTTTTTAAAAAAAATATTTTAAAAAATGGTATAAATAATTATGAAAAAAAAAGAGATTTTATAACAAATTGTATTATAAACCAATATACCTTTTTTATATACTTTTTAAATTAGCAATTCATTTTGGTATTATCTTTTTTTATAGTTTTGAATATTTAGAAATCATTTTTACAGTTTCAAACGTTTTTTGCCTAATGTTTCTTTTTATCTTTTAAAATTAATAATGCATTTTAGTGTTATTGTTTTGTCTTATAGTTTTTGATTACTTAGCAGTATTTTTTAAAGTTTCATCTGCCTTTTAATTAGCTGAAACATAAACTGTAAAAAAGACTATTAAGCAGTCAAAAATATAAGAAAAACAAGTGCCAATAAAATAATTAATTTAAAAAATACAATTATAAATATGTTATTTTATTACACATAAAAGCAATGTTGAGGTGAATATTTAATAGGACATTGCAATGTAGAGGATTAATAGAATGGTAAGCAATAACAAATGATTTCTGATCATAAACAAATACTATTATTTATCATAATCAGCCAGTCTGGTAATTATATACATTTATTTTAAATAAAATTCAGCTTCCAAATTTACTTAAAAAATAAATAAAGAATTAAAAGGTGCTAAAAGAATTGAAGATTCATATGTTTGCATTGACATAAATTGTAAATATATAAAAGATGTTAACATTAAATAATAAAAATGCACTTATCTTCTACATATATACATACATCAATCCTCACTGATAAAGACAAAATCCAGAAACTGATTTTGGGATGGGAATATTATAGAATTATGCTTTCTAGTATCCATTGACGACTCAAGCTTACTGTAGATGACTTTAGAGTAGATTGTTGGCATTAACATTCCTAGTCAAAGAATAAAAGGGGACTACAATTGGCATAAAATGAAGGTCTTTAAAATATATAAAGCTGATCTAGGTGCCAGACTTTTATAACTATGCAAGTAAGTTAACTGTGATTTAAATTTTTATTTTATTTGAATTTTAAAAAATTAACCAAGAATATGTTTAAAGCATAGGTCTAGTTTTAAATTCTAGTCTTTATTATTGAACCTTACAATAAATAGCTTTCAAGATGGTTGAAAACTATTTATTTATATATATTTAAAAAATTATACTGAAAATAATCATTATGTGTGTTAGTTAAAGAATTATAAATCATAAAATAAATACAAAAGTCTTATATCTAGATTGTCTTTATCAAATATATGGTAGTTAATATATGTAAACTTATAAATAAATAGTTAATATATATATATATATATATATATATATATATATATATATATATATATATATATATATATATGTAATATACAAATCAATATATATATCAAAATACAGTACAATTTATATAAATTATATTCTTTTAGAAGTACTTTCGACTATACACTTTGTAGTCTTTATCAACTATATAACGTTGAATAATCAAAACGAGACAACCCTTAACAATACCCATAGTTCAATTCATATTTCCCACAATTCTGTTATCTTAACATTTGATGACTGGCGATTCATTAACATTTGACGATTTCTTGAAATCAACATAGCCTCTTTTATTTTACGTTTATTATGACAACGTTCAATTTGAATAATTTTCATATTTTTATAATCAAATTTAAATCCATATTGACAAGATTTATTATGGTCAAATATAACAGATGATGAAGGTTTATTTACATCTGTTCCATATTGATTCTCTTTTTAAATTCTATTATATAAAAGCATATGTTCTTTTATTCTCTTCTCAAATGTACACTTAGATTCACCAATGTATTGTACGCCGCATCCACATATCAATCTATATATAATAGAATTTTGATTAAACTTTGAATTTTGAATTTTAGAATTATTAAGCAATCTATTTATGTTATTTGTAGAGAAAAAAGCAATATGACACAAACCATTATAAATTTTCCTAATAAACTTGACCTGCTCATCTGATATAAATTGTATTGAAATCCATTTCATTTTGATATTTTTATTTTTAATTTTATTATAGTGTTGATTTCTTTTAAATCCTTTAATAATATTAGCAATAGCATTTTTATAATAGCCAATTTTTAACAAGTCATTAACAAATAAATGTACATTTTTAATTTTATCACTATATATATATATATATATATATGTGTGTGTGTGTGTGTGTGTGTGTGCACACTAATAAATCTAAGCTAGAAGTATTATTTTTGTCAGATATTATATTTATTTTTATTTAGTAAACAAATATAAATTGTATTCTAATATTAATATCAAATGTACTTAATACCAGCATTTGCATTTTCAGCTGGCTTATTGACTTTCAATGAGGATTCACACAAAATTAATATTTTGCACCATGGATATAATTTATATATTATTTCGATAACTCTTTATTAAATAAGTTTTATACAGCCAAAAAGCAATTTCCAAAAAATCCTATTTTTTTATTTTATTTCTTAAAAAAGTAGGTATGTTGACTCAAAAGTTTTACTTTCCACATTTATTTCTCAAAAAACAATTCAATTTGGAATTTTCTTTCTATTTCATGGCTATCATTAATGCATTAGTGCAGGGAGAAAGTTTCAGACTTTAATAGTCAACCTGTATAGATAATGGTAATTCTATTATTTCCAATATTCAAACTTCACATGACCACCTCCTCTTATGCTTGTGTATAACTGTTGTTAAAACAGGCAAAACTCACTATATATATTGCCACACACAGCAAGCTAGAGTAATCAAAGGATGCCAGAAGGCTTGTGCATAAAATCCCCATCTGGTGCCTACTCATCCAATATCCCTAGACTAGTTTCTGGCTTATGGCCTTCATCATGTGATGTTTATTGGCTTAAAACCAATCCTGCCTAATAGGATAGTGGTGGCTATGGTTATTAAAGAACCAAAAACACCAAAATGTATGGGTACTGAACTGGGTTCAGACCATATGACTACATAACATTAAGATGTTTTCAGTTTAAGACTCATAGTTTTGCAGTTAAATGTAGATAAAAGGTGTTTGCTGGAGGGTTGCATTAGATCCTAAGATCTAGATGCAGTGCTCTCAGATCCAAGGCTCTTCACTGATGAAGGCCATAAGCCAGAAACTAATCTGGGGATATTTGATGAGTAGGCACTAGATGGGGATTTTATGTACAAGCCTTCTGACATCCATTGATTACTCTAGCTTGCTGTGTGTGGTAATATATATAGTGAGTTTTACCTGTTTTAATATTCAAACTTCTTACAAGCTTTCAAGCCACAACACCATTTGATTATTATTGTTTTTATTTCAAGACTAATAACTTTATTATTTTAAAGAATAATATTATGATTTTGTTCAAGGTATGTTCATAAATTGTTATATTTTGATTTACTAGTTTCAAACTTACTTCACTCACAACTTTGATACCATTTACTTCAAGTAAATACAGTAATGATTATTACTAATCATTTATTAAATAAGACATTATCTCCAGCCCAAATATAAACTTTAAACATCAGTTAAAAATTAATATATCTGGGTTTTTTTAATTAAATATGCACACATAGAATTATTTACCTTTCTTTTTTCCATGTGTAATATATTTTATAAACATATTAAATAATCTTTACTCGATAACACATTTTTTTTAAAAATCAAATGAATAAAATTAAAATAAAATATAAATTCTACTTTTTATATATTTATTTAAAACATATTTATTCACTTCATGGAAAAAATACATTTATATAATTCATTTGAAATAAAGATTTTTTTTCCTGAAGGTTTGTGATGATGGTGTTCTAGTTGTATTTTTATAGTGAACTATTTCCATCATCTAATATGGGTATTGAATGTCTTTAGAAAAATGTAACTTTATTTTAAATATTCCAAATACATTCAACTGTTAGTAATAGCACATAAACAGGTTAGTATATGCACAATGTTTAGAGAGATATTATTCCCCCCTCTTATTCAGCATTGCTGACCTGACTAGTGACAGTACTAGAATAGAATTTGAACCTGGAGCCTTAGATTTTTGAGTATTGAATTTTAAGGTAACACCCCAGCCAACTGAGCCATCCTACCAAAGGAAACAGTCTGTAGAAATTTCATATACTTATCTATGAGGCTGATCCTGATTTCTCCACTTTTTCCCAAGAGCAAAGTTTATTAGTGGTTTCCATACATTATGTATAGTCACACTAGGTTGGCTTATGGGATTTTTTGCTATTGTCATGTGAGCAGCTTCTTTAAATTTTCTTCTTTGTATCTTTTCATCTTTATCCAATATTTTTGTATTTTGCCAATTGAACATATGTTCATTGGCACATACATGGTCTGCTACTTTAGACAAATCTGTTTTCACTCTTCTAATCACCAGTTTGGGTTCTTGCAAGTGCTTTTCAATGAGACAACTGGTCTCATCAATAAAAGTTTTTCCACATTCACATGGCATTTCATAGATGCAGTTTTTTTCAGCATTTCAAGTTTATGCTTTGTAAATGTTAGAATTCCTTGTAGTGTGATATGGCTCTAGAAAACTGTTCTGATGTTATTCTGATTGCAGATTTTTTTAAAAATTAGTCTGCTATTTTTGGAATGTAATGGTCCACTATAGTACCAATAATTGTCTTTTCTCTTGGTGGTTCATTTTGTTATCTATTTAATGTTTTCTTAGTAACAACTGATGGATAACCATTTTTCATAAGAGTTTGTTCTATATAGATCATTTCTTTTTCCAAATCACTGGTTTTTAAACAAACTTCTTTTGCTCTGTTCCATAGTGATAGTATAACTCCATGTTTTGTGTTTCTGGTATGATTGGATGTATAGGCTAGGTATTTTCCTGCATGTATAGATTTTCAGTAAACTGTAGTTTTGATTTTGCCATGAGAACATCTAAGAATGCTAATTTTTGTTTTTGTTCTGATTCTATTATGAATTTAATTTAAGGGGATATGTTGTTGATGTGTTTCCAGAAAGTTAGTAGCAGTGCTTCATTATAAGGCCATACAACAAATGTATTAAACAAATGTATCATCCACACAGCGATGCCAAACATTAGGTGGATATGGAGTAGTTTTTACAGCTAAGGTTTAAAATTCTTCTATGTAAATATTGCTAATCAGGGGAGACAACCATGATTAGCCATTCTTTGATTTTGTTTGAAGAATTCTGTTATATTGAAAGTAGATTGTTTTTATGCAGAAATGAAGAAATGTTCTGGTTTGTAAACTATTATCACCATTTAATCTTTTCCTTACAATAAACAATGCGTCTTCACATTGTTCATTCATGAATAAACTTTCCATATCAAAGCTTACCAGTAAGTCAGTTCTATAAATTTTTGTTCTTGATTAATTCTACAAAGTATCTAGAATCCCTGACAGACTGGTTCTTGTATGCCAAAGGACTAAGAACTTGAGAAAAAATCTTGCCAAATTTTGGCAAGGTGAATCTCTAGAACTAACAATAGGTCTTAATGGAACATGATTTTTATGGATTTTAGGTAGACTATAAAGATGAGGAATTTTTCTGAAATATGATGTTATTTTATTTTTTTGAATCAGTGAAGTACCTGTGATGCTTTCTGAGTAATGCTTATAACTTTGTTTCCCTATTCGGTATTGAATTTTTTTGCCACTTTTTTATATTTGCCTACTATCAGGAGTTCTTGTATTTTGTTTGTCATAATCAGTTATATCCATTACAACTTTTGTTTTGCCTTTATCAGCAGGGAGAATAATTATATATTTATCTACTTTGAGATATTTAATTTTTTTCCTCTCACCATAGGATATGTTTGACTTCAATTTTTATTCTACCGCATAATTCTGCTGCTTCTTCTAAAGGCAAATTTTGAGTGACTTTCTTGGTGGCTGCCATTATATCTAATAAAGGGATATTAGATGGTGTTATGGCAAAGTTTAATTCTCTTTCAAAAACAGAAATTTCAATATCTGTTAGATATTTAGAACTGAGATTTTTAACAGATGAAGTTGGTACATTGCTTGGTACATTATGATTTTTTTGTTATGTCCATGTAGGTTAGCAAGTTTGTTCTTTTGTCATTCTTTCATTTTTTCATGTAATGTAAAATATGATTTTCTTACTGCTTGAGAAACTCTTATGTAGTCTTTATCAGTAAGTTTATTTTTTAGAAAACATTCTACATTATTATTGAAATGAATTGTTTGATACATAGAAAACCTTTGAGTATTTATTCTTTCTCTTAACAGAGCTTCACTTATTCTCTGAGTAATTTTCTCAGCTCTCTGAGAGTGAATTGGAGGTTTTAGTTGCAAAGCTTTAGGAATTATCTCTTCAGATTTACATTTACATAAGAAAGTTAAATGATTTTTTAATTTGGCCAGCTTTAGACATAAATTTCATAATGTCTAAAGTTTGATATAGTATCAGGTCCATACTGAATACTTAGTGTTTTTCTGAAGGTTTATGATGATGGTGTTCTAGTTGTATTTCTATATTGGACTATTTCCATCATCTAATATGTGTGTGTTAAATGTTTTCTTTTCTTTTACTCTTTTGCTTTTTATCATTTTTAAGCAGAAATGTTAGGATAGTCAAGCGTTGGTAGCCGAGAGATTAGCGCAGCTGTTTTGCAAGCAGTGTCTTGTAGACAGTTGTCATGGGCTCATTTCCTGGCTGATGCTTTGACATATGAAAAAACAATAATAGGATATGATATAAAATCATTAACATAATAGGTAAAAAAGGGAAAATAAATGCATTACAATCTTAAATACATAGCATTTTTGATCATATATATATATGAAAAACAAAAGCAAGTTATAAATCACGTAACTTGCTATATATATATATATATGAATTTCTAAGTAAAAGCAGCCTTCATTTTTTATGAATATTCCACTGCAATGCAAAGTGTCTGTAATAATCTTTCTTAAAATAACAGCAGTAAAGAAAAAGGCATAACCCATCAGGCTTGTTAATTGCCAGATAATGAGGATTTGGTCTTTTTTCTTAGTTTTATCTTCTAGATAAAGATAGCTTGATACCCATTTATCAAGCAGAGTTAAATGTTTAGCTTGGTTGGCAGCTACTCAAAAATAAAATTTTAATCTTCTTTCTAAGAACTTTACTTGACCTGGATTTGAACCCCAGGTTATAAGTATAGCCATGGATGCATTACCTCAGTATTCTGAGATCTTTTGAACCCATACATAAGCATCCTTAACATAATACTTTTATATAATCTATTATTCATTTCAATAAATAAATTTTTAAAAATTATATTTATATATTTTTTATTCTATGCTAAGTCTATGCAAATTTGTTTAAGAATAAGAAACTAAAACAAGGTTCAAGAAAGAAACTAAGTTTTAAATTAACTTTATTAGGTTTACTATATACATTAGTGACTAATTACAAATGTTATTGAAACAAAAGAGATTTTAATTAGAAAAGTCAATATATATCTAATGCATATTAATTAGTATATTCAATAGCCAAGTTGCTGGGTTGTTGTTAAAGATATCAGATTCCACATAGCTACAATAATGTCAACTGCATGGGTTTGCTTTCTGATCCTAATGTTAATTTTTTTTAAAAAGAGGATTGATTTAGTATTGCAGAAGTGAAATTAAAGCTTAGATAGCATCTTACAAACCAGAATGTGAAAAAAATGAATGTATTAACTCTTATATTGGACAAAAGACCACTAAGTTTTGGATATAAAAATCAGTTTTTTTGTTGCTACGAAATTTTAAACAAATTTTTTTTTAAAAAATCAGTTTTTCTTTAATTAAATTGGAATACTACTTCCAGGATTTCACCATACATTGTGAATAAAAAGAAGGGGCACTACTAACAATTAGCTAGATTTAATCTGGAGCACTTTGAATCATTCCAGCTGAAATGAAAAATCAGGGCTTAATTTAAGAGACAGCTAAAAATTATGGATTTTTAATATTTGTCAGAAAAGAAGCAAAATATTTTTTTTGATGAGCCTTATATTTAAAGAATGGTTTGTATTTTGTTTTAAATAATCTGAATTTATAAACACTGCTTGTTGTCCAATATTATTTAGAAGAAACTGTCAGATTTTTAAAAAAAAAAGGAAATGAGTTGTTTGTTCAATGTTTAATATACATATGTCCACAGGCATATGGGAAGTGAATACATTCCTATCAGTTTAAAGAATTAGAGATCGATCCTAGAATGAGTCATCCTTACATAAATTGTAGTTAAACCACTAAACATCACATGATCACTATCTCATACTAGCACAATAATTGTTATTAAACAATTCAAAACAAAACAACACTCTCCATATAGTAGTGCCATCTTGTGCTAACAAGAGCAATCAATGGATGCCAGAAGGCTTGTGCATAAAATCCCTATCTAGTGCCTACTCATCTGTTAGCACAAGATGGCACTACTATATGGAGAGTGTTGTTTGTTTTGAATTGTTTAATAACAATTATTGTGCTAGTATGAGATAGTGATCATGTGATGTTTAGTGGTTTAATACCAATCCTGCCTAATAGGATAGTGGTGGCTATGGTTGTTAAAGAGCCAAAGACACCAAAATGTATGGGTACTGAATTGAGTTCAGACCCATATGACTATATAAGCTATTCAGCTTGGATTGAAAATATTAATAGTGTTTTCAATTTCATTCTCATAGTTTTGTAGTTAAATAGAGTTAAAAGGTGGGTGCTGGAGGGTTGCATTAGATCCTAAGATCTAGGTGCAGTGTTCTCAGATCCAAGTCTCCTCACTGATGAAGGCCACAAGCCAGAAACTAGTCTGGGGATATTGGATGAGTAGGCACTAGATAGGGATTTTATGCACAAGCCTTCTGGCATCCATTGATTGCTCTTGTTAGCACAAGATGGCACTACAATATGGAGAGTGTTGTTTTGTTTTGAATTGTTTAATAACAATTATTGTGCTAGTATGAGATAGTGATCATGTGATGTTTAGTGGTTTAATACCAATCCTGCCTAATAGGATAGTGGTGGCTATGGTTGTTAAAGAGCCAAAGACACCAAAATGTATGGGTACTGAATTGAGTTCAGACCCATATGACTATATAAGCTATTGAGCTTGGATTGAAAATATTAATAGTGTTTTCAATTTCATTCTCATAGTTTTGTAGTTAAATAGAGTTAAAAGGTGGGTGCTGGAGGGTTGCATTAGATCCTAAGATCTAGGTGCAGTGCTCTCAGATCCAAGGCTCCTCACTGATGAAGGCCACAAGCCAGAAACTAGTCTGGGGATATTAGATGAGTAGGCACTAGATAGGGATTTTATGCACAAGCCTTCTGGCATCCATTGATTGCTCTTGTTAGCACAAGATGGCACTACTATATGGAGAGTGTTGTTTTGTTTTGAATTGTTTAATAAATTGTAGTTACATTATATTAGGTTTAGGACTCAAAATAGGCCATTCCTTATAATTATTGTGGTTCGGTTCAAAAACAGGCCATACCTTTATACTTATTATTATATAAGTGGTTATATTTGGAAATGTGATCTAAAAAAGACCATTCCTTATTATTACTGTAATAAAAGTAGCGTTGATGTCTATCCCATAGAGAATATATATATATATATATATATATATATATATATATATATAAGTAAGTACTAAGAGACATGTGAATCAAAGAAATGTTATATTTATGAATTCATACATGCCTAAAGTTGTATTTAAGTATATTGAAGGCAGGAGTAAAGATACAGTGAATGTGATATTATCTATGAATGTATTGATACTATGATATATGAAGATTAAAGAATCATGTTAAAAAAATAAATTGTGTATCAATTAATGATTATACTTTGTAAATATATTATTATATGATTCCTTAATTTTATTAAAGAAAATAAATTGTATGTCAATTAATAAGTACACTTGTAAATAAATTGTTATCATGTCATTTGTTACTTTGTCTATGTAAGATTACTGGTCTACCCTCATTCACACTTATTGTAAATTTTTGCTTGTCCAGAATGCAGGCATGAATGTATCTGACAGAAGCTCCCATTTGGCTTAGTTAGATGAATGATATGGGTGACCATTTTAAACTTTATATTATTAATAATTATAAAAAAAAATTATACTGATTTATACATTATTCAAACATAGATACATTTTATATTGCTAAGAGAACAAAAAAAGATTATTGTCTAAATAAATTCGTTTTGTTTACTTCTTAATTTATTGTTCAAAAAGCAATAAATTTTCATTGTTACCCATTTCAGATTTTTCCACTAAAATGAAGACTGCTTTTCATCTCATGGCTTATATAAAATTTATTAGCTCAAAAATATATTTTTAGGTTAATTCAATCTGCCATTTTTTTTAATAAAGAAGAGTCCAGTATGTAGCTATAATTTTTAGAATCACAATGCAAAATTTAAAAAAAAGCTTTACTAATTTTGTAACATATTTTAATCCTTTTTTTAAATTATATGTTGAACTATTTTCATCACATGATCTTAATCATAGAAAAAACTTTATTTAAAATTTTAACTAATATTGAACATAATGCTTTTTCACTTCTTCAAGTATTGTTAGCCTGACCGGTAACAGGAGAATTGAACTAATGACTAGATTTAGATTCACGAATATTGAGTTTAATGTGACGCTCTTACTAACTAGATTATTTTATCACAAACTGTCAAACAAACATATAGTTTACACCTTTTTTTTAAATATAAAATAAAAAAATTTTAAAAACTCAAGGATACAGAAACCTTGGCTTTTTTCATGATATTTATACCATTGGTAATGCTCCATGCCATAATAATCATTGTAATCATTTATTAAGCTATAACTAATGGCTGAAATTTTATCCTAGTTAAATGTGAAAATATTTTTAAATTATAAGCACGTGTAGATTATTTTTTTACTTTTATGTAGATGAGCCAAGTGACTTAGGTAGTCATTCAGCTATCAGTAAATCGATATTTAGTTATTCTTATCTAGAAGGAAAAGTAGGACAAAATACTTAAACCCTCAACATCGCAGTTAGAGAGTCATGTAATGTTTTGCTTTTCACAGCTTTTTCTCAGCAGTAAAACTAATAGCTATACTTTTATTTTCAAGCTTATTAATAGGGATTAATAGGGAATAGCATTAACTTGGTATGAAAAGATCGATTTAATGGATGATCTAAGAGAGTGGGGTAAGATTAAATCTTTAGAGTAATAAAAATTATTAATGCAATAATTTAGATATATTTAAACACTTCTATTCCATTACACATTCTTTAAATATATAAATAATGATATCTAAAAACAGTAAACGGTGCTCTTCTTCACGATGAATTTGTGAATAATTTAATAACTGAGAATATTAATTTTTAACAAACACTAATTACTTGCAAAGACGTTTAGTTTGATATTAATTATCATAATAAAATCAAATTAAATATATTTACTGCAAAAATATCTTTTATGCAAAAGTTATTAATTTAGTCAATTTACAAATTTTTAAATATAATTTCTTATTATAAATGGGTTTTAAAAAAAAAAAAAAATGATAAAAAGGAATAATTAAATGTTCATAATTTAAGCAAAACATTCTTAAATAAAAAAGATAATTTTAATCAAAATATAATTATTGTTTTTGAATATTTTGAAAGTATTATTATTCATAACAATTTATTTATAAGCGTGAGGATACATAAATGGGATAAGAAAAGTTCAGTTTAATGTAGTTATGTATAAATTATTGTGACTTGTTTATTGAACATAGAATCTATTATTTGATATGTAATTTCCAACTTAGATATTTTATTGCAAAGCTCTTATCCATCCAAATATAACATGATTTGTACAGTTTAATTCAATAACTTTATTGTGTTACAAATTATAATTTTATTCTAAAATCTATTTATCTAGTATGCAAGGAATATTCATTCTTACAGAAAAGATTCTAGAGTAGAATGCTAAAATAAATTATTGTGGATAATGAAGATGATATGTGTAAATTGACAATTATGTAATGTGTTGTTTGTTTATTTTATATATTTGCAAAGAATCACCTGGAGAATCATTAAAACATATAATTTTTTACCTAATGTCAGACCAATATAGCTATATAAAAATATTAGGTTGGTTTCAGACATTAAGGTATTGTAACTTTCAAATCATTACTTCTAAAAATATAATAAAAAAAAATGTCTGTTGATAGTGTATAAAAACCAACACTCCCTGTCAAAAGCCAATAATCAGAAACTACTCTGGAATTTGACTGACATTACCAACTGGTATCTACTGATTGTTTAAACTGTGTAGATAGCTTTAGAATAAAGAAATAAAATGAATTACTTCTTCTAATATAAAATTCTTTACTACAATGCATAAGATCAAAGGTACATTTTTTTGCAGATATGTAAAGTTTGCTTCACTTTATTAAAAATTTTATTAAAAATAAAAAGAAAGAATGGTTTACTGCTTGGGAAATCACAAAACATTTGAGCACTGAAAATGATGAAGAAGAACTATAATCCAGAATCTTCCACTTCATGTGAATCTTTTATTAATTGTATATAATAAAAAAAGTCCAAAGTAATGTTTAAAAATAACAAATGACACGTTAAATAAATGATATTTTTGATATATTATTTTCAATTTAAAAAAAATTAATAAGACAATAGACATTGGAAAATAATGAATCTAGTAAGTATTTGATTAAATATCTAAGCTAATATTTTCTAATGGCAAACTAAAATGTGTTTCTGTACATTGAGAAAACAGTTGATGGAAAGTGGATGTCATTTGGCTGAACAACTGATATGTTATATCAATAATAATATCAAATGACTTTCTCATCTGTTTATCCTTATATTTTTGTGTATATTTGAGAGACCTCATTTTTATTCAGCTGCAAGCTTATTCTGCCTGAACAAGAGAAACTTATACCTGAAATAAAACTGAGATTTCTAAAATATATTTGGAAGTATATGAGCAAAAATATGAAAAGTCCTATGACATCACTGTTGATATTAACATTCCTCGATAAAGAATAAAAAAGACTTATAGTTAGTATATAAATAAATTCTTTAAAATATATAGACGCTAATAGGGTATCAAATCTAAATATGCCAAACAGTTAACTTAGATTTAAGACATTACAATTTTACTGAATTACTATTATTTTAAATAATAAGCAGAAAATTAAGAATGGCTGCAAGATGTGTGTGTTGGTTAAATTTAATCAAATTCTAGTTCTTATTGATAAAAACAAAAACCATAAATTTGTGTGTGGATGTTGATATTACATCATCTAATATCTATTAATTACTTAAAATCAAGTGGAGGACTCTAATCAGGTTAAAGAGAGCTGCTCTATAAATAGTGACATTTTGTGATCAGTAAGCTGCTTAGGGTATTATAAGCTCTAGAAGTGACAGACTGAACTTAAATTCAGGAACCTTTTGTTTTTAAATTCATTACTCTATCACCATTTTCAATTTCACAGGACAATGAAAAGGTATTATTCGTTTGGGATTAATATTTCATTAAAGTAAAAAAAAATTACATTCTTAATAATTTTTCAGACATATAAAACAGATTTTGAATTTAGTGCTTTGCGAGACAATATAAAAATAAGCACTTATATTGAAAAGTCACACTAATGTCTATATAATGAAACATAAAATAGAGACATCAATATGATATTAAAAGTGTAAAATCAAGCAAGTATTATGCATGTTTTAAAACAATATAGTGCCAAATGTTTTGAAAGTTGCTAATAGATAAAACATTTAATATATATCACTATCTGTTATACCATTTTGATTATATTTTAATATTTTGTGCAGACAATTTTGTTCACTGCACGCATAAAATAATCCCAGCATTATGACATTAAAAATTCTTAAAGTAGTTGAGCAAAATGGTTTAATTTTTATAATTAAATCATATGAATTAGCTATTCACATTTTAAAATAGAAGATTTTAAACAATGCTGTATTGAATGAAGCCATCACAAATGGTAATTAACTATTATCATTTTACTGCAGTACCTTAAAATTTATTTAACTTGACCTGCAAAATTATTGCAGTTCAAGATTATCTATTTACATAAATATTTTTAATGAGGAGAAAAAAGGACAGACATTACACTACTATCATTTGTATTCCAAAAATTATAGTTCTCATCTACTCTTTCAGTTTATATACCTCCTAGATAAATACCGTTATCACAAAGTAAATTCTATTTGAATCCTTTTTATTCTTTTATAAATATGATTGAGACGTGTGAGATTTCAAGTAAACCAAGATGGAACTCCATATTATTAATAAATATACAGTTTCAGGGCCCTATAATCTACCAAATATGTGTTAATTGTTAAATTAAAACAAAATTAATAAATCGATTGTTAAATTTTAAAAAAAGGAATAAATTCTGATAAATTTCATTTAGAACCTTTATTTCAATCTTTCTTTTTTTTTACTTATATTATAGCATAGAAAATGATGAGACACTCTTAATATTACCATACTTTGTTTCAATTAAGTTTTACTTTTGTCAGGAATTTTTTTATAAATTGTCATAATGATAAAAAGTTGAGGCCTTCCCATCACAGAAGGTGTTCAGTAGACTATCTTGCCCTCCTAAAAAGTGTACAGAAATTGTCATGACATGATTGCATGCCTTTAACAAAAATATGGGTTGCCATCTTGGTTTAATTGAAAACCCACAAGAGCCCCATGTTTTTATATTAAAAATTGCACATCATTTAAATTTAATAATTGATAAAGCATTTATTTTATTTTTGTGTGATTTATATCAAAGCATTTACATTCATTCTAAGCAATTACTTGTGATAGGTTGTCACTAATATATATATATATATATATATATATATAGTGATATTAGTCACAATATAATATATATATATATATATATATTATTAATATAATATATATGTGTCATTAATGTAATACTGTATAATTTCTAAATCATTAAAGACTGTGCCAATTCACTTAGAATCTATTAATACAAATTCTGGTTATTTGTCAAGCACATAGAAAATTTATAATTATACATAAACAAATAGCAGAAGGATTTTTCAAATAAACATACAATTTAAAAATAGGTAAAACTCTCTATACATATTGCCACTCAGTGCAAGCCAGGGTAATTAATTGATGCCAGAAGGCTTGTGCATAAAATCCCCATCTAGCACCTACTCGTTCAATATTCCCAGACTAGTTTCTAGCTTGTGGCCTTCATCAGTGAGGAGCTTTGGATCTGAGAGCACTGCACCTAGATCATGTGAATTTAAAAATCGATTAATTAATTTTTAAAAAATATTTTAAAGTGTATACACTAGTACAAACTTAATATTATTAACAATAATTTGCTATGCTGAAAAAAAAATCAGAAACTCAAAATTTTAATGAATGCATTACTGATAATCAAATGTATAGTTTAGTAGATTCAAGAAGTAAAATATTTATGGGTCATTCTTAGCAGAAGAATCTAAAAAAAAACTTAGTTTGCCGAAATAAATTTAAATATGCTTAACCTTCACATTAAACGCTCCAAATATATTTTTTAAAGTAATTGATAATATTCATTTTTGAAAAAATAAATATATCTCAATATACTATTTGTATATTAACTTCTGATTGTTATTCTGAAATAATACAACTGATATCAGTAATTTGTAACTGAAATGTATATAGAATGAGAGATGAATCTGTTTAATTTATGTTAGAGAGCAGTTAATAATATTAAAACTTTAAATTATGCTAGACAATACTAGAATCATTTATTGTAATTAGTTTCAGTATACTAATATAATTTGGTATATACATTTCACATGTAGATCTAATTATAGATAAACACTGTAATATAATTTATCCTGTAATGATTGATTGATATTTATAAATTGTAATATTTAAGTATGTTAATGTTTTTGCTATTTTTAGTGATTAATATCTATTTATAGGAAAAATAAAATCTTTGAAAAAGAGCATCTAACAATTGAAACATTTGATTAAATAAAAACGTTGAACATCATAAAGAATAATGGTAAGAAAGAAGTTGATTTACTGCATATTTTTAACATAATGATAGGGTGGCAGATATGAACGTTAAAAGCTTCTAGATTGATTTATAGCTATATAGCTAAGGGAAGCAAAAAAAAAATCCTAATTTTGTCAATCATATAAAACTGTTGTGATCTATCTGCTATTTGGATGTTTGGATGTTACATGACTTAATGATCAATTAACCATAGGATTATTAATAATATTTTAATTCTAAAGAGAACTTAATCAAACTCCATATAAGTGTCATACTATAATATTCAATTAGTGATGTTATATACAAGTATACTCTCAATCCAAATCACAAGATGAAGACTTTAAAAAGTTTCAAACCTCCACACATGTGCAATACTATAATATTCAATTAGCAATGTTCCAATATGAGTAAAATATCAGTCCAAGTCGGAACATAAAGACTTTGAAAAGTTAACATCTTTTCAAAGTCTATCTTGTGACTTGGATCAAGAGTTTACTCATATTTAACATTGCTAATTAAACATTATAGTATGGCACATGTGTAGAGGTTTGATTGCTTTCTCCTTAAAAATTACAGCTTGACACTGAAAATAATTCACTATGAATTATAAATATTCTGAACAAGTGGCACTTTAAATTTAAAAAAAAAAAAAAGAAAAAAGCAGTTGGAAAGATGCCATTTAAATCAAATATTAAAATAATAGAATAATGTTCTCAGATTCAGAATGTCTAATATAAAAAATGAAGTAGTTATATAACATGGTGAGGATGTCATTATCTAGAATAATTCAGTATTTGAAGTTCTGTTATTTCAGCATTTCAGTGAAATTTGTGAAGCTTTCAAGTGATTATATATATATATATATATATATGAATCATGTAAGTCACTGACATAGATTCTTTTGTTTTAGTAAGACAAAATGCATGTGTTCTATTTTTAATCAAACTATTCTAAAATTAACTATGTGCATATGGAAACTATTCTATCTATTTAAGCCAGTGTATCTCATCAATATTTTTCTTACACAAACTTTATTACTACTTAATATTTTTTAGAAATGTATATACTTGAGGATTAATGTATAGTTCACATTCTTTTGTTTTATTTATTTCTTATTTGTATATACGAATATGGAAATAAAATCCTGAAAATTGTATGTATGTCAAGAATATTTATATATCATATGTATACATATCATTACAAATTTTTATGTATATGTATGCTTATATATTAGCTGCTGTATAATATATTATAATAATATTAATGACAGCATTTAATTGATTTCAGTTAGTTCATTATTTTATTAATTTGTTAAATATTATACAGTAGCCAATTTTTAATTCTGAACTAGCAGTATACAATCTTTTTCTATAATGTTTTAATTACATAATTGTTTATAATGTTAAATATATAAATGTTAAGACATTTAGACTAGAAATGGTAGATATGTTAGCTTTTATTCATGCCAATCATACTTTCAATACATTGAGTATCATAATCAAAACTTTTTTGAGTTTATTATGGATTGTTTTTGTGTGTACTTGCTATCTATTTTTGTATTGAAATTAATTTAAATTTATTGTTTGTTATTCAAATGTATCTAAAAATCTACAGAGAGTCCACTTTTTTGACAAAGGGACGATGGTTTCTTTTTTATTTATAGCAAATTTATCCTTGACTATTATCCAATCATCCTTGATCTTTCTTTTTTATCCCCCCCTTTCAGAGCAAATGACATCTGCTTTGGAGAGATCAAATTTGTGGTCTGATTGTTGTTCATGTTCTAAGACTATAGATGAGTACCATATGTAATAAGTTATTCATAAATTGTATTTAATTTTAAAGTTTTTCTAAAAAAAATATATTAGAGAAGTAATTTCTATTACTCTGAAGCAATAATGGACTGTTATTATGTATAGAAAAAGAGAAAACATGTTCTTTACTATACACTTCATGTAATTTATTTCATCAAATAGTTAAAAGCACAGTAACTATCATTTATAAATTATTTATTATGCATGTAATGTACATTGAAGATTATATAAACTTAAAAAGTTGAAACATTGATAATTATATAAAATTAAGCATTTCAGTGAAGATAAATAAAAGCTGCTGATAATTATAATCTAGAAACTAGCCTAACCATATTGAACAGGATAGTACTGGATGGGGGTTATGATATATAACCTTCAAAGTAGTGAGACAACTATCTCTTAATGGAAGTATATTAATATTCTTATTACTTATTCCTTAGACTAGTGATTATCCACTTAGTGAATAATATTTGTTTTTTCTCATATCTGTATGATTATATCCCTGCACAAGGTGTTAAAAGCGAACAGAAACCAATCCCTATCTTGCGTGAGAGTGATGTAGGGAAAATTACACTACAAAAATATTATTCATTAATAGGATAATCTCTAGTCTAATAAACTAACTACTACTGACACCAAATTAAAATAATTACTAAATGAGACATTTAGATTTTCAATTGGATGGACGGTTGAAGAGTTGGAGGATGGAGTGGATTGAAGCTTATCCATTAAAGTATGAAGATTGGCTATCTTAATATATATCTGAGCACTTATTGATATATGTGTAGTGATGATAATCTGGAACAACTGATGATTGCTGGTTTAGCAAGAAATACGTTAATGGTGATTATTTATCTTTTCAACGTATATATGTGTTCAAGTGTATCAGTGTTATGAGATAGAGGGGAGAGTGGTGGGTCGTGTGAAAGTCTGAGCTCATATACCCTATATATTAAAGGAGACATTCTACTTATTTTTAATAAACTATAATTATTTTTATTTAATACATTTTTTTTTAATATTGAATTCATAACTTTGTTCAATAAGCTTTTTTAAAAATTATAAAAATCATATCAATTTTAAGGCTTGTTTCAGTGGGAATAAATCAGCCAAACTTTGCAGTGTTATGTCATAACTATTATTAAATATGGTCAAGAAATGCCTAAGGGCCTATAAAATAAGAGAGCTCAGATCACAACCTTTAACAGTATAAATATGAGAGTTTTTTTGTTAATTACAAAAATATAGACTTTTTTTTTTCTTTATGGTTATCCGCTTAAGGGATAATTAATTTAAATTAACATATATACACATACTTACACACATTCTGATAAATATATATTCACCAGGTACAGTATCATAACGCTTTTCCGGTGATTTATACAACAATTTCTAAATGTGCGTATCTTAAGTAGTTAACATTTATAAAAAGTGATAATAATAAATGTACTAGTCATAAACTAAAAAGAAACAGCTGTACTTAAAAGTCTATTTCTACCGAAAAGAAATGATTTAATTGCCTCTACTATGATACAAATAGTCAGTGAGAAATGGTTTCTAAATATTAGCTTAACAACGAAATGCCCAGTGGCTATTGGCTTTTGTTATAACAAATATATATATATTACCTACATTTTAATCTTGACAAAATTACAAGCTTTTTTTTCCCAGCTTAAATTAATATAATTAAATGCCATGGCGTTATTTGTTTTTTTGTTTTTTTTAAAAAAAAAAATAATCAAATAAAATAATTGTGTAAGGCAAAATAACGCTAAAAAGTAAAATATTATAAGCCTTTAAAATTTAAATTTGTGTCATATAGCAACTTTTTAAATGCTTTTACCAGTAGAAAAATATAATAAAGATCATGAGAAATGTAATCTAAATCAGCGTGTTTTGAGACGGAAGACTTAGAATGAGAATATTCTTCATAAAATGATTAATGATGACTCGTTCTGGCTTAATAATAGTTTATCGGGTTGACATCATATTTGTGAAAACTTCTCTATATGCAGAGTCTGTTTGAAATATTTGTAGAGCTTGACCCTTATCCAGATTACCAAGAACTTACGATCAGCTCAAATATTGATATTGTTAATCTTTCTTATAAAGTGTTTGTTTTGAAGATTTGGTGGTTGCATAATTTAATTGCATTTCTCAATGCTCAAATGCTTATTGAATAATATCAAAATAAGTACAAATACTAAGTAGCTGATCTAATATTATTCTAAATTGATTCAACTTTTGCTTATCATGTCTAGACGAACAAAATCATGTCTAGCAATCATTAAAAAAAAACTTTCAGAAACTATGACATTGTATTAAAAGTTAATTAATTTATTTTTTTTTTGCACCAAAAATTATTTTGTCTGTTCCCCTGCCTTTGATATATTTTTTTTAATTAAGCTCTCCAAATGAGTAAAATACTGTATATATGCAAAGTTGTTTTTTTATTATTATTATTTAAAACTGAATATAGTTAAGCAATTGGGTACTAAGATTAAAAAAGCAACATTTTAATGGTAATTGGTGGAATTTGCTATTTACTATTGTCATAAGGTCTTTACATCACTTAAATTTATATAAAATAATGTACTGTTATATGTAAAAAAAATCTTATTAGAGTAATGAAAGATTTATATATATATATGTATATGTCATGGCTTTGATTTGTAGTTTGAATCTGGGTGGAACTTCTTTGTTAGAAAGCTAAAGATTTTTGAATAATCATAAGATTTTTTTTCTGTAATTGGCTCACTGCTAACCAGGACAACCATCTAATCAATGGATTGGCAAGTGGGGATTTAGCTATTTTCAACAATAATTTTTAAAATAAGAAAAACTCATCACCAAGTAGCCATTAATTAGTTTGATGAATATCTTCATTATTGTTTCTTGATGAAAGTATGATAAAAAAGGCTTTGTCTTGTAAAGATTTATTTCTCACTGTCTTGTATTATATTTTACTTATAATAATAAAGTTTGATTATAATATTTACTACATAGTAGAGATAAATACTCCAATAATATAAATAAACCATTTCCCAATATTGCCACACACAGCAAGCTAGAGTAATCAATGGATGCCAGAAGGCTTGTGCATAAAATCCCCATCTAGTGCCTGCTCATCCAATACCCCCAGACTAGTAATCTACCTAATAATATTGTGTATTTATTACATTATAATGTAGCTTTGAATTTTAACTATCATCAAAAATAAAATTGCTAGAATAGAATGTATTAAAGGGACAGTCAAGCATTAGAAAACTAATATCAACAATGATCAAGCATTATATCTTGATGGTAGAATTTTATTGCCTAATTATTTGAAACTGCTTGATAATAGATTACTAAAAACAAGAAAGATTGCTGAAATCAAGTGATAGAATATTTTTGAAAATATGCAAGATATAAAAGTTTATAATTTTGTGTGTGTGTGACTGTGTGTTTAAGTTATTAGACAAATACTAAATTTATAAATACTGTATTATATATTATATATTTTAACTAACATTTCACCTATATAATTTAATGCATTTAGAATGATTGGCTCTGGAATTCAAAGGTCATGGGTCATGGCTGTGACACTATAAGATTTGGTGCTTGACTTTCTTTACTTATAAATTCTCAAGTAATAAGCATTCAGTTATTTTATTATTATTAGCATGTCCAATAATAATAATCCCATCTTTTATATTCCATTTATGAAAGTCCATATCATTAATGAGTTTTTATGAAAGTAAAATATTAGAACTACAATAATTTTATGTCATAAATTATATATAGCTATATGTTTAGAACAAATTCGAATGATGTTGTTGACATGCATCTATTGTATATATATTATTCACGCATGTGTCCTCATCCATTTGGTTCAGAGATAGATCGAATCCCAATTGAAAAAAGTAACGAGGTGGCGGATTCAAGATGATAGTTGATTGTAAGAAAAGAATTATGGTGTAGTACATATTATAAATAAATAATCGTGTATATGTGAATGCATATATAAGTGCATTCACATATACATGAATGTATATGCGACATTATACATTTAATTTGCAAATTTCTTCTTACTATGTGTGGTTATTAACATTTATAGTCAGATTTATAAAAATAAATATTAAATTACATTTACTTTTTTTAAAAAAAAAAGTTAGAAAAAGTCTTAAATTACTATAATAATAAAGATTATTTTAGAAAATCTCTGTAACAATGCTAAGTTACTTAATCGATTTAGCCAATATTATATATAAAAAAAAAATATTTATATAAATATATTAACCAACTGCTATTTGAAAATCTACTTCTAATGTTAACGAAGTGCATTAATAAATTTATTATTTATTAACCTCTAAATAAAATATATCTCGTGCAATTGTCAGTATGCGCAAATTATTAAATAAAATAAAAATGTAATTACAACTTTAAAATACTAGTGTTTTCAGTGAATATTAATTAAATATTGCCAGGATAAATCGTCTATATCCAAAAGATAATTTTAATTATAGATTTATTTTTTTTAATTAACTTTATTACTAATCCTAATTTATTTTAGACGATAGTAATAAATAAATTAATTAATCCTAATGAAATTTTAATAACAATAATGAGAAATGCGATATTTAAATTATAAATATTTTAAAATCACGGCTTTTTACCAAGTAGATTTGCTTTGTATGAGAAACGATAGTTTTAGAAAATATTTTTAACAATAACGTTATCGTTATAGAAATCAGAGCTTATAAGCTTATACAGTATACTATTTATTCCAAAATTTGTAGTAATATAGGCTAATAAAGTTTGGAGTCGTTTCAGAATTTACATTTTATGAACAGATTAAATCTGATAATTACAATAGTTGTTAGAATAAACACAAAATGAGAAGATTTATTAATAATAATATTATCGCAATTTGATTTTAAAGTATTAAAAACACTATTAGTATTATATATATAAATTAATTGTATCTTTAATAACGATAAAAATAAACTGTAAACGTAATGAATAAATATGGTGTCTTTTTTTCTCTGTTATTAGCTTATTATATTATCACTACATTAATATTAAATGAACTCGCGTGTCTCGGGTTTTCTTCTCATAAAATTTTAAATCCCAAATTACAAATTAATATTCGTATTATCAAAATAATAAGAGGAAAAAAAACTACCATAAGTAATGCAATTATTAACAAGAACCAATTTATTAGAATATGGAAGAAAACACAATTTGTTTTTAGAGTTAAATTAAAATTAAAATATACGGTTTAAAAAAATAGTTGAGTCTAAATGCAATATAATAGATATGTAGAGGCACATGCAATATACAAACAAACAGTATCTAAATAGTCCATTGCAAAACAAAATCACATCGCCCTGCTGAAATATTGTGAAAGAGAAGAAAATACTCACCAAACTAGTGTGGTGAATGGTTTAGATATTCTTCTTTGTTTTGTTCTGTAGGTAAGAATTTTTAAATATCCATTTACTAATAAATAAGTGAATACCTAGATGAGCTAGTTTTGGGCCAGAGTTATTTGAAAGATCCTAAATATTTTTAAAAACTAAAAAGATTTCAGTTAGATTTGAATCCTAGCTTATAGGCAAGATAGAGGTAAGTATGTTTATGGTCTATTGAAATTATACATTAAATTTTCTTTCCAAGAAAAGGTTGAGATAACTAGAAAGTAAGATTTTATAGTTACTTATTAATAATTGGATGGTGGATTTCAATTGCTTACCAACAATGTTACATATTCTTATGAAACAGATTAAAATTTAAAACTGCTTTAAAAAAATTAATGATCTTTTTCGATATGAAAGGTTTATGATGATTAAGAAAAGAGAAAATATTTTTGTCTTTATAGATATTATACAGAGAAAAATGCGGAAGATAAGTTATAACTGAAAATATATATTCATTAAGGAAATTTTAAAAAATGCAATTATTTTGAGTTTGAACTATAAAGAGAAACAAATAGAATATAAAAAGAAAAAAGTCGATAGATGATTTAGTAATTGAAAACAAAAAATATGGAGTATTGGGAAAGATAATGTGGTATAATGTGTAAGACTGATTATCGAATTAAAATGTGCAAAATATATTAGATATGTACATAAAATTTAAATGCAATGTGCATTTATACATATGTGTGTGCGTTTTTATGCATATATATAGAAAGTGTTTAAACTACATTATGTATGAAATATTATGTATTTAAACTTCACGTTCATACATTTATAATAAGTGTGTGTATTTAAATAAAAAAAGAAGGAAAAGAAATATATTAACTGATATAGATTAATGAAAGAAAAAAATCGCGTATACAAAATCAATTTTTAGTAAAGCAAAATAAATTCTTAACATTAAATTTCAAAATTTTAAAAGATATTTTACGAAGTTGCTTAAGATTTCGGTTTTTCACTCAAAACACGGAGGCAGCTCACTGAAGATCAGCTGGTACAGGCAGATTATAAAATGACCTCCTCTAAAGTTGGAGTTTCTGAGTGTTACCTCCCCATTCCTCGCCACCCACCGCCACGTGTGCTTGATTACCATGCACCTGGACTCAGCTATTTCGTCTGAGTCATGTGACCCGCTGACCTAAACACACCTGCGTAACCTTGCTTAGCACGCCTTTACGTTTAAAGAAGCCGCTGATCAGTGTGGAACGGGTACCAATAACCCTTTCCCAGACGGTACAAAGTAAAAAATATAGCTGGAAATATGAATAGTTTGTTATTGAAATGATTAATATCTGTGTCAAAGTTGTCGATCATCTGACAATTCAAAAGCAACATCAATACATCTTGGTCTACGCAATCAATCAGAGACAATACACAATTGTAATACCATAAGAATTTTATGCAGAAAGATAAAATAATGAAATAACTTTTCTATTTACCTGACAATTTAAGTCATTAATAAATTAGTGTGTTGTTATTCTGGGGATTTCTAAGTCGCTTAGCTGAGGGATTGAAGTAAGAAAAAAAACTTACAAATAATTAATAAAAAATAAAACATTTAAATTCAAATTACGATATACGTATATGTTGTAGTAGTGAGTGTATTTACTTTTTACCATTTTAAAATACACATACGCATCATACACTTGTATCTGTAAATGTGTTCATTTTTATATTTGTATATCTATAGTATGTGTGTTTAATATAGATGCAATTTTCTGCTAATTATTATAATGCAATAAAAAAAATTTGATTATTTCTAGGAGCGCAGTATATCATTATTTTTAATTTTTATATAGGCAGTACAAACATGCATATCGGATAGTTATAATGTTGTCAACATGGGCATAGAAATCCAGATATTTTATCTCTATAACTCATCTTATGAGCAAAGATTGTTCACATGGTGCATGCATAATATGAGAGGTGGTATGAACTTCTGCATTATTAATAGTTGTGATATGATGGAATTGAGATGAAGAAAGCACTGATAAAAACCAATAAACTTTAAAACTATATAAAAATCATATTTTTAATATATAAACATACTGCATTGTTTTAAATGCATTTCTTTATAAATATATGACTGATTTTAAAGTGTTTGAAAACGAGAACTATGATGAAATAACAAACTCAAACATATATGGATTGTTGACTGAATTTAGGGTAACATTAAAAAATGATGGAACGATGTATATAAGTAAAATATGGATGCTAAATTCTGACTTCCAATAAAGTTCACAATTGATAGATAGTGGAATAATATTTAAAAATACGATTTTACTGCTAATAATCAGAAATGTCTCACAAAAATATCTTCTATTTCCTTATAAAATTCAATTTTAGTTCAGCAAAATCGAAATACTATTTTAGATGCAGTCTTCTTTGTTCTCCTTTGAGCCTTTTCATTTATTTTATTACCACTTATCTCTTTATTCCATTGTCATTTAAGTTGGTGCAGAGCTTAGTCATTACTAACCATAATTCTTCTTCAAAACAACATAATAAAATGTTTTGTTACTCAATGAGTCATGTGACATTTGATCATTTGAAATGACTAATTTTAATTGTGATGCATTGTTTTGAGCTCCCAAGATCATTATTACAAAGCAACATTAAACTATGCAGGATAGTAACTACAAGTACCCTTATGCAATCACATTTCTATTCTTTAACTTCATGATATCCAAATGTGGTTTACTCTTAGTGTGTAATTGTGCTCAAGTCTTTATAAGTAAATGAAGTATGCTATATTTTCTTAAAAAAGAAATCAGTTATGAAGGCATATTTTCAGATTGGGAGTTTTTAATTGTAATCTTGCAATATAATTCACAGTGAGTCAATTTAGGACTGGAATTGGATTAGAAGCTACATTTTGTGAATGTCATCAAATTTTGGAAAACCTTATTCAGAGATACTCCTGTCTCTACCAATTTAAAATTGGACTTAGAAAAGAAGGTAGGAAAAAGATATTTCCTACAAAATCTCTGTTACCACATTTGACGCATTTTTCATTTAGGTGGCAAAAATAGTCATTATATCAGAATTAACAATAATATAATGCAGAAAATAGTGGTAAAATTAAATGTCTTTTATTCATTTTTTTAAATGTATGTAGCTAAGTTTTTTATGGATATTTTTTTTCCAAAATTAAAGCATAGAAGAGTGCTTGATAAAAGAAATTAGTTGAATAGTAAAAGCCTATAATTGAAAGGCTAATGGTATCAAAAATCTCTTTGCACAATGTGTCTATGTTCATTTTATGCCTTGTATTAGATTGAGAATGCTCATAAAAAGTACTTCTATTAAAAAATTGGATTTTACTTTGATGCAAAATTATTTGAAATATTAATGTTTTCTATATAAACTAAAGGGGTCCACTGTTATTGTGATGTGAAGATTTATAATAGTTATGAAAACAGTGAATGATTGGAAGTTAATTTCTTCCTGCATAATAGCACATAGATTGTTTAGTGAGAAAAATTACTATGTAACAAAAAACTTTTTTACATTCATGCTCAAACCAATGGCATATTATGGAATTATAGGTAAGAGTTATTAAATAAAAGAGCAATATTTTATATTTAATTATAGATATAAATTAACAAATGGTTTAGTGGTTCATAAGAACCACTAAACATCACATGATCACCATTTCTTATGCTCTCTCAAGCTATTAAAACAGAGGCAAAATTCTCCATACAGTAGTACCACTCAGTGCAAATCAGAATAATCAATAGATTCAAGAAGCTTTGTGCATAAAATTCCTATCTAGTGCTTCATCAATATCCCCAGACTAGTTTCTAGCTTGTGGCTTTCATCAGTGAGGAGTCTTGGATCTGAGAGCACTATTATATAGAGAGTTTTGCCTCTGTTTTAACAGCTTGAACAAGCATAAGAAATGGAAATTACTTGATGTTTAGTAGCTTAATACCAATTCTGCCTAATAGAATAGTGGTGTCTCTGGTTATTATAGAACCAAAGACACCAAAATGTATGGATACTGAACTGAGCTCAGATCTATATGACTATATGAGCCAATGGGATTGGATTGAAAATATCATGTTTTAAATTTTATATTCATAGTTTTGTACTTAACTAAAGAGGTAAAAGGTGGCTGCTGGTGGGTTGCATAAGATATTAAGATCTAGGTGCAGTGCTCTCAGGTCCAAGGTTCCTCACTAATGAAAGCCACAAGCTAGAAACTAGTCTGGGGATAGATAGGGATTTTATGCACAAACCTTCTTGCATACATTGATTACTCTGGCTTGAACTGGGTGACAATATTGTATGGAGAGTTTTGCTTTGTTTTAGTTCATAAAAAGTTTGAGCACTGGAGGAGACTAATCTGCAACCCATAGTCCTTGAGTCAGAGTCTGTCAGTCAACTGCACTCAATCATGCAGAGTAAAAAATAATTTGAATGATTTAATATAGATTCAGAATAAATAAAAAAAATATATAATTGAATGATTGTTAATTGGGAGTTCATAAAAAATTCAAGCTCTAGAAGTAACAAGGATAGGGTTGTTTTGCCATGTACTTTGAGTTTCAGAACCTCGCATTCTATCCCTGCACACTAAAATATGCAAGGCATAAGTGTATATCATTAATCAGGTATAAGATTAGTATGTCCTAATGTTAATGTAGTTAATAAAACATAGATCTTGACACAAAGATATAATTAGAAAATAATTGATCATCATATAGATCCAACTTTTGTATGTGTTAATTCTCGATTACTGTTGAACATTAAAATTTCCAATTAGATTTTGAAGTAAGTCCCATTTGAATTCACTAAAAATAAAATATTATGACTGATTCTCTGACATTTACTTATTATTAATGACTTAATTAAAAAAAGCATATGATATTCTCTGATTGGCATAGTAGTAAATTGAATATAGAACCTAAAAAACTATAAATAACTGACAAAGATATTTAGAAATGACTGGTAGATTAAACTGCAAAGAAGATGCATTGAAGATAACAGTAGATCTGAAAATGTTAACTTAATCCTATTAAATCAGTATATAACTTTTTTTGATAACAGTAATGATATTTCTAATGATAGAGGAAATATTTGATCATTTTTTTAAATATTTGTACATCACTTCAGCAATTACCTTTAATAATTATATTCATGATATCAAATGATTTAGAAATTATTAAATTTAAAATAAACTTTTGGTAATCAAAAACATGAAAAAGTTGCAGGTTGTGATGAAATACTTATATATTTTAAAATATTATAATGATATAATACTTTTAAAATTATTTTAAAAAATTAGGATTATATTTGATCCATAACATGATGCCACTTGCTGTTAAAAGATGTTTAAAACTGTACGAAATATCATAGTTATCCAATTTAAAATACTTTCAAGATTTTTTACTGAACAATCTGCCTCCAATTGTAGATAATGGTTACCAGAAATGTTTTCAAATATAATGGTTTTTGTTGAGAGATAAATATTTTTAAAAAAATTTGGCCAAAGGCATGATTTTTCAATTTTTATTTAGTTAATTATTTGATTTATTTAACTAAAAAAGTTTGTGGTAAAATTTAAAAACAGATGGTGATCTGCTGAAGTTTGTGAATGCTGATATGAGAAAAGGCAGTAATACTGATGATAAAAAAAACCTATGGCATTTGAATTAAATAATTGGTATTGAACATCATTTTTACTTTCTATTTCATAGCAGTGTTTTTTAAACAGTTTATAGATACTTTCATGAAGCAAACATCAGAATATAATATATGTTTGATAGTTAATATTGCTTTTTAAACAAAGTAAGAAATTTCTATGCATAAGCCATGTGTCTTAGAGACTCTTAAACATTTCAATCTTTAAAACCATTGTAAACTGTTTTATCATCCCTTTTACTCTATTATCGTAAATTATTTCAAATGAAGTTTTTAATTTAAATTCATTAAAATCAAAAACAAATACTTCACCGTATTTTCACTTCTATATTTATAATATGTCTACATAATATTGTTTTTAATTCTAAGAGAGAACTACAAAACATTTTAACAATTTGAATCCATCAATACCAATAACAAAATTTAATTACTTCATAAGCCAGCAATGAAAAAAAAAACTTTTAGACTGAATGATTATTAGTTTTAAAATGATAATCAATATAAATATCTTCATAAATTTTTATATAAAGAAGTAGATTTAGTATTTGAGCTTTGTATTATATTTATTTTATTTAAAGAATTATTAAGTTATTAATCTGGAAATTTAATTCTTACAATGAGATGGGATATAGATGTTGTATCAGTGTAATATAAAAACATTTGAAGAAGTTTGATTTGAAAATTTTTGTAATATTATACAGATGAAATGATTATACATCAGACAAATGTGCATGTTCTTCACTTTTTTGAATCTGCTGTTACAATTGAGCATCTTCATCAAATATGATATGTGAAAAAACAAAAATTATTATATGTGCAATATTGATTGTTTTTATTGGAAAAAAATAGAGATGAGAATAAAATGCAGGCAATGTTACAATTAGGTTAGGCATTAACATACTAAAAAATCTTATTGCAAAGAAGTTAAAAGACAACATCATAAGATATCAGATAAATTAAATAAGTAGCATGTGATTAAATATGAATTATTATTCATTTGTTGAAGAATTCATTTGTATAAATATCACAAACCTCATCATTTTTGCTTCTTGACTTTATTTTCTTCTTTGCTTTTTGGCTTCTGTAATTTGAAATATCACATACATTTACAAGTAGCTGTATCTATTAATACATATCTATAGTTCAGAATAAGATATAATATGGAGTGATGAACTAATCACTGTATAGAAGTGTAATAAGATGTTACCTATAAAGTAAACTACAAATTTATATGACAACTTATATTCAGTTAGCTATTAAGAAGAAAATAGTGTTATAAAAAGCTTATAGAATTAATATTGTCAAAGAAATGAGTGCCTTGGTAGCTATGACACATCCTTAGCATCACAATCTGCAACTTAGTAGCAACCAAAATTATTAAACTGATAAAATTTACATTTAAACTTCAATATCAAGTTGAACACAGTGAACCTACTTAAATAGAAATTAAATGAATTGGTGTGATTTTAATTGATATCCCGAACATCTTTTATAGCAGGTTTGATTAAGAAAAATATGTTTCCAGCAAGAGCTTCATTGATTTTTCATTAAACATTGCTATATAAAAGACTTGATTTCTATATAAGGTGTAAGTAAAATAACATTAATATATATATAATATTTTTATAACATTATAAATATAAATATTAAAAAATTAATATCTTATATATATATATATATATATATATATATATATATATATATATATATATATTGAATTAACTATCATGTAAGTAAAAAAAAAGGCAAACAATTAAAATTTGGACTGAAAAACTGAAATCATGCTATATAACAATATTATTTATTTGTCTGACTCCTTGTAAATTAAAACAACCACTTTTACCTTTTTACCTAATTTTCCATAAGAAAGATAAATCAATAATGTATATATATTTGCATTTATAAGTCCATAAAAACTTCTATATAAAAGACATATTTTGTGTTTTTATTCATGTACGATTTTAATTAGATATTCCAACATTTTGACTTGATCACACAAGCTCTCAACATTGGAATATCTAATTAAAATCTTATATGGTTGAACCTGCAAAATATGTCTTATATATATAATATTCTACTTTTAAAATAAAGTTTATTTACACTCTAAGAAAATACAGAAGTTTAGTCCATATTCTAGGTCTCATTGGACTAATCACATATGACAGGTCAGAAATTACAAACAATAAATGGGTAAAGATTATAAATTTAATCAAAGGAATAATAAGGTTTACACTAAGTACAATTTGACTATTGAACTACCCAAAATGTTCTACACTAACATTTAATTAGTAAATGCTATTATAGTAAATGACATATAGTCCCACTTATAGATCATGTTCATTTACAATAATAGTATTTAGTATTTGAACAAGGATCATTACATATATATCCACATTGTGATTTATTCTTTTTACATATATATATATCGTCAAAATCACTTAGACAATCACAATATAAATAACAATTAACAATTTCAATCTGTTGCCAAGACAACCTCCTTATAATCCAATATATTTATAAAGACCCTAAAGATTGCAGCATAACCACAGAGATCGACATTATTGATACAAAATAGTTTAAATAAACCTCCTCAAACAGATAAATATATATTAAACTATAAGTGCAGCCAAGCTAATTTTGTAATCACATCATTCCCAGTCAAAAATTAAACAACAAAATATTAGAAGCCTGCTATTAAAGCATATATATCTATATTGGGATTGTCTAAGTGTTGACTGGTTTTTAATCATTATATATATATATATATATATATATATATATATATATATATATATATATATGGGTGTGTGTGTGTATACAAGCATTATAATTAAAATATAATGATAAAAAGGGAGCAGAGGGTGTTTACATGTACTTCTATATTATGATGTTTAAAAAAATTATAAATTGAAAAACAAAATTAAGCAATGTTAACTGAAAAAAAAAATATGAATTTTTAGTGAATTAATAATAATAATAATAAAGTAATTAAATAAAAAATAAATTCAAATTTTATTATTTATGTACATTTGATATATAGTAGACAAACTGATAATAAAAATTTCAATATTTTTGCAAGTTGTTTCAATAATTACATGATTAACCATGATAAATGTTTAACATATTATTTTTTGCTTTTACAATTTGCCCACCAAACATTTTTTGTAATAATTCAACTTTTTTATGAAAAATGAACTACTCATTGAGTGCCATATGCTATACTGTGATATCTGTAAAGTACCAAATCCTAGAAATTTTCTGTTTTAGTTTTATTTTTAAATGAGGTTTTCTTATAGAATTATAATTTTTTTTCATGTTGTATACAATTGTGAATCAATTTATGTTATTTTCTCAATATAGTGGTGATAGATATCAACTCTGGAGCATAGGATCCTAACATCAAACTATTTCTGGCACTTCTGGTATTCTAATTTCTTGTAAATCTTTGAGCAACAAAATCATTTGCATATTTATTGTACTTAGCATAAGAATAATTTGATAAATTCAACTTTTTTATAAATGAGCTTACTATAAAATATATTTCATGATTATATATATGTTTACTATTTTGTTGTAGCCAACATAAATATACTTTTAATGTTAGAAACTAATATTGCTTACTTTCTATTTTCATTTGTTTTAAAAATCGTTATTCAGTTTGTTTTGTTTTTATATGTTCAACACAAATAATAATCAGTATTTATTAAGTCAGCTATAATTATGAGAGTAGTATAACTCATGAAAGCTTTCAGCATTATTTTGATATTTCTATTATAAAAAATAAACTTCTCTACAGCTGCATATTAGTGCACATCTTAACCCATTGCAGGTATTAGTATAACATTACAGGTGAACACCTTTTGATCTAATTTTTTAACATTCAACTCAATAATTAATGAATGCTTTATTACATTATAGTTTTATATATAACCCCTTTGAAACCAGTAAAGACTTAGATAATCCCAATAAAGATAATAATTAAAATTCTCAAACTGTTGCCATGGCAACCTTTTAACAACAATATACATATTTCTTATAATGTGAAGGGTGATATAAAAGTGTTTTCAAAATAGTGCTTTTACTTTTATATAAAAAATCGTTTTAATTAAAAATATAAAAAATATATTATTAGTCAAATTGGGAATGAAACAGTAAATGCATAGATAAACCTTAGTTTAACCAGGCAAGAAAATAATAAGGCTTTAATTATAAAATAGAATACGGTATTATAAAACAAATGAAATATATATGTGAAAATGTATTATCCATATTATACATCTGCTTATTTAGTTAACTATTAAATAAGAATATATATGAGATTTAGTATGTTATACACAACGATTTTATTTGTGCTGCAGCTTGATAAAAGTCTGGCCATATCTTGTTTAAGCTTCAATCTCATTGACTGCTCTAAAATATATATGGAGTCATTGATCACTCAGTAAATATGTTTATTTGTCTAGAAAAATAAAGCAAATGTAATTGTTGATGATTTTTATACTAAGAAGGATTCTTTTTTTTTTACATGCAATAATTGTTCCAATTATAATCAAAGTTTGTGCACTTTCAAAAAATTTGAATATCAAATGGATTTACAGAAAATATATGTTTATCATATCATTAAACTTAATAATGTGATTAAAACTTCATGCATTATATATATGATGTAATAAAGAAATATGAACGTACATAATCTTTTACATATTATTAAAAATTAGAAGTTGTAGAAATCTTATTTTATAAAGCAATAAAAAAAATATAATGTTGGGAGAAAACGATTTTAAAAGTATAGAAAAAATATATTTATTTCCAAAAAAAAATTGGTCATTTCATAAATGAACTGATACAAATATTTTAGTGGCGAAAATAATTATGTAGGTAAGTTAAAAATGCAATCTTTTTTTTTTTAATGAAGTTTTTTACGTTTTTTCCAGGTCTGAATTTTTTTTATTATTAAATGACTGTGTGTATATATATATAGTGAGAGAAAAAGAGAGAGAGAAAGAGAGAGAGAGAGAGAGAGAGAGAATTAGCTATTATAAAGTATTTTCCATGTGCACACTTAAACTTTTATTTTGTAATAAATCATTTGTATGATTGTTTTTTATTCTGTAAATACTTTTTAAAAAAATATCTAGAATTGAATGTTATTTTCTTATCTACTTATAATTAGCATAAAAATATTAACTGTTATTTATGTAGAAATATATGCTAACTAGATCCAACTTCAAACTTTTTGTTTGAGTTCAAATCAGACTTAAAATTTTGTTAATCTAATATCTAGCCCGTAGATAATCTATCTGACCATTCAATATTCATCAAATAAATGGGTCTCTAGCTTTTATCTTTGGATTAGGAAAGATGAAAGATCTTTTATATGCTCACCATCTAACCTAGTCAAAAATGTTTTTTCCTTTTACTTTATGAAGGGAAAGAATGTTGAAGAGTTCTTTTTTTGTGGAGTAAGTAATTTAAAATCTGATTTACTTTTATATATTTACATTTTAGCATTATTTAAAATTATGCTCCTATTTTTAGCTATCATTTTTCCATATACTGTATGTCTATAAATTTATTAATTATTTATTAGTTTAGGAATTTATTAAATATTAAAAATTTTGGTGTAGATTTTAAATTTATCAAATTTGATCATATCTGTATTATTTTATATTAGCACTGGCAAACTTTAACTTATTGTGTTTCAGAAAACAGTGATAAGGAGATGTACTTTTAGCTATTATGTGACACATGTGAGAAGTCAAAATTAATAATGATATGACTGTAATACATTTAGTACACCTGGAAAATATTTAAACAGCATTAAACTGTTGCACATGTGCTTTGGATTTTAACTATAAAATGAATGAATACTAGCATGAATGAATACTTACATACATTTATTTCAAATAAGAATGACGTATCGTAAATTCTAGCAAATTTCACCAGCATCATTCATTCAAGCATGTAAAAGTAATTTAAAGTGATTATTTAATATCTTCACATTTTCACTTTCAAACACTTAAGATTCACCATACAAAAGTGTTTGGGTTCGAAAAGATAGATGGCCATTCTATCTTTTCCAAAGACTTTATCAGGTGTTTGAAGTGTTAGTATTCATTCATTTTATAGTTAAAATCCAAAATGCATGTGCAACAGTTTAATGCTGTTTAAATATTACAGTTTATAAACATTGTGCTATATAAAATAATTGACTTATTTACATACACCTGGAAAAGATAATTGGAATATAGAGACATTTTACATATATTTAATTAATATTTACATTTTAGCAACATACTTTTCCATCTTTTTTTTCATTATAAAACTTAGAAATCAATGATAATTGCCAGATGATAATAAGTGACACAAAGTAGATGAAAAACATAGTACTAAAACAACAATATATAAATTGAAGATATGTCATAAGACATGTGATGTTTTATTGGTTAATATTTTCGTGGTTTTTAATATCTAGTAATTTGGTTATTATTATGCTTGCACATCTTATATTTATTATTTGCATTTGACATATAATTTATTCTATTTTCTCTACTACATTGACACCTTTGATTAAAGGACACTAAATAGCAGTGCAATATCTAAATTTTCAGATTAGGTTATGATTTAATTTCTGTTATTGAAGCTACTGAACTTTCATCCATATATTTATCAATAATTTTTACTTCTTTTATATTCTTTAAACTAATAATACTTTAAGGTTTTAAATTCAAACTAATTTTGTCATTTTATAAATTGAAGTTTTTTTAAAGTCAAGACTTTGCAAGATTATAGCAGAAATATTTTTATCTTACTTAGAAATGCTTAACAACATTTTAAATGTTTATGCAGAAGGTGTAGCCATGGAAATGGTAAGGATTACCATTATGCAAATGACTTTATTTATTATTGATAAAAAAGTTATTTGGAAAGAAATCTAATTACTATAGCCATGAAAATTATTTCCCTTGTAAATCAATGTTATGACACTATGAATATTAGTATAAAGATGCTTTTTAAAGTTTTACATTCTTCTAATAATTTTGTATCCATGATTAGATTTAAGTTGGAAAAAATCAATAAAAGAGACATTTAAATCTTAATTTTAATAATATTTGTTAATACAAAGTCAAAAATACTAATGCAGAACATTAAAATAGTATAATTATTAATGTTTTATAGCAGAAATTGGTGGTTTTGAAGAAAATTATAAGCTCAGTCTTTAACTATTACACACAATACTACGACTTAATTAAAAGTAATGTATTTTCAAAACTATCCATATTTAGTTTTTATTATAGATTATATATTATTTAACATGTTATTCTTTTACTTAAAATAATTATGATCAGTTTTCTCATCACAGAAATTAGATAGACCTTTTGGAATATGTAGAGATGGTTTGGTTATTTGGCTTAAAATTACTTTTTTAGCATGTGGTATTCAATTGCTGTTTTTATATTCATTCAATGGTAAAAACTTGATCTAAATTATACAATGATTTATTAGTTTCAATAAAAAATCTTTAGATGGCAGTATAGAGAGAGAATCTAATACAAAAAGCTGGTGATTTTGTAACATATTTGTGAAATATTTATCTCTTTTATAAAATTATGATATTTAGATTGAAATTTTATTCAAAAACATTTATTTTTAGGAATACAAGTCAAGAGAAATATAACATAAAGCAGGAATTTGTCATTGACTGAAAAAAGGGCATATTTCTATAGTATCACAGTTGGTATTTTTTGTTAATTATTAAATAATTATAAGTAAAAATTAAAATTTTAAGATATAATTTTATTGCTTTATGTATTCTTGACAAAAAATTTGTTTTAATAACAAAAATAAAGTTCAAATAAATATTATTTCTATCATCAAGGGCAAAAAAACAAAACCTATTATTATGTGTATAAATTTTAATTTTTTTTATATATTTGAAAAGTTAAAATATTATTTTTTAAAATATTTTTTTATTTATAAACTTACATTTCTGAAAACAGTTTAAAAATTTGGAATAAAAGAATAAAGGTTTACTTATTAAAATAAGATTATAGTGTTATCCAAATGGCTGTTAGGAGCTATCAAAACAGTACACAATTAAAGTGTTAGATAAATAGATTATTAAGATTGATATTGTTAATTAATTTTTTTATTTCATAATGTTTATTAATTTAAAAATAGTGATGAAAATAAGAACATATAAAATCAATGGAGTATAAAAATTGGAAGTAATAAAAATGTCTGGAATAAAAAAGAAGTAACAAAAATGCATTTATTAATACTACTGTGTATTCATCCTTAATATTGGATATTTATTCATTCATTTTTATATCCACCTTATATTATATTTCCTTACTCAGTTGATTTTATATTCATTTTATGTATTATATATTTACAATGCATTTATGCATATAATCTTTTCAGCTACTCTACTTTATATTGTTTCTATATCAGATATTATTGATATATCCTTATTTTATATTTAATATCATATTTTGACTTCTATCTGGGAACACTTTCATAACTATAAAATCTTGACAAATCATTTTCAAACAAGAATATCATATCACCATTATTTTTTAAACAAAGAAAATAATAATTAATTTGCAAGTTTTCAACAAACACCAGCCATTATTAGAAAATAGAACACTTTTTGTAATATACACATGTTAATGTAAGCATATATGTACTTTTTTTTTAATGTCATAGCATCGGCCGGGACGTGAACCTGCAACTCGGGCAACTGCCTGCAAGTGCAAATGTACATTTTAAAAATAAATAAACATAATTCATTTTATTTTTTTAAAATAAATTACAAAGTTTTTTTTAATATTTTCAAATCTTTTAACTTGGAGATTAAATTTAAAGAAAGAAGAAATTATATATAATAGATCAAATATATTTAAAATTTATATTATGATAGACTTTAAGTTTACAAAAAAATTCTTTCCACACATAATTTATTTACTTTTTAAGAATTTTCTATTTGACAGTCATTTTGTAAAATTTTATTCTATCTATTATAAAGTTGTTGTTTTTTTATTAATTCTCATAACTCTTATGAAGAACTTTTTTATATAAAACTTCTTATTTCATTCATTGGGTATTGAAAATTATAATTATTTTTTTTCATAGTTCAATGTTTTCATCGTAATGTTTGAGAATGTATTCAATATTAAAATTGAAAACTTGACACCAAAGATTGTACAGAAAATATATAATTCTCAGAAAATTAATTTAATAAACTTGAATAAATATGTATATTGGTGATTATTTATTTTTTCGACATATATATGTGTTCAAGGGTATCAGTATTATGAGATAGAGTGGAAAGTGGTGGATCATGTGAAAGTCTGTGCTCATATTCTCTATATATTTAATAAACTTGAGTAAATGATGGAGCTATAATAAAATGTATATTCTCCCCACCCATATTTGGTTATTTAAATGTAGCAAACATATTTTAATTTCGTTTAAATGATATAAATAATTAACAACTTTCTGTGTTGTGTGGGCTTTTTTGTTTCTATTAATATTAGTGTAAAACAGATAAAATATTTTAATTAACATTTCAAGAGAGATAGTCCAATAGCTATATTATATTTTTAAACTTAAAACGAAACTAAGATGTTTATATTTTCTTAATATATTAACTATATAAAAGCTTAATGCTATTAGTAAACAATATTATATTAATATGTATCATCATTATTAGTGCTTTTTCATAAAGATTACAATATTGTTAAATAAAAATTTCTTTTATTATGCATGTATGAATTATGATTATATTTTTAGCATAAAATAACATAAGTAAACAATAGCAATAAAAAAATTATCATAATAAGTATATAGTACCCATTAAAAGCTGATAGAATTTTGAGCTATTTTATAAAAATATGTTAATATCTTTTTAATAGACATTATTGACAATGCTATTGATTAAAAATTTTGGTGATAAAAATCATTGCTTGGTACTATTCTCATTCTAGTATTGCAAATAAAACTATTGTTTGTGTTTTGATCTTTCATGTCAGTCATCAGATGGCACTATTTCTAGATTAATTTCTAGAAATATGCCATTTCTGCGGCCACACCCAAACATTTAAGCCTTCTTTCTACAATAAATCCTAGAATTAATGTTAACTCAGAGTTAAGCCTTCTTTTTATGATAAAACCTAGAAAGAATCTCTAGCCTGGGAATGTCATATTAATGTGTTTTTAGTTAGCATCAACACCATCAGGCGTGTCAGCCTTCTTTTTATGATAAAACCTAGAAAGAATCTCTAGCCTGGGAATGTCATATTAATGTGTTTTTAGTTAGCATCAACACCATCAGGCAGTTGACACGATAGATCAGAACACAACCAAACTATTTTAAATAATAATATTTTCTGCACAAAAATCTATCTTATTAATTATCTTACAGTTTTAAAATAATAAATATTAATAATCAGATGATAGCTTAGGAGGTCTGGTTATGTTTAAAATCAAAATTTGTCTTTTCACCCATCACCAGCCATTGTGCTCTGCAGTATAGACAAGGTCATTTTTTTTTGTTTACTTTCTTTGTAAAAAATTTAATTAAACAATTTTTAAAATTTTACATTTTTTAAAGTTTAATATTTAATTAACTCAAAATCTAAACAAATGAGGCTATTTTCATAATCAGGTAATCTTGGGGTTAAATGTCTTTACTTGGTTTTCTACTGATATGAAATTTGGACATTAAAAGGAATAGATAAAGTATTGATGCTTTTGAGTTGTGATATAGCTGAGACTTTTGAGAGTTGTATGAACATCAAAAACTAAATAAATGGATATATTAATGGAGAAATTGCTAAAAAGTTGAAAAGTATACACAACCCTTTAAAAATAAACATAGTTTATTATCGCCTTAATTATTGCAATTCTAACCTACCTCAAATATCTGAATATTCTGAAAAAACAATGCTTATTTTAAAATGTTATTTAGCCTTTTAAACTTTTTAGCAATCCTTCCATCATTCTTGTTATTCTTTAATATGATGAATAATAATTAATTAAAAGATTTAATTAAAAATAAATCACAATTATATATATATATATATATATATATATATATATATATATATATACACACAGTTAAATATGAAAAACAAAGATTATAATTACAGAATTGCATCCATAAATTCATAATGAAGGCATAGAAATAATTGAATTATTTTATCCACATAGAATATTTATGATTAACAAAATGTTACAGCAGTCAAGAGATTTAATGCAAACTATTACTTTCTGTTGTTTGGTACAATGATAATGGCAGACTCCTGAGTATAAATCTATAGATTGCATTCAGATCTGTAATTTTAAGCATTCAAACTTTTTATTAACTCCTGAACAATGAAGCCATTTTATTGTTCACTTAATTTAAACAGAAGAGATTTACACTTTCAGCACAAGCACTGCAATGTTGTTATATCTCAATGATATCTTGTTAAGTACTAAGAATAATCTCAAACCATAGTATAAGAGAGAATCTTTTGAAAAGATAAAGTGATTGTCTTATCTTTTATACCTAAATTACTTATATAGGCTAACATAAAGTATCCTAATTTAAGAGTGTGCAGAAGTTTCTTTATTCACTTTACATCCATTAAGTTGTTTCTGTATATTAATGTTTGCAAAATGTTTTAATTTAGTATGTGTTAATACTACAAACTATTAAAAACTATGTAATATTCCAATTTTATTTACTAGTGCAGAGATTATGTAATTTAAACAGAAATGATTTATACCCTAAGCACATGTGCTGTAATGTTGTTATAGTAGCTCAATAATAAGGCATTGTTGGGCTATTATAACAACATTACAGCACATGGACTTAGGTATAAATCACTTTTGTTTAAATTACATATGATCTCTGCACTAGTAAATAAAAGTAAATATTATGTTGATTAATGTTAAGTAAAATTACAGAGAAAATCCTGAAAGTCATTTTTTAGATATAAGGATATATTTCCAAAAACATAGATCAGATGTGTCTAAAATATGGTATTTCCTGTGATTCTCTAATGATGTAAAATTGAGCTGTGGGACTCATAAAGGCTTTTGAGAATTTTATGAACATCAAAAAACAAATAAGTGCATAATTAGTCAGACATAACTTAAACACTCATTGAAATCACTGAGTTGATATTTTTTTCTAGTTTTGTCACTCTATGCACCTTAATTTTTTTCTAACTGTTCTTAATGAATGATAATGGCATTATTATTTTAAAATTTGCATTTGTGTTATCATTATACTGTGTTATGAATGAAATACTTTTTATGTGTTTTGAAAAATGTTAATAATCAAAATCTCAACTTCATAAACACCAGCTGCTCACAGGTCATATGTCAATAAACATTGCATGATCACCATTTCTTATGTTTGCTCATAACTGTTATCAAAACAGGCAAAACTCTCTATACATATTGCCATTCAGTGCAAGCCAGAGTAATGAATGGATGCCAGAAGGCTGGTGCATAAAACCCCCATCTAGTGCTTACTCATCCAATATCCCCAGACTAGTTTCTGCCTTGTGGCCTTTGTCAGTAAAGAGGATTTTATGCACCAGCCTTTTGGCATCCATTGATTACTCTGGCTTGCACTGAGTGGCACTTCTGTATGGAAAGTATTGCCTGTTTTAATAACAAGTCATATGATCATGTGAACTCCAAAAAAAGTATGTAGACAAAAATAATGATAATATTATCATATGTTTTGTTATGCTTATACAAACATATGCGAACCATAAATATGTACATTTTTAAAACATGTGAATTTAACATTCTGTTTAATATTTTGTGATCTGTTAACTCTTTTCTTTCTGAAAGAGTTAAAAATATTGTCTAATTGTAATTCTCCATTTTATTCTAACCACTGTCATATCATCCTAATAAAAGCAATCAAAATTGCACTTTTTAGACTGTTTTTGAAATTATTTTTATAATGTCCCATGAAAGTGCATAATTTTATATATATGTGAGTGTGTTCAATCCAATAAAGATGTGATTTTATAATACCATACTCAATAGTTTTATATGCACCAAACTAAAGAACATATAAGTATGTTTTATGCTCTTAACAGCATATTTTAAAAAATGTATGGAGCATCTTTAAATGATTTTTTAATGTCTTTATAATTATGTTGTAATTATATTGCTGTCATAAAATAACATATCTTTTAACATGTCGAAAACAGCAGTAGTTCATTGAAACTTGTGTTACACTTTAACTTTACTTTGATTAAAATAATAATTATATGAATACATTAATAAATTCATATCCAAAGACTAATTAATTATGTATTCAGTTATTTTTAGTGTTTAAATTCTTGCCACATTCTGTGTGTAGTAAAGTTGCAAACTATGCTGTATCTATATACTTAATTTAATTATATGCTAAAAAAATGTAAATAAACAACAAAAAATATATTAAAATTTATAAATTTAATTCATTTTACAATATGCAAGCAGTCGCTTTCTGCCTCTGAATTTCATATATGATTAGTTTAAAAAAATGTAAATAAATTTTACAATATGCTAGTCTCCATTTTTGTGCCTTGGAGCAACATACACTATCTTATTGATTAACAAACTATCTTCATTTTATGTTCCAAAATATATAAATGTTACTTTTCCTTTATTATCCTTTCTTAATTGGATATACACTATTTTACATAATGTTTTCAAAACTTAATGCTAAAATATTTGTATGAAGGTTTGTAATGATGGTATATTATTAGATGTAATATGTTGGACTATTTCATCTATAAGAGAATGTTGAATGTATAAAACATTTTAAACTTTATTTAAACTTTCCAAATACAAACAACTTGTTAGTAATAACCTGTGTTGTTTATTTGTGTGTTATTACTAACAAGTTGTTTGTATTTGGAAAGTTTAAATAAAGTTTAAAATTTTCTATACATTCAACATTTATTCATAAATAATGGAAATAGTCCGACATATCACATCTAATTAATGCTAAAAGTTTTTAAAAAAATTAAGAACATACTTAAAATAAATACTGACTTAAAACATCAAAAAAATACAAAAGATTATAGCTTCTTGATAACAAGACTACTATTACATTTCTATTAGAGAAATAAGAAAAGAATATGACCGAGAATCTATTTCACTTTTTATTTTATTTAAAAAATAAAAGTGTAACAATGTAAGTTTTTTTTCTTATTCTTATTTTTTCAGTGATTGAAAAAGTTGAATACACATTCATTATAATATATGAAAATGCGTTTTATCTGTTAATTATTAATAACTATATTAGTATTTTAAAAATTTGTCTATACTATATCATTATTTTATATGAATATTACACATATTAAAAAATGTCCACATTATATATATATATATATATATATATATATATATATATATATATATAGGTGTATATTGAAAAAGTTACCATATGCTTGAAGTTTAATAAACAATACATATTCTATTATAAGCAAAGTTTATCTACAAAGCATGAGTTATATAGTGTACAATGTATGTGAAAGAGACTTGGAACAAAATATAATATATATATATATATCCACTCCTCTGTAATTCATTCAGAGTATTAAGTATTTTAATAGTGGTTATTTTAATATTTTACATTTCTAAATTTAATCTTTAGACAAACTTTAAAAACTTAAATATCAATAATTATTATTAAATTCCCATCACCAAATTTGCACTGTTAAATTTAGTAACCCTAATGATTAAAAAAAAATTCATACAATAAAGCATCAAATTCCTTACCCCTTATTTATTCATATTTATTGTAATGCATGTGTGTATTTACCCTTATTCTTACTAATACTATGGAATTCTATTTAGTTAAGTCAATTAAATGTTTTATAGCTATAATTTTTTTTTAATGTTTATGGTTTCTTCTACTCTGTTGTATTTAAAACTTGCACTTTAAATAATTATTTGAATTTTGCATAAAGTATGTACTCATATACTTTGCTTGCAAAAACCTTTTAATACATATGCACTCACATGTATGTATGATTTTTCTCACATACAAACAATTCCCATTCTCATATTAAATTTTCATGATGAGAAGCTTACTTTCCTTGATATACTTGTCACAAACAAGCAGAACAATATCATCATCCACCCCTACCACTATCAGAACTGCACTCAAGACAGATACTTAGAACTTTCATTTCATCATCACCATCTCAGATCATTTCTATAAATAGAAGAGTTTTCACCAGAGCAGTTAACTTTTCAGATGTCATATTTGGAAGAAGTAAAATGGATTAGCAATATCTTATTAGCTAATGGTAATAATAATAGATTTATAAACAAAGCCTTAATTCAAGCCAAAAGTAATCATAATAAGAAACCAAGAGAATAAAAACTATAACTATTAAAATCTGTATTCCTTATATTAAAGAAACTACAGACAGTAGTAAATGTGATCTAAAACATTGTCTAAGATTAAATATTTAATCCCCCTTTAGATCCAAAAATTTTAAAACATTTAATGTAAACTTTATGAAGCCTTTTATATAGATATAAATAGTCATTTAACACAATATGAGGTGATCTTGCTAATGCAATTAAGCAGTTCTCATCATCATTGGGCTCTCATTATAGATTTCTCAAACATCAGAATCATATGCAGGTATGACATTCTCCAACTATGTAAGATCAGAAAAGCCATTAACATCACCAAACAGGATGATATATGTGAACTACCCTACACTTGGAAGAATATTTCAAAACCCATTAATCTGAATAGCTTTTAATATTATTATTCTACATTCACCATTGTATTTTTCAAATTTTATCTTTCTGTTTTCTATCCAGTTGATGGCTAGTGTGACCCAGCCAAAACATTGATACATAAGATGAACCATGTATGGATGAACTCACATAATATATCATTTATATATATATATATATATATATATATATATATATATATATATTATATGTGAGTATATATATACATACGTAGAATAACTCACCATCTGTTTTGTTTTAAAACTCATAAAACTGTACATTTATTGCTATGATAAGAAAAGATATTGATGTTTTTCAACTGCATTTTTGAAAAGTCTGTGGATGGCAGTAAAAATAAATAAGTAGCTACTTAATAAAATAAATTTAAACTTTATTGAAGCACAAATTACCAGTCTGAAACTTTGGTCAAATGTATAAGGCATCCTAATTCATTAAAAATATGTATAATGATCCCCAAATGCAATGAATTTAACAACACAATAATAAATGTGTCTTTAAGCAGTCTAAAAAACTAAACAAATGATAAGTCACTCTAAAAAAATACACTATGTGCAATTACCAGAAATTGTTGATTTCAACTTGATGGATCTAATATAGATAGATAGATAGATAGATAGATAGATAGATAGATAGATAGATAGATAGATAGATAGATAGATAGATAGATAGATAGATAGATAGATAGATAGATAGATAGATAGATAGATAGATAGATAGATAGATAGATAGATAGATAGATAGATAGATAGATAGATAGATAGATAGATAGATAGATAGATAGATAGATAGATAGATAGATAGATAGATAGATAGATAGATAGATAGATAGATAGATAGATAGATAGATAGATAGATAGATAGATAGATAGATAGATAGATAGATAGATAGATAGATAGATAGATAGATAGATAGATAGATAGATAGATAGATAGATAGATAGATAGATAGATAGATAGATAGATAGATAGATAGATAGATAGATAGATAGATAGATAGATAGATAGATAGATAGATAGATAGATAGATAGATAGATAGATAGATAGATAGATAGATAGATAGATAGATAGATAGATAGATAGATAGATAGATAGATAGATAGATAGATAGATAGATAGATAGATAGATAGATAGATAGATAGATAGATAGATAGATAGATAGATAGATAGATAGATAGATAGATAGATAGATAGATAGATAGATAGATAGATAGATAGATAGATAGATAGATAGATAGATAGATAGATAGATAGATAGATAGATAGATAGATAGATAGATAGATAGATAGATAGACGGACAGACAGACAGACAGACAGACAGACAGACACACAGACACACAGACAGACAGACAGACAGACAGATAGATAGATAGATAGATAGATAGATAGATAGATAGATAGATAGATAGATAGATAGATAAATAGATAGATAGATAGATAGATAGATAGATAGATAGATAGATAGATAGATAGATAGATAGATAGATAGATAGATAGATAGATAGATAGATAGATAGATAGATAGATAGATAGATAGATAGATAGATAGATAGATAGATAGATAGTAGTTGTAGTACAAGTATTAAATATATAATAAAGCACCTCTACAAAACAAATTATGAAAATACATAACATTATAAATTATATATGTATATAGATCCATAGTATTATTTCTGGGAGCTTCCATGTAATAAAAATATAATAGCTAAATAGCTGATATTTCAGTGCAATAACAAATACTTTCCTCGGAACTTCTTCTCTCTCAAATCATAAGAATGTGTGTTGGTGAGATTTAAAATCATTATTTTGTAATTTTCTCCTCATTCTTAAATTCTATTGGTTGAGAAGTTTTAAAAAATATTTTATCCTCCAATAGCTTTTTCCAAATAATGTTAATTTTTTTTTAATTCACACTTTTTATTTATGCTCAATAACAAAAGAAAAAATAATGATTTTAAATCTCATCACACACACATTCTTATGACTTGAGACAGAAGAAGCTCTGAGAAAAGTACTTGTTATTATATTGAAATATTAGCTGTTCAACTAATATATTTTTATTATGTTGAAGCTCCTGAAAATAATACCATGAATACATTTATTTGTGAGAATATTAGAATATATATATCACATGATAACAGCCTAAGCCTATCAATATTATAAATGTTCAATCTTTTGTCAATGTAATCTCTATAAGTAAAATACAGATTTCCATCTTTTACTCTGGTCTATGATCTTAACATAGACAAGAAAATTGATACTTGGAGTGAAATCATGGTGAGAGTTTGATTCTAGAAGTTTTAATAAATCTATTAAACATTTTTAACTTTATTTGAAAATAAATTAATAATAATCATTTTACTGCTATTTGTTATTATTTAGATAATAAACTAAATTTTGCAATAAACTAGAAAATTATATGATAACTGTCAAAGCATATCAATACCATAAATCTTTAATCTATTATCAACGCAATGTCTATAAGTAAAAAATGAATTTTGATCTATCATCATGGTCTAAGATCTTAACATAAATAAGAAAGTTGTCACTTGGTCTATAACAATTTGAGAATTGTAATTCCTAGAAGTATAAATGAACAATTAACTAAATAATAAAATAGAAAATATAAAAAGAATATAAAATAAAATATTTAAATTCAATATTTAATGTAAATGAGAAATGAAGTAAAGTGGTGAATTAATGTCTGATATTAAATATAAAATATGTAGGGCAAAAAGTGGGTGAATGAGTGTTTGTTATTACATATGAAGATAAAGATATCCATGATGAAAATTAATAAAGAAGATTTATTAAAATTTACTATTTGACTCTCATCTTAAATATTTCAATATTATTCAAATTGTAACATGCTACATTATTATTATTATTATTATTATTATTATTATTATTATTATTATTATTATTATTATTATTATTATTATTATTATTATTATTATTATTATTATTATTATTATTATTATTATTATTATTATTATTATTATTATTATTATTATTATTATTATTATTATTATTATTATTATTATTATTATTATTATTATTACTATTGTTATTATTATCAATATTATTATGTTTCAACGGTAAGCTTTATTTGTCTTAAAAGGTTACAAGAGTTTACATAGCTTGAATTGCTGTGTTTACATGGGCAATCCGTAGTTGTAGGTTTACATATATAAAATTGGATAAACAATAAATCCAATATCAATATTATTATTGTTGTTATTGTTGTTATTATTAATGTAATATTTAAATACAAGTTTAATTTATATGCATGGAGATTAGATATCATTATATGGGATTTGAACACAGATTTTTAAGCTCCCTTTATATCTACTCTAGTAGAAATTATGAAACAAAATATGGATGACAGATATAATATAAGTTACAAATTTAAAATCTCCTCTATTTAATCTATTTTATCCTAACGATTATTAACTATTATTTATTTCCATACCTTTGTAAATTAACAATTAGCGATTAAGCTTGTAATTTTTTTTCATAATAAAACTTATGATTATGTTTATTTTATTATCTTCGTTCTTTGTATTAGTTTTACATGTTTTTTCTCCCTCATAAAAACAGTTTATTAAAAATTTTAATTCTCAGTATTTTATTATGATTTAAATCTAGTAAGTGTCTCATATAAAAACATAAAATAATTAATAAAGTCGATAATATAGATAGGGTTGATTATAGAAAGTATATTGAGTCCTTTTCATCATCACTGATTTCCTCCTTTTATCTGATACGTGTGTATATATATTTATCAACTTTAACTCGTAAAAAATGATGACGATATATCAAATCTATAAGTCAGCTTATAATAACTTTTTCAATTTGTTTATTTTAGAAATAAAAGGGAAAGTTTATTTTTATTTTACTTCAATATACTGGCATTATTATTAACAACTTCAGACAATTACATCAATGACTATTAGCGATCAGATATTAAACTAGAGATTGTCTTTAGTAAACAATAAAGACGGTTAAAAGATCGCAACTTCCTACATGGATGGGTGCTGTTTCAGCATTCCAATGCTCTTGAATTTTTTTCTGGTGTTTTTATTTAAAATGCTTTAATATATATATATATATTGATAAAAAAAGAAAAGAATATATATATAAAGTTTAAATATATCTAGGAAAACAAAGCTTTATTTTATTAAAGATGCCTGCATGACAAAGACATAACTTTTACATTTTAGTAAAAATTAAAAATTTGCACATAACTATGAACAGCACACACATACAAGCAAGCATATATTAAATATTGCCTATTGCTATACTAGTAATGATAAATAAAAAATTAACCTTTAGTTATACTTTTTTGTTTTCATCTAATAACCTTTGCAAGATTTTCTGAAGCTCTGAAGCGCTATTTGCAAAAACAACTACATTATCTGTAAAATCTAGATGTCTTAAAGAATCTTCATGAACTTTTTATTCCCTTAGTTTACCATTTTGTAAACCACAATACATTTTTGTAAAACAGCTGTGAAATGTTTTGGATATATGGAGTAACCCTGTTAAACACCTTTATCAATGTTAATATTCTTAGTATCATCAGGTTATTTAATCACCACAGTTGCATTTATAAATTTACTTCAGAATATGACAAAATCTTGAGTCTATAACTTGATAATTCAATGTTTTAATCATGGTAAAAATTCTTACAGAATCAAATACTTTTTTATAATCCCCAAATTTAAAGCATAATGGTAACTCATATTCACTGGTTCTTTCTAAAAGTTCTCTCAATACCTGGATATAATCCACTGTGCTAAAATACTTTTAAAACCTTTATATATATATATATATATATATATATATATATATATATATATTATATATATATATATATAACTTCTATTCTATTACTTATTTAAGGATTGTATAATGGAATAGGTTTGGAAATGTATATATATTGTATCCTTTTGATTAGGTCCAAATAGATTCTCTGAGTCTATTTTTAAAAAATTTTAAATAAAGGATACATTTTGAATGGTATAACTACTGCATAATGTTGGTAATGTTTTAAAATAATTTGTTAAAGTAAAATGAGAGTAGTAAATACATAAACACTATATTAATATGTTAAAATAATAAAGTAAAGCTAAACATTATAATTCTGTATGGTTGGGAAAACTGACTATAGTAAAATAATATACTAAAAGTCTTATGAAATAATGTGCTAAAGATTAATTTTAAAATAATGACTTAGAATTAAATAAACTAAAGTATTTTAAAATAAAACTTATATTTAATATTTGTGTTATAAATTATTTATTTAAATGTAATATTTTGTGGTAGACAAATGTGTTTAATTTGTTACAGCTTAAATAGTATCAAAATTATTATTTCAAATTCTATTATTATATTAGTACTTAGAATTAAATAAACTAAAGTATTTTAAAATAAAACTTATATTTAATATTTATGTTATAAATTATTTATTTAAATGTAATATTTTGTGGTAGACAAATGTGTTTAATTTGTTACAGCTTAAATAGTATCAAAATTATTATTTCAAATTCTATTATTATATTAGTATTTTTTAATATAATATTTTTAATAATTAGAAATTTATTTCTGTTATCAGATAGCAATTAAAAATTGTTACATTCTGTCTGGGTTTGGATGTCATGTGATACAAATACTCATACTTGTGTGCTTACAAGATTTCTAGATAATGTTTCAAAATTACTTTAGAATTGTTTTAAAATTAAACATTTGTTATATCATAAGATAAAACCTAAATGTTATAACAATTATTTAATTGGTAGTTTTAAAATGCAAATATAATTAATAAAGTTCAATTTTAAAAATAGATAAATTGAAAATAAATATTGGATAAATTAATAAAGTACTATTTTTAAAATGTTATTTTAAAATGTTTAATTTGTGTAAATGAAAGTATAAAATTAAATATAAATTAAATAATATAATATTTAATATTTTGTTAATGAGTCATGATTTTTATTTTTAATTTTTAATTGTCCAATCTTGACTAATATGCAAATTATATCACAACTTAAAGATTTAGTAGCCAATCAAATCATCAGTTCAATTTACTATAAAAATAGATGTTCTCATGTAGTTTCTATGTGCTTTTAATAACTTAATAACTAAAAACCTCTCTTAATAATTTATTTTTTTAATATCAAAGTATTGCCTAGTTTATTACTTGAAATTTTTGTTTTAAAAGAGAGTATAAATTAATTAAGCTAAAATCATGCATTGTTAAAGTAATAAGTTTCCTAACAATTGTTCTATTAAAGCTTGAGCCAGCTTCACAGTATCTATGGATTTAATACCAGAAATAAGTACATATTCAAGAAAATTAAGGATGGGAGTACAGATACCAAATAAAAATATAATTTTAAAAATATTATTGGAAAAAGTTATATTATTTATTTTAATATTTTGGACATTGTCAAGGAAATTAAACAGATATATTCTTCAAAAATTTAGTATTTTAAATGCATTATATCATAAGGATAGCTAAACATATGTGAAAAGCAAAAGCTATATGGTAAAAACTTTAACTTTTAATATTTAAAAAAAGTATATTTTTAAAAGAGTTGCAGTAAATATTTTTTTTAAAAAGAAATATTGTTTTAAAAAGTTTGTTATAAATTTTCTTTAAAATAATTATAAAGAACATTTTATATGACAAGTCATCTTTCATTAAGAAAAAAACTGCACTTACTTAATAATGTAAATAAGTGATTTTAGAATTATTTGTCAAAAAGGAAAATGGCTAATTAAAATAATATTATCCTGACCAAGATATTTTATTTTAATAAAATATAAAATGTGTATTTTCCATATCAATATGTGTGAATTAATATCAGCGATACTGATCCATTGAAAGCTCATATAGGATCCTAGTGAATGGGAAAACTCTTGAGATTATTTTTAAACTTCCCCAGTGATATCACAATTTAATAATTATTGTTCTGAAGACTATAAACAATAGATTATATTTTTTATGAACTTTCATAAAAGGATTAATGATTATTTTTCTCAATAATTTCAGATTTAAAAGTCAAATTGATTTCTTTTTTTTATATAATTATGAGTTCACTAAACTGCATTGAGTGGAAAAAGAGCTCTGTGTTTTGTTCTCAAGTTTTGAACAGTAGTGTTGTCTTAGCAACAAATGCCAGGGAGAGATTTCTATGAAGGACTTCTAATGAAGAAATATTAGGCGGAAGAAAAGAACTTTTTTTTAACTTTATGATGGGTTGGAGTTTTTTGTAAATATAGTTTTATTTATCATTTTGTTTACTAATAATAGTATTAAGTTGTAGTAATGTGAGGTAGGAAAATTACATTGAAATATTTATTAATCTAACCTAATTAATATTGTAAGGAATATTTTAATTCTTTATAAATTTTTTATAAATATTTTTCTAAGTATGATAGTGTCTTGCTGAGTAAATGTTATTATTATTTAATATGTTTCTTTTATGAAATATGGGACCAGAAAACATCTAAGAATGACTGACAAGATTTAGTGTCATTGTGGGTAAATTTGTAAAATATATTAATTTTTACATGATGTATATTTTTTTTAGAAATTGCTTGGAATATTTTTATGATATTACCTTATCATATGAACATATGAATATGTGTTTTGCATTAAATACATATAAAACTTTATTATTATTCTAGAAATATGAGCTAGATTTTTTTTTATAAAAAAAATATATGCATACTTTTCTTTTATATTACTATTGTAATATAATTTACTGATACATATAATTTTTATATGATTCTTTAGTGGATGAACCCTATTTTTAAAATGTTTTAAAATATTGATTTTAATATCTGAAAACAAAATCATTTGTATTTTATTTGCTGAATTTTGAAAGTGAATAAATCTTTTTCTTGTTATAATAGTTTTAGATTATTGAAGTCATATGTGAATCTTGTTTATTGTTTAGAATAATGTTTGATAATGTGGCGATGTAGATTGATAAATCTATTATGAACTTTTAAGTGACAGTGACTTTGGAATTATGAAAAGAAACCAATGGGATGCTTATATGTAGGATTTATGGGGAATAGAAAGTAACTTATATTATTATTTTAGTAGTTATGTAAGTAGAGATAACACAGCCCTGTGACTTGTATATATTTTCCATGGGCAGTGTCTTTCTTAGTATTAAGTGTTTTAATGTTTGAAGGAGCTGAATAAATAGCCTGGACATTATTTTTATAGTGGAGGTCATTAGATAGAGAAATCACATGCTTCATATGCACTGTTGCCATGTAGATTATCCCATATATTTTATACTATTGAGTATATACTCTAGATAGTTCATCATGCCTACGGATTGTATCTTTATCTTAATTTCAAAAGTTACTGCATCATACAGAATTGTATTTATGAAGGAAAATAATGAATAATTTTTGTAGAATCGTTCGTTATTTTGAAAGATGAGATAGGTTTTTTTTTTGGCTTTGGTTTATGTTGAAGTTAAATACAAATGAGATTGTAAGTCAATGCAAACTATAATAATAAAGAATCATAATTAGAGTAGTACCAAGCAAGGTATGTCAATCATATTATTTTATTCAAGTCAATCTATTTATTTAACGAACCAAGATAAATACTTTTAATAATATCAGCACTATCATAGTAGAAGTTTAATTAATTTATTATAAAATCTATGAGCATATCTTAAAAATGAATGTTACTTCAATAGTTTATATTTTATATTTTCGTGTATACTTGCGAAAACTATACATTTAAGACATGTCAGTTAATAGATATTGTATTCAACTATAAGTGTATTCGTAATTAGTAATATTATTATTATTTTAAATAAATGTGCAAAAGATTACAAGTCGGAGTAAAGGCTTATTTACTTGTTGAATTTTTTTTTTTTTGAGGAAGTATGTAATTTATTTCAAATATAACTGTAAATATTGCATATAGTTTTTGTTAAAAGTCTATAATAAATTTTGTTAAACTTGTTTTATAAAACTTTGTGTTGTGTTGATTATTCACTTTTACAAATACATGATCACCAGATACCAAAAGAAACATAATATTTGCACAGTACAAATATAACCATTTATTTAAGAAATTACAATGCTCCAGAATATAATATATTGTAAGAAATTTCATTTTACATTATTATAATTATTATGGTCATAATTAATTATATAATTTATTGCATGGAATTATAGCGTTGTTCGTTGCCACATATTCTCAGATTATCAGATTATATTACATATTCTATTTTAGATGCCACATGAAAGCTAAAAGATTATATTATATTACTTATTGTTATTATTATTATAGATAGTTACCATAACATTAAACAGTAGATAAGATTGATAATTATTCATCAAATATTATTATTATTATTTATTAATGTTGTTATTATTATTAGTTAGGTGTAGTTGAGAGCATTGGTGGTCGAGAGGTCAGCGACAGCTGCTTTACAAGCAGTTGTCCCGGGTTAGTGGGTTCACTTCCCAGCTGATGCTATGACACATGAGAAAAAAAAAACCTTATCATACTTGGCTACAGAAGATTATAAATTGGTTAGAGTTATTTTAAAGAACCTGAGATTATTATAGTTATATTATTTTAATAAAGAGATTAGGATTTATTTATTAACATCATCATCTTAAATTGATTATTATTTTAAAGTTCATAAGAATGCTATGGATTTATTATTATTTGAAATAATGGGGGGGGGGGGATAGTATTTTTATGCCATTGAGATGGTATCCTGTGTGATATTGGCTCAATGTAATTCTTTACTGCTTGTACTTCACTTCATTGTCTCATGATTTATTAATATTTTATTTATTTAATTTTATAAAACCAAACCATTTATTATTTATTAATCAGTTAGAGCTAGTTTAATAGTAGACAGTATCATAGGATATCTTTGCTATTGATTAGATGTATTTTAGCTGAGCATAATCATTTTATCTGAGCTAGTCTTATTTTCCTATTATCATATTTCCAGTTAGTGAGGGTTTGTGATTGTATGCTATCATATATAGGTGAATCCCAGGTGCAGCATTGAGAAAAGATTGAAGGAACACGAATTGTTATATAAGCGTGTAAAAAATAAAAATAATGGTGATTTAATATCTTCTTCAGTTTTCTTCGATCATGAAAAAACATGTAAATATAAATTTAAATTTAATTTTGAAAATGTGAAAATTCTTCACGAAGAGAGAAACCATAGTAAAAGAAAAATTAAAGAGGCAATTTTTATAAACAGGAATAAAACGCATTTAATAAATCGACAAGCTTCTAACATTAAAATACGAGATTCGTGGAATTTGAATTGATGACGTTTGCTTCCGCTTTTAGTTTTTGAATTTAATGGCAGTTGAGACAGGTTAGAAAGTAACCGAAAGTACTTCTGCGGATTTAAAGATTGTTTGTAATTGTTTGTAAACCGTTAAAAATATTATTTCAATTATAATTACAATATTGTTTTTAATTAACGGATATTTTATTTATTTTACATATATATATACCTGAAATTAAAATTAAAATTTATATATGAAATTAAATTATAACATATGCTTGTATGTCTTACACCCTTAAAAAAGTGAAGTGTATGTTACAAAATAAATCCATAGTGAGAGAAGTTAGTCAGACTTTTGGCTAATGGATGGTTGTGATAGGAGTGGGCTAAGGTAAAAATTGTATTCATAAGAACAAAAAATACTAAAAAATATATATTGCAATAATGAGATTGATGTATGCAGAGTAACTCACAATAAATGTAAACTTTTAGTCAATAAAATTTCCATCTGAAACCTAATAATAATAATAAAAATAGTTGTGATAGTACTACTAGCGGTAGTAGTAGCCCCACAATTGTTCTTTTGCTAACAACCTAGGTAAAAAAAACTCTAGCTTTGTTTACTTAAAATTTATTTAAAGCTTTCATTTGACAAAATAAAATTATCTCATTACAACTATTTGTCTTCAATTGCTTGATGACTCATTTATCAAATATGTTTGGATGTGTCATTCAAAATGTACAAAATAAGTATTTCTCTAATGATAATTTGCTGCTTAATATAATGACTGAGTTATCATATGACCAGGTGACTAGTGTCAATTTCACTAACATGAAGTTCCAAAGTTCAAAGATAATAAAAACATATGCTAATGTTACTAAAAATAACCCTCAACCTATCAATAGAAAAAGTAATTATAATTCAATAGATGTTAATAACAAAATTAACAATATTTCAAGTATTCTCAAGTCAGCTCCACGATATCAAAAAATCACTTCTGGTAACATCAGGGGGCTAGACCTCAATACCCAAGAAATACAAATCCCCCTCTACAGTTTTAAACACAGATACTATTATGATAATTAAAAACAAATTCAATAATTCAATCCCAAGAAAATTGTTTGCAACTTTAAATTTTTTTTTTGCTCTCGGTCCATAATTCTATCTGCTACAGACATCAACATTTCTCCATTTAAATTTCCTAGGCAATTATTATTTGATGCCATATTCTTGCATGGATTGTAAGATACCATTACACATATTGCTGACCATCCAAATCCCAGATATTTAACTATCGAGTTCTTTCAGATCACACATAGACCAATTTCAAACAAATAAAATCATTTAGAAACTTTGCCTTAATTGTGGTGAATCCAAATTGCTACAACTATATCAGAGGGGTGCTCAAGAACATCTATTTTGGATACACCCTTCAAGATTTCCAGTATATAACCCAACCATTTGGAAATGTTACAGCTTTTCAGTCTTTATGCCTAAAGGAAGCCTATAACACCCATAATAATAGCTATGATTTCAAATTACAATTACCCTATGATATTAATTCAAACATTTCCAAATCATATACTTGATTAAGAAGCTATCATATACCTATATATCAGAGAGTTTAAACCCCACTGCTACTCCTGAAGCCAGCAGAGTCATTTAGCTGTGCAATATCCTAATCCCCAAACTTCACATTCTGGAAAACCAGATGATCACCTAAATCCCAAATTAACAAAGAACAGTCAACAGCAAATTCTACCATTATTATATCTATCATTAGCCAAAAATGTATCCATGCACATACTACATTTTCTATACACTTGTCCACCCTCTATCTTGATCCACCACTTATTGATTTGACACTCCTTAAGGCAGATAATGATAATCATGCCAACTCAATTGATATACAAATAAACCCTAAATCAATTAATATTGTTGTCAAAACTCCTCCCAATGCAATAAGAAAAGTCAGCACTATCTCAAATAACATTACCCCCTTCCCAGAAGCTTTTTTTTATACTTACACACATGACAAAGACCAAAATATTTATAATAAAACCTCAACATATATCATAAAGACAATTCCTTTTTGCTTATTATCTATGCCAGCCATCTCTTCTTACACATTCTAATGAAACAAAAAGAAAAACTGGATACCATCAAAAGACTCAAAATTTAAAAAACCAAAAACAGATGACTTCATCTGTTGATGCTGGATATGGATCTGGAAAAAACCAGCCATACCCTCATACAAACTCAACGTCTTTTATCTGATTTCATAGATCAATCTATCCATACTTCCCACTTACAACAACAAATATATTAACCAGATGGGCAGCAAACATTGTTAGCTACTGGTCAACCATCATTATAAACTCCTAATTATATTACCAGATAGATCTTCGTAAAAACATTAGAGTTTACACCCATCTGGATTAATGACTAAAATCGATTACATTATAATCCCCTGATAAGTGAAACTAAAAATTAGTGCACTTAATGTTCAAGGTATCAATGAAGTATTTAAACTTTTTCAATTAAAAATCATCTGCTTGGATTGCTTGAGATAAAAATATACATTGGAAGCCATATTATTCACCTTTCTGTTTACATCAATAGACAGGGATTCTCTGCCTGCTCCAGGGGTACATCTTCATCAACTGGAAGTGGTCTTGTTATCACTCTTGACTGTCCATTTTCATCATTTAAAATTATTTACGTAAACTTGAATATCTTAATCACCACATTTCATAGATGTATTGCAACATTTAATATCTGAACATATCCCTCCTGGACCTACTGTTATTTCAGCTATTATTCTTATAATTAATTCCTTACTTGCCTCTTCCCCCATCCAACTGTTTAATGGGGAATTTTAATCTTGATAAATCATCAATCATTCATGTCAAAATGGCTTAATCTTATAACCTTTCCACTTATGAATGGTTAAGGCTTTCTGCCTTCTAACTCTGTCATGTTCCATAATAAACAGTATGCCTCATTCATCAATCTTTGCTTTCACTTGTTAATTAAAAAGACATGTAGCTATGTCTAAAAAATATTTGTTGTGCCCTGAAAGTTATATGTATTATACAATTACTATGTAATGGTATATAAAAAAAGAAATGAAAACTAAGGTGATCTGATATATAATGGCTGTTCATATATTCAAAACTCTGATAAGTTAAAATGTTTCTAAAACCATTACATAACACAATTAAGACATTTATTTCTTACTCCCTTCTACTAAATCATTTTCTTCCATTAGGTCTTCTACTCAGCCTCAGAATTTTAATTTTAGTTATAAAGACCTAAATTTTAAAAAATTATAAAATCTCTTTATCATTTTTATTTCCTTTACTTTTAAATTTCTCCTCTTTTTCATACAATTTATTCTGATCTTCTTTCAACACATTACTCTTCAATAATAAATGGTCAGTATTCTTTAAATTTAATATATAATCCAAATTTTTATTTCATTATTACTTTCTTATCCTGTAATTTAAATCTCCTATTATTGCAACAAATTAGTGCTACCATACATTTTTTAATATTTTATATATTCTTATTCTTATATAACTACAAACAATTTTTATTCATGTTCACTTTCCATAATTCTACCTTTTTCCTATAATCAATTAGTCTAACATCTTTTTCCTCCTCTCATAATTACATATCTAATATATTTTCTATATATTTATTTTATTTCTTACATAAATACATAGAAATGTGTTTACTTTCCATATTGTAAAACTTTCTTCACTTAATGTGTTTGTTGTGATTTCTGCGCTCATTTAAACAATATTCATATTAGTCTATTGTCATTCATATATTATAAATTTTCAAATACTTCAAATGTTTTGTTATTTTATTAAAAGAGATCCACCCATTTTTTTGAACAGCCTACTTCCTATTGACTATTTGTCATCCAATCCAAGTACTTTTTGTATATAATTTCCATGTTCTCTGAACATTATAAAGTTTTATTTTCAAATGTTAATACAAGAACCATTATGCCATTCCACATTCTTCTACATATATCATATTTATTGTAAAAGAAACATGTCAGACTTTTAATCCATTCCATTTTATTTTTGTTTTTATTCTCAATTCTGATTTTTAACTATATGTATATTTCTCATAACATAGTATCTTCTAATTCTTTAAGACAAATATTTCTCATTTTTTATTTGTTTGTTTTATTTTTTCCATTAAACACTAATTTCTTAATTTGTTTCTTTCTGGGTGTAATTTTTATGTTTATTTCTAATTTATCACCCTTTTCTAATATTAGCTTCACATCTTTTATATTACTTTCAAAAAATATTATATCATCTTTCAGAAAGACAACAATTGTATTATGCATTGTCTTGATTCTCAATCCCAAATTTTTGTATCTCAACCTATATTTTTTTAGAAAATAAGATAAATAATAAAAGGACTACTGGACTTATTATTCAATCCAATTTTACATTCAACTAATTTTGGTTCTATATAATCCCATTGATACTTATAATATTTTTTTCTTATAAAAACCCCAAGTTTATTTTACATTTTCAATACATCTCTTTAATCTGTTGCTTTTTACCCTATTGGAAACCTTTTCTATGTTTAAAAATGCAATAAGCAGTGATTTAGTTTTCATATGTAAATTGAGTAACAAGTAATAAATTATCCACTTGTATCTTTATCAAGATTTTACATTTTTTCATTTAAATCCTGAATCCATTAAATATACTTTCAAATATAAATTATGGAAATTATTGTTATTAGTCTTTAACTGGTTAGTATCCTAAAATAATTTATCCTTTTTGTATATATGGTATTAATATAATTATCATACCATCTAAAATGTTAAAGCTTTTTCTTAACTAATCTTTGCACTCTTTCTACATCTATTACAGCTGTCATAGCATCTAATACACTTGCTTTTTCTATTTTAATCTGTATATTGTTCTAATAAATTTTTCATCTATAATTTTATTTATCTCTTAATAAATTATACTCTTTAATGAGTCATATTCACACAACCAACTTCCTTTCAACCAAAAATTTTATTACAAATTCGTTCATGAATTTTTTCAAGCTCTTTTCTATTATCCTATTTTCTTTCATTTGCATTTAACAATATAATCTTCTTTCTACAAATTTTTTTGCAATCATATCTTCATACATTGTTCATTTTTTCAATTAATTTCTTATTGAGTTCATTTATAACTTAATAAAAATTTCTTATATTCATTATAAGTACTTCTTTTCTTTTTAACAAACTATCCCATTTAACCATTATTTCATGACTTTCATTTGTTTCTTAATAGCTGTATTATACTTCACATAAGACTTTTTATCTTTTACATTCTTATTCTTCAAATATTTTAAATTCAACATCTTTCATTATTCTTTTGAATGCATTTATAAACTTATTTAATTTAACATCATCATTTATTTTCCATCCATTTCTATAAACTTTTCTATAAATTTTAATATCTAACCTTTAAGGCACCCCTAATTTTGTCAACAATATAATTAAAACTTTTTAGTTACTCATCAAACAATTTAATTTTTTAATCTTCTTTAATTCTTTTTTATCTACTAATACATAATCAATAGGACACTTTAGCTTGCATCTTTTCCATATTAATTTATCATATATTTTATTGAAAATTCCATTTTTCAATGCATATTTTGCAAGCATCTTTAATACTCTATTCTTTTATTAATGTATCTATCTATATTTAAGTCAGAATTATTCCAATCTTCCACAACTATTATATTCCAAACTAAATATACTATGCTATGTAGCCATTTCTTCTTATCTAATTTCTTCTTAATAATAACTCTTTATCTCTCTTCTCTTATTTTTATTGCTTCTATTTACCCCATTTTATTCATAATTATGATGATAGAACCTCCTTTTTCTCTCAGATGTGCTTCTATTTCTATTAACAAATCTAATTTTCTTTCTATAAAAATGGTTTCTAATTTTCTCTTGTACTTCCTTGCATATCTTTAAAATCAAGTTGTCTTTTAACATTCTTGGCTTTTCTTTTAAATGTTTTTTTTTTCTTATAACTATTTAAATGCATAATTTTAAAAAGAAAACTATCTTTACATCATATTCATTTTATCTTCATCCATATATCCTTTCTTTTCTTTACTATCCCCAATATTGATTTGTTTTATCCCATCTCTTTTTTAACTTAATGGATAATAGAATTTTTTATAAATTAGTTCATTTAATATCTTATTTCTCTTTCCCTACAATAATATTTTATCCATTTCCTTTAAATAAGTCTTTATTTTTAATGAATACAATACCTCTACTCTCAAACAAAATTCCACAAGACCTGTTTAAATTTATCCCATTATCAAACTTCATATTTTCATTTTTTCTTTTTAATTTTTTTTAGTTATCTTTGGAACTGTAAGAATTATACAAAAGTAATGTATCTTTGATATTGTGAGTATTAATTTGAATCAGTTGCAAACAAAAACATATGGTTTATGACTATGCTTTTCTTGCCAATTCATATGATTATTTGCAAATATTTATAATGTTTTGAATGCAGCATATATAAATTTAGTTGAACGATTTTTTTATAATCTTTTGCAGCTAATGATAGAAGGAAATTTTGAATAAATTTCATATGGATATTTATTAGTTCTAAAATATAGATCAATTCAAATAAGTGCTTTTGTTTTTAACAAATTAAGATATAGAATTTTATAATATGAACATAATTATGTCATCTAACTAGTTGGTAAATAAAATTGTCTTTTCAGTTAATATATTATTTAGAAATGGAGCTTGGTCCCTCTATTAATGTGAATTCAAATCACTAAAAAAATTTTATTCAAGAATTCTTCCAATATTTTCAAAATTACTGGCTTGATCATCAGCTTTTTGGATGTTATAATACTGAATTAATAATTGTAAGGTAAGATTTTAAGTAAAATAAATCTCATTTACATTAAAAGTATTATCTAGAAGACAGTTATTTGGGGAAATGTTGCTGATAATAGAGTACAATGGTGTACTATAGTTTGTTAAGCTGGTGAAGACTTTAGGAAATAATTGCTGCAAAAAGGTTTAATAATAAGATCACCAGATATCATGTAAACAGATTTATAAAACAGTGTGTGTTTAGGGTTCATGACTTCATTACTATAATACCAAACTCTTTTAAACTTTTTGAACTCCTTTATCTTTAAAAACAATTTTTGATGGCATTTCTATGTTCCATTGGTTATGCTTATGCTGTAAGAATTATTAGAAAGTCAAGTGTTGGTGGCCGAGTGGTTAGCACAGGTGCCTTGCAATCAGTTGTCCTGGGGTTCGCTTCCCGGCCAATGCTTTGACACATTAAAAAAAAGTAGAAACATCTATCTTCACTATAGTTAACTATATTATGCATTGATAACATCAATATAAATTATATAGAATATGAACATTATTTCTTACAATAAAAAAGATTAATTAACCAAAAATTGATCACAAAAGTTTATTTATAATGTCATTTTCTGTTAGAGACTTACTTAATATTTAGATAGGTGGCTAAAGCAAACAAAATTACCACTGCCTCAGGTAGATAAACTTCAAATTTTAAGCAATTTATTAGACTGTTTACATTAAAATCTAGCAACCAAGTCTTCTATTTTACTGATTAATAATAAAAATAAAATGTTTTTTTTTTAAAAAAAAAAGCATTTGCTAATTTAAATTTAATAAAGAATGAGAACATTTGGTAAGCAGCTTAATATGTTAGAAAGAACTGATGACTTTCATACATTATTCCACATCATATAATGATAATCTTGCTGACTTTCCTCAACCCTTGATAAAATAAAATACATAATCAAATGGTGTATTGCTTGGAAGTTCCCTAGAAGTTCCAACACTGGAAATGACAGGGTTGGAATAACAGTCAATGGACCTTAAGTTTCAGTGCCTATCACTTTACCACTGCAGTAAATCATATATAGAAGTCCATTTGGTATCTGTTAAAATGTTTACTTTTATAGAAAAGTGAGTGAAATATATTTAAGAGATTAGTTCTATACCACTTCTACACTACAAATATTGCATTTTGGTGATCTGATCAAAGCTTCTGCTATTGAATAGTGTATTGTACTGAAATCATTAAAGAATTATTTTTGTATTCTAAATAAAAAATGCTAGAGCATGTGAGATATTGCAATTAGGTGCACAATTTATCAGGATTTGAAGCTCCAGATACTTCAATAAAATATGTAAATAATATTTATTTTATAAAGTGCAGACAGTATCAAAATTAAACTGAGAGCTGCAAACCTCTTGAGCGCTTGTGACTATCAACAGCCAATCGAATCTTAAACATTGAGACAGAGAATTTAACAAGAAAAGGGTGGTTCCACCCTCTTCTTTACTTGTCTATCTATATATCCAAGCCAGTCTAAAGTACTTAGATCTGAAAGCGTAAATCTTAAATATCTTCACACTTAACTCACTGAATTCAAATTACAAACATACAGCGTGAAATATTTCGATTTACTATGCAGTAGTTTTTCGATATTATAACTTGCAGCAGTATATGTAAATAATATTTATTTTATAAAGTGCAGATGGTATTGAAATTAAACTGAGAGCTGTTGATAATCACAAGTGCTTGAGAGGTTTGCAGCTCTCAGTTTAATTTCAATACCGCCTGCGCTTTATAAAATAAATATTATTTACATATATTGCTTCAAGTTATAACATCGAAAAACTACTGGGTAGTAAATCGAAAGATTTCATGCTGTATGTTTGTAATTTGAACCCAGTGAGTTGAGTGTGAAGATATTTAAGATTCACACTTTCAGATCTAAGTACTTTATACTGGCTTGGATATATAGATAGACAAGTAAAGAAGAGGGTGGAACCACCCTTTTCTTGTTAAATTCTCTGTCTCAGTGTTTAAGATCTGATTGCCTGTTGATAGTGACAAGCGCTTGAGAGGTTTGCAGCTCTCAGTTTAATTTCAATAAAATATTTAAAATGCTGTGACATTGCTGAACATTTATGAAAAGGTGCAGCCAGACATTGACAAATATTTTGACTATAAAACTCTAGTTTCTTTGCAGGACAGTCCTTTAAAAAAAGGCATTTATTAAATCCCTTTCTCTAAATATACATTTATTTCCCTGCAGGAAAACCAAATAAGATTTTTAAACAACATATTGTCTAATAATGATTATCAATTTTAATTTATATATATAATTCCTAAAGGGTTTTTAAAAATGAGTAGAAATTAAATCTACCTTGTGAAGGAGCTGTGTTTACATCTGAGTTTTATTCGAAGTTCTCCCTAAATTATGTCAATTTGTCAGATTTGACATTGCTATAAGAAATAAAAAAGCAGATATAAAATCATTTTATATTTTCTGGAAATTTAACAAATGGCTGGCACATTGATATAAACAGCAATTTAGTACTTTATTTTTCTTATGGTTACTACAACTAAGTATATATAAGAATAAATGTTAAGAGACAGGTGGTACCATCTATCTTTTGGATAATTTATTTAGATTATATAACTCATTGAAAACTTTAGTTACTTCCTGTTCAGTTACATATATGTGAGTATGTGTGTAAATAAAAGGGTTTGAACTCAGGATTTCCATTCTATTCATCCTCCTCTCTAGCCCAAACAACCAATATACATGATTACTCACATGTGAAAAAGATGATCCCCAATATACATATTTCATGCAGAATGAGCACTCATCAGTTGAGCTAGATTATAATCTCCCACACATGTACATAATCAGTGATCAGTTTATATTAAGATAGTAATTCCTCATTTAAATGGCAGGCTTCAATTTTTTCACCTTGCAACTATTCAACTGTTCATTTGATTGAAAAACCAATGACAGGATACTCAAAACCCTGGTTGGATTTGATATTGGTTATAATTATAAGTCATGTACACATTATGTCCATCTAACCTTTCACATTATTGGACATATACATATCCACATTAATAGAAGAGGGATAGGTTGAATTTATACTAAGATATAATCTATTTCTCAAGCAATGTGTAATTCTAAGGTAGTATATAATGTGCTCATTCCGAATGTTTCTTATATATATAAATAGAGAGATTTGAATTCAGGTTTTTCAGTCTATTCATTCTCCACTTTATCTCACACTTGAACACATTGGGGATCATATATCTTTTTCACTTGTGTGTGGTCATGTGTGAGTGAAGGATAATAGACAGAAAAATCCTGAATTCAAAATCTTCTATTTACATATATAAGAAACAGCATATAAAAGTGATTTCCCCGCTGGCGAAGAAGCTGCACAAACCAAAACTATTAAATGGGCCAAGCGCTTTTGAGGTTTTCCCTCATATTCATGGCCAACATAAGTTATAAATCATTTATGTAATGTTGCTAACTAATAAAATATGCAAATGTGAATGCAAATTAGTTTGTCCATTTTTTTGAGATAGAAAAACACGTGTCACGTCTATTGATAGAATTGTTATCACTGATAACAATATATGCCTCCTTGATTTTTCTTTTGTAGTCATTGGCTTCAGAACATACTATTTTGGGGTTGCCAGGTTCAAACACATGGCCAGCCTGCTTCTCATGTTCGAGGAATATTGAGAAGTTATCATTGTTCTTTTTTGCTCTTCTGTAAGTATAAATGTGTTGAGCAGCTCTATTATGAACAGGGCCTTGGTTTCCCCATAGTATGTGGCACTGCATCCAGCCTGAGGGCATGAAATACTATATACGACCTGGAGTGTGCAAATTACATACTGCCTTATAATTATATGTATATAATGTCAAATAGTAAAGCAGCTATTTAAATAATCTGCTACTCAGAAAATGTTTATCCAGTATCATTTACAGACTAATAATAAAATAATTATACATTATGATAGTCAATTGTCAGCTGCAGAAAGTTTGTTGCAGACATATCATAAATAATTTATATTTACATTCACAAAACTGACTTTCAATGAAATTGTTAAAATTGAGGTCATATTTATCATCTAAATATTTAATTGAATTTTTAAATGATTTATTTAAATCAGGCTAATATTCCAACATCAACAAATAAATGCTTAAAAATTTCAAATACTTAAAGAATAGGCAGTCAATTATGTCCCTTGCATTTATTGACGTATGAATGTTATTTATACATAGCTTATGGAGGTGCGGCTGCTTCCTTTAAATTTCATATGCATTAACTTATGTATATTTAATAGAGAAAGCCTAGTAAGCCATGCAGTTATCAGAAAAGGAGCATCAAGTTATTACTAAGTAGCAGATAAAATAATACACTATTACAACTTTATCACTAACTATTTAAATATCCTGTGTTGAGTATTATCTTATCCTTTTCTATTCTTGTGTGAGAGACATTGAAAAACATTTGTCTTACAGCGTATTATTTGTGACTTTTATCTTTACTTATATACATATTATTATAAAAGCAACATAATAAATAAATACTGGTTATATTTAAAAATAGTAGACTGTATACATTGTTTCAAAGTTTTATCAAAAAATTTAATTATTTAAATACGTATATTTCCTACCTGAAAGTAGATTTGAACATGTATAAACATCCTATAAATATATAAAACTATTAAATTATACAGCTATGTTTATTCTATATGGATATATGTTAAATTTTCGTCACAAAGTTAGATATAGTGTTTAAACAATAAAGAAAAATTAATTAATGGATGCATCTTATGAATAGTATTACACGCAAGCACATACGCATAAGCCTAAAATATAATAAGTATAATGTGTATTTATTATGTTTCTGTTTAAATAAGGTCCGTCTCAATAAAAATGCATATGACATAATTATGATATATATATATGTATGAGTGTATAAATTAATATTAGTCTACATTTATCATTCTACGATATTTTTATTTTAATAAATTTTTAAAACACTGATAGTTGTCATGAAAATAATTATATATCATGCGTAAGCGATCAACAAATAGGCAGAATCAAAGAAAAAATTAGTTGCATAGTTTGTCCGCTATTTTCCCATGTAAACAAAATCAAAAACTCATTGAATATTCTGTTCAATTTAAATAAATTGATCAAAATGTCCACCGCGGGACTCTTCATTCATCAAAGAGGGTCAAGTTGGTTCACTAGATATAACTTTGACTTGACAAGTGACAGTCTACATAAATAATACCCATGATTCATTTTTAAGTTCGCATGTTAAAATTTTAATGTTTTAACAAATAGCATGCAAGTTTCCTGTACAAAATAAACAAAATTAGAAGTCTTTAAGATTTTTTTTCCAGATTGTACGAATCTTGGTATTTCCCATGATTCTCTGATCAACCACAGAAAAAAAAAATGAACCCAATAAATCCATGACAAACATCTTTTGTTATATACGATATGGTTCTGTAGAGTTACTATTGATGCGTACGGTGATAGGGCTTTAAGGATAGCTAGTAACTCCATCTAAAGACCCAGACCTGATTCTTTGTCTGGAAACGTACGGTGATAGGGCTTTAAGGATAGCCGGTAACTCCACCTAAAGACCCAGGGCTGATTCTTTGTCTGGAAACAAAGCTGGGACATATAGTCCTAAAAAAAAAATCTCTCCCTCCCCTTCCATCCACAAAACTGAAGAAAAGCGGACATGAAATTGTCGCGACAGGGGATGGCTAAATGATCATACGATTGAGCACAAGAACTTTTAATAAAATTACACAAACTTGGAGTCGTTCCATTATTTTTTCATAAAATATGCACAAGTAACTCCCTCTGTGTTGGTGCCGAAGCCGTATTTATTCAAAAAGGTCGGTAATGTTGCAACATGCTGAGTCGAATATGGGAGATCTAGCCTATATTAATAAAATAGTAAGTTGGGGAGCTGGACCATAATGCATTGCCACTAGCATTATGAATGGTTAGGTTTTAGTTATTGTGATATACGAAAACACAGTGGGACAATTTTGATCCTCAAGCGGTTGATTTTGAATAGATCGCTAAAGTATCAAATGACAATAGATGTGATGAAAACAATTGCGTTGTGTAACTAGTCGTAAATTAGAGCATTATTTTAATGCTGTTTTTCAAGCAATTTAATAGACGAGGAAGATCTTAACGTTTAGAAAGCTTATTTCGAACATAAAAATGAAACATATTTAGAAAATTGAATTAGAAAAAACTTTTTAAACTCGTTAAGTATAGCAAAACGATTCACATAAATTTATTTCAATTAAACTTTATAAAAAAAAAAAACTTCGGTAAAATAATCGTATCTTTTGTACCTCATTCGTTTTTTTCTTTTTATTTAAATAATAAATTTTAATATCCCTTTGCAAACAATTACTAAGACCTATGAAATGCAAAGCGGCTTTTCAATCAAACAATTACCCAGGACAGTGATTAAATTAAATGCTAGCAATAATAATAAAACTAATTCGTTTCAAGTAATACATACACAGAGACACACACACATACCTTGTTGAGATTACACATAACACACGTATACGTGTTTTTATATAACGTACGCAGCTGTTTGGTGTAGCTATATATAAATAGACACAAATCTACGTGAACACATTTAGTGATATATGTAGATATTATCGAATTAAGATTCTATATACACATTTCCGCAATTAGATGTATTATTTATTACTAGAATGTGAATTTATTATTATTTATAAAATAACTCGCAGTGCACTAACATTAAAATCTGTAAAAATTGCTATCAGTGGATAGATTCACTACTGCTTTATAAATCCTTCAATCTGCCAATGAATGCATTGTTTCAAATAGTCATAATTCTAAAACTATTGGTGAAAGTCCACTACCTTCTAGGAAAATCAAATACAACTGACTTTACAACACTATTGAACTTTGGAATGGGGGTATTTATGTGCTGAAAATTCTATTTTTTATGCTTAATATTTAGTTGTTTTAATGCCATTTTTTGGGTGAAATAACCTGGTTATATAAATTTTGATCTTCCATGATTTTTCTATCTCCATTTTTTTCTTCTAGGATTTAAAACTATTTTAAAACTTTTGGCAGACAAATATTTATTACAATTAGCATTTCTAAATTCATTCTGACTTGGAAAGAAGTTCCCTGAAAAACTCGAAGAAGTTGCTGCTACTAATTTGTTAAATCTGTCATAAGAAGAAAAAATGGATGGGATTTTAGTGCTATTCTTTCCAAGGCTTCCCGTATATTTCAGTTATAATTACTTAGATTCTTTTGGGACTAGTAAATTTTGAGAATATAAATTCCAAGAACAAACCAATATGATCAAAAAATTCTTATATTTGATCAACAAAGATATCTTACTATAGGAAAAGAACTTAGTATCAATAGATGAGGTTGAGCAAATATATCTATCTATTTAAGCAAAATATAAATTAAAAGTTGTCATTATATTCTAAAATAATGATTCTCTTTAACTTAACACTGCATAGCATGCGCACATTATTTAAAGTCAATTTTCTAAAATATATAGCTACCATATTTTAGAAGCTTCTATGAGAGTTAAAATCTCTTCTAGTTTATAGAAAGTATAAGAAAATCTGAAAAAAAAGAGAGAGAAAAACTGTCTTGGAAAGGTTGTAATCTTTGCATATATAAAAATTTTCATTCAAATAGTGATTGTTACATTATTCCATGAACTTCACAAAAGTTGTTTTCTCAGCTTGGCCATTTGAAACAAATATGATAAGTATTATTAGAACAATAATGAATTTTCTCTAGCAAAATTATACCAACTTTGTGTATACTACTAATTAATAGAATGTTGCTGTTTTGATTCTGATATATTTTTTTAATTTATTGGTGTTTTAGTTGGATGAAAAATTTCTCTGATATGTAAAATTGACATTATTTTAGCACTAACAGTTGTATTTTTATTTAGAGATATTTCTACCTCCATCAAACTTATATGGAAGAATACTTAAAGTATTAAGACATGTTAACACCATCTAGTTATTTCTCATTTTAGTAGTGTAATATAAGCCTGCGTTTCAAATTGACATGTTGATTTACATGCAGAAGGATGCTACTTTCAAGATGAACGATAGAAAGGTCATATTTTTTCTATTTTGTATTACACACTTAAAAACAGATTGAGTGAATCTAGGATTTAAATCTCAAAGTAGGGGACTTTTTAAAATAATTTAAAATCTCTAGATTTTTCCCAGTATCCAGTTTATAAGATAACCCTGTTAATCACTAAAAATAGGCATCAATGGTTATCTATTTATTTTTAACCAGAGAGAATGTTTTGCATAAATCATATAAATTATTTCAATTGTAAGATGATATAATACCATATAAAATGATGCAATTTCATGCCAATAGGGTGACAAATATACACAGAAATTCTTATGAAACACATCTATGTACATGTCTTTGCAAATAACAAAGAACAAAGATGTAAACATTAAGTTTATGATGGAATTTTTAAATTTAAGATGCTAAAATAAATTATTTAAGGTGGTAGTTAAAGCAGATTACTGGTTATGATGTACAATTGCTAAAACTTAGTTTACAACTATATATCTTATTAAACAATCACCATCTTACATCTTAAAGGTGTAAGAAGATAGTAATTATTTAATAAGATATATAATTGTATATGAATAAGCAAAATTACTGAAGAAGAAGAAGGAAAAAGTATATGTAGAATTATATCAAATTTAAACCATTAAGCATCACATGGCAATACTGTATGGAGAGTTTTGCTCTGTTTATATCAAATTTAGTTTAGTGATTTTCTGCCTACATGTTCAAGCTTGCTTTTAGGAAGAGAAATATTATGAACAATAATTTTAATTTAATAATGAATATACAGGTGTTAAATTTCCTGCTCAAAAGCATTTTAAGCTTACTTATTATGCAGCATATATTACAAAAAAAATCACTAACAATTGATCATTAATAAAAAATTATAGGCATCATAAAATAATAAGCTCAGTTTATGAACAGCTTGTCAAATGAATTTGTGATATGTTCTTAACAAAATGAAATAAATGCCACCTCTTATTTATGTAATGTGACTTTTTTTTTGGATGCATTTATGTGTTTATGTGTATGATGTATTTGTGCTATTTTATACATCCTGTTGTGTGTATGCTTTTCTATAAAATGCAGATTAATTTATTCTAATGGTATTGAAACAATACAAAAATAATTTTATCACTATCAATAATTTCGACATTGTTTTACTCATTTCTTTCAAAAATGACTGTTACATATATGTGTGAATTTCATCAGTGAACAATGTGCCAAATAAAAATTATATGTTGTACATTTAATTTTATTAAAAATTTTAATGAAAAGTTTATGACAAATGATTAACATACATTATAATAGGCTTTTAATATCTTACAAATTGTTATTAGAATTAATCAATTCAATGATTTAACTTCAATTTAGCAAGCTGCGCACTTAATATTTCATCTAAATTTATTGAATTCATTATAACCAAAACATTCATCAAAAAATGTATCACTGATATAAATATATTAAGAAAGTTTTACAATATAATTTAATAGATTAATGCACTTAAAATATGTAAACAAATGTTGGTGAAATGTAACCTTCAGTCACAGTGCATAAATCAATCATTATCAAATCATCATACTACATGAAAGACTGACAAATCATTCTATAAAATGTACATTTGAGACATCTCACATCCACTGCTTTGAAGCACCACTTACTCATACTTTAAAAACTTGATTGTTGAGTTAACATTGTTAATATACAATGAAGAGCTGAACTGGTGGCACTTCAAGGCAGGCAATAAGAAAAGTTCTATGCATCACTGCAGAGAAAGTGATCATTTTTGCATGGTGTGGTGATAGAATAAAAATTTATTTTATGCTTAGTGATGGATGCTTACATCTTTCCATGCTTTGTTTAAATACACATAAGTTCATTATTTATTAAAAAATAAAAACATTTTAACTATGCATACATACATACATATATATAAAATTGATAGTTGCCTTAATAATTATTATTGTTAATACTTTTATCTGGATGATATATTGAGTTTATTCTGAATTTCCATCAATTTTGGCAAGAGTAAGAATAGAAACATTTAAAAATAAGTGAATCCATTTTTTTATCCTTTCGTCAATGGAGTGTCATTTATTCACAATCTCATAGAAGAGTGGTGTATTCTATTAATTATATATACATTGACATTTGTTAAAGTCCTAGCATCAAAGTATATTACAGCCCAAAGTGATAGTCTAGACATAGAAATTCCATATTTTGTCTTTTTTACTGGTAAATTAATGAAAAAATCATTATTTTTAGAACCTCAAACTCTTACTACTGCACTAATTTTATGCAATTGTTGCAGCATATACATAACATTTAGTTCCATGTTTTTATTTAGATATATAAAAACAATACTAAACTCTGTATAATATATGTTTTGACATATAATTTAATTAAAATATCATAGGTATTAATTAATTTGAAGTTATAAACTCAAAAGTTCCTGTTGGTGCTGTAATGTGTATTAAATGACTTTATTGGCCAAAATTCTTGTAAATCACCAACAATAAAATCCTTCAATAATAATTTACCCTTTGAGCAACTTTCATGATTGAAATCCATTTAACAGCTAAAATTTTAGTTGTGACCATTGTACTTAGATATCAGCTGCAATCACTATATTAAAAGGGAAAAGTAAAATTCTTGTTAGAAGATACACTTTTGCACATTTGCAACATTACTTCCCAATGTTTAAAAAATAAGTATTTCTTATTTATTTTTAATAAGCACATAATATTTACATATAGCTTTTGTTTGAATACATTTGACTTTTAGGACAAAGTCAGCCTATTGAAAATATATGTGATATCAGAGAGGAAATAGTCTTTATCAATGACTTCATTACTGTTTTTTTTATTTGTTTTTAGGACTTGCGATTTTAATAAAAATTTATCTAAAATAAAAAAATTTATGAAAGAAAAAGTTTATTTTATTAAATATAATTTTTAGAATGATGTCTTATTTAAACTTTTTGGCTTGATAACATTATTGCTTTTTTTTTATTTGCAGATGTTGATATTTTATTTTTAAAATCAATTTCATTATTTAAAATTAGGCATTCAATGAAATTTAATAATAAATTGTTTTTTTATTAAAAAATACAAAAAAAATGATCATGTTATGTTCCAAAATATCATGTTTAACATATTAAGATGCCAACAAAATAATTTAAAAAATTAAGTAAGAGAAAGAGCAAACTCATATAAGTATGCATTGTATTTAAGTCTGAATGAGTATGAATTTGCTTGCTCAAACAATTTTTTTCTATTAAAAAAAACAATATTCTTGTGATAAAAATTGATGATGATATAAAATTCAAAAGATACAATATCTACATGATAATGTAAAATAAAATACATTATGAAGGCATGGTGTTACGCTGTGGATTTGCTGATAATATATCAGAAGAGTCATATGGTTTAACAGATTTTAGAACATTGAGTAATACAGATAAAGTAAGCATATCTTTATTTTTTCCTGGATGTTGAAGTCATCATCATCATCATCAACCATTATCAATCCACTGCAGGATGAAGGTCTCTCCAAGTTTAATCCATCTTCTCCGATCTTTAGCTTCTCTTCTCCACAACACTTCCTGCACATTTTCTTATTTCATCCATCCATCTCACATGTGGTCTCTTTCTGGGTCTTTTACAATCTCTTGGAATCCAGTTGAAAATTTCAATTGTAGGCAAAATTAAGAGAACTTTTTCATTATCTCTTTCTTTTTTCTTTTCTGTATTTTTATAATGTTTGATTGAATGCAAGTATAATTTATATACCTGTAGTCATGTAATTATATAAAGAATTTGAACATAGACTTTTGTAAATAAAATGTTTTTTTCAAGTGTTGCAATCCTTTTGTAAACAAATCCTTCATGGGTTATATCTTATAATTTTATCTTTTAGATTTTGAGCAAAATAAAATATTTTTGCCAAATTTATTTAATGTCCAATGTCCACATTTCTTGTTTGTCTTTTACTTTTTAAAAAGTATCTTATATTTTTTTTTTCTTATGATTATATATTTTTCTAATTCATCATCTGTTTGACTTTTTTATGGCATCAAATAGTTCTTCAGTTTTCATGCATCTTATTAATAAATTCTTATCTTACTAAAGAAATTTTTTAACCTATTTATCAATCTTAGGAAATTCTTTAAAATCATTTACAATCTTAACTCACATAGCATTCAAACATACATTTATAATTTATGTTGTCATTCAATTCATGTTAATTACTTCTTACAGTCCTCATATTAATTACTTTTTACTTTCCAGTAATTTAAGCATCAGGGTTGGGATCAATGGCTTTTCAGCTATGATAAAATACTAAATGGCTTACATATAAAGTTAATCCATTACATGAAATCTTAGCCAAAACATTGCATCGATGATATAGTATTTGGAAATAAAAATACAACTGCAATATTTTCATCTTAATTGCTAAGAAATTGAGAGCATTATTTGCGGGACTTTAAATCTTTTTTACTCAGATATTTTTTAACTTTGAGATTTAAACAAATACTAAAAGACAACTAAATTATTTCCTCCTTGAAAGATTGGTAGCTCGTATATTATTTGGACATTGAAAATGTCAAAATTGACAGCAAAACATGGAATCCACCACTACATGTGTCAATAAATATTGAACCATTTTATAAATAGAATTACTGTGAGCCATTTCTCTAGAACTTGTTCATGAAGTGATGAAGAATCTTAGGTTGATCAAAGGTCTTAAAGCATTTTCACATAATATCAAGATTACTCTGACCTTCTATGATACAAATCTTTTGCCTGCTTTAACTTTTTGTGAATATCTGCTTAATTCAGTATCTTTTCTTAGAAAAATCTATTTTCATTGCAAATAAACCTGTTCTATAATTTTTTCCCCATCAATTTCTAAAACTCCACAGCATATCTGGCAGTGACAATAGTCTTTTCTGTAGAGTTTTCATATTTTCATGACAATTTCTGAATCTATGTAATTATCTCTTGTTCCAAACAAAGACTTGATGTCATATCACATAATGGAAGCTCTTTGTACATTCTTTTACTATTTGAGTCATTTTAAGAAAATATTTTTTTGATAATTTCACAGCAGAAATACCTAAATGTAAAAGATTTTTATTGTGACTGGTTGAACTGTGGAATGAATTCCCTATGCACAGTTTACAAAATGAATTTTAATACCTTCTAATTTTTTGATATGTCACTTAATTTTTTTTTTTAAGTGGTGGTTGGAACAATTGATGAATAATTATAAATTATTTAAAATAAATAATATTTATAAAAAGTATGTTTATTTTCCTTAATCAAAGAGAATTTTAAAAAACTAAAAAAATAAATACTCCATGTTGAAACATAAAGGTTCCTGCAAAAAAAGTTTAATTTCTCACTTTTACTTTTCAAATGTCACAAAATCTACTAAGCAATTAATTACTCTGTTATTAGAGAATTGGTATTTTCTTTTCTAGATTAAATCTAAGTAATATTGGACTATTTCCATCATCTATGATTTAATGTTGAATTAAAAGTTTTAAACTGTATTTAAACTTTTCAAATATAAATAACTTTTAGTGATAACACATAAACAAACAGCTTAGTAAATTATACAATGTTTTAAATGACATTACTCTCCACTCTTCTTCAGGTGTTGATGGCCTAATATGCACAGTGACAGTATCCACATTGAAGTTAGACTCGCACCTTTAGATTCTTGAATATCGAATTTAAGACAAACGCTCTATCCAACTGAGTCCTACTTCAATGTGAATACTGTCACTATGCATATCAAGCCAGCAACACCTGAAGAAGAGTGGAGGCTAATATTACTTGAAATGTTGTGTAATTACTAACTGTGTTGTTTATTTGTGTTGTTACTAACAAGTTGTTTGTATTTGGAAAGTTTAAATAAAATTTAAAATTTTCTATACATTCAACATTTATTCATAGATGGTGGAAATAGTCCAACATATCACATCTAATAATTTACTCCCTTTCTTTACACATAAATTAAGCTATGTTTAATTCAAAGTAAATACATTTTTGTAAATATCTAATAATGTTATGTAGGTATTGTTGTTTTGTTTTTTTTAACAGAAAATATAATTTATTTATTTTTTATCTATTTTTCAATAATTCAGTTTTATACTGCAATGTTTCAGTTGAATAAAGATTTATGATCAGGACAATAGATAAAAAAAATTAGTTAATAATTTGAAATATAATATTAACAGCAATAATTTATTTTTTAATTTGTATATAAATTAACAAATAATTTCTTGTAATTTTAATGCTTTAACATGGTGCCATCTTTAAAATATAGGTTACTCAAGCAATTTAAATATATTATTTATTTCACATCTAGTTAATTTTTTTTTTTTTAAGGAGGTCTTTGGAAAGTAATATAAACTATCAAAATGAACAATTAAATGTGTTTATATCTTTTATTTTTTGTAATTAATGGAAAAAAATCGTAGGTTTTATATTAACTTTTTAACGATGTCATAAATATAGAAGTTTTATATATGTCTGCATATATAAATTTTGTATAGATATAAATGGGTCTAAGTTAAGTATAAAGTAATCATGAAATGTTCAACTTTAATTTAACTGACTTTACCACAAAATTAGTTCTAATATTGGTTTGTCAATTTTTTTTCTTAAAAAATTATATATATATTGATAAAAAATTAAATAAACATAATTAATCATTGTGATTATCAATTCTGCAACACACACTCAACATATATAACTAGTTCAATGCTTTGAATTATAGCACAGATCCCATGCTTTGAAGTTCATGATAAGATTATGATAAACTTCAAAACATGAGAAAGTACACAAAAATCAAGAGATTTAATAATTACATATGTTTCTGCAGCACAATGGCCAACAATTGTCTGTATATATAATTAATAAATCATTTTAAAAACTATATGTAAATACTGAGAAATTGTTTTTTCAAATTCTATTAAAATCACTGTGCCAATTTCTATATTAGGGGCTCCCAACCTTTTTGTTTTCCATACACCCTTGGCTTTTAGTAAATTATCCAGTACCCCAATTCATTATAATAAATAATAAGCAATTGGAGAGTATATCATGCAGTATGTCACACATGTGTTCAAGAGGTAAGGATGCCATGAAGGCAAGTCTCAAGAGGGAATCAATCTGGCAATTTCCCTAGTTATATTGAATTTTAACATGGGATTTTGAGTTATCAGACTCTGCAGTAAGAAAAAAAGTCTATGCAACCTCACTGTATCTGTGTCTGAGAAGTGACTTGAAATGTTGCTGGTATGGTGACAGACAGTACCAACATGAAATTGTCTGGAAATGTTGATAACATAACTATTTTTGCAATATATTAATAGCATAATAAATTTATTTACCTGTTATTTACCATAGCCCTGGATAAGCTTTTTGTACCCCCTGGAGGTACAGGTACCCCAGGTTGGGAACTCCTGCTCTATGTCAAAATTTCAAGCAAGTATAAACATGACTATTTATATATTCTACCATTGTTCTAATAAAAAAGTCAATCTGATAAATGATATTACTCTAACTGAATGACCAATCAAACACATATGTAAATGAATAATTTCTTAATGCAATCAAAGCTAAACTTCAAATGGTAAAAATAATTTCTATTTTATTTTTAAACCATTGTAAATTCTTAATCTATAATTCAATAACTAATTAATACAGCATATTAAAATGACAATCTTTTCAAATGCTATTAATGTTCCAATTTTTTATCAAATTGTCCAGCAAACATAAAATGTCCAATCACATAAATTATATCAGATCTTATGAAAATAAGAAATGTGGTATATGATATTAAATCTGAATCTCAAATTGAGTACAGATATACAAAGTAAAAGATAAAATAACTTTTAAATGGAGCATTTTAGGGGAAAAAACTCTCCATTAGTTACTCATAGAGGAATAATAAAGAAAAGGATCAGGCTCACCAAATTTGTCAATTGCCATGTGGAAATAGTTGAGCATTTTTAGCAACTAAGAATTTCTACATATCTATATAATGATAACTAATGGATGGTTATTTGGATGGGATATGAGTCTGATATCAGAAAAAATCCAAGCCTAAATTTATTTAGCTCCAATTTGAATCCTGACAGTGACCATGGTAAGCAGATGTATTATTATAAGACTAGAAGTCTGTTTAAATATAATAAACCAATGTATATGATATACTGATTCCTACTGTATGAAGATTAAATAAATTTTTTAACATTATTAGGCATTACAATATTGTAAAAAAAAGTATCCAGTTGCTCGTGAAACTTGTTTTCCTAGGTAAACAACTGCATCAGCAATTATGTTATGTGTAACATTATTCTGTAAAATTCCCAACTCTGTATATAAATATTTCAATGTGACACTTTTTTTAAAATTATAAAGTTGATACTTCACTGGAGCAAATTACAATATGTTTAAACCAAGAGCATTTTATTGAACACTTTAACATTATATAAAGAAATGTTTAAGATTCATTCATCATCCTTACTAAAATTAAGATTAGTAAATAATTATTCTAATGCACTTAAAGAATAATTATATTAAACAGCAGACATATAGAAATGGATCTTAAAATGTTTTTATTAAAGGATTAAAATGTTTGAATTTTATATTATTTATTGATAACATGTAATGTGCAATTATGTATAGTAAAAACATTCATATTTCAAAGCAAAATGGAATTGATTAAATATTTATATAGAAAATAGGGCATCTTAGTTTAGAACAATGGAAGCATACTTAATATTAGGTATTATAATCTAACATGTTCCCATAATCTTAAAAAAAACCAAACATATCACCATAATTTAAAACTTCCACAGATATTTTACCAGGACTTAGAGTTATTCTGTTTTAATATTAAAAAAGAGTTGATTTAATCTCATTAAGATGGATATGTCTACTCATGTATGGTCATTTGAATGTTTATATCATATTTAAAATATAATCAACCATTCTCGTCTGTTGTTCAAAATATTATCATTATCATACAAAAGCATTCTCATGACTTAATAGCATTATCGTATTGTTTTTAGCTTTTTGTGCTACTTGAATGCATAAAAAAGTTCAAATGAACCAGATTGACAAATGGTTATATTCTTTTTGCAGTTTTTAATCCACCAATATTTTATCAGTCATCTTGACAGAAATTGAGTTGTTGTCATTGTCAAAAAAGAAATAATGATTTTTTATAGTGAATATGAAAATAAACTTACTCAAACCCACAACATATTTTTAAGAGAATATTACAATTTAGTAATATGAATACCTGTTGCTTATAAATAATGAATATCAAATTTTATATTAATATGTTTGATATAGGGTTTATCATTAATGCCATTGTAATATGATTTTTCAAAATACTGATCTGTGACTATAACAAAATTTAAGTGTTAGTATTTTGAGCAAGGATGCATCAAGGGTTTTAATAATAATTTCTATGTCTAAACTGTAGTCAATGCATTTATTGTGTGAAAACTTAATAACAACTGAATATTTAAGTTTATTCCTAAAAAGTTTATTAAAAGCTTGAGCACCAGATATGATATAATTATACCATAAACCCTAGACTCTGAGTTCGAAAAACTGTCAAACTGCAGCAAAACATGCAGGACTAAAATCTGGGACCATAGTTTACTCTTGCTACTAATATGAACATTAACGTTTACAAAAATGGCTTTTCCAACAAGAACAAAAACTTGTTTTATAATTTTTCAGTCAAATATAGGACTTTAAATACTTATAAAATAGAAACAACTATCATATGATCACCTTTTTTATGCTTGCTTATAACTGTTGTTAAAACAGACAGATCCAAGGCTCCTCACTGATGGAGTCCACAAGACAGAAATTAGTCTGGGGGTATTGGATGAGCAGGCACTAGATGGAAATTTTATGCATAAGCCTTCTGGCATCCATTGATTACTCTAGCTTGCTGTGTGTGTCAATATGTATAGTGAGTTTTTCCCTGTTTTAGAAACAACTATCTTTGATAAAGAAGTATTTATTATCCCTATTATTATTTTTAAAATTTGTAAATTCAAAATGTATCACATTGCAAATCAAATGTCATACAGACTCCTTTTTTTATTGCATAGATCTTGCTAGTCTGTGAGTCTGTTTTTTTTAAATCACCATAAATCTTGAGAATTTCTTAGCTGCAAGCACTATTCTACATTTGGACTTTTTAGCTTTCCATCATTACACTACTAATGATATAACCATTTCTATCAATTAAATAAATCTATTTTTCCATTGTAGACTAATCCACTTCCTTGTTTGTGTGAAACATGAAAATTTTTAAATGTGGATGCATATTTAGATAATCATTTATCAAGTAAAACTTTTTTCATAAATTCACTTGTGTGCATCAATGTATTGCCTCTTGTAAGATTACAGCTATGAATTTCCAATAACCTCTCCAATGATTATTTTCTTAACACTAAAGATTTGAATTATTTTATATACTGTTACATAATACGTTTATATAATAAATATAAAAAAATTGTGGAATCAATAAAGACTGCAAACTAAAGAATGAAAATGTGTTTTCACAAAAACAGTATTCTATTATCACAGTTTGCATTGAAAGGTCGCTGATGGTATGAAAATCTCATAGCATCGTAATATTATATGACCCTAAGCAATCAAAAGCAATGCCCTATAAATGAAAAGATAAGATAAATGAGACAGATCCCAAAGAAAATATATAGAATATTGCTTTTATTACAAATAATATCTAGGCTTTGATGATCTAATATCATATATTACAAAGCAGCTGAAGATATTTTTACTTAAACACTACTTATTGATTATTTGCAGTTAAACCTCATATTTTAATATCATTTCCCTATCTACCTGTTTGAATTTGTTCATACTTGACAATAGAAAGATTACATTATTATTATTATTATTATTATTATTATTATTATTATTATTATTATTATTATTATTATTATTATTATTATTATTATTATTATTATTATTATTATTATTATTATTATTATTATTATTATTATTATTATTATTATTTTGATAGTGCTTTTGATCCCTAAAGATTATGCATTGTAGAAAGATGAAAATTTCAAAATTAAAGCTACTATGCTATATACATATGATTTAATACAGTATTTTTCTATATATATGTATAATAAAGTAATCACAACATAACTTTAAATACAATCATTTTTTAAATAGTAATTGCTGTTGTAGAAATAATACACACTCCCACTTCAATATTCAACAATTGATAATAAACAAGTGGTTCCACTTTCTAATTAGTTCCCTTTGTATGTAAAGAAGATTGTCTTGAATATTTAAGACAGAGTGTGAATATATATATATATATATTAATTTAACAAAATAAAAAACATGTATCATAAAAATAAAATACCACCTATTAAGTATATGATCTGTGATTTAAATTCTGATAAGATGAAAAAATTTCTGATTTCAATCAAGTTTAGGGGTTTTTTTCAGTATCTAAATACTCAACAACTGTCCCAAATAAACATTCAATATCGGCCTTAATATTTATTTAATTAAATTTATTTAGAAAGCAAAACTAACCTGAAAACCCATTATAACTCTAACCATCTAGAAATTGGCAAACTTGGTAGGAACAGTTAGAAGATAATAAATATCAAAATAAACAGTTAGAAAGATATTTGCCTAGCAATGGGCTGTTTAAAAATTGTTTTATCTTTTATTGACAATAAAAACTGAACATTTCTTTATTGAAGAAATATATACTGTATATTAAAAAAACATAAAAATTTTAAAATGATTCACTTTCATAATCAAAAAACTGATATCAATTTGAAAAAAGAAAAAAAAAAAGATAAAAAATAAATAGAAAAATAAAAACGCTGATAAATATATATTAGATAACATTAAATTTCTCATAGTTTTTTTTTTTTCAATATATTTATTGAGTAAGCAATAAAAAAAAATGAATTTAAAATTAAAAATGTAAAAATGAATAAAAGGTTTGTAATATAGTTCGATTTACAAATAAGATACTATAGCTATCATAAAGAAAAATAAAAAACTTCAAAGATTATGGAAGTAATGAAGTTTTCTAAAAACAAAATGTGACATTAAGATAATTTTAAAAAAGGCACAGTGATATCAGTAAGCTATTGATAAAAAAAAAAAAATTTCTAATTACTTACTAAGACAAGAAAATTATTAATAAAGAACTGTACAATAGAGCCATATATTTGTAAGACATGGATTCTCTACAAAAATTAAAGAATAAAACTCAAGTTTTTTTAAATATAGCATATGGTGATGAAGATTTTGTGCACCACCAAATGAAGAATACTGAGCCATTGAAAATATAAAAAATTGAAAGAATTAGAGCGATTGCAGCTCAGAATATTAAGCTTCAGAATAATATAAGTGCTTTAGGAAAAACAAATGTGAAGACTACATTAGCCGCCTGAGATAAAAAATTAATGTTTGACCAACCCCCTTCCCCCCAGATAATCAAAAACATGTTCCTAGATAGAATATCATTGTGATGTAAACCTAGGGATGAAACGGAAAGAAAAAACAACATATAAATTAACTTAATAAACAAATATGTATAGAAAGAGAAAAATGAATTCACATATTGGTCAGATAAAATTCTAGATACATATTAGAACTACAGTAAGATATTAATATAATCATTCAGTTTACTAAATATTTAGTAAACACAATATTTATGTAAAAATACTTGACATTCAAGTTCTTAGAGAAACGAAAAATTTCAAGTCATGCTTTTTATAAGTATCTGGCTCGTTACCATATTGGAAACAGTACTGATTATTTAATGAGAATTTATTTTCTGTTAGCTAAATATAAAAAAAGGGAAAATTTCATCTAACAATCAGTTATCTGGATGGGTAAATATGGACTATTCCAATATTTCACAACCCTTGTGAAGAATTAAATACTGTGTAGTCCTTTATTGAAATGAGATATATAAAGCTGACAGAGATATTTTAAATGCTGGCTCTGGCTAGGCATTTATCACAAAGCTTGTTGAGGAATTGGAAATCCTCATTATTTATAACTTACAAGCTTAAGAGAATAGGGTCATGTGATCTATGACTCTTATTTTGACTATAAAGCTGTTGTTTTATTAATTTTATAATTGCAACAACATAAAACAATAAAAATCCAAAAAAACTCATATTCCTTTAGCCTAATTATTTTTTACTCAATTAAGATATTTGTGGCTATTTCAAGTTTAACAGTACAAAATGTAACTCTTATATGAAAAAAAAAAGAAACACATTATAGCAAAAAAAAAAATTAAAATTGTGGGAGTTCATTGTCTTTTAAAGAGGAATTATCATATTTATTTATTGATTGGCAGAATGATTATTTACTTCAGCCCCTAAATATTTTGGTACAGTGTAAAGTAACAAATTCTGGAACTGAAGATTCTTGGATCATGTCCAGTTGTGCATCTTCCAGCACTCAGTCTTTTTATGAATGCCTGATTAATAAAACCATCCCATGGTGTTTTATTAATTATTGAATAGAAAGAGAAATGGTTTAATGAAAATGCAAATTTATCTGTTCTCCAGTGTATAAGTAAGTGATCAGATTCTGTATTGTAGTAACATATATAGTATATATGTACCTGTGTATGCATCAGCAGAGCTTCACTTATTTAATTTGTCTCATGTGTAACAACTCTTTGTCTTATCATAAATACTTTAATAAAGACATATAAAAACAGTAAATGACATCAATACTGGAACTCAAGATCCATGGATCATGTCTCCAGTTCTGTCCTTCTGATGTTTCAATTTCTTAATAATACTCTTCAGTTGACCCAGTTCATAACTTTTTACACATCTCTACTATTCTTGCTCACTGATTGGTTTAATAATAATAGATATATTAATTTTTAGTTAAAGTTCAAAGTAAATGTTTAAATTAAGAATATGATATTTTTACTAGTTTAATAAATACTTTGGTTTATTAATTAATGTTTAAAAAATTCAAGTTCTCTATCAGCCAGTGTAGATAAAAAAATTTCAGCAACTTTTAGCTTGGATAGTCATCATCTTGAGAAAATAAACTAGGTTAAATATCATAATAGTTTTATAAGTAAAAAAATGGACATAGGTATTGAAGTGCAGTACAGACTCAATGTACTGGTTGTTGCCTTTAATTAATAGAGTATTTCATTACAGAATAATAACTACTGCAACTAAGTTAGCTGTATATAGAAATGTTATTTTACCTAATTTATTGTATGGAAGTAAAACATGGACTTCATATTTAAGAAAGTTTCATTTAAAAATGCTTTGCAAATTTTAGAAATGCTATTGCAAGATGTTAAAAACCAATCAATATATTCTTCTAATTCTTGATTGAGTCCATTAGTGTAAAATTACACTTTTGTTAGACTGGACATGTAAAGTTAATGAACAATGGCAGATTTTTTATAAGGTGTTTTATGGCAAACTTGAGCATGATTTTCATGGGAGAGATAGACCATGTCTATAAGTATTATCTCAAAAACATTGTAAAAATATGCAATATCAATTGTTTCTATTGGGAAGATATGGCAGAGAATAGAGAACTACAATTGCATATAATGTTGAAATATCCAGAAAGAAAAGTTTTGTGCTGAAGAAATTAAAATACAGTATCGTAAAATATCAAGTAAATGAAAAAAAAATAGACCAGAATGTTTTATATGTAAATATAATTGTGATTCATAGATTATGTAGTTATTGCAGAATTTGTTTGTAGAGTAGTTTTTCTATTTCTCTGTCCATTCTTTCTTTCTGGGGGGGGGGGGGGTATTGAATGGCCATTTACGAGTGGCTGTTAATTTATATTAAATGATCAAAAATATTTGTAAGAGAATATATGTCATATTTAAATTATACTTTAAAAAATAATGTATATATATATGTAATTCATAAATGCTAAAAAAAAAAAAAGCAAATAGTACAAAATTACTTACCTTTAAAAGCATTTAGTTAAATAAAGATTTTCTAGCAATCAGTTTCACTCTATTTTACAGTGACATCAAATTGTCAGATAAGTCATAAATGTACTCAATATTTGCATCTTGTGTTTATAGTAAACAAAATATTATCATAATTAAATTTTAATATCTTAAATTTATGAAGGTGAAATATTTATTTAGTAAATTGATAACTTCACTTTTATTTTTTATAAAAAAAATGAATAGAAAAAAAATTTTTTTTTTTAGTTATTTCTTGTTGTTACTATACAACATTGCGTGTGAATTAGTATGCAATAAAAAAACTGAATAACTTTATAAAATTTAATATATCAATATTATATACATATTACCGATACCCAGTCATGTTCATCATTATTAATAGCTTATTCATTTTATTTTACAAAACTTTTGCAAATAAAATGTCTATAATACTGGAGATGTTAAGCATGCTACAAAAGTTATAGGCAAATTACATTTTATAAAATTAATTTTAATTTTGGTTTATTATAAATAAACATGTCTATATACATAAAAATGTTTAGAAATATATATATTTAATCTTTTGATAACGGTGTAATCTTGCACAAATTATTATTTTTTTATTTTTGTAAATATTTATGTATGTCTGTGTGTGTGTGTGTTGAGGATAACATAAAAATGCAATGAGAAACTACTTAACTAAAGGGCCCATTTATCAGAAGATTTATTGGATTTTTTTAAAAAAAAATTACACACACATATGTATATCATCATTGTCAACCATTATGAACCCACTGCAGGATGAATGCCACACACATATATATATATCACCATTGTCAACCATTATCACCTACTGCAGGATGAAAGTCTCTCCGAGTTTAATTCATTTTTTCCGATTCTAACCTCTCTTCAACACATCACCTCTGCACACTTTTTTATTTCATCCAACCATCATCTCATATGCTGTCTCTTTCTAGATCTTTTACAATCTCTTGGAATCCAGTTTAAGATCTTAATTGTCCATCTATTATCATCTCTTTTAGCAATATGCCCAGCCCAACTCCACTTCTGTCTTTTAATTCTTTCAATGATGTCAGCAACACCTATTTGTTTTTTTATCCATATATTGCAATTTCAATCTCTTTTTGTTACTCTTAACATGCATATATATATACTTTTGTTTTAATTTTTTTCAAACGTTTGTTTGTAAAGTAATGCAATCCAATGCCAGTGCTTGATCATCAATATCAAAATAAATTATTAATTAAATTTACTTTAATATTTCACTATTACAGATGCATTATAAATCATTAAAAAAACTGTTTACATTCTTAATGATGATTTTTCTGCCTGGAGTCATGTTGAAATAACTGAACATCAAGGTTCTATAATTGCAAATGATAGCCTGAGAATAGATAATAGCACTTTGTCATAACTTACCTTCTACTTGACACAGTTTATTGTAACATCTTATTTTTCAGAGATTATCATATGTGATTTAGAGCAGTGGCAGAATGAAAAATTCTGAAATTCAAAGTCTATAGATCATGGCTTCAGTTCTGTCACTTCTGATATTTTAATTTCTTATAAACTTTTGAGTAATAAACCATTATATATAATAACAAGCAACCCATAAACTTTGAACAATCCCAACTTGTACCTCATTTAGCAATAAAGATGATAGCAACTTTATTTATGGGATGATATATTTGTATAGACACTAAAGATTGTAACTTGACAAAGGAGTGTTGAGATTAATAATGCAAAAAAGATTAAATAAAATTCAGTAATCAGACAAATATAACCTGTTCTGAAAACAAACTAATAAATAGTCAATTATAACTTCACTTCATTTATAAAACCTTTTACAGGTTTGAGTAATTGGCTTTATTGTTTTACCATTATATATATATATATATATATAATGGTAAAACATATATATATATATATATATATATATATATATATATATATACATAGGCGATTTGAACACAGACTTTCAAGCTTTCTTCAGCCATCAATTCTACCTCATACAACCAATACATATGACCACACACTTGTAAAAAAGATAAATGAACTCCAATATATGTATTTTGTCTAAACCAGCACATATCAGTTGGTCTAGATCATCCTCTCCCACACATATACATAATCAGTACTTGGCTTATATTAAGATAAAAAATGCTCACACTTTAATAAATAGGCTTCAATCTATTCCACCCTCCAACTCTTCAGCCATCATACCATTCAAAATATGATGATGGAATGCCAAATCCCTTGATAATACCAATATTATTGTCATGCCTATATTGATCTCTTGTTATTCTGACCCCTCATGTATAGGACATTGTCTATTTAAATACACTGAAGAGGGATGGAAAGGATATAGGCTGAATTGCATATATATATATATATATATATATGTGTGTGTGTGTGTAATTCAAATAAAATGTTCACTATTTAAAAATATTGTAATAATAATAAAAATATTAATAATAAAAATATAATAGTGATTATATATTATGCACAGTCTTACAATTTGCAGATGTACTTTGAATTAATTACTTTACCCTCTTTAACTGCACTTAATTTTAAAACTATGGAAGCAAACATTATCAAGTCAAATCCAAAGATTTCCATATAAAAAATAAAAATGATAATGACTTAGTGACAGCTTTTGATTTCATTGGATCATGGAAAGACATGTAAATATACATTTAATTTTGATCTTGAAAATGTTAATATACTTTATAAAGAGAGAAAACATAATAAAAGAAAAATTAAGAAGGTAATTTTCATAAATAGAAATAAAATGTATATAATTAATTGACAAGTTGTTAGTATTAAAATCAAGAATCCTGGCATTTGATTTGATGATGTTTGCTTCCAAATATTTTTTAACTTAAAGGACAGTTGAAGAGAGTTAAGTAATTAACTAAAAGTACTTTTGCAAATTGTAAGACTGTATATAATAGTTAATCACTATTATATTTATTATTAATAAAAATTAAATACTGCCTAATGCTACACTAGTAATAACAAATAAAATAAATTCATATAACATTACAATACTAGAAATTATTCAAATGGAAGTCAATCTCTGATAATGTGCTATTTCTTAAATATTATAAATCCTCACACATCCAATTTATAATATTTAAGAAATAGTGTGTTATTGGAGATTGTCTTCCATTTGAATAATTTCAAAGTTTTCAGTGCTTTATAGTAGTAGGATTACAATACTATCATTACATGATCACCATTTTATATGCTTGCTTATAACTGTTATTAAGACAGGCAAAACTCACTATACATATTCCACAAACATGATTTCATCTATTAAGAAATAGACCTTTTCAATCTGTTTTTTAATAGATGAAACTTTATGGTTGGGAAAAAAATTTAGTAATTTTTTTTTTGGCTAGTATTGTAATGTTTTGTGAATTTTATTTTTATTTATTATTAATATTTTTATTATACATATAAGAAAGTGCTTCACCATAAATTTTAGGGAAAATTATAATATTAAGGTGTTTTAATAATGTATATTTGGGTGTTTATTATATACATTAGGTTATTTACGGTATTAAACAAATAGTATTATTAAGCAACAGAATACTACAAACAAGTTATAACATAACATTGATCATCTTATGATATAGCTTGCAGTAATTTCTACTTTTTAATCATTTATTCTAGCAGTCAAAAATTGAAATCTTAATAATCACTTTACATTATTAAAATGTTTAGTTAGTATAATAACTATGTATTTTTAAATATATAAAAATTAAAGACAGCTTACTGCTATGGTTGTGGAACAATTTTAGTACTTTTTTTTGTTTGTTTGTTTGTTTTTGGTTAATATTGTGTTGTTATATGATTTTCTATTTTATTTTTTAAAAAATATGTATATATTTGTATGCTGTAAGTATTGTTACCAAATTAATAATTCTATCTTATTGATCTGATATTGAGAAAAAGATATTAATTCATTGAGATACTTAAAATAATGTTATACTTAGCAATAATAATTTTATTCTACTGATCATAAATAATGATTGAATCATAGAATTCAATTTTCAATAATAATAAATTTACATACCTTAATTTAGTTATAAAAACATAGACTTTACAGAATCATTTGAGCAATATTACATAACAATAATAATTAAAATAAAGAATATATGCATGTAAATGTAAGTCCGTCTTAAAAAGTTATTGCATGACAAAACTTCTTTAGATACTATAAATAAATAATACAAATTATTATTCACGTATAAAGTGTCATAAACAGAGTAGCTAAAATTCCAAAAACATTAATCACAAAAAACTATTTATCACATTTTATACGTGAAGAATAATTTAGATCCTATAAATACTATATATGAGTATGTGTTCATTTACTTGCTTATACACACATGCGTGTTTATATATACATATATCAAAAAATTGATACTTGTATGTGTGCTTTTGTTTTATATACAAATTCTATGATTAAAAGAAACTGTTCCACAGAAAAATTTACAATCATATGCTTTCTCTACTTTTTTTTTCTTCTTTTTTTTCATGTGTCAAAGCATCGGCCGGGAAGCGAACCCGCAAACCCGGGACAACTGCTTGTAAGGCAGCTGTGTTGACCACTCGACTGCTTTCTCTACTTTGTCATGATTTTTGATGAAATTCCAGATATCGTTATTGTTGTGAAAAGATCAACATACATATAAATATTTTAAGATTAATAAACTAAATGGATCTGTTCAGGGTTAATTTTTATAATAAAAAAATAACACTTGCATTGGATCACCTTTTATAGGAGGCGAATATATATAGAAAAAAAAAAAATCTAATATTTAATTAATCTTTCAATTATATGTTTTATGTGTGTGTATTTTAAATATTAATATATATATATCATTTTTAATTAATAAAGGGGATTCGATTTTATCATTCCAGTCTATAATATATATTATATTTTAAAATAAAGGTAAATCACAGGTTCAGGATTTTTAGCAGTATATATTCCCGCCAATAATGAAGGCAACATTGAATAACATGTTTTCTTTATGGCCATCATATAGATAACTTTCGAACGAACTTAATGTTAATCTAGTTCCTTTACTTTCAAGTTAATAATAACTAAATGATTATTTACCAATAACAAAGCAAAGAATAAGTGTATGTCAGATGGGCTTTCTATTTAGTACACGTTCATGAATTGATTAGTAAAGTCATTGAAAAACCCATGCTTATTTTTTTATTATTCAAGTAAAAATTAAATTTAAACCATCTATGACTTCTTTGCAGACTTTTCAAATTGGCATATAATCTAATTTGCAAAAGCAGAGTTAATTAGCATTCATTTTAATAATTATATAAACAAATAATTAAATATGTAAGATTAACTCATATTTTCAATTAATATTATCTATTTATTTATTGATATTCAATTTAACCTTACATATTTGATAATGAGTGTTTGTTTATCATCATCATCAACCATTATCAATCCACTGCAGGATAAAAGTCTGTTGTTCAATCTATCTTCTCTGATCTTTAGCTTCTCTTCTCCACATCACCCTTGCACACCTTTTTATTTCATTCATCCATCTCACACGTGGTCTCTTTCTGAGTCTTTTACAATCTCTTGAAATCCAGTTTAACATTTCAGTTGTCCATCTATTATCATCTCTTTTAGCAATATGTTCAGCCCAACTCCATTTCAGTCTTTTAATTTTTTCAATAAGGTCAGTAATACCTGTTTGTTGTCTTACCCATACATTGCGTTTTCGATCTCTTCTTGTTACTCCCAACATACATCTCTCCATACTCCTTTGAGTGGTCTGAAGTCTCTGTATTGCTCTTCTATTAAGTATCCAAGTCTCAGATCCATAAGTAAGAACTGGTAAAACACGTTTATTAAAATCCTTTCTTTTCAAACATGTAGGTATATTTCCTTTTAGCATTTCTACCAAAAGCACTCCAAAAACAAGTTTAATTCTATGATTAATTTCATCCATTTATTTATAAAGATTATAAAAATAAGTAGTAATTAACTCAAATTTTAGACTTGTCAGTATTATTGTTGACTCTATAAGTGTTTGGAAAATGATTTGTTTTCATTCGTTACATAAATAGTTTAATTCTAAAGGGCATTTCATTAATGTGACCAGTTTTTAAAACTAGAAAAATTATTAATATTATAAAACTTATTAAATATTAATTAGCATAATTTAGCACCAATTTTATTGATTCTTTTTGAATTTACTATAAAATTTTTGTTGCAATTTTATTCTTTCTTTGACAATGATGTCAACAAAATTAATCTTCTAATATTGAGAATTTCTTTATGCAGCTGATGTCATTAAAAACATTTAATTGCCTTTGTTATAATAATCTTTCTACTATTTTTATTTGATTCTTAACATCTCAACTAGAATGTCATTTCTCTTATCATGAGTTACAGTGAGTTTTTGTTCACGAAGTTTCATTCTTTTTTTGTGTGTATTTTGTAAACGTTATATTAATATTTTTTGTATATTTTTTGGGATTTTTTTACTTTCTTTTTAGATTCTTCAAAAAAACATTCTTACAATATTGGATTTTTTAAAAAAAATTATAAGTGTTTCTTCTAATATTTACTTTAATTTTTCTGGTTGTGTATTACATTTTATTTATATTTTTCTTGACTCTATTTATAATTATTTTTTTTTAGCAACAAATCATATGCTTTGCCATCAGTTTCATCCAAAATATAATATTTACGCATTAGTCTAGAATCAATAGATAGGTTTTTTTTAGTTTATATTTAATTAGGTTTAATTCAAAATTTACATATATACACTTAATGATATGTTTCACAATGCATTTCTGGATTTATATTTTTATTACAACCAAAGCCTTTCATCTCTGCATGTCTAAATCCAATGATGTAGTGTAAAATACGATTTTAGTGAGGTGGGAAATATATTGATAATAAAAATACTATTGAATTAATAAAAACCTATTAATTATTCTTTTATTCTATTTCATTTTCCAAATTTATACTTTTTTCAAAATATAAAATAAACTTTATTAATTACAAATTATGTACAAGTTTTCGCACATTTAAGTACACGTATATTGCTTATACTAAACTTAAAATAAATATTAGGGACTTGAACTCAGACTTTAAAACTCTCCATAGCTATCCAATCCAGTTTACATAACTGATACACATGACCACATGCATGTGAAAAAGTTAAATGATCTCCAGTAGATGTTTTTCATGCTAAACCAGCACTCATCACTTAGTCCAGATCACTATCTCCATCCCACATATACAATCACTGCTTAGTTTATATTAAAATAACAAATCTTCAAACTTTAATGGACAAGCTTTAATATTTTCCATTCTCCAACTCTTCAGTCATCCATATCATTAAAAATCTGAAAATGAAATGCTCAAAGATCTTGATGACGTGAATATTATTCTCATACCTATGTTGACCTTAAGTCAATCCGAACCCTCACACATAGGACCTTAATTTGTTTCTTTAATTATACAGAAGAGGGATGGGCAGAATACAGGCTGAATATGTAATATTTAAATGGACATATATCATTTATACTAACCTTAAGGTATTATAAAAGACCTGAACTCAGACTTTCAAACTCCCCATAACTATCCAATCCATCTTATACAACTGATGCATATTACCACATAATGTGAAAAAATATATGATCTCCAATGTACATATTTCATGCTGAACCATATATTAAGGTCCTATGTGTGAGGGGTTACATTGTTTTAAGTTCAACATGGGTATGAGAATAATATTGGCATCATCAAGGGCTTTGTGCATTTTATCCTTGGATTTTCAATGATATGAGTTGGAGAGTAGAGAAGATTGAAGCTTGTTTATTAAAGTTTGAAGATTTGCTACATTAATATAAAATGATCAGAGATTATAAATATATGATGAAGATAGTAATTTGGACCAACTGATGAGTGCTAGATCAGCACAAAATACATATACTAGAGATCATTTATTTTTTTCACATGTATGAGATCATGTGTATCAATTATATAAAATAAATTGGGTAGTTGTTGGAAGTTTGAAAGTCTGAGTTCAAGTCCCTTATAATTGCATTAAGTTTAGTATACACAATATACATGTACTTAAATATTACATATTCAGCCTGTATTCTGCACATCCCTTTTCTGTATAATTAAAGGTGCATATTAAGGTCCTATGTGTGAGGGGTCAGATTGACTTAAGGTCAACATAGATATGACAATAATATTGGCATCATTAAGGACTTTGACCATTTCATTCTCAGATTTTCAATGATATGGATGGGTGAAGAGTTGGAGAGTGGAGAAGATTGAAGCTTGTCCATTAAAGTTTGAAAATTTATCTTAATATAAACTGAGCAGTGGTTGTATATGTGGGTTGGAGATGGTGATCTGGATTAAGTGATGAGTGCTGGCTTACCATGAAAAACATTTATTGGAGATCATTTATTTTTTTCATATGCATGTGGTCATGTGTATCAGTTATGTAAAATGGATTGGATAGCTGTGGGGAGTTTCAAAGTCCAAGTCAAATCCTTTAAAAATATTAACATATGTACAGGGAGAAAATTATTTTAATGTGTTATTAGATCAACTACTTATAAAATACAGTTATTTTGACTAGTGTCTAAAGGCAGATACAATGATTCAATTTTAAAGTATAATTTATATAATCTTAAAACAATGAACAATTTAAAAAAAATTGTACTTCCAAATTTTCCTCACAGTATTTCTGGGTATTATAGCAATCTTTATTATTTCTTTTTAGAATATTATATTTTTTGTTATCAAAAATTACAGAACAACTGACTAAGCCACATGGTTCTAATAGTGTAAATAATTACTATGGCATTATATAGAATAAAATTTTTGATATTTTTCTCAAGCAAGTTTTTTTAGATTAATTATTTGCTTCTGGATGTCTTAAAAATGAGAAATATGGACTTTTTTTTAAATGGGTATCATATGTTCTGGATGACTATTGCATAAGATATATGTGTAATCCAGATTTAAAGGTGTTTGTAGGAATTGTATTGAGTAATAAGTTATGCAATATTTTTAAGCCATGATTGATTAACATGTATTTTGGAATCACATTAAAGTTTTGGCAATTGGGAGGCTTGATTATAGATATCTGTCTGGATATGTAATTTTTTTAAGATCTTTAAATGAAACACCAATTAAAGATTTGATATTATAATTATCCAACAGATAAACATGCTCAATAGTGTGATCAGTATAAAAAGGTGACTTGCATACGGAAGTTGAGAAATGGCTTTGAGGATTAGATTAACTGTGATTGCAATGTACATCTTATCTCTGATATAGGATACAAACAACTGAGAACATATTAGATCAAGACCATCTTTGTAAATAGAGAAACAAGCATTTGTAATTGATACATGATGTTGATGACCAGATTTATAATTTTATTGTGGTCATGATATTTTTAATAGTATTCCTTAAAAGTTACATCCATGGACTATAGTAAGCAAGCAGACCACCCAGAATAGCATTAACAATTCAAACTTTTATTATAGGGTAAAGCAATTTTGGGCAGATAACTTTTTGAACTTGTTTATGACTAGATGATTTAGATGATGACTTAATTATGTTTTAGATAATTCAATTGAAATTCCAAGAAAAGATGAGTGAGTACCTTTGGAGTATGTAGGTAGAAGCTATCTGCCACATGGCTGACTTACAAGCTTGTATTGTAGATCATGTTTAGGGTTTCAAATTTGTTCAGAATATAAGAATATATTTATTATTGTGTAGGTCTCTGAAGACTATCAGGACATTATCAACAAAAAATATCACTTTAACAGTAATACCAAGATGAGAAATAAAGAGGCCTTCTGTGCACTGCTGAATCTCTTTGATTATTGGATCTGTATATATTGCAAATAATAGTGAAGCAAGTGTTAAGCCTTGGCTTGGTTTAAAAAGAGAAGTGTGATGCATATAATTTTTGAGTTTGATGGATCTGTTGGTAAGATAATTTTTATGGCAGTAATTAGATGTGTATGGCTAGGCATAAGTTTATTTAATGTGTTAAATAAATATTCCCAGTTTCCTAAATCAAAAGTAGTCTTAAAGTCAATATGGCGTGCAACATAATTTATTAATTTATTTTGTATTGCATATAATATTAACCCCTGTGCTAATAGAATAGCTTGAAATGCTCAGTGGGTTTTAATAGCATAACATGATGAGGAAAGTTTAGGGAGAAGAAAGTTATTTAGTTCTTTATGAATAATTTTTGCAAAAAAATTTTGATCAACATTCTCCAGTATGGGTAAGATGCAGGTCATTAACTGATGAATATAAAGCTTTTGATTTTTTCCTAAGGCAGAAAATTACATTAGTGGATATATTAGGTATCAGATATTTATGTGAACAAAGTTGATTATAATATTTATGTAGAATAAGAGAGAGATAAAATTTAGATGCTTATAAATATTAGCTGGAATAAGGTCATTTGCTAGAGAGATGTGTGAATGTAAGTGCATAATTTTAACAAGAATTTGTTGCTTTGAGATGTAATAATTTTGAGGAAAATGCATATTGGTAGAGTCTAGACGATATCCAACTGCTTTAAGAGTATTTTTAAGTGATTAAAAAGTTCTATATCAACATTGGTGTTAGACATGAGTGTATTTTCTTTCAACAGAATTGGAAAATCGCTAGTATAAGGATGGGTTAATTTTGCATAATTTACTGTAGTTTTTGTTAGTGCTGAAAGATTAGGAATTATTTTTCTAAGCCTAAATGTCATGGTGTTTTGGTTATAAAGAGCAGTTAGATGTTTAGCTTCATTTTGCAGCTTATAAATAAGGACTTTTGCAGCATTGAATTTGGTTATAGCTTGAAGAGTTGAAATAATGCTATCAATACATTGTTTTAGGGTTAGGATTATTTGTATGATAATCTGTTAGCCAATCAGAACAACAATTGCTTAGAAATATTTTAATAGTGTCTATATTTTAATCAATGAGAGATGTTTCAGCTGATAAAAATAATTACTGACAATTAATATATTAAAGATATCATCAATAGTTAATTTAAATTCATTAGGAATTTGCCATTTGAATGTAAATTTATAAATTGTTGGTATATTTTGAAAGATACTTTTTTCTTTTTCATATGCCATAGCATTAGCCAGGACGTGAACCCACAACTGTCTGCAACCAAGTACTTGCTTGCAAGGTGGGTGTGATGACCTCTCTGCTAACAATGCTTGACGTGTGAGACATGCATAGCTATAGTTAGAAAATACAACATTAGACAGGTGAATTGAAATTTTAAAGTCAGTAGGAGAAACAAAAAAGAGATCAATGTGAGAAAGATCCTTGACTTCCAATAAATGACACATCATTTGGAGGATAGAAAAGTAGTAGCAGGAAGCAAGGCCTGTTGATTGAACTTTAGTTTCCATGTAAATGGGATATCATTATAGGAGCAATTAAAATCACCATTCATGATAGTTAAACCAGGCTTATATAGGATTTTACTTTGGAAAATGTGAAGAATATTTACAATGCCTTTTGTTTTATGGCATGAATATATTGCTATAAGATAGTATAACTGGGACTAAAAAATAAAGGAAATAATGATTGCATTAACTGACATGAATATTATTTTTAATCTTATCAGTGGAAGTTGTATCTAATTAGAACGCCTACTCTTGGTGCTAGTCTGATGTTGGAATTATTGACAAATATGCATTTACTGTTTAGAATGTTAACAATGATTGGTTTGATCGATAAAGTAATTTTTGTTTCTATAATGACCAAAATATCAGCATGGTGATTATTTAAAAATTGACATAGCTGTGAGATTCTATTGTATGAATTAAGACCATGCACGTTTACTGTGGCTATTTTTATACTTGACATATTATGTTTTTGAAGAGTTGGAATGATGCTTTTGCTGGCATGTTTGGTGTTGGGATGAGATATTGTAGCTCTTTTAATATTTTTATTTGCAGAGGAGGCTTCACAATTTGGTTTTATTTTTAGTGAATGTAGTATTTTTGTTACGACACACAACGGAATTCTGTTTATAAATATTATTCAAATCCATAAATTGTTATGAATGATTATCAGTAAGTGAATTTTGAGATTGATTTTCATAACAGTAATGTCTGGGAGGGTATAACCATTAAAGTATTACTGGTACTGGATTGTTAGGTCATATTTTTGATAAACTGTACTTGTGGATTGTATTGCAGGTAAGGTTTATTGTCAATATGATACCTTATGTCTAAGGAAGGCATACTATTTTTAGAAGTTACACCAGCTGATGGAATAGACTTTATGATTATTATTGCACAAGTGACTAAGTCTGTCAATTTTGCCATAACTGTTTCAATTTCCAACATTGGATTGAGAAGAAACATGTCCAATTCTAGAAGATGTGAATCAAAAGGGTTGTCAACCCTTAATACCAACTGTAATGGGAATTGGTCATATAAAAATATGATGTCAAAGTTCAACTGATACATGTCCCTACTTCATTGTTAATGTGATCTTCCAAGAATAAAGTTGGAATTTCAAATATGACAAGCAATTTCAGCTATATTTTTGTAGCACTTCTGCAAAATCAGAAGGATCATGTTTGATATGACCATGTACAATTGGATTTGGATCTTTATTTATATAATAAAACTTTTTTAAAATTTTGATCCTTAATTGTCTTCTCTGCCTATTCATGCTGTTGTTTTGAAAAATATTGTAATGCTATAAATGATTTTGCTAAAAAAAAATAGCTGTTGATTTAATAATTTTTTTGATCATGTTACATTTCTGGAGCTCTTCTAAATAATTGGATAGTAAAGGACAAATAGTACTGATTGATTATCTGATGAATCAATTGATTTGGTAGGTGAGAGACTATTTGCAAATATCTTTCACCAGTAATCATTTAATTTACTGAAGAATGCACTTTTAGGCTTATTAGTTTTTTTATTTGTTCTAAAATAATTAAAATCTAGAAATTTTGTTCTGTTATTAAAAATAAATATTGAATTTTTTGCTTATTTATTTTCAACAATTTTTTTTCTTTATTTTCGAGAGTTCCTAACTGGAATACTATTATCATTGAAAGACATTAGAGATTTAAATTTTCATAGTGTACTAAAAATGGTCCATTCACTCTCCCCATGTAGCATTTTTTTGGGTAACTTCAATGGGGGGGGGGTATTTTTTCTGAGGTTGACATATTGGTTTCGCAACATTTTTCTTTAGTATCTTTTTTATTACATTTTCTTTTTTAACTTCATGGAAAACACAAAGATTGTCAGCAGTTATTTTTTATATTATCATAATTTTTTGTTTTACTTAAGATTTTTGAATTTTTTTTTTTTTGCAAAATACTTGAATTAAACTTGACTATTTGATTCTAAATTTGTTATAAGTGATTTATCGGAGATTATGCTGATATCTGGAAGACTTTTGTACCTTACTTTATTTATCTTTTGAGACATGTTAATATTAGCAGCTATTGGTAACTATTAAATTCTAAGAATAAAATTATTTGTAATAAATTATTCATCTTTCTATAACTTCCAAATTAAGATTTTATATTGGCAGCCATGTTAGTGTTCCTTTCCAAGTTTATACTTATTCAATTGTTTCTTAATTTCAAATTTGGTCATCTACTGATCACTAAAATTATAATTGGTCTACAAGTTTTACCTATTTTTCTTTTCATGATATTGTAAGCCTATCATTTTTAATACTTTTTTGAGTTGTTAGAACATTACTTTCATTTATCATATATTACGAGTCATATTCACTAAGAGTGGATTCATAAAGCTGATGTAATGCAGTGGTTTTTTTCATATTCTGCATTCCCATAAAATAACCATTTCCATTCATCTCTGAACATGAATTTTGTCATTGTTGTTTTAGGTGACCTAGCCAGAACAAATTCATGTAGCACTGACCATTAATTTATGATGTAAGAGATATTTTATGTGTGTATATCTAATTTTGATTCTGAAATCTTTTCATCTTGGGATCTTCTACCACTAAGTTGTTGATGGTAAAGATTTCATGATCATTGTAGGTCTGCAGTAAATGTCCAAAAAAATTTACTTTTAACTGAGATTGCTTTAATACTTGCTAAGTTCTTGCAATGGCAATTCTTATTTAAATATATTGTTGTTATTGTTGTTGTTGTTGTTGTTATTATTATTATTATTATTATTATTATTATTATTATTATTATTATTATTATTATTATTATTATTATTATTATTATTATTATTATTATTATTATTATTATTATTATTATTATTATCATCATTATTATTATTATGTCATTCTAATATTCTTAAATTTTCTCCTTTATTTAGGTTACCCTCTTTATATAATCAAATTGGGAGTAACCTTAATCTGTGTGACATTGATTATAAGAAATTTTGTAATCTTGGTAAATTGAAATGTTATGTTCGATTTTGTCTTTTAAATTTTACTTTATTATGTATACATTTATATTTTCATTTTATGTTATATGTTTTATTTTCACTTTTATTGTATGTGCAAACTGTAATTGGCTTTATGCTGTTGTTTAGCACTTAAATAAATGAATTGAATTGAATTATTATTATTATTATTATTATTATTATTATTATTATTATTATTATTATTATTATTATTATTATTATTATTATTATTATTATTATTATTATTATTATTATTATTATTATTATTATTATTATTATTATTATTATTATTATTATTATTATTATTATTATTATTATTATTATTATTATTATTATTATTATTATTATTATTATTATTATTATTATTATTATTATTATTATTATTATTATTATTATTATTATTATTATTATTATTATTATTATTATTATTATTATTATAAAAATATGAAAAAATAAAATTCTTCACAAAAGATGATCATTTTGAAATTTTAATTAAGAAAAATTTGATGTTTGTATTTCAGCAATTTTTAAATCAAATAAAAGTCTAATTTCCTCTTCATCCAGAAATTTTAAAATATTTTATTCACCAACATTCTGATTCTGGTTTGATGATTAAAGTTAAGCAGAGATAGACTTATTTAGGAGTTGAACGGATGACTGAATTAATTTTGATCTTAAAGTAAAGTGATTAATGCATTTTTTATTATATCCATAAACTGGAATTCATATTTAGGTCAGCTAAATCTTAGCAATATTTTAGATTAGAAGAATACAAATATCAATTGTAAAAAATCTTACCACTTTTAATAAAATGTAGGAAGAATCTCCCCTCAAAACTTCTTCAACAATTAATTGTTTATTAAAACATGATTTTAAAAAAGTAATGTCAACTACAAAATTTACATAAAGATGGTTTTGACACCCAAATCAAATTCTGTGAATATGGTATGAATACAAAGAAAATTATAAATGTTTCAGTATCTACATTAACACATCACTAAGCAGTTATTAATTGTTTTTTGATTGGAAAGAACATCTAAATTTGGGTGTCAAGAATAATATTGACCATGTTAAGCAAATTTCACAAAAAAGCTTTTCTCTTACCTTGGTAATTTTTATTACTTTTTCCATTTTTAAAAGAGAAAAATAGCCCACACTATTAAAAAACATGTTTTGTTTGTGATGACTTTTCTATAATCCAACACCAACAATAATATTTCTAAAAAATGTCCATGCATTTAAAATATTCATAATAAACTTAGAGATTGGTATAATAATAATAATAATAATAATAATAATAATAATAATAATAATAATAATAATAATAATAATAATAATAATAATAATAATAATAATAATAATAATAATAATAATAATAATAATAATAATAATAATAATAATAATAATAATAATAATAATAATAATAATAATAATAATAATAATAATAATAATAATAATAATAATAATAATAATAATAATAATAATAATAATAATAATAATAATAATAATAATAATAATAATAATAATAATAATAATAATAATAATAATAATAATAATAATAATAATAATAATAATAATAATAATAATAATAATAATAATAATAATAATAATAATAATAATAATAATAATAATAATAATAATAATAATAATAATAATAATAATAATAATAATAATAATAATAATAATAATAATAATAATAATAATAATAATAATAATAATAATAATAATAATAATAATAATAATAATAATAATAATTCAATTCATTTTTTCTTCAATTCATTTATTTACCGTACAAAACTACAGCATAAAGCCAATTACAGTATTGCACCATAACAAATATATAAATACATAAATGAGTTTAAATGACAAATTATTAATATAATTATGTGCCATATTTCAATAAAAGATAATTAACACATTTAAAAATCTAAAGTAAAATTAAATATCAGCATATAAACAATTATTATTAAAACATTAATAATAACAAATAAATAAAAGGGATAAATATAAAGCACGTAACAAAATAATAATAATAATAAAACAATTTAACATATATATATAAACAAAATCAAGTTAAACCAATCAAATATGACATTTAAATTTAATAACATAACAAAATTGATTATAATCTAAATTGAAGTAATTATTATTACTACAAATCTGATTATATAAATATGGCAGTCTAAATAAAGGAGAAAATCTAAGAACATTGGAATGACAAGTTTTAATGTAACAAACAGAAGCAGACCGAGTATCATGCACATGAGATCTAATTACAACAGTAGAAATTGTGTCAGATAAAAGAACTATTTTATTAACAAGTTTATAAAGATATTTAAGATCTCTATATTGTCTTCTAGAAGAAAGATGAACAACAGTTTTATTTCCCAAAGAAACATATTTAAAAAACTTATTACTCACTGATTGTAATAAGTTACATCCCTGTTTAGAGCTAGGATTCCAAATGACTGAACAATATTCAATGATGGGAAGAACCAATGATAAAAATAATTTAAATTTTGTATCACCACTGAAATGATGACCAAACCTTAGAATAGTACCTATAATTTTTAAAGCTTTACCAATAATCATTTCCAAATGAGGAAGAAAGAATCCATTACTAGAAAATATAACTCCCAAATCTTTTTGGGATTCAACAGAAATAATTTTGTGACAATTAATAAAATAAGAAAAATGCAAAACTTCAGATTTTTTAGAATACGAGACTAAGGAACATTTACTGAAATTAACAATCATATTATTTAAATCACACCAAGCACTAAAATTATCTATATCCTTTTGAAGAAGAGTGCAATCAAACACAGATGTGATTCTTCTAAAGATTTTACAGTCATCTGCATAGCACAAAAGATAAGAAGATTTTAAGCAATCCTTAAGGTCATTCATATAAATGTTAAAAAGCATAGGTGCTAAAATACTACCCTGAGGAACTCCAAAATTACATTTAAACTTAGATGAAATAGTATTATTAAATTTAATATATGCAGTATGACCATGAAGAAAGGATTGAAACCAATAAACAAGCTTAGTAGAAAAACCCATTTGATATAATTTGCGAAGAAGAATACTGTGGTCTACTTTATCAAAAGCTTTTGATAAATCAAAATAAACAACATCAAGTCTCTGCTGGTCCTCAATTGCATGAGCTATATGATCATAAATTGTTAACAAATTAGTTTCTACGGATCTATTAGGTATAAAACCATGCTGTGAAGAAGAAATGAGTTTACTAACATCTAAAATAATTTTATTATAAACACACCTCTCAAAAATTCTAGCAATAGTATGTAAAACAGAAATAGGTCTATAGTTATTAAGACAATCACGTGAACCATTCTTAAAAATTGGGACCATTTTGGCACACTTAAGCACATTAGGAAAAACACAAGAATTCAGTGATAAATTAAAAATAAATGCAAGAGGAACTGCAATAAATTCAGCTAGCCCTTTGTAAATAAATGAAGGAAGATTATCAATTCCCAAACTAGAATGAATTTTAAGTCGCTTAATAGCCATAACAACATCATCCTTAGAAATATGGTCAATCATACAATGAACAGTTGAAGAATTACAAAATAATGCAATATTTGAAGATATTGCATCATGTGATGAATATACATCAGCAAAATGTTTTGAAAAGTCATTTGCACTTAAAGTGAAACCATGAGTAGCTTGAACCCTTTTTCTACCCAAACCAGACTTTTTAATGAAATCCCAAAATTCTTTAGGGTTAGATGAAATATTAACCTCAATTCTTCTAATATAATTCTTCAAATCTCTTTTATAAACATGCTTCACCAATCTTCTGAAATTAATAAAATTATTATAAAAAAAGATATTCTGTGTTTTAAAATAAAGTCTACGATGATAAGACTTCCTTTTAATAATTTTAATAAGATCGCATGAAAACCAACGAGGAAAACCCTTATAAAAAGGTCGCTTATTGGGAATATACAAATCAATAAAACCATTAAGAATCTTTAAAAACTCATCCAAGCAATGATTTACATCATTAAAAGAATACAAAAAATTCCAATTAACTTTAGAAAAGTTTCTACAAAAATCAAAATAATTACCCTTCCCATAATCCTTTCTTGAAATATTAGAAAAATTAATCTTTGAGTGACAAACATTAATATAAAACTCAAAAGGTGGATGATGAGCATCAATAGGAAAATTAACAGAGACAACTTGAAAATTACTAACTACTGTTGAACTACATAAAATATAATCCAAAGTACGATGAAAGGAATTAACAAATGGGTTATATTGCTTGAGTCCTAAAAATTTACAGAACTTTAACATTCTAGAAGCCTTAGAAGACAAAACAGAAACGTGTGTAGCAATTCTACCCTGATATAAATCTGGAATATTTAAATCCCCAGTAATAATAACATTATCATAGCCAATCAGAAAATCTTCAAGTGATGTCAAAAAATAATCAAACTCCAACAATGACAAAGTGGGTTTGAGATAAACATTACCTAAAATAAATTTAAAATTGTGATTTAAAGTAATTTCACACCATGTAGATTCACAAAAAGAAGAAGAAAAAGAAAGTTCTTTATAAAAAACATCTTTATGAAGAGCAATCAGAGTACCACCACCTCGAGAAATATTATCCATAGATCTGTCAGTTCGCAAAATACTGAATCTATCATCAAGAAAAGAACAATCAGGAAATTGTTGATTCAACCAAGTTTCTGTAAGTAAAATAAGATCAAAATGTTCTGTTTCAAAAAATTGTTTAATTTGAACACATTTAGTCCTCATACCTCTGACATTCATGTAAAAACAAGAAAGGCCTACCATGTTACCCACAAAGATAATGGAAACAACACAAATAAAACCAAAAAGAGAAAAAAAAGTGATAAAGAAAGAATAAATAAATAAAAATAAATAAATAAAATAAAATAAAATAGATAGTAAAACAAAATAAATTCTCTTAAAACCTTAGAGAACTAGCCAGAGATCCATAAAAAAAAGAAATGGAAGCACCGCAAGGCCATAAATTGGGGGATATTATTTCATTATGTTTATGTGCAGAAACAGAAACATAAAAGCAAGAAGACTTAGAATTATTCATATTAACTTTATGACAAACAATGCTAGTTTGTAAATTATTTTCAAGAAGTACTGTAATATCTTTTGAACTGAGATTTACTGGCATATTAGAAAGAAAATATCTATTATAAGTTATATTAGTATTAGAATAAACATTACCAAAATTAGATTTATTAAATCCATCAGATATATTAATTTTTTTAGTTCTTGAAAAATCATTTTTATTAGAAGATAAAGAAGAGTATCCAGAATGATTTATCCGATAGTTACTATTTGAATGAAAGTCAAGTGAATGTGAACTATAAGCTGGAATGAATTTGGGAGCAATATCTGGATAATTAAGAATTTTATGTCTAACAGACTTAGAATAAACATTAGCAAAATTAGATTTATTAAATCCATCAGAAATATTAATTTTCTTAGTTCTAGAAAAGTCATTTTTACTAGAAGATAAAGAAGAGTATCCAGAATGATTCATCCGATATTTACTATTTGAATGAAAGTTAAGTGAATGTGATTTATAATAATAATAATAATAATAATAATAATAATAATAATAATAATAATAATAATAATAATAATAATAATAATAATAATAATAATAATAATAATAATAATAATAATAATAATAATAATAATAATAATAATAATAATAATAATAATAATAATAATAATAATAATAATAATAATAATAATAATAATAATAATAATAATAATAATAATAATAATAATAATAATAATAATAATAATAATAATAATAATAATAATAATAATAATAATAATAATAATAATAATAATAATAATAATAATAATAATAATAATAATAATAATAATAATAAGAAGAAGAAGAAGAAGAAGAAGAAGAAGAAGAAGAAGAAAAGAAGAAGAAGAAGAAGAAGAAGAAGAAGAAGAAGAAGAAGAAGAAGAAGAAGAAGAAGAAGAAGAAGAAGAAGAAGAAGAAGAAGAAGAAGAAGAAGAAGAAGAAGAAGAAGAAGAAGAAGAAGAAGAAGAAGAAGAAGAAGAAGAAGAAGAAGAAGAAGAAGAAGAAGAAGAAGAAGAAGAAGAAGAAGAAGAAGAAGAAGAAGAAGAAGAAGAAGAAGAAGAAGAAGAAGAAGAAGAAGAAGAAGAAGAAGAAGAAGAAGAAGAAGAAGAAGAAGAAGAAGAAGAATAAGACCGCAGCAAATCTCTGCTGAGGTAAGAAGCAATCCTTAAGTTCTCCGATGTAAGTATTTATTTTTTACTTTTGTTCCAACTTGTTATTCGCAAAACAAACATAATACAGGAAAAATCGAATTATATAATAGATTAATAGTGTTTTTTGAAAAATATCGGTGTGTTTTAATATCTTTTTTTTAAAAATAAAAAATACTGACTTGAGTCAGAATAAATCATGGCTACTGCCCAGTCAAGCGTGAGCGAATTAAGCACCAATACGAAATTAACAACATCGTTAGTTTCAACATCGCCTATTTCGTATGCAAAAGTACTTAAAAGTAATAGCAATACTACAGCACCAACTCAAATACCGCGCTTCCGTAGAACAAACACAAATGATATTAAAAATCTTGATCTAAACACTCGAGAGGAAAATCAACCCCCAGCCGCAATCTGGACAAAAGAAACGCTTGAAAATGTGACGGACCGTTTCAGTAATACGGTGCCTCGTACGTTATTTGAAACATTTCGCAGGTTTTTTTCACCAACTTCGTTAGTACTCGCAGTAACCGATAATCAATGCTCATTATATCGTTTCCCAAAAGCTTTATTATATGAAGCAATCACGCAAAATGCACTATGGGAAACAATCTCTTGTATCGCCGACCATCCAAATTCTCGATATATAACCATTGATTTTTATACTCAGCAGCAAAAAGAACGTTTTCAATCCACTATTTTAGCACTTGATAATTACGCACTCGTAATTATAGATGAAAACCGGAAAAATATAATTACTGGAGTGCTTAAAAATACTTATCTTAAATACAACGTACAAGATTTTCAAAAAATGATAAACCCGTTTGGAAAAGTAATTGCCCTACAGCCTATATATTTAAAAGACACACCTATACCGATATGTAGTAATCGTTTTGAATTTAAAATAAAACTACATAAAAACGTAGATGCCTCAACGATTCCAACACAGATTACAGATCAAGAAGCGACACTCTCTCTTCACATAAGAGGTCTAAAGCCACATTGTTTTGGCTGTGGACAGAGAGGACACCTAGCAACTCAGTGCGATAACACAAAAAGCAATCACTGTGAACAAACTAAAATCCTCTCCCCAGAACAACCCAGTGATGAAAATAAAATTTATAATAACACTACATCCATTGGCAACCCAATAATAGAAACCGGAAAAAAACAGGTTCAAACACCCACAAACAAAAATAATAATGGAGCAGAATTGCCTATCCCAAAGACCAACCAAAAAAATAATAACACAAAAACTAACACAGAAATCCAAGATTCAAACGAAAATAATTCTCAAGAAACCACAACACAAAATACAGCAATTACATCACAGGATCAGCATCTCAATAAAACAAAATGTGTACCAAGTAAAAATCAACAAACAGAAAGTAAACACACACAGTTATATAATGAAAATATAAATCCAGATAATATAAAGATACCAATAATAAAAAAACTACAATTATAAACAAAACTGCATCAAACATAATGGATGCAATAGAAGCCCCTCTTCCACCTATTCAAGAGAATACACCAGAGGGAAAAAGAAAGCCAGGTAGACCACCAAAAAATCATGAATCCAAAAAGGCAAAAAAAACAGACCAAAAGCACAACTCATCAGACATATACAATTTAGAAAATGATGAAATAGAAATGGATGTAAGCCAACAACAAATGGACACCTGTTCGGTTTCATCACAAATTGCCTGTATAGAGTCTGAAGCAATATTAAATGAAAGAAAAACTGATAATAAACCCAACAATGTCTTAAATATGTATCAGCATCCATCTACTGCAATATAAACAAAAATTTAGTATTAAAAATAAAATAAAAATCAATACCCTGTTAAAAAATTATTTAAAACATGAAGATAAAAATTGGATCTCTCAACATTAGAGGCTTAAATGCCACCAAAAAACTTTTTGATCTCAAAAAATGGTTACATACAACACAACCACACATACTGGGGCTTTTGGAAACAAAAATATACAGCAGCTCTCAAATTGATCCATCAAAATATTTAGTCAGCCAAGGTTTTTGTGCCTGCTCAAGGCAATCATCATCACCATCAGGTGGCACAGGCATAATTATTTCCCACAACTGCCCTTTCGATTCTTTTAAAATTATATATATTGACTCTAATCTTATCATATTAACACTCCATCATAAAAATATCACACTTAACCTAGTATTTGTATATATACCACCAGGCCCTGTCATCATCTCCAGAATAATAGCAACAATAAATTCAATGCTTACAGCAACACCAAATCCCATAATACTCCTGGGAGATTTCAACATGACCTACCAAACTTTTGTCACCAAATGGATCCATCAAATAACAATCCCACTTATGAGTGCTGAGGGCTTTCTCCCATCAAACTCAATATCTTTTAATAACAATAGATATAAGTCACTTATTGATTTGTGTTTCTACTCACCAATGTTACATCATTATTTTAATCTTGAACTCTGTCCATCTATAATCTCAGATCATGCTGCTCAGTTCATCACCCTCGACCTAACAAAAATACAGAATACAACAATAGCCCTCCAAAAGACTATGCGAATACTTCTTCCAGCACAAACAACTGAATTCTTATATTCAGAAACATATATAATGCTCCAAAAACTTCAAAACATGTCACTCGATCCAGTACAAAAGTATATAGCATTCACCAATATACTTTCTTTCAACATCAATCATATTACCTGCAACTCAACACCCCCCACCAGATTATTAGCATTGGCAGATGAACTACATAAAAGAATAACCATTTCCAGACCAACTACAGATAATCAAACACAAATTAAAAAACTTACAGAAATGTACAACAATACATGCAATACACTAAAGCAATATGTAGCAATAAAAAAGAAAAAAATATGCCTTACACAACAACATACTTGGACCAGAGCATACATACGGTGGGCATTGGGATACCCATCCACAGTCAGAGTGCCTATGGCACTTGAAATAGATGGCTCTATAACAGCTGGACATAACATGATAAACCCAATATATCAACACTTTAAAAAAAACTGCAAAAACAGAGAGGGTACATACCAAATGAAGACATATTTGGAGACCCTGAAACAGACACACCAATAACAACAACTGACATTGTATTTCAACTTGCAACAATAACAAACACATGTCACCCAGGACCACAAGGAATTCCCAAATTTGTGTTCAAACACCTTAGTCACTTCACAGCAAAATACCTGTGCGATCTAGCCAATTACATATCCCAAAAAATTTACAACATACAAAGTCTATACCCAATTGCAATGGTTCCATTTAACAAAAAACCAACAGCAATATCATCTTTATCTAATCTACGACCAATTTCAATGGGACCTTTAGGAATAAAAATTCTTGAAAGAGTGATAAAGGAAAAAATAGAACAACACATACTCCCTGTGTTATCATCAGCACAATATGCCAAAAAAGGATCATCCATTGGCCAGGGTGCCTTAATGTACAAAACAATTATCGAAGTAGTAAAAAAAAGAAAGAAATATGCACCAATTATAGTTCAACTAGACATTGAGGCAGCTTTTGACTCAGTGCCTATAGCCAAATTATTAGACGTGCTGAAAAAAACAACAACACCTCCATCCCTACTATATATAATAGCCAATCTGCTACTCAGCCATGAAATTCACATCACATTGAATGGAAAAAAATCACCAGCCTTCAGACCGAGTCAATCCATCCCACAAGGATCCCCCCTAAGTGCCTTGCTCTTTACAATATATATAAATCCTCTATTAATAGAGATACAGAAAAAAATAAAAGGCATTCAAATTCCAAACACTGCTTTAAATATATCATGCATAGCCTATATGGACGATGTAACCATTTTCCTCCCCTCTAAAAAGAACCTCCCCATATTACAAGAGATAATCAAGAATTATACCTCAAATTTTAATTTAAAAATTAACACAAATAAAACTGCTGCATGGTCAATATACACAGGCAAGCACTGTACAGAGATGTTTAATGGTAAACCATCTGCTTTCCTTGGTTTCCCATTCTACCTTGGAACCAATGGAATGAGGCAAAAAATTCAAAATAAATTAAAAAAAGATGCTGAAAAAATCACAGCCTCACTTGAAAAGTCATACCTGTCAATATATGCAAAGGTAGCACTATTTAATCAACTTATAATTACAAAAATTACATACTATACACCTATAATCAAATTTGCAAAAACATTCATATCTAAAATCTCGTCAATCTGTAACAAACTAATATGGAAGAGAAAGACAGTGGCAATCTCTTTAAAAAATCTGAGCAGACCACCACATAGCAATGGACTTGGACTCCATACAATCAGTGTTTTTTACACACAGAAATCAGTAAATCTAATAACAGCAACCATAAAAAGATTTCCAGACCTGGAGTGTGTAATCAGTATAATACCCACAGACAGACCACCCCCTTCATATGGATATCTATCCACACTGATTGAAGAACTCAAGCCAATATACAACAAAATATCACTCAATAATGACAACAAGTATACATACTGGGACATTTACAATATACTACATCCAAACCAGACACCCAATCTACATCCATCAGTTCTTGGAATAGACAACAGGCAACTACTGCAACAATTCAGAAAATGGTCGTTAGAACCAAAATTATTCGATTTTCTACTTAAGCTTAATCTCAATGCTCTACCCACAACCCATTTCCTTAGATTTCGTAGATTCTATACAAATATAGACCCCATGTGTGGGCTATGTCATAGAGAAGAAGAGACACAAGATCATTTTCTTCATTCCTGCAGTGCCCTAGAAACAATACGTTGCACAATGTTTACCACATACAGAAAGGCTACCATTTCAATTGATGAAATAATAAATACGTTTAAAAAAGGCAACAACCCTGCTATTCGTGCAGCAACATACAGCCTTTATGCCTACTGGTGCACCAGATGCACTTTTGCACTTGCCAATAACCCTCGACGCCACCCAGCAACATATTCAATAAAACTAGAACTGTTAAGAAAAAGAGACAGCATCCTAGCTCAACCAGATATATTTGCAGCCACATGGTCACACTTGAAACAAAGATCCAGTCTATGAAATATAAAGACCAATAAGATAGATGATGACATTTTCAACATCAGCATTTTTTCCAACTTTAAAAAAAATGCAAGCATAAACTGAACTAAATAGAAGACCAAATTTAAAAACAAGAAAAAAAAAAGTATGCAGAAAAGATAAAGACTTATATACTGAAAGTTGTAATTTGTTTTTCATTTGTAAAAAATCAATATATGACTCTGTAACTTTTTAGACTCAATAAAGTTTTGCTTTGAAACATAATAATAATAATAATAATAATAATAATAATAATAATAATAATAATAATAATAATAATAATAATAATAATAATAATAATAATAATAATAATAATAATAATAATAATAATAATAATAATAATAATAATAATAATAATAATAATAATAATAATAATAATAATAATAATAATAATAATAATAATAATAATAATAATAATAATAATAATAATAATAATAATAATAATAATAATAATAATAATAATAATAATAATAATAATAATAATAATAATAATAATAATAATAATAATAATAATAATAATAATAATAATAATAATAACAACAACAACAACAACAACAACAACAATAGTGGCAGAAAAATAATTATAGAAATAACACTACCGATAATCTTTTTATTTATTAAAAAATAAAATAACCTAATTGTTTATTGTTTGAAAAGTTTATAAAAGTTCAAGTTGGAGTCACATAATCTATATCCCTTTAGCTTTAGAATTGGTCTATTTATCATGGAAATCACATAGGGAATTTTATTTATTTATTTATTTAACTCAATAAAACAAACAGTAAGCTATTTGTAATAGCTCAAGAAATAATAAATACAGACAGATTTCAAAAATATAATTAATGTTTCAAAAAAATAAAATAAATTCAATCTAGAATTCTGAGAAAATGTGTTATTATTAGTAAAGTGAACATAACAATGAATGCATATTGTATATACGGATGGAAAAGTCATTGCAGAGTACTGTAAAAATTGTCATTTAACCAAGTTGTTTAAAAATTAGTAAAAGTATTTACCATGAATCACTAATTAGATAGTATGTACGGTCTCTTTAAATCTGTTGATTAAACAATTGGAACAATTTGTAGGAGGTCTTTTTCTGACTCACCTTGATACTATAACTTAATCTTTTCATATAGATGTGTGTGTGCATAAATGTATTTATATTCAAGGCTAAATAGGTTTGTAAGTAATCATTAAATACCAGTCAACACTTATACAATCCCAGTATCAATAACATTCAACAGTTTGAAATTGTTGATTGTTATTGATATTGGGATTGTGTAACTGTCGACTGTTTTTAATCATATATTTATATTCTGATCATAAATATATATATATATATATATTATGTTCTTAAAATCCTCATTAACATTTCTCTTCTATGATAACTTTCAATTTCTGACAGTCAGAAGAGTCTTCATTAGGACAGCTCTCTATTGGAAAAATACTTTCATTCAATTTTAAAATTATGACATCACATTTATGGACATGTTAAGTTTTGAAAAAAATAAATTACACCATTTTATTGAATTCATAATTTTTTTATCACAAAAGTTTTTATTAACCATGGGCTAATTGATTATTAAATTTCCTGGTTGTGTTTAATAATTTATATGATTAATGAATTAAATTCAGTAATCATATCATATATCTGAGACTTTTAACTTGTTAATATGACTTTCCACTTGCAAAAATGGTTTAAATTTAATTTGCATTTATTAATATTTATAGGTCAACATTTTTAGACAAAAAAAATGTGCCTGCAATTAAAACACAGTTACTGATCAACTAACACATTTATCTAGTATAAGAATATTACTGGGCTACAAATATTTAGAATTTTTTTAATTTTAGGCTTGAATGCAAAAAAGAAAGTTAACAGTAGTTTCCAGGTGCATAACTACATTGATTCTATATTTAAATCTCAAGTATTTATAAAATTGATAAATGAAAAACCTGCAAATGGATTCAGTAATGGGAATTAAATTGCACTATCATTTGATAATCTTTAATTACTCAAGCCTATAATAGATGGTGTTATAGTAGTAGAGAAATAGGATTCTTCTTGTTTATACTTTAGTAAGCTGAAAGAAGCAAGTAATGTTGTAATAGTGTTCCAGTTTATAAAAGCTACAACACAAGTTGCTACAGTAATTCATCAATCCTTTAAAGTTGTATTAAATTACTTTTTAGGTGAACTTTCAAATGCTTATATATATATAAGTTATGTTTTTGAGCATTTTAATTTCAATTAATTGCCTAAATATTAGACCAATTGCAGATTTCTTCTATAGCTTTAATATAAAACAAATATTAGTTCTCAGTGTAATCTCTATACCATACTACCTATTGTTAAAACTTAGATCAAGACTTCAAAACCTTTATATATTATAAACTTAATAATATTCTTGTTCAACTTTCTTCAATGTATTGTTCCAATAAGGCAATGCATCATTCTAGATTTAAGTTTAATTTTAATCTTATATGAGTCTTTTGTAATAAGTGGCTAGAGATTATGTTTTATCTATTTGAGATGAGTGCTTACTTAGCACCACTAAATCCATCCATTTTCTGTAAATAAGCAATCTAAAATTGGTAAATCATTTACTGAATATTGCAATTCTTATAATATCTCTATTATTAAACATATTATCAGAATAATGTAAATAACAAGCACTTTTTTTTTGATTTTACATATGTATGTGTGTGTGCGTGTAAAAGTAGAATTACATTAAGATATATGACATATGACAATCAGACGTTTTTACTGATTGTTTAAATATATATTAGTTATATGCATTACATTTTTTTTTTGTTTTTTTTTTTCTTTTTCAAGTGTCATAGCATCGGCCGGGACACCTCTCGACCACCAATGCAAGACATTTTATTATTATTATTATTATTATTAAAGATTAATGTATATATGTATGTTTGACGGATTTATTGACATTTACTGATTTGTTTTTTGCTAGCATCTAAAATAGTACGTAGAAATTCTAATCTGTGCTTTCAGTAAAATTGTATAATTTTATTATGCTTAGTTATCATAACTGGTGTTACATATTGCAGTGGGCTATTAATTTGCTTTTATTTCAAACTTTGTAATCGTAATGCAGGAATATTTCATGAGAGGACACAAAGTGTGCACAATTTTGGAAATGGCAGATTTGTAGTAACATAAAAATAAATATTTTATTATTTAATTTGATTTTACTGCCTTGTTCAATCGGGTTCAGTATTTGATAAGTTATTAATAATAACGACATATATTTTAACATCGCTAAACATTCCAACATTATTTAATACTTTGTCTTGATAAGAACATAGTTAATGTAACGCAATATTTTTCAGCTTATCATTGAAGTTATTTAATTTTCTTACAAAACAAGGTTAGAAATTGTGAAAAAAAAATTCTTCTTTATCACATTTAAATATATTGTTTCCAAATTTAACAATAGAATTCCTTATTTTCTAGCATTAATAATTGCTTTAAGGGAAGATTTTTCTCTATATTAAAATTAATAAAAAGAAATCCAAATTTATGTTCCAGCAGGTCACAAAAATGACTTACAAATTTTGCTATTATAAGTATTAAAAATGAAATATGTAGATTTAGAAGATATTACGAAAGAATTTTCAATTGTGAAAGTAAGAATAAATTTGTTAGTATAACATTTCTATTTGCCTTTTATATGTTCTACTTTTTCTTGCGATAGATTTTCAAAAAAATTCGGAGAGGGCGGCAAATAACTTTACATTCGGATGATATAAACTCTCAAAACATCCCCGGTAATATAATCTTGCTTTTTTGAGGTTAGCTACTTTATTGGACAGATTTAAGAATAAATTATACTGTTTTTATAAAGTATATTCCCAGAAACACAATAAATTAATGTTTCAATCCGTTAAAACTGACAAAAGTGAAATCCTCATTTTAGTACTTGAGTTGATTGTTAAGATGTTGTAATTATAGATATAATCGTAATTAATTTATTTAAATAAATAAATAAAATACTAGTTTTTTTATTTCACCTAAGTTGAGAATAATTGTCAATAAAAAATATTTTATATTCTCATTAATTATGTAAAAAGTTAACAGCCACCGAAGCATCTAAAGTTTGGAAACCCCAAATTATAGTGCATAAATTCATCCCTGCACTCACTTGTATATGTTTGCATACATTTGAAGAAAAAAATTTAATAATATATATAAGACTTTTGATACTTTTAAATATCAGAATGAAAATCTTGTTTATCCAGATAGTGACTAGAACTCATGTTTTCTCTATCGAAGAGCGATTATTTAGAATTAAAATATACCATATTTGTGTGAGTATAAACTCTCAAGTAATGAGGATTTTTTTAAAAAAGAAGGAGAGGAGTTAAACCATAAATTCATTTTGATATGATGATAGTTGTGCTTATATAAATGAAATTATCACTTTATATAAATAACAAGTAAATAAAATTAAAAAAAAACAACATGATTGTATAATGCGTAAAGAAGTTATTAATAATAAAAATATGGGAGGTAGACTGTATAAATAATTCAGAAATAAAAGTATTGTAAAATAGCAATTTATTTACGCATTAATTTATACAGCTATAAAAAAATTTATGATGGTGAAAATTCAAATTTGTTACTTGGCAGCTTTTTGTTGTTATTTTACTGAGACATGAGTAAGTAAATCTTTTCAGAATCATCTTTCTGCTCTCTAAGTATTATAGGATTTATTTGAAGATGTGACAGAATTAGGAGACTCAACTCTTTGTCAACAGATTTTCCACGCTAATACGACTCTCGATTGAAACGCTTATGGTTACAGCTTTACCCATAATCCTTATAGTTAGTATACACTAATACCCATAATTCTTATCAGCTCATGTATCACTTTAATGGTGAGTCCATATGTTCTGTCACATCGAACAAGATGGTATGCATGCTTCGATGAGTTTATTCCTTTAATCGATGACATCGCTGTTGATCAAATTCAAAAGTGTGTGCGTATCTCTCCTCCGGCTATGCTGATAGAGATGTTTTACAAATTTGCACACAGATCAACATTCTAAGCTACAAACACCATAACGGCTTCCTACTCAACTGATATCGCTATCGAATGATGGGAAGCCTTTCTCATTGGATTTGCGAGTATTTCAAACTACAATTCTTAATAAAAATTTTATTTTATTTTTTTTTAACAACTCTGTTTGGTTTCATTTAATATGATTGCGAACACCAAATAAGAAAATAGATATTCCGAACAGCATCTCCTATCATAAGAATCTTTTTTTTTTTGCCTGTGTAATTTTCTATACTGCTGGCAATCTTTTGAAAGAATGAACATAATAGATAACAACCGCAGCTCTGCAAGTCGGAGGACGGGGGTACCTTTTAATCGTACAAAGAGCTTTCAACGAAAAAAAAAATGTATAAATTTAAATTAAGAGTTCGTAATACCGTAGAAAAATAAAAGTAAGAAACAAATTAGTTTTATTTATTCATTGTTAGTAATAATAAACATTTTTTATATATGTTGGGGGGGGAAATAATTATATAAATATGAAGTAAATAGAATACTAGAAAAAATTAAAATTAGTATAGTTTATATACACCGTTAAGTATAAGTTTTCTTGTTTAGTAAATGGTGCGTATAGATAAATGAATAAAGAAAACCTTACATTTTTTGCTATTTATACAAAGTCTCTCAATCCGAAGTTGATCAGTGTGAGAGATTATTGATCTATGCATTTTTTTTTTCTGGAAGATTTGCATTTTGTTTAAATGATTAAAAAAACAGAACTTTATATCCACATAATTTACATATAAATGTATGTGTGCATTTGTATTTGAAAAGCTTCATTAGTTCGGAAGACTGTTATAAACTAGAAGTAAAATTATATGATTATTTGTATACTTTTTTCGCTTTTGGTTAGATCAATGGAATAGATAGAATTTTTGAACCACTTTGCAGAATTGAAAAAAATATTATTTTTAATATTTATAATATATATCTTAATACTTTTTTGAATGCATATATATAACAAAAGGCCTTTAAGAGCTACGGAACAATACAAATTACTCTGGTTTGCTTCACGATAACATCACTAGATTAGATAGTGTGTGCGTGCATATATAAACACCTATAAAAATTATAATAACTGAGATGTATATATTTATGTAGAGATGATTGTCATATGGCATTTAGACTAAATGGATAAAAAAGAGTGGTAGGACTAAGATATAACTCTTGTTTATAGTTGATAGTAGTTTTTTTACTATTTCCTGCGAATAATAACTATTTAAAATTAAACAAAGAAATTATCAAGTATATCAGGTTTTGTGTACTACACGCAATAGTATTTAATCTTCAGTGACTTGTCAGCTATTTTTTTTAATATCAACAAAATCGCAATCTACTCTCAATAAATCTTATAAACATTCGTTTCCACATAGCATATAGATTCTAATAATTATGTTTAGTCTTATTTCTATAATACATAGACTTTATAAAAATGTTTACAACTTTTAACAGAAGACTGAGTAAAACTAATGACATGATTGACGAGTAGATAATCGCAAAATTGAAACATTACCTGTTTACAATCACAATATTACTTATTTTTTCCACTATATTACAATATTATTAACAATAAAAGTTATCTTTTCTTTATCTATAGCACCATCTATTGTAAGTTTAAATAATTAGTGTTATTAAGGCAGCTTTAAATCCCAAATTTTCATAAATAATGTCAACAATCAGAAACTGATCTTCTGTGAATGGAAATTTTATATTACCATATGATAATCATTGTTTACTCAGGCTTACAGTAGATGGCGCTAGAGAAAAAAGTAGCCCTTGATTGCAGAATAAACAATAGCGATAACAAAAAAAAATAATTTTGAGAATATAAAAATAAATTTCATTAAGATTTGTCTTCCAAGTTTATATAAAGATAAATTTAAAAAAAGAAAGTATTACTTTTTATAAATGTTTATCAAGTTCTTTTTTATCTAATCTAAACTTAATAAACAGTTTTAAATCACATTTCACAATTTTTTTGATTCTATCAGAGAGCAATTTTGTTTGCTTATAAAGTCATGTATGCACTCTTTTTTTTTCATTCATCTGTCAAACTTAATGTTTTCTATCATTCATATAAGTTTCTCTGATGATCTATAATGTTCTATCTTTTTTTTTTTAGAATTTCAGTGAATTAGACATTTTCTGCCATATATTTAAATATGACATTTTCTCGCAATGATTTATTTAGAGAAAAGGATTTTTGTGTTTAAAAACTCACAACATGAGTGTAACTAATTATAGGGCATTGGTCATGTGACTTTTGTTACAATGTATGATCTATAACTATTATCGCTTAAAATTGCAATTTTATTAATAGTCGAAATTTACTTTTATATTTCTTCTCATATAAATTTACAGTACATGAAATAGATCTAAATGTAAAATATTTTTTTAGAAGTTTTATAATTCTAATTAATTATAACTAAAATTGTATTCCTCTGTCATATTGGGTAATAAATGTGATACACTTATCAAATACTTAAAATTAATTAGTAAGATATTCTTTTTCTAAAAAGACTATGTTTATCTTGAGTACTAACAAAGCAGATCAAACAAACAGATTTTTGTTATTACTGTTATTTTCTAGTTAAAACTGATTAAAGAAATCTTTTAGCTCTCATGAATCCACTACTTTTACTACTGAGATAAATTGCTCAGTACACTCTAGATAACTGTCATAATGAGATATAGGTAATACTTAATTAAGTTTAATTCTACAACAAATAAGTAGCTAGTCACAGAGAAAGAAAGTGGTCATAAGAAATTTAAAGATTGTTTGAATTGCTACCTGTTTTTAATTTGTTCCTGGAAAACTATAAACAGTAAATATGTCTATGTAAGAGAAAATAATAATAAATTACAAGTGAGTTCTAAACAAAAATAATAATTATATTTCTATATATAACATTGATTTCAGTGAAGATAACAAAATTTGTTCATTGGCTTATTTCAATAATTTTAATAATAATTAATGAAGATATTATTGCATATTTTGGTATAAAAATATTTTTGGCAAAAGCTATTCAGAGAAACATTTCCTTTTTATAATGACAAATGCTTATTTTAAACTACAACATTTTCTATTTGATGATGAAAAAGTTGAAACTGTTTTCCATAAATGGTTAAAAAAACAGATTTATATGTTGCTGTTTTTAAGGGATTAATTAAAAAAAAGAGTCAAACGTATTAATAGCAATGTGTCTATAAATAAATATGCTTTTATAAAAATATGTAAATTTGTATTTATATGTTTAGTTCTCTGACCAAAGGTGGATAATGTAAGTTACTGATCACACAAGATCATCATTGATGATATTTTATCATTGTTTGCTTATACCTATCAAGTTTAATAATCCATTACAAATTTTAATGAAGCGTTATAAGTACTACCTAAATAAACAATGTGCTAGTCAAGAAACCAAATGTTTTATCATTCTAAAATATCATATTACACTGAAGTCATAAAAGTGAGAGAGAAAATGTATTTTATGGACTCTCTGCCGCTCTAATACTCTATTAAATCATGCAAAGCAAATAATGCATTAATATACAAAGTCAACGTGTTTTTAAACAAATAGAATGTCATTAATGATTTTTATTAGTCATTCATTAAACTAGAGATTATCCACTTAATGAACAATATTTACATAGTGTAATTTTTACTACACCACTCTTATGTAAATAGGGACCAGATTTTATTCACTTTTAACATCTTTTGAAGGTGGAAAAGATGTATGATTCCTAAGATGCACAATTTGTACTGAACCAGCACCAGTTGGTCTAGATTACAACCACTTACATATAACATTATTATTGTCCAGTATATATAGACATCAAATTACTATTGTTTTTTTTTTTTTTCAAAAGTAAATTACTATTGTTTAATTGATAATTGCCACACTTGTCACTCTCACAACTTTGTCACAAACAACTTAATGGTAATATATTAATTTTATTGGTCTTTCATTAGACTTTAGATTATCCAATTAATGAATAATATTTCTGTACATTAATTTTTATTACACCATTCTCACACAAGATGGTGATTGGTTTCTATATGCTTTTAAAACCTTTGTTAAGTGGTCTACTTTGACACTCAACTAAACTGTAGTAATTGGCTATCTACATATACTGAACAATAATAAAGGTAAGTGTTAGAGATTGTGATCTGAGCCAACTGATGAGTGTTGGTTCAGCACAAAAAGGGCATCTTGGTGATCATACATCTTTTTTATGTCTTAATTCCACGCTTCCAAGTGGATTAAAACTAATCTATACCTTATGTGGGAGTGGTGTAATGAAAATTACAGATATATTATTCATTAAATAGAAAGTCAATGTTAAATCTCTTGCATTAACATTGTTTAAAAGTTAGATAAACTTAAATAATATTTTATTTATAGAATTTAATGTTAGCTGTTCTAACTAATTGTTTAAAGAAACCTTACTAATATATATATATATATATATATATATATATATTTAGTAAGGTTTATATATATATATATATATATATGCATGTTTGTATATTGAGTCTTAGAGCATAATGGTTATTTTATGAATTTATTATATCTGTGTTTAAAATTCTGATCGTGATAAACCTTGAAACACCCTCAGGATTTTTGTCATGGGGAAATGTCACACATAACTAATCTTGTTTTAAAAAAAATGGGTGCAGCTATTCTTAAATAGATATAAAATAATGATGAAAACTTTAAAAATACTTCATATCTAGAAGTTGTTAAGTCTGAAAATGAACATCTTTTCCATTACTATTTTTTTATCATGTGGATAACTGTTGGAAGAGCTTTTGCCATAGTTATACATTCAACAACTTTTCTTTTTTTTATACAAGTGTGTATATGCAAATAAGATGTCATTCATTAAAAATAAATAAGTAAGCTTGTTTAGAGCTATTAACAGGCTCTTAAATTATTACATAATGGTAATGCAAGCTATATAGGTTGTGTGACATGTGACTATTTTTTTACTAATATTATATTTTTGCTATTAAGACTTTGGCTATATTACATTGCTAAGCTACTAATATATGGGATCACTGAATTTAGTTCAGGCCCATATAGTTTCTTTAGTTAAGGAGCTGAATTTGAAGACATGTAGATGTCTGAAGATTTATATCTTTTTCTTAATATTTAAGAATTAGATAAATGCTTGGCTTGAGTTAGTATCTTGAATCTAATGTCCTAGCTCCTCACTGATAAAAGCCATAGCTCGAAATCGGTTTGGGGATGGGAACCATCATAGATACAGACTTCAGGTACTTTCTCTTGTAGCATTTATCATTAAAAAATGAATAAATAAACTTGTTTAGAGCTATTATCAGGTTTTTAAAATATTACATATTGATAATACAAACTATATAAGTCATGTAACGTGACTATTTTTTTACTAATATATATATATATATATAAAAGTGTATATAAAATATTGAGAGCTAAGCATATTTTTGATGAAATATCAGATTTATCAACAAAAATAATAAACACAATAATGCATTTATGAAAAAGACAGGGTGGTAGTAAATTAAGAGAGCTCATATGTATAAATACAAGCATTGATTTGTACTCAAATTCCAAAAACTATGGACATAAAATTGTTTACTTGGTTATGATCTATCTTTTTCCAAAATGAAAAAGAAAATTTGCTTTTACTTTATTTTTTTTTAAAAATAAATATTGATGAAAATGAAGTTAACCACATATAGACATTTATCATTTACATTTTATCACTAAATGATTTTATACTACTCTTTATCAACTGATCCTCTGTTAAATATTTGTATAGATTTAATGCTTGCACTTTTTAATGTTTCCATTTTCAAAAGTGTTTTTTTATATTCAAGTTTTTATATAGATACAAATGCTTTTTGATGGCGCAATAGATTCTTTCAAAACGTTACCATTTACCAGAATATATTTTTTATTAGTACTTGTATGAATCAATGCATTTTAGATGATGTGATATGTATTGTTTTAATGCTATTGTTTGCCAATGCAAGTTGTTAATTTCTAACATTACTATTTGCCAAAAGATTTGTCTGTTAATGAGTGTATATAAAATGTTTTTATAATATAATGTGTTATAGTTTAGTTAACGTTCTTTAATGCTCATATCACTTATCTTCCACTGTCATGTCTCAGATTCTATTAAACCCTTCATAATCTATGATTTTTACAAGACTAAATCAATGTTTTTATTTCATCAGAGAAGTCAAGTAGACTTTTAAAAAATTTCAACTGAAATTTTTATTTTTTTAATTCATGGCAACAACATAACACATGCAAATGGCTTTCTTGTAATAATATATTGATTTGATAGCTGCTGCTATACAAGGAAGTTTAATGAATGTAAAATCTATGATTTTCAATTTTTTAATTCTTTATTAGTACTTTTTTTTTTTTTACAAATTATTAAATTGAGAGGTTTGGAAAGAACATATACAATGGCCAGATTGTATTTCAAAAAATGTACAACTCACCATTATAGCAATCCTTCTGTAATGGTAGCTGTTAGAGTGCTTTGAAATGTTAGTATTCTTCAGTTTATTACAATATTATAAAAAATATTTACAAAATATTGATATAAAACTTAAAATATGCAGTAATAAACAGATATAAATTTTAGATATAGTATGCAACAGTTCTCAGAGTTAAAAAAAAACATTTTATTCAGACCATAACTATTACAAAAAATTGGTTTACTTAATAAATTCTGAGTTTTATTTGTTTGTATTTAATTTATTTATGATTTCAATGAGATGATATAATTTCAGGCAATACGGCTATCACCTTTAGTAAAATGTTCCCAATTTAGGATAAAAATGTATCCTATCAGTAATGTGTGCTTTAATAAATAGTTTATATATATATATAAACATTACAAGCATAAAGCTAAACTAGTCAATATATAATTAAAATTATCCCAAATCCAAAATTCAACTAGACCAGCATAAAAATAACATTAAAACACAACCAAAGATTTCACTGCTAAAAGCAGACTTCTCAAGTGTAAAGAACTACAAAAACTATACAATATATATAATATTAATCATTACCCACAAATCCATTCACTTCCCATCCACTCTTAATATTAAAAGAACTCCTAAATAAGTTAATTGCTTCAGAATAATGAATAATAAATTTTCAATAATAAAGATTCTTTAATTCTTCTTTTGATTTCATTTCTCTCAAAGAAGACAACCTTAGCTTCATCAAAATTAATAGTGTGGCCTGTATCTTTTTCATGGACATACAAAGCGGAACTAAGATATCTATTTTCAACTCTACTTTTATGAACCTTTATTATTTCATTTAAACTCAAACTACTCTGACCTATGTATACCTTCTTACAAATAAACAAGGGATAAAATATACTACACCAGGAATAGTCTTTCTATCAAAAATTTATTTTGTATTATTTAATAAATTATTCAATGTAACACCCCTTTTCCAAACAATTTTTTTATTTCCAAACAATTTACTATTTCTACATACAATTTTATAAGAAGAGAATTTAAATGGCAAAGAAATAAAATCATATTTTTCTTTATCCTTTACATCCTTACAAATCTACCCTACTAGAATTATTTAATTTATTATTCCTATGACAATAAGTCCTTAAAGCAGCTACTTTATGAGATACAGACTTATAGCTATCAGGTTTAATTATAGATCTTAATTCTCTACTTTTAACTAAATGATTGCATAGTAAACAATTAGTTTCTACATTTTTAATCACCAAAAGATCTAAAAATTTTAAAATGCTATCCAAATGATTTTATATCAGCTAAGATGTTTGTAAATATTAAAACTCATAAAGATGGTTTTCCTTTAAGATTTATTTTTGATTTTAGAGGTAGTGTTGTAGAGGGTATTTCTAGATTCTTGAATAATTTTTTAAAACAATTTGTTGATTTTGGTTCTTCTTTTGAGGCTTTTGATAAGATTAATAATTTTAAAATGGAAAGTAATTGGGTATTTGGCAGTTTAGATATTGAAAATATGTATCAGTCTGTTAATAGGTTAAGCAGTATTGATGTTCCTATGTCTGTTTTGATTAAGAAAAATTATTTATCAAAAAATAAAATTAAGGTAATTAAAGATTTGCTTTTGTTATTGAAAGATTCTATGTATTTTACTTATAAAGGTAATTTTTATAAGATTAAGGAAGGGTGGATAATAGGTTATATTATTTCTCCTTTAGTATGTTCAGTTTATATTAATTATATGGAAGAGGAAATTATTATTAAAAAGAATTGTTTATATGTAAAGTTATTTGTCAGATATGTTGATGATTGTTTATTTGTAGGAAATTGAAGGAATTTGTAAATGAGTTTAATTGTTTTCATCCTTCTATAAAATTTATAATAGAAGGAGGGGGGTTAGATTTTGGTAAGTTAAAATTTTTAGATCTTTTGGTGATTAAAAATGTAGAAACTAATTGTTTACTATGAAGTCATTTAGTTAAAAATAGAGAATTAAGATATATAATTAAACCTGATAGCTATCAGTCTGTATCTCATAAAGTAGCTGCTTTAAGGAATTATTGTCATAGGAATAATAAATTTAATAATTCTAATAGGGTAGCTTTGTTTCAGAAATGTCAATTTTATAAAGATTACCTGAGGGTTGGTTACTCTGATAAATTTGTTAAAAATATTTTATTTAATAGTAATATTTGTAAGGATGTAAAGGATAAAGAAAAATATGATTTTATTTCTTTGCCATTTAAATTCTCTTCTTATAAAATTGTATGTAGAAATAGTAAATTGTTTGGAAATAAAAAAATTGTTTGGAAAAAGAGTGTTACATTGAATAATTTATTAAATAATACAAAAGAAATTTTTGATAGAAAGACTATTCCTGGTGTAGTATATTTTATCCCTTGTTTATTTGTAAGAAGGTATACATAGGTCAGAGTAGTTTGAGTTTAAATGAAAGGATAAAGGTTCATAAAAGTAGAGTTAAAAATAGATATCTTAGTTCTACTTTGTATGTCCATGAAAAAGATACATGCCACACTATTAATTTTGATGAAGCTAAGGTTATCTCCTTTGAGAGAAATGAAATCAAAAGAAGAATTAAAGAATCTTTATTATTAAAAATTTATTATTCTGAAGCAATTAACTTATTTAAGAGTTCTTTTAATATCAAGGGTGGATGGGAAGTGGTTGGATTTGTGGGTAATGGTTAATATTATATATATTGTATAGTTTTTGTAGTTCTTTACACTTGACAAGTCTGCTTGTAGCAGTGAAACCTTTGGTTGTGTTTTAATATTATTTTTATGCTGGTCTAGTTGAATTTTGGATTTGGGGTAATTTTAATTTTATATATATATGGTTAATTAACAAAATGTATAGGTAATCATTTATGCATTAACTATCGATGGTTTTGAATTTTAAAATATTTTTTAAGAAGATATTTCAAGAAGATATATAAATTTTAAAGTATCATCATTAACATTTTCAACCAATATCAATCTACTGCAGGATGAAGGTGTCTACAAGTTCTATCCATCTTTTCTGATCCATAGCCTCTCTCTCCATATCGTCCAGTTTAAGATTTCAACTGTACACCTATTGTCATCTCTTCTAAAAATATGTCCAGCCCAACTCCATTTCAGTCTTTTAATTCTTTCAATGATATCAGTAACATTTGTTTGTTTTCTTGTCCACATATTTCATTTTCAATTTCTTGATGTTCCTTCTAACATCCACCTCTCCATACTTCATTGAATGGTCTAAAAGCTATGCATTGCTCATCTGTTAAGCATTCAAGTCTCATATTCTTAAGTAATAACTGGTAACACATTTATTAAAAACTTTTCTTTTCAAACACATAGGCATATTTCCTTTTAATATTAAGTATTTCTACCAAGAGCACTTTTAACCAAGTTTAATTATATGATATGTTTCCACCTGTAGTAATAATCTGACCAAGATATTTGTAGTTATTATCTTCTTTTAATTCATCATTAGTAATCTTTATTTTCTTACTTTGAAAAAACTTTTAACCCTATTTTCATCTGATAACTTTTGTAAAATTTACTGAAGCTCGAAAGCATTATTTTCAAAAACAACTACATTATCTGAAAAATTTAAATGATTTAAATAATCTCCATTTACTTTTATTTTATTAGCCTTCCACTTTAATCCACAAAATACTTTTTGCAAAACTATCTTCCTAATATAATTATGTAATCTAATTGTTTATTGTTGCATTTTTATAAATATTCATCACAATATGATAATATCCTGGGTCTATATCTTGATGATCCAATACTTTAATCACTAAAGAAGTGCTTATAGAATCAAATGCCTTTTCATAATCTACAAATCCAAAGCATGATGGCAACTTAAATTCATTGATTCTTTCTCTAACTTCTCTCAATACTTGGATATGATCCATTGTACTAAAAGCACTTTTAAATTCAGCTTGTTTTTTTTTTTGTTTTTTTTTTTTGGTTGGTTAAAATCCAAAGTTTCCTGTAGACAAATTGTAATTAATTATTTTAGTAAAATTTTTTATATAAAACTAATAATAGACTGACAGGTCTGTACTTTCTAATATTTCTTTATCACCTTTTTAAAATATTAATACTGCATACTTCCAATCCTCTGGCACATCTTTATCATTTAAACATTTGGTATATATCTTTGTCAATTTTTTTTCTATTTCTTCACCTGCTTTTTTTAAAGATATCAATTATAATTCCGTCATTACCTGGATCTTTTCTCTTCTTCATAGATTTAATTGCCTCTCTTCTTCATTTAAAATCCTGAAAAATTCAGAAGATATAGTAGTTGTAGGAAATACTTTTTCTTGATCTTTATTGCTATATAATTTTTGATAGAACTTTTCTACACATTTTATTGTCATTTGTTTTTTTAGTTATTGTTCCAATTTTTTTTTCTTATTACAAAAATAAGTTTTCTATCAATGCCAAGATGTTGTTTTTACATTCTTGAGACTTTTATTCTCTTGTATAGCATTTCTTGCTAGTTACTTTCTTATATAATTATCAAACCTTTTTCACACCATTTTACAAAATTTGAGATATTCAATCATTCTTAGTCCATTAGTTTTATATATTTTTTTCTTTTCATAAATTATTTTGTCTCAGTACAAATTTTACTGATCAATTCCTGCTTTCTTGTACAAGCTATTTTTATTACAATTTTAAAAATAGTTTCAATTATCTTCTTACTGAATTCATTCAAATATGAATAATGTCCAAAATCTATTCATATTTGAAAATGATTTGTTCTAATTTAAATTTATTGGCATGTCTCTGAAGATTAGAAATATCAAATGAAAATATTTTCTTAATAATTTTTATGTCTCTAGTTTTGCATTAACATCTATCTTACATCTCACTACTCAATGATCTCTTCCTGTTTTAAATTTATTAAAAACATATCTTGAAATACCTATTTTTTATTAGTCAAAATATAATCAAATTCTGTTGTATCTTCATTTGGATGCTTCCATGTCAATTTCCATTTAACATTTTTCTTAAAAAAAAAAGAATTCATAATATAAAGTTTTTATTTGTCTACAAACTCAACAAATTTATAATCTCTCTCATTTCTATCACCATAACCAAATTTTTTACTGCACTTTCAATTGTTTACCAATTCTAACATTCTAGAATCTTTTAAGATATATTTAGAATTTATGATAATGAATTAAATTTATTACTATGGAACTCATTATAGCCATTTGTTGTAGTTGTTGTTTTGAGATGGGATTTTAATTTACTATTAGTTTTGAAAAGCACTTTTATACTGAGTTAATTTTTGTTGATCTAAGTAACTAACATTTTGTGTGGTAGATTTTTTTGTTTTATTTGGAATGGCAATGTCACATTAATTGTTTAGCAATGTTGTTGTTTTTATTTTTTTTTACTAAAATAATATTTTTGAAAATATCATTACTTAGCAAATCTTTATTAAATGAGATTATAACAGCCTTTTAATAACTACAAATATATTTGTTCATCCACTGAAATTAAAATTACTTTGAATGTTATTGTCAGTCATTTTAATTATCCCAAGCCAATTATATATAAATGGGTCACTGAAATTTGGAAATTAGTTTTAGTCTCAAACATCAGACTTAAGATATTTCCCCATTGGTTCATCATAACCAATATAGATAGATGATTGTTTTAAACCACTAAACATCACATGATCACCATCTCTTATGCTAGCACATAACTTATTAAATAGGCAAAACTCTCCATACAGTAGTGCCACCCTGTGCCAACCAGGATAATCAATGGATGCAAGAAGGCGTGTGCATAAAATCCCCATCTAGTGCCTACTCATCCATTTGCCCCCAGATTAGTTTCTGGATTGTGGCCTTCATCAGTGAGGAGCCTTGTATCTAAGAGCACTGCACCTAGATCTTAGGATCTATTGCAACCCTCCAGCAGCCACCATTTATCTCTACTTAACTACAAAACTATGAGAATAAAATTGAAAACACAATAATATTTTCAATCTAAGCTCAATAGCTTATATAGTCATATGGATGTGACCTCAGTTAAGCACCCATACATTTTAGTGTCTTTGGCTCTTGAACAACAATCATAGCCACCACTATTCTATTAGGCAGGATTGGTGTTGCATTAGATCTTAAAATCTAGGTACAGTGCTCTCAGATCCAAAGCTCCTCACTGATGTAGGCCACAAGCCAGAAACTAGTCTAGGGATATTGGATGAGTAGGCACTAGATGAGGATTTTATGCACAAGACTTCTGGCATCCATTGATTACTCTGGTTGGAACAGGGTGGCACTATTGTGTGGAGAGTTTTGCCTGTTTAATAACAGTTATGTGCTAGCATAAGAGATGGTGATCATGTGATGTTTAGTGGTTTAACACCAATCCTGCCTAATAGAATAGTGGTGGATATGGTTGTTAAAGAGCTAAAGACACCAAAATGTATGAGTGCTGAACTGAGTTCAGACCCATATGACTATATAAGCTATTGAGCTTAGATTAAAAAGATTACTGTGTTTTCAATTTCATTCTCATAGTTTTGTAGTTAAGTAGAGATAAAATGTGGCTGCTAGAGGGTTGTATTAGATCCTAAGATTTAGATGCAGTGCTCTCATATCCATGGCTACTGATGAAGGCCACAAGCCAGAAACTAGTCTGGGAATATTGGATGAGTAGGCACTAGATTGGGATTTTATGCACAAGCCTTCTGGCATCCATTGATTACTCTGGTTGGCACAGGGCTGGCACTACTGTATGGAGAGTTTTTCCTGTTTAATAATAGATGATTTTTTATCAGTAAATAATTACCTAGCTATTTTTTGCTAGAGGTGTTAAATAAAAATGGAAAAAACATACTAAACTCCTTACCTTTTGGCAGGTGTCAAATCGATTATGCAATGACTTTTCTCCTTCTAGCTCTTCTAAGGGGCTGTTGCAGAGGTTTTTTTCTCTATAGAGAGTTATTATAGTTTATAGTTACCATAAGTTGTTTATATATATATATATATATGTGTGTGTGTGTGTGCGCGTGCTTGTGTAAAATAATAAATTACCCACTAACAATGTGCTATATGTAATAGTTCAAAATTATAATAATATTAAACAAATAAACCATAATAATAAAATGTATACTAAAGTATTTTAAGTTGATAATGCATATAGTTAAAATACTCAAAAATACTTTTATGTAAGTTTTGTATTATTATAATTTATGTCTTATCCTTAGTGTAATTTAAAGTACTTTTGAGTTTTCAAGTAAACAGGATGTCAGCTTGTATTTCTGATAAATTTACAGTTTTGGGGACTCCCAAAAAATGTTTACAAAAAAATACCTGCTAAGAAATGTCATATTTAATAATTACATTTTAGTTTTTATTACTGTTATTTTTTAAAAAAACCATTATTGAAAAATTAATTATAATATTTACAGTTTATTTTCATTTTTTTGGAGGAGGGTGTTAACTTATTAACATAAAAAGGAAAAAACATATAAATACATTATTTACACTTTCATGTCAGTGGCATGCAATCATATTGTGATCATTAATGCACACTTTTCAGGATGGCAGGATGCCATACCTTTGAAAATAGTTCCCTACATTATTTTCTGTGACAGGAATGTCCCAAATTTTTATCATTATGTTAATTTAACAAAAAAACTGTTGACAAAAAGAAACACATTGAATTGAACCAAAGTATGACAATGTTAAGAGTGTTGTTGATGCCCATGCTATAATATAAGTTTAAAAAAATTGAAATAAAGCTTCTTAATGAAATTTATCAAAATTTATTCTTTTTTTTTTAAATTTAACAATCAATTTATTAACTTTGTTTTAATTTAACAACTGACACTTCTTTGGTAGACTATAGGCCCTTGAAACTGTACATTTATCAAAAATACGAACTGCCATCTTGGTTTACTTGAAAACTCACAAATACCTAATTTAAAACTATTATAGATAAATACAGTAATGATTATTACTAATCATTTTCTAAACTAGAGATTATTTCTAGCACAGATATAAACTTTAAATCTCAGTTAAAGACTAATAAAGTATAGAGGTTGTTTAATATATCTATTATATATATTTATTTGTGTATATTCACTCAAACACGTTGCATGTCTTTCTATATTATTACATTTATATTTACAACTATTTAATTTTTTATTATATGTATTAATTCCATTTTAAAAGTGTTTATTTTTTTTTAAAAAAAAAAAGACAGAGAAAACTGAAGTAATTCTAGAAATTTTAAAAAATAAGGGATTTATTATATTATACATATAAACATTCAGTCAGAATACATCTAAACTTTTACTTGAGTCACCCATTACTAAACTAAAATTGTTTTATTTTGATCATTTTATAAAGAAATGCAAGTTATTAAAATGTTATATAATATTTAGAACAGTGGCTAATGAAATAAATGAATTTCATCATCACAATAATAAATTTACCTTTGGACGTCCTAAACAATCAGATAGATAGAGAAATGTCATTCCTAAGATTACCATCAGATGGTGTAACTTAACAGCATTTAATATATATTTATATTTGGGTTGGACTGATCATTCAACAGTATTCTAAATACCATATATATATATACGCTTGCTTCTCCTGTAAAATAGATTTTAAGACTCATATATACATATATTAAGTTCTTTATTTGAAGACAGATTAAGATAACTAGGCTATAAATAACTATGACCAAGTGAAAACAATACAATCTCTGAAAGTGTTCCATTTTAACACTATTTATTATAGCATTTCAACTTTTGTACTGAATTATAATCTTTGCTGATCATCGCATCATTAAAATATTTGTCAACAAATACCACTGCGATTAATTATTAACATTTGATCGCACAATGATAGTTTATCATTATATTCCATCAGTATTTAACAAGAAATTTCTAGCATTTTACATTCAAGATTCATTCTAGAAAAAATATGCTATTCTAATTTACATATATAATATTAATATTGATTTGTTTGCTTTTTATTTTATTTTTACAAATTTAAAACTCACACGTATACATATATAAAAAATTCAAGTGCCAGTATTTGTCAAACAAATCTTAAAATTAAAAAGCCGAGGTAGAATGAAAAATAGAAAAATTGAAATGTTTTTAAATATTCGCAGGTGCTCAAAGGCTACAAATAATCAAAATTTGACTAAAAATTTGATGGAAGCACGCAAATTAAAAAGTAGGAAATTTTTTCATTTCAGAGTTTATGTAATAAGGTGTCATATAGTTTAATTAAACCAAACTTCAATCTTATTTTTAGCATGCAATATGACAAAATTTTATCTTTTATTCCGACATCTTAATGCGTTTGTTTCTATGGTTACTTACATTTTCATCCATAAAGCCCTATCACTCATTCTGAAAATAATTAGACCAGGTGTAATAAGAGACTGAGGGACAAAATACTGATAATTTTTACTGCAATCGGCTCGCTCTGCTTTTTGCGTGCAAACTCAAAATATTACCAAACTTTTTGTAAAAGAAGAAAACCACCTGATATATTTTAGATTTTATAATATTTTAACCATCATACTAATTTATAAAGTCTGGTAGATTTATACAAGTATAATGGGTTATATATCAAAATAAAATAGAAAGTCAATCTTAGATTTCCTTTAATAACATGTTTGCAAAGAAAAAGTTATCGTTACAAATTAAATAATCAACAATTTACGAGTCATATTTTAGTTTTAAATTAACTTTATTGATTTTACTATATACATTGGAGATTATTTACAAGTCTTATTTAAACAAAAGAGGTTTCAATCAGAAAAGCAATAATCAATATATATATATCTAATACATATTTATTAGTATATTCAATAGCCAAGTTGTTAATAAGATCAGATTCCATGCCATCTGCAAAAATATCAGCTGGTGCATGGGTTTGATCTCTGGTCTTAATGTTATTTGATTTTTTTAGAGAGTGATTTACTATTGTGAGATATGGGATTAAAGCTTAGATAGCATCTTAGGAACCAGAGTGTGAAAAGAATAAATGTAGTAATTCTTATATTGGAAGAAAGACCACTTTGTATATTTTTATTAGTGAGTTTAAATGAGTCATGTTAGTGATAAGAGTATAACAAGGAAGAAATGAGGAACAATTCATAAGAAAGTGTTCCAATGTGTCTTCATTTCTATGACAGAGGGCACATAATGGATCTATGTTTGTCAAGTGCCACCTATATTTGTCAAGTGTCGCTTGTAGAAGAGAAAAAAATTAGTAGGAAGGGCTTTGACATTTATTTTAATTAAGAAATCCAGGTATTTGAATTCCAGGTGGCAATATCTGAACTTTTTTTATAATGTATTTGTTACTACATAACAAGAAAGATTGACTATTATTTAATATATTGTTATTATTTACAATTTCATAAGTTTGCCAATAGTTAATTTTATTTAGAAATAGATTATGTGAAAGAGTTGTGTGTTTTCTTATAAGAATTATTAAGGTTTTGATAAAATTATTGTTAATGGGTGGTGGAGTGTCAGTAGGGTTAATAGGCATTACACTTTTACCATTTGGGGGAAAACTAATTAGCTTAGTCATTTCATTAATGGTTCTCTGAAGATAAAATATAGAAATGACATGTGCTGAGTGACCAGATTTAATACATTTTTTGCATATTTCTTATGACAAATAGTAAAATTGTCCAGCATGCTGTTTAAATGCAGTTAATGGCATGGTCATTCAAATATATCATCATCATCACAATTTTCAATCATCATCGATCCACTGCAGAATGAAAATTTTTTCTAATTTAATCCAGTTTCTCCATTCAATAGGCTCTCCTCTCCACATACAACCAGCAAGTGTCCTTATTTAAACCATTCATTTCACATGTGGTCTTTTTCTAGATTAAAAAAAAAATGGATTCGATTTAACACTGTATCTATCAATATGTTATCGTTTTTACAGTAATATGTCTAATCCATCAGCATTTCAGTCTCGCTATGTCAGTAATACATGTTTGTTTTCTCATCCATATATATATGTATTATATATTTAATGGTTTTTCTACGTCATTACCAAAGCATTTTTTTTAATTTTCTTTTTCATCGTTATTTCTCTTTCTCTGTTATTTAATTTTTTGATCCATTTCACACATAGTTTTTTTCCTATGTCTCTTATAATTTTTTAAGATCAAAATTAAGATTTTAGCTGTCCATCTATTTCTTAATATACATTATTTAATATATTTTTGCTGTATTTTTATTAAAATAGAGATGACTAATGTTAATGAGTGCTCTATGGACCCCCCCTCCCCAACAACAACTACTTAATATAAAAGAACAGTCAATAAATGTACAATGTTAAATAATAAGACCTAAAAAAGCTAAATATAGTATTACAAGTGAAAACAGAATCACCCTGATAATTAATATTTAGATATATGAATAATTAAAATAGCTATAAATGAATTGCCTAAAAAACAATTAAAGTAAGAATGGCTATTGTCAAAGAAAACTTGGGCAAATAATAAATTTTAATATATAAAAGAAATTATTAATTTATATCTAATAAAAAAAACTTTAAAAAAAGATGAGATTGTTTAGTCCAATATTGACTCTTATTAGAAATCTTACCCCCCCTCCCCCAATAAAAATAAAGATCTTGTTTCACACTGTGTTATATATTAGCTGTTCTAATGGTTTGAGTCCAAGTTAAAAACTTGGAAATTTTTAAAAATCACAAACAGGTGTGGCATTTTATTTCATATTGATAGCATATAGTCAAACAAGATAACTATCCAATTATTGGTCAAAAAATATCATTAGTTCAAAGTTCACATTAAACTAGTTTCATCGATGAATATCATTGCAATGGCTATCCAATTGTAATATGTTATTGTCTTTACTATAAGTGCTAGATAGGATATTGTTTACCTTACCTTTAAAAATCAAAACATTTGGTTTCCTTCATATACTATAAAAATAACAAACTTGTTAATTAATTTCTGCATATAGATAATTATAAATTATTTTTGATCCTAAACTTGTACTGAATTATTGTCATTGAAAATAGAACATTGATTTTATTTGCATTGTATCACTTATATGCTTGACTTGATTGATAAATCTATTTTCAAAATATGACATGCATAATACATACATTTGGATAAATAAACATTTTAAATTTTATTTTTTTTCATATGTCATAGCATCGGTCAGGACGCGAACCCACAGCCGTCTGCAACCAACTACTTGCTTGAAAGGCGGCTGCGATGACCTCTCAGCTAACAACGCTTGACATTTTAAAATTTAATGTGCTTACACACACATATATATATATAATATAAAGAGCGTGCTAATAGCTCTAAACAAGCTTATACATATATTTTTTTTATTTTCCGATAAATAAAAATAATATATATATATATATATAAGCTTGTTTAGAGCTATTAGCACCCTCTTTATATTACATTTATAAATACAAGCTAAATAATTCACATGATGTATGACTTGATTTCATTAATATATACATCACTGAGACATATAGATCATTAGATATTTTAGGCAATAAACACACATATATAATTAGTCTTCTACTGAAGGTAACCTCCATACACTAATCCAGAACAGTTTTGAAGAGTGTTTCTTATAACTAGGTTTATTTTCTCAAAAGCTCATAAGTATAAACCTTTCTGAAAATTATATTGGTTTATCTCTTTTATGTATCTCTTCTATTCTTAATTATTTCATTTGTTTTTTAAATATGTACAAATTTTTATTCAATAATTTTCAATTTTTTTCCCCATGTTTTCACAAATCCATATTTCTAAAGTTTCCTATTTCCCCTTTCCTAACTGCCAAATCTCTATATTGAATAAAAGAACATTCTAAACCAAAAACTTGACAAGTTTTATAATTTATTTACAAAATTGCAAATCCTTCTAGAAAGCCCTAATATTTATTTTATTATCCTATTTTTCTATTTTGATTATATGTTTTTGATTTTGATCATATTAATAAAATTTATTTATAAAATTCAAATTCTGAATAATCATCTTTTATGGATTTTAAACAATTTAAATGAATGTTGCATATACAATATAACATTAATTTATGAACTTGGGATGTGTTCATAATTTAAGTGAGAAATTTTCTTTATACTTTTTTTCATTCCTCTCTCTATTGTTGTTACAATATACAGATAGTTCATCAGTAATAATGTGCATTAAGGAATGTAGGTGTTTATTATTTTAGCCTTTTAATAAAGTCCATTACACATCTGGGATGATACACTAAAATAATGACTTTTATTTATGTACTGTCGTAAGAACTAAAAATTATGACTTTGGTAACTGTAATAAATGTTATATATATATATAAGATCGGAAGAGCACACGTATACAGTGATATCACATATATATATATATATATATATATATATATATATATATATATATATATATATATATGATATATCACTCCAAAAATGTATTCAACACAATAGGACTAGAATAATAAAGATCTATAATACAGATTTATGATATTCTTTATAATGCACATTATTATCAGTGCATTATTTATTACATATAAAAATAACACCCAGAAAGAGACCACATGTGAGATGGATAGATGAAATAAGAAAATGTGCAGGGGTGTTGTGGAGAAGAGAAGCTAAAGATTGGAGAAGATGGTAAACTTGGAGAGACCTTCATCCTGCAGTGGATTGATAATGGTTGATGATGACGATGATAAAAATAACAACATATATATAATTTTTATTTTCCATATATATATATTACTTTGTTGTTTATAATATAAAATAAGATGCAGTTTAATGAAACAAGACTACACTTCTTTCAAATTATTTTTTTAAAACTTTTTTTAAATAAAATTTTAAAATAATATTTCTATAAAAGTAATAATATATTTATATAAAAAAAAATTTATGATAATTAATGAATGAAAAAAATCATTGAAAATGCTTATAAAATAAAAAGCCTTCTTAAATAACAGAATATTAAAGTTTGGAACATTGAGATATAAGACCAAGATATAATCAAATTCTGGATAATATTTATCAAAAATGATGATTATACTAAATAGTTAATTGGATGGACAGTTGAAGAGTTGGAGTGTGGAGTGGATTGAAGCCTGTCCATTAAAACATGAAAATTGGCTAATATATATCTGAGCAATTATTGCATATATGTGTAGAGATGATAATCTGGTCCAACTGATGATTTCTGGTTTAGCATGAAATACATATATTGATGATTATTTATCTTTTCAACATATATGTGTTCAAATGTATCAGTGTTATGAAAAAGAGTGGAGAGTTGTGGGTTGTGTGAAAGTCTGTGCTTATATAACCTATATATTACATATATTGATACTGGTATATAATAAACCTGTATTTCAGTTATTTAAAACATTAATATTTATAATGGTATATTAGAGGTTGATTTCATCTTTCCAAAACATTTTATAATAGTTTAACTAAACGTATTCTGTTAATTAAATGGGAGAAAGAAAGACATATAAAACAATATTACATAAGCCATCTATATTTGCAGACAAAATGATAGTTTCTATGTTTCAATTCTTCAGAAAATGTTACAAAAGTTCAGATAAAATTAAGAATGTATGACCCTGGATAAATTCTAAAAGAATTAAAGTAATGTAATAATACTAGACAAAATAAAGATTGTTAAAAATGAAATGGAAGAAGTTAATAACTATTATTGTCATAGACTGATTCTTGATGCATAAAAAAGCAAAAGGGATTAAATTGAACATAGATTTAAACTTAGATGAAATGCACTTGATAAAAATAACTTAATTTCAAAAGAAAATATGCTTAAGTGTTTCAAAATGAAGGTATTTAATAAATGAATGCCTACTTATGAGACTAAAATTTGAACAATTAACATAAAAACAATACAAAGATTGTAGTGAAATATTAAAAAGTACATGTTGGGATTAACAAGAAGAGATTTAATGCAAAATGCATGGGTAAAAAATAGCTACCCATGACATCTTTAAAAACTTAAGAGATTGAAATAGAATTAAATTGCTTGTATCAATAGAAGAATTGGCAGCAGATAGCTAATTAAAGTTTTAAACTGGATTTCACATGATTACAAGATATTTAGAAAAATATTATTTGTAAGTTAAACAAGTTAATGAAATGAATGAAAATTATTATAATAATGTTATAAAAAAAAGCTATGGATGGGTCAATTAAATTTAGAAAAACCTCCATCTTTCCAGTAAAATTATAATGTTTGAACATGATGTATATGTATAAAACGTCATACATTATAATTTTAAAAAATATCAAAGAATGAAAACTGATGAGAAACTACTAATAAACAATAATAAAAACTAACTTAAATTACTATTATACAAAAAAGAAACAACTGGTGGGAATTATTTTTATCTTTTATAGAATTCAGCAATTTATAAAACTGGTCAGGGATATAAATTCTCAATAACAACAATACACAAAGTTTTATTTTTTGATAAAATAGGTACTATTAGTCTGTTTTTGTAATATATACTAAAATTCTATTTTTAATATTATTAATAGTAGTTTTGCTTTTTGCATAACTATTTTGACATGTATAGTAACTATGAATAGTGCATTTTGGTAAAAATATTTAAGATTTTTTATAAAAACTCATTGTTTATTCTCGTCTAAAGGGTTGAGATCAGAAAAACAGACTTTCTCTTAACAAATCCATGAATTCAATATATACATAATAATAATGCAAAATGTACCAATTTTTTGAATGTGTTTGGCATACTGGATAATTTGCATTTTTTATATCATTTACTATTGATAAAGTTATTCATTCACAGACTCAGTCTCTGAATTAATATTGTAATAACCTTGGTTATTGTAAATGTTTCTTTTTTTTAAGATACAACTTATGTATTTGAGATTTGTTAAATATAAATAAGCTCATGACAGCAATTTTATATAATATGTCTAGAATAAGATTATTGTCAACTTTTTTTAAAAAAGAAAAAAGAAATGACAAAAAAAAAATGACAACCAAAGTAAACAAAATAAAAAACATTAACTGGTGACTATACCAGTCCCATTCAGTCTTATAGCTTAAAACTTTTTTTTTCAATATATATATGATGCAGTACCTTTATCTGTGTTTTTCTGCATATTGATAAAACACTATACATATAAATTGATAAAATCTCTAGGTAAGCTGATCCCTCCTAAAGCAGTAGACTGAATTATTGTCATCTTTGGAAAAGGTGTACTCCAGTAATTGTTGACTTGCAGTGAATTCCCTTCAGTCCCTATGCCATCTAATATATATATATATATATATATATATATATATATTTATTTTTATATATATATATATATATATATATATATATATATATAATTCAAAAATATCAATTCTTTATTCAAAGTGATAATATTTTAGTAAGTCACCATTCTAGTTTCTATTAGGTAAAAAAGCTCCTGATTACTGATATCTGTTTATTATACTTTTTGAACCATATCTGGATGACAAAGCATATATACTTGAAGATGCCCATAAAAAAGCATTAAAGTTTAGGCATAACCAACTGAAAAATTCTCAAAGCATAAGAGTAAAAAAGAAAAAATTTAGTGCTATTATGTACCAAACCTCTATTTTGAAACCATATTCAGGAAACAGAAGTTAAAAGAACTTGGATTCCTTTACTAATTACACTTAGCAATATGTTTTTGCAAAATCTGATAAAAGTAAGATTTTTAAATACTGTAAGATAAAAAAGGAGTGCTAAACATTAAAACTTTTATTTTATGGTTCAGTGTGGTAAACATTTTACAATATTATAACAGCTAGTGCTTCATCTGTATATAAAACCCTGTAGTTTTATAGTGCAATATTAATTATGTTTACAAAAGATAAATAATATCATTTAAGTTAAAAACATAATTAGCAGTAATACTTTCTAAGCCTTAATTTGAGGTGGCAACATCTATCTTTCCAACAATGTCTTCATGATTTGGATTATATTTATTATGCTGTTAAATAGTTAAATGTTTTTAGAAAAATTCAAACCTTATTTATATTTTTCTATATACATTAAACTGATAATAGTAACAAACAGGTTACTGTATAATGTAAGGTTTTGAGTGATATTATTTTCCCCTCTTCTTTGGATAATTGCCGCCCTGACCAATTACATTTGACAACATATGAAGGAAAGAGAAAAAAATACCACATGAAATATCATGTTTCATTTTAATTTGTTTATTGTTAATAAACAGATGAAATAATTACATTATTAGTAACAGTTAAATGAATTTAAAATGATAAGCATAAAGTTTGAATTTTTCTAAAACATTTACTAATTTAAATAAATGAGTGATATATTTCAACATATAACTACAAATAAAATTCCATCATGATAAACCTTCAGTCAAGAATAAAGTAGGCACATTGTATATTCTATAATAATAAACCAATTTATGGAATAATTTGAAAAAACTTATGTATATCTATAATTATTAGCTAAGTTTTCTTATTTGGCTTTAAAAAATATAATTATTTAAATTATGAGAAAAAATGTTTTAAATTTAATTCAAAATTAGAAAAATTTAATAATGTACAAATGATGAAAAATTTGAATTAATAAAAATAATGTTGATAAATAATATTATCAACAAACCATATTATTGTTTACTAGAAGCCCCTGTGCAGTATTTTTAAGTATTGTAAGCTTGTAAATCCATAAGTTTCTTTTATCTCAGATTTAAAAGTTTAATTATTTAATATCTAATTTAATTTTAAATGATAATAACTCATTTTATGATTTTAAAGAGAGTACTCATCTGACATGCTTTATAAGTAAATAACATATGATACAATTCAATTCAAATTGTTTTCATGGCCATATCTTGCACAATCCACTTCAATAACTTACAAATTAGGAAGCAGCAACAATTCATAAAAATTAAAGTATATTACTTATCAAATTTCTTTGGTTTTAAATAACTTCATATTTATTTTGGAGCACTTGCCTATATTTGATAGTCCAGAGCATATATTTGGAGGTTGAAGTTGATGAAACCTTTTTATAATAGAAAATATATGATTTTATATTGCAATGTTAGAGCAGGTGTTTAACATTTATCACTAATAAAATAAATAACCATATGTATAAGTATGAATATTTCACTTTATATTTTTAGGAAATAAATATTTAAAAATAAAATTAACATTTTAAAATTTAAATATATCAGTATTCATGCATTATAGAGGTTTATATACATTAGTCATTATCATCATTATCAACCATTATCAATACACTGCAAGATGAAGGTATCTCCATGTTCAATCCATCTTCTTCAATCTTTAGCTTCTCTTCTCCACATTACCTCTGTGCACTTTCTTACATTACATACATTACATGAGTATATGTATGTAATTCTATATTATATTATTAAACAATGTTTACTGTTTTAAATGTTCATATGCATAATTAAAATGACACTACTTTTTATCTTAAATGTATCAATAGGGTGTGTTATTTTTTTTATTTATGTCTGATAGTTTTGTGAAGGGCAGTGTATTTGTAAATATAAATATTTATTTTACAGTGATATTAGTCTTAATCTTAAATGTTATATAAAAAGTTACTGATAAGAAAAAAAGATAATTGAAGTAAATTGGATTTTTATTCACATTTTCCTTCTTTATACTAATTCGAATGTTGAAAATATATTGTTTACTATTAGAGAACTGTATTTAAAATTATTCAATTACATGATAAGCTTGATATTTCAGAGCCAGGGACTTGCTTGCAGGATTTTTTACTGCTATAGGCTTATTAAGTAATTAACTTACTTTTCTCAGCTTTAAAAAATTTAATTATTTAATATTTATAAAATATAAAAATATTTTAAATGTAATTTAAAATTCCAAAATTTAACAATAAAGAATTTATATAAAAAATATTAATAAATAATATTAACATCAAACTGACAAAAAAAAGTTTATTTTTGTTCCCTCAGATCACAATGTAGCATTTTTAATTGTCACAATGTTTTACTCAATTTTAAAATAATTAGAGAGAGAAAAAATATCTATATAAAAGCATTTTTGCAAATTTAAATTAAGTACTGGTCTGGAAATAGCATTAAGTGAATGATAATAATATCTATTTCCAACCCTATAAATATTCCAGTTTTTTTAATTAATTAAATAATATTTTGAACTAATGGATGATTTTAACATGTTTTTTCCACTTCAAATTATCTTCATAATTTATATCTAGTAAATTAGGAGGCAGTAACAACTACTAAAAGTCAGTGAATGCTACTATCTCTTGAACTTCTTCCATTTTAAGCATCTTTATATATATTTCAGAATGCATATCCAAATGTTGAAGTTGATGGATTTACAAAAATATAATATATATCACATTTTATGTATCAGTTCTCCCATGTAATTTTTAATTATGCTTTAATAAATAAATTAAATTCAACATCTATAAAAAAAAAAAAAAAATTCTCTTGCACTGTTTGCATTTAAAGTAGAGAGCAATCACATGATCCAGGAGATACAATTTTGCATCATATCATCACATTACATCATTAAATCATTTCTATGATAAAATTTACATCATTAAATCATTTCTACGATAAAATTTACATCATTAAATCATATTAGCTTATGGTATATTTTATGATTTTGGATTTCAGTACTTTTGAAAAAATTGACACCAGGATATAATTTAGTCGAGAAACACCAAGTTATATTTTTTTCTTATTAATATTTGCATTTGGAGTTATTCTAAAAGAAAATGTAAGTGACTTGGATGAGCCAATACTGTGCCAAATTAAGTGGGTGGTCAAAAAAGTGGCCACAATTTTGAAAATATAACTTTTCAATTATCTGGAGGTAATGATTAGATGGTATATCATTATGCAATAATGACAATCCTAGAAATTCTTTAATCAAATTTTAAAGACGAATAGAATAGCCATATTGTGCATAATCTCAAACATTATTATTATGTTATAAAATCATTCACGGAGTGAAGAGATCATTATGTGAACTCAATAGTAGAACGCAAGTAGGGACAAAATATCAATATAATATAGTAGTTGGAAATAAAATTTGTTGTATTTTTCCCATCCCTTTTTTTTATTATCTTAAAGGCACATTTATATATATAATTACAATATTATTTATCCGAAATAAATTAATTTTTCATTAAAATGCAGGTAAAGATGTAAAAATTTAAAAAATAATTAAAAAAGGAGAAAGAAAAAAGAGTTGACATTTTTAACCTATATAAAAATTCTTAATAGTCTAACGAGTACAAAAAAATTTTTTAATAAAATTTCAAGAATTTCATTATGAAGTAAATGAGTTAGTTCAAATTAATTATATTTCAAATGTGCCAGGCTAAAGTGAATCATAGTTGATAAAATGATTACTTCCTGTTTGATTAATGTTATTAGACTGAAATCAAAAGATGTGAGATTCAAATAAAAAGCTCTTTTTTTTTCTTTTAATCATTAATAGATCCCCCCCTCTTCTCCCTCTCTAGTTTAATATTTAAAATTCAGTTTAAATCGACCTATTAAAAATACCCAATATTAATTACATATTATATTTTAAGAATTTTAAAACCATTACGAACTTTGGTATAAATCAAATAGTCATATGCAATATTATTAAGTCAAATCCTTCGCTTTTCAAAAAAATAGAATCGTTTAAGCTAAAAATTCTAGGACTTTTCAAATATTTTAAAAGATTTATTGAAGTATTTTAATGTCAATTTAATGTATCACCTGATTTCAGTCAAATAATTAATAATTCTAAAGATTATAATAGCAAACTATCATCCAGTGCAAACCTTTGTAATGAATGGATGCAAGAGGATTTATGCATAAAATTCCTATCTAGTGCCTACTTATCCAATATTTCCAGACTAGTTTCTAGTTTATGGTTTTCAACAGTGAGGAGTCTTAGAACTAGTTTGGGGATATTGGATGCGTAGGCAGTAGATAGGGTCTTTATACACAATACTTCTTGCATCAATTGATTACAAAGGCTTGCACTACGTATGGAAAATTTTCTATTGTATTAATAACTTGTGTAAGCATAGGAAATATTAATCAGATTAGTAAGTTGCACATTGATTATTATTATTTGGTGAATAGGTCAGTGTGTATTACTTCTTCTAGGTAATGTCTTTTTTAAAATCTAGAAAAATATTAAACTAATATAACTTGTATAAAGTTACATTTAGATAACTTAAGATGGTTAAACATATATCTTTGTACTGCTTGTTTTTATATCTATCGCATCAATCATTCAAATCAAAGTCCCAAAAAGATTGCACAACATATAGTTATAGATTTATATAATCAGTTTTCATATTTCAACACAATATGTGGATAAATGTTTTCCATAGATAAATTATTTTTCATAGGTCAACTCAACTTTATGTGATTTGGAATTTGAAGAGCAATGTTCACTTGGATCTTCTTATAATCGATTTAAGGAAGTCAATTTTCTTTGATTGTCTGAGAAAAAAGATTCTTTATAAATACATATATGAGTTGGAGTGTGTAGTGGATTGGAGCCTGTCCATTAAAGTATGAAGATTGTCTATCTTAATATATACCTGAGCACTTATAGTATATATGTGTGGAAGATGATAATCTGGACCAACTGATGATTGCTGGTTTAGCATGAAATACATATATTGGTGATTATTTGTCTTTTCAGCATGTATGTGCTTCAGTGTATTAGTGTTATTAGATAGAATGAAGAATGGTGGGTCATGTGAAAGTCTGTGCTCATATACCCTATATATTAAATACATATATGTTAAAATGAAGATTTTAATCAACAAAAGATATAAATAACCCCATCCAGATTCACATCTGTATGATTAATGATATTATCATGTTAACATTTTTTTGTTAAATCTTGACATCAATGGGTAACAAGTGTTATTAAAAAAACTATTGCACAGACACACCATACAATAGCACATATAACAAGATCAAAAGCTCAACCACTTAAAAACAAGATCACAATATTTTAAAATATAAAAGTATATTGGAGTGATAGTAATAGAGAAACTCAATATAAAGCTTGTTAATTGATTTACCAGAAGAAATGTTATATGTAGACAAAAGAATTTCTAAATAAGATTCTAAAATATTTTAAAAGAATTCATATGAGAAGAATAAGTGGGATATTAAAAATTCTGGAATGATATAGAAATTAGAAGCTATGAATTTATAATAAAGAAATAAACTTGGTCTGATTTTTATTCTATAATGGAATAATAACTGTTGAAGGCCATTGTGATTATACATAAAGTAGAACTTTTTAAAATTTGATATTGCTTCTAGTTATACAATATGACAGATAATCTTAGCTTTTATATATAATTTAATTTATGCGACTCATTATCTGAGCAAATTGAGAATAGGTAAATAATATATAGCTAGTACACTAATCACTGAATGAAACTTACCAAGGCACTCCTTTTGCCTTCGGTCATTGAATACACCTGTAAAAATAATTTATTACAGACACTTAGTATTTAGAATCTAAGTGAGACATTTACATCAATATTATTGTCAAAATATCTATTCTCTATTTATTATATAAATACACAATATATTATAGAGACCGAGAAAGATTTCGTATAGCTTTTGAAAAAGAGGCTTGACTATTCTCAACTACTCATTTCAATGTTTATGACTTTGCGTTTGGATAATTACGTATAACGTTGCAGGATTTGAGTTATAAATTAATTCATTTTGAAAATGTAATAATCTAAAATATTTCCTACAAACCAACAGTTTTATGATGTAAAAATAGTGACTTTAATGAAGTATTAAAACAGAGCAATCATAATAACAGACTAGCTTCGTCTCTGGGAGTAATCAGCTGGTGTTTGGAGTGTCGTTTTATTATAATTGCAGCAAATCATAAAACGTAATCATAGACCAGATGTAATTTATTATTTGAAACATCCAACAACTATTGTTTCACAGTTTCTCATTATAAAGTTGATTGTTAAATAATTTTTTTAATCTTTCAATTTTATAATCTTTCAATTTACTTATAATATAATTTTTAAACTTATTTAAAAGTTAATCTCCAAGCCATTATAAATATATAACTCATTAGAATAACCTATATATATATATATGATATACCTTGGGGAAAAAAGCAAGAACGAAAAATCATTCGCTAACTCAAAGACATATGTTTACGATTAACTAATATTCTATGGATCTTTTAATGTCAGACAATTCAGCCTCATATATATATAATAGCAGGTTACAATATGTTTGTGGAGTGGGGAGAGTGACTTAGATTAGAATATTGACTTGCCGATTCTCATTAAATAAGTTTTATAATTTAAAATCTTTGTCATACAAACAGTGTTGGTTTTAGAGTTAAATAAGTTTTTCAATTTAAAGCTTTTATCATACAATGTAAAGCTTACTTTTTTTTTTTTTTTGAAAAATATGAAATTCTAGATAGATCAGCTTTTCAATTCTTGCAGCGAATTTTATAATGTAAAAATCTTGACATATAGTATTGTAGCGGTTTAGCATCTCTGGAGCATAGATAAGTATTTTTCAGAACTTATTAAAGATACAAATCTATAAAGATAATATTTTTATCATATCTCACCTTGCCTTCAGAAGTGAACTAGTCCAGACTCCTTCCTTATTTGATCAGATTGAGCATTCATTGCCGCTAAACAATGGGTAGACATATAGATAAAATTCAGCCAATGGTTAGTATGGGCCAATAGGCCATGATGCTCATAGAATCTGATTTGCTTCCAGTAAGGTTGGGGATCTGGCAACAAATAGTCAGCTTTTAAGAGGTAAGGAGAGAACATCTGTCTAACCTAAGTGATGGTACGCATTCTCCATTGAAACTACTGCTAACAATGAGCATTTCCATTATAGCCATTATGCTATAGGTCTACATAGTGAGGCAAGTCCACGATAGGAGTGAAATCTGCTAAGACTGAAGCCAAGATGAGGCAAGCTGTCTGGTAGAGTCAGAAACATCATTGGACAAACTCATGCTGGCTGTTACATTCAGCTGGAAATGAGTTAAGAGCCTTTTGGGTACCACTGCCCTGCATTAATTGAGATTATATAGGTGGCAGTATATTCATTAATATTATATGTTATAATGATTGATTGAAGAATAACCCCCAGAAAAGTAAACTTTAATAAAAATATCTAAAATAGTTTGCTAGGAGATAATACAGATTGAATTCATTGATAATATTATCAATAAAACTGAAATTCAAGTAAAGTAATTGATTTTGAAGATAGGTTTGAAAAAATAATTCAGTTACAAAAATGTAACATATACTACATTTAGTGTTTACTGCATCAGATTAGATCAAGTATCTTTTGCTCTTAATGTAGTAGACTTGATCTGAGAAAAAAGTAATACAGTTAGAGATAAGAAAAACATTGATATGTATTTTGATTGGGATTATAAGTCTGCATGGTGCAAAAAAATTATAGACTTATTAAATGAAAATAAATAATAGCAATGAAATCTGGAGGAAACTGAAAAAGATAAGCTGGATGAATAAAGGTAAGTATATGTAAAAAAACTGGAAAAATTATTTGAAAAAAAAAATAGATTGAAGAAAAGTAAACAGTTTGTAAGGATATTTAGAAGGATGTGTAAATCCAAAGTTGAGAACATTTTGAAGAAGTTATTTTAAATTGCTATGCATTAATAGATAACCACTGATGACATATATTTGTTTGGCTATTTTCTATAATAAATATTATTGGTATATTATTAGCTTATATTAAATCAATTAATAAAAAATGCAAATACATGATGGTCTTTTTTCATATTCCACTAATTTACAAAAGTGTTTCTCAAATCAATTTGATTAATTAGGTATAATTTTCCCTCTTATAATCTATGTGATAAATATAATATGTAAATAGATGTATATTGTCTATACTAAACTTAATGTAATTATTATAAGGAACTTGAACTCAGACTTTCAAACACCCCACAATTATCCAATCCTTCTTATACAACTGTTACACATGATCACACACATGTAAAAAAGATAATCTACAATATACATATTTCATACTAAATCAGAACTCATCAGTTGGTCTAGATCACTATCTCCAAAACATATATATAATCACTGCTCAGTTTATATTAAGATAGCAAATCTTCTAACTTTAATAGACAAGCTTCAATCTTCTCCACTCTCCAACTCTTGAGCCACATATTGGAGATCATTTATTTATCTTTTTCACATGTATGTGGTCATGTGTATTAATTGTATAAGATGAATTGGATAATTGTGAGATGTTTGAAAGTCTGAGTTCAAGTCCCTTATAATTGTATATATATAATGGGTAAATTAGACTATGAAGATGGAATGATTCTGCATTATAAATTGTTCTGCTTTTGGGAAAGATAAAAAACAACAAACAATATTTTGAAATGCAGATCCCAATACAAAAAGTAAACTAAGATTGCAATCTAAATATTTAATTATCTGTAAGGAAATGTATATGCAAGATTATAAATGATTCAATGTTTAGTTTAGAAGTAAATTGTTTATTAAACAATGAAATTTGGTCAGCATAATAATATTTTTTTACGTTCTTCCTGCCACAAGCAAAAGTTTGGCTTTTTTTAATAAGGAATCAGAATTATTTACATTACAAAGAATTTATTTGTATTTTGCTGTCCTTCATTGAAAAATTTTAGAAATTGAAAATGATAATACATAATAGTTGTAATTAATAGATTAAAATGTTTGCAAACATTTGTGTTGGAAAAGCAATTAATATGCATTCTAAATGTGAATGTTAATCTTTTAATCAAGATTTTAAGATAAGAAATGTTGTATTTGCATGCATGTATAATATATATACTTTAAGTTAGATGTAATTGAAGGGGGTTTGAATCCAGACTTTCAAGCTTCTTTTAGTCACCTACTCCTATGTTCTAAAATAAATATAAAAAAAACTTGTATTTTAACTAAAGAATTTATTTCTCATACATATAAATTAAAGACTAATAATCAATGTTAATCCTTAATTAAAAGGGGAAATGTTGTAATTAGAAGGGTGAATAAAGGCATACTTCATCATGTGGTGGGAGATTGTAAAAAGAGGCTATCCTAGAATAAAAAACAGTAATGTAACCAGAAGAATAGTTAACATTCAAACCATTGATTAAAGAGACTTATCTGTATATGATTGTAAAAGTAGTCAGTTACTATACTGTACTGCTAATCAGTATAAAATGTAAATTTAATAGTTTGTGGAGCTTAGAAAGTTGTTGCTAACTGATACTACTAGTTTTCTACATATCGTACTTTACTGAAAGTAAATATATGGTCTGCTATCTTGCTAAAATATATCCATTTTAACTTTGAACCATGTTGAGCCTTTCAAATAAAGAAATTGTTGCCTGAGAAGTACTATGCTTAAGAATTTGACCTAATAAGGCTAACTTTAGAGCCACTAAAAATCAACCCCTGTAACATATCTGCCCCAATAACCTACTGTAAGAGTATAAATCTGACAGAAATATATATTTTTTTAAAATCAAGACTAGTTGGTAAAACTCACACACTAAGAAAAAGAATCCTTTAGATTAAATTAAAGAACAATTATTTTAAAGAAATTTATTTTTTAAGGGAAAAAACATAAAGAAAAGAGGTGGTATGATTGTACTATAGTCTAAGATATAAAGAAATCCATGATAAGAGATTATATATATTATATATTTTGATGTTTAGTAACATAATGTTTAAATCGTGTTGAATACTAAATAACTATGAGTTGATTGATATACTTATTATAGAGCAATTATTTGATGCTATTAAAATATTCAGATCATTAAATTCACGTTGTATTAACTGTTAATATTTTGTTTATATGCATATTTGTTTTCAATTGATGTAATAACTATATTTAATATTTTTGTTTTATATTCATATAACATTTGTAAATAATCTGTTAAAGCTAGATGTATTTATTTGTTTGGGTATGTGATTTTTTATTAAATTATTGAAATTTATCTTTACAATCTCATTTAAGTATGTAATATTTTATTTTATTTTCAGAGAAGCAAGCCTACAAGCTGAGTGTTGAGAGAAAATTGAGTTTTAATTTTGAAAGTAGAATATTCTTTTCAAGAAAAAATTTGATGTTCCTATATATATTAACCTAGATATTCGTGACGTATTGTTAATTGAATATCAGTGAAAATAGATAGAAATAAAACATTTTGGGATGAGAAAGCTGTAAATAATTACTGGAAATAATTGCTGGAGCACCACCCCAAGTTATGGGCTCAAATTTGTTTTAAATCCCATTCATGCACATGTATTGTTGAAGTAGCTTCTCTCTTTCTCTCTCTCTATATATATTAAATTAGAATACAGACTGAATCTGTGATATTTTTAAAATGCAAGCATAATTTATATATATATATATATATTGGGTGTGTGATGTAGAAAGGAATTTGCTGTTAACTGGAAAGACACCTTTGATTCCTCTTTGATGCCTTAAAGGAACAAAACAGGGTAAATTCCTAATGTTCACTCCATTCATTCTTGTCACTGCAGCTGTTATTACTACATGTTTATTCATATAATAAATAAAAATAGATTATGTGCTCACCAACATGCATTATCCAAGTCATGAGTTTATTGACTTTTACCTCTAAGTTTAAGAACAATAAATACCATGGACCTTTTTCTCAATTGCCTGAAAGGTCAGTTGAGTTTCATTGAAGACAAGAATAAATGTGTGTGTGTAAATAATTTTTTTTAGTTACTTACAATCATGCCAGACAAAAATAAATTATGGCTCTATTCTTAAGAAACAGTAAAGAGCCGAGGCAAAAGTTGGTAATTGAAAGTGAAGGGTTCTAAGAAACTCTTGCTTTTTGACTCAGACTGACATTTGATTATTACTTTTCAGCAAGAATTAGAAAAAGAATAGTTCAATATCAAATGGGACATTGTTGGACTTTATAAAGTTAAAAAGAAATGGTGGGAGAGAATTTAAACAGTAGTCATGTATTATATCACAATAGCAAATGAATTTATTATAAATAAAAAGTGGAATAACAACATTATGAGATTGATGATGTAACAGAGAGAGGGACAAGATTAGTTGTTATTCAATTTAATGAAAAATACTAAATCCAAATAATTCAGGTTTATATCCCCAACACGTTTTCAATGTGATGAAAAAGTAAAGAAATTTTATATGGATGTTTTTAAAAAGTGTTTTATTAGACCAAACAACATTTTAAAATTGTTATAGGAAACTTTAATGCATGAATTGGTAAATGATTAAAAGATAAAAGTCATGTGGAATAAGTTTGGTTATGGTGATAGAAATGTGAGAATACACAGAGTTATTGAGTTTTTAGAAAAATAAAAATATATTATGAATTCTTTCTTTGAGAAAAATGCTAAATAGAAATAGACATCAAGTACAAAGAATTCATTCAAATGAAAGTACAGCAAAATTAGATTTTATTTTAATTAACAAAAATATGTATTTCAAGATTGTATTATTCTTAATAAATTCAACACAGAAAATGACTATCAATTAGTGAGATTTAAGATATGTGTTAATCCAAAACTATGTAGACAAAAATTATTAAGAAAAACATTATTCACAATACATATTTCTAATTCTCTGAAACATTCTAATGAATTTAAATTAGAACAGATATGATTTAGATTTGAATAAAATCAATAGAAATATAACTGATATACTAGTAAGAACTGCAACAAATATAGCTGGTACTGAAAAGCAGCAATTGATCAGAATTTTTTTTACTAAGATATTTTATTAAAAAAAAAAAGAATATAAAAATATATGTAAATGATCCATTAAGAATGATTGAATATCTAGAATTTTGGAAAATGGTGTGAAAAATAATTAATAATAATATAAAAAATATATAATTGTAAATTAGCAAGGAAAGCTGTAAAAGTCTCAAAAATGTAAAACAAAATCTTGGTATTAGTAGGAAATTTATTTCTGCAATAAGAACAAAGATGAAACTCTTTCTAAAAAGAGAAATGCCATTATGAAATATGTAAAAGGGTTTTGTAAAAAATTACATAGTAATAAACAACAACAAAAAGTATCTACTACAATTATTGTCCAAGATTTTAAATTAAAAAGTAATACATGTAATTAAATCTATGAAGAAAGGAAAAGCTTATGGAATTGTAATTGCTATCTTAAAAAAAGCAGGTGAAGAAATATAAATATTATTAGCAAAGTCATATATTAAATGTCCAAATGATAAAGATGTTCTTGCTGATTGGAAGAATGCAATACTAATATTAATATTTAAAAAGTGATAAAGAATATATTAAAAATTGCAGACCAATCAGTCTTTTATTAGTTTTATACAAAATTTTTATCATGATAATAACAACTCATCTTCAACAAACTTTAAATTTTAATCAATCTAAAGATCAAACTGGGTTTGAAAGTGATGTTAGCACAGTGGACTACATACATGTATTAAGAAAAATTATAGAAAGATGCAATGAATATGAATTGCCATTGTGCTTTGGATTTATGGAATATAAAAAATCTTTTGATTCTAGAAGCATTTCTTCAGTGATTAAAGCAATAGATAATAAAGATGTAGAGCCAGTAAATTGTCATATTCTGAAGATATTTATCAAAATGAAACAGCAGTGATTATATTATATAGAAATACTAGGAAGATTAACATTGAGATGGATATATGACAGGGTGATTTTATATTTCCTAACTTTTTATAACAATTGTGCAAGAAGTATTTTGTGGATTAAAATGAGAAGCCAACAGAGTAAAAGTGAATGGAGGTTATTTAAGTTCATCTAGATGTGGCAAATAATATAATTATTTTTGCAAATTGTGCTTCAGAACTCAGAAAATGTTGAAAGTAAGAAAGTGGAATAAAAGGAAGATACTAAAAAAGCTAAATTAATGCTCAATAGATTTACTAACAAAAAAAAAATAATAATAATAAAGTTTGATAATGTTGAATTAGAAGAAGTTAACAATTTGTCCAGATTATTAATTTAGATAAAAACATAACTGATCAAATTAATCATATAATTAAACTTGGATGAAGTGCTTTTGGTAGAAATAACTTAATATTAAAAGAAATATGCCTATATGCTTGAAAATAAAATATTTTTAATAAATGTGTCCTTACTTATAGATCAAAGACTTAGACACTTAACAGAAAGGCAATACAGATTTCAGATTATTCAACAAAGTATGAAGAGATGTATGTTAGGAGTAACAAGAAGGAAATGAAAATGAAATATTTGAGTGGGAGAACAAACATGTATTATTGACATTTATTGAAAAAAATTAAAAAACAAGGTAGCTAGAATAAATGGTAGTAGATGGAAAAATGAAATTTTAAATTGGATTCCAAGTGATTGTAAAAAATCTAGAAAAAGATCACATGCAAGATGGATGGATGAATTAAGATAAGTGATCTGGAGTGATGTGGAGAAGAAAAGCTAGAGATTGGAGAAACTGAATTAAACTTAGACAGACTCTCATCCTGCTCTGATTAATAGCTAAAAATGATGATAATGATTTGTGTAAATGATAGATAATTACAATACCATGTGATGTGACACACTTCAAGTAATGTTAACATTAGGCAATTGAACTGCTCTCTAATCATTGTAAGTCAATCAAATTTTTACAGTAAAAAAATGGCCATTTCCTACTTGGCATATATAACATTTGTTTCTTTAGTTCTATCTGTAAAAAAATCATAATACTCAAGAAGAAATGAGCATCCGGCTGTCTTCTTACTATAAAAAATTGATTGTTTTACTAGAACTAGAAAATTTTTTGTTTGTGTTAACAGTGCTTAAAGTGTGTTGTTTCTTCTATTATATATATATATATATATTGTAGCCAAATGTAAGAAGATCCTTGTTCACTATTCTATAGTTATTGTATGTTGTAATTTTTATATTTGATTAGGATTTATTTTTATTCGTTTTATATCTAGAAACACTATAATATGACAAATATTTAAATAATTTTACAATAAGTAATATAATTTATTTTCTAGAGCATGTGTAAACAATTTAGATCATGTATTTCATCCAGAAAAAAGTTAAAATTATGGAAACGAAATATACAAGTTATAATGAATAAACATCACGTGGCTTTTAAATTAATAGATAAATAATGTGATGAGCAAGATTAGGATTATTAAAACCCTGAATATGTTATTATGGAATATTGAAGGGGTATATAAGATTTTTATATTATTTAAGAACTTTCTTCTGTTTTAAAATTATTTACATTATATATATATATATAATATTATGAGCTAACTTTTGGCAAAAGCAATTCAGTCATTTTTAAATTGTATGTTCCTAGAAATAACTAAGAAGAGGAATATATATTTTAAGTCTATATGTCATCAGCCTATATATCGTTAAGCCCATTTTATTTTGTCTTGCAAATGGCATATATTAATAAAAACTAAATAATTTTTAAGGTGACATTTTGCTTTTAATCAGATACCAAACAAATATAAATCTCTATTTCTCATAAAATATGCACTTACTTGGAGTTTGGTGTTTTTCTTACGACCAACCATTATATGTGTTTCTGTATTTTTGTTTAATTTACTATCAAAACATAATCTTTTAATTGGTTAATATGACTCCTCATAAAATATTATTTTTTTATTTTATAATTATTCCATGTTTATTTTAATTTTACTACAATGTCCAATTTGGGGGGGGGGGGGTGAGAAAAAAGAGATTATTTAATGTAACCTATATATTGATTGGTTTCTATTCAATAAACATTATTTTGACTAAAACTACATCGAATTCATAACATTTTAAAATGTAGCTGATATAATAATAAAATAATTTATGTTAAAGATGGCAAGTAATGGCAAACTGTATTAATAAACTGTTGATTATAGAACTATTGACTAGTTAGCTTCATTTACCTTCAATCCGAGAGCAGATATTTATAATTTTGTTCTAGTTCTGCTAAGAAAAATTTACAATAGCTTAATTTATTATGTACTTATATCCACAAACTTGACACATTCTTATTTAATGTTTACACATTAAATTTTGATAGCTTAAATTTAAAATATTGAGTTCATTTTATCTTTAATAGCATTCGCAAATAAGGAACTGTATCACTTAGAATCAAAATCTTGCAAAATACATTTTAAAAAATAAAAAATAAAAGCGACACGTCAAACTGACTAACAAAAAAAAAAAAGAACTACCTATAAGTGTTGACAAGTGTGTGATTTTGGACAACGTGGGTGGTGCTGATGCGAATTTTTTTAAGAGAGGGGAGCCAACTTTCAGTAATTGATAAAAAGTACTTTTTGACAACTGAATGCTTTTACAAGAAATAAAAAATGAAGCACATTTTATTTTTATGGAAATCAATTGAACTACTTGGGGCTAAGTTAGGAGCACTGAGATGAGAAAGGTGAAAGGTGTTTTAAACATGTTCACCTTCATTTCACCAATGGTATAATCAAATTACACATTTGACTTAGATAATTAATATTAAAAATTATTATTGTCAACTCATATACATAGATTATTTACTCTTATAAAAAAAATTCCCTATCACATACTGTCTGTTTTCTATTAAGAAAAAAACTTTAAAAAGAACCTTTATTTTTTTTACTTAATTATGAACGTTAAGGGTTTTTTTTTTATGAAAAGGAGATTTAAGATCTAAACAGTAGGATACGATAACCATGCAATAATGCTCGATTGCCATTACTTATCACCCCCTTATTCAAATTCAGCACCCCCCCCCCCAAAAAAAAGTTATTTCTCAGCAATGTTGAACATTATACCACATTATAAGTGAATTTTTATTTTAAAATCAACACTTATTCAACCCAGTCAAATAATCTTGGAACTCTACATCCCGGCCAATATCGAATAGACAACTTTGTTGGCTATGGACCTGCTATCTAAAAAAATCTTAAGCGTACTATAAAAAATTTCAACTTCTTAAAATTTTGTTAAATACATCCGAATTTGAATCCAAAGTAACATCAAAAATTTAAATTGTCTTGATGTAGTTCTTTACATTATTAAAATTGTTTCATTAAAACACAATTTCTAAAAGTCTGACAGATTTATATATATTTTTTTAAAAAAAACCCAATTGCTGAAATAAAAAGTGTAAGCTAATTATATCATTTAAAACAGGAATTACAACATTATTAAAATTCGATTTTGAATAAATTACTATGAATAAGCCAACACAATTAGAAAGAAAACTGATGTTATTTATTGTTATATGGCTTATATATATATTACACTTTTTTGTTGTTCTTTAACCAAGATTAAATAAAATGCAATAATTTACAACTGATTAATATTGTTAATAATTATTTATGGATTACTGGAAAAAAAATTTCTGGAAATCAATTCTGTACCGATAATAACAAAAATATCACACATTCTTCTATGCCCATAACAAAGTGCATTATGGTGTTTTGTCATTCTAAAAAGATTCAACATTGATTGCCTTTTATTAGAAGGATATGTTCTAAAAATAAAATGCAATAAAAAGTTACAATTAGATAAGATATTAAAAAACTTTATTATAGAAGAAAATAAAAAACGGGATCAAAAGAAATGAAATAAACAAATCTTTAGAACCAGTACTTGAGCACATAAATTGTGACTCTGAAACGGAAAAAACTGAAATTATCTATATATATAAAGTAGTTTTTGGGTTAAACGGTGTGTTATTTTTGATTAGTTTTCAATATTTCGATAAAATAGCACTGCCATTGTCATGGTTAACTTTCCAAAAAAAAAAACTGAGATCTAAAAGTTTTTCTTTGAAAAGTTAATATTAACAATGGCAGTTGCTATTTCATCAAAACGTTGGCAAGTAATAAAAAATAATGATTTAACTCAAAAACTACTTTATTTATGTCATACAACCATGAAAACATTAAATATAATACTATTAACCTATATGTGTTGAAAATGTTTTATTGTTTAAAAGTTTTTCTCATTACTATCTGAGATCTATCTTTTTTTTTTTTTTTTAAAAGTTAGGCTTGACAATGGTGGGTACTATTTTGTTGAAACATTGGGAAATAATCAAAACTAACATATGGTTTAACCAAAAACTACTTTATTTAAATCATACAACCATGAAAACATTAAATATAATATTATATATATATATATATCTGTTTGTATTTAATATAATATAGAGGATTTAAAAGACTTTCAAGCTTGAAAGTCTGTATTCAAATCCCCTATATTACATTCAAACTCCAAATATATGAATTATGCTTGTATTTCAAAAATATTTCTGTGTATGTGGGTGGATGGCTGGGTTAGAAGTGTGCTGCGTATGTGTGAGATTATATGTATGTTTTACAAATTAGTTTCAATATTCATGCAAAAGTCACTTTCTTTTAATCTTTTTTTTATCTTTTCCAAAATTAGAATGATATATTTATTTACAGGAGTTATTAATGATGATTAAACTCAAAGAATTAGTATGCATCATTTAAGATTAAGTGAACTTGATCTAACAAAAAAGAGATCTTATTAGTAAAAATATGTCTTAGAATCGTTTGTTCAATCAACAACTGGTATTTTAATTATAATTTCTATATAAGTAAATATATATACATTTTAAGGAAATTTAAGAATGATCACATTCTACATAAAAGACTTCTAGAACAAAATCATCTACTATATCCCTGGTAATAAATAATGAATAACGACTTAAAGTGTAGCATTGTAATTGGAAAACTTGAATTATCTCTATTTTTTACACATATGGTGATTTTTATGGATAAAAAATAAAACATTTATTTTTGATTCATTCATGTATATTTTTCCTTTATATTAGTGTTATATCAACATTTTTATTGGATCACACTTTTGTCATCTAGTCAATGAGAGGTATAATTCATCACTTTAATGCTAATATTAATAAAAGGCATATTTATTAATAGATGAATCTAATATATATATATATCCCAGTGCTAGCTGAAAATTCAAATACACCTAGGTCTCTTTTTGTATGGATTTTTAAAATGTGATTTTGAAGTTATGCGATTTATGTTTCTTCTTAATATATTTTTATGTAGTTTTTGGTTTTCTTTTATGCGATAAAGAAGTTCATATTTCATTTAAAATTAGGATTTCCCTGTTTTATATACATGCAAAATTTTACATACTTTAAATGCCTGTTGGAAAAAGGTTTAGCAATAAATTTAGATACTGTAGAAGATTTAGAAAAAGATAATGAAACAGAAGTGAGATCTGTTCACTTCACAGCAAAAATGATTTGAGAAAGTCTTCAACTTTCTAATCAATTTGAAAATCATTTTTTGTTAATGACATGAATTATGAATGAGCCCTTAAATTCCAATGAGAGCTAAATAGTTGTATGTCTGTGTTATGTATATGTATGCTTATATTTTCTTTTATACACATATGTACATGGAGAAACTTTTAGACAGAAAAAAGTTACAAGTAAAAATATTTAAGAATTTTTAATTTCTACTTTAAAAGAATGTATCTTTAAAAGTTCTTAAATATTTTTACTTGTAACTTTTTTCTGTCTGAAAGTTACTCAATGCATATATATGTATAAAATAAAATTTAACCATTAGTCATTATTAACTCACTCATGGAAGTGTGTTATATATATATATATATAGTTGCACTCATGGAAGTGCATTTTTTAACAGCCAGATATAACAGTCTGGATACCTCGAGCTTCATAAACAATTAGTAAAATCATCCTCTCAAGGTTTAATTACCAATTACACTGTCGAAAGAAAACTATTAACACAGCATGAGACTGAAGTTGGCGTTTATTGTATTTCCTCTTGTGATGAATCTTATGTCTTACCAGTTCACAAACAAACCTACATATTGTCAAATAGTGATAATGATTAAAATATGTATGAAAAAATATAAAATAAATTACACATAAAAACATATTGTTTTGAATAAAATTAAATAGTTAATAAAAAAGGTAAAAAAAGTTTGTCTTGTATCATTTTTTTTCAAATATTTGAAATTTTTTATTAGTCATACTTTATTTCCTTATTTTTTTATGTTAATTTTAAAATAATTTTACCTTGTTGCTTTGGTTTTATGTGATTGAAAATTAAGGAACTTATCCCACATTTTTCAATGTAAGTTAAGTCTATTTTTGTGTGATTTTTTTAATGTGGGTTTTCTGTGAAACCTATCTACCACATAAGAAGAGACCCAGGTGTACAGAATGTTCAAATCACATTCCCAAATGTTGTTTTCAGTAATATTCTGTGTGAATAAGCATAAAATGCTGTTCAAAATTCAGACTTTATATTTCTTCCCAGAAGACATTGCTAAAAAAACAACATTTTGTAGGGTGATTTGAACATTATATATATATACACACACAGGGGTACCCAAAATAATAAATTTTATAATAAAAAATTGTTTATTTATTTTTAAGTGTTATAAATTTAATCACTTTCACATTGCTATTTATTTGATACAAGACACCAGTCTAAACCTATTTTTCATTTTTCAAAGCAGTCCAGAAATATTTGCAAAATGATGCCTTTTAACATCTCTGTTATTTTTTCCCATCTGCAAAAAAAAGTGACATTTTTTATTTGAGAGATTTAAAAAAATCTTACAAAGCAAGATTGAGTGAATACAGCTGATAGGTTCATGCTGAATTTAATTATAAAGTGTTTCACATACAAAACTTTCAGAGATGACACTTTGTGGGATGTAGATTGTACTCTTTTTCTTTGTCACAAAACAGGATGTTTACATTTTACTGCATCACATAAATGTTTCAGAACTTGTGAATAAAATGACTGATCATTACAAGATTAAATTTGAGAGAAAAATGTCATTTGCATAATAAAACTGCATTGTTTTGACATTGGACTTCATGACTCTTTTTAGGGACATGATAAATTTAACATTTTAATTAAACCATTCATAAACGTGTATCTTCATGAGATAGCTTTTTTACAATCTGTTTCAAACATTACAACTTTTTACCTTGTTGTTTTCTGCAGAAAAAAACAGAATTTCACATTGGCTATTATAAAAAAAATGACAAAAGTGTCAAATGCACTTTATTAAATAATGTGTTACATGGTCCCATGATTTCACAGAGAAATGTCATTTGGCAGATTGATAGAAGGATTCCTACAAAAACATTTACTACAATAGGTACACAAAATGACAACAATTATTTTTGGGTTCCTCTTCACACATGCATATGCACATTTATTGCATCTTAAGAGTACTTATATATATCCCTCTAAATTGACAATGTAAATTATCATTTAGTAGTAGAACTTTTTTACCACATTTTCTTTATCTGATTTTGGGCAAAGAAGTTAACACAAAAACAATGTTTTTGTATATTTTTAGATTGCTTCATACCAGGACTATTTAGTAAAAATTAATAATCTGAAGTTCTATTTGGTATTATTTTCTGGTATACTATTTAAATATGTCTTAATAAATGGTGCCAGAGTAAAGCAATGTACGATTACCATCACATAACCACCACTTCGTGTGCTTGTGTATAACTGTTTTAAAACAGGCAAAATTCACTATACGTATTGCCACACACAGCAAGCTAGAGTAATCAATGGATGCCAGAAGGCCTGTGCATAAAAACCCCATCTATATAAAATAGTAGAAACATTGGATGTATTTGTCAAGCGTTGGTGGCCTAGTGGTTAGCACAGCTGTCTTCGGCTTTCCGGTCAACGCATTTGACATATAAAATAAAATAAAAAAAAACGTTTAACGTGTTTTATTTTTTTATTATAGTCATATAAAAACAAGTTTTAAAAAGAAGTTTGATGTATTCATTGACATACGTGGAAAATTATGAACTATTTTAAAAAGAGAAAATGTGTTGATGATATTTTAAATTCATAATTAAAATTTAAAATGTCAGTGATATGAATGTATTTATGTGCACAATTAAATATATTTGTATAAAATCACAAATTAAATTACCTAAGATTTTATTTTTGAGTGCTTTTATGTAAAATATTATTGTTATTTTAGAACAATAATTTATGCTCATAGGAATAATGATTGTAGTAAGTTTACTAAGTCTTTAATATTTTTATATTTACAAATCTATTTGCTACTTAATTAGGATTATAAAAGCTGTAGTTTGGATCTAAGCACGCATAGCTCACAGAACTTTATTTAAGAGTTACCCTTTATTAGAGAACTCTAAGGCTTAATCTTTATTTTAGGTTATGAACCACATAATATCTGAACTTTGTAAAATTAATTTGTGGTATTATTTTTTATTATATAATTTTATTGTATATATTCAGTATTTAGATACATACACACACTAAATGCGGAAATAAGTTATATTAACTTACTCGCACGCATGCTTTAATATTAAATTCATAACATTGTAACCTTAATTGTAAATACATCACTTAGCTTCTTTTGTAATAATCTATAACAAATTCCATATCAAAAAATAATTTATTTCTTTTATATCAGTAAGAGCATTTAATGTATATGTGATATCTGATCCGTTAGATATAGTTTAACAATATGTATATATTAAATATGAAAATTTGTTGCAATTAATCCTTGACTTTATTTACTTTGTACAATTTATTATTACTACTATTGCCCTCTCCCCTCATTTTTACAATAGAATAATAATTAGAAGATAAAGCAACAAAGAAAAACATATGTTTAAATCTCCAGCTGTTATTTTTTTTCTTTCGGTTAGTTCACAATTTATTATACAGAATTAACACCTAAGAGAGAGAAAACCTATTGTTTTACATAAAGATAATTTTGCACCCTTTTAATGATATAGAGTTTAAGTTTTCTCATTTCATTCTCCACATTTCGCGAATACTACTTCCTGAAACCGAGCGTGTGCGATCGATGATCAAGAGCAGCACGCGCTTAAAGGAAGTTTCTTCTCCCAAGATGGTTTTCTCATTAATATTTCCCTCCCTATTTCACCAGTCATTGTCCCGAAGCTAACAAACTCTGCGGAAGCTCAGTGATTACATTTAGATATCATTCGCTACATTCGAATGAACGATCTATGACCTTGAAAATTTTGGACAGGGCGGAGGGGAGCTCCATCCCCCAGCTATAATCATTAGATTGCAACCAAGAGAAAGATGTCTTCTATATGGCTAATTCATGATTATTACAATTTTGACTAATGGTGACTGATCTCGAAGTTATGGTGGTGATTGTTGTGACTGATGGATTTGTGATTGATCATTACAGTTTTGACTAATGGTGACTACGATTTCGACGTGATGGTGATTGTTATGACAGAGATTACACTGTTGGATACTGGTTTTTATTTTAGATATAATGATTATTTTGTTTTTAAATTGTAAACAGAGGTTTATATATAACATAATAAAACTTTATACTTTCCTTATATATATATTTCTGTGAGTGGTAATAGTTTTTCCATATATACATTATTACCCCTTAGACAAATATATTATTTTACAAACAAAATGATCGTAACAATATTTGTAAAAGCTTCATAAAGTGATGATTAGCACATTAGCTGCTATGGCAACAAACTGGTCCAGGAGAATCATGGAAAATTTTAAGATTATAAGCAGAATTAAGTTTTTTTCTGGTAGCATGTTCACAGCAAATCTAGCTAAACTATCCAATTATTGGTCAGTAAATAGATGTTTGCTTAGTTTTAGCAACAGCAAAACAATAAAGGAAAATCTTAAATCTTCATCATCCAAGCAATTTGTAACCAATGAACTATTTTTCTTTATGAGGCTGTTGTAGAGACTTTGCCCCAAAATGGGATAATTAAAAATATCCTTACTTATAGTAACACAAATAAGATAATTGAAACAGATTCATTAGATTAAAGATTATCCACTTAATGAATAAATTTTTGTAATGTAATTTTCACTATAGAAATATTAATTATTAAGTGAATAATCTCTAGTCTAATGAATGACTAATAAAAATTATTAATATACTTCTAACAAATGGTTTGTATCAATGTTGTGAGTGCAATAAGTTTGACACTTTATCATTTAAACTATAATAAATGGCTCTCTATATAAACTGATCAATCATAAAAATATGTGTAAGAGATTGTGATCTGGGTCAACTGATAAGTGCTGATACATCTTTTTCATATGTCTTTAGTCATATGTTTATAATTACACCCATCCACAAGTTGCTAAAAGTGCATAGAAACAACCCCTGCCTTACTTTAGAGTGGTGTAGTAAAAATTTCTCTATAAAAATATTATTCATTAAGTTGAAACAGATCTATTTATGTTTAAATTCTGTGTAATAAAATTATTGCTACAAGTGATATCTGTAATGTCAATTTTCAGATGTTATTAATATTTTTAGAGAATGTTTGATAAATGGAGGAATGGAAGTGTTAGATATATCTTAAAATTATTACTTTGTATTGGAAATTTAGGAACTAAATGGTTCAATAATTTGGGCCGAAAAAAATATAGACAAATGGTGAATTGCCTTGCCAAAAAATAAAAATCTGAACCAATTGTATAAATGATGGGTGAATTCTTCGCATGTATACATGTATATGCTTATATGAACATATACTTTTATCATATATTCTTACATGAATAGCTATAATATATTACTGAATGCATATATGGTGAGTTTTTTGCCTTCTTCATTACTATTAGAAACTGTTAATCTCAATAATGGCATGCAATAGATTTACTATTGGGATAAATACTGCAATAATAAATATGAATAAAGGCATGCTATACTTTCTAAAAAAAATTAACATTAGTATTGAAATATGATGTTTGAAGAATAATGGCACAAGACTGGTGTTATGCAGGTCAGGATGATAATATTGTGCTACAGATTTCCATTATATTGATAGAGTCATTTGATTAAAAAAGATTATTTGATGAAAGAGTTTCAAAAACATTAAATCTAAAAGTATTATAGTATTAATTAAATTTTAAAATAAAAATCACTTTCATGAGGCAAAAACATGTGATTTCACTTTTTATAAACTTCATTATAGATGCATTTTATTGCCTATGACCAATAGTGGTTAATTATTCAGCTAATGATTAAAGATTGAGGTCTAATAGATTTTAAAAAAGTAAATCAAAATGTTTTTGAAACAAATATTGTAAATAAATTGCATCCATTTTATAATATAGCACTGGTAAGTTCAAATTGAATAAATAGATTAGCATTGTGTTGCTATAACTTGAGTTAACAAGAAAGATTTAAATACTTTTTTTAATCTCCAAAGAAAGGCATATGTGGTCATATGGATAACTAAATAATATTAGAGAACTAAAGAAAGTTATGTTTATACCAGAAGCATGTCTATGCATTTTGTCATGTAAAACGGAAAACAAAAAAATTATTTACTAAAAAAATGTAGGTAGCTCATAAAATATTAGTCCAAGCAATAATATAAATTAATTAATTCATCATTAAATAATTAATTTATTTATTATGATTTTTTTTAGGTAATAGGATATTACTCTTAGCTGTTTGTTCATGTCATATGAGTGCCTAAATTATTTTATTCTTGACTGGCCCTGATAAAAAATATTATTAATAATAAAAACATTAATTTATATACAATTCATAATAAATACTATTACTACAATAGTGCAAAAGCTGAAAGAATGCTCAGTCTAGATCACATGTTGTACACGCCAATTAGTTTTTTTTTTAATATATCACAAACAAATTAATAACTGTAAAGTGACTGAGGAAAGAACTGATTAGAATGAAACTCCATAATACCTGTAAAGATAAGAATTGAAAAAGTAAAAAGAAAATGTGCAGAAATCAAATGGTATATACTATAAATATATATATAATAATCAGAATATCCAATAAAAATGTTTATTTTATTTCTGTTAAAATGCTTGTATTCAAAATTACCATAAATTATTTAAGATCAAAATAAATATATAAAACATTTCCACTTTTTTGTAGCTGCTTAAATTTCTTTACAAGCACTCTCTTTTAAATGAGTAGAGTATGACCAATCTAAATGCAAAAAAAAAAAAAAAAAAGACAGAAGGGGGGGGGGCAATAGTCAAAAGGAATTTGCAATAAATATACAAAATAATCTGTAAACCATGAAGGTGTTCATTTATATCACTCATTATTCTTTCAGTCTATTTATTTATTTTGCCTAATTATATTGATGTCTTTTAATTTTCTCTGCAGCGAACTTTTTCTTTGTGAAAGATTTTAACACTTTGTCTAATTATACTTTTTCATTGTATTTTATGTGCAATCTTATTCTGCCAATAAAGACAATTTCTATGCCACTTCTTGAGAGTGTCTTTGAAATAATTATTGTTTAAATTGAAAGCTACTTTTCTTTAAAAAGTTATGCTTAAGTCAGCCATAAATACTTTATTATAATATGTATTAATTATAATATTTTAAATATGTCCAAACAAATATGTCCAAATCAAAAAAGATGAACTCAAAAATATAGCTTTATTATAATCATATCTGTTAAATGAATAGGCAAGCTGGTGAAAATCCCAGTTTAATTTATGATTTTGGTATCTCATTTTTAAGTAATAAAAAGATATTGAAAAAGATAATTTAAGTATGCTTTTTAATAATAATAAAAAAAATCAGTTTTATTTTTATATAAGAAATTTAGCATACAACTAATTAAGTTTAAAAAGTAATGTCTGTATGATAACACACTCTTTTTATCTTGTTAAATACATGTCACCTGCATATTGAAGTCAACACTTCATCCCAGTATTCAAACCCATCTTTTTTTAATTCATAAATCTACCAAAATATTTAAAGTGATTGACATATTTTAGCTAATAATTAATTATCCAAGTCAAAAATTATGAAATAATATTTTATCTGACAAATGCAAATCACTAAAAACATTGTGTAAATCATTTTTTGAATATACAGGAATTTAAAAAAAAATCTCAACCATCAGTTTAATATAAATCTAGGATTCAAAACCATATCTATTTACATTTAAAACAATTCTCTTCTCAAAAGTATATAATTCCCAGATACTTTTTTAGAAAGATCACTATATCAAAAATAGAAAACAAAGTTAGGTCTAGAATACATTTTTATTTTACTTGAGCATTAAAGCTAATTAAACTGAAACTCAAACCATATGATGATTTTTTTACATGTATATAGCATTCAGTTTAAATAGAGTTTATAATTTATTTTTTTTGCATAATTATTAATACAAATTAGTTTCAACATACTCAAAGTAGCAAAAAGTTTTTTTTAAAAAACAATAAAATTATCTTATCAAATAAAAAAAGGCATATATTTTTGAATTTATGTTTTTTTAATTTGATAGAAAAATGTAAAAATATTTTATTTTATGCAATATATTTTTAACTATGTCAAATATATATATATAAGAGTAAATATAAGTATTGGGTTTCAAATTAATGTAATATCTTTAAAGTCAAAAAATAGTTATAAAAATAATAATAAAAAAGCAGTTTTTTTCCCTAAGCATAATTCTTTTATCATTTATTACTGCTGTCATCTAGGAACAAAATAAAATATTAAAATATACAATCACTAGTTACTAGATAATTCCATTTAATACAATTCTAGTATAAAATCTTTAAACTTAAGCCAACATTGCTACAACATAGTATTACAAGATGAACCTTAATGATAGTGTAGCACTACTATAAATTATTGCAGTAATGTCTAAAAACTAATATTCTGCATGATTTGTGCAGTTGTAGAATCAGCATCCTCTGGAGTTCAAAGTTTGTGGATCACAGCCCATTTCTGTCAATTCTCTTGTTCAATATTTTTCTGAACTCTTTGAGCAATAACCAGAAACAGGTTAAATTCACTTTTTATAGCGCTGCATTTTTATCTGGTGGATTGAAATGTATACATCATTATTATTTGATTATTTTTTTATAACGAACTGTACAGGAAATATATATTTCAGTTGTTGATTTACTCAAGCTAAAAAATATATATAAGATAGACAGAGCCATTTTTCTTTAATTTTTAATAGCCTCAATTTCAGAGGGAAGTCAATTGACTCTTTAAATTATATCTTAGTAAAAAAAATATTAAAAATACTTGATGTTTACCATAAAATAATTTACAAAAAAAAGAAGATATTTTTAATAAGACAGTCACTTAAGAAGTGCACAACATTTTATAATAATCATTAGCTAATTAAAAAAAATAATAATAATAAGTACTATTTTTTTATACATTTTTGCATTCTCTTATATCTAAAGATTGAAATATTTTTGAATAAATTTGTTTTAACTAAATAAAATGTTCAATGACATGTAAAGTTAAAGAAAAATAATATGATTTGTATTAATACTTTTATCATCATTAATATATAATATATATTTTGTAATTATGAACTCACCACATGCCATCTATTTTAAATTGAAAATCTTATAGTATCAAAATTAATTTGATGCTACAGTGATTCACGTTTAATATAAATAGTACATGGAGAGTTCAACACTACAAAATATGACATTATTTATTGAATTATATATTTTTAACATTACCATTAGTATATATATATATATTTCAAATATAAAATATGAAATAATGACAATGATGGTAAAATTTTACGTCATCAACACACAATTCATTATGTATTTACATTGTTATTCTAATATATCTGGAATGACATTATCATCATCATCAAACATTATTAATCCACTGCAGGATGAAGGTCTCTCCAAGTTCAATCCATTTTCTCTGATGTTTAGGATCTCTTCTCCACATCACCCTTGCACACTTTCTTATTTCATCCATACATCTCACATATGGTTTATTTCTGGTCTTTTACAATCTCTTGTAATCTAGTTTAAGATAAGATAAATTAAATATACTTCTTATACTTTTGTGTTCTTAATATTTTTTGAAAAAGTATATCTAGATAATTCAAAATATTCTTTTCCATATTTTATTCAGAATCATATCAAAAGCTAATAATATTATTGTAGAATGTCTAAAAATCATTAATGGTAGAAATAAATTTAACAATAACAAATAAACACAGTATTTTAGTTTAAAAATAGCTCATTAATTTCAATATATATATATATATAAATATATATAGCTATATATATATATATATATATATATATATATATATATATATATAAACAACAAAGCAACACACAAACTTCTTTATAAATCTTGATTTATTATATGAACTAGTATAATGTACAAAAATATATCCAACATTTTGACTATATTCTTTTACAGTCTTTATCAAGGAACAACTAAAAAACATATATATATAACAATAAATACAAAGAGTTTTAAGGTAAGAGGTATGGAATATTTATATTTATTGTTTTTTGTGTATTTTTTAGTTGTTCTTTGATAAAAACTGTAAAAGAATATAGTTAAAACATTAGAGTATGTTTTTGTATGTTATGGTAGTTCATATACTAAATCAAGATTTATAAAAAAGAAGTTTGTGTGTGATTTGTTTTATATATTAACGATAGAACTATGCACCAACGATATTTTTATATGAAAGTAATACTATAATAATCCCAGTCGTTGTTATTATTAATCTAAAAGTTGATTATTTTTTCAACAGTTTTTGATATTGGGTTTTAAAATAAAATAATAAAAAAATCCAAATAAAACACTTACTACAAAGCTAATTAAAACAATAGCTTGAAGATGCTATTTATGCAATTATTTTTATATAATCAATTGTTTTGATTTGAAAATCAGATGTTAAAGTTTTCCTAAACTTATTAATGAGATCTAAAAATATCAAATATGTTTGATTTTATTGGCAGATCTGAAGAAAGTCTAAAAGTTCATTTCTTATGCATGATCTGTTCATGATTTGAAAAGCTATTTGACTGAATATTCAGAAATACAATCTCAATTTGATATGTGCCTGAGATATATCTAGAGTTAAAGATAAATCTAATTTCCTTAATAGCTTTTTAATTCATTTTTTTGTGAGGCAATTTGTCTTTTGATTGATGGATGAATATATGAAAAATAAAAATCCACTATAAAGAAATAGATCTGAATGTGCCAGTAATATTTATCATGTCAATATTTAACTGATATCTAAAAGTTTAGTATATTTTCCCTTCAAACAGGAAAGTATTATTCAAAATCTAAATATGCTAATGAGTCAAGCATTGTTAGCTGAGAGGTCATCGCAGCTGCCTTGCAAGCAAGTAGTTGGTTGCAGACGGTTGTGGGTTTGCGTCCCGGCCGATGCTTTGACATATGAAAAAAAATGCTAATGATAAGATACTGTTCTTAGAATATTTGTATAACTTAATACTTATGTAGACATATCTTGAATATAGTTTTTTTTCTGAATATTCGATCAAGAAACTTTTCAAACAAACAACAAATTATCACATAAGACATGCATATCTTACATGGTCTAAATACCTTTTCCTCATATCAAACAATAAATCCAGCTATATTTTGATTCTGCTATAATCTTATTATTCAGCATTCCAAGAAGTTGCTTCTAAGAATTATTTTACATTGATCTTTTGATAGATGAGAAAGATAAATTTAAGCTACTATTCAAGGTTACTAATAAATAACATGAGATGGGTTTATATTTGAGTGTATAATTACAAGAAGTTACTTTTAATTTATAAAGTTTTCATTCTGTTTTTGGAGTATTGGGAACAAAATTCTAATATATTGAAAAAGATTTTTAATATTCCATATAAGTTTTATTTTTTTCTTGTCTTTATTTTAAAAAAAGTTCTGGGATCTCTTTTGTCAGGTCAAGTCAATGTAATCAGCATGAATGACTTTTCTGTATTCTGTTTCTGTACCATTGGATGGTTATATTAAGTAAAGTTAATGATAGAACTAAACCCTGTGGAAAGTCAGAATGTAGTGTATCATAATTTCTATGATTATCATTTAATGATATATTTTTTGAAAAATTATAAAATACACCAATTCTTTTAAAATCTTGTTTTTTATTTTTTGCCACCAAAATGAAATATATATTAAAATAGATTTCCAACGTTTTGGTGACAAAAAAGAAAAAACAAATTTTAAAAGAATTGGTGTATTTTATAATTTTTTAAAAGTATTTTGACCACTTTTAATAAAGAATATAAGGTGAAAGAGTTTAATTTTATTTATTTTGAATATATTTTTGTTAGAGAACAATTTGTCAAGTAAGTTAATAGCTTTCCTATATTTAACAAGAGAAGCTTTTAGATTAAAAAAATCATTCCCATAAAGAGAATCACAGGCTAAAATTAAAACAATTAAATCCTTTTTTAAATATTAACAATCAAATGTAGAACTTGTTTAGAGCTGTTTTATCATAGCCTCAACTATTGGCATATTTCTTCTTAAAATCGTTATTTCAATGAAATTGTAAGACTATTACCTTTTTTTAAAATTCTATTATGTTATATTAGGTTTTGAAATATGTTTTATTCCAAATTTTTGAAAGAGTTTTTATATAAAGGTTATTGATTAATAATTTTGCAAGTCATTGTTTAAACTTTGAGTAATAAATTTACTGGAAATATGTTGTCTTTAGGTAAGAACTTTCCTGGTTTAAGATAATCAATGTTAAATTCAAGTTCACAAACATCTACTGTTTTATTAATTTTAAATTAGAGGAACATTGTAAAAGAAAAGTTTGTAGTTATAGTGCTATTCAATCTTAAAGATTTAGAAGTTTGATATACAGGACTATATATCTGATTATTTGAAGAAAAAAATTAGCATGCTTTGAAAATCTTCAATTATCTTAAGACATCATGATATTCCATCTAGACAAGTGCATTGATTGGTTTGTGAAAAATTCCAGGGCATTCAAGTGAAATTTGGAAAGTTTTATTTTTGATGATCTTTTTTCATACTTATAACTAGTATCATCAAAAATCATTAGAAATTCTTTATCAATTTTTGGATTTTAAAAGACAAATATTGATTATAAAGAATTCTGTCAGCTATATTCCAGTCTGGTATGATTTAATTTTCATTATCTATAGGAGATTGACTCTTGGCTAGCTGTTGTTATGAATTTGTTAAATCCATCATAATGAAAAGAGGTGAGTGGAATTCTATTAATATTCCTTTCAAGATGTCATTCAGTTATCTAAAATTTTCATCTTAGTCACTATCTGACTTTAAATTACAGGAAAATAAATTTACAAAGTAATAAAATAGTTTATATGGGCTATGGAGAAATTAAACCACAATTATAAAATCATCAAGCAACATTGAGGGAATATTGTTGTTGAAGTAGGGCATAAATCTGGAATTATCTTTGCAATCCATATAGGATTTTTCTTTTTTATTATTCTTACATATGTGTATATTAGTTAAAATTATTTATTCTAAATAACAAAATAGTATTTCATTCTCAGTTACTGTGAAAGCTGTAATTTTCTATGAATGTAAGTGTAAATGCATCAAAAACAGAAGAATAGAGTTAGTTTGTGTCTGAAAGTTTGAAAATATTATATACATGACAATTATTTATTTAAATAACGATTAATATATTGAGTTATATTCAATAATAGATTGTTTGTTTTGCTCAATGGTTTGAATCAATGGTAATCATATAATAGTTGTGTGCATTTGCCCAAAAACTTTATATTTTTAATATTTTGTTGAAGTGATTTTATTCATCTATGTAGAGAATATATCTGAATCTTTTAGTTTTCTAAACTTATGTATTTGTTTTATTTATTTTGTGAGCATTAGGAATGTTAGCTCTAAAATACACCAGAAATAGTGTTTACAACTTTGTTCTGTTAATTTGTAATCCAGTATAATTGAACAAAATTTATAAATGAAATGTTGTTTTCTAGTGAAATATTGTTTTCACCTGTAATGTCTTTAATAACGGGGGCCACCAGAAGTCTGACATTTATCCAACAACTCAAAAAATCCTAAGTCTGTTTGTAGTCTGAAAAAACATTTTTAAAGATTCATCTGTTCTTGATTTGACTTTCAGGCTATGGTAGAGATGACAAATATAATAATCATAAACTCATGAGATGATTAAATTAAAATTGAATATTATATTGCAAAAAATAATTTAACATTGATGCAGACATACAACACCATTAAAATTGTGTTTATTCTAGTATCAGTTATAGTAAGCTTGAATAATGATTGTTTGCCAGATGTAGTACAATTAATCAATCGGCATTCATATACATATTTCTGCCTTTTGCTTTTAGCAATAAGAATTTGAAATTCACACTGAAATGAACATAGTTATGCATCCAGATGACACCTTTAACTCTTTTTTACTATCAAATTAGCATCTTAAAATTCAAAAACCTTGAAATTAAGACAATAGTAATTATATTTTCTAGTAACATCAGTTCTATTATAACACTATGCATCTTATTTACTTCATTAGGAATGTTAATACCACACAACATCATTTGATTATTTCTGTTTAAGTGTTTCCTCTCTATACAACATCAATTGCATTTATAATAGAATTGACATTGCTAACATGTATAGTTACTAAGCTGGTGTCAGATCTATATAACTACACAAGTGGACTGGCCTAGATTATAAATCATAAAAGTTTAAAAAAAGTAGGCTATTAGCAGGCTAGTTAAAAAAGGGATTGAAGATGACTTCCAAATATATAACTGCATTGGTTCGAGCTTTGAATTCCAATTTCTCATTGTTAAATGTGAATCATCCTTAGCTTAATATAGTGGTAAGATAACAAACTCTGGATTATAAGGTTCTTAGATTCATTCCAGTTCTGGTACTTCTGGCACTCAAACTTTTTATAAAAGTCCAAGCAATAAAGCCGTTCAGTTATTTTTTATTGTTAAAGGCAAAAGTCAGAAACTGATCTAGAGATAGGAATGTACTAAATTGCACTCTCCTCTCATAAACTTTGTTTGCTTAAGTTTATAGTAGTTGTGATTACAGTAATAAAGAAGGAAATTCTTATTTACAATAATAAATTTAAAAATCAAATGATACTGTGTTTGCATCTTCTGATGATTGCTTCCTGAGTCAAAAGTGTAGATACTTATAAACTTTTCTTTTTTGAACTTTCTTAAAAATTTTCCAATAATTGAAATTTTTGTTTTTTTGGATTTGTTTTTCCTAAGATAAGAATTCAGAAGATTAAGCATAACACAATTGCAACTTTCTCCATACAATACTACCACCTAATTCAAGTCATAGTAACCAATGGTTGTTAGATGGTTGGTGCTTCAATATATCCCTAGACTAGCTTGTGGGTTCATAACTTTATAGTTAACTAGAAAAGTAAAAGATTGCTGTTGGAGGTGATACAGTAGATCCAAAAGTATATGTGTAGTGTTTTCACATACAAAGCTCTTCTCTTAGTCAAGCGTTGTTAGTCGAGAGGTCAGTGCAACAGCTTTGCAAACAAGCAGTTGGTTGCAGACAGTTGTTGCAGGTTTGCCTCCTGGCTGATACTATATTATATGGAAAAAAAAACACTTTTCTTATAAAAACCATATCTAAAAACTAATCTAAAAATATAGGATGAGTTAAATATTAGGTAGAATTATTGATGCAATAATCTTCTAGCATTCATTCATTGCTATGACTTGTACTAGATGGCGCTATCGTGTGGAATAAGTTGCTACTGTGCTAACAGATTGTGGGAGCACAAGAAATAGTTATCATATTGTAGATTGGTTAAGCATGTCTGTGTTATTTATTGTTTGAATTTCAGAAGAATTTTTTTCTTTATATAAATATTCATATTAAAAAGAAATAGTTATGATAAGTTATTTTTTAATATATATATATATATGGCCTCCACCTTTCCTCAGTTTTACGAATATTAATATTCATATTTATTTAAAAGTGATTAAATATATAATTCATTTACAAGATTATTCAATTATTTTTATTTTGTAATAAAATAAACGTTATTCTGTTTACTAATAGGGATCAGAATATATATCAGCCACTTTTAAACTATGTATCTTGATGTCTTATTTATGCGGTTTATTTTACCTAACTGTAAATATAAATTTAACCTCTTTTTCATTAGTCATATTTCTTGGAAACGCGAGCTTATCACTTATAAAACGTGAAAACATATACTCATAGACTGTAATTACTTTAAGTGCCTACTGTTTTTGTGTTATGATCATGTGCTATTAAATATCCTTAATGTAACACAGTAATCAATTAGATTAGGAAACTTTATAGTTTAGATTGACTCATCTCATTATAAGAATCACTGTTAGTAATTAGTTACAGAAATCGTAATTAATATTTACAAATGCATTGAGTAGATAGATAATAGTGAAAGAAAAAATTTACATTAATGCTTTTAAATACATACCTTTAAACATTTAGAGAAAATAAAATTAAGATAAAGCATTATATTCCTGTTTCTTATGAAGACATTTTTGATCATGTATATACTTTTATATTCTCTTAAGGTACAAAGATAAAGAAATATTTGGAGGTGTTGGTGGTCATAATTAATGCTTTTTATTCTGTCAATATAATTAATATAATATTTCCCAATAAGCGCATTATGAAGTCTTTTACGTTGATGAGATGTGTAATATATATATATATATTGTTAATCATAGTTTTCAACTCTCATTAATTCATTGCAGATGAAGATTCCATATTTAACCTAGATTCTGTAACATATAACTTCTATTTCCCATATTACAACTATTACAAAATTTTTATTTCAACCCTTCATATTTAGTAGGATTTTAATTATTTTTTGACATATCTTTTACTTGTTTTATTGTTATCTGTGCACTCTATTGTGATTAGTTTCTTAATAAATCTCAGCATGTCTTTCTTTATACTTTACTTTTACTCTGCAATCTATTAGATTTAATTGTTTTTATTAATATTATTTATTATGTTTATATCTGAATCAAAAACTTGATCCAACTCTTTATTGTTATGTTATTAAATTCTCATAATTCATTAGCATACACTTGCATTTTTTTTTAAATCATTGAATATTATTTTGATCTTTTTAGCTTTTATTGACCTTTTTAGCTTTTATCTTTAGTCCTACTTTCTTGCTTTTTATCTCATAGCTTTTCAAACATTTTCCAAATCTCTGAAACATTATTTGAAAAATCACATCTGAAAAAGCTAAATAATCTTTATATAAATTTTTATTTTCTCAGACTTTCATTTAATCCATAAAATATTTGCAAACAATTACCTTGCAGTATACATAGGTGTTCTAGTGATAACATGACTGGTTCTTTCTTCAAAATTTCTGTAGCACCATTGTTGAATCAATACATATATTATGTAATGATATAATACACTTATTTACCATAAAATATTTTAAGAATTGTCTGTCTTACAAGATATGACATGAAATGTAATAGTGTATGCATATCTTAATTTATTATAATAGAACAACAACATGTTAGTGTTTAATTTTATGATAAAATTATTATTGAAATGTTTAAAATAATTCAAACTGTGTATGACATGGAAGCCATAAGTTGCAAGAGTATTTTCAAATTGTTTTCAGGATTTCATAACAATCGGAAAGCACTGAAGTCAATCTAATTATAAGGATATGAAACACACTATCACATTTTATATTATATCTCATAATCCAGATACACTAGCTCCTTAAAATTTTTGTGGTGGAGAACTAGCCCTGCAGGAAACTTGAAGAAAAAACTAGTCATTTCTCATGGATATATAATCCTGGTGTTGTATTTGGAACTTTGTCAGGATGTTTTAAAACTTTAATTATAAGAAAGAATACTTAGGAAAATAACATCTCTACAGTTTACAAGTCCAACACAGAACAACAACTAATCTTTTCTATGACTTCTTTTAATAGTTTAATGTAATCTACTGTATTACAAACAGTTCCAAATCCATATTCTGTTTTGATTGTTTTGAGTTTAAAAGTTTAGTTACATCATTTGTACTAATCTTAATAAATATCTTATATAAAACTATACAAAAATAAAACTGTAATTTCTACTATCTTTTTTTCATCTTTTTTAAAATGTTAATATTACTATTGTATTTGTCAATCATCAATATTCTATATCTATTAGATATTTAATATATAACTTATTCTGTCTATTACACATTAAATACATAAACTTTATCAACAATTACTCGTTTTTAACAACTTTTTTTAAATAACTATAATTTTTTTCTTGAGTTTTTCAATTCTAGCTATAATTTTTTTTCTTGAGTTTTTCAATTCTTCATAGAATTTGTTTATTTATTTAGTATATGGATTTATTTATTTACATGGCTTAACTATTAACAAAATATCATAATGGTAGATATTTTAACCAGGAGATAGATTCACTATTGTTTTTATTAAGATCTTCAATTCTATCACTGTAGATGTAAATTTAACAAACATTATACATGTAGTTCATGTTTCATGCTTTTCCATTTCTACATGGATCAATAGCTGTTCATTTCCATTTGTAAACATGTCCATGGGTTATTCAGAATCTGTTTTATAAAACTCAGTTAGATCTCAGAAAATTTAATCCAATTGCTTTTATTATTGGATCTGGAAAAAATTGTTTGCAACTTATCTGAATTTTATTTTTTAAAGCACAATTCTTTAATTGGAGATTCTTCATTGAATATCCAAAAAGAGAATCTTGATTTGAGATGAATGTTCGATAGTCAAGCTACATGTTAAAGTATTAGCAAATCCAATCTATTTAACAAATTTTATAAATATATTTTCTAATAAGGCAATTTATTTTCTGATATCTAGCAGAGAAGCATATTAAAGAATAGAAAGCTTCTGCAGAAAAGCAGATATGGGGAGAGGGCAGCAATCTTTCTCATAATTCTTTATTGAGTTACAAAAATTTAGTATTGAAACTTTTTTTGACAATTAGGGGCCCAGTTTGTCATTCAAATATGCTAAGTGTTAAAGATTCTGTTCATAAAGCACTTACATCGCAACTCCAAGTAGTGGCATCCAGGGCTTCAACAAAAGTAATCCTAGAAACTAATTCTGATTTAATCTTAGTTAAATGAGAAAAATAAATTAGTCTGTAATCTAATGTTATTCCTAAATAATATAATGTAGAATTATATTGCAGTCTACTATTGCAAAAGATTGTTTGTATTAAGATTCTTTGGAAGAAAAATTAAATGTATTGCCTTTGATGAATTAGGAATAAGAACCCAATATTCAAAAACAATTTTCAATCTTTTCATACCCTTATTAAATGTCTTGTCTATTGCAGGAAGAAATCTTTTTGAGTTGTCAAAGCAATATTGTCAACATAGATTAATTTCCTGGATTGTGTTTCTAGAAAATTATTGATTAATGTATTAAGCAAAGTAGGTGAAAAATTAACTCGTTTTATACCATTCTGTAAAATTTTTGTACATATAATAATTAGATTTAGTGCCACTTGAATGTTTCTAACTTTTAGATGAAGATTATTTTTAACACACACAGACTAATAAGCTAATGTTATATCTATAAAGATAATACTAGTTTTTAATTTATATAGAATATTTTTAATATGTATTGTTAATGATAAAAGTTATTCATAGCAGTGTCTTCTTGGCCTAATCTCAAACTGCTCAACAAGTGGATGATTCTCAATATTGGAAAAATTCTTGTTAATGTGCTTCTTTAAAAAAGCATGGAGAAACATATTGGGTGATAATTCTTTGGATTATTGTACTTTAATTAGTTTTAAAACTAATATAATTTTGTTTTTACACCCAATGATTGTAAGAATAATGTTATCAAATAGATTTATAAATTATGCCTTTATTTTAGGTTTTAATATTTTAGAAATTCTGGGAATATATTATCAGTTCATGAGGTCTTTCCTGTTTTAAAAAAATTTAGGACATGTTCATGTTAATCCAAACTGGTGTTTTTATCAGTTAATATTAGAACATTGTAAATGGAAGCTTGCAGTTCTGTTCTAATAATGATTTTTCTCATTCTATCAATTTTTCATTTAAAGATTTGATATATAAAATTGACATTATTATTGATAGTGACAATAGTAATTCTTTTAAACCCAACAAACTAAGTAAAAGGGATTAGACTTTATGACTAAATTGTGTAGAGGGTTGCTTCTCAATAGTCTCTTTCCATTTTTCTTTTCTGGCATCATTAAATAATTTTGCATGATTTTGTAAAATTGGCTACAAAGAGCCTTATAAAAAAATCTGAGGCTAGATCACCATTGGAACTATTACTATGCAGAGAGTAATCCAAAAAAAATTTGACATAGTAAGATAAAAATGTATCACTTAGAAATTAACTGGATTCACTAACATTAAATACAATTTCATGATTAATTGATCTATATTATATTTGAGTTTATGGCATGCCACAGCAGATACAATAGGTTAAAAAAACCTTAAAAATTGTGATCACGTAAAAAAATTTTAAAAAAAAGCTATAACTAGAGTGCCACATTTGAACGTAATAAGTAAGAAATATCTTTGGAAGATATTAACTTGGAAGCATAAATGAAGCAAAACAAAAAAATAACTAATAAAATTTATGAATTTAGTAGACTTTTATTGTCAATAATTTTTTCAAGGCATCAAAAAACAGAGCATATACATGATTATAACAAGATGAAATTTATGGGACTTAAAAGTCCAAATTCATGACAGCTAGAAAGATCTCAGTTTCATTAATGAAAATATAATGAAAAGTGAAATGCAGATCATTAATTATCTCAAATGATTTTAAAAAGTGCAGAAACTTTTCAACTCCATAGATATAACTTTGAAATATATTAACTGCCTCTAGAAAAAATATTGGCAATTGATTTGAAGTTTCAAATATAATTAATAAATGAACTGGATTGAAAGTAAATCTGAAAGAATTAAAAAATAATCAGTAAAATCAATCAATATCTGAAAATATAGCAATAATTGCAAAGAAAGAAAAAAAATAGAATATTCCAAAAAACATCCAGAAGTAATAAGCAGCAATATTATAACACATCTACCCCAAAAACAATTTTAAAAATTGAGCTAATGTTTAAATGATCTATGCATGAGCCACACAATAGCTATATCCAAAATATCAACTATGATACTATTCCTAAAAATGTATATACAAAGAAACAAAAGAAGAATCAGTAAGTATGCTGACTAAATTATACCAATTAATCTAGAAAACTATTTAATAGCTTATAGAAAGTAAATGAATTTATATTTTTATACCAAGGAAAGAAGTTTTAAGAGAGTCTATAAACTACTAGTACAAAATATATTTTGTACCATATTGCAAATGATGAAGTTTATCCAGGATAGATTAGAGATTTACACTGAATAGAACTTTCAGATGTATCAAACTGTTTTGTGAGTAGTTGGAAAACAAAAGACATGGTTACTCATTATGTTGAATAATTAAAAAATGTAGAATCTTCATTATTTTATTGAATACACCATCTTTGTTTCAATGAACCATGCTAAATTACAAAATGTTCTTATTAAAATAAGTATGCCAGTAGATTTTATTGTCGTTACCAGAAACATCTATATGGGATTATTTACTTAAAAGAATCTATAGTGAAATAGATGTTTTTATACTGGTAAAAAAAAAGTAGAAACAGGTCTCTATATTGCAATTATGTGGTCTTAATATGTAATCAGAAAAGTAGATGAATCTAAAGAAGAGTGAAAAAATGGAATTATGATAAATATTAAAAAATTATTATGATAATGAAGCCAACATTTGATTTTAAAATTTATGATGAAGACATAGAAGATATTGACACCCTCCCCCCCCCTCTTTTTGTTGTTAACAGTAATGGATTAATATTGGGACAAATTGCACAAAATCTTCAAAAAAATTTTTAGGCGTTGATAGCCAAGAGCTCAGCACAGCCGCCTTGCAAGCAAGCAGTTGGTTGCGGACGGTTGTTGCGGGTTCGCCTCCCAGCCTATGCTATAACATATGGAAAAAAATCTTTAGATATACAACAATGATGAAATTAAAATTTTTAGTCCTACACAAAATTTTAAAAGAGTATAGTTTTTAATATTTATAAAACCTTAATAATTTAATTATCACTTTTAATTTAAAGATAAAAAGTTAAAGATAATCAGGGACCAAAAGCATTGGCTTCGTTTGCTATGTAATAATTATGCCACTTAGACATATGAATCTGTAAAACAATTATGAGAATCGTTAAAGCTATGGGACTTTCTATATAATTGAAAGTTGGGTAAAAAGTGGAAAAAATATTTGTGTTTGTGAACTGTTTTGAACTTAATATCAATAAAGTAAAATGAACTGTTGAACAATTAAACAGATTAAATGTGAACTTTTATTTGAAGCATGTGTCTGACTAGGAAAAAATGGATTTTAATTAAGGTGAGTAGTTCTAAAATAGATATATTAATAGTGCCTTTCAGCATCAGAAGAGGCAAACCGATGATAGATTATTTTGAAAAAATGCTATTCATATGATCGCCAGGAGTCCATGTCGACTTGATTATACTTATTTTTTTTTTAAAAAAAAAAAATCTAAATGTATCTTATTGAAAAAAAATTCTGCAAGATAACTATGAATTACATCTGGAATACTATTTGAAATAAAATAGTCATTCACTCATCTGAAAAAGAAGTTTCGTGATACGATTTAAGACAATTTTTTTTTGTACCATTTATCTGTTAAATAATACTTTTAAATTTAATATATCAAAGAAAATTGACAATAAAACAGAGTTAATCTCTTATCAAACAGAAATCATTTTCAAAATCTTTTTTTTTTTTTAAAAAAAAAGATCTAATATATTTCATTAATCAGACAGTTAAATCAGCATTTGTGTGATAGCGTTGCGAATAAGACATAAGTTTGTCTGGTGATGATCATGCGGTCTTTTTCATTAGATTTCTGTCTGGCTCTGGTCCACTGATCAGCACTGCTTATCCAAACGCAGTTGAGATTTGCACTCTCTTTTCTGCAAGCAATTCAGACATAGTCGACGAGAACAGCTTCCGGTTAAAAAGGATGCAGATAAGCCACTACAACTAGCCAGATGCGAGTTTATCCCATGAGTCAAACGGAGAAGTTTTATCAACACAACTCTTTCACACTTGGATATAAAGTTATAAATAGATTGCTGATAAATATATCGTTTTCAATAAAATTTTCAATGTAAAAACTAAAAAAATAAAAAGTTGAAAATGTTGTAGTAATTATAATTTACAAGTACTTGTGTGTAAAAATAAAATAAGTAATTATAAATTAATGTCAGTTAATTTGTAAATGGTTGCTAAACACTAAGGGATGAAGAGCAGATATCTGTTATGTTCCGTTTTAACTTATATTGATATTCTGAGAGGGGGGGGGGAGCTTTCGTGAGGATTGAAGATTTTATATGGTTAGAAAGTTGTAATATTTTTTTCTATCAATTGTTTAATAAAATAAATATGTTCAATTTATTAATTAAGACTGCATTAGTTTACCAATATATATATATATATATGTAGGTTGTATATATATGTAAAACTAAAACGGACTTTTAGAAAATCACTCCAAAACAAAATTTTCTTTGAGAAGTAAAAATGGAGGATATTACTTACAAATCTGTGTTGTTTTGCAATGATTTTTATGGTTTGTCTTTCTTACTTCATTCTTTCGTTAAAATAGCTTTATTACGATTTACTACGCAATATTAGATGATTATCTGGATTGGTTCTAGATTGAACCTAAAATAAATTCAAGTTTTAGCCGGCTTGGATTATAACTCAGATTAAAAACATATTTTTGATTGCATTGTGAGACTGTTATAAATTTACATACAGAAGTCATTAAAGTGTTTATATATATATATCGCAAACAATTTTTCAAACTTCATAAAATTATTATACGTTGTGCACTATATATGTATAAAAGAGCATATTTAAATATCCTCTATTAAACCCATTATTTAATTAACATGTTATATGATAAACAAATCATTGATATGTGAACTATGATAGTAGACTTGTTTTAGAAAATTCCTCTTCATCAACAATACCAAGCCCCAACAATACTAACCAAAAATCTGAGAATATGAAGGTATTTAAATACATTTGTTCATAATATTATAAAGTATAATATTGTAATGTATTAATTATATAATTCTATATATAATAGATTTATTATCGCAATAAATTTTATTAATAATAACTTAGAAGGTCAAGTATGTACATATATCAACAGATAATTATAAATTACCGTGGTATCTTTGTAAGATTGCAGTCAGGAATGGAAAGGTCTAACGAGTGCTTCATGTATTACAACCGTGATGTGTACTATGTTTTCTGATGAAGATTTGAAGGAGTAAGGCTCTTGTAAAGCTATTCAAATATAGAAATCAGTTTCCATGTATCATCAAATTTACTCTTCGGTGTGAGAAGTTGATCCCTTCCCTTGATCTTAGAAAGCTTTCACATTATATATTTTTCTTGCTGAACGAAGTCAGTATTCAATACAATTTTACATGGTAACGAACATTTGGAACTACGCTTGTGCGCATACACACACATATATAGCAAATCATGACATAATTTAAAAAAAAAACGAAATGCTTTTTATTGTTTTGTATCTTTCACATTAATGATTGACATTGGGAATTAGCATATTTAGTGGAGTTACTCGAACCAGTCATAATTTATAATTAAGAATTTGATTATTATATAATATGACAAGGGGAAACCCAAAAATAACTGGAAAATTAAAACTTGTGTATTTATTTTTAGATGTTGCAAATTAAGCACTTTTTAAATTATAATCTATTTAATGCAATGCAGTGGTCTAAACAGTGTTTCACTTTTTGAAGTAGTCCAGAGAAACTCTTCCATTATTTGTTTTCTTTACCACTTTTAAGTCTAAAAAAAAGAGAGATTTTTTCATTCAAGAGAATAAAAAGGAGTTATACAAATTGAGATCAGCAAATATAGCTCATAGATAAGCTAGATCAAGCTGAATTTAATTAAAAGTTGTTTCACACTCAAGGCTTTGTGCACTGTTAAGGTGAAGCATGCACTCCTCACTTTGCCACAAAATAGGACATTTACATTTTACTGCATCATTCAAAAGTTTCAGAACTTATAGGTTTTAAATGTCTAATTATTATAAATGAATTCTGGGTGAACAATGCCATTTGTATTTTTAAAAAAAATCAGCAGGATCTTGAGATTGGGTTTCATTCGGCATTTTTTTGGGGGATGTGGTAAATTAGATACTTCTATTAAACTACTTGTAAACTTGCATTTTTGTCAGAACAACTTACTTGCCATTTTCTTTAAAAGAAAACAAAATTTCACATTCTAAGTTTTCAGTCATTACAAAAATTGACAAATATTCAAACCACACTTTACAAAAAATTGTCCTAAATGGCACTACGATTTTGTATGGTGAGACCACATAACATATTGATGCAGAAGAGTCCCCACAATAGGCATTTAGCAGCAGAATCATACAGTAAAACAGGCATGCCTACTCAAAACCAATTCCAGTTATTTTTGTGTCCCCCTCATATTATAGTTTTGTTAAGAGTTTGTAGATAGTTTTTAAATGAACTGATTAATAAATTTATAATATATTAATTTGCACATAACTTTACAATGTATGTTTATATGAACTTAATTTAAAACACTATACTTTTAAGCTTTTAACAGTACAATTTAAAACTACTCTATAGCAGCCAAAGTGGTCAACTTTTCTATGTTTATTTTCAATAAATAGGATTTTATTCTTCATAAATTATTTTTACATTTCAATTTATTCATTAGAATATTAACTTTACAAATGATAACCAGAACAACAGACTTTATTGTAATCTTGGATCTAAACAAACATTTCTTTATAAATAAACTTGTTTTAGAAAATTTCTCTTCATCAACTATACTAACTAAAAATCTGAGAATATAAAAAGGCATTTAAATACATTTGTTCATAATATTATAAAGTATAATATTGTAATGTATTAATTATATAATTCTATATATAATAGTTTTATTATCACAATAAATTTTATTAACAATAACTTAGAAGGTCAAGTATGTACATATATGAACAGATAATTATAAATTACCATGGTATCTTTGTAAGATTGCAGTCAGGAATGGAAAGGTCTAATGAGTGCTTCATGTATTACAGCCGTGATGTGTACTATATTTTCTGATGAAGATTTGAAGGAGTAAGGCTCTTGTAAAGCTATTCAGATATAGAAATCAGTTTCCATGTATCATCAAATTTACTTTTCAGTGTGAGAAGTTGATCCCTTCCCTTGATCTTAGAAAGCTTTCACATTATATACTTTTCTTACTGAACGAAGGCAGTAGTAAATACAATTTTACATGGTAATGAACATTTGGAACTATGCGTGTGCGCACACACACACACATATATAGCAGATCATGACATAATTTTTAAAAAAAAAGATGAAATGCTTTTTATTGTTTTGTATCTTTCACATTAATGATTGACATTGGGAATTAGCATATTTAGTGGAGTTACTCGAACCAGTCATAATTTATAATTAAGAATTTGATTATTATATAATATGACAAGGGGACACCCAAAAATAACTGAAAAATTAAAACTTGTGTATTTATTTTTAACTGTTGCAAATTAAATACCTTTCAAAGTATAGTCTATTTAATGCAATGCACTGGTTTAAATAGTTGTTCACTTTTTGAAGTAGTCCAGAGAAACTCTTGCAAAGTATGTCTTTTAACACTTTCATGGTTTTCTTCATCACTTTTACTTCTAAAAAAAAAAAATTGAGAGATTTTTTTCATTCAAGAGAATAAAAAAAAGTTACACAATTCGAGATCAACCAAATATAGCTGATGGATAAGCTGGATCAAGCTGAATTTAATTAAAAGTTGTTTTACACTCAAGACTGCTCACAGAGGAATTGTCATGGTGAAGCTTACATTCCTCACTTTGCCACAAAATGGGACATTTATATTTTACTGCATCATGCAAAAGTTTCAGAACTTGTAGGTTTTAAATGTCTGATCATTATAAATAAATTTTGAGTGAACAATGCCATTTACATTTTTTTTTAAAAAAATCAGCAGCATCTTGACATTGGGCTTCACTCAGCATTCTTTTTGGGGATGTGATAAATTAGATACTTCTATTAAACTACTTGTAAACTTGCATTTTTGTCAGAACAACTTACTTGTACACTGATTCAAGCACTACAACTGTCTTTTTTTGCAATTTTCTCTAAAAGAAAACAAAATTGTACATTCTAAGTTTTCAGTCATTACAAAAATTGACAAACATGCAAACCACACTTTATAAAAAAATGTCCTAAATGGCACACCACAATTTTTTATGGTTAAACCATTTGACATATTGATGCAGAAGAGTCCCCGCAAGAAGTATTTAGCAGCAGAATCATATAGTACAACAGGCATGCATACCCAAAACCAATTCCAGTTATTTTTGTGATCACATTATATTATAGTTTTATTAGGAGCTTGTAGATAGCTTTTAAATGAACTAATTAATAAGTGTATAATATATTAATTTGCATGTAACTTTACAATGTATGCTTATATTAACTTAATTTAAAGCACTATACTTATTGGAGTGTTAAACCTCGCAACAATAGCTATAAACTATTAAAACTATCGTATTAACAACAAGAATAGCATTTGAAAAATATTTGTGCATATATGAAAGAAAATATTTATACTAAAAAATGTTTTGCTATTGGAATATTTTTATCAACATTTTGAATTAGTTGTAACAGTTCTGTTATAATTAAAATTAATTAAAGATAATTAAAATGCTATAGAATAATATTGGTTAAAATTTATATTTATTGTTATATGAAGAAAAAGGAATTAACTGCATCGTATTTTTAATAGCGAGCAAATCTTGTTTGTCTCAAAGTCATTTATAATATTTATAACTATTTCAGATATCATGTGACATTAAGCATTATTGGGATTAATCTATAAGTTTGAAATTGATTTTTAAAACTAAATTTTGTCTTTTTATAATTTTTTCTTCATTTTAATAATTATATAAAAATAATTTTATACCATAAGTTTTAATCTTCAGTATTTATAAAATCTAAAAATATTACTCAAAGATAATAGAGATAAAATAAAAGCATCGGAATTCCAGAAATTTATTAAGTCAATCCTTGTTATAAAAATATGGATTGACTTAATTAATTTCTCGACCCGACCCCCTCCCATGCTTTTATTTCAAATTAAATCTAAAAACTCCAATTGCAGTTGAAGAAACAATTATTTTATTTCTTTTTAGTGCACAATCATTAAAAACATTTAATTTAAAAAAATGTTTATCTCTATTATTTCTGTTTTTAGTACTGGCATAGTAAATGAAAATGTAAAACTATATTATTAATTGACTGAATGCTTATATATATATATCAACAATAAAAAAATATGATTAATTAACTATTATTTACAGTCTTTCAATATATAACAGTACTTTGGTTAATTCCTTAACCCTCCCCAACTGCCATTAAATTACCATAATAAAAGCAAATGTCATCAACTCAAATTCCATTAATTCTAAATTTTAATGATAGCAGATTATCTATTAATTATATTCATTTTATTTCTATTTATTAAAATAGCCTTCTTAATTTTTCTTTTATTATGGTTTCTCCCTTTATGAAGAATCTTAACACTTTCAATATCAAACTTAAATTTATATTTACATGTCCCTTCATCATCCAAGAAAACTGAAACAGTTTTTTTAGGGATTTGGGGAAAACACTATTGTTTCATCTTTTCATTTTCTAAATAGAATTAAAAATATAGTGATTAATTAGCATGGTGTTATTGCTTTATTAGATGTGACAAAAATGTATGGTTCTATTGATAGAATGGATTCCATAAAAATAATTGAACATGCATTAAAAAATAAAGGTGTTTGTAAATATGTGATAAAATTTATTTTTGATTCTTTAAAACTTTTTGATGATAACATTGCTGCTTCTTTTGAAGATACATATTATAAAATGTCTAACAGTTGGCCTATGGGTCTTCCTATTGATTTACAAGTTTGCAATTTTGTTTTGTCTACATATGAGAGTAAAATTTAAGATATGTGTACCTTTAAAGATATTAAAATTACAAAAGGTATGAGGATGATGTTTTTGTTTATGGAAATACCAAAGCTATAAATTTTCTTGTAAAGGAGTTAAATAGTTTGAATGGCTTAAAATGGACTATTGAAAAGGAACAGAACAAAAGTATTAAGAATTTGGATTTAATTATTACAAGAGATAATAGTATGTTAAGTTATAAATTACTAACCAAACTATTGCAAAAAAGGAATGAGCATAAGAGATAACAGTATGTTAAGTTATAAACTGCTAATAAAACCATTGCAAAAAAGGGAATATATAAATTGTAAATCAAAAGTATCAATTATGCAAAAGATGGCAAGTTTTAGATCTTTTTTGTTTTATAATGAAAAATTGTCATTACCACTGTGATAAATTAAAAAATATTGAGATATTTACCAAGGAAGTGCTTGAAGTTGGTTCTAAGATTGAACAGATTAACAGTATTTTATGACAATTTAAAAAGAGTTATAATTTAAAGGAGTTGAAGATTGATAATAAAAAATGGATATCTATTCCATATATTTCAAATGCTCAAGTGAAATTGTTGAGGGATATATATAAGGAAGTGCTTAATGTTTCATTTTGTGTTACAAATAATGTTAATAAGTTAGTGAATAATTTTTAAAATGTCATACCTGTCAAGCAGAAAAGTAATGTTGTGTATCAAATTGTTTGTGGATGTATATTATCATATATAGATGAATTGATGTGCAGTATTCAAAAAAGATTAAAGGAGCATGAATTATTATACAAATATGTAAAAAGTAAAAATAATACTGATTTAATGACTGTTTCAGTTTTGTTGGATCATGAAAGGACATGTAAATATAAATTTAAACTTGATATCAAAAGTGTTAAGATTCTTTATGAAGAGAGAAGCAATAATAAAAGAAAAATTAAGGAGTCAATTTTATTAAATAGAAATAAGATAAATATAATTACTAGACAAGCTGCTATCATTAATATCCAGGATTTGTGGGATTTAAGATGTTGACATTTGCTTCCATTGTGTTTTTTTAATTTAACAGCAGTTGAGGGGGGTTAAGTTTTAATCAAAAGTACTTCTTCATATTGAAAGACTGTATATAATAGTTAATTACCATTATATTTATTATTTTTGTTATTAGAATAGTTTTTAATTAATGGACATTTTATTTGTATTATATATATCACTAGATATTTATGCTATGTTAAAATATATACCTCTTATATATTTATTAAGACAATTTGTGAATGAACTTCACTTAATACATATAATTTTACTTTAAATCAATATCACACATATAGTATATGTTAATCATTAGATATTTCTGCAGTAAGTTAATATATATATACTCTTAATGTTTCATGAATTGCTATTTTATACTCTTAATGTATATATCATATTCAGTATGTGTACAAAATTATATATATATAATAAACCAGTAACTAACTTTTCTATTTAACTTGATAGATTTATATTTATTTTAAAACAGTTGTTTTTTTTTTAAAAAAATACTAAAGAAAAAAAAAACGATATTTTTTTTTTAACTTTTGGCCATTGTTTTAAATAATGTGTTTTCTAGTTTACTTTTTAAAAAAAACAAAAAAACAATTGTTTTAAAATAAAAATAGAAATAATTTTAAATTGAAAACTTAGTTACTGATTTATTATACATATAATTATGTACACATATTAAATAAGATATATATATATTAAGAATTTAAAATGGTTTTTAAAATGTTATTAAATTGAAAGAAAAAAATTATAACTATCCTCTTATAACCTTTATTTAAAACAAATGAAAATTCTAAGAATAACTGTTAACTGCATTACTTTAAATTATTCAATATTTTTCATATTTTTCTTGCCCTCTGTTCCATATCTATCAAACTAGTTGACACACTGAAAACATAAGTGTTTCAAATGGATTAGGCTCATTTAACTTAGTTCTATATCAATTTTCAAGCAATGCTACTGAATTTAAATATATTAACTCTTGGTTTTAAAATTTCATTTAGTTACATTAAATATTGGTAAAATCTTAACTTCAATTATATATCAGTTAATTCAAATATTTCAAAATGCTAGCATTTAATCAGAAATAAATTAATTTATAAAATTTTCATTATTTTCTTTTCCTTTTCTTGTTACATTTGCATTTTTCATTTACATATTATTATTATTACTATTATTGTTATTACTAGTATTATTATTATCATTAAGCAATGTAACTATTCATAACTATTTATATTGTTAGCAAATGATTTTATACAATATATGCACATATCTTTGAAGAGTTTATAATCAGTTCATCAATATTATTTCATTGAAGTCATATTTTGAAAAAAACATACTATTTTATTGATGATGTGTGATTGTGAAAATGATTTCTAAGTACTGGCCAATATTGTGCTGAATGGATAAAATTTTGGTTGCATTTTGGCATTTATTCTTTTGTTTAGCAATTGATTGTCAGGTATATAACAATTTTTAGCAGTATAATTACTATCAACATCATCATCAAATATTGCTATGCTCATTGTCCTAATCATTAGCTGATCTGGAATCATATATATCAAAACATAAAATTAACATTACATTTTTCAAAATAACAATAAATAAGTAAATGAAAACTGTAGCCAGTTTCCAACATGACTGCTATTCTGAGAAGCATTTTACAATTCTAACTATGAAATGCTATTCAAAACGGCAGGCATATTATAAGTTGACTATAGCTTGTGTTTATATATTGATATTTTGAAAATATCTGAGTTATCCTAGTGTTTTGTTTATTACATATTATTAATTTGATTATAAATCAACAAAACCAAAAGATAGATTGATATTGTTCTATCTTTTCATAGTTTGTACATAACATAATAGGAAATAGTTATTTCCAGTAATGATTATATATGTGTGTGTTTGTGTTGGGTGTGTTTTATGTGTATGTTGTGTAGGTGTATGTAGGAATACATTGATAATGATTGCTTGCATTCTATCGACAGCAAAATCTTTCAAACTCTATTGTAGAAAGAAATCATAAACTACTCTTGTATACTATATTGGAAACCATATAGATTTATTTACAAAGCCAGTAGGAGTTTTATGTCAATTTTAACTTAATAGTAACTATAATAATAGCATATGGCATTGGATAGTTTTTGGTAACTACAAGATTTGGCATAGTTACTAGAGTAGTTGATTCAAAAGCTAAAGATTTTTAGATTGATAGTTTGATGAAAATGGGCAAATGGTTAATTATTCACAATGACATACAACATGTGACAGATTAATCTTTGACCTAGAAGCTTTTAGCTATTTAGTTTATAAATATACCATCAGCAGTAAACCTCATAGTACTAATTAATAAATGTAAAAAAAAAAAAAAATTTGGTTAATTGCATAGAATTATTGCATTTATTAAGTCACTCTAGTGCTTAATCATCACTTGAGGTCCCCACTATCCATATGATTCTTTTATTAGTAGTAGTAATAATAGTAGTAGTTATAATATATCAACTTCATATACATTTAACTCTAGGTGGTTGGAATCTATTTACATCATTATATTTCAGATTAATCATACAAATAAAGTGAGATTATGTCTTTGATGAAACACAAACAAGTCACTAAAAATGACAAATGAAAAAGAATTGTTAAATTTAAACTTGTCTTAAAATGTAAGACTGATATATCAAAACAATATGTTTAAAAAATTATTAATAGCTAATTGGTTTTAGGATAACTAAAAGGTATTTGATATCATTACTCAGTGATTAAAAAGAAAAAAAGTATGTGTGATAATATCACCTCTATCAGTCCTACTAACCCTCCACCAGATATTACTAATAATTTTGTCAAAAAATTAACTAACCTTCTTGCCAAAGCATACAATCCCCTCATAATCTATTCCTAAATAAAATCAGGTATTGGGAGATATAAGTGCAAAAACTAAAAGTAATATATTAAATAACATCCAATCTAAAGAATTTTATATATTAGTATTTGGAATTCTAATATTTGAACTTCTTAATTAAAATCAATGCTATTTTTCCCATCGAATATGTTTTTTTCCTATAAGCTACACTTTACAAATATGGATAATTGATAAATGAAGAAACTACTGAATATTTTCTATTAAAATTCCCTCTTTCCAAACAGACCACATTGTTATCACTGTCATAACTTACTAACATACGCAAACAGCAACTAACTTCAATGACAACATAGGATATTTTTTCCTAAAATAAAAAAACCTTACTTTCATTATTTTCACACTGACGTTTAAGTCCACATATCAACAAATATAAAACAGTCTTCCTAAAGAAATTCGATAAAAGTAAAATGAGATACTAAACTCATGCTACCAGTAGTGTCCCTAAGGTTGGTCAAATGAGCATATGTCTGGGGCTCATGGTCTAGTGCTTTAAAAAAAGTTATCAAACAGGAAATGCATTTCCCAATTTATGATAACCTCTGCTAAGTTCAAATATAGTTTGTCAAAGCTTAAAATAATAAAAAACTATTTAAGATCCACAATAGCACAAGAAAGATTATCCAACCTAATGTTGCTTTCCATAGAAAATAAATTACATGAAGACTTAAATTTAAGTGAGATAATAGATAAATTTGCTGAAATGAAAGCAAAGAAAATAAAGTTATAATAATTTTGTTTTTCTTTTATATTAATATTAATGTTATAAGTGAAGTGTTACTATTTAGATAAGAATAAATGTTGTATATGTTCCTTTCTTGTATTAAAAATTAAAGATTTTATTTATTTATTCACTTTTTTATTTACTGAGGGCCCGATTCCATATTTGTTTCTGGGGCCTCAAAATCAAAAGGTCAGTGCTGCGTGCAACAATTAATATCCACAATACCATAGTAACTTGATTGTTTTTCTATTCTTTTTATTTACTAATATATGCTGTAAAAACTGATTATTCTAAGGCAATCTAATCTCCATAATACTAAAAAGATAAATATTGCACTTGTATTACAAGTTATTTTGTCTAACTTTTGCTCAATTTTTTACACTACTTTTAATTTTAAACCACTAAACATCACATGATCACTATCTCATACTAGCACATAATTGTTATTAAACAATTCAAAACAAAGCAAAACTCTCCAATAGTAGTGCCATCTTGTTGCATTAGATCCTAAAATCTAGGTGTAGTGCTCTCAGATCCAAGGCTCCTCACTGATGAAGGCTACAAACCAGAAACTAGTCTGGGGATATTGGATGAGTAGGCACTAGATAGGAATTTTATGTATAAGCCTTCTGGCATCCATTGATTGCTCTTGTTAGCACAAGATGGCACTACTATAAGGAGAGTTTTGCTTTGTTTTGAATGGTTTTAATTCTTTTAATTTTGTTATTATTATCGTATATTATAGTCTATATAAATTTCTTAATGTATGAAATATTGCCCTGTATACAATTTAAACAAATAAAAGTTATTTAAAAATTAGAAGAAAAAACATTATACAAATTGAATATATTTAAATTTACATACGTCAAAAACATAGCAGCAGCTCTGTCCAGTCTATTTAAGTATTTCCAGTTATTGTAAGTTTGAGCAATTAATAGATTCTAGATAATAGTGATTATTAAATCTATATCCTGTGCTCTCTTATTGTTATTCATATTCTTATGTGGTGTTCATTGGTGAAGAACCTGGATTTGAAATAATGCAGCTTTTATTCATGTCATCTTTTACCTTTTTTATAATCAAACATCCAGTCTAAAATTCAAAACAGTTTCACAATGTTTTGAATCCAAGTAACTTACTTGCATGGTTTCATACATCTGATATCAATTCACTAGCAGAAAGGCATATGTAAGCTGTATTTATGAGATACTTTTTAGTTGTGATTTTATAGTCTATTAAAAAAGCAAATCATTTCAGAAGAGTTGCCTTTTTTTCTGTGTTTAAATCCATTTCAAGATATATTTCCCAGGATAAAGCAACCAAGAGCGACCATTGGACTTGCACTCTCTTTAGAACGATGCGAGAAGACTGTTCTATTGTTTGGGTTTGCTTCTCCTAAAGACACATATTTCAAATAGCGTACATTTTATTTTTTGAGATCAATTTTAAATGTTTTAAAATTTATTTGAATATGTTGTTGTTGTTGTTTTTTAATCATTTTAAAGTTATTTATTTAATCAGAGTTATTGCTACGACATTTTTTAGGAATGCTTAATTAAATAAATAATAACTAATAAAAAAAAAAACTTAAAATTCTATTTCAGACAATTTATTATAATTTTGTGTTAAATTAAGCGTAATGCTAGCTCAAGTCATATACTACTACGATTATTAAAAAAAACGGCTGACGGACCCTGAATGTAATATTCATGTTTTTATCTGTCAAAACTGACAGACACTCGGCTTTCATTCTCCTTTCTGATAGCAGTCACCTTAATCTTTAGAAAGAAGTTGCAAATTTGTTCCATATTTCAGATACAATTAAAAGTTGATATTAATCAGACTAATTTTCATGCCAAAATAGTAAATAATGAAAATTTTATTTGCTTCTACTGGATAAAATCTTGGCTTTTATTCAAAATCAAGAAAATAAAAAAGAAAAATTAAAATGAGATAGAAAGGAAAACGAATTTACTTATTCAAACTACGACCTCAGTGTCAAAAACTATTTCTTTAATGGACTGCTTTTCATATTGTTTGATACACTTTATTACTGTTTTAATTAGCTATGTCGAAAATTCTTGTTTTTATAGAGAATTCAAAATCTCTTGTTTGACAAACTCTTTCAATAAGATGAAAAAAAAAAAAAGAGTTGATAGTTTTTCTGTCTGACACTGTCCATTACAATATTGCAATATTGAGTTAAAATTTAGTTTTGACAACAGCATTCTGGGAAGATTTGGTTTGACAATAGCATTCTGGGAAGGCAATTTGATATAGTTAAGAATTAAATTTGCATAGGGCATGGTAAAGTTGTAATCAAGTCCTAATTAAAGACTTTTGGATTTTAATAAGCCTTTTCAAGTAAAAATTTAATGGGAATTTTTTTAAAAGACTTTTTAATAACTTACATTCTTTATATAATGATGTTTAATTTCCTTTTTAAGTTAGATATGAAAACTTGATTTTCTTCTTTTTTTTAAAACCGAAATATTTATATTGTTTTTCCTTTTTGTAAAATATGTTATTTCTAAGTAAATCAACCAGTTGCATAATTAGACTCAAACCAAGGGTATAATTTTTATATTTATTTTTTTTAAAAACTGAATGAATTACAAAATTAATTTTCAATGAATTAAACCAACTAAAGATTAATAATGCGAGGGAATGTGAGTAATAGAAAACTTATAAAATTATTTATATTCAAATATAAATAAAATTGCACTTTGTAAACAAATAATCTATTTAACTGAATGCGAGATTTGTTTAGGAAAGAAATGGTGCGTCTCCACCAAGTATATATATATAACACATCTCGTACGAGAGTTTCCCTTGAACATCAAGTTTTAATTTTTACATTCAGAATACATATGCCTGTAGATATATACTTCTAAATTATATGTGATTGATACTATCTATATATGTATGTGTAGAAATAGGCATCCACTATTTTTTTTTAAGTGTCATAGCATCGGCCGGGACGCGAACCCGCAACGCGGGCAACTGGCAGGCAGTCGCGCTGACCTCTCGACTACCAATGCAAGACAGGCATCCACTATTTCTTCCTAAATTAGCAAAAAATTCAAGCCCGTCATTAATCAAAGGCATGATGAATTATTAATAAGATATGCAGAATAAAATAATTATGAACAAACTGCAAAACAAAATTAATATTACCTTATTTGTATACAATTTAAACAACAAACCTCCATTATAAACTAGTTTGGAACTGAAGTCCATGCCACTTCCGGTGCTCAAACTTCTTATAGATTCCATTCGATTAATTTGGCTAGCCAACTTATTGGTAAAGAGAATGTCAGATTTCATTCTTTGTTTTTTCTCTCTAACTAATAATAACTAGTTGTCCATTTACTGAAGTATATATATATATATAACTTAACATATATATATATATATATAAGAACGTGGACTAAGAAATGTAAGTTACTTTGTAATTTATCTTTTTTGTTAGCGTGCAAAAATCACAACGTTATACCCACTTGCTGTAAAATTGTGTTTCACAAGAACAATTATAATGTTAGTAAAATTCTAAGGAAAACCAGCAATATTATTTTAAACTCTTTTATTAAAGAAACTCGGAAAAATTTAGACAAAATTGATAAAGTATTGCTACATTTACGTTTATTCCTTAGTAATAAAATACATCCTTTACTGTGGACTAGTTTTGATCGTATTGCAAGTTTTCGATCGTCTAAAGATTCGGAATTGGTAACAGCAAAGCAAAAGAAAAAATTGCAAATGCTAATTAGAACACAATCCCCAAACATTATGTATCCAAATCAAAAAACCGTTTACAATTTATCTAAGAAAGCCCTCTCTACAGATGAAATTTCGGTTTTAGAAAAAGGTTTCAATTTTGCTTTAACACCTTCCCGGATACCTTTTGAGAAAATTGTCTGTAATGTTGAATCAGCTCTTGATAAAATTGATTCTACATCGGCTGATTTAGCTAGAGCTGAGATTTGTAATATTTTAAAAAAAGCTAAGCTTCCTAAAAATAATTTTTCAAAGAAAGAAAGACAAGCATTAAATAATATAAAATCGGACAAATCAATTGTTGTACTTCCAGCTGATAAAGGTAATGCCACAGTTGTAATGGATCGTGACATTTACCATAATAAAATTTTAGATCTGCTTAGTGATAAAACTTATAAACTATCAAAAAGAGATCATACTACATATTTGAAAAAAAACAACAAAAGCTATTATTAATAAATCACCTATTGAAACAGAGATAAAAAATAAAATAATCCCTCGTGAAAAATCTTGTGTCTGTCCAAAATTTTTTTATGGACTTCCAAAAATTCACGAACCAGATACCCCTCTTCGTCCAATAGTAAGTGCAATAGGTTCTCCAACTCATATTTTAGCTAGATACTTATCGGATTTCATTAAACCTACAATCCCATCTATTAAATCATATATTAAAAACTCTCTTCATTTTATTTCTGTTTTAAAAAGTTTAAAAATTAATGCTAGTGACATTCTGGTCAGTTTTGATGTCGTGTCTTTGTTTACAAACATTCCAATTGATGAAGCTTTAAATATAATCTCACAACGTTGCAATTTACCAGACCATATTATTGCTTTGATTAAACATTGTCTCTTAAATACATATTTTGTATACAATGGACAGCATTACAGACAAGTTTTTGGTACTCCTATGGGCTCACCTATCTCAGGAGTAATAGCTGATTTATTCATGGAATATATAGAAACTCGTGCTTTAGAATCATCATCTTTAAAACCTCTCATTTGGCTCAGATACATAGATGACACTTTTGTCATATGGCAACATGGAAAAAATACATTAGATGATTTTTTCTTACATTTAAATAATATGCATCCTCATATTAAATTTACAATGGAGACAGAGTCTGATGGAAAACTCCCTTTTCTTGATGTTCTAGTCACCAGAACACCAAATAGTTTATCTTTTTCTATTTACAGAAAGGATACACACACAGACAGATATTTACATTTCCATTCTCATCATCACCCAACTCAGATAGTTTCTGTAGCCAAAACTCTTTTAAATAGAGCAATTAACCTTTCAGATGACACACATCTGAAAGAAGAAATAAATCATATTAATAGTGTTTTATTAGCAAATAATTATAATTACAAATTTATAAAAAAAGCCTTATTTCAAGCCCAAAATAGACAAAATAGGAAACAAAAAGATGATAAGTCAGCTATTAGGATTTGTGTTCCATATGTAAAAGGAACTACAGACAGTATCGGACGTATATTAAAACGCTATAATATAGATACAGCATTTTCTGCTCATCAAAAGATCAGCAATATAATAACCAAGCCTAAGGATTCAATCCCTCTTGAATCTCATGGTGTCTATCAAATCTCATGTAAAAATTGTAAAGCTTCTTACATAGGTATGAGTAATCGTCGCATCAGTGTTAGGAGAGATGAGCATGCTAATGCAGTTAAACAACACTCATCATCATCAGCACTCTCACTCCATACTATAGATTCAGGTCATAAAATAGATTTTTCTAGTACCAGGATCATATCCAGATGTGATAATCTCTACCAATGCAAAATCAGAGAAGCCATTGAGATACTTAAAAGGCCAGATTGTATCAATAAGCGAGATGATACGTGCAAACTTCCTCCTATTTGGAAAGATTTCTTTAAAAAACATTCTTAAATTTAACATTTTTGCTATTGGTGGGATTTTTAATGTTTTATTCAAACCAGTGATTGTAGCGCCTCTACAACCGTCTTTCTACCTTTTTATAACTCTGTGGATGGCTTGTGTGACCAAGTCGAAACGTCAGTATATTGATATTAAAAGTTTTTAACACGGATGAACCCGCAAAATATGTATTTTATATATATATATTACAGTAAATAAAAATGTAAAATTATATTGTACTTTAAATTAACTTGAGACTTAGAGTTGATATATTTATATATATGTTATATCATGAGTTTGCAAATAGCTTTTAACAAGCCTTTCAGAATATCCCCAATCTCAGCCTGGTTTCTGCTACTGGTTTCCTCAGTGAGTGGTAGAATATTCAAGCATTAGAATTAAAATACCAGGCCAAGCCCAGCACTTTATCTAATCGATCACTATCAAGTAGAAAATCTGAAATTTTCAGACATTCATGTCTTCCAATTCAGTTATGTAACTTAAATAGCCATATGGGGCTGCACTAAGTTCAGATACACCATATATTAATAGCTTTAGCAATATAATATCACCAAAGTTTTAATAGCAAAAAATATAATTACAAAGAAATCAAGTGATATATCACATGATCTTTGTAATTATATTTTTTGCTATTAAGGCTTTGGCAATTTTATATTACTAAAGCTATTAATATATGGTGTATTTGGACTTAGTTCAGTCCAATATGGCTATTTAAGACATAGCTAGATTGGAAGACATATGAATGTTTGAAAATTTCAAGTTTTCTACTTAATAGTTATCAATTAGATAAAGTGCTGAGCTTGGCATGGTATTTTAATTCTAATGCTTGAATATCCTAGCACCTCGCTGAGGAATCCAATAGCAGAAATCAGTCTGAAGTTGGGGATATTCTGAAAAGCTTGTTAAGAGCTATTTGCAAGCTCATTATATAACATTTGTTATACAAGCTTGTTAAATTAAGTCATGCGATATATGACTTGATTTCTTTGTGTGTGTGTATATATATATCAGTAGATATTTATGCTGTAAGCTAATACATTGAATATATATATATATATATATATATATATATTATAATGTATATAGCTATATATATATATATATATATATGTATGTAATATACAAATCAATATATATATCAAAATACAGTACAATTTATATAAATTATATTCTTTTAGAAGTACTTTCGACTATACACTTTGTAGTCTTTATCAACTATATAACGTTATATAGTTGATAAAGACTACAAAGTGTATAGTTGAAAGTACTTCTAAAAGAATATAATTTATATAAATTGTACTGTATTTTGATATATATATTGATTTGTATATTACATATATTGTGAAACGAATACAGATATCAAACTTTATTTATTATATATATATATATATATATATATATATATATATATATATAACATATTTAGTATATGTACATAATAACATATGTGTATAATAAGTCATTAAGTAAATAAAAATATGAAATGTCCTTTTAAGTGAAAAATGTTTGACATTTTGCCTTTGATTGAAAATTTTTATTTTAAAAAAATATTCTTACCAAAACTAATTGTAAATGAATTTCACTTATGGTATATAATTTTTACTATAAATCAATGTGACACTTATAATATATATATATTGTACCGGTCGAAAAACGTGCACCACCTAAACTGCAAGTCAGATCCAAACTCATCTGAACCAAACTGAATTCAAACCCAACTCACCAGCTCAGATTAGTAGAAATCTAAATTGATGGCACAGTGCTATGCACCAAGAAACTAGCTCAATAGTTGGTGAGGATTAGAGACCCCTGAACTGACATTAATATTGGATAATAAACTGACTAATTTTAAATCGAGTCCTATGTATATGTTCAGGTTGCCAACACAGACAGTGAGCCTTAACATTAAATAATTATTGAATAAAAGACTTAAGAAACCAAGTGTGTTAATAAAATATTTTAATACTAATAATAATGGTTTGTTTTGTTTGAATTTTAAATAATGATTATATTAATTAATTCTAGTCCTTAAACAAAGTTTATAATTATAATAAGAGTGGTGGTCCTTATTAAATGCCAACATGTATTATGCAATATTTGAAAGTCTATATGTCTATGCCCCCAACAAGAAAATAAAGGCAGATAAAGGCATTCATTTGTGACGGGAATTTATTATTTTAATTTTATTACGACAGAATGTGAGATTTACTTTCACATTCGCAAATTCATTCATGAAGAGCAAGATACGCATTTAGGGCATAACTTTAACCTTTATTAGAAAACTTATTTAATTCGAGATAACTGAGAATTTGTTTGACTTTAATTGAAATCACTTCATCACGAATTACAAGCATCAGAATGAGCTACTGGAACAGAGAGGCAATGGTGCTGATGAATTATGAGCTATGAAATGAAATTGAAGGACAATAGCTGGTCAATGATCTAAGTCCTATGGCGGCTTGCATTTCACAAGTCTTACTGCCCTTTAAAGAGAGGTGATTTAAAAGTAGTATGGCAGCTTGTATTTGACAAGTCTTATGCCCTTTAAGTAGATGGGAACACGGGAAAGCCAGGCTGAGTTGTAACTACGAGCCTTTGGTATTTCAAATATAACATGAGTGGGGGAGGAAGTGCTTTCTTCCTCTATAATTAACATATCAGAAATATCATCACCAACAAGCCTGCAAAACGAACGATAGCCCTACGCCAGCAACGTTGAAGATGATGACTTGATAGTCACCATTTGAAATTAAAATGCAATTATAGAATGCTCTACGTGATGACTTGATCAAATTAATTAAAGCCAAATGAGCTTTTAACTAAAACTATTTTAACACATGATAAAATTATATTAATCATGCCCCAAATATCGTGCCCTTCCTGAATCTAAATAGCAAGTAACTAAAATTTGAATTACAATATATTTGATTCCTTTATCGGCCCTTTTGCAAAAATATTTTAACATTATATATATGAATAAATACATATTGGTAAACACGAGAAAATAGCTGGGGCATAGATTAGAAATGGAGCTAATAATTTCTTATTAGCCAATTATAAACGTAACAACATTTAATAATTTCTTTCGACTCGATGACTGATAGAACTGTATAAATCTAGTTCTAATGGATGAGAATTATTATCAGATTTAATGTTATATTTTCTACGTAAGGCAAATAGAACAAAGGAGTTTATCGAGTCGAAAGATTATTGGCATATAATTAAAAATAAACATTAATAAATTACTCAATATATATAATAAAATAAATGAACTGCCAAGTAAGAAAGGAGAAAGTTAAATTTAAAGACTAGAGATTGAGAGAATTTATATAATTTAATATAGCATAAATAAAAGGGTTTACACAGAGTATTACATTTATGTAATGAAAAGAGCTCTTAAAGGGAGTGTAAAGTAAAGTTCGGAAACTGGCCAAAAAGTTTAAGATTCATTATGGAAATATATTACCCATTTCTTCCGGGGCTGGTTCCCTTAGTTTACACATCTGGGTTGGTAAAATGTAGGTATGCATTTAGTTGATTACTTGAACAGCATTTTATTTGATTTTGGCAGCATGATTGGTCTGGAAAGGATTTAGCAGCTTCATTGAAGATTTCAGAGGACTTCAGGAACCACAGCCAGATTCCTGACATTTTAGCCCTTCACCATGATCGAAACACTATTTAATTTCATAATTTAAAAATGCACAGAGTTGACTTGCACTTCTCTACAACAAAGATGGCTTCTCTCTCCAAACTTTTCAGAGCTATATATACTGTATTTGATGCCTTCGGGTTAGCGCTTCTTTCATTAACAATGTTACAAAATTTACTGGTTGTTGTTAGATACATTCCTTCAATAAGGCTTTCAAACTCATTAACTTGAATTCATTTTCTAATTAGGAAATGAATTCTTAAAATCAGAAAAATGATTTTAATTAGGAAATCCTTACACTTTAAATACTTGTCTTTTTTCCTAATTAATAAAACTTTAATCATTGTTTTGGAAAGGGAAGATCTGAAAGCTTATCGAAAGAATGTAGCTTTTAATCACTAAAAATTTAACAAATTATTTAAAAGTAAAAACAAGCATTCCCGACACAATGAAACTTCCGAACAATTATATATATTTAAATATTTACAAATTTATATGCACAATCCACACAGTTATAATATATATAAATTCATGAATAATTTTATCATGAATTTATTAATAGAATTGATCAATTTAAACCTGAAACGAATTAATTTTAATACACATTTATAAAATAAGTTTTTCTTTATGGAAATTAGCGTGGATTGAATGTATAAAGCCCCATTGCATCAGAAATTTAAGGTTAGTACTAGGGTTTGAAGTGGGCTTATGGCTAGATGTCATGAAGCTAAAATCGAACTCAGATCTGACTGCTTCAGTATCATCATCATCATCATCATCAAACATTATCAGTCCACTGCAGGATGAATGTCTCTCCAAGTTTAATCCATCTTCTCCGATCTTTAGCTTCTGTTTTCCACAACACCCCTGCACATTTTCTTATTTCATCCATCCATCTCACATGTGGTCTCTTTCTGGGTCTTTTACAATCTCTTGGAATCCAGTTTAAAATTTCAATTGCCCATCTATTATCATTTCTTCTAGCAATATGTCCAGCCCAACTCCATTTCAATCTTTTAATTTTTTCAATAAGGTCAGTAACACCTGTTTGTTGTCTTACCCATACATTGCGTTTTCGATCTCTTCTTGTTACTCCCAACATACTTCTCTCCATACTACTTTGAGTGGTCTGAAGTCTCTGTATTGATCTTCTATTAAGTGTCCAAGTCTCAGACCCATAAGTAAGAACTGGTAAAACACATTTGTTAAAAACCATTCTTTTCAAACACATAGGCATATTTCCTTTTAGTATCAAGTTATTTCTACCAAAAGCACTCCAACCAAGTTTAATTCTATGATTAATTTCCTCCATTATGTTTTCATCTGTATTAATAATCTGACCTAGGTATTTGTAACTGTTAACTTCTTCTAATTCTTCATAATCAATCTTTATTTTCATATTTTGAGCAAATCGATTAAACATTACTTTAGTCTTTTTAACATTTATCTTTACTCCTACTTTTCTACTTTCATCTGCTAACTCCTGCAACATTTCCTGCAGGTCTGAAGCATTATTTGCAAAAACAATTACATCATCTGCAAAATCTAAATGACTTAAATACTCTCCATTTACTTTCACTCCTTTAGTTTCCCATTTTAATCCACAAAATACTTCTTGCAGCACTGCTGTAAAAAGTTTTGGAGATATGGAGTCACCTTGCCTTACACCTTTCTCAATGTTGATTTTTCCAGTATTATTATGTAATCTAATTGTTGCTGTTGCATTTTTATAAATATTCTTTAAAATATGACAATATCCTGGATCTATACCTTGATGATCCAATGCTTTAATCACTGAAGAAATGTGTATAGAATCGATAGCCTTTTCATAATCTACAAATCCAAAACATAATGACAACTCATATTCATTTGTCATTTCTATGACTTCTCTCAATACCTGGATATGATCTATTGTACTAAAACCACTTTTAAATCCAGCTTGTTCTCTTGGTTGGTGGAAATCCAAAGTTCTCTGTAGACGAGTTGTAATTATCTTGATAAAAATTTTATATAAAACTGATAAAAGGCTGATAGGTCTGTAATTTCTAATATCTGCTTTATCACCTTTTTTAAATATTAATATTATTACTTCATTCTTCCAATCTTTCGGTACACCTTTATCATTTAGACATTTGGTATATAACTTTGCTAAAATTGTTTCTATTTCTTCACCTCCTTCTTTTAATATATCAATTATAATTCCATCAGTTCCTGGAGCCTTTTCTTTCTTCATACATTTAATTGCATGTCTCACTTCTTCATTTAAAATTCTGGGCAATTTGGAAGATGTAATAGATATAGGAGGTACTTGTTCTTTATTACTATATAATTCTTGATAAAAATCTTCCACCAATTTCATGATGTCATCTCTCTTTTTAGTAATAATTCCATCTTTTTTTTCTTATTGCAGATATAAATTTCCTACCAATACCAAAATGTTGTTTAACATTCTTGAGACTTTTATTTTCTTCTACAGCTTTCCTTGCTATTTCACAGTTATACTTTCTTATATCATTTTCAACTCTTTTCCGTACCATTTTACAAAATTCGAGATATTCACTTCTTTTTAATACATCATTTTTGTATATCTTCATATTCCTTCTTTTCTTCATAAATTCTCTAGTCTTAGTAGAAATTTTATTAGTCAATTGCTGCTTTTTTCTACCAGCTAGGTTTGTTGCAGTTTTTAAAAGTGCATCAGTTATTTTGATATTAATTTCATTCAAATCTGAATCCTGTTCAAAATCTCCTAACACTTGAAACCTATTTGTAAGTTCTAATTTAAATTCATTAGAATGTTTCTGAAGATTAGGAATATCAACTGTAAATATTGTTTTTCTCAATAATTTTTGTCTCTCTAGTTTTACATTAACATGTAACTTACATCTTACTATTCGATGATCACTTCCAGTGTTAAATTTATTAAGAATATTACAATCTTGAAATATGTATTTCCTGTTAGTCAAAATATAATCCAATTCTGCTGTACCTTCATTTGGACGCTTCCATGTCCATTTCCTTTTAACATTTTTCTCAAAAAATGAATTCATAATATAAAGTGTTTTTTTTTTCTGCAAACTCCACAAGTCTATGTCCTCTCTCATTTCTATTACCATAACCAAAATTACCTACAGCAATTTCATCTTTCATTTGTCTACCAATTCTAGCATTAAAGTCTCCCATAACAATTTTAAAATGTTGTTTACTCTGATCAAAAGCCTTTTGTACATCCATATAAAAATCTTCTACTACTTCATCACTATGAGAACTTGTTGGGGCATAAACCTGAATTATCTGCATTTGGTATCTGCTATTAAGTTGTATAACTAATCTTGCAACTCTGTCCAATACACCATCAATCTCCACAATATTGTTCTTCCACTTTTTATTTATAATGAATCCTACTTCACTTGTATTTCCAATATGTGTGCCTTTATAATAGAGTATATGTCCACTTTTTAAATCAATTGTTTCTTCACCTTTTCTTCTAACTTCACAAAGTCCAATAATGTCCCATTTAATATAAGACAATTCTTCTTCTAATTCTTGCAATCTTCCTTCACTTGAAAGTGATCTGCAGTTGTAAGTACCTAAATAAAAAGTCGTCATCAAATGGCAGCCTGGGTCCACAATCAGGGGATTCTTAGCACCCTCTGCCTTCGGCCACCAACCGCTGCCTTGGTTGGTGACTTTACAGCCTCCTGGGAATAAGGGCCATGCTTTATTTTTGTCCGTCATAATTGTATATATGTATTGGAAAAATATTTATCATTTACACAAACATTCATTCTGCCTTATCAGGCACTGAGAAGAAAGACCATAGTGTTTCTTGATCTTAAACTCAGAGGTAAAAAGCCAATAAACTCACCATGCTGGCTAATGCATGTTGGTGAGCAGCCCATCCATGTTCGTATACTATATGAATAATCATGTAGTAATAACAGCTGCAATGACAAGAACGTATGGAGTGGACATTAGGAATTTGCCCTGCTCGGTTCCTTTAAGGCTTCCAAGAGGAATCAAAGGGTCTCCTTTCAGTTAATAGCAAACTCCTTTCTGCAGCATATATATATATATGCATATATATATATATATATATATATATATATATATATATATATGAATAATAAAGCATTAAGTAACTTTTTTACTGAAAAGTGTTTGACATTGTTTCTTTTTATTTGAAAAGTATTTCTTATAAAAAAATAAAGTTTAACAAAACTATATTGTAAACTGACTTTCTTATTATTTAAATAATGCTGACAATTGAAATCAAAAAATCATGAATATTATTTAAAACTTAAAGAAGTTCTAAGAAAAAATTTTAAAATTGATATCAAAATATTCAATCTTCACCCAATTCTTCCATATCAAAGAAACTAGGTCTCCTATCTAAAATGATATTGCACCCTACCACTTTGATAGAGATTTTTAAAAAATATACAAAATTTCAACAAATTATATTGAATTTAAATATACTAAATCTCAATTTTAAAGTATTATTATATGTTTGAATTGAAAGCAAAAAAAAATCTCTATAGCAGCCTCTCACAGGCCTTACTTAAAACATGTTAAAGTTTGAAGAACAATTTTTATATTTGATATTGAAATGGTATTCTTTATCAATCATATTGTTTCACCACCTATTAGTATATTTTTCCTAGTTTAAACCCCCAAGTTGGCGTATATTAATTAAAAGAGCTTAATAAAAAGGTATAATAATATGTATATGCATGTATGTGCATATATTTTATAAATGTGTACTTCCCTGATTAACCAAAATAACTTAGTAAAAGATATAGTAATGTATGTGTGTATATTTTATAAATGCATCTGAAAAATAATGTAAATAATATCTATAAATAAGGCAAACATAATTCTAAAATCTAAGATAATAAAGTTAAACATTACCTGGTATGTGAATTCTCACACTTACTTATATATGAAAAAAGCTTGCAAAGTTATAGATTTCAATCTTTGTTATTTTTTTTAAATTTTATTTAGTTCTCAAAGATGATAAATCTCTTACACTAATTAGCTCTCTTTGACTAAAAATTATAGTTTCTAAGTTGACAGGCTCACGTATATAATAGAATGTTTTCCAGGTTAAAATCTGTTTTTGTAAAATAATTTTATTTCTTGAAAATTAGCTGACCACACCTGGGTTTTGAAATCTGTAAAAACAAGATTAGACTTAAAAGATATTAAATTTATTTTTATAACAAAGAGAAAGCTAGATAACATGCTATTTTTTTCAATTACTTGTTTTTCTCAATGACAGAGGTAATGGTTTTATTTATAAAGCTTATAGCATACATGTAAAATAAAGATTAAAAAATTGTCTCCATTTGTAAAAAAAATTGTGATGTTGCAGAGGAGAAGTGTATTCTTATAAAAAAACCTGATTGGAATTAAATTGGGTCACTCTAAATAATTTAACTTCTAATGCTGTTGGGAGCTATGCCCACCTGTAAAATGAAGAGTGAAAGCTACACAGTGACTCATTGCTATCCACCCTTGCATGAGACAAGTCACAGTGATGGGAGAAGTTTGAACCAGTAGCCTTCTCAGAAAGTAAAGATAAACAAACCAGCCAAGGAGAGATGTGCTGAATGCCTGAAAAGAATACACCTTAGCAGAGAAGATTGGGTAAAATAATCCACAGAGCTCTGGAATAAACTCTAGTTATTAATTTCTTAAAGAATTGTAAGCTAGCTATGTATAAATGTGCACAAACTTATTATTTAAACTTTCTCTATGGAATAAATTCTGTCATAAAGCTAAATTGTATCTCATTTCCTAAAATAATATAAAAATAACTACTTTATAAAACTTGTATAGCTCTTTTAAAGTAAAAGAACTTGATAATAATGTAACTCTTATTAAATTTAAATTATACTCTAAATATCTTTCTATCTGCAGTTATGCCTTTAGTATAATTCATTATATTTGTTATGAATTTATGCTATGATTTATTCAAGAGGAGATTGATACTCAGATCCTGTAGAGGGGGTTGAGAAAGATAATTAGAGGCTCTCTATAGATAATTTACAGGCATTAAAGCCCACACACATGCATTCTCCAATCTGAAACTTATTATATGTATATTTAATAGCTATTATGTATTAGCTGAGTAAAAGTAGGTTGGCTCATGCTAATAAAATATTTAGTTAACTGATGCAAGAGCAATATTCTAAAGCATATTTAAATTAAATACATAAGTCCTTATTATGCTTTATTCCTCCTTAGAATTTATAGTATGAACTATAAACATTAATTATAAGCTAGATCACTTAATTAACCCCTTTCTTTAGCATGTTCGAGTATGTTCACTTATGAACTGGTATACAATGGTTTAGTGAAAAGAAGCTATAGATTTAGCACATTTTAGATTTAATAATGATCGATGATCATTAGTGTGGCAAATGAGTTCCTTATAATGTACACTTACGTGCATATGTGTCTTGCTACATACATATATTGTATTAAATGGAATTTAGTTTAAGTCCATTTCATATTTTTGTTCGGATAGCTTTCCTTAGAACTGGAACATGAGGGTCCAGGTAGTTCATGTTTCAAGCTAATCAGACCTCCAGAACAAAATATTCTCTTCTCATAACAAGTCATACAGTCCATGGGAACTGATCATTGAGTTGATAGATCCCATGAGAAAACACACATTTGATATGCTCTTTTATTTTGGTTAATATAGTACCATGGTATCAGAAACATCACTATAACAGATCCTAGTTTATTACACCATTAATATTAATAAATTCAACTTTGTTTTTAATGCATGATCTAGTTATGTAATAATAATCTGTATAGAGAGCTAATTTAGGCTGACTTCAAGGTACCTAAAGTAATTATAATTATTGTCTCTCTTGCAAATTAATTGCAAACCTTATAGGCATCTCATAGTATGAATTAGGCATAATTAAAACTGTAGATTATAATGTAATAATGTTGCTAATGGAATAAGTTCTGATTTAATTGTCCATAAGATGGGATTCTGTAACTCACTTACTCATCTAATTGTAACACCTGTGGTGAATTTCAATGCACAGAGGGATAGCTGTCTTAATAATTGATTGTTTTATTAAAAGATATAAAATATAATATTGTTTAACATATTTTTCATAGTTCATTTCAATCCATTCGAATCATATTAATTCTAATTTATTTAAAAGTGAATTAAATAACTATACATTGTCATTCTGAGTTGATTATCAAATTATTAAATATCTCATGAGCCATAGAGGTATGTGTTTAGTTGAGTCATAGTTATAAGAGTCAATTCACCCATGAGTCTTTTGTTTCACTCTTTGCTATTTCCGGCAAGTGAATTAAAATGAGTCTGAGTGTAGTCTCATATATGTCATTCATAAGGTAGTAAATCACAAAACATTGGTGAAGGAGCTGAGATGAGATCTGATTCAAGGTCTCAACCCCTCATCTAGATCAGCCTTGAGGAATTTGCCAAAACTCTGGATTTTGTTGCATGAGTGTACAAATATGACCATTACAATATCAACTATTCAAAATTTTCCTATCCTCTGTTTTATATCTAAGAAACTAGCTCACCTTGATAATATTAGTCCCATATTGCACTATTTGGTATTTATATAATTATATACACATCTTTTCACTTCTTTTTCTTTTTAAATTATAGCTCCATGATAATAAATATATAAATTCAACATTCCTTTTCTTTTTAAAACTTGTTTTTATTCCAACTATAATTTTCTTTCTCTTTCCAATACAACGTTTCAACTACATTCTGTAGTCATTATCAAGTTTCCTTAAAAAATAGTAATAATAATAAAATAAATAAATAAAAATAAAAAACAAAAATAATAACACAAATAAATAAAATATTAATACATTCCAAATATATAATATTCAATTAAAACCATAATATTATTATAATCTACAAATACAATTATTTACCTCCTTCCCTATCTTTAATTATTTTTTTTGGTATTTATACTTATAAAAATAATTATAAGGTTATTGACAAGAGGTATTTCCAGTTTGTTTCCTGTTTAATATCAGTAAATTTCAGTTGATTAATTTTATGCTTAAAATATACTCATATATATGTGTGTGTATAAACATCACATACTTTATTTAAAAACAGGTATTTAATATTTTATAAAAAATAAACATAAAAAGATAAATAATAATATATAAACTTATTGTCTTGTTTTAATGCTGTAAATGTTGTGCAAGTACCCAATAGAACATTTTTGCCTCTACACTATATGTGTGGATTCTCTTCTTGTCTTTAATTGGCCCTAAACCTTATTATTTTTTATTTCTAATAGCTCATGTCATCCAAATAATATTAGCTAGAATAAATAAATCATGCAAAGTATTTTTAATTCAAATTTCTACCATTAAAGATTCAAAATGACTTGCTAAAGTTAAAATTCCACATTAACAACATTAACAAAAATATCTTCCATGAAATTCAAATAAGAATTTAATGAAATCAGCAGAGATCATTTTTATTTTCATTTTTAAATGTAATCTTCCTTTTTTAATCAATTTTGTTAATGAAAATCATTTATTTAAAGTACAAATAAACAAATCATACCAAAAATATAGAACAAAGCACAATTCATTATCTTAAGAACATCACTTTCAAAATGAAAGTTAAATTCTAATATGGGCCCACTAAGGATCTCAAAATTAGATAAATGTATATTTATAGAGTGAAATGCACAAAAAACAAAAATCCATTTTTTAAAAAAAATTTGATTCTATGAATTTGAATTTTTGTTATAAATTCTTTGTAAGTACTAATAATTTTTTTTTTTTTTACAGTATTGCTTTAATTGTTTTGGACTTGATTTTTATTTTTATACTCAGAGGTTCAATGCATCACCTTTAGTGCTTTAGTATATTATATTTGGTTACATGTGCCCAATCCATTCCTGCATTATACCATGAATATGTAACCTAAGTTATTTTTCTATATTATCATCTTTAAAATTCAGGGGTTTTTAATTTATTAAATGATTAGTTATAGAAGATCAAGCAATGTAACACCAAAATGTCATAATGAATAATATAGAGAAGGGAATAAATCAGTCGTGCATTCATGTATTTACATATACTCAACCATAAGCATCAGTTTAAAAAGAATATATGGAACTCTTATGCTTAAAGTTTATTATTATATAAGCCAACTTTGGCTCACCATGCTGAAATCAGGGCTTTAACCTATTATGTGCCTGATATATACTTCAACAAATGAATTATACAAACTTATCCATTCTGTAGCAGGAGAGAGATAGAATCACATTTTTAACCACCTTATGGGTGAGTGTGTATAAATTCATGAAAAGAACATTACTCAAGATTTACCCCTTTTCTAAATTACATTTATAGCCAAGCACTATATAAATAGACTATTTATTACATAATGAATAATGTTTTTTTTATCTTTTGTTTGACTTATAGAATTTCATTCATAATCTATGTTTTACTTTTTATTATTAATGATTTGCTCTATTGATAAATATGTATAAAATATTAGGAAAAATAGAGGAACATTGTGATATTTTTGTGCTGACTAAAATTGAGAAGATGAGTTATCAATTACTTGGAAAAGCTTAGAGTATTTTTTTTAGATATAGAGAAAATATTTATTATAGAAAAAGAACACAAATGAGTATCAAGTTTAGTAAATAAAAAAATTGAAATTATTAATAATTAATAAATTAAAAAATAAATGAAAGTAATAAAATAATGAATAGAAATGGCACAATATTCATAAAAGTAGATTAAAATTGGCATTATAATGAATATACATTACAATCATTAACAATATAATAATAAAAGCAAGTAGAAAAAAGTAGAGATGAAGAAATTTACCTTAATTTCTTATAATAGACATCTAAGATAAATGTAAAGGAAAGAAGATATTGCACTTTGATTTTCTTATGGAAATGATTCAGTGACTCTTAATATATGGATTATTGATAGTTTTGGATATAGTATAAAAAGGAATGGAAAGCTATGTTCTTGAGGAAATATGCAGATAGCAAATGAAGCTATACAAGGTTAAATAAGTCTATTATAACATCATATGAGAAATATATCAAGAGTAAATTTAAAATATATGAAAGATCAAAATTTATGATGATAACAAAATTGCTAAATAATTTTAAATTATAATAATTAGAACGAATGGTGGACAAATTAGTTATGACAGGTAAAAAAAAATATACAAGAAAATTAGGTAAGGATTGTATTTCATTGTATTTACTCAATCATTGGAATAAATATTTTAATAGAATATTAGGCATGCAGTGTTTAAAAGATTGGAAGAAGAATAAAAAATTGAGGTTAATAAAAAAAATGTTAAGGAAATTTAAAAAATATATGATAAAAAATATTATTATGATATAAAAATAACATCACAGTGAAACTGAAGATATTTATGTTACTAATAGAAGATGTTTGGTATTTAAGTCTTGGACATGAAGTTCAAATATAAAAAATAATTTTAAAATGGTGGGAGGGATTGAAATTTGTCATATAATTTGTGTAGAAATGAGACAGGAAATGTTAACCACTTACTATTAGAATAAAAACAATATTACTAAAAATAAAGAAGGAAATGAAATTATTTGATATATATAATATTTGAGTTACGTTTTATAGTCATTGATATGATCTTTAACTTTACTTCAACAATATGTACAATGAAAGAATGAACCATCTTTAATTAAGGTTCTCTTTGATTATAAAGAAGATTGTTGTCAACAACTTTAATTAGAAAAATGTATTTTGATCAATCTAGATATATATTGGAAGAAAAAATTTAAACTGACTAATTTTATAGTCAAGTAGGAAAAAAGTCTCATTTTGAAATTTTGTAAGTGAAAATGTAATTACAAGTAATCATAATTTTGAATATATATGTAATGTTTGAGATTATTATTTTATACTAACTGTTAATATATAGGGTATATGACACAGGTATATAATAAGCCTGTGTGTTTCAATTACTAACTGTTAATATATATAAACTTTCCAGCAATTAATATTATATAATACATTGATATTAATACTCTATCACTGGTCTATTAAATAAATGAAATAATATCAATCTAATGTACAAGATAAAACTTTTTAAACAAAATATTAGTCCCATCTTTTTTTTTACCTCAATTTATATATAGAAGCTAATCTTGAGCATTTTGGAGAGAAAGAATGGAGATTTTAAATCAATCATATTACTTTATTAAAGCTACATTTCAAATTGCTTCATATTATTTTAATTGATATTTGTGAAAAATTTTATTTTACAGCTTGTCAATATCAAATCAAATAACAAAATAAGTAAATATAAACTTCCCACAAGCTAATATTATATAATACATCAAGATTAATACTCAAACATTTGTCTACAAGTAAAAGAAATACTCCCAAATCAATGCACAAGATAAAACTTTTTAAAGAAAAGATCAGTCTTTGTCTTTTCACTTTACCACAATATAAGATTAGCCTCTACATATAACTTGGGGTAAAGAGAAAAACAGGCCCAATCTTTTCTTTAAAAAATGTATCCTTAGTTTTGGATTGTGAATATGTCATTTATTTAATAAACCAGTGTTGTAGTATTAATCTCAATATATATAAGATGTAAAAACGAATATTTGAAAAATAATAGATAAAATAGGAATGCAGGAAATTGAACTTGTTACAGAGTAGCTACAAAATATCACACCATTATATATATAACAAGGAAGAGCAAGAAAGGTAATCAATTAAATCAGAATTCTATTATAATAAACTCAAGAAAAATTAAAATAAAAATAATGTCAATTTTAATTTACAATGCCTTATTAATAATGACAAATATTAAAAGTAACATTAACAATACTTTAAAGTAATAAATGTATTATGAAATGATCAAACACCAAAATAACCACTTGAGCACAATTGGACAAACTCAGATTTTTATTTTTTTTAAATTTACCAAGTACAAAATCATTTTAAGAACTTTTAGCAATTAAGTATATAAAAACTCTTCATAGGATAAATACAAAGAGCATTATAAATCAGCATGCTTTGTTCACTTTGACTATAATAACCAACTTCTTCTGATATGTGAAAATAAGGGCTTTTTCCCTGCATAGTTTAGTGCCATAATAAAATGATGAATTAGAAGATAAAGGGTTTCATGTGATCAATCATCATATGACATTTCAAGAACTAACCAATTATTTTTAATGATGCTTAAATTGCCATTGTATGTAACTGGATGGTCACATGTTATTTCTGGATATATTCTAGCAAATTATAAAATAGCTAAGTGAACATGTCATGTGACATTTTAATACAGCATGATAGGCTGAGATTCTATCTAGAAACCTCTATCTCTTGATTTCACCACTTAACTGCTACACTAGTTCTGATCAAGAGTATTGTCTTAATGTTTATTTTATAGTCCTTATTCTCTCATGAACAACATCTATGTAATTAAAACTAAGGTTATAATATTGGCTTAATTCATAGTATTTACTTGCACTAGCAATCTATTGATAAGATGGATCTCTGAAGCTACAAACATTTGTTTTTGTAATTCCTTTCTCAGTGAAGCTTTGCATATGAGTTTTAGAAGTATTCACTGAATTAATTTTGTAACTATTATTTTTATACTGTTTACCAGTTCAGTATTTTCTGTTGTTGAAATTATTAAAATTAGGTAGTATACTACAGGTATATTGAAATATTTTTACATATATTTATTTTGTTTTGCAGTTAATTTTTTTTAAATTTATAAACAATAAAAAACCATTGTTTATTGGTAATATCTTTTTTGAAATATAGATTTTATGTATATATTCCTAACACATAAAATATATATTTCATGTGTTAAAAAAACTATTACATTAGAATAAACAATTCTTCTATCCACTAAATAATTTAATACGGAAACAAGAATTATATAAACTTTAGAACGATTGGGTGAAAATTTACAAATGTAAATAAAATGCAAAGTATTGGTTATAATATAATAAAGAAAGAAAATAGTCTTGCATTGGTGGTCGAGAGGTCAGCGTGACTGCGTTGCACTTGCAGGCAGTTACCTGGGTTGCGGGTTCGCATCCCAGCTGATGCTATGACACATAAAAAAAAAAGAAATAAAATAATGCTTTGTACATACCTTATAATACTGAAGGTGATAATAAAATAAAACACAATTTTTTGATGTACAATACAGAATACTAATTTATATAAATAAATAATAATATAAAAATGCCAAGAAGCATGAATATAAAAATAATAATTTAACTCAAGCATCTGCTTGTTTTTATACTCTAGTAACTTTAATACTCAGCATTACTTTGTTGAGTATTAGCTTGGAAGCATGCATTATTTATTATAACAGCATTATAGGGGATTTGAAATCAGATTTTAAAGATCCATTCAGCTATCCAATTTATCTCATACAACCAATATACATGTCCACACACATGTAAAAAAGAATTGATATCCAACATACATATTTCATGCACACTCATTAGTTGGACCAACTTATGAGTGTTTATTTAGCATGAAATACATATATTGGAGATCATTTACCATTTTCACATGTGTAGGGTCATGGATATTGGTTATATGAGATAGATTGGATAGCTGATGGGAGCTTGAATGATATAAAGTATACCTGTATTTAAATATTATAACAGCATTAGTAACCAATACACACTCTCACTTCAATACTGTAACATGAAAATGATTGGGATGGGATTGTGCATTATTTACTATAACAGCATTTACTATTTTTTTTAAAGAAAAATGATTGCTTTAACATTGTATTTATACATGAACATTGAAAATTGTTGGTTAGTAATTACATTTCTTTAATACTCTCCAACTAATATTTCTTGGTAAATTTACTTTTTTATGCAGAAAAGAATGTCATTGCTCTAGCCATTGATCAAGAGTTATAATTAAAAATCATGCAGAATAAAACAATTCTTGATGCAAATGAGAATCCTATGCCATATTAATAAAGCTACCACAGATGCCTGCATTGTTTTGTTTAATTCTTATATATCTATTTTATGAAACATGTTATTAAGACAATTTATAAGCAAGATCCCCATAAAATCATTTAAATAAACCCATAAATAACACCCATCTTTTGTTAAATCAATGCTAGTCCATTTTATTAGCTAAAATATTTTTTATTTGAAAATATAGACTGGCATTCATTTGATAAATGTGGATATTGTTTGCAGGTTTATTTAAATAATTAGATGCAAATCTTGCTCATAAATTCTCTTAGTAATGTGTTTGGATTTGTTTATTTCATGAAATGGGATTTATATTCTTAGTGCTATATTTTTAATATGCTGTAAAATGTTTTATTATGCTTATTAAAGTAATTAGTAATCCTTACACATGTATATATATCCCAATGGTTCTTGTGGTGTAGTAATTAATGTACCTGCTTGTTATGTCTATAACTTGAACTTTAAATTTGGAGCTAAGTAAAACTTAAAATTTTTGATTCTCTGATAAGACTCAAATTTTTCTTTCAAATATTTATTCTATGGTTATGGCACTAAAATTTAATATTGTGTATTAAATGCAGGTTAAATTGTTCTTATCCAAAAAGTAAAAACAAGTGGAGAACACTGTCCAAATTTTCATTACCTGGCAATATTTCTCCAAGAAAGACAGTTGAATAGAACTTTGCTCCACTGTAAGCTATTTAAAGGATATTACTTTTATGATTTTTTAAATATTACAAATTAAATAAACTTTTTATTGAATTTCATTTTGTGGAACTTAAAACATAATGTTATGATAATGTATCTATGTCTTCCTACAGAATATGTTATTCTCGGATTATGGATATATTATTTTAGTGGTGTGTATATTCTATTTTCATTATTCAAATAGGTTATAATATATATATATATATATATATATATATATATGCTTATATATATATATATATATATATATATATATATATATATATATATACAAGCAAAGTTAGAAATAAACATATACATGTCAATAAAGAAATCTTATTTAAATTTCTGATTATAAAATAACATTTTTAAAATCTATTTTTTTTTCAGATTTAAAAAATTATTTTACTTAAACAGTTTTTCGAACTCAGACTTTCACACGACCCACAACTCTCAGTGCCATCTTATATTGCTGACCCACCTGACCACACACATGTTGAAAAGATAAATAATCACCAACAACCGTATTTCGTGCTAAAACAGCACTCATCAGTTGGTCCAGATTACCATCTCCACACATATATACAATCAGCACTCAGCTTTATATTAAGATAGCCAATATTCATACTTATATTGGTGATTATTTATCTTTTCAACATGTGTGTGATCAGGTGGGTCAGCAATATAAGATAGCACTGAGAATTGTGGGTCATTTGAAAGTGAGTTTGAATCCCGCATATATTACACTTATAAATGCAGGTGTAAACCTGTACAATGTATTAATTTATATAAATAGTGTATAAAAGGTCTGCCTATCCCTCACATATGTATGTATAAATGGATCATTTTCCTGTACATGAGGAGTCAAAATGATTAAACGTCAACATGGGTAGGATGACAACCTTGGCAATAACGTGGGCTTTGAACATTCCATCATCAGATTTTCAATGAAATGGAAGGCTGAAAAGTTATGGGTTGGAGTACTTTGAAGCCTGTCCATTAAAGTATAAAGATTGGCTATCTTAATATAAAGCTGAGTGCTGATTGTATATATGTGTGAAGACGGTAATCTGGACCAACTGATGAGTGCTGGTTTAGCATGAAATATGTATATTGGTGATTATTTATCTTTTCAACATGTGTGTGATCAGGTGGGTCAGCAATATAAGATGGCACTGAGAGTTGTGGGTCGTGTGAAAGTCTGAGTTCGAATCCCGCATATATTACATATATAAATGCAGGTGTAAGCCTGTACAATGTATTAAACAGTTTTTTTAAATTTAAAAATAATCTTCAGCATTTAGCCCAATAATAAAACTAATTTGTTCCTAAGCAAGTGATTCTATGATCTATTTAAATAGCACGAGAGAGGATTCAGTCTAACAAATCGTCACTGTCAAACTCTGTTCATCATTTGATCCGCATGTTATATCCAAGTAGCTGAGAAATTCCAAACATGTTTAATTTTTTTACCAGGAAACAACCTATAGTTAAACTAGCTAATTATCAAAATTATTTACCAATAAATGATTATCGAGCTGTTCTTAATTATAATGTAAAACAAAAACCGTAAAAAGTGTTGTTACCTATCAACTATTGTTTATCCTATATTTATTTTTTTTTCCACAGATTTTTTTTTTTTTTTGTGTGTGTGTAGAAATAACTGGCAAGGTTTTGACTAGCAGTGCCGATTTAAGATTGTTTTCCTTTTACTTATATATTCTTGAAAAAGATTACAGTTATTGGGGAGCAAAAGGAAAAACAAAACATTCCTGCATAGTGCAAGTATTTATAGATTCATCAATGGATATTTATACCAACTCAAGAGGAAGATAGAAGATCAACAATGGAATAGTGTAATATAGCTTCTTCAGAACCAATAAAAAAAACTAAATTGCTAATGATGATGATGATGATAAAGATAGATTTATACTAGCATACTAAATATTTTGGTTATCGCCATTATGTACTATATAATATATAGCTATGCGTGACCGTAATTTTTAAAATTTATCATAAATTTTATAAAAATGGCAACTGATTCAAATTTTTTAGTCATTAACGTGGCATTCTTTCTAATGAAATAGTGTTTCCAGCGTAATTAAATTAATGCAGATGAGAAATTAGAAAATATGAAGCTTACAATAGACTGTTTATTTAAAACTGCAGACAACCTAACTTAATTATTTTACATTGTTTCTTTTAAAATTCTATTTCTTATAAATCTTTATTTTTGAGAATATTTTAAATTCAAGTAAGCTGGAAGAAAAAAAAAATTTAGTTTATAAAATTCTCACTCAATAAATATATATGTATAAAGAAAAGCATTTTTATTTTATTATGATTTTAAATAACTATACATAATATTAAAAAAGCTGAATAAAAAATTAATTAAATAAATATTTCTCTCACACACTTTTTGTTAAAAGAAAACTGAAAGATAATTAAAAAGTGACTATTTTTGTAGTCATGTGATAATTTTATCAAATACATTTAAATGTTTGTAATAACACACACGTTAGTGTAGAAAATAAATGTCGTGTAGTAGTTTAATTTCTGTTCGCTAAAGCAACATCATTATTTTTGATAATTTGATCCATAGTTTACTGCTATTCTTAGAAATGTGTAATAAAGAAGAAAAAATTGGAATTTTATTGATATTGAGACAATAGATCAATTTGGCAGAAGAAGCATTCTTTCTCTGAACATTCTAAATCTAATGTTGTAACATGAATACTATCAAAATATACCATTATGCAAACTTATTTTTCATACATTAGTCTTTCAATAATGCATTGAGACATTTGCAAAATTGAACATAGTCAAAATCTAACACATGCAATTTTTTTTTTATTAACAAAAAAGAAAGTAGCGTTATTAAGTGCATTTATGTAAATCTTAAACAACTTCTTAGCCAAATCTGATTCCCTATATTCAAGCCTTGAAGAATGCTCATCTATAAAGTTGGAGCATTTCATGATGTATAAAAATGAAAAGATTTATTTATATTAGCTCTTCTATCTTCTGCTTCACTAGATTACCGTTAATATTATAGCTATTTTTTCTAATTAAATGAGTAATCTATCAAGCATAAAGACTATGCCAGATTTTAAAAACAAACCATTTTTAGACCCTATTTTTTAATATCTTCCATTGGAAATGCAGTAAAATACTAGATGAGACAATCTAAACATGTAATCTTTGTGTCCTTAAACTAGTTCTATGTGATTCATTATTGTTTGTGAGAGCCATAACTATGCACTCTCAGTTTAAAAATCTGCTGACAGAACTTGGAGACTTACATATACTTGCATATTTTTACAATCAGAAATATTCTAATATAATTGAATAATAATAATATGGATGTATAAATACACAGCCCCTCCCCCCATTCTCATATTTAGTGCATAGAACAATAAGATAAAAAGAAAAAGTTTACAAAAAGAAAAAAAACTGTATAAGAAACAGGATCTAGTTTTTGATGAAGTTCTATTATATTCCATAAAGCAATAAAAACCATTCTTATTTAGGCACTACTAATTTATTATTCAAAGTTAATATCTAAATGGTATTCCATTATTTTTAAAAATGTGAATATTATTAGTAGTTTTAGTTCAATGTGTTACAAAATTTCAATAATGTACATAAATTGAAGCATTAAAAATGAATTTAATGTTAAGCAGATGCACACACCAATTCACCCATATATATATATATATGTGTGTGTGTGCGTGTGTGTGTTAATAATTACGATCAACAAATACCTATTAAATTATGAAAAGCGACAGTAAAACTACATACATAGATACCTATTTGTTACAATTTATGTATTTATATTATATATATATATATATATGTGTGTGTATAGATGTGTGACACAATTTTGAGATTTTCCACATATGTGGATGCTTCTTAATATTATTATAGCATTGATGTTCCAATTGGATTTTACTTTCCATCATCCAAGTAATGAGAATGGCGGTAACTGTTGCTAGAGAGAATTATCAGTTTATTAAAAAATAACTATAAAATACTTTGATATATATAACATATAATTGAATAAACAATATGCAAAATATAAAAATAAAGTGTTATTGCTAAAGAAAAATAGCTAATATTAATAATGCCAATCAAAGATTTAACAGTCAGATAGATTAAAAACATAATACAGATTAAAGATCTGATAATTAGGATTAGATTTTATATTAGTAAACAGTTTTTAGATGTCTAATATAGAGACAATTCAATTAAAGAAAAAATAATCAATGCATTTTGGCATAAAAGCTACTTTTAACCATGTAAATTTCTGCATAATTTAATATTTTTACACTCTTTATTAAATACTGAATATTAGTGATGAACTTAAAGTCTAGTTAAAACTAATGTAAAGATAAAACAGTTTTTAACTGTCTACTATAGACAAAGGCATTTCCAACAGTTCTCTCAAAACACAGTCAAGAAGATAGTAATCTGCAAGGTTTTTTATGACTGGTTAATGAAAAAATAGTGTTCTTTGTTTTACTCTCTAAATGAGAGCAGGTGCAAACCCATTACTAATCAATATTGGATATTTAATGGGCTTGCTTTAAAGTTGAAAAAATACCCACATTATTCAATCCAGATTTGAACTCAACCATAGGCATAAATTTTAAATAGTTGAGCTAATAAAACTATTTCAGGTATAAATTTGAATTCCTATATAAAGGCTTTTCTTATTTTTCAAACTGAGTCCAAATTATATCAATAGTACATTGTTTATTTTTATTCTTTGCTTAATGGCACTTCATTAATATATATGTGTACACATATATTGTTAGCAAATTTGATTTTTATTAAGCTTCAAATATAAATTGCAATAAATTAGTAGTGGAAATGAATGGAAAGATTGAAAAACTTCTGCCATTTATAGAACAAACATTATTTTTGTTTCATAATTATTACTATTCAGCCATTGAGAACTATTTTAATTTGATATTGTCTGAACAATAATAGGCCAAATAATCAATAGAATACTACACTAAGCACTTGCCACATTTTATCGAATTTTAGCAATAAAATTGTTCTAATTGTTGGCACATAAACTTCTCTACCCAAAGTCAGATTCAGCAATGAAAACCACAGAGATATTATAATTACTCTTGATTTGGATTCAGGATGTGAACTGACATATTTTAAAAACAAATCCATCTAGCATTTGAAGCTAAATCATATACTGTATTTATAGAATAAAATTAATAACAAGTATCATTAATGATGATCAAAATTTTAGCTATATCAAATGGTTACAGCAAACAATATTTTGGCAAACAAATTAAAGATATATATGTAAGTGTTAATGAGATCTGAAATTTTGAATTTTTAAGTCCCTTACATTCCAAATTAAGTTTCTTTAATTTTATTACAACAAAAACTTTTTTTTCCTATTATTCTAGCACTATTTATTGTAAACTTGTGTAATCAGTAGTTAGAAATATAATGAAATCAGTACAAAAATATATCAGTTAAACCTATCTTTAATTTCACTTTTAATAAACCAATAATTTAAAAAAACACTAAGGTTTTTCAATCCAAACAACCGCATTTTAGGAAAAAAGATTTTAGCAATTATAATAGAACTGAGGTTATTATATATATATTGTAACAGTATCTCTGGTCAATATAAGCAGAAGCAGCAAAATATATAAGTAGTTAATTAACTAAAGCTCATTCTTTGTACAAATATTCATTTGCTTTAGTTACCATCCACTCCAAATATAACACATAGGAGAGCATGTTCTCAGAGTTATGAGAGGGTTATTCTTTGGGTAATGCTTGTGTTAATTGCATATATTTTATCAGTAAGTATTATGAATGAAATAACAAGTTTGTAAATAAAGAAATAGTTTTAATAACAAAATAAAATAAATATAATAATAAATAGCCAGCAAAATGAATAACTGGAATCTTCTTTGGGAGATTTTCTTTTTTGAGTACTTTTCAAGTTAGAAATTGTAATAAAAGTTCAAATGTTTTATCACTTGACAACTTTATGTGATAACTTTTCACATAAAAATGGTCATTTATTGCTAACTCTTTTGGAAATACTTTCATTTAATTTATTATTAAAGATTACAGTACAGTTTGTGCTATAAATAATTGAAGTTCAAATATTACATCATTATAGTTCCTTCTTAAATAAAAAAAGGTAATGTCATTTTGACAAATTCCAATATAGTTTTCATGCTTTAGTTTTTTTAAAGTTTATAAATATTATTTTCCTTTATTTGTCTTGAATGTTCACAAATAACAAACAGTATCAAAGCACTAAAAGTTCTGGTTTTAAAATATCTTATCACTATCTTGAAAGTCTTTATTTTCTTTCCTTTAGATATTTTTCTTCTTTTTAATATTATTAAGTAAAGTATTAAAGGCAGTTATACCAATGGCCAGTATCCTTATTTCTTCTAAGACAATCTGTTTGCATAGTTCTATTTATCAAAAGCAGTTTTTAAACTTGTTGATAAAGAAAATAGATTGGGTAATTGTACTAGGGTATAAATCAATGAGCTATTTACTTTAACTTAGCACTTTATCTTCCATATAAATCTTAGTACAAAAGGTATCTCCATCACTTTAAGTAAATAAAAGAAAATAATTATAAATTTTCAATCCTTATCAATATAAGAAGGATTATTTGATAGATAATTTATTTTGCCTTTTTCTCTTCAAAAAAAAGTGGAAAAAAATAGAATGAGAGAAAAAAATTTATTTCATTTTAATATTTTTCAATTTCATTTATATATCAAAACTTTGCTTATTTTTATAACTTTTTGAAGTCATCTTCATAATAAATTTAGAATATTTTATTTTTAACAAAGAAAAAATTAATTAAATGGATGTATTATGTTGTTTTCCAAAAATATAATAATGTAACTTTGGAATGGACAAGTTAATTATTACAATATATAAAAATCACACAGTAATGTCATAAGCTTATATACACCAGGAATATTTAATATATTGTCAATGCAATCTTTATAAGTCTGTTATCATGTGATTTATACTTATGAATCATCTGCATGTGTGCAAAATTAGTTCATTTAGATGTAATTATTAATCTGATATCAATTCCTTATATCTGTATAAACAGGTTGGTTTTGGTTTGAAAAAAATCTGAAGATTCTTTTTGCTTTTCAAATTATTAGCTTGATAATATATACAATGAAAGATATTTCTCAGATTTATAATTGCACAGGTTACATCATAGATGGCATGAATGTGATGTGAATGGTATAATCATCCTAGGCCTTACATTTATTAAGGCCTGTGACTGCATGATTTATCTCAGCAATGCACAACCTGCAGGAGGTTGTGAAAATTTTAAGAAATTCTCATGCTGGATAATAAATTTTTAACTGAAAAAAACAATAAAAACCTAAACATTATTAAAAATACATGAAATCTGCTCAACTCGTTATTGTATGACTGACCACTTTTATATTTAGACACTTTCTTTTCAAGCAGCACAACATAATTGTACTTATATTGCTTTTATTTCTCTTGTTTACTATCAAAATTTTGTTCTTCATGCTAGTATCCTACTAATGTTGTTATATTGTATTACATTCTTGAATGTACACATTTTCTAAAATAGGATAAAAAAGTTGTAATTACTACATATCAACAAATCTACTAAGAACCAAATATTATTATATATATATTTTTTGTTAATATGCCGTTTTTCAAAAATCTTATATCAAATCGTATGTACTGAAATATAATATAAAAATAGATATTTATATGTAGTAAAATGACTTTTATTATTACTATCCATATATGCTTATAATATGGTGATAACTTATAATGGGTTATGTAAAGTTTAAGTCAAAGTATAGGGATTGTAAGCTTAAAAAGAGCGCACACCACTGATCTAACTTTCTGTGAAGGTTCAAAATTCAAATGTTTATCGCTTGCTAGGCATAATTACATTTCCCTTTTTCCTGCCAAAATTCTATAATTTGAAGCCTTTACCATGTCAAAGTAATATAATTGTAGAAGCACTAGTTGTAGGGTGATAAAGATTTTTTTTTAGCTAGGTACAATGTGTGCACTTAGATAATTTACAACGTTCTGCTACATGTTAATGCGAAATCAGTATAGGATGAAGAATAATTCTCTTCATTAGGAATTTAATGTATTCAATCAAAATTCGCAAAAAAAAATAATAATAAATTACAAGATGTTGTTATTAACATGTGATAATATGTTAGACTATTTCAAACATCATCTATCAATAAATGTTAAATGTATAGAAAACTTTAAACTTTATTTAAACTTTTTAAATACAAACAACTTGTTAGTATTAACACCCAAATTTAAATTTTTCTACACTTTCAACATTTATTGATACCATTAACAGATTTGCAATAAAACATTCAAAGAAATAAAATGTGTTTGCATTGTATCTATTTTATGTTGTTTTCTGGAATATTCATTCAATAAAATTGCACAAAGTCATATTTATAATTTATAAATGATCGTAAATAAGTGATTATTTATACATTGTAAGTATTAATTTGCAAATAATAAAAAAATACACATAATGCCAAAAATTATATTTCCTTAAATGTTGTTGTTGTTTTTTTAAGCTAATTCTCATTCAAAAAATAAATAAAAATTTCAGCAAAGATAACTGTTCTTGACTTGATTGATAATAATTGTAAGGCAATATATCTATAAACTGCAAAATATCTAAATATGTAAAAGACCTCCATTCCCACATGAAAACATTGCTCTCTGCATACCCCTCTTTCAAGAGCTAGTTCTGGGTTGCATACAGATTTAACTCTAAAATCTCTGTTGGTAAAGGCTACGATCTGGTGAACACTGGTTTATTAAGCTTTCAGTGAATATAAAATAGTAAAATTATAAAATAATAAAACATCTCATATGCTACTAGTTATTTCAGGTTAGTAGTAAGCAATTTCAGGCAACGCCAATGTTTGTTTAATGTTTGTATCTGATCATATTATCTTATTGCTCTGTTGAGACAAACCAAAAGCAAAAAAAAAAAGGAAAAGAAATGCATTTTCATTCAAAATGAAACGCTATTAAAACATATGTTAGATGATCTGAAAAGATTACAAATCACTATCTATTATTTTTAATCAATTTTAAAATCAAACTATTTAACTATAAAAGTTTTGAATAGTAGTAACATTTTTGATAGCTTTATTACTTGTGAATATTAATTTTCAATAAATTAAAAGTTAATTAAACATGTTTACTTAATTAGACTTGTCATTTTAATATAATTATGTAAATTCACATATGAGTAATATTTGAATGAAGGGGAGAAATAAAAAATTGTTTGATCTTCCAATTATTCTCAAAGTTTTGTCTATTATTATTTTTTTCATTTAAATAAAACATTTCTTTGTCAAGCTTCGGTGGTCGAGAGGTCAGCGACAGCTGCTTTACAAGCGATTGTTTCGAGTTAGGGGGCTCGCTTCCTGGCTGATGCTATGACACATGAGGGAAAAAAAACATTTCTTTTTAATTATTAACAACTGTTATCAAAAATTTCATAGGTAATCAATGGAATAACTAAAAAAATTTAATCACTATACAAAATTATTTATAACATATATTTTAATAGTTTTTTAAATATTTAAATAAAGTAAAAAAACTCCTAAAACTTCAATTTGCTTTATGATAGTCAAGAGCCTGGGGAAATTAAACTTTAGATAAAGAGGTTTTCATTTCAATGGATAACTCTTAAGATCCCTTAAAAACATTGGAAAGGTTTTGATTTTTCAATGTACTAATGGGAATCTTAATAAAATAAATTGATTTTAATCTTAATATTTTACATCTAAATTCGGGACAAAATCTCAAGATAACAAACTATCACTTTAATATAAATATTTCAAATAATAACTTCAAATTTGAAGACCACACGCTAAAATTCTAAGTGAGGTATGTATATATGTATAATAAACATTAAATAATAATACTAATATTAAAACTAAATTAATTGGTTCATTTGAAGCATCAGAAGTGATAGAAAACATTATATTTTGAATTCATCATTTCAGTATTGTACTAACCAACGTAGGGTATATTAAAATTAAATTATGATTATTTAATTATTTGAATCTGAGATTTTTATAATTACAGTGATTATATAAAACAGATACCTAAATAAATATTGAAACTGAAATCTTTTTTTATTAAATGACACACATCCAAGAGACATTTTTGAGAACAATCATTCCAATCAATTAAACCAATTGTCATTGTTTTTATGTTATTCAACTGAGAATCAATCCAAAACCATATTTATCTTGAAAACCATATTTATCATTGTGCTTAACTATACATAGTATTAAACACCACATTAAAACGATGAGAGCATTTGGCAAATATTTGTATAATTAGTATGAAACTTCGTTAGAGGTATCGTAAAATATGTGGGGTGTATAACTGATAAATTGATCCCAATAGTTCCATTCAAGTAATTTTAAACTTAGACTTAGTTAAATAATACAAAGCCATTGAATCTTCCACTCTTGTTTAAAAGAAATAATAATAGAAAAATCTTTTTTAAAACTGAAATAGGCCTTTAAATTTATAGTAACTTTGATTTCAAGATCAGTAGATGATTATATTATTAGTCCTAAATGTAATTCATTCATTTGCTTATGATAGATGGAGCTACATTGAAAGTATAATTGTCTTAGGCATTCTAAACTAACAGTATATTATCATGGTAACATCTACTTTATTTTATAATGTCTGTTACAATTGTTTTTCATTAACTCTAGAAGAGTGATTGTCACATTTGAATGCTATCCAAATGCAGTCACCAAAGTCATTACTAAAATGTCATCAGAAAATTTACAGCAATTACTGTATTATTATTAAAAAATTTAAAAATTCAGCTTTTTCAATTGTTTTCAATGGAGAAATATTAAATTACACAACTTTTTATTTATGCTATAACAAGTAAATTCCAGCTATCTTTATTATTAAAATAAGTGTATTTTTTTCCATTAATTAAAACTCATCTACTTTTATGATTCAGAATTAAAATGTTTAATCATTTACCCCCCCCCCCCAGATAAAAGCAAAAATATTTTCAAACATCCCAGTTTAGAACAGAAGCATAAAGTATTTTCACCATATTTGCAACTAAGGTTTGAATAGTCTTCTATTATTTTATTCCCTAGCTTATAGTTAGATAGCCATTTAGTAATCTTTATTAAAGTGTTAACTGAATTAACTATAAACAAATTACCTGGGGAAAAAATCTTATAGTTATAATCTAAAAAAAGGTTCAAGATTGAACTCGACTTTAGAAACAAATTTTAAACATTACATACTTTACTGAGGATGACACAAATACAAATTTGTTCAAAAGGGGATAAAAGATTAAGAAATATTAATAATAAAATAACAACCAGTTTGAAAAATGTTCTTCCCTATTATAATCAATTTATATGCAGACTATTATGAACCAAAAAGTTAATACTAAAGCTGTACACAAAAAATCATTAAAGTTTATTATGTAGCACTGAATTTAAGATGCTAAATTAAATTGTATTAGGAAAGTTTAGCAATCACTAGAAAACTATCTCGAACCTGCATTCTTCTGCCTATTTAATCTATCTCTTTTTTAAAAAATAACAAATATTAAGTATTAAAGTTACAATTTTGATAAAGATTTTAAGATATATTTGTAAGTTAAATTTGTTCAAAATATACATTTGGGTTTAAATTTGCAGTAAGTGTATGTAAATCATTTCTCACATTATTAATCAAATAGCTTCATTGCTTGAAGGTTCATAAAAAATTTAGAACTGAAAGGTGCCTGAACTGAAATCGATCCAAGAACCTAATATTCCAATATCTGACGATTTATTGCTGCACTAAATCACTCAGAAATATCTTACATTAATTTTTTTGGAATAAAGTTTATTTTACTTTCATAATTCATCTTGTCACAGTAATTTGAAGTTATTTAAAATATTAAGATATGAAAAAAAGAAGACTAACCATTGGTTGAATTTTTTCTTCAATGCTTACATAAATTATTAAACTAATTATTAAAAATAGTTTTATAAACATGCAACATGCATTCAATCTCAAGTATATCAACAACTTTCCTCTCCCTTTAGTAGTAAAATCTTCAATTTGGTTTTATATGATCTTAGAGTTTTAATAGAATGTGACAAGTTTTTGATTTTATAACCAATCTTATACTGATGAAGAAAGCAGTTTTATATTTATGATATATACAATATTGATTAATTTTATATGTAATTGATAACTTAAGTTTAAATTAAAGATAGACATTTTGAACAGATTTCTAAAGTAACAACTAGTTTAGTGATGCAAATAAGTATTGCTTAAACTTCAGTTATATGCAAAATTGATTAATATTATTTACTTTACAAAAACTATATATCATTTAAAGCTTGGAAATTGACTATCGGAAATTTTATGTACATATATAAAACAAATATATATATATATATGTTTTTATATATAAATAATAAAAAATACATATATCAGTGCATTAAATAGAGTAATTATTTTAAAAATTATTAATAGTGGAGCATACTTTCAGCTTAATAACCATAATTATGACAAACATTTTTTTAAAAAAAAAAAAAAACATTATTTAACAATTAGTGCTCGGTTGTAACAACTAACCGTTTAATTTATAAAGATCCAGCCATATTAATTTTTCTTTTCCTATCATTTGATTCTCTCTATATATTAATTTCCTGAGGACAACAATGATGTCCAATTTTTTTCTTATGATTAAAGAAAACAGAATTAAGTTGAGTATCAGATTTTTTTATACTAATAAATATACTGCTCCAAATGCATTTCACCAGAAGAAATGGACGTCCCTCAAACACAATAGAATATATAATTTTCTGCTTGTTAGTCTGATTTATGATGTCCTTAATATTATTTATCAATCTATTTAATAACAGCGGACACCTGGATTCAATATTTAAATCTTTTGAAGTAAACATTTTCAATTTTAAATATAAATTAGGGAAAGAATGCAAAGAAATCCATACCTTAATAATCATATCAAGCTGTAATCTGACATTTTAATAAACTTTCATAATAGCCCACAGTTATTAAATCTTTAATTCTTAATATTCTTTTTTATATCTGCCTCAAAATTACATCAATAAAAATTGGGGTATAAAAAACATTCACATCTTGCAAGTTTATACTTTAAAGGAATGCATGATAAAGGGTATATAAATCCCCTCACATTTAAGGGTTTTAATCATATTTATTCAAATTTTTGGATACACTACATTTAAATACTTAAAACATTGATCATTTTCATAAATCAGAATTCTCATTCAAACACTTAAGCATATTTTCTATTAATGTTTAGGAGCATATATAAATACATTATCAACATAACTTATATATTGTGACCTTTTATTTAGGTCTCTGTATTTAATAATCCAAAATTTTAAATCATAATAATATATCTGGCATAAAAATCTTAATGAGTGGCTTTCAATAAAGACTGTTTTGGATGCACTAGGAAATCTGCTTGAGGGGAGATGAGATTTCAAACCTAGTCTAGGCTCTGACTAGACTAAAATAACAATTTAAAAGTATTGTTATTAATTGGGAGATAAACATATTACTATTTTATTATTTTTGAATAGCAATTGAAATAAATAAATAATTAAATCAAATTTATAAATCTTGTAAAATGAATCATTACTGTTAATTCTTAAGCATATTTTTTTGTAGTGAATTGAAAATAGTTTTTGATATTATGGGTATTTATTAAAAATGAAGCCTAGGGGGTAATGTTAATAAATTCACACTAAGATTATTGGTTTATTTGCTCCCACAGTGCATTGTAATAAAAGCTATATATTATCTAAACAAAGTTGTAGGGGGGGGGGTGATTAAGAAGAAAAGAACTAAACAACCACAGACTTCAACTCTGATCTTCTAAAATAAGGAGGAAAAAAGCGAAAAATCAGAAAATTTTGGAATTTAATTGAATAAGGATTATAGTATATTGTTATCTACAAACATGGAATAAAAATCTAAAAGCTTGCTATCATTTTAAACCACTTTTTCATCAATTGATAGTTTTTAAAAGTTATACTGGAAAAGAAATGAAAACCCTGTGCATCATAACTTATTCCCATAAATATTGCTTCAAACCCAGAAAAATTCAAGAAAAAGTAAGCTTTTGCTTGTATTTTATTAATATTTTTAAAATCTCTTCTTTAAAAATGATGCACAAATTATTTACAATTAAACTAAAGAGCTGATAATGTTTGTATTTCACACCACTAGTAAACATAAAGCAGAACAGATGTTCATTTGAAAATCGTAATTTCAAGAAAATAATTCAAAATAATTTTAAAGAAAGATTTCAGAAGATATTATAAATAAATCAAAAGTCATTTTATATCATATAATTTTAATAAAGTTAAAAGATAATTGCAAGTGATTTTATTCTAAATTCTTTCTTAAGAAATAAACACTCATCTGATAATTTTTTTAGCGCGAATTTGTGTAATGATAGAAATGAAAAACTACAGATTCATTAAAATGTTAAGTATATCATATTTATAATTGGATAAATTCCTTTTAATAGTGCTAAACAGTTATTACTTTGTCAAGGGAAATATAATAAAATAAATCTTTACTTTTAAAAAAATTTGACAGTGCAACGCATATAAATAAGATTAAAAAAAAAATGTCTGATAAATGTCCCAATTACTTAAAGTGTTACAAATATTACCGCAGAAGAAAGAACAGAATCAATAAATTATTTTTAAAAAAAAACAAGTTAAATATGTTAATTGCAATAAAATTATAAAGTCATTTTCAAGGAAAATCATCTGGATTAAAATGTAAATAAAATGATTTTAGTTATACCCCACTTGAAACGTTTAAACCTTGTCTCACTATGTAATACCGAATAAATCAATAAATGTATTTAAAAAGTTTGTTTAGAAGACTACAATAACCTATACAGTTATTAAGGAAAATTATCTCCAGAAAAGTGGATAAACCTATTCTTTTAAGTATGCTACACTTGGAAGTGTGAATTTTAATTGTCTTATTAATTATCAGTATAGAAACCATTAAATATTTTTTTTTTTTTTGCCTTTGGAGAAGTGTCGAATATTGCTTTATTATGCATTGAACAGGATAATAAAAATATATACATGCATTATTTGGAATGTTTACCCAACATAATATCAGTTTTTATCATTTTAGTTCACCAGAATAAAATAAACTTTACTAACAGGATAAACTCTGATGGTAGAAAACGTTTGTTTATTATTATTTTTTATTACTGCTATGTTAGCTTATAATGCTTAAATCATGTGTTATTTGGAAATTTTGTTTTTAAACATATATGTTTTATCATGGTATAAAATCTATATATTGAGTTAAAGAAAAAAAAAGGTATAAAATATAAACATTTATTCCATGTATTTTTATTTTTTTTCAGTTAAGGGAAAACATGATATTATATATCGTTCATCTAAACAGAGAGATTTATTTCTCGTATTTTTTTAACAGATTTTAATACTTTATTAAAAGTGAACAAACAAATATTTTGTCAAAGATATGCTATAAGGATCTAATTGCGTTCTTATATGAAAGAATTAATATAAGTTTTTTTTTATTTATTAAGTTTGCCTATGAACTTGTCCACTTTGAATACAAATGCAGGTTGATCTTTATTGCTTAAATATGTTGTGCTCTCTCTAACAAAAGTATAGTTGTCATTTTAAAATAATTAATGATCATTTGACATATATTTTGGTTTGTCTATTGATACATTATTGGTTCTGCATTGTGAAATGGAATATATATAGCTCCACTGTTATCGTTAGTGTTGTTTTACCTTGCTATAATATTGAGAATGATTTATGACAGTTTTTAGCTGAGAGGAATGGGATCCAATCAATTAATATTAATATTGAGCATGGGCTGATGGAGGATCACCTATTGCTGATTCCATGAGAGGATAGTATGGTAGAGGCTGAGTAATAATTAATGCTTAGTTAGCATAAAAATTTTTAAAAGAAAGGATATTCATGGTTTGAATTCTGTTTTCCATGATGAGGCAAAGCCCACATGTGTATACCCATAGAGAGGTAGTAGAATTATCCATATTATTATACAACTGTCATGTTGTTTTATACAACCTCCCTTTTAGTGTTAAATCCCTCATGAGGATATAGAGTGTTTTTCCACCATGTATGGTGAAGTTTCGTATTTCAAAATCATATCAAGGATAAAATAATGTTAGATTAAGCAACACTTGTCTATCTGTAGTGTTTTCTTAATTGAAATAGTGTTTTATGATGTTGTAGGATCTTCATCAATTTATAGACAAATCAAACCCAAAACCTACTTGTAATTGTAGAACTTATAGATGTAAGAGCAAGAGGTGCACATGGGCAGTGTGGATTTATCTTCATCGAATAATAATTTAACAATGGATTGGTAAGATCAGTTAAGTATTCAATAATTAGGTTGTGGACATAGATAATGTTTTAGTGACATATGTGTATTTGACTTTTGATGTCTGTTCTTTAATACACTAAACCTATTTATCTCAAATTTTAATCAGTTATTAATTGCATAGAATATGATATTTGCCCTTATCATATTCTGATAAAAGAAATGGCTTTGATATAATGCACCCCTTTATAACTTTTGAATTCTAAATTTAAAATTTGTGCATACCATAAGGTTCTCAATACACTGTTGTTTTTATAATTTAAGTGCTAGTTCAGTTTCAATAAGGTTTCATGATCTTATTCTTTAAGATAGGCTAAACAGTAATAAGTGATACTTTGAATATCATTGTATAAGCTGGTGGTATTGACTAAGAATATGGTCAATGGGATTCTGAGTATTTTCCCATCCCTGAGTTTAATTTAATATATTGGTTTTATTTCATGCCATGTCTTTGAATTAAAATTTGTAAATATTGTAAATAAAGTTTGTTGTGTTTAAAAATTTATTTAGTTGCCTGTAGTCTTATTGCTAATCACCATATATACATTATTATTGTTTTTGCTTTCAACCTATCAGAAGATTATAAATTGAAATCATCATTGACCAGTATAATACTATTAACTATATTATGCTATATCATAATAATTTTGTTAAGCCTTATAATTTATTAGTTCATCTAATACATCATCACACAATAATCAAAATGTTAATAACTTAGAGTACAGATTATTTTAAGTAATAGATTAAAAGATAAAGATAATATTGATTTAATTGGTAGTTGAACCCGCAGAGTTATAATTCACTGATCTTGATCACATGGTTTATAATTGTTTGAGAAAAGGAATTTGGTAAGTTATTGTGTTTATTTATTAAAAAGTTATTTCTATTTCTTAAATATTAAAGTTATAAGAGTTATTGAGTTCATAAAGTTTATGTGTAACTGCTAAATATAGTTCTTAATTTGAGTTTATATTGAGAGCTGTTCTGTGCATTCTATTTGGGTAGTGGTAAAATCCCTCTCACTGACCCAAGTATATTTGTATAATGATTTTGAGTGTTTGAACCCTGAGAAGAATTAGTTGTTAAGTTTCAAGGTAGAATTTAAATTTGTAATAAATTTTATATCTAGTTAATTATTATAGTTGAACTTGAAATAGATTACGTAAACTGTTTATGAAAGTCAACCAAACTTTAAGGTATAAATTACTCCTTTTGTTATAAAATGTATAGTTTGTTTTAACTTCACGATAAATATTCTGGTTGTGTCAAGCTTGCAATCCCTATTTTTATTTAGCTTATCTTTTTACCATTTAATACTATATTAGTTTATAGTTTAAGATTTCAGTCTCCATCATTAACATTGTTCTTCAATTTCATCTTGATCAATCTTTTATTTATTCATTCTCATTTGATATTAATTTATTATCATAATTGATTAATCATATATTAAATTTTATTCTTTTATCATGTTAACTATTCATTAACTCTTATTCTATCATCATCTTAATCATTCATTATTCTCATACATCTTCGTTCTTTTCTCTTCATTCTTAAACTCATTTCATTCCACTATTTAATTATTACTTCTTTCCATCATCCATTTAGTCATCTACATCATAATTTACTTATTATTTCATTTATAAGTTTAATTTCATAATCATTTTAGAGATATAATTATTAGTTATTTATTGGTTTGCTGAATATCAAATTTAACTCATCACCTTTTGTTTGTGTGGATTTTAAAGCTGGTTTGATCAGAAGTTATTATCTTTATTAGTCACCTTGTGATCTTCTTTAGATCTATAGTTTCATGCTAGTTTTATTCAATACATGAATCATTTTGTTAGTTTTACATTTTTGTTTCTTTATGCTTATATTCTTGATAATGAGAGTATGATAGGTTGCATAGGAGAATTTAGTCACTAAAATGTGTGGCACGATTCGTTTATGATCCTCAGTCTATTCATCCTCTACACTATCTGGAGCAACTGATATACATGGCCACATACATCTGAAAAAAATATATAATCACTGATATACATTTTTCATGCAGATCCAGCACTTATCAGTTGGGCTAGATCATAATCGCATACATATACAATCAGTGTTAGATTTATATTATGGTAGCAATTCCTCAAATTTTAATGAACAGGTTTCAATCTACTCACCCTTCCAACCATTCAAACATCCATTTTATTGAAAAACCAATTATGAAACATTCAAAGCTCTTAATGGATTTGGTATTGTAATATATCCATGTAGACATTACATCAATCTAACACCTCATATTATTAGGCCATTATATATCCACATATATTAAGAGGGATGGGCTGAACTTATACGAAGATATAATGCAATTTCCTTATAATGAATATTTCCCATATTTGTAATTAGAAGATTTGAACTCAGGGAATTTTCAGTCTATTCAGTTCTTACTATTAATATACATGAATACATTATGATTCAGTAATATGAGGGGATAGATTGATGTGACGTCTACATGGGTTTCACTACAATATCAAATCAATAAGGGTTTTGAGTGTTCCATCACTGGTTTTTTTAATAAAATGGGTGGTTGAATAGTTGGAAAGGTGTGTAGATTGAAGCCTGTTAATTAAAGTTTAAGGAATTTATTTTAATATAAGCCAAGCACTGACTGTATAGGTGTATGGGAAATTATGATCTGACCTAACTAATGAGTGCTGAGTTCTCCATGAAATATGTATACTGGAGATCATGTATATTTTTCACATATGTGTGATCATGTGTATCAGTTGCTTGAGATGGAGTGGAGGATGAATAGGACTGAAAAATCCTCATTTTAAATCTCTCTATTTACATATATGGTAAATAGTCTATACAATTATATACATAAATATAACATTAAATATTTTTGTGCCACATTGGCTGTATCAATCCTATATTTCAAAAACCAACAATCTGTAAACAACTCCACTCACTGCCAAAGTCATTATCCAACTTATTGACATTCTAAGAATATATTTGAATAACTTACCCTAATATTCACATCAATCTATTTCAATATGTCAATAATAAATTTTGATTTAGGTTCATTTATACCATATTTGTACAAAAGATTTTTAATATTATTTATAAACTTTAAACAATTTACTTATTCATACAGTTCTTACCATTAAATGAGGCTATAATATAATTTTCAATTGAGACACCATTACTTCTTGTGACATTTATCCATCACTTGAGATCATTTATCATAGTAGCCATCATTAATCTAAGATATGCATTTGGCAGATAATTTTGCATCTTCAAATATTCTTTTCTTGTATATGTTTTGCCCATATGTGGGCATAAAACAACATTAATAAATTTATCTTTCTTTATTTTTAAATTATAATTATTAAATAATACGAAAAGTAAAGGAACTTGGTTCCCAAAGTGAGTGATACCGTCCCCCAATGAACACTGAAGCCTGGGGCGGGGCGGGGGGGGAGTGGAATCAGAATCATTTGGGAAGTTTTCAGACAGTCTAGTCTTTTATAGAAGAAATTAATAATACATATTTAAAAATTAATTATTTTTATGATTTTTGTGATCGGATAATCATTTAAAATTTAAATTCTGCATTTTAATTCATCTTATAACCGTATTACATGATCAATTTTTTTATTAATTTTCTATTTCAATTATTTAATCACTTGAAAATTGACCATGTCTGACAAAAATAGATGACAATGAGAAAATAGAGCATGTATATATGTATATACAATAGGTTATGTTTACAATAGCAAATATATTTCATTCCAAAATATATATAATCACTTTTCTAATTGATTTGTACAAAAATAAACCCAATTTTATATAATTTAATATTGCAAGTAAAAATAATAATGGCAAGAAAGAAAGAAAGAAATTTGAGTTATCCTACTTAATCCCTACCAACTTATTTTGCTAACTAGAGGGAAAAGACGAAGCAAATATTATTCCAAATTTATTATACTTGTTTTCTGTGGTTATGTTTTGTAGGTTTTTATATCTGGTATTATTATTTTATTTATTAATTATTATTTATAATTATTCAGACAATGTCATGGTCAGATGTATGTCAGACAATTATTATGTAGATAATTCATGTAATTTAGCATGTTTCAACAGGAATGTGAGTGTTTGCAGTGACTTATTCACAGTGCAAGTATGATGGTATCGCAAGCAAGTCAATGCATGTGAGTTGATTCAGGTTGGATTTCAAATGGTTTAGGAATAAGTTTCACCATTTTTATGTGCTTTTCCAACAATTATCAATCAAAAGTGTGATAGATAAGTGGAATCATACAAAGTATAAATAAAATCCTTTATTTTGTGAATATTGTTGCAAATTTTATTATTTCATTATGTCTGAATCTTAAAAAAAATGTCAATAGTACACTATTAAATATTTGAAATATGGCTTTATTCAGTCTCCTATAAACCAATTATTACCTATGTGCTTGATTTGCCAAGAAGTAATTTCAAATGAGGCAATGAAGCCTTTTAGGCAATAAGAGCATTTGACTAAAATGCATGTTGACAAAAGGGATACAGATTTGTCCTATTTTCAAGTACTAAAAAAAATATTTTAAATGTCCAACTATATCAAAACTTTTGCATCATCCACTAACAAGATAATGATGGATTACGAGCTACTTATAATATTTCATTATTAATCACAAACATAGAAAAACAATACACAATTGGTGAGGAATTAATGCAGCTGACAGTAAAAAAAGTAATAAACACTATAATTCAGAAGCCAGCATCAGATATCAGCAGAAAAATTCCTTTCAGTAATAATTCTATGCAAAGAAATGATGTAATAGCTGAAAATGTTAAAAAATCATTGTGTAATTATTTGAAGACATGCCAATTTTCCATTCAACTTGATGAATCAACTCTCGCAAATAATGAAGCACTACTCTTATTATAGGTATGATTCACAAAAGAAAAAGTTTATCAATAATTATTATTTACTAAAAATTTGGAAGCAGATACACAGGGAGAATCTACATTTAATACCATGGATACGTTTTTTCAAGAGAAAGCCATTTCTATTAATATTTCATCTGCTGCTACTGATGGTGCTCCAGCAATAATAGGGACACCACAAGGGTTTCATAGCACATTTGAAACAAACAGTACCAAATGTACTTGCTATATATTGTGTTCTTCATTGTCAACATTTGGTTGTGAAGAATTTACATAAACACCTGCATAAATAACTCCATTATATTATTAGAGCAGTCAACAAGATTAGAAGCAATTTATTGAGTGACATATTGTTTAGCCAACTTTGTAGTGAAAATGATGAAGATTTCAATAATATAATGCTTCACACAGAAATTTGTTGGCTTTCAAAAGCTATTTGCATGAATCAATTTTACAATTTGATTCAGTATTAGAGTTCCTAGAAAACAGATTGAGGGCCAACTTGATTACATCCAAAAATGACATCCCTTGTTTGACAGACCTTTATAATATATTTAATGTGATCAATCTGCAATTACATGATGATGAATTGAATTGAATTTAAACAAAAAATGTTATTTCTGCTTTTGTGGGAAAATTTCTTCTGTTCAAGCAGAATGTAAGCCGAGAGGATAGCTACTTTTTAAATTTATCAGAAGACTCTCTCAAAAAGGAAGATTTACTTACATACTGCCAAAACTTGGAGGTTTTCCATGTTGATTTCAATGAGCAATTCAAGGATATATACCAAATTGGATTCTAGATCCTTTCTCACATGTAAACACAGCAGGATCATCAAATTTAGAAGTGTAACACATAGAACAACAAATGAAAAACTAAAAATAAAATTCAAAAGATGATACCAAAAAGTTCTGGATTCAGAAATCAATACTGAGACTCTACCTGGATTATGGAAAATAGTGCAAAAAATTTTTAATTGTATTTCCATCTACTTATTTGGAGCATAGATTTAGTGTTGTAGCAAATTTTCTATCTAAGAAAAGAAAACAATTGCCTATAACTGAGTATGGTGATTTATAATTGTTTTTAACAAAAGTTGAACCCCGCTATTAACAAACTTTTAAAAATGCATCAGGGTTATCCTTTATATTATTTTTTCTTCACCTTTTAATTTTGCATAAACAATTTTAATACAATTTTGTAATATGTATTCCGTATTTTTATATTTAAACCATTGAATGAATCTTCATATTAATTTATTTTTGCTTTGTAAGTTCGACATAAACAATTTTCTAATACATTTGATGGTGTTTTAATTATTACAATAAGATTCTTACTAATGTAGTGCAATCTCTTATTATGTATTCTGAATTTTCATATCTAAACCATTGTATGAAGTCGTGCACAATGTTATTCGAGTATACACTTTACAATCTTGACATATGGGCTACATTTCATCAAAATCATATAGCAATAACTATGTTCAAGATGAAGCACATATTGGCCTGCTACTTTTGTCAATAATTTAATGACATAAATAGTAACATTAGTTGCTATTTAGATTGAAAATATCAAACAGATTGAACACAGAAAACTGTTATGATGGGATGATCAAAAAAAAGTTTGGGAACCTATGCACTAGAATTTTTATCCTTATATAACATTTAAAAAAAGTTGTTGCCATGATTCTTATGCACTGCTCTGAAAACATGATCACTTATTAATTCTTTTAAAAATATAATTATTCTATTTAATACAGTGATATATACATTTTACTATTTACAGTTTAGACCCCAAATTTATTTTTAGTTCCATATATATATAAACAAATTTGGATAAATACTTAAAGCATTATTATAGTTATAATACTGCATAAAAACTGACCAATCATTTTGTAACAAGTATATGTTCAAGAAGAAGCTCTCTTATTAGCTGCCTTAAGTACTGCCACTCATCAAAGTAAATGAAGCAATTGTTCCTTACAATTATTTCTTAATGCAATTATTTATCTAATTATATATGTACATATATAAAGTATTGAATAGAATCTCACTTTTTTTACCAAGAGAATCATAGTAACTCATTTATAAAGTATGATATAGCTCTACAAAAATAAAGCTGGCATATGTAGCAATAATTTGATAATCCATATTCAGAATCCAAATGAATTTTACTGACAGAAACTTCTTTTGCCCCAGATTAGAAATAGAAATAAGCAATAGTTCTATATAATTAGCCAAAGCACTAGCCATCATAATTCACCTGTTTACTTGAAGTCATAAATCATATTGATTATTTATTCATTTGCAGCTATATCTGGGTTATTAAATGGCATTAAATGTAAACAAATAGCATTTAAGGTTTTTCATATTATCATTTGTTTTTTATTATTCTGTCTGTTTATAATTAGAAAAAAAGCAATTGGCAGATTTATAAAATCACTTTATTATTCCCTTTTTAAGACATTTAAAGCATTTTTATATAGTAAAACATATATGGACAAGCAGCATTCATCTATATGTGAGACCAATATCTTTATTTGGAAATCAGATTTAGCTTTTATGATGATCTTGTTAAAAGAAAGTCAACAAACTATGCAACCACACACCAAATTTTAATAATTTTTAATTTCAGAATAATTATGAATAAGTACACCAGAACTATCAGATGAAAAATTCTAAGTAATTATGAACACTTGACATACCAAATGTACTTTCTTCCAAGTGATTTTTAAACTAGAAAATACAATTATTTAAATAAAGAGTATGGCAAAAATAAAAAATGGAGATATTTTATTAATATTACAGTACAAACATATTATAAATGCTTTTTGGTAGATCATCAAATCTTTCATAATCCTCATCTTAAAGATTCATATTGTTTTTTTACTGAATGGGTGCAATTATTTTAATTACCAACATTCAGTATTACAAACTTTTCATTGCTGGAAGATTTCAATTCTTTAAGTAAACCATAGAGATATATAACTGAGATGAAAATTTTCAACTTTAAAAATAAATAAACAAGATTTTATATTTGAGATTTCTAACTTTAAAAATGAATAATAAACACTTTATATTACCAAGCAAAACAAAATATTGTATTCATCTAAATGGTCTACTGAGACAATCCCTGGTTTGTTTTATTTTTACAAAAAAAAAAGTTCATCATAACAATATCTGCAAAGAGAAAAAAAAACTTAGCTTCAAACAATTAAATGGCTTAAACAAATCTGAAGGGATATCAATTCTAGTCATCATGCCTAATATATTTTTATCATTCTCAATCACTGAAGTATCAACTTTTACAATTTATTTACATTTAATTCAAAATATGTTAACTCATTCCTTGTTTAATTAATGAGTTTATAAATCTAACAATGATCCAAACAATTATTAACCAAATATCATGTATTTTCTATAAGCCCTTTGAAAAAATAATCTTAATTTTGATAAGCTCTGATGAAGACTGCTGGACAGTTGAAACTGTAAGGAAAATAAAAAAAAAATTTTTTAAAAATTTGTTTGCATTGAAGTGTATATGAAAGAAGTATTATAAGAAATATATATATGAATATATGAAGATATGCAAAACAAGTAAAAGAGAAGAATAAGAGAATATACATGCCAAGGATTGGGAATTGTCTATTTCTCATCAGGTATGTTGCACTTACATCAGAAGTCTCATGGGATGATATTAAAAAAAGCAATCAAAATAAATTAAGGAATAATACTATTATAATCATTTTAATATCATCTTATGACTTTGATAAAATAATTCATCTTTAAAAGTTTTAAAAATTCTTAAATATGGTAAAACAGAGCCAGTCTAAAGGCATGCAAATAGTGTGATGGCTCTAGATCCCATATTTATCAAGGCCCCACTCATGCATGATATATGACTTTTTGCAAAAATCAAAAAATAAAACATTTTATCATTTGCTAAATGAAATGGTTTTTTTTTTTGCCAAAACACTCAAATTTCTAGGCCCTACACTGACTATCACATACTAAATGCAGCTGTATATGCACTGGTAATGTTATGGTGCACATCTTCATCTATGTGCAACACATATATCTAAGTGTTTCATAAAGTTCTGGTCATGTTAGTGTGATATTGTATAAGTGAAATTAAAATATTCATAAATTTAAAAAAAAGTAATTATTATATTAGTGAATTTATTATACTTACATCAATATTATAACTAGAAGGAATTTGAACTCAGACCCTCAAGCTACCTAAAACTATCCACCCCATCTTATACAACTGATACATATGTTCACACATATGTGAAAAAGAAATTAACTTCAATATATGTATTTCATGCTGAACCAGCACTCATCAGTTGGTCCAAATGATCTCTCTCTTACACACACATATATAATCATTGCTCAGTTTATATTAAAATAGAAAATCTTCAAACTTTATTAGACAGATTTCACTTTTCTCCACCTCCAACTCTTTGGCCATCTGTATCATTAAAAATCTAATGATGTAATACTCAAAACCCATCATCGTTTACCTTTTTCACATGTATGTAGTCATGTGTATCTGTTATTTAGGATGGAGTTAATCGTTGTAGAAAGCTTGAAAATTTGAGTTCAGATCCCTTCTAATTACATTAAGACCAGTATAAACAATATGCTTGTATTTAAATATTAAATCAATATTGTAATTATAAATTATATTTCATTTTTCAAATGTTAACATTATAAGACACTTGTCCCCTGTATTTCTGTAAGAAAAACTTGAAAATATAGCTTCATTCATTTAGTATTTGGTAAATGCCTTATGTGTTTTATTCATTTATTTCTCTAATAAACTAAGAAATTATAATATACATATTAAAATAAAACAAATTAATAATTTTAAAAAAAATTGAAACAATGATTAAATAATAAATTAATAAGGTAAGTGGAAATTTATTGTACACCTGGATCTCATTTTATGCAGTAGATAGGTTCCACAAAAAACCTGCATTAAAAAAAGTCGCACAAAAATAGACTTAATTTATCTTGAAAAATGGGGGATGGGATCTGTAATTTTCAGAATTCGCATAAAAGCAAAGCAACAAGGAAAAAGTACTTTAAAATTTACATTAAAAAAATAAGCAAATAAAGTATAACTAATAAAAAATTTCAAATATTTAAAAAAAATTAATACAAGACAAACTTTTTTTTACTTTTTTTATTACTACAGTATTTAATTTTACATTTTTCATACATATTTTAATCATTACTGCTAGTGTTCATTTGTAAACTAGTAAGAAATCAGACTTGATGTGATGTATTGTGGCTTCTCCTTAAACAAAGTCAAGAATCTCTCAGCAATTATGCCCAGAGAAACCTCTTAGCCACTTTATTTTTATTCGTGATGTGATGTACAACTAGCGTCATTTTCAGTCTTGTGCTGTGTTAATGGTTTTCTGTTTCTACATTTAAAAAATGAGATTGCAATCAAAACAAAAAGATTATAAATTATCATTAGAAAGATTATTTTGTTTATAAAATTTTCGTTTTTTAGTTTAAAAATCTAAAAGATTATTTATTTCTGTTATATATAACAAAATATGTTTAAAAGTTTAAATTTTTTGAATATTTATTGTGATATTTTTATATGTAAGTATAAATCTATTATTATTATTTACTCGTTAGTATAAATAAGTTATTTACATAGAAGCTAAGTTCTAAATACAGCTCCAGGCCATATTCACGTTAGCTGCTAATATAACGTTTTGAAAAAAAAAAGTATTTCAAGTCAAAATAAGTTATTAATAATTTAAATTTCTTGATATCTAATAAATATAGTGAAATATGAAAGATATTAAGAAGAAACATAATTTGCATGACTTCAAAATCGCATTAAAATAATCCGCATAAAATGAGACCCAGGTGTATTTGAAATTCTTTATAATTTTTTTAGATAAGCCTGCAAAATGGCTAGTAGAGAAAGGAATAAAGGAAGTAAATGGCTATAAAAAATTTAAAAGAAAAAAGAAGACAGAGTCAAAAAAATGCTAATATAAAATTTTAAAAAACTGAAACTACACTGTGTATGCAAAAAACTAGAGAATCATAGTGTTTCCAGTTATTCAAAGATAAAACAGAAACTGGTGAAAAGATGAAACTATTCAATATGACTTCAATAACCAAAGTTATCAAAGAGCTAATCCTCATTTAAATGAAATGAAAGAAGTTGCTGAGAATAAGTAAATGAAGAAAAGGAAATTGAAATGCAACTGTTTAAAAATAAAGCAGACCGAAAGATTATAGTTCAACATCAGTGATCTTTATTATCTTAAAGCCAGTTACTCTTCAATTAAAGAGCAAATAGTTAATAAGCTATTTGAAAAACTGCAACTTCTTAAAGATAAAAAAAAGCAAAAAATATTATTTTTGATCAAAACAAGACAAATGAAAAATTTGATATCAATGATCTTGATATATCATCTGAAATTATTATTGAAAATTTTAAAATTACTATCACACAAAATAGTGTGACACAAATGAAAAGCTACAACTTCCTGAAAGATATAATAGACAGGAGTTTCATTAAAAATTATCATCTAAGGAAATTAATAAATGGAGATAAAAAATATGAAAAAATAATCAGAAAATGAATGATACTTTTTATATGTCAAAAATGATAAAGAAGAAGTAGATAAGGAAGTTCAGAAGGTGTTAGAGAATGTTACAGATGAAATAGGGCAAGTAAACTATGAGACAGTATTGATAGATTTATGAATTAGAAAATGTGGAGATATAATTGCAAGAAAAAATAGAAACAGGTATATAAGAATGTCTACCTGGAGCTAGAATTAGGTATGTTACAGATAAGGTAATGAAAAAAAGGAATAGAGATATGTATGTTATGGTAGGGACAAATAATTTATCAGATCCTTCAGGAGAGTAATGAATGACTACAACAAATTTATTAGTAATTTGAGTAAGGTTAAATGAAGAATAGGAATAGTCGGATTATTACCAAGATTGGGTAATAGATATATGTTAGATAGGGCATGTTCTATAAATGAGATTGTAAAAAATGTGTGAGAGAAATGATGTTATGTTTGTGAATATGGGGGATTCTTTTATTAGTAAGAAGGGGTTATATAGTAAAGATAGATTACACTTATCAAACAAGAAAGTGAAGTTTTAGGGAGTTTGATTTATAAACAATATAGTTGAGGAAACTTATAAAGGGAAGTGAGATTTTAAGTTGTAGTGTTATCAGAAAGAAGAGATGGGATATAAGAAATAAACAAAAGGTAGCTGATTTGGATATAAATGTAGATGTGGAGAGAATGGATCTGTAAAATTAATGACAAGTTATTTATAAATATAATGGAGAAGAAAAAGTCAAAAGAATTTATAAAAAGTAGTTAGTAATAATTTATTTCCTTCACTGTTAAATTATTAAATAATAAATATGTTAATTACATATCAACCAGTGAAGCTTTACTGGGGCTTAAATATTTCCCTGAAAGTGCATAGCTATAAAGGATTTTCAATTTAAAGGAAGCTTCACTGGTTGATATGTAATTAACATATTTATATTTATTATTTAAAAAGTAGTTAGAAAAGAAGGAATTGTTAGAATTGGATATTTGAATATGCACGGTGATAGAATACCAAAAAAATGGCTGGAATTAAACAAAGCAGTTAAAAATGAAGAGTTTGAGGTATTAAAAGTAGTGGAAACACATCTAAGAGAAGAACATATACTGGAGCACTTGATATGGCAGTGTATAAATAGAAAAAATGGGTGGTGGTGTAGGAGTAATGTCAAAAAAATATTTAACTACTGTTTAATGTCAAGAACATTTGTGGTTTGAAATAAGGTTATGAACACAAAAATGGATTGAAGCTATAGTGTATATAGCTACTGGAGATAGTCAAATTATAATGGAGTGGTACAGTAGCATATATGAATGCTTAGTTAAGGATATATAAAGTTTCAAAAAAGAGGAAGAGAATACTTGTTATAGGGGATATGAATGGGCATATTGAAGGAATTGATGATGCAAAAATGGACAGGTTTTGAAGAATTTTTGTCAGAATGAATGTGAGCATTGGAAATTTGTCAAATATTTATGATGAATAATACACATGGTCTAGAAATAATATATTTCACACAACAGATTATGTATTAGTAGAGAAAAAGGGAATGAATAAAGTACAGAAAATTAAAGTGTTTGATAATGAAGAGAATGAGTGAGAGAATGTAATAGTGATTATAACTTCTTTTTAATAGAAATGGTTAGCAATGTGATGAAAAATAATAAAATGTCTCAAAATAATAAATTTCTGTTAAAATTTTCAACTGAGCAATTTCTGGATGCACCACATGCTAATAAAGTTAACATAAACTTAACAATACATATCAAATTGTTACATCAACTACTGAGCGCGTATACATAGATGCTATTAAATGCATAGACCATTACTTCTGAAACAAAAGTTAATTTAAAAAATATAAAGCCTTTGTTTTATTCTCTTTTTATGTATATTAAAAAAAAAAAACAGACACACTTTCTAATGACATTCTTAAGCTGATGCTAATTTGCATACTCTTTGATAAATTATAGATGCTGATAAAGTTAATTAAAATTTGCTTTGATAAACAAATAGGCAAGATGTCTTCTAGTTGTGATAGAATTTACTAACAATTGTGATTACGTTGTCCAACGATGTTACTTCTCAAAAAAAAAAAAAAAAAAAGAGGCCTTTGGGAATCAATCAAGCGATTGTAATTGAAAACCTAAACGACAAATTTATATAGTAAATGAATTAAGGAAAAAAAACAGTCCATCAGCAAATCCATCAAAACTCCTTACAGCAATGAAGCATGCTGTTAAAAAGTGCAAGGTCTCATGGGTAAAATAAAAACTATGTATGCGGATACCTCTATGCGTATTTAAATTTATTTTTTTATGTTCAAATTAAAGTGATAAGCTATTAAATTTTACCACATAAAAAATATCTTCAAAAAAATAAATTACATAAAAAATTGACTAATTCATCTCATTAAAACTTTAAGCAAATGACACGTCGCTAAAAAAGAAAGAAAATCTACTAGCACTACGTAACATCTATAAAGTCCACTGTTACTGACAACAGGCAAGTAAAGATAAATTTACAATATACAAAGGATAAAAAATGACATTTTTTTTTCTCCACTGAGGGTAAAGCGATCACTAATGTTGTGGAACTAAAACTTCACTTTTATGTACTCATTATTTTGATATAATAGCCATATACTGGCGCTACCAAGTGAAAATTAATGTTCGATGCTTCCGTTCCCTGCTGATCGAAAAAAGCGAAAGGAATAATCACCTGGGGGCTTGTGTGGCTTAATAAGAAACTACATAAATGATAAGCTTTAATCAATTTAAAGACGTAAGTTGAAGAATACATGCTTATTCAGATGAGCAAAAGATGTATTGACAATAGGCGAAGCAAATGAACTATTTCTTAGACGATCAGTGAAGCAAAATAGGATAAATCTCTATAGATAATTATTTATTTATTTTGGTTAAGGCCTTTACTGTTAATCAAACTCGATAATTTAAATAATAATAATAAAAATATTGATTATACGCTCTGACCCTTCTATAAATATTAATCAATTATTTTAATAAATAAAATTCGTCGCAGTATTTATTTTTAACGGTTTTCACGCCACAAAACTAAACGTCAAACATAATTTTATACTCACGTGTTGACGAATATCGGGAAAGCACAAGCATAATCCAGTGAAATTCTTAATCATATCATTTTTAATTCTCCTTAAAAAGGGGGGAGAAAATATAATAAACCTTTTCATAAGTTTTTTTAATATTAACAATCATATAAATAGACATCTTAATTAATAAATATATTTAATAATTTATTCGAATATATTATATATAACTCCCAAGTCAAGATTACCCCTGTTACTATAATCATTTTTAACAATACTTAGCATTAACGGTTTTCAATTAAAAAATTATAATTTACTAATGTTAGTAAAACAAATAGTATTTATTCAAATTATCTAAAGTTTTACTAATTACGATAAATGATGTTTTTGTTAACACAATTAGAATATTAGTAATAGACATTTAACAAACCTGTTTAGTGATTTTAATAAGTAAGTATAGGCTTAAGTATAAATTTATATCCTGTTATAAATATATGTAAATTCACTTCATGTAAATTTAGTGTGTATACATCATAAAGTAAATAAATAAGCCCTGTCTTTAAATAGTAAATATTCAACATGTATATATGTGTGTGTATTAAATAAAGAAAAATGATCTTATAATAATTAATAGTTGAGCACACTTTCCGTACTGTGTATTAAACTCTCATGGTATACAAACTATGTATACATCAAGATTTCTGTTGTGAAAAAATAGCTGAATGATTTTTTGCTCAAAATTACATAAGAAATTTGAGTACTGGGGTTGTAACCATGTTATCCATGCACTATGTGTTCCAGAATCTGTCACTCTATCACTGTATTAAACCAGCAGGATAAAAGTAATTGAATGATTAAGGGCTTGTGTATTAGTGATAGACATATAAATAAGTTCATAAAAAATTAACAATAATTTATCTGATAAACATCACATGATCACCATTTCTTATGCTTGCTTATAACTGTTGTTAAAACAGGCATAAACTCACTATATGTATTGCCACACACAGCAAGCTAGAGGATATTGGATGAGTAGGCACTAGATGGGGATTTTATGCACAAGCCTTCTGGCATCCATTGGTTACTCTAGCTTGCTGTGTGTGGCAATACTTATAGTGAGTTTTTGCCTGTTTAACAATAATTTATCTGATTAACAATATTGCTAATAATGAATTAATATTAATTACATAGTTAGAATCAATAATTATGGTAGTTTATTAGGATCAGTATTTGTCATGGGTTAAAATGCTATTAAAAACCTAATAAGCTTAATGATTTCCCAATTCATAGAAAGATTATGCTATATCCATGATTTATCAGTTAAATTTATATGGATATTTAAGTCATGTTGACATCCTATTTCCACTGGCTTCATAGCAAATTGAAAACTGATATGTGAACTCTTCTTTTATCATTAAACTCTTGAAACTCTGCATAATTTTCAATTTATCAATTATATTTTGTTTGTACATGTGATTGGCTGATTATTTTAATCTGATTATTTGCCAGAGAATCACTGTAATTCCTTTATATTGTTCTATTGGAAAGATGTTTTTCTTGCTGTCAGCAATTAAAAGCTGTTGTATTGTATTTTAAATATATATAGTATAAAGGCATCCATTTGTATACAAATTTTTGATGGTTAAATAAATAAACTGCATACAACAAATGCACTTCTTGATATTTAACAATTTATTTCATTCAATCAAAAGAAATCTTCAATTATCTTGCATCATATATCAATCTCATTCATAAAAGAGGAAAAATCTTCAGAATCATGCATTCATAATATCTAGTATATTAACATTTAAGCTTTTTGTCATGAAAATTGAAATTTGAAGCTTAGTGAAAGTAATGTATGTCTTCTACCTTAAATGGACCATATATTTGTGTTGATGTAAGGGAGACACATTTAAAAAGGACATTTTTATTTATATGAAAATAGATTTTCAGCTGAATGCCAAATCTGCAAATCAAAATTTTCTACTGAGTTTACTTTCCACAAATCATTTTAATGAAAACTGCAAAATAATCTGATATTGCTTTCATTTTCAGATCAAAAGAACAATTTATCATTCAAGAATTAAAGATTTTTCGATCAAAATTCAACCTGTCTTTCTAGTGCTTCAATTTCATACAATGTATCAAGTAAGAAACTATTCAGTTATTATTAGTATTAATTCAATATTTAATTATATAAAAAATCATGATTTTTATTATTGACATCACAATCCTCTTTGTCTAAAAAACCCCTTTCCATTCTCAATGTTAAATGTTCAGATAGTGGAGAAACCATTAAACATCACATGATCATTTATTATGCTTGTTTATAACTATTATTAAAACAGGAAAAACTCTCCATACAGTAGTGCCACTCAGTGCAAGCTACAGTAATCAATAGATGCCAGAAGGCTCCTCACTGATGAAAACTACAAGTTAGAAACTAGTCTGGGCATATTGGATGAGTAGGCATTAGATAGGCATTTTATGCATAAGCCTTCTGGAATTCAGTGATTACTGTAGCTTGTACTGAGTGAAACTACTGTATGGAGAGTTTTTCCTGTTTTAATAGTGGACAAAATGGGAATAGGACGGTTCTATCATGTAAAACTGGTTATAATACTGAAATCAGACATTCATGTTTTAATTTGCTAGAAAAGAGTTTTATATTCATGACATAAATATAATAATCAGTGATAAGGTGTTTTTGGTGCTTTCAAACCATAAATATAACAAATAGCATTGATGAGTGCAAATGTTAAAACCAATTTTTTGAATTTGTTTTATCTGATTCATAAAAATCCATAAGAAACTCACAGTTTGACCTACTCTCTTAGCTTACATCAAAAATATAACTCGTATTTTTTTTCATAGATGAAGTAAAATGATATTTATAAGAATTCACTATTAATTTCTTACCATATTAACAAAAACAAAGTGTGTCTATTTATATAAGAAACTATAACTATAATTATTTTTATCAAAACAAGTTCTATATTCAAATATCAGCTAAAGTTAAATGCATAATTTCAAATAAGTGTTTACAACTCAACATGTAACTGATAGTCAATAACAGCAATCATCATCATCAACCATTATCAATCCACTGCAGGATGAAGGTCTCTCCAAGTTCAATCCATCTTTTCTGATCTTTAGCTTCTCTTCTCTACATCACCCCTGCACATTTTCTTATTTCATCCATCCATCTAACATGTGGTCTCTTTCTGGGTCTTTTACAATCTCTTGGAATCCAGTTTAAGATTTCAATTGTCCATCTATTATCATCTCTTCTAGCAATATGTCCAGCCCAACTCCACTTCAATCTTTTAATTTTTTCAATGAGGTCAGTAACACCTGTTTGTTCTCTTACCCATACATTGCATTTTCGATCTCTTCTTGTTACTCCCAACATGCATCTCACCATACTTTTTTGAGTGGTCTGAAGTCTCTGTATTGCTTTTCTATTAAGTATACAAGGCTCAGATCCATAAGTAAGAACTAGTAAAACGCATTTGTTAAAAACCTTCTTTTCAAACACATAGCATATTTTTTTTAGTATCGAGTTATTTCTATCAAAAGTGCTCTAAAAACGTTTAATTCTAAGAATAATTTCATTCATTATGTTTTCATCTGTATTAATAATATGACCAAGGTATTTGTAACTGTTAACTTTTTCTAACTCATAATCAATCCTTATTTTCATATTTTGAGAAAATCAATTAAACATTAGTTTAGTCTTTTTAACATTTACCTTTAGTCCTACTTTCCTACTTTCATATGATAACTCCTGCAACATTTCCTGCAATTCTAAAGCATTATTTGCAAAAACAACTACATCATCTTCAAAATCTAAATGACTTAAATAATCTCCATTTACTTTCACTCCTTTTGCTTCCCATTTTAATCCACAAAATACTTCTTGTAGCACTGCTGTAAAAAATTTTGGACATATGGAGTACACTCTTCTCAATGTTGACTTTCCCAATATCATTATGTAATTTAATTGTTGATGTTGCATTTTTATAAATATTCTTTAAAATATGACAATATCCTGGATCTATACCTTGATGATTCAATGCTTTAATCACTGAAGAAATGTTTATAGAATCAAATGCCATTTCATAATCTACAAATCCAAAACATAATGGCAACTCATATTCATTTGTCCTTTCTATAACTTCTCTCAATACCTGTATATAATCTACTGTGCTAAAACCATTTTTAAATCCAGCTTGTTCTGTGAAATCCAATGATCTCTATAGATGAGTTGCAATTATCTTGGTAAAAATTTTGTATAAAATTGATAAAAGGCTAATAATTTGTAATATCTTTTTTAGTTTGCAGAAAAATAAAAACTTTATATTATGAATTCTTTTTTTGAGAAAAATGTTAAAAGAAAATGGATATGGAAGCATCCAAATGAAGGTACAGCAGAATTGGATTATATTTTGTCTAACAGAAAATACATTTTTCAAGATTGTAATGTTCTTAATAAATTTAACACAGGAAGTGATCATCGATTAGTAAGATGTAAAATATGTGTTAATGCAAAACTAGAGAGACAAAAATTATTAAGAAAAATAATATTTACAGTTAATATTTCTAATCTTTAGAAACATTCTAATGAATTTAAATTAGAACATACAAATCGGTTTCAAGTATTATAGATTTTGAACATGATTTAGATTTGAATGAAATTAATATAAAAATAACAGATACACTTTTAAAAACTGCAATAAAGATAGCTGGTAGAAAGCAGCAATTGATCAATAAAATTTCTACTGAGACTAGAGAATTTATGAAGAAAAGAAGGAATATGAAGATGTACAAACATGATGCATGAAAAAGGATTGAATATCTCGAATTTTGTAAAATAGTGCAGAAAAGAATTGAAAATGATATAAGAAAGTATAATTGTGAACTAGCAAGGAAAGCTGTAGAAGTGAATAAAAGTCTAAAGAGTGTAGAACAACATTTTGGTATTGGTAGGAAATTTACATCTGCAATAAGAAAAAGGATGGAATTATTACTAAAAAGAGAGTTGACATCATGCAATGGGTAGAAGACTTATATCAAGATTTATATAGTGATAAAGAATAAGTACTTCCTATATCTATTATATCTTTCGAATTGCCCAGAATTTTAAATGAAGAAGTGAGACATGCAATTAAATATATGAAGAAAGGAAAGGCTTCAGGTAGTGATAGAATTACAGTTGATATAACAGCAATAATGTTATGTAAATGAGATAGTGAAAGTCTTGGGTTGATGAATTTTGATGTTTCTGGTCCTTAAATCTCATTTGAATTCTTAAACAATAGATTACCAAAATCATTTGATTATTTTTTTAAAATATATTCAGTATATTTGTGAAATTTAAAATTTACATTATCTTTTAAATTAATATATATATATATATGTGCTCTGCGCACAGGTAATGAAGCTATTAATAAATTGTCAACATTTTTACTGCCAAGCGCTGTGCGCAGAGCACATATATATATATATTAATTTATTTAAGCGTTAATGAAATAAAATCTTAACTATTATCTTTTAAAGTGGATAATAATTTTAAGATATAGAATAATAATTAAAAAATATTTACTCACTAATAGCCTTTTGCAATTTGATATGTAATGGTACAGAGTTAGCACATCTCCATAGGATTTCAAAAATAATAAACAAGTAGGCAGAAAATTAACCTTCTTGCTAAACATTAGTGTAAATACTATTACAATTCGTTTTTTTTTTACAGTTAACATATTAAGGACGAGTACAAGAAGAGATATAAAATTATTTTTGATCTAGAAGTCCAAAAATGAAAAAAAATTGTTTGAAAAAGTTGTGTCTGATAATGTAAAGATAAACTTATTAAATTTACTGAGAGATTGATTTTTGGATATGAATGTTTAATATATGGTTAATAAAACCCCAATATTTTATGTGGATAGGTTCAATGGTAAAATGGCTGACTTTGAAATTCAAAGTCTTTGAATATTTTGGGAGAATTCTGTTATTTCTAGTGCTTGAATTTTTTTATGAATTCCTAAGAAATAAAAGATTTGATTATTTTATAAGATCCATCAAGTTAAATGATGACTAAAATAGACCTTTGATTAAATTCTATTAAATCCTATATACAGTTGTCCTTCCATATCTGTAGCATCCAGCTTCAAATTGCATTGCAGACACTAAAAAGTATGAATAGTAAATAGTGTGCTCACACTGTAATATTGAAAACACATACAACATATTTGTGTGTATATATATATATATATGTCCACAGATGGCGTTTCTACCAAAAACACCGATCAAAGCGTATATTCTGTTTACATAAACGTCAGAGTAGCATTCACTATCTCTAACTATAATTCCACTTTCAGATCATGATTTCAAGCTATTTGCTATCGTCAGTGAAAGACAGGAATAAAGAAACTAGATCTAAACACAAACTCTGAGCGTTTATGAAACAATTTCTATTCAGCTTGCAAGCGTGAATTTTTTAGACACGTAATGTCTTCAAACTCAGCATAGCAAACCAGATAGCTATATGGGTCTGATCTCAGTTCAGCATCACCACATAGTAGAAGCCTCTGCAATCTATATCATTGCAAGAAAGACCTCAAAGGTACATTTATGATAAACAAAAATGCAAGTTAAAAAACTTGCTAACGCTTGTATTTATGTCCACAGATGGCGTTTCTACCAAAAACACCGATCAAAGCGTATATTCTGTTTACATAAACGTCAGAGTAGCATTCACTATCTCTATTTATGTTTATCATAAATGTACCTTTGAGGTCTTTCTTGCAATGATATAGATTGCAGAGGCTTCTACTATGTGGTGATGCTGAACTGAGATCAGACCCATATAGCTATCTGGTTTGCTATGCTGAGTTTGAAGACATTACGTGTCTAAAAAATTCACGCTTGCAAGCTGAATAGAAATTGTTTCATAAACGCTCAGAGTTTGTGTTTAGATCTAGTTTCTTTATTCCTGTCTTTCACTGACGATAGCAAATAGCTTGAAATCATGATCTGAAAGTGGAATTATAGTTAGAGATAGTGAATGCTACTCTGACGTTTATGTAAACAGAATATACGCTTTGATCGGTGTTTTTGGTAGAAACGCCATCTGTGGACATAAATACAAGCGTTAGCAAGTTAAAAAACTTGCTAACGCTTGCATTTTTGTTTATCATAAATGTACCTTTGAGGTCTTTCTTGCAATGATATAGATTGCAGAGGCTTCTACTATGTGGTGATGCTGAACTGAGATCAGACCCATATAGCTATCTGGTTTGCTATGCTGAGTTTGAAGACATTACGTGTCTAAAAAATTCACGCTTGCAAGCTGAATAGAAATTGTTTCATAAACGCTCAGAGTTTGTGTTTAGATCTAGTTTCTTTATTCCTGTCTTTCACTGACGATAGCAAATAGCTTGAAATCATGATCTGAAAGTGGAATTATAGTTAGAGATAGTGAATGCTACTCTGACGTTTATGTAAACAGAATATACGCTTTGATCGGTGTTTTTGGTAGAAACGCCATCTGTGGACATAAATACAAGCGTTAGCAAGTTTTTTAACTTGCATTTTTGTTTATCATATATATATATATATATGAGTAAATAAAATCAATATCACGTAACTTAACTTGATTAGCTTGTAATTATAAAATGAAATAATTAGTATGCTAATAACTAACAAGCTTTAGCAATAAATAACACAAGAGAAAACATTTAAAAACTCTTTATCTAGAAATTATCCCCATTTCCAAACCAGTTTTGGGGATAATTTCTGGATAGAGTTTTTAAATGCTTTCTCCTGCGCATTTGCATTTATTCATAAAGCTTGTTAGAGCTATTAGCATGCTCATTACATATATATAAACCACAATTTGCCAATAGCTAACAGCCCTCTAAATGTAATTTATAACATAACAGCCAAACCTTAATAAACTATTAGAATAGTCCACAATATACAGACTGTGGATATTCTATTGGTTGATTAAGTTTTGATTATTATGCTGTGAATTATATATATATATATATATATATATATATATATATATATGCATAATATATTTAGAGCACTCATGTCACATAATGTTATACATTAATAACTTCCCTAAGTCTTTCAGTATGAACATCTAAATCTATAGAATATTCTGAATGCAACATATACAAGATTTGATTTAGTATTAATGTCAAAAAAAAAATCAGTAATTTACCAGTCAATAAAAAACAAATCTACAGCAACTTTTGTTTTACATGGTTATCAGACGTAGAATATTGCTGAAGTGCATCACAGATTTGAATGTGTAGCTATTTTATTTAGCATATTAGAAGTTAGGATATTTTTTCATAATGATATAATCTTAACAATTGTCCTCTGTGATGTAGTGCTATAATATAATGGCAAGCCCTAGAGTTTAAAGCCCAGTAAGAGTTGTTCCAATTGCTTGAACTTCTTATGAAATCATGAGTCATAAAGCACTCAATTATTATTTTTTAATTGAAGCAAATAAATTAGCTTATTTAGATCTATTATTCAGTCAAGTTTTTATACAGAAGTAAAGCACAAACCTTGAAAATGCAAATTTCAAAACTAATTGATATATTATTCTGCTTTCTATATTAATTATTAAACTTCATATATTTTATATGTTCAGTCTAATAAAGACATGCAATTACAATTGTAGTTTTCAAAATTCCCTATGACATATGTAAAAGTGAATTTGAACATGCTTTTTTTTAAGGGAAAAGCAGACTCCTTTATGTTATTAAAATGACTGATTCAACACAGATATACATACGAGTAATAACTAAAAAAGAAGACAGTTCTGTTTTGCTGACCATCAGCAAGAGCTTAACCATAGGTTTGAGCCCTCCAAAGCTGATATATTGTGTACAGAGAGGAATGATATTATGATAAAAATCAAGGAAGCTTGTTTTACTACCAGTGACACCAATTCTATAAACAGGAAGAACGGAAAATGGATAATATAAAAAATAGTTTTGCATATATTTGCATATAATAATGTTGAGAATCTACAGGACTATGATTATGGTGTAATGAAACTCTGAAAGTGCTCATCTAAATAGATTGATATAGGAATAGTTTTACCTTTATCGCATTAGTGCATTATTAATTGAGCGTTATTGGAAAAATTTGGTTGAGAATTAAATGCAATGTTAAATTATGATTAGAAAAGGTATTGAAGTCTTTTTGAAAGAAATATTTTTCACAGAAGAGGTTCAAAACAGCATTACAAGATGCTAAATAAGTTGATAAAGAACAAATATGTGTTTCACAGATTAATTTATGTAGTCATCTTGTAACCCATTTCTAGCTTTTTTAGTTTTACCAGTGCCTCCTTCATCTCCACTCCATTTTATCTTGACTATATCCCAGTACTGAAATCACTGCAAGCATTTTATAAACAACCTTTGTTCATAAGATAAAATGTGTGTATCAAATGTGAATCTTCACATCAATGCTAACAGCTCACTCCTTTCTATTTCATCACTCTCACACAAGATAGAGACTAGTTTCTATTCACTTTTAACCCTTTATGGAAAAATAAATAAACAGTGCACTACAGAAATAATTTAATGTTTTTTATTTGTTATCAATGCATCCCTCATTTCAGCTCTACCAAATTGCAACTATTTATCAGTGCAGAAACTCTCTCCACTATATATGCATTTTGTGATCAAACTTTTTCCCACTTAATCTCCATGCCATATTGATGCTTTAATACTATTCATTATAGTACTTTCAAACAAGGTAAAGATTAATTTTTATTTACTTTTAACATCTTGTGAAACAGCAAATAATCAATGCTTTGTAGAAGTCTTACAACTTATCTTTATGTTTTCTGAGTTTGGATGGCCATATTTATTTATAGCAAGTTACTAAATTGACAATTTCTATATCTTGTAGTATAAGTAATGTGATGTGTTTTTATTTCATATTTAATTTTTTAGTTTCATTTCTTATTTTTTTCATCCCAGTGACTTTTCTTTCTCATTTTTTTAATTTTTTGGGTGCATATAGTGTAATTTAATGAAAATAAAATCTTTATCTAATTTTGATCTGCTGTTTATTTGTTTTTTTCCTTTTAATATATTGGGATATAAATAATACTAATGTTTGAATAAGTTAACTAAATATAGGATCCTTTTAAATTTATATTTCAATTCTAAACAGTATTAAAATATCACTAAAATTTATGAAAATTAGTATATTTTATAAGTATTTATTTATATATTAAACAATATGATATTTATATAGTTTTTATTTTAAATATAAGACAAAAAAGAGATTATGAATATTTTTGTTTATGTTCAAATATTGTTGTAAATCTCAGTTCTATTTTTGAAAAGATTAAAGAATTTATGTTATTTTGAAATAACTCTTTGTTATCTAATTAGTCTGTTATACATTTATAGTATATAAATTATTTACTTCTTTTTCTTCATTAGTTGTAATTATTAGAGTATAGTAATATTTAATACATTATCAATTTTTTATTATAAAACATATTTTTTATTTAAAAACTAGTGAGTAACTTTTTTTTTTCATATGTCAAAGCATCGGCCGGGTAATGAACCCATGACAACCATCTGCAAGCAATTGCCCACCTGCAAGGCAGCTGCACTAGTGAGTAACTTTGTGATTGCTTTCTTTAGTAAAATGATGAATAATCGATTGCTCAAATTTGATTACTAAAAGCTCATATTGAAACACCTATTCTTGGTTCAATAATTTTAGAAAGAGTATTATTATTAAAGTTGGATAAATATGGAATAATTTAATTTTCTGAAATTTTTGTTACTTATATGTAAGTTCATAAAACAACAGATTCCAGCTTTCATAATGCTTTTCTATAGCAAATTCTCTTCTTCTCTTTCAGTTCTCCAGGTATTGATTACTCATTACTCATGCTTACACTAGATATCAGAACTGAAGAAGAAGAAATAGATCTGTAACATATATTTAAATATCAAAAGCTAAACTAGTCAATATAATGAATCAAGGATACTGATTGACAATTAAATCACTAATCAAAATTTAAAATTTCACCACCAATGATTTCCCTGCTAAGGCAGACTTTTCATAGTCAAAGTAATATAACACACAAGTCCAATGCCATAAGATCTTTTAAGCAAATGAAAGGATTCAGAATCATAAATATCTAATGAAAGAGATGTTTCTCTTCATTTCATTCTTCTCAAAGATAACAAATGTAACCTGCTCAAATATAATCTTATGGCCTATATACTTTTGGTGAATATATAAGGCAGCAATTCTTTACTTTTATGAATTTCACTTTTATAAGGAGTAAAAATTTGATCTACATAAAATTTCTTGCAAAAACAAGCAATAATGTAAATAACTCCAGTAATCGTATTCTTATGAATGGGCTACCAGGTGCAAACCTTTGTATTCAATGGATGCAGGAAGATTTGTGCATAAAATCCCTATCTAATGCCTACTCATCCAACATTCCCAGACTAGTTTCTAGCTTTGTGACTTTCATCAGTTAGGAGCCTTGAATTTGAGAGCACTGCAACTAGATCATATGATCTAATGCAATCTCCATCAGCCACCTTTTATCTACTTGGTTAATTATAAAGCTAGAAACCCAAGATGAAAATACCATAATGTTTTCAACCCAAGCTCATTTGCTTGTAAAGGTGCAGTGTTCTTAAATCCAAGGCTCCTCACTGATGAAAGCCACAATCTAGAAACTAGTCTGGAGATGCTGGATGAGTAGATCCTAGATAGGGATTTTATGTACACAGAAACCTTCCTGCATCCATTGATTACAAAGGCTTACACTTGGTGGTATTACTGTATGGAGGTCTTGGTACTCTTATTAATAGAATGTGTAAGCATATGAAATAGTGATCATGTGATGTTTTGAATAGTATTTCTGTCAATTCTCTTTTTTTTTGTTAGTATTGAATAAATTATTTAGAATAACATTTTTCCTCCATGAGATCTTTTTATTACCAAAAATATTATGATTTTTTTTTAAAACCTTGTAAGAAGGCAATTTAAAAGACAAATAAATAAATCACATTTTTGTGTTACTTTGCATTTGAGAAGTCTTCTTTGGCAAGGATATCATTGTCAGTGAATTTTTAATTTGATTTTGGTTAATGTTATATATATATATATATGTGTGTGTGTGTGTGTGTGTAAGTTTAGTTAACTATTTATTAGAATTAAGTGAGAGCTGTGATAATGAACTATTTGTATTTTTGTCAAATGGTTACAATATCATTAATTGCATTTTCATCAGTTGAATTTGTCTGCACCTGGGTTATCTAATTTTGGAGTTAATTAATGTAATATATTATGTCAGAGATTAACACCTTATTGTCAAGAGGTTTTGTGTTTTTCTCCTTATATTACTTACTAATTAAGAATACATACAAACTTTATTTCATAACCAGTAGTTGGAAAGCTACCTATGTTGGCTATAACTATTTACTTAAAAATAATTCTAGGATTCCTTGGAAACCATCAGCTATCTAAAAAAATGATTTATCCTGATTTTTTTATTCAATTTATAACCATTGCTTTATATTAATAATATCAAAAGCCATAGATTATTTAGAAAGTCACTTTTATATTTAGTTAGATCCATCATTTTTTCAGCGGTTCAAATGGATAAGATAGATCTACATTTGGTTGTTAAGATTCTTATATGGGTTTTTTTATTAGAGAAAAAAGATATGATTTGGAAAAAAAATGCAGATAAGTATATCAGTCAAGGTTATATTTATTATCTGCAATTATTTCTGAAGGAATTACTACTTTGCAGAAAATATCATTTTATAGAGCAAATTGTAATCCATTAGTTGAAGATTTCAATTAAAATTTTCACTTTTTCTCATTTTAATAAAGCAAGAAATAAATTTATTTTTTCAAATTGACCCATTATTTTTATAATATAAATATTCATCCACATAATCATATGTATATATGTATTATTATACATCTCTGTCTACATTTTAATCATATCTTAGGATTATTGTCAAGAGTCTCTTTCTTTCCTCAGTTAACTTGAAGTGAAAGCTACTTAGAATATAATTGAAATGTGACTGGAGATAAATAGATATATGTAGAAAAAAGTTTGATTGCTACAATAAAACAAAATTTATCAAGAAAATAACTATTGAGGATTAATTGTATATTTTCCAGTTTATTTTACTCTAGTATATCATGCTTTACCCTGCAAAGAAACCAAGAGGTTTCCTAATTTATCAAGATGCATATGCTTTTTTGTATGATTATGCAACAACATGATATTTGTAACAATAATATAAATGCTATTGCACCTGACTGCAAAGCTATTTTATGCTTAAAACAAAATAAAATTAAACTATTTTGCAAGCGCTTTCAAGAGACGTGCTCTCATTATCAAAGCTCCAAGTGAATTAATGATATGCAAATTATGTAAAGTTTAAGATTAATTGCTCCATTTTCTTGAAATCATGAAGCATGTGTCCTTGTGGTTGATGGCATTGCAATCCATCGCTATGTAGCAGGCCTCCTTCACTTTTCTTTTTAAATCATACCTCTCTTTGCAGACCAGGCTGACATCTTGAGGTTCACACTGGTGTCCTGTTATTTTTTGGTGAATTGCAAAAATTGAATAACATGATGGATCTGATTGAGCTTTAATATATGCGTATTTATGTTGCTGTAATCTGTTTTCTATTGTTGCCTTGGTTTCCCTATAATATGAGGCTCTACAATTTGCATGAGTGCATACAATATTATAAACGGCTTGAGGTGTTTGAGACAGTTTAATTTTATTTTGTTTTAAGCATAAAATAGCTTTGCAGTCAGGTGCAATAGTGTCTATATTATTGTTACAAGTAGATTTTTCACCCAAAGTTTTTGAATTATTTTTGAATAATAACATGATATGTACAGTCACACTGTTTTAGTTAATTTTTTAAAATTAGAATTGTAATACATATATTATCAATACGATAATTTTTAAATTGACTTATCTTTTATCTTGCTGTGAAACTTTTATAAATTATAAAAATGACACTGTGGGCCACTAAATTCAATTGTGTCATTTCTAAGTTAGATAAAAGTTCATTTTGTAGGAAAAGAATAATATAAATATTATATTTCTATAAATTAATAGTTGGTGTTTTTGATATATAGTGTGTAGGTTTATTATCAAATACCTTTATAAGATTTTGGCAATTTTTCATTGCATATTTGAATATTCAGTTGCTTTGAAAATATTCAAATAAAATATTTGTGTACATTAAATGGTTATATATAGAGCTCGCAAATAACTCTTAACAGGTTGTGCAGAATATCCCCAGATCAGTTTCTGCTACTGGCTTCCTCAGTGAGGTGCTAAAATATTCAAGCATTAGATTAAAAATACCAGGATAAGGCCAGCACTTTATCTAATGGATAACTGTTACATAAAGAATCTGAAATTTTCAGACATTCTGGTGTCTTCCAATCTAGCTATCTAACTTAAATAGCCATATGGAACTGAACCAAGTTCAGATACACCATATATTAATAATTTTAGCAATATAAAATCACCAAAGCCTTAATAGTCAAAAATAAAATTACAAAGAAATCAAGTCATATGTCACATGACTTATTTTAACAAGCTTGCTTTACAAATGTTATACATAGAGCCCACAAATAAGCTTGTAACAAGCTGTGCAGAATATCCCCAACCCCAGACCATTTTCTGCTACTGGATTCCTCAGATAAGTGCTAGGATATTTAAGCATTAGATTAAAAATACCAGGACAAGCCCAGCATTTTATCTAATGGATAACTATTAAGTAGAAAATCTGACATTTTCAGACATTCATATGCCTTCCAATCCAGCTATCTGACTTAAATAGCCACAGGGGACTGAACCAAGTTCAGATACACTCTATATTAATAACTTTAGCAATATAAAATTGCCAAAGCCTTAATAGCAAAAAATAAAATAAAGAAATCAAGTCATATTTGAAAGCTCTATATATAACATTTGTAATACAAGCTTGTTAAATTAGGTCATGTGACATATGATTTCTTTGTAACATTAAATGGTGTTGAGGGTGCATAATTTATCTGTTTTCTTTAAGCACTCTACAATGCCTAGATGAGAATACAAAAATTGGTCATCATTCTAATCTATATTCTTAATTTAGATGTATTAATGTATATGGGATTATTATGCATTTAATTTTAATAAGGGTTTGAAAGATAATGTCTTCTTAAAAAATCATATGACATGTCGAATTTGGTTTAGAAATTTATCTGTTTTGCTTATATAGGTGATAGGGTAAAGTGAAACTTTTGTTTTATAACTTTTATTCTCTCAAGTAAAAGAGATTAGAGATTTAATTTAAGATAATAATTATACGTATCTGTGTTTTTTAAAAATAGTTAATGTTTGCAATAAAAAGAAATTGATGTGAGTATATATAATCTTTAAAATTTATCTAAACTTGTGTTAAAAACTTGTGAACTTCAACATTTTGTGTTAATAATGTGATTGTTTAAAGTTCACTTTGTTAGTTATGTTAATATCTAAAATATATAATTTTGTCTATTGAAAAAATGATGGAATTAACAGATTTGTTCTAATGAAACTCAGATTTTGAATATGTATATTATCATGAATTATTTTATTATCAATTAATTTTTCTTAATAATAAAAACCTGATGTTTTTTTTTACTTTTATTCTGAGAAACTTTCAATGATAAAATCATATTATTATTTACTGTATTATATTTAAAAATAAAGGATTTACTTTTTAATTTTTTATTTTTTTTAGTAGAACTTCATTTATATTTTGTGTGGATTCTTAAACTCCAATTCAACAGTTACTCCATATACTATTTTAAATAAAAAAAATAATATCATAGTTAATTGCTCTGGAATTCATGTTTGAGCATTTAAAGAGCACAACATTATTTTTAATTGATTGAATTCAACTCATTTGAAAATCGATCTTGGAATTTTCAAAGGTCCAAAACTTTTACTGTATTATGAGTAAACTGCACAGAGCTATGTATTTAATTTAAAGATATTGTTTAAGTGGAAATTACTTATGATTATAACTGTTTTCTTGCCATTTTTCTTTAAATTGAGATATGAGGTTTCTTAAAATGATTTTTCTGCAACATTTTATTTATCATTTATAAAGGTATAATATGTAACATTAAAATTACTATAATTAAAAAAGATTTTAGTTAAATACTTCTTAGAAAATTGGGTTATTATATTTGTTGCAGAAAACCTTGGGAGAATATATGAATAATATAATACTGAAGTGTTTGTTTTATAATTAATCTCAAATTTATCCTACATGTTATTGTAACAAAATGTATCTCTTTCAAAGTAATGATACTCTTTTTTTTAATTAAAAAAAAGAAAAAAATGTATGAAAAATAGATAAGGATCAAGCATGCATATATATTAAATTTACTATCATATAAATCTTTATATGAATCTTTATTGAGATATTGGAATAACACTTTAAAGTTTTGCAAACCTTTCTATTATTAATAGATTAGCATTATTGTAAAACACAATAATTGATCTAATAGAAGAAAATTATATAAAAAAAAATGTGAATACAAAAATAATATTTTATTATTCAATCAACTTTTTGATTAAATAATTATAAAGAGAACAATTTTGATAGTACTTTTAAAAAACCTTATATAAAACAATTTGAAATGTGTCTAAGGAAAATAAATACATAGTTTCAAAATATTGTAATAAGAAATTATTATGTTCCTAAATTATTTAATAATTTATCTATTAAATTAAGAAGCTTGTGACATATAGGGAAATAAAGAACAATTAAAAAATATATTAAAAAGAGGAAAATTAGGATATAGAAAAATATATATGAGTTTCTAATGTTATATAATCAATATTTTTATTAAATAATTCATATATTATTGATATGTAATTTATTGTTGTTGTTATTATTAGTATATTATGTTTAAAATTGCATGTATATATATATCAAATGTTATCCCAATCAATAGCTCACTTTTCTTATTCTTCAGCTATCTAATAGTATTGATGTGTTTTTTTATGTGTATGGAGTGGGGTGGGGGGGGGGGTATAGTTATATTTGTCCATATGCATACAACTTTTATAAATATTCAGCCATTTTGTAATTTTACAAGAAGAAATAATAGTATTAATTTTGTTATTTTCTACTTTAAATATCTTCTAAAATAAATTATTTAAAAAATATATTTTATTATCAAACACTTTTTCTTTAAACTATGCATAAATAATTAATATAAGCACCAATCTGCAGAGTTCTAGAACACAATATTTTTTTTTTTTTACTTAAAAAAAAAAGGCAGAAAATTTGCTATACTCTTCAAAATGATCTTTACTTTTAGAAGTATCATTTTGAAAATCTGAAATTACTTTATTTATTTATTAGTATTAATAACTTTCAAAGAGCATTAAGTTTAAAAAGTGCCAAATAAAAGGGAGAGCATTTTTATAAAAAAGAACCACTACAATGATATTTTTCTAAAGAATATACCTACAAAATCATAATACATGAAATGCATGGCTATATTACATGTAGACAAATGTATAAAAAGTTATAAACTTCACTATAACTACTTTAAAAAAAAAGAAGTAACTATATTTTTTTTAAGTTAGTGTAGATTTATTTTAAAGTATGCTATTTCTTTCATTAAAATAAAGTGTTTTAACCATCCATACACCACCAATCTTAATTAAAATAAGAGTGATCCATTTCAAAAAGCTCTTAAATATATTAAAAATATATTTATTTCAAGTGATCAAATTTCAATCTTAAAAAATGTGTCCATAATAGACTAATAAACAATTCAAAAGATAACCTTGATCCCACACTAACATCTCAAGTGGTGTACCAGATACAATGCCCTCAGGCCGGATGCAGAGCCTCATATAAATAGAGCCGTCCAGCATGTATATATGTATAAAAGGGCACTGAACAACAAGGAGTCTACATCAGCATTCGTGGAACATGAAAAAGCTACTGGTCACAGATTTGAACCCACCAACCATAGAATAGTGTGCAAAGAGAGTAATGACCATAGGTGCAAAATAAAGGAGGCATATTTCATAAATAATGACACCCAATCAATTAATAGAAAGGATACCTGTTTTACCATTTCAAAGAGATGGACAAACTAATTCAAACAATATTTTAAATAAAATACCGAAACATCTAATTAACATAAATTTGAATACTGCCCCTCATCACTATCAACCACACACACAACTATGATTATGAAGCCATAGAGCTTTGAAAGCACGTAGCTTTAAATAAATTTATTATGAATATATAACTTTTTTAAGAGCGTTATAAGCGCATAATTATTGATATTATATAAAATTTAAAATAAATCAATTTTAAACAAAACTGAAATAGACAACTAAAAAAAAATAAAAAAAATTGTCAAGCATTGTTAGCCGAGAGGTCAGCGCAGCTACCTTGCAAGCAAGCAGTTGGTTGCAGGCGGTTGTTGCAGGTTCGCCTCCCAGCCGATGCTATGACATATGAAAAAAAAATGAATAAAAAAATGAATAAATAAAAATTTATTTAATACATCTAACCAGGCTTCCATTTCTTGTTGGAATCTTATCAATATGTTTCCAAATATTCTATAGCAACTTGACCTACTGGTCATTATTTACATGATACTATAATTAATATAATTAGAAAAATACATATATATATATATATATTATAATATTCTCACAGATAAAAGATAAATTCATAGTATTATTTCCAAAGGTTTCCATGTAATAAAAATATAATAGCTGATGTTTCAGTACAATAATAAGTACTTTCTCAAATCATAAGAATATATGCAGTGAGATTTAAATTTTTTATTTTTTATTTTATTATTTTTGACTCTTCTCAAATTCTATGGGTTGAGAAGTTTTAAAAAATATTTTATCCTCTAATAGCATTTTCCAAATATTGTTAATTTTTTTTAATTCACACTTTTCATTTATGCTCCTAGGCCTTTAAAAATCTTTATAGATTTCCTTAGCAGACTCTGGTCGTATTCTATTTTTGCCTGAGTATGTGTTTTATTAAAATTGATGTCATTGTTAGTTAATTTAATTTACTACATTTAAAAAAATTAATAAAATATTTCCATGCTCTAAAGATAAAATTCCTTTGGAGTGTCATGGTGTATATAAAATTCTATGTAAAGTTTGTTTACATTCATATATTGGACAGACCAATCACAGAATAAATATAAGAAAGGGAGACATTTTGGCAGTTAGAAACAAATCTAATTCATCAATCATTTATTCATACATTAGATTAACTAACCATGACATCAATTTTAATAAACACATATTCTGGCAAAAATTGAACAATATAACCAGAGACTGCTAAGGGAAGCTATAGAGATTTTTAAAAGGCATAAGAACATAAATGAAAAGTGTGAATTAAAGAAAATTAACAGTATTTGAAAAAAAGCTATTGGAGTATATAATATTTTTTAAACTTCTCAACCAGTAGAATTTGAGAATGAGGAAAAAATAACAAAAGAAAAAAATAATGATTGTTAATCTCACACACACATTCTTATGGTTTAAGAAAGAAGAAGCTATTATATTTGGATTACATGGAAGCTCCTGGATATAATACTATTAATTCATATATATATATATATATATATCACAATATATATATATATATATATATATATATATATATTGTGAGAACACACAATACTATCATATAAATATATATGATTAGTAAATACTTTATTATTTTTATAGTTGTTTTAATAAAATTAAAACAAATAGAAATAACTATTTTTCATTCATTGATATAGTACCATTGTTTAAACTAATAAAATTCATTAACCAAAATGTTTACATAGAGATAACTTTAAAGTCAAGTCACAACCTAGCAAGTAATACAAAGGAAATGAAATTAAAAATTCAATTATTGATTATTAAAATGTAATTAACAATTATAGAATGTAAAAATAGTGAAAACCAAAATGACATATGTAGTACATGCTACCAGAAGTTGATTCTGCTATAAATACTGAATCAAATTTTTTATTAAAAAATTCTATCTTTTGCTGATGTACTAACTACTTCATACAATAATTTTTATTGTGTTCAAATATAGAATACCTATAAAAGATAGATCGATAAATTAAATGATTTATTTATTGAAGAAAAGTTTTATTAAAAAATAAATTCTAATATTAACCAAATAGAAGAGTAAATAAATTACTCTCTCTAAACAAAATTATATATATATATTATTAATTAAAAAGCTTATAAAATTGTTCTAAATTGGAATTCTGAAACAGATAAACTTTTTCAGAAAACATATATTCAAACCAATATTAATTTAAGATTATATCGATAAAATATGTCTTGTGACTAAACTCCATTTGTCATAAGATTCATAATGCTATTGTTTTAACTGAAGATAAATGTAATTTCTTAGTTCTACTGAAATGTCTACAAGTTATATGAATTTCATCTATATAATTTAAATGAAACTCCAATTGGTAATGAAATTGTATGTGGAAGAAGATGTCAACATCATGCAAGAAAAGTGTTTAGGAACAATCAGATACCTGTATAGCTTTCCATTGATTGACTTCCAAGAAATAAAGAACTTTATTCTTAATGAACATTACTTTTCAAACATGGAAATGAATAGGACAGTAACATGAACTTTCATTATATCGCATCGTCTTCATGAAGCATCAGTTAAAAACATTTAATTTTATTTCCTTTGTTACTAAAATTCTTTGCCTTTGGAATAATTCATTTATGAAAGACTAAATGAAAATGAACAGAAGATCATGAAGTCAAATATTTTTTTTATATTTAATAAAATTTAGGTCTTCTGTGAAAATGACTTGAAAGGGATTTAAACGTAAACTTAATACTAAGATAAGATTTTATCATTCTTCATATTGGATTTATTTATGATATTGACAGAACATTATTGTTACTAATTTAATTAACATGATAATGTTTGTTTGTTATTAGATGTGCAAATGACTAGTATCCTGTATGAAAGATTTTATATTTCTTAATGATAACTTTACATAGGAATGGTCTCATGAAGTTGGAATTCTCTCATATGGATTGTATAAAATAATATTATTATTTATTTGCATATATATATATTAAATTAATATTAGCTAGTTTACCATTTTTATAATTTCTTTTTCGGAAATTATAAAAATTTGTTTATTATGTAATACGTTATTAGAATCTGTTCGTGTTATAATAAATATATACTATGTAAATATGGAGAGACATTATTTAATATTATAAAATAGTAGAGATGGAAACAAATCTTTATAATTATTTTTTATTTTAAATAAATTTAAATTGTTAGTCATTAATAAATATTGTTAATGTTTATTTTAAATTTAAAGAATTTTTTAATTTATTTAATTTATCTATTCATTTTACAAACCAAAATGAAGTCCAACATATATACCCACACTCATATATTATAGTTATTTAACATCCTCATAACTTAGTTGAAATAAATTTTAAAAAGATATTGAGATTATATTGAGTATGGTTATTTCTGTAAAACTGATGGAAACCCCTGAAGAGAGTTAACCGCAACTTCTCCCTGAGTTTGAATTCTGAGCATAACAGAACAATAAAAGTGAAGGTTGAATATTGTTTTTATATTAAATTATTATTATTATTATTATTATTATTATTATTATTATTATTATTATTATTATTATTATTATTATTATTATTATTATTATTATTATTATTATTATTATTATTATTATTATTATTATTATTATTATTATTATTATTATTATTATTATTATTATTATTATTATTATTATTATTATTATTATTGAAATAGATTCAATTTTGGATTAAATTTAAATCATCATATTCACAGTATTCTATGTGAAGATCCAAAATCTGATCATAGTGAGATGTGACTGCCTTGACGTTTCCTTAGGGAAATTCTCATACGTTACCATATATACACCCAAAAAGGAATAAACTTACAATCTTTCTTCTTTTTTGATATTTACAAAACAATCTACAAAAATATTATTTTAATTATAATTCTAAAATTTCCATTTCAACAATCCACATGCCCCATCCTCCCTAATTTTACTGGGCCATTAACCATGTTTATACATGTGTTTAAAATTTCTTGAATATACAAGATTTCATAACATTTTTTCCTTGTAATTTTTAACATTTTATTATGTATTTTTTCACAATTCATTCTATGGCCAATATCCAAAAAGTGTATATATGTCCCTTTTAAATCCTTTTTATTAATTGCATTATCCTATTAGATATATTAAATAAATTTATTTTTATTTGTCTATTTTAATGTTATTTAAGGTTGATTATTTTAAAAATAAACATATACAAAAGTAGTATGAAAGTAATTTTACTAAAATTATTTCCTAGGGTGAAAATCTGTTATTCTAATGAACATTATTAAGATGTTACATAATTAAAGATTCATTCGAAGACTTTTAATATCTTTATGTAAAAAGAGAAGTTTAATCTATATTTTGTATATTCTTTAATATAATAATGTATTCTAATGAAGAATTATATATATGTTGTCACTATTATATAAAATAATGCAATAAGGGAAAATATTATTAATAATATGTATATATTAATTTTCTTTAAAAGAGGAAAGATTAATTGCAAAAAATAAATATAATATGTGTGTATATGAAATTCCAACATTAATTAATATGTTTTTAAACTAATAATTTATATGTGTGTGCAAGTTGCAAATTTATTTATTCGTGCTAAGAGCGAAATAAAATAATTTCTAACAGATTATACTTATTACTGGCACTAGTTCCTTTACTTAAAGTTTGAATAGTGTTATTTAAGCATTATATCTGAAGTTTATCATTACAGGGTTATTTTTGTTAGTTTCACATTATTTTTCTTGATCACTTGAATTGATTGTTAAAGTACTTTTTGCATTTGAAAATAAATTATATATATTGTTTATTTTATTGGGTTATTGGATCATAAAATTTTTACAATTTTGTAATTAAAGTATAAAATTTGTTCTATACTTTATCCATAGTATTAACTTATCTTGTTTAATAATTTAGTTTATTCAGAGTAGATTATTAACTTGGCGAGTTGTAGAATCATCACTAGTCAATTTTACTTGCAAAGAAAAAGTGAAATAATTATAATTATGTTTTTAGGACTAAAATAATTTTCAAATTGAATTTAATGAGTCAGACCAATAATATTTATGTTGAAACATTCACACTATTGAATGTTATTGATTCAATTTATTATGGGAAAAAATGAGTTTATAGTCAATATTTAAATGTAAGTATGTTAAATATACTTTAAAAGGGAATGTATACAATCTACCTGGAGGAACCTGCATTACATTCAAAGAATCAGCCACCCAAAGTTTATATCTTTTTTTTTTGTTTTAATATTGTCAATCCCAAGAGTGATTATATTGTTGATTTTCATAAGTCTCGGTGAACATATAAAAAAGATTTAATACTATGAATTATGTGATTGCTTAATTGCTATAAGTTTAGTTTGAGAATATAATTAGGGTCAATTATTTTGGTAAAGAGGTTAGGGATATTGATTGTATGGAAATGCTACTTCATCTACTGTTGATCTGGTATGATAAAAAAAGTCCTTAGTCAATATATCTAAATACATTTCTTTTAGAAGCTGTGTCATATTTGAGTTGGTTGACAATGGTGAAAAATGTCATTAGTGGTGAGTGATCTATAGAAACTAAACTGATTATTTTATAATTATTTTTGTTAAAAGCTATATAGAAAATAGTGCTGATGATGGTCAAGTGCCTTATCACATTGCCTTCTATCAAAGAACTTTTCATATTTAATAAAATGTGCCCATTAGTAGATTTTGTCTGTACTTATATATATAAATGTTAATGTTTAACCCTAAAATTCTTTTTTTTTGTATCGTTATCAAATTATGTCATTTGCAGTCTCAATTCAAAGTTCCAAGATTTACTGATTTGCTTTCTGATCTTTTGCCCAACTTTTATATTTTTGCAGTGATAATTTTCCTGAAATAGTGCAGATGACAGCCAGAATTTTAAATGTATAGCTATAGAAAACTTGAGTGACTAATTAATATTATTTCTTTATTGTGAATTGAAGTGTACAAGAGATGAATGAAAAATAAAGTAGGTTTTTGCTATTTCCTTTTTTTATTAGATTAATTCTCATCATTGAACAACATAACTTTTTAAATAACTGTAAATTTTAGAAGTACAGAATTTTAAATTTTATATATGGATGTAAAAAATATTAAATGCAATTAATTCCAAATTATTGTTTGTTTGTTTTTTAAAAAATTGGCTTTATTTACATTAAATTTATAATATTAAAGATGTGGAAAATACTATATTGTCAATTGTGAGCCCTGAATCTTAGAATTTAAGATATAAATAATACAGTCTTTAAATACATCACTGCAAAGTAAAGCTTCTCGAACAGCCATTCTGCTTTGGTTTATCCTCTGAGAATAAGTGGATATCTCTTTATTCACCAGTAATATTTGCTTAGCTAAGTTGGTTATATGAAAGAAATTCTAAATTTAATTGTAACATAAAAAAATTTCCAATTTACCTGACATGAATTTAAACCAGTCTTAAGAATAGGATATAAACTCATATTTAGTAATGTAAATCTGACTATTTATAAAGCTAAAAATATAAGAATGATGTGAAGTTACTTGAACCATGAGATAGATGATTTGATGGTTATATTGATGATATTTTGGATGTAAATTTATGAAGTAATGCTTACTTAATATTGATGTTGTATTGTACCAAAGAGTTAATTATTTTTGAGTGATATTTAAAAGCTTTTTGAAATAGTTCTGACTTAGAAAAAATATTTTTACATTATTGTAAGAGTATATTTTTGGTAAATCAAAGTTGTTAATGACAACAGTGAAAATAAAGATAGAATTTCCTGTCTAACTAATTAAGAAAAATGGTGCTTTTTTTTTTTTTTCTCCATATGTCATAGCATCGGCCGGGACGCGAACCCACAACCGTCTGCAACCAACTACTTGCTTGCATGGCAGCTGCGATACCTCTCGGCTAACAATGCAAGACAAAATGGTGCTTTGTGTTTTTATTACAATAGAATGGTTGACTTGATGATGAAACTCTTTGATAAATTCTCAGCTGGGTAAAGTAAAAAAAAATGTTAGTTTGGTTAATTGAATGGAACTGTTGAACTGCATGAGCCACTTGGATACTTAAACATGATAAATGTTTTGGAATAATTATTTATATAATTTCTATAAAAGTAGAATAGCTCTCTCCACTTGACTCTAAACTCATTTACTGTAAACTTTAATAATCAATAGGCATTCATAGTATATTGCTAAAAAAATATTTATTCACATAAAAAGTCTTATGATATTGTTGTTGGTACTAAATAACTATGTAAATGGCATGAGAGATTTAGTACAGTCATAGAGTGACTTACTCTAAAGCTTAAGGTTCATGGGTTGTGATTTCAAGTCTGTCACTTGTTTATTCCCTTATTCAAACTATTCAATTATTTATATAGTATTCAAATAAAACAGTTGCTTTCTGTCTTTTTGTGTTCAAATATTACTTTCACTTCACAGGTAGTTCATCTTTCAGAATTAATTATGAAAATGAAATTATATGTTTTGTGTAATCACATTTCTATCCTCTACTTATATAAATATATATATAATTATTCCAATCTTCAATTTTTTTGTTTAATATGTAATTATCACTAAAATTCATATTTAGACATATTGCAATCTTATTTAAATAGAAATAGAGTTGCTATGTTTGATGAGATCTCAACTGGTTTTCCAAGTAGCTGATGACATCAGGTTTGATTGATAGAAACATCTCCAGCAAAAAGTTAGTTGATTTTTCATCATATATTGTTGTATATGAAATCATCAATTTTTATAAATTCTTATAGAAAGCATAAAAAATAATTTCAATAGAGTGTATATTTATGTAACATCTAATCTATTAATATTTGCATATTTAAAATATTTATTTGAAGGCAATATTATTTTAAAAGATTTTCTATCTTAATATATATCTGAGCACTTATAGTATATATGTGTGGAAGATGATAATCTGGACCAACTGATGATTGCTGGATTAGCATGAAATGTGTATATTGGTGATTATTTATATTTTCAGCATATATATGCTTGAGTGTATCGGTGTTATTAGATAGACTGGAGAGTGGTGGGTTGTGTGAAAGTCTGTGCTCATATACCCTATATATTACATATATAGACACAGGTGTATATATAATAAGCCTGTGTTTCAGTTAATAAATTGGATTATAAGATCTATCTTATCAATTAACATTAAGCAGATAAAAAGAATTTAATTACTATTACCATAAATATGTATTTCTACATTAATATCAAATAGAACATTGTGAGACTATTTACATAAAATTTGCTATGTATTTATGTAATCTCATCTAGTCTCCTGAACAACTGCATTTATGACATTAGAATCCAATTTATCCATTTCATCCTTCATATTATTAAACAACATATTCAAATTTATAGGGGTTCTAAATAGCAACTCATGTTAAGCAAGCATGAATAATTTGATTGCTTTATCATTTCATAATTTGACAACATTGAAAAGTATTATTCTCCACCATTGTAAGTATAGCTTGTTTAATATAACTTCACTATGTAAAATTTACCACTAAATATCCATCATTCAGCTCTGCTTTTCCTTGTTCTAATTTCTTGTTTTCACCAATCAAAGATTTTTAGTTATAATTAACCAACAGATATGCATGCTCAATAGTGTGATTAGTAAAAAAGAATGGCTTGCATGTGGAAATTGAGCGAGCAATTTTATAGATGGAGAAGTGACTTTAAAAATTGAATTAATTATGGTTATGATGTACATCTTAGCCTTGATATAGAACACAAATGACTGAGAACATATTAGATTAAGATGGTTTATATGTAAGGAACTAAGCACTTGTAATTGATAGAAAATGTGGTGCTGATCCCCATATGTAAGATTTTATTGTAGTCATGATATTTTTAGCAGTAGTCCTTAAAAAGTGCATCCAGGACTATAGTGAGTATACCACCCAGAATAGCATTAACAATACAAACCTTTACTTATAAAGCAACTTTGGGCAGAAAGCTTTTATTTTTGAATTGAACTTATGTACAACCAGATCATTTAGATCATGAGTTAATTTCTAAATCTTTGGTAGATAAATATTGGCAATAAAGAGTGCTGCTAATTTTGTTCACCTGAAATGAATTTCTTTCAGTATTTGCTGTTGTGTTATGTGTTTGTTAAATCTATCATTAGAAAAGAAAATTCAAGAGATTCTATTATTATTTAAGATATTCAGTATCAACTCCTCTTTCTGTGGCCTTTCTTTACAAATATGAATTCCAAAAGTGATTAGATGTGTTTGTATTGATTATGGGGGAAATAATCCGATAATAGTAAATTAGTAAGTAATGATAAATCATTTTTTGTAGAAACAAAATTGGGGTAATTTCTGTTCAACATTTCCTGAATAGAATGTTTCACTTGTTTGGCATTATTATTAAAAAAAAATGCAAATTAACCTGCTTCAATCTCATTTGCATATCATCAAATCTATTATCAGAATTGAAATGTAGTAGAAAGACCTGAAAAAGAATAGTAGGTTTATAAATAATGTATATCTAAATATTATTTGTCTGAATTGTGAGTGAAATATTATTTAAACTATATTTAGTAGAAATTGTATGCTTAATAAGATGGTTTAAATCAAGGATATTTATATCCATAAATAGAATAACACCAATGTTATGCTATTACTATGTATAGGATCTCCATTTTTTATTTAATAAATCTTGATGTTAATATAAAGTAATTTACTAAATAAAAGGAAACTGCTTTATAGAAGATCTAATTGGTACTTGAGGTGTTCCATGACTATAAACATTATGTAATCCATTTTTCATTTTGAAAACCTTATAATACTTATGAATTAAATCTAAGTTGAGTAAATTAGAAGGTCTGGAGTAGATTGCATAACTATAAATGTTTTCCATTGCATGTTTAGTGTCTAAGTTAATACTAATACAACTGATCTTCAGGACAAATCTTATTAAGAATGCACTGTTTCATCTGCTTTACAATTGGATCACTTGCTTTTTTACAGGAGTCCTGGCATTCACTAGATCTGCTTCCTCTTAGTTATCTGAAGCTGATATGTTTGTAGAACTATCAGATGATTCCATTCTCAAATGGAGATCGATACTAAGTGTGTATACACTTAGCATAGTAGTTCATTACAACTTATATCAGTAAATATTTCTAAACATCTAGAGCATTGTAAATTTGTTGAAGTGAATCAAATTTTTGTTTCCAACAAGTATAGTTTAAGTATTGTGTTTGCATGCTTTTTTTTAATAATTTCCCATCTCTTTACAGAAGTAGAAAACAAAGAGTACAAATATTGTATTATTCCAAAAAAAAAAAAAAAATGCATGTTCTGCAGAAAGTAGCATTACAAATTAAAGGAATGTGATAAACAAAATGCATAAATTGTGTAATAATTTATATTGTTTGCTCTATACTGCATATTTTTGTATTTACTTTTTATTTTACTTTCATTGTCATTCAATTGTCCTTTATAATTCAGAATATCTAATAATTCAGGCCCTCATATGCATCAAAGTATTCCAAATATATTATTTTATAAAATTAATATTACAAAAAATCAACTGCATACAATAATATTAAGCACACTTCACGCATTCATAAACTAAACAAATAATATAAAAGTCATGTAAAAACGTGAAACACTACCACCAGAAATAAGGGATATGAAAATACGTTACTAAAGTATATAATATAGTTTTATTATAGCTTCAACTAAACAAAGAATATTTATTTTATTCGTTTTCATTATTATTATTTTTTAAAAAAGAAAAACTTTTTTTTTCTTTGCTTTGCGTATAAGTTCCCAGCAAATTTTGCAGGAGTATAGCAAAATCCTAGTTATACTACTGCAGATTGAGGCGATATGAATAACACAGTCCAGGTACCTTGCACCTGTGACATTCATGTTGTAACCAGTTATATGAAGTCAAAAATCAAACTTCCCAATATTGATTCTTTGGATTAAAGTTTCTAAAAATCTTTTGTCAACTGTACTTAATCTACCGTTTAGATGTTTAACATCATATGATCTCCCAAGCAACTAAACTTGCAGTTATGCTTTTTATTACTATGTGATATGTATGTTTTGTTGTGATATATATTGTTGTTTTTTAAAATTATTATAATTATAGGAAGCACGTGATTTTGTTTTTGAAAAAAGTTATTTACACCATCAGTAATAGATAAATACGAAACTAAACTTTTTGAAATTGACCATTTTTTATTTAAAAAGGTAAAGCAAAACAAAAAAAAAATCTAAGTAATCAAAATTCTTTATAGAGATAAAAATAACAGATCGTGTTTCTTTCGTTTTTTTTTTCTCTGGTCTTTCTTTTTACTAGACAAAGATTCAAAATTATTTCCTGAATTTAAAAATTACTATTCTGGAACTGAAGTTCCCAGTCACATGGCTAATTCTTTATCAGTGAAATATTTCAATTTTTGACTGGAAAACTTTTCAGATTGTTAATTGAAAATCAAAGAATCATTGGTGATTTGGAAAAGTGTTACAACTTTTAAGTAGGAGTAGGAGACAGTGATTTATCACTGCTACAAATCTTTTTTATATATAAAAAAAAAAAACCTGTGTGTTTTAACTGATCACTGTTAAAGGTTAGTTTTAATGGATGATGTATTAAAATTGATTCACAATTCTCACCTTAAAATATAAAAAAAACTTCAAATTTTTAAATTGTTAAATATAATATATTTCAACTTTCTAGGGGCCTACAGCTATCGACTACTCAGCTTTTTAATGCACTCAGTTAAATGTGTATGACATTAAAAATATGGTTCAAATAAATCAATTTTTTTAATTATAAATCATTAAGTTACACGTTTATTTTATATATGTAAGATCCTTGTTATTTTATTTAAATTATACAGTTTATTTGCATTAAACAGTATAAGTATATAATTTAATGATGATTGGTGGGAAATTTGCATTAAATCCAGGTCCATAAGTTCTCACTGATGAAAGTCATAAGTTAGAAATTAATTTAGATATATGCATAGAAAAGTGTTGTACAGGGATTTATTAAGCACTACCATCTGACATCTATTATTTATTCAAGGTTACACAAGTTGATAAAGTTGGAAGAGGAAAAATAGATGATTTGCTATTTAAAATCAACAATGGACAGACTAAGATTCTGTGATATTTTGTGGAGTTTAAAGCAAGGTTATCTTCTTTTTGGCTTGGTTTACTGGTAATTGTTTTTAATATTTATAATTAAATTAATTACTATTATTTTCTTTTTAATTTTCTCTATTTTCTTTTACTTTATTTTCTTATGAAACTGAAGACGTCATGAACTTCTATATCAACGATCATCTCTCTGGACTAATGGTGACAATAGGATTGTGTATTTAGTGCAGTTTCACTTCCACCTTTAATTTCATGCACAGCAATGTGTAATTATCATTTACATATATACATATTTGTTTTCTAAGTTGTAACTATTTCTTTTTTTTTTCCCCTCCTGAAAATAGAAAAGCCACAATACTTATTTAAAAGTTTATGTTAATGGTGATGATGATAATACTTTCAATTTTTAGAATTATCACAAATTAAAATATAATATGAATAACTTATGTTACTTGACATTTGTAATGAATATTTGTTCATTTCTATTTTGAAGTGAGTTGTAAATTCTAGCATAAATTCAATAATATATTTTGGAATTAGACATTAATTATTGATACTATCTTCTAATAGCATTTGTCTTTCTACTTTTGAATTAACACATCATCATCATACCATTTTCAGCCATTATCAATCCACTCCAAGATGGTCTCTTCAAGTTCAATTCATCTTCCTTGATCTTTAGCTTCTCTTCTCTACATCACTCCAGTACATTTCCTTATTTCATCCATCTATCTCACATGTCATCTAATTCTAGATCTTTTACAATCTTTTTGAATTTGGTTCAAAATTTTAACTGTTCATCTATTATCATCTCTTGTAGCGGTATATTCAGCCCAATTCCTCTTCAGTATCAATTCTCTCAATGTTGTCAGTAACACGTTTCTCTCACCGATGTATTTTGTTTTTGATTTCTTTTTTGCTACTCATAATATGAATCTCTCCATACTTTTCTAAGTGATTTAAGTCTCTATGTTCCTCTTCTATTAAGTGTTCAAGTCTCAGATCCATAAGTGAGAACTATTCCTTTTCAAACACATAGGTATATTTTCTTTTAATATTAAGTTATTTATACCAAAAGCACTTCAAAAAAATTTAATTCTATGCTTAATTTTATCCATTATGTTTCATCTATAGTAATAATCTTATCAATATATTTGTAGTTGTTAATTTCTTCTAACTCATCAGTATCAATCTTTATTTTTTTCTTTGAGAGAATCTTTTTAGTACTTATCTTTAGTCCTATTTTTTGGCTTTCATTTGATAATTCTTGCAACATTTCCTAAAGCTCTGAAGCATTATTTACAAAATTAATTATATCATCTGAAAAATCTAAATGACTAAATAATCTTCATTTACTTTCACTCCCTTAGCTTCTCATTTTAATTCACAATGTTGTAAAAACTTTTGGAGTTATGGAGTCACCCTTTCATACACCTCCCTCAATGTTAATCTTCCTAGTATCATTATGTAAACTGATTATCTCAATTTTATTTTATTATAATTATTCTTCAGAATATTACACTATCCTGAATCTATACCTTGATAATATAATGCTTTAATCACTGAAAAAATGTTTATAGAATTAATTGCTTTATTTACAAATACAAAGCATAATGGCAACTCATATTTATCAGCCATTTCTATCATTTTTCTCAATACCTAGATATGATTTACTGTACTAAATCTATTTTAAATCCAGCTTGTTCTTTAAAATTCACTGTAGATGAATTGTAATTATCTTGGTAAAAATTTTGTATAGAATCACTAAAAAACTGATAGATCTGTAATTTCTAATATCCTCTTTATCACATTTTAAAATATTAATACTGCATTATTCTAGTTATCTGATACATCTTTATTATTTATAAATTTAGTATATGACACATGTCTTACATCTAATTGGGTTGAATCTATTAACTATATTAGCATCTTGAAATACATGTTATCAAATTGATCAAAATGTAAACCAACTCTGCCTTGCCTTTGTTTAGTTGTTTTCACATTCATTTCTGCTTTAGGTTTTTGTTTTTAAAAAATGAATTAATAGTACTGTAAGCATGTTTTTTTAAGCAAATTAACCAAGTTAATGTTCTCTCTCATTTCCACCTCTATAACTAAATTTACTTACAGTACTTTCTTTTTTAACTCATTTTAAAATTTTACCATAGTATTATACTTCCTATTGATAATGTCTTTTATATTATAACTTCTATAAGAAATAGACCAAGTACACATTGCTAGCTGAAAATTCAAATATAAAATGACAAATAATCTGCCCAAATATTGTTTTTTCAACAATGTGACCTTGTTAATAAAGTCTGAATTTCAAATAGCATGACCATGATGTAATCTCTTGACCATATGATGTAATGTTGTCATGAACATTGCTATACAGACTTATTCAAACAGGGCGTGTAAAATTTAAATTAGTAGAGTTATTTAATTATTCATAAACAAACGTTTAATTTATATGTACAAAGACAGTCTAATTAATACATTAGTCATTTTAAACTTTGAAATCTCCCAACATAAATATATAAGAAAGATCCAGTGCATATTACTAGCTTAAAATTCAAATATAAAATGTCAATCCTCCTCCCCAAATATCGAATATACTTTGTGAATAAAAATAAAGTCTGCATTTCAAACAGTACTGTGTCTATTTCTTATATATTTATGTGTTGAGAGATGGCCAAGTTTAAAATGACTGCATTAGACTTAGTTTGTGCACATAAAACATGTTTGTTTATAAGCATTTTAAGATTATTGCTAATTTAAATTTCCTGCTTTTTCTTTGAATAAGTCTTTATTTCAGTATACTTAACATTGTTCCATATGGTCAAAAGTGTAATATCTTTTGGCCATGCTGCTTGAAATTTTATTTTTATTCACAAGGTAGTGTTGCTGAAAAAACATGTATGTGTGATTTGAATTTTCAGCTACAAATATGACTCAGTCTATTTCTTATATATTTATGGTTGTTTTACAATAGCATGTTGAAACCGCCGGAGGGCGTTATTTCTATGGTAGCGCACAGAAATATGCCGTTTAGGTGGCCACCTCCACCGCTATCGAACGTTTTATTTCTAACACGTAAGCCTAGAAATAGTCCGTTGATACGGGGGAGGGTACCGGCTGACTGTGTATTATTTCTATGCTAATGCACAGAAACGTGAACATTTAGCCAATCTTGCCGCAGAAGCTATCGTGTCAGCTTGCAGCTCAGATTGAGGCTAAGCATTTTGGACTAGCGATCATATTTCACTTTTATTTACAGTATTGTCTGAGGGTGGCTGGAATTACGATTGTCAAAACTATTTTAATATTCATTAAGACCACCTCCCCCTCTATCTCGCATGTTTTAGAAAGGTCTACTAACAATTATCAGCAGAGTCTCATGCTTCCCTAGCCCCCATTTCCTGCTGAAAAAATGGGCCAAGTGTAGTTAAAAGCGCGCTTCCCATCAAATCACGCTCTAAGTCACATTTCGTGCGACGACAACTGTGAGCTGATTAATCGAATAGCTGAAAAAATAGGACAACTTGTTTTGCTGAATGTCAAAGAAAGAAAGAACAAGGATTCTTCTCTGACTGCTGGAACCGGCGGTGGTTTATCAAACAAAACACCTTGAAGCTGCATGCCTGCTGTGTTTTTATTTATTTTTTGCCTGAAGAGCCCAAAAAGTTGCTTTTAATTGCCGTATAGATTGATGTTTTTTGAGGGGGAATTACCATCAAAACTTGGTCAATCTTTGAGTTGTTGGCATTCTGTTCTGTTAGCAATTTCAAACACCCTCCCCTCCTCTCCCAAAGTTGGACTTTGGCTTGTAAATGTTACCGTTAAACGGACAATAGATTTATTTATCAAAATAAAAACAAAACAAACCGAATAAAAAAAAAAAGAAGTAGTTGAATCGGCTGATTTTTTTGTTTGTCGTACAATACTGAACCGAAAATAGAAAAGGGTTTAATGAGAATGAAATCAAAACAAACAAAAAATCGGTTAACTACTTTTTAAAAATCATTGGTTTTAATCGATCTGTTTTTTTTTTTTTTTTGGTTTTAGTTTTTTTTGTTGTTTGGGGTAGCCAAAATAGATTTGATAGCCGCCATACTTTTATTTTAAATGTGACAAACAACAACAACAACCATAACCAAAAAAAAAATACGTAGATGGTAAAAAAAAAAAACCCATCCCCTTTGAAAATATAAATAATGAAAAAAAGAATCAAAAACCAAAAAAATGAAGTACTTTTTTTGTTGTAAATTCATTTATTTGTAATTTTTTTGTTTATGCATTTGTTTATTTTTGTTTTGTTTTGGTCGTGTTTAAACAAAAAATTTGATTTGATATTACTTTTATAAATGTAATAAACAAATAAAAAAACCAAAGCCAACAAAAAACAACAAAAAAAAAAAGAAACCTGGCCCCGGCAACATTATATTTATCTTTGTTTATAAACCAAGCCCACCCTCCGGCGGTTTCAACTTGCTATTGTAAAACAATCATATTTATTTGGGGAGATTTCAAGGTTTAAAATAAGTAATGTATTAATGTTTCTTTGTATTTGTAAATTAAACATATTTATTTATGAGCAATTTAAGATTACTGATAATTTAAATTTCACACTCCTTATTTGAATAAATCTGTGCTTCAATATTCATAACATTGTAGCATACATTCAAGAGGTTACCTCTTAGCCATGCTGTTTAAAATTTAGACTTTATATTTATTCACAAGGTAGCATTGCTGAACAAATGTAATGCTAGGGGGAGGGGTGATTTGACATTTTATAATGTCTATAAATTTAATCAATATTTATCAAATATAGATTCACCAATCAATTTCTTTAAAAAACTTGTTCTTTATTTAACTGTATAAAATTTACATTCAATAAGCAACGTTTCGACTATTTCTATCCTTATAGTCTTTTTCAAGCCACTGAAATAACTTGTGAGGGGAATCCCTTCACAAGATATTTCAGTGGCTTGAAAAAGACTATAAGGATAGAAATAGTCGAAACGTTGCTTATTGAATGTAAATTTTATATAGTTAAATAAAGAACAAGTTTTTTAAAGAAATTGATTGGTGAATCTATATTTGATAAATATTGGTTTTTATGAACTATATTTTTTAAAGAAAAAGGAGAAACATTTTTTCGGATTTTTAATTTGCTATAAATTTAATGTTCATGTCTGCTTTTTCATCATTAGATTGAATGTGCTTTTTTTAAATTTATAATAAAAGAATTCATTTCACTTCATTAGACTTGTCTCTATGTAAATTGATAATATTATAGATGGTGGACTCAAAAAATAGAGGTTCCTGGTTTAATTCTCAGTCTAGTAAATTTCTTTAAAAATCACTTGATACTTGAGTGTCACATGATCAACTGAACAACTAGTAATATGAATACTATTCATTTTGATTTTTTGTGTTTTAATGATCACAAATAATGTTTAATCCAAAAATATTGGCTGATCATTTTAATCACTAATATTTGGTACCATACTTAATCTTATAGGATATACCACAAAGACAATTTTAATTTATAAAAACTTCACACCATGTTTAGCATATCATTTTTAATGCTTTATGAACTACATATTTTCTCTCTAAAGGACTGATAAATTAAGTATTGCTCAGAAGTAACACCAAAATTTATGGAGTGAAAGCATGATCTTGAGCTTTGAAGTCCTGTGCTCTATCAATGGATTAATTTATGTAGGGTAAAAGACTAATGACTTCCCAGAACAGATAAAATGTTTTGATAATTAAGTAATGAATAAGCATAATCAAAAAGAAAAATTAATAATAAATGTTTAAGAGCATAATCGACAAAATAATCAAAAAAACATTAAAGTGATAATAAGGCATATAAATATAAACATATAATTAGTATTTTGGGAGATAATTATAACATTTGAGCAATGGAAGTGATTGAGCTGACATGCAAAATTGTAGAACCAGCAGCAGATTTTGCTTTTGAGGACCTGTGCAGAAAGAATATTTGTTGTCTTACCTACAAATATATAAAACAATAGAATATTCCTAACTCAGAATTTGCTGAAAATCAATCTTGTACTTAATTAAGTATTTTTTGGAACAGTGTCTGTATTCAAATTAATAAATATATACAACACACCAATCCATATTTTTTAATATCAATAACAAAAAGTATATTAATGACAAAGGCAACATTATAAATTTATAATTTATATATATTTATTTAAGTAATATTTACTGAGGCTATAACCTCGATAATATGCGTGTAAAATGCGATAGTAGGGACCTCTACAGGTGTTTTAACCACAAGCTTACGCTATAGAAGAAAAGAGGGGAACTCTTCTTTACTTCAACCTACTTTCTATTTAATTAGGTGAAGCTGAAGCGGTTAGATCTGCGAGCGTGAAGCTATTCAATACTTCACTGATTAAGTCCACATTTCTTATTACACATTAATACTCGCGAAATCTTTCGATTTACAACGAGTCAATGGAAAGATTTTATAGTTAGAAATCTATTAAAGTAATTTAAAGTTGTAATTATAAATTTATTAAACGCACATTGATTACGTAAATAAACGAATTACTCAATACATATTTTTTATAATAGAACTTAGGGAAGGGGGGCGTTGATATAGAAAAATTGTCAATTTTATCATAATCAATATTATTGCAAAACTACTTATAAGTAACTTGGAGAATATTTCCTAAATAATTTTTTGTTCGTTTTAAAACTGAAAAAGATTATGTGTTGTCAAATGATCCATTATAATAAATTTGCCATTATTTTTCTTTTTATAAATATAGTATAATCAAATCTAAGTAACATAGTTTTGAAAATATGAGGACTCATTGATGGAGGGGGGAGGGAGATGGCATTTACTTTTGCAAAAATCTGCCATTATGAATAGGGCATAAAATTAGTTACATACATAGGAATTTTTTGTATTTTTTTTCCATATGTCATAGCATCGGCTGAGAGGCGAACCCGCAACAACTGTCTGCAAGCAACTGCTTGCTTGCAAGGCGCTGACCTCTCGGCTAACAACGCTTGACGTATTTTATTTTTACAAATTTGCATTATTCCACATTAGTAGTTTTTTTATGAAAACATAAAATGAAAAGCATAGGTTACTAAGTATCTAGCAATAATCTTTATGACCATTTATTTTATATATCTAGAAGATAATAGACTTTCTTCTGGAAAAAATTAGTATTGTATATAGTTTAAACACTATTATTTCAAAATTTACAAATTCAAAAACTTAATATTCAAACACTTTTAAGTCAACCATAAGTTAATTAGAAAGTGTATTGTTTGGAAACTTATAAGAAGTTTGAATGCCAGAAGTAACAGAATTGGTTCATGATCCATGTTCATGTCCTTGCACCAAACCATGATGGTCATGCCATTATGTCATGGAAAGTGTACTCATTCATAAAAAGGTTAAATTACTAAAAAATCATATTCAAAGTGTATTTATCTGCATACTATGTGCATACATGTAATAGGTATTGATTTTCATCTGTAATTGATATGTAAAGCAAAGCAATTGTAACTCTATACTTAAAAGTTTAGTCTTAAAGCAAATGACAATATTAAAACTAAGAGAGTAATCTTTTAACATCTGTTTACTTTCTGCTGCAATGATACCACAAACATAAACACCAACTATAATTTCCATAGAGAAACCATTCGTGAAAAAGTTCAATTCTTAAAAAAAAAATCAAGTTTATCCGTAATTAATTAAAACAAAATATAACAGCAAAAAGTTTGCAATTCTACACTAAATCTTTATCCTCAAAAAAAATACAAGCATAAAACAATACTAGTAAATTATCTTACAGCTTATCGTTTTTATGACTTGCCATCACATACTAAAGTTTAGAAAGACAAACTCATTAATGAAAGAGTCAATAAAGAGAAGTTTATGAAAATAATAATAATTAAATGACTATTGCTCAGAAGCTTAAGCACTGGAAGTAACAAATCTGGACTTTGATCTGCAGATCTTTTAACTCCAGAGTCTGATACTCTTACCACTAGACCAGATATTTTCTGGCAGATAACCTTATCTATTACTGATTTTCAATTAAGGGCAAAATATAAAAGCAAAACATTTATAATACTATGCTAATAATTTATATTCAAAAGAAATGTCATTAAAAAATGATGTTAAATATCCAATATTTAGACACTTTCACACCTACCATTATGAACTACAATTTTTATTAAAAAAAAAATTAATTTACGAAAGAGTTGAATTGTTAAAAAATCTGATCGTTTTACCTGATTGAGATTCTCAACTATGTATAAAATAATTAAACAAAATGTTTGTATTTCTATGCTAAATATTTATTTTCAAAACACGTCATAGTAAAAACAAAGATAGTGAAGTATCTAATATTTTGTCATTTCACATCAATATGTAAACACAAAGATCACAATTTATCAATCAGTATATGAAACTAATAAAAGACTGCAAATTTTATTATCATATTTTCAGCCATATGTGCAATACAAAAATTTTTTCATAAATAAATATAAAAAAATGTACTTAATTTTTTTTTCTATTTTTTTTAATTATTATTTTTTTAAGCAATATGCATAATAAATTACATTTATTCTTCTTTTATAGTAGAAATAGTTTTATGTGCTTTTTAAAATCATTATAATTATTTAAGTTGCTCTGCTCAAATCCATAAAATTTTCTAAGCCAGAAATGGTTCAAAACCAAAAAAAATTTCAAATAATCATATTTAACATGTAGCAAAATAGAATGTAGAAATTCTACAATGTAAACAGTTTTATAACAAGATAACCTTCCAGCTAAAACAAAATACATATTAAACTATTGCTTAAAAGCCGTAAAACTATGATGCTTTTATTGCATGATATTGCAATCTTATTTTTATAGTAGCTCATATTAACTTTTAAGACTTTTATACGGTAGTAAAAATTAGTTAGATACTTATTTTTCATCCATATTAGAAGATTAGTTGGAGTTCTATGAGCTGTCTATATGAAAAAAAGCTCTTAAGACTATTTATGACCTGAAAAAAATTCAAGATCTACCCAGTCTGAACTCAACCTAGTGAGTTTATCAGAAGATTTCATAACCAATCATGAGGCTATATGTATTTATATGTATGTGCAATTTCTGGTTAATATTAAAAATAATAATTAGTGTATCTCATATCACTTAACTTTTGAGCAATTCAGGTAAACAGATAAATCCATATTTTATTTCATTGGTATTTGAGTTTTCTTCTTCATAAAGAAAAAAAACATATGTAAAATTCTATAAGAGGCAAAATATTTGTTAAAAACAATCCATTTAATACGTCTGACATAAATTAAGCTGAACCACAATGTTGATTTGTTGATAAAATGTTCTAACACTTTTTAGCCTGAGAAAGAAATCAAAAGAATAAAAGTTATAATGGTAACATGTAGACTATTTCCTTTTGTACTTGTCAAATGAAGCCTATACCTTAGTTGAAAATAAAGACAATTCTAGGCTCAGTATCCATAGCAGGGAATATTTTCCTACCAGTCAGTGATAGTTGCAACTCATTACAACCACATATTTTTATTTTTACAGACAGCACATTAATAAACTGTAATATTTATTCTTTAGTAGTTAGATATCTATTTACTGACCAGTACTAAATTGGTAGCTTGATTGATTATAGATATTTGAAAATAAAACCATGTTTGTTTATGGTTTTAAAAATGTTCAAATATTCACTTTGCCAGCATAGAGACAGATGTAAAATTCAATATTAACTTAGAACTCAAAAACTTAATTCAAATAAATTTGATTGACAACTCCACAAAAGTGTTTTATTATAAATTAATTGTAAATTACTTCTGTCCTAATTGGAAGCGGTCTTAAACTTCTCAATTCACAGTAAACTAGTAAGATTACAGAAGAAAAGAAGGTACATGCCTATTAATGCACACAGCAATGTTATGAAAAATACATGCTTACTAATGCATATAGTAAGATTGCAAAAAATAACCACAGCCCAAAATCAAAATTTTAAACAGACTGACTACAAATTTACCTACATAAGTAAATTTCATCAGTGTAAGTGAAATATATATATTAGTATGATTTTTTTCAAATATATCCATCAGTTTTGTAATATTCAGATATAAAATTCACATTGTTGCAAAGGTTGATAAATACTTTAATCTTTTTAATAAAACTGGCCACTGGATATAAATCGCAAATATTCCATTTATACATATATGTTGAATTATCTATTAATGATTAAATGTTAGTTGCTCAGAGATCACATGATGTATAAGAACCAAAAGTGACTATTTGACCTTTAACCAAGAAATCTTTAGCCTTCATGTCAATAATTCTATATTCCACAGATTTAAATTCTTTGACCAAATGTATTTATAAATAACTAAGTATTCCTAATGACCAAATAAATAAAATAGTTTATTGATTGGAAGTTTATAAAAAGTTTACACATCAGAAGTAACAGAGCTAGAATAGTGGACCATGGAACCTTGAATTCCAAGGTCTTCCAATCTATCTGAAGTAAATCATGTAGGGCAATGACAAAATAATAACACTTTCTCATCATCAGTACAGAATACTAAGAAATTACTAAGTCACTTATTGTTTACCTAATGAGTAAGTACATATTATATCAAAAGATGTTTTAATCTGACTGTAAATACTAATTGATATTTTGTTATAATAAAGATTAAATCTATAGTGTGTGTAATGACATTGTCTTATTCTAGACTATAAATAATTATCCAAACTAATATTTGAGGATTAAAAATAGCAAAGCACACAATAAACAAAGATAATTCAGGTTTATGCTCTACCAAATTTTCATTAGGGTATCCCAGTGAAAAAGGAATCACATCTCTCTTCAAGTTCCCTGCAACACCATTTCTAAATCTGTGCATGTGTTATGTAGTGACAGTTTAGCAATTCACCACAAAATATTAGCATGTCTGGACCAAGGGTTATAACATGAAATGGTACAGAATAGGACATCTCCAATTATCTGCCTAACATTACAAAATCTTGAAAATTTCTTAAAACATTTTTCTGACTCATAGTTTTATTGCCATACAAAATTTAAATCATTTTAAACTGTTTAGTAGTTGTTTTGGAATGTTAACACATTATTCCAATGGGGGTTAATGCATAAAACAAACTCACATTTCCCATCATAACTCCTGATTCAGAAATACTGATGCATTAAAAGATTTGTGTTGAATAGCTAAACTATGCTCTGTTGCAAATACATTGACTCAGAAATAGTGATGTAGGCAACTTGGAGAGAAAAAGAGTCAACTTTTCATTGTAGCACATTGAACATAGACCCATAGAATGCTATGATTCATGCTAAATGAACATTTTATAATTATCATGGAAGATTTAAATGTTAAGATTGTAAAATAATTGAAGATGAAACTGCTTTGAATAAAAAGACAGATTTGTATAATCTGTGCATTATGAATTTTTTAATGAAAAATCTAAAATAGAAGGGAACAGAGAATCATCAAATGAAGGTACAATAGAATTAGATTATATTCTTAAAAATATGTATTTCAAGACTGTAAATTTAATACAATGCTAGAAAATCAAAAGTTATTAAAAAGGACAGTATCATTAGCTGATCTTCAGAAACACTCCAATATAATTAATCTAAAATTTGCAAACTATTTTAAAATATCAGTCATCATAATGGATCCGATTTAAATGAGTTCAATAAAAAAAATTGGTAATCTGTTAAGAATAACTACATAAATAGTTGGTACAAACATGTAATAATTCAGCACATTTTCAAATGGGACAAACCAGTATATAAAGAAAAATAAATAAAAATATTCTAAAATTATTTATTTAGAAGAATAAAAGTTATTGGTATTCTGTAAAATGGTACAAAATAAAATTAATGATGATATAAGAAAATACTATAACTATGAATTGACAAGATATATTGTAAAAGAGAATAATAGTTTCAAAAATACAAAAAGACATCTTGATATTAGAAAGTTGTTTCAAGAATAATAAGAAAAGATAACATTATTTGCAGAAAAAAGGAAGGACACCAAGAAGTGCCTGAAAAAGTTCTACAAAATATTTATATAACAAAACAAGAAAATAAAGGAATTTTTACATACCATTTCCAACTTTCTTATACACTTCAACAATACTATTTTTTATATCAAAACTTTATTCTTATAGTTTCGACTGTCCTGCAGTCATCATCAGAGCTACAATATCCAAATATATAATCATAAAAAATAGTATTGTTGAAGTATATAAGAAAGTTGGAAATGATATAATACATAAAATTAGAAATTGATACATAAGACAAGGAAGAAGAAAAAAATTATATTCTATAAAGTAATTGTTACACATATATCATCTTTTAAAATGTTAAATATTTTAAATTAAAAGCTGAAGCATAATTAAATTTGAAAAATTATCACTATTTTAAAATTAAACAAATGAAGAAGCAGAGATTGTATTGAAAAAATTACACATCAAATGTTTAAATAATATATATATATATATATATATATATATATATATATATATATATATATATAATGATTGTCAAAATATAGTAGTGATATTTAAGGAAGACAGAAAATAAGTTAATAGAATTTACAGATTTATCAACCATCTATTAATTCTATACAAAGTTACAAATTGTCTGCAGAGATCTTTGGACACAAACCAACCCAAAGCATAAGTTGGATTTAAAACTTATTAAAGCATAGTAGATCAGATCCAAGTATTGAGAAAAGTTATAGAAAAAAACTAATGTGTATGAGTTGCCATATTTTACTAAATTTATAGGTTGTGAAAAACCATATGAGTTTATAAGTACTTTCATAATGATTAATACATTGCAACAAGAAGATATAAACCCAGAATATTATCATTTTGAAAATATTTATCAAACTTCACAATTAAATTATATGATAATATTAAGAATATTAACAATGGTAAGGGTATATATGATATGATGAGTTTAAACTTCTAAAACATTTTACAGGAGTTACTTGAGAAATATTTTGTGCATTAAAAGTTGAAAATTAAGGAAATAAAAATTAACACAGATCCTTCAAGTATCTATATTTTGTAGATAGTGTGATTGTTTCTGAAAAATAATGTTTAAAGATTTATAAAATATTACAAGAGTTATCAGATGGAGTCAAAAAAGTAAGGTTAAACGAGAAGAAAGTAAAGATCACTACTGGTAAAATAAAAAGTTATCAACTACAAATATTTTGATCATTTTATTAAGATGGAAATAATAAATCTTAGATGATTTCAAATTGGATAGAGCTCTTTTTTAAGAAAGAATATATATATATGTTTAATAATTGTGCTTTGCTAGTATTTATGTATGAATCTGAGATTTTGATACTTGATAGAAAAATAATGTAAAGATTTCAGATCATACAAGAAGAGATCAAAATAGGAGAGTGAACAAACCCTTGACATATTTTTAAAAAAATGTAAATGAACAATTAAAGTTTTAAACTGGATGCTAAAAGATTGTTAAAAATTCACGAAAAAATGATATGTGTGATAGTTGGATGAGATATAAAAGTTTTCTAAAGTAAAGAAAAGAAATTATGGATTTGAAAAACAGGACTAAAATTATAAAAACAATTTCTGAAGTAGATTGATAATAATGGAATATTATATATTATAACATGCTACCTACAATAGTAAACATTCCATAAGCTTATCATAATTATTCATTTTGATTTATTGATAAATTGAATATTGTAGAGTTTATTCCAGAAATTTTTGTTTACATATATATTAAATCGAATATTTTCATGTATTATATATATAAATGAAATATTATCTGGGTATAAATTTATTTTAAAAATATATAAATAAGCATTTATTTTTATATAGCGCTGTGTTTACAATTGTATTACATTCAAATATCAGCCTTTCAAGCTAATTGTGCATGCGCTTTGCGAGTGTTAATAATAAATGAATACTTTTCTTTCCAATACAAGATATAGTATTTATGCAGGAATAAAATGAATCCACCTATTTCATTTTATTCCTGCATAAATACTGTATCTTGTATTGGAAAGGAAAGTATTCATTTATTAATAACACTCACAAAGCGCATGCACAATTAGCTTGAAAGGCTGATATTTGAATGTAATACAATTGTAAACACAGCGCTATATAAAAATAAATGCTTATTTACATATGATTAAGTTTCAGTTAGAGTGATGTTTAGTAAATTCTAGACAATTTCACCGACGTCATTCATTCAGACATCGTAGATAGTGATTTAAAGTGAGTGGTCTGTCCTCATGCTTTCCTTGCCAGTACTTCAGATTTACTCATATATAAGCATTTGAGTTGTAGGAATAGGTGGATTCATTTTATTCCTGCATAAATACTATATCTTGTATTGGAAAGGAAAGTATTCATTTATTATTAACACTCGCAAAGCGCGTGCACAATTAGCTTGAAAGGCTGATATTTGGATGTAATTTAAAAATATATATAAACTGACGTTTTGACTAGGTCACATTTATCATAACTGAGTAATAAATATAAAATAATTGTAGAAGTGCTGTAAACACTGATATATAACAATAGAAATAATAATTATGAGAAATTATTTAGATTAACGACTTTTTAAAAAAAAAATCCAAATAGAAGGTAATTTGCATGTATCATCACATTTGTTGATACAATTTGGTCTTTTAAAAATTTCAATGGCTTCTCTGATTTGACATTGTTGGAGAGTGTCACATCTGGACAGTATTCTCGAATTAAAAAAGTCAATACTATGACCTATATCCATATATAAATGTCAGTTTATCGATGTACCCGAATAATATTTCATTTGTATATATACTTAATCAATCGAATTATACATAACTCTAATTTTTAAAATTAATCATGTGACAATAAACATTCTATGGCTTTATGCACTCTCTAGTAATTGTCACTAGAAATAAACCCATGAAAAAATTAAAAATATTATTATTATTATCTTTATAAATTTACACACATATATTCATTATACATTCTCTTATTCATCTTTTTCTATCTTATAATTACTATCTATCATCAAACAAACAAGTCCTCTCTTATCTTATCAATACATATACATTCATGCATATATATATTACAGTTTATTTTCTAACATTGACAATTTCCTTACCAATTTTATCGAATCATTGACCATATTAATATATATATATATATACAGTCTCTTATTTATTTATTTTTACCTTATAACTACTAACTACCAACCAACAAACAATTCTTATCTTATACTATCAATACATATACATACCTATACATTTATATTTATTACAGCTTCCAATTATCTAACTGTGACCATTTCTCTCCCAGTTTTATTGAACAATTGACCATATTAATGCTTTCAACTATGTCTTTTTGTATACATAATGTTTCATAATATTTTATTTCTTTAAAATTTTTACTGTATTTTATTATCTTTATAGTTTCCCTCACAATTTATTATATGCCCAGATTTTAAATAATGATTATATGGTCCAGAACTTAGTATCTTTTTTATTGCTCTATTATGCTCTTTAGCTCTTTCAGTTGCACTTTTCCCTATTTCTCCTATATAAACAATTTCTAGTCCATTATCAGTACTATCACTCATTTTTCATAACATATTCATTTTCTTAAATCTTTACTATTCTTCTATCTTATATTTACTTCATCATTTTACTTAATATTTATTCAATATCATATACATTTCAACTGAATAGAGAATTGAAATCCACTTCTTAACTTTCTCTATTCTCTTATTCTTCCCTTTTATATAATTTCCACTTCTGATATTTAAAATTTTCCTAATTACTTTTCTATTATAACCAATTTCAATATATTCTTTCTCAATTTCTATTTTCTGCATAGATACCTCTTTTTATTTAAACTGAGTCTGTCATTTTTAATTTTTAACTTTACAAGTGATTAACCCAAATTCACCCCCTAGTGAAGTTTTTCATAAGTATTATACATTTCAATGTGTGTAAAATGGTATATTTTAGTATAATAATTTTTTCCCGAAAATTGAGCACAAAAAGATGGGAAATTCAAAATTCCTGTTCTTACAATAAAAATAAGCCCTGCCCTGAGATGTTCGTCCATTGCCTCTTGCCAAACTGTAAAACGTTCAGCATTTTATGACATTGTAGTTTCCAATGATGCAAAAACATATTTATTTACAAATTTATTATGCTTTTAGATTTTTTAAAAAATAATTTGCACTATATTTATTAGATATTAAGAAATAAAAAATATTAATTTATTTTGACTGGAAATACTTTATTTTCAAAAATATAACATTATATTAGCAGTAACATAAATATGGCCTGAAGCAAATTAGAAAAAAAAGCTTTGATGTAAACAATCTACTTTATATTTATGAGTAAGAAAAACATCGCAATTTTACAACAAATATTCAAAAAATTTAAACTTTTAAAGCATAATTCATTAGATATAGGAGAAATAAATAATTATTCACTTCAATGTTTAAAAATAATAAGAATTAAAAAATATTTCGTTGATTTTATAAACTTAAACTAATCTTTCTAAAAATGATGATGTGTAAAGTCTTTGTTTTGATTGTGAGCTCATTTTTTTAATAGTTACAGAAACAAAATGTGAACATTTTAAAATTTATTTCAGTAGTAAACAAAAATATATATCAAATAAAGTCAAATTTATTATTTTCTGAAAAGTAATAATCATTTTATCATATATTTTATGTTGATGTGTGAAACAAAGAAAAATGTCAGAAAATGCTGAAATGTGAGAGGCATTATGCTGCATTTTGGAACAGTTAATAAAGTTAAAAAGTAGATTTCAATTCCAGATTCACTGAAGTATATATGATAATGAATAAATATAAGTTAAATGATGAAGTAAATATAGAATGGAAAAATAGTAAAGACTTTAGAAAATGGATATGCAATGCAAAAATGAATGATAATATTGATTATGGAGTAGGAATTGTTTATATAATTATATGTGACAAAAGCAATAAGATATATACAGGGCAATCAGGGAAAAGTTCAACTGAAAGAGCTAAAAAACAATAGAGCAATAAAAAAGATATTAAGTCTGGACCATATAATCATTATTTAAAAACTAGGCATATAATAAATTGTGAGGAAAATATGAAGATAATAAGGTATAGTAAAACATTTTTTAAAAAAATATTATGAAACATTTTATATACAAGAGAACATAGATAAATGCATTAATATGGATACTGGTTTGATGAAAGTGGGAGGAAAATGGTCACTGTTAGATAATTAGAAGCTGTAATATATATATATATATATATATATATATATATGAACATTTAGGTAAGTATATGTATTGATAGTATAAGATAGAAATTAATTTTTGCTGGTTGATAGATAATAGTTATAAAGTAGAAAAAAGAATAAGAGAATGTATAATGAATGTATATGACTAATCGTTCAATAAAATTGGGAGGGAAATTGCCAATGTTAGAAAATAAGCTGTAATATATATATATATATATATATAGTAACATAATATGAGGAGAGTTGCTTGTTTAATGATAGATAATAGTTACAAGGTAGAAAAATATGAATAAGAGAATATATAATGGATATATGTGTGTAAATTCATAAAAATAATAATATTTTTTATTTTTTCATGGGTTTATTTCTAGTGATGATTATTAGAGAGTTTATAAAAACTGTAGAATGTTTATTGTCACATGATTAATTTTAAAGATGGCATCTTGAGAGAGTTCATTTGCAAATGAAAATTGGTTTTATATTAAATTAAATGGTATACAAACCAGTTGCCTATTATTTTAAGGTATATATAATTTGATTGATTAAGTGTTTATAAGTTTTTGACAACATTATGGTACATATAATTTTTTGGAAAATGACTAAGAAATGATATATATATATATGTATATATATATGGTGTAACAGTATGGAATTAGTGGTCCCACAAGTTGGGTGACAATTATATCTGTATGGAATTAGTCGATCCACAAGCAAATTGGGTGAGAAGTATGGGGTTAATAAGAGAGAATCTGAGATTATAATGTCCCAAAATTGGGTAGCTATGTGTAACAGTACACCACAAAGGGCTGAATTATGAGATGGAAAACCATCATCAGCCCTAAATAAATAAAATAATGAATTAAATATAAAAGGAATGACAATGAATATAAAGAACATGAGAGATCAGCACAGAACTAACTATAATGTTATCATCATTATACAAAAATAATAATCATTCTTCATCATGAGTGATCAACAATAAAAATAAATAAACAGTCAATCTTGTGACTGTATTTAAAAGTGTTTCACTATAGACAGGCTAATTATTTAGGCACTGCCAAATGTAGGGCAGGAATACAGATAATTATTTTTATTCACATACTTAGGTACTACTTCATCAAACTACAAAAATAAGTCAAATAATGCTGAGATACCACAACCATCCTGACCACCATCAATGCTCTTGCCACTTAGTACCATTATTGTACTGGCCAACTATAAATTAAATTTCTAAAGAAATAAATAATAAAATGAAATGTAGTGTACGAACTTTAAATGATATCCTTTTTGCACCAACCATGATTATCATTATCAGGATATCCACAACAATAAATATAAACCCTACTCCTTATAACTTATGCATAAATTTAGCTCAGGAAACAAGAACTTTAAAAATTATTACTGTGAGAGAAAGATACATAAATAAATAAAAAGCTTATTGTAAATCACTTTAAATAATTCCTAGATTTATTTTACTATAAGTAAATAGTTTTATTATGATTGTTAAAAAATCCTAGAACACTAACTTTTCATGAAATAAGAGCACACACTGCAATTTATGAAGCAGGAATTGGATAAAATAATAAAATTAAGACTAAAAAATATTTTTAAAAAATTATTAAATAACATATGAATAAACAAAAAAATGACATGATAGTATGAAATTTTAAACATTCATTCCATCAAAAATATATTTTCATAAAAATTATAATCAATCAATTGATTTCTATTCATAAATTAACTTTTAATTATTATGTTATTTCTTTAAAATAATTAAGAGTTGAAAAACAATATTTTCAAAATCAAAGATAACAATCTTTGATTTATCTTAATTAAGCTTTTTTTTTAAGTTTTTAGGAGAGAAAAATAATGTTTCACACAAAAAAATTTAAATTAAAAAAAATATGTGTCATAATTTGAAAACATTAACTTAATGAAAACATTTAAAATTATCAATTCTTATCAAAAATATTATTACTTTTATATAAAAAAAATTTTTTTCTATTAATAAAAATACAGTGTGTACATAAAAAATACATTTAACCATGGTTTGATTCTTCTTTCTATGAAATCCTTCCCAATTATAATTTCCAATTTTTCCAGTTGATTTTTTTCTTGAAAGCTTCTGCACATGAACATGATTCATTTGTCCTTTTTCTGGTGTGCAGTATTTCATTTCCATATTAGCAAAAAAAGGTTTATCCATTTGCTTTAAATAAATTTCCAAGGTATTACTAACACAGACACCATGTTCTTGGTTACAGACTAGGTTGCAGATTACTTTAGGGGGAAAATTTATCTTCACTACATTTTTATTTTAGTTAAAGAAGGTTACATGGAGAAAGTTGATGACCAACACTTAGCTGAAATTATCACATGGTTTTCATTGTAGAAAACATTTAATGTCTAAACTCAAAGTATGCAAAAAGCTTAATTAAAACTTCTGCTATTCTATGAAATAGCTTGGTAAAGACTTCTGATTCTTTTTTCTTTATCATCTGGATTAATACTTTGCTGCTCTCTCTTCAATAGCTAAGTTAGGAATCATTTTTCTCCTATTGTCTTTTGTAGTTGCTGGATTAAGACTTGATTTTCTATTTTTACCAGACACTTGGATCTTCTGACTTATTTGCATATCCATTTTTTTCTAGAACAATCTTGCCTACAAGCCAATCACTACCTACCTATAACCTGATAATTTTTATAACAATTAATTAGGTAAATTTTTACACATACAATTGTTCAGATATTTTCCTCCTTAATCATAGACATTGAAAAACAAGTCAAGAACTTAAATTAACATTATCAAATTCTTAGCTTTTTTTCTAATTAAAAATTTTTTCTTGCAAAAAGAAAAACAAGATAATCAGTTAATTATACTGATTTCATTTTTTGTAATGAAAAGAGATAAACAGAAAAAAAAAAAAAACAACTCTCAACTAGAAATAAAATTTATTAAAGTATTAAAATTCTATTTTGTTTTTTCTTTTTAGAAATAGTTTTAAACATAAAACTTTATCTCTATTAAACAGTTAATATTAATATTTATTAAATAATTTACAAAAAAGAAAATTATTTTTCTCTTAATACATTTTCATAGTTTAAATTAAAACTACTAATTAATTATAACTACTGAAGAGAAAGAAAAAATTTGTTTACATTGTTTTTTAATGTTTTCTCTTCCTTCTACAATCATTTATAACTTATTAAAATATTCCCATATTAAAATCATATTATCATTTAACAAATTTAATGTTTGAGAATTTTTATACTATCACTTTAGTTAAATGAAGACCCATTATCATTATAAAAAAATATGCATTTGAAAATTAAATATTATTTCCTCATTAATTAAATAATTTTATACTTAAACCTGAGAAACATGCTGCCAACTATCTAATTATTTTTAGTGCAACTATATGGCCAACTAATTACAATATATATATATATATATATATATATATATATTGTATATATATGGATTGAGTGACTATATATATATATATATATATATATATATAGTCACTCAATCCATCTTTGGTCATGGAGGGCCACACCAGATCACTGTATATTTGGAAAATTTGTTTACCATGATCAAAAGTGGATGAGAATGATGGTTTGTGCCAACTAGACTCAGGGAGAAACAAGAGTTTTAACTATTGTTCAGACAATTGAGAAATAAAAGCACTAAGATGAACATCAGCCAAATTAAGTTTAAATAATTTAAAAATTTTATTAATCATAATATAAAATTTTAAAGGAAAGATTTACACACAAATGAATATGATTCTATCAGGCATGTACTTATCAAAAACTAAGCATCAATGCTCTTGCAGACAGATTAATTTTCTAAAAGTGAATTAGAAAAGGAGGGAATGATTTTCCTTCAGCTGGTGATTCACCTAAGCAATTCAGGTTTCCATATTCAAAAGTTCTAAAATGAAAAGCAAATGAAAGTTTCTTGCATAAATCAATGAACCAGCACAGGCAAGCATCACTAGTTTATTGACTAATGACATCATAATGTCTGCAGAACTACTGCATGGAAAAATCACATTTAAGATCTCCATGGTTGATTACAATGCAAGAACACACAAATAGTAAATGAATATGATGGAGTATGGATTATAAAATGAGAGAAAACTTAAATCTTAAATTTAATGAAATAGTAAATTTAGAAAATACTCCAGTGTAAATGATTTAAAATGGAGGAAACATTAAATATCTAATTTAAGGAAAACTGACATTTAAAACTGAAAAACCACCAACTAAATGATTGGTCAAAACTAAGCTAAGAATAATAATTAAAAAGTCTCAAGAGGAGACAGGTAAGTAATTAGAAAACCAGTTATGTCTGCCCAAACATTTATCAAGAAAGTGAAATAATTTGATTTACAAATAATTTTACCAACTAAATTTTCAATACACACTCTGACAAATAAATTTAAAGCAAAGAAAATAAAAGAGCAAATAAATCTAGAAAAGAAAATACTAAAGTTTGACCTAGATTTTATAAGTTAATTTATCAGAGAGTGTATATGAGCTGAAAATATGAAAACATTAAAGCCTTAGTAGAAAGAAATGTTCTATCGCCTAGAATTTAAATGTGAGTTAAGAGTATCTTCCTGTTAGCAATTTATAAAAGAACAACAATTCTAGTTTCCTGATAGAGATAATAAAAAAATATGGTCTTGTAGGAAATTAGTGAAATGGTGCCAATGAGCATTTCTTGCCCAGAATAATGTATTGAGACAAGAATGTCATTTTGTCGGCAGGACAACCCTACGATTACAACATTTAATGCAATTCACAGTGATTTACACATACAAGACAAAAGAAAAATATGATTATGAACTTATGTAATCTAGAAAAGAAGAAAGGAAATCTCCAACTAAACTATTCTACAAAATAGAATGGTCTTGGCCTACATAAAATATCAGTGTTTCACACCCAAAAAACAGTAAACCTCCTTAGATCCATATTTAAATGTTTTTTCAGAGATACTTAATAATAGAAATTACACCCACTGATCAACCTCCCCCCACATATAACTACATCTCTACCCTGCTTGACATATGTGGACTCATAAGGAACAACATAACATTAAAAACACAAATAAATATACATATTGGCAAATACAAAATCTACTGTTTCCAGACCAAGCATTGAATAACCAACCCAGAGTACTGGGAATAAATAATGGTCAACTGTTAAGCAAGTTCAAAACAATTTTTTTTGATTTTATTATCAAACTTAACCTGAATGCCTTGCCAACAACATACTTTATTTGGTACAAAATATTTTACACAAATATTGATCCACTATGTATGCTATATCACAGAAAGAATGATTGTCTAGCCCTAATGATGCAGAACAACTAGAGACAAAATGTTACCACAATAAGTAACATATTAGATGCATATAAAATAACAGCAATACCAATAATTCATGCAGCCACCTTTAGCTTATACGCATACTGGCACACCCATTGCACATTCGCATTTGGAAACAATCCAAGAAGACACCTCAACATCTACCACAACAAACTAAAAAAACTCAAGGATAGAGACAGTATTCTTGCACAACAGGAAATTTTCACAGAAACATGATTTCTCTCCAAAATGCACTCAGCATTATGACAAAGACTAGAATTAGTACTCTTAAAAAAATTAATTAAAAAAATGAAATTAGCTAATGCAAACCCATTGATGGCCAATCAGAATAATGAAGTTTTTATTTGGTTGAACAAGGTAACTTTCAGAATCAAAGTCTAAACCAAGATTTAAAAGAATTTTTCACATACATTTATGTAACCCTAGTGTAACTTCATTTGATGTAACCAATTGATACTCAATAAAGTTTGCTTTAAACAATAATAATAATAATAAAAATGGTGGTGATGATGATAATAATGATAACAATAATAACATGGTGATGATAATAATAATCTTAAAATTTATGATGATATTTTATTCACAATTACACGTTGGATTATTTCCATTATTTAGTTGAAAAAGAAAAAATCAAATTTTATTTATGCTTTTAAACATACACTCATTTGTTAAAAATAACATTGAGGTTAGTATAGAACACAATATTTTGAGTGATTTTATTTTGTTCTCTGCTTCAGGTATTATTAGCCTAACCAGTAATAGCTATACTTTTTCAAATATATTCAATCACTAATAATAAATAATACATACAATATTTCAATTAATATTCAACATTCATGAATTTAAAAGTCATCAATTTAATTCCATAATATGTATCACTGGTCATGTCAACAGAATCCTATCACTTGAAATAGTGTTTTCCATGCAAACCTGTGAATTTATTTGAAAAAATTGTAAATTTGAATTTTCTAAAAACATTTAATAATTTCAACTAGATGATGGAAATAATCTACCAAATAACTACAAATAATAATACTTTCAAGTGATATTGGTAGTAAAACATTAACAAAAATAATATATGATATAACCTTATAATTTGATTAGAAACTAATCTCTGATAATATATAAATGAAGACCACATAAAATCTTTTTTTTTTTTTTTTTTACAAATTATTATTTTATTTAGAGAGAACAACATTTAATAATATACTGCAGGACAATCTCTCTTCATATTTTAAGGATAAATAAATTTTTTGTTGCATAACATTATTAAAGCAAAAATATGTTCAATTAGAAAAGGTCAGGAGAAAAATACTATAAAGTTGTAGACTTTAAAAATAATAGGAAACATAAAATGAAAATGTAACATTATCAATATAGAAGTGTTAAAAGATTAAGTGAAGAAAATTATATTTTGAAAAAATTATGAATAGGAAAAAAACTTTGACCGGTCATAAACTTAAAAGCAGGATTTCTGAAAAGTAAGCTGAAAGCTTGTAGTGAGTATGAGGAAATAAAAAAAAAGAGAGAGAAAAAATATGACTGATTTTTTTAAAAAGAGAAAAATTAAGAGACAGAAAGAATTGAAGATGATATAATTTGTTATGTGAAATCTGCCTTTTGGCACGTAACTAGTGATAATAGTAAGAATCTCTTTTTTCATAAAATTAGTAGTAATATTGGCTATTTACGAAGTGATTAGAAAAATCCTAAACTTGTTTGAAAATTTTCAGCTATGTGAAAAATAAATTCCATTTGTATTCAAATCTCAGGTCTGTGTCAACCACTGTGCTATGAAGTTCTTTATTATTAGCTTACTAATAGATGATAGTCTTTAAAACTAAGAGTTCGTTTGAATAAAGCAAATAAAAAAGTAGAAAAAATGCAATTATAGTTCTCAGCAGGAACGCTTTGGTGCTAGAACGTCATTTGTCATCACGACAAAGTTATAAAATAATAAAGTTTTATTGTTGCTGATTTTTTAAAACAAAATTTATAAAAAAAAAAAAAATCTTTTAAGCATATTTTCCTAATACATTAGAAACTTTTAAATAAAATGTAATGATGTATAAAAAACTGTTTCACATCTACATTTCTTTTAATAATTTTTGTAGGTTTGAAAAGTTTTTCAAAAGAGATAAGATGGATGTCAGTGTAGTTTGTTTTATGAATCTGGAGCAGATTGTCTCAGCGAGAACTGCTACGTTGATGCAGTCCTGAATCGAGGGTCAACTGTGTTGAACAGAGCAGTGAACCGCATGGCAACAAATTAGACATTCTAATGGAAAAGTACCATCCATCTTCTATGTCAGCCCGTATCATGAATTACTGCCATATTTTTTTTTGTTCATTTATTAATTATAAAACCAAAAATGGAAAGTTTATTTCTGCTCTTTTCTATCCATGCATCATTGAAGAAAGATGCGAAAATAATAATACTGAAAAAAATTTAGAGCAGCATGATCAGCCCCATCTGCTGGTGCACAGAGTATTTAACAACAAAACCTCAGTTGGGTTAAGTCAGAGGTTAGGATTAACGAAAGGAAGCAGTGCTCTCTTCTCTGCTACCAACCAACTTAACACTACCTGATTGATAAAAAATAAAAAAATTAAAGTTTCTAATGAGAATCGAAAAAATACGTAGATGACATTAATAATAGGCGTCCACTGTTGAAAAACACTTAACGGGGAATATATTAACAATTTATATTAGTTTTTCTTCTTTTTTTTTTTAGAAAATAAAAATGTTCGTTTGTAATATTTTTTAAAGATAAATTTGATACTTTTTATATTCTGAACGCTTGTCATAAATATTATAATAACTATGTTATAAAACCAAGTCTTTAATATAGAAGAAGGCGCGATATTATCATTAAAATAGAGTTTTATTTAAACTAAAAAATAATTTAATCAGCAATTAAAATATCTGAAAGATTATTTTTCATTTTAAATTTTAAATTAGTGTTATAAATTAACATAAGCATATATATAATTAGTCACTTTGGCTGTTTAAAAATTAACATATGCATATATATATTTATAATTAGCAACTTTGGCTGAGTGGTTAGTGTCTTTAATACATATATTATATATTTAGTTCGGATAGTAAAACATCAAAGTATTAATTTGAAACTTTGGAATTTAAAGCAATGGGTAACTACCCGCATATACTTTCTTGACATTTTTATAAATATAATGGTTTTATATGATCGATAAGAATTGTTGATACCAACCTATAGCTATATAACATTAGTAGTAGTAGTGGTAGTAATAGTTTATATACACTATCTTGTTCATTGGGGGGGGGGGATTGAATAAATAAATTGAAAACTGTGTTCTCTATTTGATTAGTATGATATTACTAAACTGTAAAAATTCATTAGCTTAGTAAAATTAATAATAGAGTCACTACCTATAAATGCATAATGACTTTTTTTTACCCAAAGGTGAAGGTATGAAAAATAAACTTTCTTTTAACATGAACGAATAAGTTAATATGTGCATGTCCGTCTTATTTCACAAAAATTTTCACCTTTGCGAATTTATAAGAACAATAATACATTGGACAGGCTTACACCTGCATTTATATATGTAATATATGTGGGATTCGAACTCAGACTTTCACACGACCTACAACTCTCAGTGCCATCTTATATTGCTGACCCACCTGATCACACACATGTTGAAAAGATAAGTAATCACCAATATTCGTATTCCGTGCTAATCCAGCACTCATCAGTTGGTCCAGATAAGCTTTTTTTGTTTAATATTTTTATTAAATAAATGACTAAAATTATGCATTTTTAAATGTATATATCAAAGAAGAAAAAAATGTTTTTTTAATAATATTATATATAAAGAAATATGCTTATAAATGCTCTTTCAAACATGTATATATTTGTAAGAGAGATTATGCATTATTACAAATATTATATAAATCAAAAGTTTTGAATCATTTGTTTATATATTACAATTTGCAAAATATTTTAATATTTTTCAAAAACTTAGTCATACGTGTCTTTGAAAATCTACAATAGAAAATGTCTACCCCCCCCCCAGTCTACAATATAAAAAGAAGCCTCTTTTTATTGAAATTTTTTTTTTAAAAAAAATCGTAAATAACTATTATAGAATTTGCTTCAGAGAGTGTTCAAGGAAAATTCAATATCTCATTAATTAAAACTGACAACCTATATCAAATTTTACAAAGTAATATCTAAATACTATAAACATGTGCAGAAAAAAAAAAACACACGCTTACTACTAAATTATGTCAACACAAACATCAATATGTAATAATACATTATAAAAATAATGAGCTAAATGGTGCAAATGATGCAAACATTCAGTATAAATTCTGAAAAGTTTAAAATAATATATATAATAAATGTTAAATATTCATTTTTAGATAAGTGAATTGGCACGTGTAAATATATCTTACATTATAACTAGTAAGATAAATTTCCCTGTCTAAATTCAACACTTTAACTTTTTTTTGTTTTCATATTTTTTTCTAATCATCTTCCAAAATTATTTTCCAACATATTTTTCATAACTTTTCAAAAAATAAACAAAGTTTACAACATATTCTTAATATAGGTCAGTAAATCTTTGGTTGAATTACAATAATGGAGGTTGTTGTCCTTTCAAAAATCCATGGTTAATTGATTTAAAGTCTTGCCCATTGTTAAGATGATTATAAGTGTCATGTAGTACTTAATTTACTAATGTAGAACAGATTAGAGAAGCTGTTTTTAGTAGCATGCTATTAATTCTGCAAGTTTGTAACTCATTAAGTAACTTTAATCCCATGTGAATGCTAAGTCTATCTCCAATTGATAAAATTTGTTTTTCTTTGTTTTTTTAATATAAATTTATGTTTTGAAATTATATTTTATTTTTTACAAATATTTTTTGATAGTAATTTTTATGTGTGTGTTAAATTCCTTGATTGGTTTATTTAGTATTCATCTAAACACTTGTAAACCAGGCACTCTTCACAAACCTGAGGGCTTAATTGTAAGTATAGGGGATTTGAACTCAGATTTTCAAGCATCCTTCAACTATACACACTATCTCATACAACTGATAAACATCAGAGTGACTTGAGGTCAACATGGGTATGGCAATAATATTGGCATCAGCATGAGATTTGGGTTTTCATCATTAGATTTTCAATGATATGGATGACTGAAAAGTTGGAGGTTGGAGTAGATTGAAGCCTGTCCATTAAAGTATGAAGATTTGCTATCTTAATATAAACTGAGCACTTATTATATATATGTGTGTGGGAGATGATAATCTGAACCAACCAATGAGTGCTGTTTTAGCATGAAATATGTGTATTGGTGATTATTTATCTTTTCTAAATGTGTGTGGTCATGTATATCAGTTGTATGAGATAGTATGGATAGTTGAAGAGTGCTTGAAAATCTGAGTTCAAATCCCCTATACTTACAATTAAGCTCCCAGATTTGTGAAGAGTGCTGTTATTCAAGTGTTTACACATCAGGCTTCTATACTGCCCATCCCTCTTTTATGTATTTAAATGGATAATGTCCTGTACATGAGGGGTCATAGTGACTTGAGGTCAACATGGTATGGCAATAATATTGGCATCAGCATGGGATTTGGATTTTCATCATCAGATTCTCAATGATATGGATGGCTGAAAAGTTGGAGGTTGGAGTAGATTGAAGCCTGTTCATTAAACTATCTTAATATAAACTGAGCACTGATTATATATGTGTGTGGGAGATGATAATCTGGACTAACTGATGAGTGCTGGTTTAGCATGAAATACGTATATTGATGATTATTTATCTTTTCTACCTGTGTGTGGTTAGGTATATCAATTCTATGAGATAGTGTGGATAGTTAAAGGGTGCTTGAAAATCTAAGTTCAAATTCCCTATACTTAGTATTCATCTATAATATCTTAATCTCTGTACAAAGCTGTTTTCATATTCTTCCTTTTTTAATTATCCACTCTAGAAGGGTTTATTGAAAATGCACTTTAAATATACTTCAAAAGCAACAATTACTTCTCTTTATTAAAGCTAAAATTATATATATATAATTTTTTTAATAAAATCTACATTTTCATATATAATTATACAACTTTTGAGTCTTGTCGTTAAAATAATATTTTACTGTTGTTTAAATTATGTATATAAATACACACACACACACTAACATAATGTTTGTCACAATATAAATATTACACAAAATGAAAGCAATAAAAAGAATAATTAAAACACTAAGCATCTCTGATTATAATATTTCATTTTAACCATTTGTTATTTTTGTTAGATAATAGTTTGGCTAATTGTTTTTTATTATTCTTCTACCAGAAAGATCAACCATACGTAAAGTTCGCTTAGAATTGGGGCCATTGAAATTATAGTTTCTAAATTATTTTTTAATGTATGCCATCAAGTAAGTATTGACGCTAAGCAATCACATTAGATCTCTAGAATATATTATCTATTTGTTTTTGAAAATGCTCATTATGAAGCGCATTCATTTCATTATTTATCCATCATCTTCTTTTATTATTATTTTTTTCGGTTTATACACTTTTCTAATCAATCATATCATCTCACGATATGATCAAAATAAGACAATTTTTAATTTGACAATTTATGCTTTAAGTACAAGCTCAATTCTGAAGTGATTAAGTATCTACTTGTCTATTTTTAGCGCAGTCTCTAAATTTCTTAAAAACCTTCATTGGCATCACAATTCAAAACTACCAATTCTTTTTCTAATTTTCACTTTCAATGACCAAATTTTACATTTATAGAGAATTATAAGAAATAATAGAGCTTAACAATTCTGATCCTCATTTTCAATACATGCTCAAAATTTTAAGCTCTTTTCAGATTTTTCATTGCAACTTTCTCCAATGTCAGTTGGTTACAAACCTTTGGATTACCGTTTTTTGTTGTTGATTAATGATTTAAGGACACAAAAATATCATTTCCATGTCTTTCTTATCAATTCTGTAATTTGTTATTGATCCTGACTTCACAATTTGTATAATTATAATTTCATTTGTCTTCAAAGCATACACTTTCTAAACAAATCTTAGGATGTTGAAAATTAACTTCTACATCAGATTAAAGAATTTTTTTGGGATGAGTATAATGAAGATAAGAACTACCATCTAGAAATAGAACAAAATCCAACATCATATTATGGAAGTCCAGATTAACTGCTATTGAACTTTTCACTTTTTAGCAAAAAAACTTTTATTATTAATTACAGTTTTGACTGTATCATGCAGTCACATTTTTACAACAACAAAAGCACTAATGACCTTCCAGAAACAAACGATACAAAATAGCAACATTTAACAAACAATTTCTACAAAAGACTTGGATCCATTTATTTACTCATAGGTTTATTCAAAAAATTAGCTATAGCTTGTTTTAATATATATTTACTTCTAGCAGCAAACATTAAAAATATTTTCATTAAATTTATCTGCAGTTGTGGAAAATGAACAGTACCTTCACTTTTAAAGAACATTTGAAATACTTCTTTTAAAACAGTATTCTATTTACTCAAGAGTACTTAATGATATCAATTAAGAATAGTAATATATTCATTTTAAAAGTCAGCAATTTAAACAGTTCATTTTTAAATTCCATAATATTGTTATACATTGAAATCATATCTTTTTAATAAAACTTCATATTAATGTATTCACTTATTTTATATTTTAAACATTCTATTGGAAACATTAATATAATTATCTCAAAATAAAGTTCATCTTATTCCATCACATAGGTGAGTCAGCATTTTGAAATCTTTATTAAGATTACACTTTAAAATGAAATTATCACTTAAATGGTCAGGAGTTGCACATTCTTGAATTAACCAATGTCAATTTCTGTTGAAGCATTTCCCCCCTTCATCTGTAAATTAAATTTCAAAAGTTTCTCAATGGTTAGTTGAAAATTATTTTACTAAAAATAAGAAATATAAAATAGAAGTGGTCCAGTACAATTTTCATTATAGTTTTGAAAAATAATACAAAACATACTACCTTTTCGCTCTGCAAATTTCTGCTCAGGTATGGTTCGATAAAATAAATTAATAAAAGGCAACAATTTTCTTTAGGTATTTTGTTAATTTCTTTAGAAGTTTCTAGATTAGTTTCAGGCATAAGAAAACTCAATACCTTATTTTGTTTCTAGAAATGCATGGTTACTTAATAAATAGTAAAAGTTTTAAAAAATTAACACTTTTAAATTTAGAATAAAAAATGAAATTAAATATTACTGTCTTCTTGGAATGAGGAAGAAGAATTCAGACAGAGAAAACATACTAACACCACAAACACGGAAAAATCTTTACTTTTATACTTTTTATTTTGATGAGCATTTTAATTAGCCACACCTTTTAAAAATCTGACCTCTATTAAAAAATATGTAAATGACAACATGGAACTAAATTAAAAATTACATATTATTGATCTATTTTTAATTACCATGTGATAATTTAAAACTTTCCCGAAGTTGAACTTTACTTTTATTAATTATTTAATTAATAAAAGAAACAATAGAATAAATAGTACATTTATTATTTTTAAATTATCACTTTTAATTTATAAGAAACTCTTAAACATTTATTTTAAACACTTTCAATGTTAAATTACTCATTCATTTATTTTTAAATAATTTAATAAACTTAAATTAACTTTCCTTATAAGAAATAACATTTTTAATAAACCACCATGCATGCATATAAATTCATACACACACATACAGGAATTTACTTTACATACTTTCTAATTTACTCTGTTTAATAGTTAATTTGTGCATTTTTAACTAACTTTAATATTTATTTTAAATACACTAACTTTATTTAAATCTTTTGAACTCTAATAATATAATAACTTAAATAAATTATTAATCAATTTGAAAAATCAATTTAACAATGATATTATGACATAAATAAATCCACTAACTAGCTTACAATTTTGAAACATGAAACTTATATTATATCTAACTTTATTTAGATTTCATTCTCTATAAAACCAAGCATAAACTAAGCCCTATTCTTTCTCTTAAAATATACTTATTAATTAATTATTAGAGCTACATATTCTAATAACTTTTAAGTCATTACAAATTTTATATTTAGTACTTATAATTACTTGGATATTAATTATATCAATTAAACCAAAACTTATATGACATAATCCCTATATATTTTATTTTTATAATAAATGTTATCATTTTCTCTTCTTCTTTTATTTATTTTCTTTTTTTAAACAGTGTGAACACATACGTTAAGCCGTTGAATAGGACAATGTATATAGCACAGGGTCACAACATATATATATACTTAACAGGATAACTTTTGATTAGTTGAAAAAAAATTTAAACATTATCTAGAAGATGTATCTCCTAATATATATTTTAACATTAAAAATTATGCTATCAAATCCTAATTTCTCAAAATTAAAATTAACGAAAAATTGAGATTGAGTCATAAAAGATTATAAACTGCCATGTTATCTATAGCACAAAAATTAGTAAAAAAAATAATTTTAATGATTAATAGAATAATTGGAAATACAAAAAGTTGTAGAAAATAGGTTATCATTAGTCATTTTTTATTTGAATGTTTGTTGAATATATGATACATGAATTTAATTTTTTTTTGATAAAAGCAATATAAAATAGGCAATAATTTAAAAAATATTTTTACTTTTCTGTGATTCTTCAGTAATAATAATTATAAATTATATTTAATAAAATTATATGATTTTGTAATAAACAAAATTTTTGAAAATATTTTAGGAGCCTATTAATAACTTTTTCCCAAGATTTGCAAATTTTTCAGATGATGACCAAATCAAGTACTCTGAAATATTTAGAATTATTCCATAATAATGTCTTTGTCACAGTACTAGTTACATTTCTAGATGCAACATTAACTCTAAATGGCCAGCAAAATGTAATCTGCTAAAGATAAGCTAAAGATAGCTTTTTATTCATGCAGAAGGCCAATAATGACCACTGATCATCACTTTTAGGATGAAGGGTTAGTCTGTGGATATCATAACTGTTCTAAATTTTTAATAATACCTGTCTATTATTGCTTTTTAATTTTAGCTGGCATGAAACATACACAGTGAGGATGGTGATCTATTGCAGTAGCCACTCTTAAAATAATTATTCATAGAATAAATATATATGAGAATAAAAATAAAATGAAAATAGATTGGGTTAACAAATTAACAAAATAGTTTTAATGCAAAAACAATAATTGATATGACTATCATAGTTATAAATGTGTGCAGCATATGATTTAAATATATACATTTGTCAGATATAATTTTAGTTAAATACTAATTTTATTGTTATTATTTCATTATTAATTTATTTTATTATTATTAATCAATACCCATGAAATTACTATTCAATGAGTAACTGACTTGGTATTATATGACTAATTTTTTAATTCATGCACACTGCAACTTAATGTTAATGTACATAAATCTTCACATACATAATATCAATGTATTCTCACAAGAGGTAAGAATACTTTTCCAAAATATAAAAAAGACAGAAAATAATCTACATTATATTTATAAAAGAATAAATCTTTCATAAACTTACAAAATGTTGATATTTCAAATCTAGAGTATTTAAAAGAAAAATAATTAAATCTTACTGGTATTATTTATTGAGAAAGTCTGTGACATATTAGGTAGTTTGTATATACATTTATAATAAAATTTGTTTTCTTAACATAGTTCTCTTCATACTTCTATATGAGTTATGCAGATCAGTTCCATTAATTCATTGTTGTTCATAAGTATCAATTGGTAGGTAGATGTCAAAATATCACAGTAGCTTAATTCTGGGAATTATTAACACACTATTTAATAAAGTAAGACTGGACTACAACCCATACTAATTCTTGCTATGTTATCCATTTTTCCTAAACAATACATGGTTGAAATGTAATGGGATGGTGCATGTCTAGTGGTCCTAGCTAATCATCATGAGAAGTCATAAACATAATCTGATCTATCTTCATTATAGAGAACAGTATTCTGAAAAGTATACTTTCACACAGATAGTTTGCTCCTTTATTTCTGAAGATTATAGTTTTTTTTTAATTATGCAATTGGGGTTGACAGAAATAACCATCTAGAATGTATTTCTGATATCCTTTTACTTCACTGACTTTTTATCTGAAGCAGATGCTAGATGGCATTGTTTAAGTTCTGACTTGATTGGATCAAGTAATCAATGAACTTTTTTTGAAACTTCAAATCTAATGTCTGTTAAAATATCTTTTTTTTTCATATGTCATAGCATCGGCCGGGACGCGAACCCACAACCGTCTGCAACCAACTACTTGCTTGCAAGGTGGCTGCGATGACCTCTCGGCTAACGACGCTTGACTAAAGTGCCTTTTATTACTTTTATGTTACTGCTCATCTGTTTTTAAAAACGTTTTCCAAAACTAAAAAGTTACCACCCCCCCACACACACACGCACTTGTGCAAGATATTTTTCAAAAATATCTCTGACCTTTTTACTTCACTTTCTAAATTTTTAATTATTTGTGGCTTCCATGGACAGGTAGAATTGTAGTTTTTAATACTTTTATTTTGCACATTAACATTTTATAACTTGAATTTATGTATTTTGTATGACTTTGACAAAAATGAATTTTCTGTAATTAATTTGAATGATAAATGATCATTTTCACCGTTAGTTAAAGACTTTTAAACACGTAACTTTGGTCATTGCATTTTTAACTGGAAAAAAAAAAACTCTATATAATAAGACTGTGAAGATTCGTAAAACCCAATTCTTCCCCTCCCATTTATCCATTATAATATCTTGCTCTTTGCAAGCACACATTACAAATTCGAGACGATTTATAATGCTTGTACAAATATTAAATATAAAAATTACTTCAATTTGCAGTCTTGATTAATTCTGCATTTCATTTATCTCATTTTCTTTTTGATTTTTCTTACAGGATCAAAGTAGAAGATATGGTAAAAAAACATTAGAAATTATTCACTTCTGTATATATGCTTTAACTCACACACACATGGATACACATACTTATTTATTTTATTTATACCATTCCATTCTTTATGGACATTACCAAAACAATTCTTTTTAATGAGTCATTATTGTCAATCTGGAAATATGAAATAATCTCAAACATTCACCAATGATATTGCAATTTCAAAAGGATGTGCTATTCCATTATTGTTTGGAATATATTATTAGAGAACAGCATGCTTATCTTGTACATACTACTCTATAACCAATGTATAAAGACCTTAGAGACACCCATCAATATTACACAGCATTTATTTCTGCATTGATGTTTGAGTTCCCAGCATACATCTCACACTATTTGCACTCTGTCCCATCAACAACAAAATCTTTTCTTTCAATCTACATCTATTATCTAAATCATCATATGCATTCAGTTTTTCCATAATTTAAACTTAATATTACCTGTATAACTGGCCAATAAATAATGATATTACCTGTATATGCTAGATATTCAATAAAACCATAATTTTCTACACAGAAGTGTTTAAGTAATTATCACAGTCACTTCATATTTCCCACTTTTTTAGAATTTTTTTGAGCCTTTCATGTTTCTAATTTTTTATTATTCTCATATCTGAAATAAATTTGTATTCTGCCCTCATAAAGCTTGTATATTTTCATGCTAACCATTTCCTTACACTATGACTATCTAGTCTTGGCCTTAATTTTAGACTCCTTGGTCTGGTTATCTACCAAATATTAAATGGAAAGTGCATTCATTGTGAATATTGTCATATTTATAATTGATTGTCATTAAAAATTAAAGACTGTTGACTAAAAGTTAATTCCATTTATTTCTTTTGAATTTAGCCTTTAACTTCTTTTATTGTCATATTTCATTCAACTCTTAAAATAACTCTTTTTTCACTATGATCATTTTTGGAAACTTTAAATGGTTAATCTAAGTCAACATTTGTAACAGATTCTTGATAAGATATATATAAAGATCAGTTGAGATCAAATGCAATGAAATATTGATAGCCCTTATGGCAACTTTTAAGAAATTATAGCATTATGGTAACTGATTATGATGCCACATATATGGTGTACTACGTGAAACATAAAGTGCAATATATCATGATAATGTTTGGGTTAATTTACAATATTTGATCAAAACAAAACAAACTACAAATACTTTAACTTTAATGTTTCCAATGATGATCATAATGTTTTTTTTAAAATACCAATTATATTTTTAGAAGCATTATCTAGCACTGGAAGAAAATATAAAATGCTAAAATATTTTTTATTTGTATAGTCTATGGACCTTATTCTATTCATTCTGCATTTATATTAATTCTTCTCTGATTGTTTCCAAGTTGTAAGCTAATATAAACATAGACATTGAGAATGATAATCACACACACTAACTAATTATACAAGGAATATATATATATATGTGTGTGTGTGTGTGTGTGTGAATAAAGACAAAATGTGAATAATCTGGGTTGACAAATTGATCATATGTTTATTAATGCAAATAAAATTTTAAAAATCAACATGACTGCATTATGCATATATATGTGTACATTGGATGATAATACACACATTTTTTAGATATATATTTGTTTTTTAATTAACCATTGATTGTATTTTTATTTTAATTTAATTCTAGGGTGGCTCTGTCTCGCTGGCATCTTTGGCACTATACTCCTTGGGCTTAGTCCACTCAATCCCACTCTGTCAGTAGAAGTTATGAAAAAATATTTCTTTATAGCACTTTATTTCATACAACATTTAAAACATTGAATTTTTATTTGTTTTGGGGTGAAATTTTGACATTAAAAAAGTATATATGACACATAAAATTATTATTTCATTATTTAAAAAAAAATACTGAAAGATTCAAACATTTTAAGCTTTTTCCAACTATCAATCTCAGTAATAAAGACTGTAGAAGAACATTTATCCAACACAATAACATTAATTTAAATACAGAATTATATTTCTTCAAAAAAATAAAATAAAAACATACATTTTAACAACTATAAAATTACTTACAAAATAAACCTGAATTAATATGTTACATAAAATTGTCACTTCCACTACTTATTGTCACCTCCATCACTTATGATTATATATATATATATATATATATATATATATAATAATAAGTATATCTTTATATATATATATATATATATATATATATATATATATTGTGCCCTTTTGTATGGGTCACCATCTAATTTTGTGCTAATCTATTAAAAATTTTAAATTTAAGATATATTTGAATATGTGATGTTAATTTTGCTTATGGTAATATTTCAAAAAGTTTAATTAAAGCAATCTATGAGTATTTGATATGTAAAATTGTGCTGATATTGAGAGAGACATTTTAAATGATGATGATTATAATATATAGTTGGAAAAAAATGGCCATAATCAATACTGCATTAATATATTTAATAAGTAGGTATTTAAAACTAAAAGTGTTTAAAAGACAAGTTAAAATTAAATACATATGTTTATTGTTGATAAAATAATATTATAAAAGAATATAAATATTTTAATTATTGTAAGTACTTAAATAAAAGACTAATATTTGATTTTAATAATATTGGATAATTATTTTAAAATCTTTTATATTATCTTATTTATTTTTAAAAATATTTATTTTAAAAAATGCAATTGTTAGTTTATTTTTAGACGATGAGAAGCGTTTCTTGTGTTATAAAAAAAAAGATGTTAATTAAATTTACACACATGCATGGAAGTTATTTAGTGGAGTTGCAAAACTATTTTAAAAATTATGTTGTAAAATTTATAAATAATACGTGAGTTATCATGAGATAAAAATAAAGATAAATTAATGTAGAATATTAAATCTGATTTTTAAAAGTATTGCTTTAGAAATATAACGTATAAAAAGACTTAGTGTATTTTAAATAATTTTATAAAAGTTAAAATTAAAATCAAATAGGTAAAAATATTTTTAAAGAGATATTTTATGGATTTAAATAAATGATAAGAGTTATTTTAAAAAATGTAATAATGTAATAAATATTAAATATTAAATAAGTCATTATTTATTTTTAATTTTGTGTTGTTGGTAAATATGTAAATAAGCCAGCAAGTTAATTGTTTAAATGTACCAATCAAATGAGAAGTTTCTTCCGGTATAAAAACTCAGTTCAATTGTTAGGAGAGGACTCTGTGATTGAATTTTCAAGTTAATTGTGCTATTAAAAAATAGCTAAGTAAATTTATAGACGCTCTAAAATCATTTTTTTTTAAAATTACAAGAGTGTCATTATAAATAATCTATAAAAGTTTTAAATAATAGACATGCAGTGTTAATTTAAATTTTCCTATCAATCGTCTCTAAATTGAAGCTCAATTTACATGCAAATGGTCATGGGAACATCATATATAGTGAAAATATATCGGAAACTTTATACTAGAGATATGACAAACGCTGGATTAGTTTGGAAAGTTATGAGATGGAGAAAAGTAGTATTTTGGACAATATATAATTTTAAAAGCTAATTATTATTGACTATTAGAAAATAGATATTTTAAAGAATAAAATACTTCTTTATGAAGAAAGTATTTTGCAAGCTATAAATTTGAATATATATTTTAAGTAAAGATATTAGAAATGAAAGTAGCTTTGAATGCTTGCCTTGTTAAGTCTTTATGTTTAAAAGACTGAATGTTGATAATTTTAAAGGCAAGTCAATTGAAATATAATTAGCTAAAAATCTTAATATAATAAAATTATTATATTGAAATAATTTAAACGCGGGTCGTTTATAGATAAAGAAGCTGATTCTTACCTGGATATTTTGTTAAGAAATGTGCAAGTAATACGTGGATGTCCAAGTTAAATTTAAAATAATTAAATGATAATTTTTCATAAACTATAGTCTAATTTAAAATAATAACTTTTAAATGATATTCTTTAAGAACTGCATCCGGATCAGATAAACTATTTTAATTTTATTAACTTTTGTTTTGGTTTTAAAAGAACATTTTTCGTTTTCATAAACTTTTAAAAAAAACACGTGGTGGACCGGAAACAGGAAATGGTGTTCTAGTGAATATGTGCCTACGATTAAAGAACTTTATGGTGGAAAAGAAAACATCGCTGGAGTCACGTAATATGAACTCTGTTTTATTTATCTAATATAAAAATTAAATATTATTAATTTATTAAAATAAGATAGGTACATATCTTTAAATAATAACTAAAAAATAATATAATGATTAATTGCATGAGTTTATTTTATAAGTAATATAACACGGAATATTTTAAAGTATGATCGTGAGTATAAATGTAAATTATTTTATGAAGCTGTAATTCCGAGGAATATTGGAAGATGGACTGGACATTAATTCATTATCTATGGTAAAAATTGTATAATAATAATAATTTTGATGTATTGAATATGTTTTATTTAGATCAACCAAATATTATGTTATTTTGAATGAATGTATGATTATTTTAAAAATACACACATTATATTGGCAGTGACAGTTTTTATTCAAATATGCATAATTTGAATTTATGAAATAAATACGATGCAACATTACATAAGAAGCTTAGAAATAATTATATGATTCTTTCGTTAATAAATTTTGATATTGTTTTATGTTATAGGATTTAAATTATATTTATTATTTATAAGTGATTATTTTTTTTATTGCAAGCTAGGAATAGATTTAAAAGTCTATATTTTACTGTTGTTTTTATTGGATAAATTAAGTTAAGTTTTATGTAGAAGTTTATGTTTGATTAAAGATTTACCGAAAATAGATGACGAAGTATAAATAATTTGAATAATTAGTATTTATTTAAAGTTGAAGGTTGTTTTCCGGAAATCTTAAATAAGTATAGAGGATGTTTTGTAGATAAAGGTTTATTAAGAAGGAGTAGAATAACACATAAAGTAAAGTAATAATTTCACACAGAAAAGAATCATAGAATTTGTCTAATATAATACTTTATGAATTTGAAATTAATGAATAATTTAAATATTATTATTTTAACAGTACATATATGTAATGCATATTTGATAAAACCTGTGGCATGAATTGCATTAAGTGAAACATAAGGTTATAATCAATTATTTGTTATTACATTACACAGATACATTAATTTCTATTATAATATTAAAGTAGTACTAATAATAAAGTGAATACATACTATTACATTATGGAATGAATAACAGTAATACTTTATTAGTGTAGCAATTTTAATTATTGAAGGTTAATTGTTTGCATATGCTACATAGACAGTATTTACATAGAATTATTTTGTAATAATTGTAGCTTACTGATATGTATTTAAAGTCTAAGTTTTAAAAACATACTTTAATATTATTAGTATAGCATTTTAAAAGAATGTATAGATTATTTAATAGGAGTATGAGCTAATAACAGTGTAAACCTATTGTATTATTATTTTCTTATTTTATTTTCTTTGTTTTTTTTTTTCATAATTTGAACTGTAAATATTGTAAATAAATTCTTAATCAAAGTTAATATAAATAAATTTGTTTAATTTGTTTTAAAAGTGTGTCGAGTTCATTTTTTTTGCACCACAGCATTTGATAGCAGATAATTTGAAGAAACATAATATTTGCACAATGTGAATTTATTAATATTATTTTAGAAATAAATACAATATTTTCCTGATTATCATTTATGAGAATTGATTAACATTATTACATCATATTACAATGGTCATAGAGTAATTATCATGCATAATATAAGAGTACAATATTATTTATTGCCACAGATTATTGAATTATAAGATTTTGATTATTTCAAGATTAAGATACTATATGAAAATAAAAGATATACATATGATTGTTTATTTATTCAATACTTAATAATATAACAGAAGTAGATAAGATTAAGTTATATCCTAAGATTAGTATGGAGTATTATTATTATTAAAATAAGTTAGGTGTATTTAGGTTTGATATAAAATCCCATATCATACTTATTTACATGAATTATCATTACTTTAAGATAATTAGAAGAACCTGAGATTATTTAATTATATTTTAAAAAATTAAAAGTTAAGATTTATTTATTTTATTATTATTAAAGATAGTTTATTTTATTTAAAGCCATAAGAATGCTGTAGAGGTAGTAGTAAGTTAATAAGGAGGTGACAGTATTCTTATGCCATTGAGACAATGTCTTAGAAGATATTGACTCAATGTAAATCTACTTATTGCTTTGTAACTTTACTTCACAGTCTCATGATTTTGATAAATACTTATTTAATTAGTACATACTATAGAAATATATTAATTTTGATAATTGATAATAAATTTAATTAGAATATGATAGTATAAAAGTAAATTAAAGATAGATATGCAAATTTTAATTAAGCATTATAATTTAATTGAGCTAGTCATATTTCAAACTATATTATACATCGAGAAGTAGGGGTGCAATATATATATATATATATATATATGACAACAAGTTGAAATTGTTGATTGTTATTAATATTGGGATTATCTTGATTGATTTTAGTGATATATGTAATTAGAAGGCACCTGTACTGAGACTTTCAGGCAATCTACCTCTATGCACTCCATTTTATATGAATGATACACATGACCACATACATATGAAAAAGATAAAGGATCTCCAATATACATATTTCATGCTGACCCTAATTGGAGATCATTAATTTTTTCCCATGTATGCGATCATGTATATCAGTTGTATAAGATGGACGAGATTGAAAGTCTGAGTTCATAGTTCCTTCTAGTTACATTGAATTTAGTATAGACAATACACTTATATTTGAATATTATATATATAGGGTAGATTATTTATTAAAATCAATAGAAACTATTCATGTTTTACAAACTTGATAATATATGTCAAATGCTTCAGGTTTGTCCACAATTTAACTTAAATGTTAATGTACAAAAAAGTATTATAGCTATGCAAATTCTCATATTCATATATCAAATAGCAATCTATTTTCTCAACAGGCAAGATTATTCTCCAAAATATTAAAGAGAATAATATTTGTTATTTCTATAAAAGAAAAATCCCTTGTAAATTTACAAATTATTATTATATTTTAAATTAGGAATTTTCAAACTACTATTGTTATTAATTAAGATGTTCTGTGCACATATTATTTTAAGATGCCTTTAATATATTAGTGATTTTTCCTAGCATTTTTGCAAGTAAATCTTTTTGAATTAGAAAATTCACTATTAATTTAGAATATGTTCACTTTACTAGAATAGTTTCCTTGAGATCTATTCATAGTTTATCCATTTGTATTATTGCAGATTAATTTTTATTAATTCACTGTTATTCAATGATCTTGATTGGTAGATAGACATTAGAGTATTAACATCACTTAATTCTGAGCATTTAAACATCTCTTGGTATAGTAAGCAATATGGATAACTTTCCAAGATCTAGAATGTGTTTAAATTATCCATTTTTTCTAGGCACTACATGATTGGAAATCAAAAGACTGCTACTCATTTAGGAGACTTGCTTGAGAAATATGATAATTTATTATCATAATTGTATCAACATAATTGCAATGAATAATATACTGAAAAGTATTCTACATCTGGGTAGCTTGCTTACATACACTTCTTTAGAATGAAAAATAGGCTTTCCCCTCCTCTTGATGCCCTCAGAGGTTTCTGTTAGAACCAACCAACAAACATTGCTGATATCTTTTTATTTGACTGACTTCATTACTCCAGAAAATGCTAAGTGAGTAATTACTTAAATTCTCACTTAACAGAATAAAAATTGAATACTAAATTCTTTTTGAAGTTTCAAGACTGACATAAATATCTTTTTTGAACCATCTTTTAGAATGGCTTTATATTGCTATTTACATGATAATCAAAAAAGATGTTCTTCAAAGCTCAGAGGTGAATTATGTTATCTGCTATATCTATTTCTTAAGGAATTAATTAATCTATAATTACAATGTGATTTTAGTCTGGGAAAGTTCACTCTTCCATCTGTGGATTATTATGTTCTAGCTCTTGGATGTAGTTATGTGTCTCACTGTGGGTGAATTTTGGTGTTGAGCAAGTTGAACTTGAAGAGTGTTACTATGGTGGCTGAAGAATATGAAAGAGATTCCATGTTTCTTTGTATCTGTACCTTGTGGCAAGTATCTGATCTCTCTTTTTCATCTTTGAAAGTTTTTGTAAGAAAAATATGTTTTCATCTTTATGGGGTATTGTGAACATTTTCATGCAGCGAGTCATCCAGATGGCATATGTAATATAAATAGACAGTCTGATGACAGGAATGGGTTGGTGTTTGAGGCAACTCTTAAGTGATATTATGAGGTAGTAGTCAATCTTTGAGTGCTCTAGAATTATGTTCCTGATGTTGCATAGCCCTAAGCAGGAGAGGATGATGTGATCAAAGGTTTCATCATGTCAGTGACAATAGTTGCAAGTAGGATCTATTTGGGTGGTGTTTTTTTTGTAATACAGAAATGCATTTGAGAGCATGGCACCCAAATTAACCTTAATTAGATAGTCTAGATATTTAGGCTCAATGCCCCAATATTTGAAGTGAGATGTTATCTTCCTGTTTGACATCCCTAATTTTGGAGTTATGGGTGTGTCCTTTTTCTATAGCAGCTCATGTATCTCCCATATTTTCCGCTTATTTTGAAAGCATTCTTTAATAGTTTCCATTTGATTTCATAGCAACTGGATAATTGATTCAATCTAGCTAGATTTCTGCTCTATCTATGCAGGATGTTTTTTCAAAAACCCTCTAACTTTGTAAGTTTTGCTTTCTAAATCCCTATTTACTTGTAGCTTCCATGTTCAATAAGTTGTTTTGCAAATTACAATTTTAATGTATGTATTTTTATATTACAGGTTTGGTAAAAACTGTATTTTTTGCAATTAATACCAGCCATAATTATTATTTTCATCAACAGTTAAATGACTTTCAACACATATTTTTAGAAATTATATTTTTCAATTGACCAAATTTATCATTATAAAATAAGCTTGACTGCATTAATTAAGACTGTTCCATCCCCCTATCTACTGTAATAAAAAGTGAGATTTTAAATCTTTGCTAACACATACTACAAAATTATTTCAATGCCCAATCTCAGTTATTTCAGTAGTCAGTTGCATCACCCTCATTTTGACTTTTCTCACAAAATCAAAATCTCTAATAATAAATTATATGTGTGACCTTAGAGAACATATCAATTTGGGTACACATTTTTGCATATTCATAAATGAACAGATTTATTTTTTTCTATATGTTGTTCAATCTTCTATGATTATGATGCTGTAATTCTAGTTTTAATTTTTTTCCTCTTAAATCTCTATATACTTTTGTATTATTTTAGTATTAAATTTATATAGGCAAATGATTCACAATTGTCATAATGTAAGTAAATGAATAGATATATAGATATACAGTGGAAATTAGATGAGTAGATGAATAAATAAATAGATGATGACAGACTTGGTAGGGAAATGTGTGGATGAATATGCTGATGGATGAATGATCATCTGGTTAGAATGATGTGCATTAATAAAAAGGTACTCAAGTCATAAAATCAACAGATAGATAGACTGATGAATCAATAGAGAAGTAATGAATAGGAATAGGGATCAATAAACAAAGTGAGCAACTGATCAGTTGATCAATAGTTTAATGAACATACATATTGAAAAATTGACAGGTATTTCACTTAACCAATTAGAAGATTGGTAGATAGGTAAATTAATAGATAAAAGGTTGGATATCTATGTAAAGAATTTTGTTTATCAATATATTTATTATTTTAATTATAAAATTAACTATTATTAAAATTCTCCATTTTTTGATATCAAAAAAATAAATAAATAAATTTAAAAAATTAAATATTTAACCAATATTTTGATGGAAAAGATTGTTTCTTTAGATTGGTTCCAGTTATAAAAGTTATCAGTTCTAAAACAAACTGAGCCAAACAGACAATAAGATAATACAATCGAATAATGATATTTGATCATTAACAATAACAGTTTGACATTCCTTATTGTCCTTTTAATTAAACCATAATATTAATGTACCTATATATCCATATTATGCATATGAGTTGTAATCAGGTTAAAAGATATTGGCTAGAAGTTTTATAATTTTTTTTTAATATTAAAAAATGTTTTATGATATACATATAAAAAAAGCTACATAATGCACTCATAGCACAACTGCAGATGTGTCTAAAATCTGGGTTTGAATCCCGGCTAAGTAAGGAATTTTTTAAGCAGATTTAGAATTTTACTTTTAGATAGCTGTGAGGCAATATTGTTTAATAAATTGGTGTTTTCCCATTAAAAATGGAAAGCCTCTGAAATCACTAATCCAATAACGCATCTGTACTACTTTCCTCTTTTATGAGAGGCAGTAGAAGAGGTCTTTACTCTGCTCTTTTTATTTAAAGGTTGTTTTATCTTTATATAAATGTGTGTGTATGTGTTCAAACATTCATATATATACATCTCATAAATAAAAGAGCGAATCTTTATGAAAAAAAAAAAAATGTACTTCATTTATATTTTAAAAATTGGTGAGAAATAACTTTTTTAAAAATGGAACTTTTTATAAAATTTTCTTTTAATAAAAACAAGTATTGATTTGAATTGAATTTAAATTAAGTAGATTTTAGCAGAAAACAGTCTTCTCTGCACTAATAAATCAGGCTTGAAAGCTCAGACCTTATGCTATACAAAATTTCCACCAATCCCACAGCTGACATTTTTCTACGCATTTAAAATGAATCTAGTATATTTTTGCCTAGAGTCTAAACCGCACTAAGATAATCATACCTAGTCAGGTTCACTGCATCTTTGATTGGCAATCACCTTCTTTTTAATTAGGCCTGCCAATCAAAGCCTATTGATTAACCTGCAGGCTAACAGCAGCACGGGATTAGACTGTTATTATTCCTTTCAGTTAATGTAAAATAAAAACTATAAATCTGCAAAACATTGTATATTTACAAAAGTAAAAAAGAATAAATTCCGTATATATATTAGATATTTTTATATGCATGTGTATATATTTATATAATTAATTTTCTGCCTAAATGCAGGGTTCCCATAGCATCCAGCCCTCATATTTTGTTCTGATCTTCAACAAGTTGTAGTTGCTCCTGTTTTAAAATCGTTTGTCAAGCTTTTTTCTGTATGACAATGACTTTGTAAGAGCTTATAATGCAATCATAATATATTTAGTTGTCATAACATATGACCTGGGTTCGAAATTTTAGCCAAGTAAACTGAAAAATAATGGTCAGATTTTGATCAAGCTATGGATCTTTTCTTTCAAATAGATCGCCAATTTAGTTAACTATTCAATATTAGTCGATAAATAAGTATCTATATATTCTTAGCAAAAGAATAAAAAAAAAATGAAAAAACGGATCAAATACTCACTATGTCAATTTGCAAGAATGGTGAATAATGCATTCTACTTTACAGTTCTCTAATGAGGGGCTACTGAAGAAGCCTTTGCCGTGCAATGGGATATTAAAAATCTGTTTTATTTATATAATACTGTTGTAAAATAAACATTTGAACTATGATAATTAATAAACAAATAAGATGATTTAATGATTTGAATACAGACTTTCAAATTTCCTTCAGCCATCCACTCTATCCCATATAACTGATACACATGACACACACATGTGAAAAAGATAAATGATCTCCACTATATGTATTTCATGCTAAACCAGCAGTTATCAGTTGATCCATATCATCATTTCACACACACACACATATAATCGGTGTTCAGTTTATATTAAGCTAGCAAATCTTCAATCTTTAATGGTCAGACTTCAATCTATTCCACTCTCCAGCTATTCAGCCATCAATACCACTGAAAATCTGATGATGGACTGCTCAAAGCGCTTGGAGAGTGGAGAGGATTAAAGTCTGTCCATTAAAATGTGTAGATATGCTATCCTAATATAAACTGAGCATTGAATATATGTGAAAGATGGTGATCTGGACCAACTGATGAGTGCTGGTTCTGCATGAAATACATATATTGGAGATCATTTATCTTTTTCACATGTATGTGGTCAGTGTGTATCAGTTATATTGGATAGAGTGGATAACTGTAGGGAACTTAAAACTTGGGTTCAAACCCCCTTTAATTACATTTAAGTTAAGTATATACAATATACTTGTATTTCAATATTAAATACGAAGATTAAAAATACAAAATAAATGATTTAGAATTTAATCATAAATTTAGCAGCCACCTATACTTTGCTAATATATATATATATATATATATATGTGTGTGTGTGTGTGTATGTATGTATTTTATTGAAATTTTAACTATTTCTTTATTAGAAAAGATTATTAAAAAAATAAAATAATTATTTATATTTTAAATAAAATTTTTTGACCAGGTATATAAAACTAAAAAAAGGAATTGAATACCATATAAATAAAAACAAATGAAAGTAAGAAATCCAAAGAACTACATTTGTTGAAATAAAGAGTGGCATTGAATATTTTATAAATTGTGTAGCAAGTTAGTGGTAGGAGTATAGTAAGAATGATAGAAAATAGATACAAAAGAGATTAGAGGTGATATAAGTATATAGTAGATAATGTGTGCATATGTATAATATTTTATTATGACCAGAGACTCATCAAGGATATCAAAGCTTAATATTAAAACTCAAAGATTTTGATATATAAATATATTAAGATGACCAAGACGACATGTGAGAAGTCTATACTTTGTACTTGCAAACATATATTTATAAAAAAAAATAAAGTGTATTAAATATATTAGACCAGATAATGATAAATAGATATAAATGTATATTTAGGTATTTATGAAATAATTAAGTTTGATGAATAATTTACAACATTACTCAGACAATGAGAACAATTTTTACACCAAAATACCTCTTTGATATAAAATCAAATATAAAAAATAAGTAATTATAATAAATTTCTATTGTAAAAAATTAACTCTCTCCCACCATTCAAAATATATAAGCACTAAATATCTAACAAGCAAAAAAGTAATAAAATTGAAAAATAGTAACCAATATACATGTTATATAATATATTATTAATAAAAAAAATACTAACCTGTATTTTGTGTGTAAACAAGACAAAACTCTCCATACAGTAGTGACACTCAGTGCCAACCAGTGTAATCAATGGATGCCAGAAGGCTTGTGCATAAAATCCCTCCAATATCCCCAGACTAGTTTCTGGCTTGTGGCCTTCATCAGTAAGGAGCATTGGATCTGAGAGCACTGCACCTAGATCTTAGGATCTAATGCAACCCTCCAGCAGACACTTTTGATTACTCTGGTTGGCACAGGGTGGCACTACTGTATGGAGAATTTTGTCTTGTTTGATAACAATTATGTGCTAGTATAAGAGATAGTGATCATGTGATGTTTTGGGTGTAATAAGTATATTTCAATTGTTATGTTTTTGTTGTTGTTTTAAAAAAAGATCACTTTACAGTTTGTGGTGACTAGTTTCAAATTACTATATTGCAGGATGTTGATATTATGTTGAATCACATTTTACATTATACATTTTTAAGTTGATTTTGGTAGACTTTATGTTACATTATCAGTATTTTGTTGTATAATTACCCAGAAAATAAGGCTTTGAGAATTTTTGTATACTGTTTAAATAGCAACTATTTGCTTATATATATATATATATATATTTCATATAGAAAATATATTTACATTTAAAGTATATATATATATATATATATATATATATATATATACTTTAAATGTAAATATATTTTCTATATGAAACAATGTAATTAAAAAGGCCTTGAACTCAGACTGTCAAGCTCCCTACAACTATGCACTCCATCTTATACAACTGATACACATGACCATATATGTGTGAAAAGATATATGCTCTCCAATATACATATATGAAATACATATATTGGAAATCATTTAGTTTTTCATGTACATGTGGTCAATGTGTATGAGTTGTATAAGATGAAGTGCATAGTTGTAGAGAGCTTGAAAGACTGAATTTATATATATAGAAGTTCAATCTTAATTAAATAAAAATTAGATCAAAAAATATAATATATAGTTGATTGCAATAGTTTTTTATATCAATTATTATATAATTTGAACTTATAATGGCAATCATTTTTGCTGAAGAAGAGAGGGGACATATAAGAATTTCTCTTAATATGAAAATATTAAATAAAAATAAGGTTAAAAATTATGTTTTAAATAATGCACATATTTTTATTTGTGTTCTGTGTGCAAAGCACTTATAGATTTATATACAACAGTGAAATAAAACCTTATTTATTCAAAGAATTTAATTTATATGTGGAATAAAATTTGCATTTCTTTTTGTGAGAATTGGTTATATTTGTTATAAAAACTTTTACCTTCAATGTTTAAGAAATCCTACTTCAAACTCTAATGATACTAAATGAAAATTACATATATTTTTTGCATATTATAATTTAATTAAAGTTTTTTTTTAAGTATGTAATAAATAAATCTTGTATGATATTTTTTTCTTGAGATAAATATTATTATTTTATGTAATGACAATGGTATTATTTAATGACATTAGTATTGCATAATGGTTATACAAAGTGGTCCCATAATGAACAATTGATTGTTAATAGAAATAGTAGATATGAATGGATGATAATGCTATGGCAAGTCTGTCTAAAGTCTCCCCATATGGATAGTGGTGGTGAAGAGCAGATCGAAGTTTATATAACTGCAATAATGCAAATACAGTACCTAATATTTATTTATTACTCTGATAAATATCTTTTCATTTGAAATGTATGTCTTCATGAATGTGGCATTTCATATATAAAATATAATAAATTTTATTTTCTTAAGTAATTAGTTGCAATTAAAATAGATTTAATTAAATAAAACTAAAATAATTGAGTTATCAGCATCTCAAAAAATTATTAAAGTCTCAATTTATAGAAAAAAGTTAAAAAAGATATATATAAGTAAAAAGGTTAATTAATTTATAGTCAATACAGTTTGATTACTGATAGTTAATTAGTTATATGTTTGTAAAAGTAAATCAATTATTAACTGTTTACAAACTGATTTCTAAAGTACTAAGAATTTCTCTCTTTGTTAAAGTCATTACTTTATTACAGATTCCTGAAACAAAATTTCTATTTGAAAAAAAAAAAATATGACAGGAAAATTTTTGGGGGGTATTATTACAATTTCAAAGTTAAGATATAATGTTGTAACTGTACTTTGACATAAATATATGAAAAACAATTGAACAGTCACAAATTATCGTTCAAAAATCTAAGAACTACTGTAAACTTTTGCTGAAATTGACTAAATGGAAATAAACTGCCATAAAAATATATACTATAATTACAAAAAATACCAAAAAGTACATTTGCTATCTGCAGTTTAAAAACTAAAAACAAAATTTTGTTTCAATAACTCTTGCTTTCAACGATAATTTTCAGCGCTGATTATTGGAATCAGAAGTTTTGAATAAAATTAACTTCCCAGAAGAATAAATAATTTTAAACCTTATTAAACGAATAAAAAGTTAATTTTAAAGGGTTTTACTTCAGAAAAAAATTATATTTACTCAAACAATTCAAAAACTTTATTTTTCTAAAATGGAGAAAAGAAGAAGAAAAATTCAATAAAATATTAAAATGTTTATTTTTAAAAAAAAACTGTTTCCTTATATAATTGCATGAGCCTTACCATAAGAATTTTGTTATTCATAAAAATGGAAAACACTTTATTAATATATATATATATATCAATTAAGAAAGATTCAGAAAAGACATAATATAAATATTGTATGCACTATTTATGATTCACTTCTATGGAGAAGTTAATTTGAATTTCAAAGATCCTATTTTAAAATATTTTCAATATCTTGCAAATGTAAAGAAAATCAAGTTATATTTGCATTTTGGTTCTTATATGAATACTGAATCTGATCAATGATATGATAACAATTAGGATAAATATCCAACAGCATTTGGGTGTTAATAAAGTTTTAGTGTAATACAGAAAATAATTTAACTTCACCAAATAAAGTTAATTTCTATTCATTTTAATACCATTATATTTTATTTGTTGAATCTGCAAATATTAATTAATGCAGTGTTTTTAATTGATATAAACAATCAGTTTTTCCTTCTAATAATTATATGTTATTAGATATACTGTATTAATTAATATTTATATATTTAATTATTTACTTTAACCCTTCCACATTTTGATGCTTTTTCATCAGTCCCTAGAAGTAATTTGAGTTAATTCAACATTTTAATTTTAATATTAAAACCTTTATTCAATACTATAAATAAATAATAAACTGCTCTTGATTTTTTAAAAATTTAAATTTATAAATGAAAAGCATTCCAAAAAATCATATTTGAATTTTCCAAATATAAAATAATAATAATAATAATAATAATAATAATAATAATAATAATAATAATAATAATAATAATAATAATAATAATAATAATAATAATAATAATAATAATAATAATAATATTAATAATAACGGTAATGTGAAATACATAATGACAACAATCACTTTATTTAATTGGGTTGTTGTAATGATATTTTTTAAATAAATTACCAAACTGTAGAATGAATTCTATTTTTGAACATAAAATGAACAATTATAAAGTCATCATAAATTGGGTTTTCATTTATTAATGTAGCAGAAATATTAAATACTATGGTGTTTGCTAAATACAAACATGAATATATTTCTTTTGATTATTACTATGTAAAATAATTCTAAATATTTAAATCAACTATAAAATTGTGCATTTTTTGCCTTCACTGCTAACAACAATAAAAAGGGGTTTCACAGATTTGTTTATAAACTCAATATCAAATAATCTTATCTCATTTATAGTTTTTTTCTATGGATTACTGACATCTTCAGATTTTTTGAAGTAATAAATTAATATTTTTTCCATTTCCATGTTATACCATCAACTGAACATAAAATAGTCAAGAAAATACTAAAGATAAATAAGAGAAGATAAAGCACAATAGTGCTACCACAGTACATTATAGTGCATTGATTATAATTGTCAATAAGTTAAGAATAGCAATTAACTCTATCTTGTGAAGTGAAATTATTTCTATGTTGAAAAAAAGTTTGATAGAATCTGACTATGATTGAAAATTTACTCTGAATAATACTGTTTTTCAGATTTATTATTTTTATGAAATTCAGACTACAAATATAAATTGATCCTTTTATGTTCACAATTTCAAAACTATCAGAAGAATCTGCTGCATTGTTATAAATAGCAATAAAAGAACTAGTCATTCATATGATTATATATTATTCAAAGCATTTTTCATATATACATTTATTTTAATATACAGTAAACTTTTTGATACTCATGATGTATTGAATTATAAAAAATTAAGACTTCTCTCATATTTTATTTTTATGAAAGATAGAATCACACACAATATTCAATCGAGATCTAAGGCACTGTGAGAAGAGAAAAGCATTACAAATAATAAACTAATTGAATTATTTATTTCTTGAGAGTTGATAAGAAAGCCTGTGCACTGGAAATGATAATTCTGAGCTACAATCCCTGGATCACATGTTCTACTTTCTGTCACTGTAACATTGCATATAACTGTCATGACATTACTTTGTCACATTATGTGTCTAGGATTTATTTGGAATGAGATATTCTAAAAATTTTACTATTATCATTTAGTGTGTATAATCTGGAGAGGAATAGTGTGAATTTTCTGCCTTTTATATTGTATATACCAGCTCTAAATTAGTTCTACATTGCATACTCCAGCTCTATCTTACAATTACATTTATCTGCAAAAAAAATAATCATGATTCCTTTTAATTATTTAATATACTGATTTAGTAAGTATTTATTATTAAAGAAAAAATTACTAATTCATTATCTGACTTCATTATTTTATACTATAATTCTAATATTAAAGTTTAATATTTCAGTGTATGTTATAGATCTAGACATGGGATGCTAAAATAAACTGTGTTGAAAGAATGGCAAACTATGATAGACCGCCTATGAGAACAATTATGCAAAATTATGTATAATGCTTATTGCCTAAAGCAGAGATGCTGCATCCACAAATTATGCAGTCACTTGGCAGTGATTTAAGAAAATTGTATGAATGTTTAGAAGTTTTATAAATTATAAATAAAAAATATTTCACACGTTTCAAAACAAAACAAGTTAGCATAATTTTTTACCTATAAGTGCTTTGCGCATAGACAATGAAGCTTTCAATTTAATTATATATTAAGCTAAGTGCTTTCGGGAAATATGTACTCCCATATTCATAGCTAGGCATGTCCTGAAAGCGCTTAGCTTAATATATGATTAAATTGAAAGCTTCATTGTCTGTGCGCAATACATCAGAGAAGTAAAACCTTATTTATTTCAAGAATTTATAATTTTTATGTAAATTTTAATAGTTTATTCTAAAATATATAACTTTAAAATAGGTTAAATTACAGTATTTGTTGATTTAATATTTTTTTGCAAATTTTCTATTAAATTAAATATTTTTTCTTTTATAGTAACATTATTTTTCTTTCGTTTATATAGAATTTGTTGGAGTATTTTTCTTGATTTAAATTAAATAAAATTCGAAAGCAGTTTTTTTTTTTTTTTTAATTCCTCAAATTTAATATTTGATCTGCAATTTAGAGTTATAAATAATTTTGAAAGATCTGTAAAATAAAAAAAAATAATAATGCAGGACCAGCAATCGGTCTTCACGCAGAGATCTAGACAGATGAAGACTATCATTATTATTATTATTTTACATTTGAATAATTTCATTGTAAAAGTGGAGTAATTGGAAAGTTTTTGAAAATCGGAAAGATAAATATTGTTCCACATTTCACCTTACACTTAATTGTCACTTTATAATATAAAACATTATAATTCAATTTGACAAAGACCATAGCTTGAATCCCAAATCAATAAGAGATACGATTTCTCAATAACATTTAAGACTTTTTATTATTCTATAAGATTACACTCAAATTCCTCAATTGGTTTGTCTCCCAGAACTACCATGGATGGGTTTTTAAAATACATGGGACTTTCCATGTGCCTCACCTCTTGGTACTGATGTGTGCTTACTTCCTCCAGTTCCTCTTTTGTGTTATTATCTCTGACAATTTCAGCCCTAAATCTCCATGTGGCCCTTTCATTCCTAATACCCTGACTAATCTTCCATTGAAAACATTTTGGGCATTTCTATGAGTGTCTTGGGGTTTCCATTAGTTTCCCCCCTCTACATTAATGCTTACCTTGCCTACTTTTCCCATGCTTAATTCCCTTTCTATCTCTTCCTTCATGCTACTAACCACATGTCTTCTTTACTTTTGGGGTTTTTTTGTGATCCAATTTGTATTTGGTTTCTGGGTATGGTTTTCTCTATATATAATTCTCAATACCCCTATTTACCATCTCCCTTCCTGAAAATGGCTCTCTGTAGCTTCACAACCTCCAGTCCACATATTTTAACAACCTGTCCTATCTTTAATCCACCTATCTTTAATGAATACCACTCTTAAGCACATCCCTGCTTAATATTTTAACACACACACACACACACATATATATATATATATATATATATATATATATATATATATATATATATATATAATATTTACCTGTAAATAATAAAAATAAACATTACTGATGTGCCTTCCTATTACTCTCTCTCTATTTAAGCTGCATTATTTCTATTAAGAAATTTACAGATTCGTAATGGATTTTTTTGTTTTCTGTGCCAGATTTGATTTTATATTTCGAGTGCATATATATATATTTCACATTGGTCTGCTTGTTTCGCTACTTTCAACCAATCCAAATTTTAAATAAACAGAAAAATGGTGGGTCTCCTTTGAGATTTTCTATCCCTGATGACAAAATTTATATGAGGATGACTCTTAACCTATTCAAGTCACCCTTGGGCACAAGTCATCAGCAGGTAAGAGAGTAAGTACATGATATATATATATAATACCAGCTCCGCAAATTTCCAAATAATATGTATTATCAAAACGGATACAAATTAACTTATTGAAATATCCAGAATACATTTTGATATTTCCCATATATATTTTAGCAGTGTGTTTAACAAAAGACAAAAATAAAACAACATAACATAAAATGAGTTTCATGTGAATAGTCATAAAAATGTACATATACATAACTCAGATGATGTGGGTATTTTAACCATATTTTTGCCTCCAAGTTGCAATGCCAGATTAGGAAAAAAACATTTACATATATAAATGAGGAAATTTTTTTACATATATAATATAAAGTTGTATTAGTATACAGGTACTGTAAAATAATTAATTGAAGCATGACAAATGGGTGTCCATAATCAGAGAAAAGAAATTATACACACACACACACACACATATATATATATATATATAGTGCTGAAATGCATTACCCTTGGGGAAAACACTCAGTTCAGGGGCATGTGAAAAAGAGTTCAAGCCCATATGTCAGTGGGCCATAATCAGAGAAAAAAAACCTATATTTTTACATTCATATAACAAAATCAAGAGTCCAGGCAAAGTATACCAAAGATGACTGAAGTGAGATCTCGAATCAGACCAAACTTCAATTCATTTGCTAGTACTCTGTGAATTAACACCTTATGAGTGACATTTCTAAAGATACACATAGGTCTTAATTTAATCTGTGAGCTGGCTTTGAACAGGGGGGAACACGATACTCAAGGGAAATTAACAATCTAACAATAACTTAAGGATTAAGCAGACTACTTAATACCCTAATTATCTTAACTGAACATGATATATTCAACATATAAAATCATTAAGGAATTGGAATAAGATACTATGGATTGGATTGAAATAGGACTACAAGCAAGAAAGATATCTTTATATTTTAAACTGGTTTATTAAAACAATAACATAAAATGAAGTAAAAAATGATAAGGATTATATAGTGTTGAGTATGTGTTATCATTGCAAGCAGGTGTTTACATAGTGTATGAGAAGATTATCAATACAGTGGTCTCATTGTAACATATTAAAATAGGTGTATGAGTGGTTAATAAATCATTTCTCTAATTATTTAATATGCCCATCCTACTGTGCATGGTTTGCTAATGTTACAAGATAATATCCTAGCTGAGATGATGACTACATACAGCTCTAAGATGGAAATTGTATATATTAACAGTATGCGCAAATAAATAAGCTCAAGATAATGCAGATGCAACCTGGTAACCAAGATTTGAGTTTCCATCTAATGCTGAGTAGTTAATCAATAAGGAGGAAAGGAACTGGTTACTTTTAGATTCACACACACACAAACACACACACACACACACATATATATATATAGCACTGAATAAAATACTAAAAAATAAGTCTATGGTGCAAGTGAGTTATTCAAGCGTTGCAGCATCAAATGCTCAGTATCCTAAGACTGGATAATTTGCTACAATTAACATATGAACAGATAAATTCAAAAACTTGGATTGTCTTTATGAACAGGGTCTGGACTCTCATGGTACAGTTCTAATAAAGATAGCCATATAGAACTAAGACATGGGGTGGCTCATCACTGAGCCCATTTTAAAAGATGCAGCAAAATGTAAACATACAAATGTGTTCCTTGTAAAGACACACTCACTACACACAAACAAAATACCAAGATTTATGCTTATAATTAATTATTTTGTGCCTAAAAACAGATAGCTTCTATCTTCCAAATTAACATATCCTAGTTCTTAAACTAGCATTATAATTATGCTCAGTAAAAGTGTTTAAATTTAATTATAACCTAAGTTAAAATACTGAATCTGCATATATATATATAACTGTAATTAAGGAGAGAATATATATTAGTTGTAGGACATTTTTCATCTTTTTTGAAAAAAAAATTCATATTTGACTGCATGCATCTAGATTTTTGGGATCTGGATGAAGCTGCTTCAATAACTTGCTAAGTATATTTATAATGGGAATATGTCTTCTTAAAAGATGCTCAGTAGGATTATATTTTGACTAATGGAAAACATGTATTTCAAACATGTAATGTTTTTAATAAATTCAATACAGGAAGTAATTATTGATTAGTCAGATATAAAATACATGTTAATGCAAAACTAGAAAAATAAAAATTATTAAGAAAAACAATATTCACAACTGATATTCCTAATATTCAGAAACATTCCGGATTTTGAATATGGTTCATCAATATGATGATAACTGGTATACTTTTAAAAACTATAACAAAAATATCTGGTACAAAAAAGAAGCAATTGACAAAATTTCTACTAAGACAAAATAATTTATAAAATAAAGAAATATGAATATATATATATATATATATATATATATATATATATATATATTCATATTTATATATATTATATATATATATATATATATATATATATATAAGGCATATGTTGCAGGTTTATCCATGTTAAAAAAATTAAATATTGATATACCAACGTTTTGACTTGATCACAAAGTCATCTACTGGGTGATAAAAGGTAGAAAAATGGTGCTACAATCACTGATTTGGAAAAAAGTTAAAGTTCCACCAATAGCAAAAATGTTAAATTAAGAATGTTTTTTAAAAAAATATTTCCAAATCAGAGAAAGTTTGCATGTATCATCTTGCTTATTGATACAATCTGGCCTTTTAAGTATCTCAATGGCTTCTCTAATTTTGCACTGGTAGAGATTATCACATCTGGATATGATCCTGGTACCAGAAAAATCAATTTTATGACATAAATCTATAGTATGGAGTGAGAGTGCTAATGATGATGGGTATGTTTAACTGCATTAACATGCTCATCTCTCCTAACTCTGATGCAATGATTACTCATACCTATGTAAGAAGTTTTAGAATTTTCACATAAGGTTTGATAAACACCCTGAGATTCAATAGGGATTGAATTCTTAGGCCTGTTTATTATATTGCTGATCTTTTGATGAAGAGAAAATGCTGTATTTATATTATAGTGTTTTAATATATGTTCAATACCGTCTGTAGTTCCTTTTACATATGAAACACAAATCCTAATAGCTGATTTATCATCTTTTTGTTTCCTATTTTGTCCATTTTGGACTTGAAATAAGGTTTTTTTAATAAATTTATAATTATAACTATTTGCTAATAAAACACTATTAATATGATTTATTTTTTCTTTCAGATGTGGCTTATCTGAAAGGTTAATTGCTCTATTTGAAAGAGTTTTGGCTACAGAAACTGAGTTGGGTGATGATGAGAATGGAAATGTAAATATCTGTCTGTGTGTGTATCCTTTCTGTAAATAGAAAAAGATAAACTATTTGGTGTTCTGGTGACTAGAACATCAAGAAAAGGGAGTTTTCCATCAGACTCTGTCTCCATTGTAAATTTAATATGAGGATGCATATTATTTAAATGTAAGAAAAAATCATCTAATGTATTTTTTCCATGTTGCCATATAACAAAAGTGTCATCTATATATCTGAGCCAAATGAGAGGTTTTAAAGATGATGATTCTAAAGCACGAGTTTCTATATTTTCCATGAATAAATCAACTATTACTCCTGAGATAGGTGAACCCATAGGAGTACCAAAAACTTGTCTGTAATGCTGTCCATTGTATACAAAATATGTGTTTAAGAGTCAATGTATAATTAAAGCAATAATATGGTCTGGTAAATTGCATCATTGTGAAATTACATTTAAAGCTTCATCAATTGGAATGTTCGTAAACAAAGACATGACATCAAAACTGACCAGAATGTCATTAGCATTAATTTTTAAATTTTTTAAAACAGAAATACAATGAAAAGAGTTTTTAATATATGATTTAATAGATGGGATTGTAGGTTTAATGAAATCCGATAAATATCTAGCTAAAATATGAGTTGGAGATCCTATTGCACTTACTATTGGACGAAGGAGGGTATCTGGTTTTTGAATTTTTGTAAGTCCATAAAATTTTGGACAGACACATGATTTTTCATAAGGGATTATTTTATTTTTTATCTCTGTTTCAATAGGTGATTTATTAATAATGGCTTTTGTTGTTTTTTTTCAAATAAACGGATGAACCCGTAAAATATGTCTTTTATATATGCAATATGTGAAAATCTTCGTATCAACATATATATATATATGAAGAATTAAAGAGAATTGAATATTTTGAAATTTTGTAAAATGGTGCAAAAAAAAAACAGTTAATAATGATATAAGAAAGTATAACTGTGAATTAGCAAGGAAAGCTGTAGAAGAGGAATAAAAGTCTCAAGAGCGTAAACAATATCTTGATATTGTTAGAAAACTTACTTTTGCATTAAAAAAAAGATGGAATTATTGCTAAAGAGAGAAATGATATCATAAAATGTATAGAAGAATTCTATCAAGAATTATATACTATAGCAAAATGAACAAGGAAAAATACTTCCTACAATTACTATCTCTTCTAAATTGTCCATAATTTTAAATGAAAAAGTGAGACATGCAATTAAATTTATGAAGAAGGGAAAATCTCCAGGTAATAATGGAATTATAATTGATGTATTAAAAGAAGCAGGTGAAGAAATAAAAATTTTTTTGGCAAAGTTATATATCAAATATCAAAATGATAAATTTGTAGCAGATGATTGGAAGAATGCAATATTAATATTAATATTTAATAAAGGTGATAAAAGTGATATTAAAAATTGCAGACCTATCAGTCTTTTATCAATTCTCTATAAAATTTTGCCAAGATAATTACAACTTGTCTACAGATAATATTGGATTTTAACCAACCAAAAGAGCAAGCTGGATTTAAAAATGGTTTTAGTACAATGGATAATATCCAAGTATTGAGAGAAATTTATAGAAATGGCCAAAGAATATGAGCTGTCATTATGCTTTGAATTTGTAGATAAGGCATTTGATTCTATAAGTACCTTCTTTAGTGATTAAAGCATTGGATTCTCAAGGGATGGACCCAGAATATTGTTATGTTCTGAAAAATATTTATAAACATGCAACAGCAACAATCAAATTACATAATGGTAGTAAAAAGATTAACATTGAGAAGAGTGTATGACAGAGTGACTTCATATTTCCAAATCATTTTACAGTAGTTTTGTAAGAACTATATTGTGGATTAAAATGGAAAACTATAAAAATAAAAGTAAATAAATATTACTTAAGTCATCTAGATTTTGCAGATGATGTAATTGTTTTTGGGGATAATGTTTTAGATCTTAAGAAAATGTTTCAAGAATATCAGATGAAAGTAAGAACTAAGATTAAAGGTAAATGTTAAAAAAACTAAAGAAATGTTCAATGGATTTTTTTTCAAAATAAAAAAATAAAGATTGATAATGATAAGTTATAAGAAAGTTAACAACTACAAATACCTTGGTCAGATTTATTACTACAGATGGAAACATAATGGATAAAATACAATTAAATTTGATTGAAGTGCTTTTGGTAGAAATAACTTAATATTAAAAGGAAACCTGTCATTGTGTTTAAAAAGGTTTTTAGTAAATGTATTTCCCCAATTCTTACCTATGGATCTGAGACTTGGACACTTAACTGAAGAGCAGTACAGATACTTCAAACCATTCAGAAGTTGGAGAGGTACTTACTAGAAGTAACATGAAATTGGAAGTAAAATACATGGGTAAAAGAACAAAAAGATGTGTTTGATGTCATTAAAAGAATTAAGAGACTGAAATGAATTTGGGCTGGGCATATTGCTAGAGGAGATAATAATATGGAGTTGAAATCTTAAACTGGATTTCAATAAATTCTAAAAGAACTAGAGAGGAGATGGATAGATGAAATAATGAAATGTTCTGGGGGTGATGTAGTGAAGAAAAGCTAGAGTTCAGAGATGGATTGGAAGAACCTTCATCCTGCAGTATATTGATAATGTTTGAAAGTGATGATATATATATATATACATGTAAAATATTCAAATCATCCTCCCAAATTTTGTTTTTCAGCAACACTCTGTGAATAAATATAATGTTGAACTTCAAACAGCATGACTATGTAAATATCTCTATTGTCCTTTATAAATTTGTATAAATGTGATACCTCATAGTGTATCTGCTTTTATATGTAAGTATTGAAGTATAATATATTTTGAATTTATGAAATAAGAGATATACTGAACCTTACTTTTTAATGTCATCATTAGTCAAAACATCTATGTTGTTTTAAATAAATATTATGCACATAGAAGCAACACATTTCTCCTTTGACTTACATTTAATTTGTAAACTTTCAATGACAGTGTATTTGTATGTTGAAATGAAATGAATTATTAATCATATTATTATTATTACATGCCTTTACATTGACTCTGAAGATATATAAATTAAATATAATCTTCATGCATTTTGCCACACCTTTGTCAAAGATAATAGTTATGGTGCTTAAAAAAAATGTTATATTCAAAATAATGATAAACAAAAATATGAAATTTTTTGTGTTGTAAGTTCCAAAATGCATTCAACTGAAAACAACTAGATTTGCTACTTAACACTAAATCACCATTATTAATCACTGATTACTTTTAAAATTTGATATTTCCTCGCATTATGTTCAGTGCAAATCATTTGCACTTCTTTAGAATTATCAGAATTATTTATAAGATATCTAAATAGCATCTTTTCAAATGTCATTTCATTTGATTTTTAGATAGAACAACAGCATATTAATTACAGAGATGCTATAATTTATATATTGATGGCTATTTACTTTTTCCCCCAATCAATATTTTCAAACAGTATGCACTTTTCTAATGATTTAGATCATCTCATCATAAGACTGAAATGAAATGCATTCAACATAAACATTTATGATTTAAAAAGAAATTATATCTAACCTTGTCAAATATTCTTTTTTTCATTTCTCCTGATAGCCCTAGTATTTTCAGAAGTTTTAGCCAGTACTGCAATTAACAGCTTATTATTATTATTTTTTAATTTTTAATACATAACATTAACATCTACAGAAAGTTATTGGAAATATAGTTCTAATCATTTTAAAGGTACATTTCTTCCTACATTGAAATATCTTTTCTAGCATTTTTATTGCAATTCTTTCGACTGTTTATTTGTGGTGAATCTATTAACTTCTTGATCTTCAATGTTACTGATAAATGATCAAAGGGGATAAAAACTGACTGTTTTTAATCAATTAAAAATGCAATGTCTATTCTTTATAATAATATGTTCCTACTAGATATGTCTTTGAGTGGACTAAGGACCCTAAAATAATTTTGGAATGAAGTCAAGCCATTCAGTGGATATAGAAAAAAGCTCAAAATACGCTTCACTGTTTAATTTTGTAGAGTCTGGGGTAGATAGAAAGAGGAAGCGTCCATATTTACACTCTTGTATTCCAAGCAAACAGACAATAACATGTTCTGCTCTTAAATTTAAACGTGTATGATATTTTTCAATTTTATTCTATCTAGATGATTAGGTACTAAACAGGCAAAAATTCTCCATATAGTAGTGCCACCTTGTGCTAACCAGAGCAATCAATGGATGCCAGAAGGCTTGTACATAAAATCCCTATCTAGTGCCTACTCATCCAATATCCCCAGACTAGTTTCTAGCTTGTGGCCTTCATCAGTGAGGAGCCTTGGATCTGAGAGCACTGCACCTAGATCTTAGGATCTAATGCAACCCTCCAGCAGCCACCTTTTATCTCTACTTCACTACAAAACTATGAGAATGAAATTGAAAACACAATAATATTTTCAATCTAAGCTCAATAGCACTACTATATGGAGAGTTTTTGCCTGTTTACTAACAGTTATGTGCTAGCATGAGATGGTGATCATGTGATGTTAAATGATTAGGTACTGTTGTGTTTTTACTTCCGATTTTCTTTCATCTATTAAAAACGCGCACACACTCAAATTTAAAGCATGATTATTGCAAATATAAATGAAATTTATATATATATTTCTATTTTGTCATTTACATGTTTCGATAAAATAAAAAAAACATCACTTTTGAAATCTCCATTAATATAGCGCTTTTTTAAAATTAATACTTATCAACTAATTAATCTTAAAATTTCTTCCGATAATTAGCAATATAACGTAGCTGTTGAAATTATTAAAAAAAAAAACCCTGTTCTCATATGTTTTTCATACTTTTATTTCCTGATATTAATCTAAAAATCAAAATCTATGTTGTGATTTTAATCACAGCTCCTTTAATTTAGAAGTGAAATACTGCATTTGAAATGGATTTAATAATTACACTAAATTAAAAAGAATTTGGCTGTCATTTCTAATGACTTTGCATTAAGTAATAATCACTTTGATTTTTTTTTTGTTTTAAGGAGTACGCGCAACTCCAAATTAAAATAATTAATTAGGCTATTAATTATTGAAAATTTTTAATATTGGATTTTTTTTTTTTTTTTTTGAAATAAATAAGTTATATGCAAGCATTTAGAAACAATTTTAAAATGTTTCTAGTGTGAAAATGCTCTTAATAAGCGGGGATAATAAGTTACGGCATACCATCAAAACAAATTAAAAATAATAATGGATATTTAAATATTTTCAGCTAATAATCATTAATCTCGTTTTTTAAAAAAAATCTGCTCTTTTTATAGTGGTAGCCTAATTATTATTAGTCTATAAATATAAATGTTTAATAACATGAACCTTAATATACTTCATATTTAGTTTTGAGCATCTGATCCCCAATTTTGCAACCTAGTTCAAATATAGGTCGGATTAAACTTTTTTTTTCTTAAAAAAAACGTTTATGATATTTTTTCAGTTAGTTGTCCTAGAACCAATACAGATAACTATGTAATAATAGTTAATAAGTAAGTATCAAACTATCCTTAGTCAGAAGACAAAACAGGGGGGGGGGGTCATATTATACTTCATTATTTCATGATGGTCAAATTTTGAGAGCACTACATTTTCTTCAATATTTCTCTATGGAGATTTGAAGAGTCCTTTGCCTGCATTAACCTATGTAAAAGCTGTTTTATTTTCATTTACTTTGAGATAAAATTCTAATTAATGATACCAACATGAAAACAAATGTATAAATATATGAACAAAACTTTGTAGCATTGCTTTAGAGAGTGTAAAATCTAATCACTGCTCATATGTCATTTGGAGAATCTTGATGCCTTTAAAAATTTGGAAAAAAAACAGCTTCCAGTTTTATGGCATTCTAATTGCAATGTGCAAGTCACAAGAAGTGTTTTCTTTAACTGGAATACTGAAATGTTTAGTCCATCCTTCCGTAAATACTTTAGAAAAAAATATTATACTGAAAGTTCTTTTGATCACAAGTAATGCTCCATCCTCCTACTTATTTTATGGAAGAATTAATGAAAAAGATCACTTCCATCAAGACCCACATTTTGCTAGAAAATATAATACCTTTTCTCAATCTATGAACCAGCAAATGTTTGCTACCCTATAAAAAGTTATACACTAATCGCCTATTTAAAAATGAGGCTACTTCTTCCATTAAAGTGACTCTGGAGAACTTTTGGAAGGATCACTTCAATATAGACATTATTGGTATGCTTATTGTGTCTACTAAAAAAAAGATTTTTATTAGGTGTTTAAATTCAGTTTGGAGACTATTGTCATCTGACAACACAGTAGAGGAAAATTATGCTGGAGTAACTTCATGTTGTTGCAAACCATTAAGGATGACATAATAAAATGATATAAAACACAGAAAGTAGTTATATAGTTATAACTCAAGGACTTTGTAAAGCTTTATAAAAAATAAGACAGAAGCATTAATGCAAAGCATAGTTTTTAACAAATAAAAAGGCTACAGAGAAAAGTTATAGTATTTCTACTGAGTATCTTTTAAGAAGACATATTCCCATTATAAATATACTTAGCACATTATTGAAATACCTTCATCCAGATCTTGTTTCTGTGGAATTTTGCTATAATTATGTTAATGTTTTTTTTCTATTTTAGGAGAATCCAAAAATCTAGATGCATGCAGTCAAATATGAATTTCTTTTTCAAAAAAGATGATAAATGTCCTACAACTAATAAACTTCTCTTAAGACAACTATCCTAGATGAATAGGAATAATGATTCATTTTTCAAGTTCTATCTATCTTTTTTTTTAAATAAATTAATTTTTTTATAGCATTTAAAAGTTCGATTTTATTTTGGTAAAATAAAACTTACCAAATTTACATGTTTAGCATAATTTATCAATTTAAATTTATTTTTATATTTTTATGTCTGGATTTTTATTGTGTTGTTGATGTTTGATGATTATGTCAGATGGTAATTAAATCTTGGCCAGAATTGATTATTCCTATATATATATATATATATATATAGAAAGAGTTATATGTGTCATGGCTTGCTACAACATAGTACTGTGTATGCATATACACATATATAAGTTGAAAGAAAAAATAGAAATAAACCACAGACAAATTTTTTTGTAGATATTTTCTATATTACAAAGGAATACCAGTTAAGTATTAAATAATTTTGAATTTAAAATAATTTATTATAAATTAAACATTTAAAAAGGTTTATTTAATATTTTATTAATTCTGATTTTGAAAAACAACGTTTTTATGTTATAATAAATATATTAATAATTATAAAATTCCACTATATATTTTGATTAAATTAAATTTTCTTAATTAAAGCTTGTACAACATATTTTGATAAAAATTCTACAATGTTGTTTTTAAAAGGGTTAAGGTGAATTGAAAAGAATCATTACCTTTTTTTAGTCAAGATAAAGAAAACATACTTTTAATTCCTGAGTTTTTTTTAAAATTCCACCAGGATTATAAAGTTGGAAAAAAAATAGATGACAAATTATGCCAAGATTACTATTACTATGAAATTATAACTGAAGGCAAAAGACAGTAAATCCAGCTGCTCCTGTTAATGCAATACTGGTAGAATTTGAATTCACATGATGGCAAGATCCAGATTCTGAGTGATTCATGGTCCATATATATATATATATATATATATATATATATCCCTATGCCATCTAATATATATATATATATATATATTAGATGGCATAGGGACTGAAGGGAGTTCACTGCAAGTCAACAATTACTAGAGTACACCTTTTCCAAAGATGACAATAATTCAGTCTACTGTTTTAGGAGGGATCAGCTTACCTAGAGATTTTATCAATTTATATGTATAGTGTTTTATCAACATGCAGAAAAACACAGATAAAGGTACTGCATCATATATATATATATATATATATGAAGCACATTTGATGAGTAGAGATTTTATCAATTTATATGTATAGTGTTTTATCAACATGCAGAAAAACACAGATAAAGGTACTGCATCATATATATATATATATATTTAAAGGAGAATAATATTTATTTAAATTGTAACTATAACTTAAATGGGCAAAAAAATAATAGAAACTGTACATATGTCTGCATTGGTTATGTATATATGTTTTGACATTGAATTAATTATGTCTTGTGAAAATATAATATGATTTAATAAGTTTATTTTATTAATCTCTGTGCTTATATAGATGTGTGTCATGTAAACACATATGTATGTTAAAATCCATCATACTTTATGAATTATTAAAATAAATTATTGAATTTTATTATTCGTTTACCATAAACCAGATATGTAATTTTTATACAGGCACATCTGTGTGCTGATATATAGGTGTTTTATGTAAACCTATTGAGATATTTGTAAATTACAATATGATAGCTTATTTCTTTTTGTATTAAACAAAATCAGAATGCCAAATTTATATTTTCATTTTATTGTTTCTCTAACTTTATATTTCATTACTAAAGTTATTCCAGTGAATTTACTCAATCCTTAAATAGTTTTAGAAGATTATGTTTGTATTATATCTATTGTTCACAATAACAGTTATAGAACTTTTGCTCAGTGAGCTGGATTCATGCATAATGGTCTGTTATATAAAAGAAGTGGATATTTAATGCTTATGGACATTCAGTTGATGATGATTTCATTACTTCTCTAATGCTGGATGACACAAAGAAGATATCCTTTAAAATTCATGCACTACATGTCATTTTAATTATTTATTTAGAAATTAAGTTTATAGTTGACCAGCACATTAATGGTACTAAGTGGTTGGAACATTGATGATGATGAGAATGTTTTAGTATCCCAGCATTATTTTTTTTGTTATATTCTTATGGATCAGAAATTAAGTGTGTGAATCTAAATTATTATGTTGTATTGCTGCTGTAAGTTTGGCATAGGCTAAATAATTAGCTTGTTCTATAGAACACCCATTTCAAATGGAGTCACAAGATTTATTGTTGATTTATTTTTATTGTAGATCATTAATGATAATGAATTATTATTGCTTTTGGGTAATGTTGGTGAACTTAAAGTTACTTATAATTAGTTGTGTTGATCTCTCATGCTCATTCCTTTTATATTTATCGAGGGTCATTTTTATTATTGGTCAATGAAATAAAACTCTGAAACTTTTAATTGGTTTTAATTGGTCAAGTGACAAAGTCTTTGATAGAAATATTTTCATCTTTTAATATATATTAATTTTAGTTTCGTTTTCAAAAAGTATATTAATTATTTGTAATGTTAGGAAAGTAAACGAATGTTTTTTCAAAAATATATTTTTATTTGTATTTTATAGAAATATTCAAAAGTGGAAAAATCAAAGAAAACATTACGAACAAATTACAAGCAATGTAAATGTCATTTATATCCCTCCCAGATTTACCGTTACGAATTTTTAAAGAATTTTTTTAGTAAAATTTTCAATTTACAATCGTGTAAAGAATATAATTTTTTAATAAAACCTTACTACTTTTGTAAAATAACTATATTTTCAGCAGATAATCTATAATATGTATGAAAAATAATAAAAAAAACACTCTAAAACATATATTTTCAGCGGTGAAAAAATATTTATCGAAATCATCAGCCAATAAGAATTGAGAATAGATTGAGAATAGATTATCCAACCAATCAGCATTGGCCTTTTTCTTTTGTTCAACTTAAAACCCTCCTAGTATTGATTTTTTACTTGTAAAATAATTCAAGAGAGGGCAGCATCTTATAGGCCTTGCTCTAAGCTTTAATACGGCTATTTTTTCATCACCGTAACTCAAAAATTGGCCGAGTTAGAGTGATCTAGAGGTTTCAATGCGAATTCGCATTGACCCCTATGTAAGGGATAATGAACTAATAATATGATGAATAACATTCTGCAAACAATTACTTTATTTTAAAAAGTTCACTTTATATTATATCTGTAATGAGTAAATGTATAAATAAAGAATAATTAAAATTAGTCATTCTCTTAATTTGATTCACTGGTCCATAAGATGAATTAATCTTTTTTTCTTTAGTCACTTAAGCATGCTATCATATTTCTAGCCTAAATTTAATAATTTATCCAGCAAATCAAATTTCAATTTTTTTTTAATTTCACATGATCACCATTTCCTATACTTGCTCATAACGGTTATTCAAACAGGCAGAACTCTCTATATGTATTACCACTCAGTGCAAACCAGAGTAATCAATGGATGCCAGAAGGCTTGTGCATAAAATCCCCATCTGGTGCCTACTCATCCAATATCCCCACACTAGTTTCTGGCTTGTGGCTTTCATCAGTGAGGGCTCCTCACTGACGAAGGCCACAAGCCAGAAATTAGTCTGAGAATATTGGATGAGTAGGCACTAGATGGGGATTTTATGCACAAGCCTTCTGGCATCCATTGATTATTCTGGCTTGCACTGAGTGGCAATACATATAGAGAGTTTTGCTTTTTTAATTTTGTATTATTTGACTATTTCTTTTTGTTTTATTAATGAATTAGAAGGTCCATAGTAATTTATTAATGATTAATAATCAAATATTAACTCAATTTATAAAAGCAGGGAGAAAAGAATAGACTTTAGTAATTATCATGAAATATCAATTGTATCAGCAACAGCAAAAGTATTTTCAAGGATACTACTGAATATGATGCTTGGAATCATAGATAAGTAATTATTACAGATTCAATGTGATTTTAGAAAATCAAAGAATGCTAAGATTTTTCACTGTCAGGCAAATTTTACAAAACTATCATAAAAAATCATGATTTATATATTGCTTTTATTTAGTCAAGCTATTTCAGCAGTAATCAAACAAAATGTGACAATATTTGAAATTAGATTATTATTTACCAAAATTTATTCAGATTACATGGTTTCTACAAGATGATATGAGAGGAAATTTTATTAATGGTCATTAAAAGAAAAAAAGAAATATATTGTAAACCAAAATGTGTAACAGTCCCAATTTTATTTTCAAGTTTTATGGCAACAGTCACTGAAAGATATTATATGTAAATTTATAATGATATGAGAGGAAGTGTTATTAGCAATAGTGAAAAATAAAAAAATGACATTAAATCATTGGATGCACTAGACTCATCTTTATTTTCTATTCTTATGACAGCAATCTTTAGAACAATTTATAGGCATATTTATGGAGCAGATGTCAATATTTGACATAGGTTCATTTATGGAGTTTTAAATTTAAATTAAATGCAAAAACAGGAACTTCATTATTGTGTCTTCTTCATTTACTGAATTCTGATGATTGTGCTATTTTAAAATGTTCTAATATTTTAATAAAATCTATGAAGACTTTGGTACACTAATTCCAGTTTTAAAAAACCTTAGATAAATTCTCAGCTAGTGATAGAAAGAAATCTTTAGCAATTTTTAGCTTGACTTGTTATCATCTTAAGAATTTAGATCAGTTCAAATAAATATTACCTTTTTAAAATAAAATAAAATGCTTGAAAGTGATCTGCAGCTCACACACTAATGTTGCATGCATTAAAGTTAATAGTTAATGCATTTCATTTTAGTAATCAAATTAGCTGAATGTAGATAATTGTTTTTTATCAAATTTATAATATGAAAATGAGACACACATCTTTATTATTTTAACTTAAGAACATTGAAAAAATATATTTGCAATTTTCTGAAAATATAATGAAAACACCAAAAAATATTTGGTATGAACTTCAGCTTGTTTGATATAATGATATTAAATTGTCTATTGTGAGGATGCATCTTTGGTGGACTAGAAATGATTGAATAGCAATCGATTTTCTAAAAAAAAACACTATGTTATGATGCACTTGAGAGTTTTCATGGGAAAGGCTGACACTATTTACATTATACAGATTATCTTAAAGATATTTTTAAATGGTTCAATTTTAATTGCTTTCATTTAGAAAAGTGTATAGTAGGACTGCAATACTGGTGAGACCTAATTTATGCAAGGTACTAGTATTTAGAAAAAAAATTTCTGAAGAAAAAATTAAGTCAGCATTGTGATGTCATAAAATAAAAAAAAATTCTAATAGAATGCAACTGATTTGTATATTCATGGCAAAAACCATTTTTAGAATATATTTTTGTTATTTTTATTTCTGATATTAGAATGTCATACTTTATAAAAGAGTGCTACTAACTTCATAAAGAATTTTATTGATTTCATAAATAACTTTATTTCCAAACAATATAGTAAATTATTTTTTCCAAAATGTATTGGTTTGTAAAACAAACAATAACTTTATATAATTATAAAATAAAAATATAAAATGATAGCATACAAATAACGGTATTAATGCTATTCGAAATAAAGTAGTCAAAGATTAAAATTTGCGTAGATTTTTTTTAAAACTATGCTTAATGAAAGTGGTAACATTGCAGTCCAAAACATCATTTATTTAATCTTTAAACTAAACTATTCATGGAATAAATGAAAATATCAAATAACTTAGTCCTAAATGTAAATAATTTATTATAAACACTTAAAATTGTTGTGAAATATATGAATAAACGAAATCTGAATTTTATATAAATATTTTTATTTTTATAAAACTGTTTGTTCATAATTAATAAGTTTTATTAGTCATTCATTAGACAAGAGATTATCTATTTAATGAATAATATTAATGTAGTTTAATTTTCACTACACCACTCTCTCACAAGGTGGGACTGGTTTCTAAAACTTTTAAGAGAAGTAGGAAGACAAGCTTTACAAGCAGATGTGTGGATGACAAAGAAGGCAATTCAAGGAGAAATGGCATGGTTAAGTTTTTATATGAGAGATGCAAAAATCAAAATGAAAATGTTCACTAGATTGCAATTTATTGATAGTAAGGGAATAGTCAAAATAGTATTTATTTGAGTTAAAAGTAAAGATCAGGCAACAAGATGAGTAAGAATAGTAGTATGGTATACAGAAGATTTGTATAAAGACTTTATGTCATTATACTTATAAAAAATGGGATGAATATATTATGAAAATTTTGGAATGTTATAGTGGCAAAGAATGGGATAGAAGAATAGATGCATTAATAAAAAAAAATAAGGAGTGGAAAGATCAAAAACCAGTATGGAGAATAAAAAGAGTTTAAATATATATAGAAGTGAACAGAATATTGGATGTGAGTTAATTTAGGATAATAGCAAGGAAATTAGTTTACTGTTTAAGGCTTGAACAGGGTCAGTAGCAACAAGGGAATACACACATAAATAGAAGAATGTAGATGATTTAGTCTGTAAGTTATGTAAAGAAGGCATGGAAAATATTAGACATTTGTTAATTGAATGTAAATGCTTACATGGAGAAAGAGTACAAATTATAAAGTTGTGGAGAAATAAATATAAACAAAGTGACTATCCAGAAAGTGGGTTTTTGTTTTTTATGCTGGATTTAGAAAAGGTTAAGGGGGATCTAAATATATAATGCCATAAAGTAGACAAAGATAATGTTATGCAAATGAGATGGAGCAGGATATAAAAGAATATGGGGAAAACTTAGGGTGGGGAATGGAAAGGGAAGATAAGATGGATAACAGGTTTCTCTGGGCATAGTGGCTGAAAGATTCTTAATTCCAATAAAGGAGAAGCCATAGTGCACAGCATCACAATAATTTATGAAGAGATATAAGCACGAGCATATGACCAAAGACATGTGAATACTCAAGCTACACATTTCATACTGAACCAGTACTAATCAGTTGGCCCAGATCACCTTCTCTTACACATATCTTTGTCCTTGTTCAGTATATATAGATAGGACCTTACTATAGTTTAATTGGCACATCAGAATTTGTGCCCTCACAACTTTGATACAAACCACTTGATGGAAGTATACTAATAAGTTTTATTAGTAATTAATTAGACTAGATATTATCCGTTTAATGAATAATATTTTTGTAGTTTAATTTTCACTACACCACTTACAAGAGAGGAACTGGTTTCTATCTGCTTTTAGTTGTGAGGACAGAAAGTTTGAAACGTCAATTAAGCTGTAAATATACATATAAGAGAATATTATCTGGGCCAACAGATAAGTGCTGGTTCAGCATGAAAAGTGCATTTTGGGTATCATACATATTTTCATATGTCTTTGATCATATGTTTGTGATTGTACTCTTTCACAAGGTGTTAAAAGCAAGAAGAAACCGCTCTCTATTTTGTGTAAAAATAGTGTAGTGAAAATTAAACTACAGGAATATTGTTTATTCATAAGAATTGACCTAGATTTTTTTAAGTATATTCTAGCCTCTGCAAAATAGAGAAGCTATTAAAATTTTTATTTAACATTAGGTAAAGAAATAAAATATTTTAAAAATCAGTTTTAATTTTTATATTATTATTCATGTTTTTTTTAATACTTGCACGCTTACATAAACACACACATATATAGATATGTGCAACAGTATAAATGTCAAAAATGAATTGAGTAGAAGCCACTTTATTTCACTTTTGCATGTATGACTAATAAGCTTTTAATCTTTACTTTTTTTAACACTTTAGTTATATTAATCTTTATTTTTTTTAATATGTTAATTACATACTGAAATTCATTAAGACATTTATTATTATAATTAATTTTTATATCAAAAATAATGAGAATTTTACATTACTATCTTCAGCAGGAGTTTCTAAATTACTCCTAAATGACTCAAAAAAAAATCAAACTTTACTATTTCAAATTTTCAATCTGACTGTCTTATAGTTTTATTAAAAATTAAAAATAAAATGCTGATCACTTTGTCTTTCATTTAGCAATTAAAGTTTTTATTTTATAGCAAATGTAATTTATGAAGTAGTTTAAATATTATTCTTTTATCAAATAAATAGAATTCCAGAAAAAACAAAAACAAATGTATGTACATTGAGGGTAATATATAGAGTAGTTACCATAATAAAAATATAACTCAAATTTAATACATTCTGGCATTCACTTTGCATAATTGCTTGAAATGAATTAAATCCACACTGCCATTGGTGTCAATAGGATCTAGAAGAATCAATCATGTTAAATTAATATAAAAGTACAGTATCAAAGCTGGCTGGTATTCAGTTCTCATATTTGAATGGTTTGCCAAAATAAACTTATCTAAATAAAGAAGAATTATATATTGACATATAACTATATGACTAAAACTGGACTTATAAAAATGTATGAAACATAGTAGCACCCAGAATCTAAACAGACCTGTAGAATTATAATTTTTAGACGATGTCTTCAAAAAATACTTATGTTCTCTGAAACTGATATGATGCAATGAACATTACTATTACAGGATTTGTTTAATAAGATATTAAAATTTTCATTTTATAAAAATCACATTATTTCTTTACTGAATTAATCATTTAAGTATGGGCATGTGTGTTTGTATATGGGTGTAGAAAATTAAACGGCTAAGCAGTGAAATTTAATATAATAAAAAAGAATATACAATGTTTGAAACTATAAAAATAGTTTAAATGTGCCAGATAAACTGCTCACAAAAGAATCTCTTTCAATTTGAGTTAAAATTAGAAAGTCTTTGAAAATACCAAATGTTTGAAGAAGGGATTAAAAAAAAAGAAATAAAATACATATTAGTTCAAAATTTACCATATATTACATAAGCTAACAATGGTATAATTAGAACAATTTTCATAGTAAATTATATACAAAAGGCATATGTATTTATTGCTTGAAAGTCATCAAAGGTTTAAGCAACAGATCTGTGAGCATCAGAATCAATTCTGGAATCTCCTGATCCCAAGGGGGACACTCTATTGACTGTTCTAAACCATGCAAGCCATAAGTCATATATTTTTAGGAATACATTAAATATTTGCATATTACCATAATGCAAAAAAATTAATTCAATATTTTTTTATCAAAATATACAAAACTTCGGGCAAAGATATGCATTTACATGAATCAAGATAAAATTCTTTACTATCATTACAAAACTTGTACTACAAAACAATAACTCTATAGGTTGATAATTTACATCTAATTTCCTGTGTGTATGAGTACAATGTTAGATGGCAGATTCTAAATTCACAGTACATAAATTGTAACTATAGCTCTATCACTTCCAATACATAACCTTTTTATATAATCCTGAACAATAAACCATCTGATTATTTATTTATTTATATATAATCTGTATAAGTTTGATAATACTCAAGCTAGATAGGTTTAAAAGTAAATTTATAAGAACCAGTCAACACTTAGACATTAACAATATTAATAACAATCAACAATCTCAATTTGTTGTCATGACGACTGCCTTGACAACATATTAAGATTGTTGATTCTTATTGATGTTGGGATTGTTTGAGTGTTGATTGGTTTCTATGAGTAATCTGTATAGTAATTATAAATTACTAATTAAACAGCTTTATTGATCAGTAGTTTGCAAGAAGTTTGAGTGCTAAAAATACCAGAACTGGAATCAATCTAAGAATGTAACAGTTCCAAAATATGGCATTTTACCACTGCACTTAACCATGCATGGCTACTGAAGTATATTAATTATTGCTATAACACACCTGGAAATGGTTATCTGCTATTCTTAGTTAGAGGCAAAATAATCCCTACTTTCTAGATTTCTCAAATTTAATATATATTTTCTTTTCACTACCCCCCCCCCCCACCTGTGCTGAGCTATTAAAGAGACCTTTGATCTAAGTCGATTATTTTTGCATATACATACATATTAAAATAAAATTTATATATACATTTCTAAAATATTGTTTTTATTAAATCTAATAATAAAAAATATGAAACAGAAGTAATAATAATGAAAAATATTAAATGTTTAATACTTAATGGCACTCATATTGGTTAAAGATATAATAATTTAATTAAAATTATATTAGCACAAGTCATTATTAGTTCTGTTTGTTATAATTTTTTACTATTTTTGTGTGAGCCTTCATATAGAATTTATTAAATACATTTGTTTTTAAAAAAATATTTTTATCATATTTACATATATATATATCTTGCAAAATAAATAAAATCAAATAAATATTTTTTAAAAGCTTTTGGAAATATTTTACTGATATTGATTTAAAGCAAAGAAAATATGATTTTTTTTTTCATGTGTCATAGCATCGGCCGGGAAGCGAACCCGCTAACCCGGGATAACTGCTTGCCTTTTGGCTTGAATTGTGTATTTTCAAAAAGCATGAGGGAAAAAAGCCTAATATATAATAAAAAAAATTAATAAAATGACACCTGATTGTATTAATTCTTTTTTTATTAAAATTAGAAATTCCATCTATGATTTCGATTGAAACTATAGTTTAACAATAATAATCATGGAAATATAATTAAATAGAATCAACCATGAAAAAGAAATTCTGGATAAGGATTATTAAAAAATGTAAAGTACATACTGTTTATAAAATATGAAATAAAAGGATATATAGGATATGAAATAAAATGATTAACTTGCCATTCATGCATTGTTAAGAAAAAATCATAAGCAAAGTGCACTCAATCCAAAGTAAAAAGATTTTTTATATTTGTTTTATCGGAGCAAAAATAAATTTTGAAAAACAATTAACTTTAAAAATAAAAATAAAATGTTTGGATACTGAAAATGCCTGAGTGAAATAAATTCAAGAACCATATCCTCCAGGGTTTACACATTACTATAGCTCCAAACCATTCAGGATACTTTTAAAATGAGATTAGAGAAGTCATATATTCTAATATATATATAATACAAATATCATATAATAAGCATGCTAAGAGCTCTAAACAAACTTTTTTGATAAATTAAACCACTAAACATCACATGATCACCATTTCTTATGCTTGCTCATAACTGTTATTAAAACAGGAAAAACTCTCCATACAGTAGTGCCACTCAGTGCAAACCAGACTAATCAATGGATACCAGAAGGGTTGTGCATAAAATCCCTATCTAGTGCCTACTTATCCAATATCACCAGACTATTTTCTGGTTTGTGGTCTTCGTCAATGAGGAGCCTTGGATCTGAGAGTACTGCATATAGATCTTAGGATCTAATGCAACCCTGATTACTCTGGCTTGCACTGAGTGGCACTACTGTATGGAGAGTTTTGCCTGTTTTTTCTGATAAAAATTGCAATTATCTCTATCCACAAACCAGTTGTGAGCTAAACAGCTCTTGTCAGTAAGGCACTAGAGCATTCATCCACTAGATCTAAAATATAAACTCAAGACCAGCATTTATCAAACACTTAAAGTAGAAAATCTGAAAAATTCAGACATCTATATGTCTTCAAATCCAGTTATCTAACTTAAATAGCTATATGAGACTGAACAAAATACAAGCTTATTAAATTAAGTCACATGATGTATGTCTTGATTTCCTTACTACTATAGTTTGGTTTTTGAGGCTTTGGGGATGTTATATTGCTAAGACTATTAATATATAGTATATCTGAATTTTCTTCAGTCCCATATAGCTATTTAAGTTAGATAGTTGGATTTAAAGACATATAGATATCTGAAAGTTTTAGATTTTTTACTTAATAGTTAAGTATTCCATAAAAACTTGAGTTTGTATTTTAAATCTAGTATCTAAATGTCCTCACACTTTACTGACAAGAGCCATTAGCTTTAAACTACTTTGGAGATAGAGATAATTCTAGGTAGAGATTTTAAATGCTTTCTCTTGTGATATTTATCAAAAAAGCTAGTTTAGAGCTATTAGCATGCTCATTGTATTACATTTGCTAATACAAGCTTATTAAATTAAGTCACATGATGTATGACATGATTTCCTTACTATTGTATGACATGATTTCCTTACTATTTTTTCCTTACTATTGTATATAATACAAATATAATGTCCATTAATTACCAGCTATTGTAATAACAATAAAATAATAAATACAATGGTAATTACTTAATATAAACAGTCTTTCAAGCTGCAGATTGAAAGATTGCTTATAATAGTTAATTACCATTATATTTATTATTTTTATTGTTATATATATACATATATAAGTAATTTTACATAATTGTGTACACATTAGAACAAGCTAAAATTTTCCACTCATTATTGAAAATCCTTATTATGTATATATTCACTTTATTCAATGTAAGTAATATAAAACAACATCTTCAATTTATGAAACATAAATAATCATAAAATCAAAAAGTTACCAACCATAAGATCTAACTTTTAAATATTTATTCCATTCTTTATTTTTGTTTTTCAACCATTAAACTACTATCAATGATTTTGTCACAATATTCTAATAGTTTGATTAGTAAATATCCTAGGATGTTTTTTGATTGGACACTGAAAATGAACAATAAAAAATATTCATAAAAACGTTGATGAATACCATGGACAATAAGGAAAATTGACTCTGAAAATTAGACTCAAATTTGTACATGAAGCATTGTGACCATAATAAAATTGTCTTGCTTTCATTAGAACCATCTAAGAAGTACATAAAATTAGAAAGTAAAAGAAGAAAAAGATGATAAAAAAACAACTGGAAGTCTCCATCATCTAAATAATAAAAGGGTATTGAATAGTCTGAAAACTAAAATGATACATTATTTTAGGTACAGAAAGGAGTTTTCTGATAACTGAAAAAGATTCTTTGATTTCTCTTGGGTGCCCTTAAAGAAACTGAGTAGGGGAAATTCCTAAATGTCCAATCCATAGGTTCTTGTTATTGCAGGTGTTATTACTATGAGATTATTCATAGAGTATACAAACATGTTTGGATGTTCACCAAAATGCATTAGTCAGTGTGGTGATTTTATTGGTTTTTACCTCTGAGTTTAAGATCAAGAAATACCATGGTCTTCCTTCTCAGTTGCCTGATAAGGCAGAATGAATGTGTGTGTGAATGAAAAATTTTTTCTAATATATACAATAGTGACAGACAAAAGTAAATCACTACCCTTATTCCCAGGATGCTGTGAAGTCACCAGCCAAGGCAGTAGTTGGTGACCTAAGGTGGAGAATGCTAAGAATCCATCCCATTATTGTGAACCAAGACTGCTATTTGGTGATGGCTTTTTATTTAGGTACTTACAACAGTAGATCACTTTCAAGTGAAGGGAGATTTCATGAATTGGAAGGTGAAGAGACAATTTAAAAGTGGACAGATGCTGTACTACAAATGCACAAATATTGGAAGTACAAGTGGAGTAGGATTCATCATAAATAAAAAAAATGGAAGAAGAATATTGTGGAAATTGATAGTGTATCAGACAGAGTGGTAAGATTAGTTATTCAATTTAATAGCAGAGACCAAATGAAAATAGTTCAGATTTATGTCCAACTTTTCATAGTGATGAAGTAATAAAAAGATTTTTATATGGATGCATAAAAGGCTTTTGATCAGACTAAACAACATTTTAAAATTCAGATGGAAGACTTTAATGTTAGAATTGGTAAACAAATGAACAATGAAAGGGCTTTAGGTAAAATTGTTATGGTAATAGAAATGACAGAGCACATACACTTCTAGAGTGTGCAAAAAAAAAACTTCATATTATGAATTCTTTTTCTGAAAAAAATGTTAAGGAAATGAACATGAAAGCATCCAAATGAAGGTATACCAGAATTGAATTATATTTTGACAAACAGAAATACATATTTCAAGATTGTAATGTCTTTAATAAATTCAACACAGGAAGTGATCATCGATTAGTAAGATGTAAGATAAGTGTTGATGCAAAACTAGAGAGACAAAAATTATTTAAAAAAACAATATTTGCAGATAATATTTCTAATCTTCAGAAACATTCTAATGAATTTAAATTAGAACTTGCAAATCGTTTTTAAGTATTAGTAGAATTTGAACATGATTCAGATTTTAATAAAATTAATAAAAAAAATGGCTCGTAGAAAAAAGCAGCAATTGATCAGTAAAATTTCTACCGAGACTAGAGAATTTATGAAAAAAAAAAAGGAATATGAAGTTATATAAAAATGATGCATTAAGAAGGGTTGAATATCTCAAATTTTGTAAAAATGATGCAAAAAAAGAGTTGATAATGTTACATAAGAAAATATAATTGGGAACTAACAAGGAAAGCTGTAGAAGAGAATAAGAGATCCAAGAGTGTAAAAAAACATTTTGTTATTGGTAAAAACCTTATATGTGCAATAAGAAAAAAAGATAGAACTATTACTAAAAGACATCACAAAATGGATATCTTCTAAATTGCCCAGGATTTTAAATGAAAAAGTTAGATATGCAATTAAATTTATGAAAAAGGTAAAAATTCCAGATAATGATGGAATTATACTTGATATATTGAAAAAAGTAAGTGAAGAAATAGAAAAAAAATTGGTAAAGTTATCTACCAAATGTCTAAATGATAAAGATGTATCAGATGATTGGAAAAATGCAGTATTAATATTTAAAAAAGATGATAAAGAAGATAATAGAAATTGCAGACCTATCATTCTTATATCAGTTTTATGCAAAAAAATTTACCAAGATAATTAAACTTTCTACAGAAAACATTGGATTTCAAACAAGCTGGATTTAAAAGTGGTTTTAATACAATAGATCATATCTAAGTATTGAGAGAATTTACAGATAGGACCAATGAATATGAGTTGCAATTATGCTTTGGATTTGTAGATTATGAAAAGGCATGTGAACCTATAAGCATTTCTTCAGTGATTAAAGCATTGGATCATCAAGGTATAGACCCAGGATATTGTCATATTCTAAAGAATATTTATAAAAATGCAACAGCAACAATTAGTTACCTAATGATACTAAGAAGGCTAACATTGAGAAGAGTGTAAGACAGGGTAACTCCATATCTCCAAAAAATTTTACAGCAATGCTACTAGAAGTATTTTGTGGATTAAAATGGGAAGCTAAAGGAGTAGAAGTAAATGGAGATTATTTACATCATTTAGATTTTGCAGATGATGTAATTGTTTTTGCAAATAATGCTTCAGAGCTTCAGAAAATGTTGCAAAGGTTATCAAATGAAAATAAAAAAATAGGACTAAAGGTAAACATTAAAAAGCTAAAGCAATGTTCAATGGATTTTTTCAAAAGATTAAAATAAAGATTTATAATGATTAGTTAGAAGACATTAACAATTACAAATACCTTGATCATATTATTACTAAATATTAAACATAATATATGAAATTAATCATAGAATAACATTAAAAAGTAAATATGCCTATGTGTTGAAACTGAAGGTTTTTAATAAATGTGTTTTACCAGTTTTCATTTATGAATCTGAGACTTGGAGACTTAATAGGAGAGTGACACAAATACTCAAAGAATTGTGGCAAGATGCATGTTAGAAGTAATTAGAAGAGATTTTCAATTCATGGGTAAGAGAACAAACAAGTGTTGCTGACATCACTGAAAGAATTAAAAGACTGAAAGTGGAGTTGGGCTGGACATATTGCTAAAAGAGATGATAAGAGATGGAAAATTAAAACCTTAAACTGGATTCCAAAAGATTGTTAAAGACCCAGAGAAATGAATGGATAAAATAATAAAGTGTGCAGGATGACGTGGAAAAGAGAGTCTAGAGATTGGAAAAGGTGGACTGAATTTGGAGAGACCTTCATCCTACAGTGGATTGATAATTGTTGACGATGATAGAATTTTGGAAAAGTACCATTCACGTAATTATCAGAAGTAGTTGTCAGTTGATCAAAACCTATATAACATATAAGCTCTAAAGTGATGCCATAAAAAAAAAAGTCCATTCCGCTGCTAGGAATTAATCTAAAAACTTTTAGCTCTTAACCTGCTACTGCGTGATTGTGCTAATCTGTACAGATAGTTTGCTATGAATAAAATTTGAAAATAAATAGATTTTAAAAGTGAAAGTTATTAAACTAAAATTTACTTTTTTTAACTTGTGAAATATTTAATTATCTTTTTAATAACAGATGAATACTTCCTTTTAATAAGATGTATCTGAGGCTTTTATTTGAAGATTTATTAGTGTTATAAATTAGTTTTGTTCTTTTCTTGTAAATCTTTTAAATCAAATGGCTACTTTTGACTGATTAATGATATCTAGCCGTCAAGTATATGTCCAAAATTATTGGCTTTTAAGAAAAATCAGTATAATATTTATGATTAAACATTCAGAGAGAGTTTTTTTGATAAAATGGATAAGATTTATCATTATTCTAAAATAAACTCTTTCCTTCTGATGTCAGATATGTTTCACATTTCTAAATACATATATTTTTTGTACAATTTGTATATTAGTCTATAAAAATATAGCACTTTTTTTTATTTACTGCTGGCATTTAAAGATTAATTTCAATTATTAATAATATTCTATTATCAAAATTGCAGCACAATAGTTAAAAAAAATATGTATCTGTGTTAATTTGTCTGTTCGAAAGCAGCTAGAATAATTAGATAATAGAGTATTACAATAAAGCAGTAATATTTGGTCATCATCAGTATTAATTTGCCATTACTTATCATAAATTAGTTATTGTTAACTTTTTTATATTTATTAAAAAAATAATCTGCTTGATTGCATACAATCACACGGACATACAAATGGATTCTTTTAAAATATATGACTATTATCATGATTTTATTCATATCCATTACTAGTGGTGAAAGATACATTATAAATTGTGTTTTTGTGTTTGGTCATCACATTACCATTGTCATGCTGAGAATGGTTTAGTCCCGTGATAAGGAGACTGATTTTGAAGCACAAAGTCCATTAATCACAGTTCTATCTCATCATATCTGCTTCTTCTTATGAACTACTAAATAATAAATCATCAAACTAATTTTATTATTAAATGATCTTTTATCTTCAGTTAAGAATAGATAAATATCATTTATTGATTAATGTTGATATCTGGTTGGATTAACATTTTTTAAAAATCTGTGCTTTCTTGGGAAATTCCCAAATTCCCTAAAAAATTTCCAAGCATCATCCAGATGACTTTATGGAGAGTTTTAGAAGCAGGCAAATAAATATTAAAAAATTAGTACCCTTTCTTAAACATAAATTTTTACTTCCCTCAGTAAATTTAAAATCTGTTTAGCTATATAACCTCCAGCTGAGAATATCCATTTAATGACTAGTATTGAATGACTAGCTAGATTGCTGTGAACGTGTTGCTTTTTAAATATTAATATGTATTTAAATGCATCCTAGGTATTTTAAACACTTTTTCTTTATATCTAAATTTTTCACTAAATTGAGCAATACATATTTAGAAACTGAATTGTCATATATTTTAAATCTTATTTTATGTTATAATAGATTCAGATTTTGTAGGATTTATAATTTTAAAAATAGTTTATTCAAATTTGCATCTATAAATATAATTACTTCTGATTTTAAGACATTAAAACAGTGGAATACCCCATAATAGTGTCATTTAGTGCAAGTTTTAGTAATTAATAGATACACTATTGGGGGGGGGGGGTATTATTTTAACAGATTGTATAAGTATAAAGTAAAAGTGGTCATGTGATATTTTAAGACATTTTTCTCTTCTTCCTTTTTTTATATATTGATTTCTATACTTTACATATACCCTTTTCACCTTTCTTATACACTTCAACAATACTATTTTTTATCAAACTTTACTCTTACAATTTTGACTGTCCTGCAGTCATCATCAGAGTAGATTCTCTGATGCTGACTGCAGGATAATCAAAACTGTAAGAATAAAACTTGATAAAAAATAGTATTAACACATATCTTACATCTTACTAATCAATGATCACTTCCTGTGTTAATTTATTAAGAACATTACAATCTTGAAATATGTCTTTTTTGTTAGTCAAAATATAATCCAATTCTGCTGTACCTTCATTTGGATGCTTCCATGTTCATTTTCTTTTAATATTTTTTTCAAAAAAAGACTATTATCAGATATTATTTCTTTACATTTTCTTCTTTTTGCTTTCAACTACTACCAGTAATACTGTCTTCTAATTTGGTGCACCAACATGTAACCAATTTATAACTGAATTATTTTTCATTAGCATATCTTTTTACTACTATATGTAAACATTTATTCAATTGCGGATAATTAACAATATTATAATATAATCATATGATACTCTATATCTTCATATACATATTTATAACATTTGTATATTATTTTCTGTACACATATGTAAAGTAAAACTAGATAAACTAGTTATTAAATAGCTCATTACAGAGCAAAATGATCTTCAACAGCGTTTTATTAGAATATTAATGGATAAAAAAAACATTACTCACTGATTTGAGCAATTGTTGAGTATGCATAAGCTTGTGGTTAAACCTGTAGAGGTCCCTACCTTCGCATTTTCAACCGCACATGCTTTAGGTTTATTGCCTTAGTAAATATTACTTACGTAATTAATGTGCATTAAATAAATTTATAATTACAACTTTAAATTATCGTAATAGATTTCTAACTATAAGATCTTTCCAATGACTCATTGTAAATCAAAAGATTTCATGAGTACTAATGTATAATAGGAATTGTGGACTTAATCAGTGAAGTATTGAATAGCTTCATGCTCTCAAATCTAACCACTTCAGATTCACCTATTTATATAGAAAGTAAGCTTCATGCTCTCAGATCTAACCATTTCAGCTTCACCTATTTATATAGAAAGTAAGTTGAAGTAAAGAAGGGTTTCCTCTGGGTTCTCTCTTTTCTTCCAATGTGTAAGCTTGTGGTTAAGACCTGTAGAGGTCCCTATCTTCACATTTTCAACTGCACATGCTTTAGGTTTATTGCCTTAGTAAATATTACTTACATAATCAATGTGCATTAAATAAATTTATAATTATAGATTATGCCATTCTAGCTGCACAATATGTTTTGGAGTTTAGAAATGAGCTATAATAAAACTTTATCAACTGTTAAAAGGGGAATTATAATTAATTACTAGACTTAATTATTAATATTCCGTTTCTACAAACAAATGAATTAGAAAAAAAATTTTTTTTTTTTTATTTTGTTATATAATGAATGTATAATTGTGAAGCACAATTATATTTGGTATTTTATTTTTTAAAAGAAATAGAAATTTTTTTTAAAAAGGGATGCATAATGTTTTGTTTTATCTCATAATTTAATTTTATGATTGAAGGTGTTGCAAAACAATATAATGAAGTTTGTAAAGAAAGCTTCATTTTGAAATGCTAATTAATATTATAAAATTGGAAAGTATGTAATGATAATAAATATAGTAGATCATTGTCTAAAGATAATCAGATTAATTATTAATTTAGTTTGTAAATTAAGAGTACAGCATAATAGAAAACATATCTTATTTTCTAAATTACAGAAGAAATAGATAAGGTAATGTATATAAAACTGGGTCAAGTAAGTTTTATTTATTAATTTTCTATACTTGTCTGTGAGCTGATCATCAGAAAGTTAGTTAAGTGTAGGCAGAAGAAAAATGCATTGGCAAGCACTGGTCCATAATGGGTTTAAAAGCAATACAACTGATATTCTAAAAGTAAATGAGATTGTATAGTGAAGATCCATTATCAACTGCTAAAGCTATGAAATCCTGAAATTCAGTTTAAAAACAACTAATATGCATTGAATAAAAATCTCAGAGTACATATGGCATTGCTGCTGCCTTTGTGTTGTGCGCTTATGAAATGTCACTCTGACCCATATAAGTATGTCTTTCCCAAATCAGTTGCCAAATGATAAACATAGAATGAAGAAGAAGCTGTTTCCATCCACTTAAATAATTCCAGATGATTATTAAATGATTGTTTCTGACCAGAAACAAGAAGAATAAAAAAGTTACCTAAAGAAAGACTGTTCAAGATCCAATAAGATATCCCTAAATTATGGACCACATATTTAGAACTAAAATGCATATAATAATGAAATACCAGTAAACTATCTCATTATATAGGAATAGCATTCTTTCATGAAGGTCTTTTTTTAATGTAAAATTTTAAAAAAGTAGATATTTTTTATTATCTTATTCTATGCCTGCAATTGTATAATATTTTATTTTTATTATTATAAGATAAGTTTTATCACTTAATAATTTCTATTAGTCTTTTCCTTAAGCTAGAGATTATCCAATAGTGAATAATATTTCTGTAGTATAATTTTCACTACATCACTCTCATTCCTTTAAATTCAGAGAGAGTTGAAATTAGCTTTAAAAAAGGAGAGGGAAAAAACAAACAAATATATATCATATTAATCATGTAAATATATTGGGATTGGAAATATTTTATTTATTCAGATGAGATTAGAATTTAATTGTTTGAGAAATATTTAAAGTTATTGTATGTATGTTAGTAATATTTATGAAAATTTGAAGAAGTGAATATCAATAGCAATAATTTCATTTTTTAATATGTTGTTTTTCAAATCTTAAAAGTTACCTTTTATTAGTTTTAATTATTCTTGCATATTCAGTTGTTGCTTGAATAGAATATATGTAAGTTAGTCATGGGCAATTAATCAAGAGAAGATTTACTAATTGGTGCAATATGGGGAGGGGGGGTAATCATTATGAGATGCATTAGACCCCAATATTGAGTGTAATGCTTTATTTAACTTAAAACAGTGTCCATGATAAAATTCATTTATTAAAATGAAATAGAAATTTGTTCTTAGAGGTATGAAATTTTCACTAAAATCTTATGATTGATTCTAATTTATTGGGATTGAGGGAATCAGATAATGTAGCTACTGTTTCTATATTGAATAATACAATTTGATACTTATTAATTTAATTAAGGAGAAGCTTCGGTTGATTATCCCAGAGATGAAACACAAAGGTTATTTCATTAGAGTTAAAATTGGTGCAAAACTCCAGTTCCCATTACAGTATATATAACACATTCTTGAAATAAATGACTAAAAATATCTGAAAAAGACAAATGATCTCTCAAGATACATAATTATGCTGAACTAGCACTTATCAGTTGGCTCAAATCTCTACCTCTAACATATATCTTTTTTATTTGTTAATAAATATCTTTTTTTTTTTTTTGTATTCTGAAGCTTAAAAAATATTACCACTTGGAAAAGGAGAGATAAATTTGAGTTATTCCGTGTATTTATATAAAGTCAGATATATTAATATTTAAATAACATTGAATGTTATACTTGAGTTAACAATAATCTCTAATTTAATAAATGATTAGTAATAATCATTTATATATTTAACTGAAGTTGTTGATGTTAAAGTTATGAGTGTAAAAAAAAATTGACATTTCTAAATTAAATTGTAATGATATATGTAACCATAAGTGCGTGCGTGTGTGTGTTTATATATATAAATTTGATTTCCATTGAGATTTTGACTTTTTTCGCTTTGTAAATCTTTATATCTTCATTTCAAATATATACATACAAGAACATTCATATGCAATATTTATGAATATTCCGTTAATATTTTTTAGCCTATTTTTTATTTATTCTGGAGTTAGAATGGTTAAACTTGTTTTATGGTTACTAATAGTGATGATGAATGATTCTGACTTTTTATAACAAAATTTTTGTCAGTATTTCTAAATCTTTTTGCTTTTGGTTACTTTTGTCGATATTTATTGTATTATGAGTTAAAATAGAGTTATTAAATATATATATAAACGCATTTAAAAATAATAGTAAAATAGTCCAATTATATTGACTATAATTTCTTTATTTAGTTGTTTAAAAAAAAAAAAAGCAATTATAATCTTTTTTTAAAAAAAGGTAGTGAAAAAAAATGTAACTTTAAAAAATATAATTTACGTCGTCTTGTATTAGCATAAAATAGCTCACCTGAAGAACCTCTCGAAAGAATTTTCGAGATTTCTAAGAAAAAAGACGACCAGTTAAAAAACATTGACGCCAGATATTTATTTGGGATTTATTTCACGTAGCGTATAAAACTCTCTTTGTCTTTAAAATTGTGAACATTAATTATTATTATCTTCACTGCCTATATTATAAGACACTGTTCTCAGTGAATACCTGGTTTTAATTAGAAAACTTATATATACACACACATTTTTATCTATACATTGAAACACATATCTGAATTTTATCATTTAAATTAAATGAGAAGTAACTTATGGGAAAAAAAGGGTTATTTCATTTTACATTCAATTTTCTTTTCGAAAACCAAGGCTTTAATTTTTGTTTGTATAATAAATATTAATAGTAAATTAAAGGAAGAACTAATATTTTTACTTCCCAAACCATCTGTCTCTGCACATTATTGTACAAAAGAAAATATAAACATAAAATTCAAAATAGGTCAAATAAAAGAAAAACTGATTGTACAAACAAAAAAGAAAAAAGAAAGAAAGATATTGGAAAAAAAATATTTCTGTTCCAATTTTATTTTTCTAGTACCTACACAAATACTCCGATATATATTGAAAAGAAGAAAATCCGAGCAACGAAAAAAAAATTGTTATTTCTAAAAGAAAATTCCAAACTAGTAATTCATCTTTTAGTAATATTATATTTGAGGTTTAGTAATTTAATACAATTAATTTAAAGTAATTAATGAATAAGTATTGTGATATGTATAATATGTTCACATCTTTTGGATTAATTGGCTGTTACCATAATAAACCATAGGAATGGAATTGAATGTCATAAAATTATTTTCTATGGAATATGATGAACTTGGGAAACGAATTTCTGTATGGTATGCTTAATGTTTGATTATACTAATACAACAACACATTAAAATTTTGCTTTATTTTGCTCTTTAACTCAACCTTTCTGTAATTCGTAAGAAATTCTTTTTTATTTTTGTTATATAAAACTTAAATAATTTTTTTAAGGAAAATAATTATATTTTGTTATATGAAGTTTATGAAATTTTCTTTTAGTGGTATACTCAAATTGTGATGAGAAATATCTCATGATTATTAATAATCTATTTTTATTTTGGTTATAGATCTGGATATTGCTAATATTATTTATCCATTGCAAATCTAAATGCTACCTATTTATCCATGTTTTCCCTTCTTCAATAGTATAACTGCTTTATATTAATTTAGTTTTCTTCTTCTGGATACCTAATTCTGATAGAAAAGTTTTATTTATTTATTTATTTTTTTTAAAAAAAATTATTTCTATAGTACTTTGTGAATATTGTTATTCAAATAATAGAAACATTAAACCAAAACTTATAATGCTTTTTAAATTTTAACTTGATGCTTTTCCAGTCTTATAGTTTTGGACAGATATTTCAGCACGTTTTGTAATATCCAAGTGATTCAAATGCAAAACACAGTCAAATTTTATTAATCTTTTGGTCTTATATTTTGACTATTCTTGCAGATTTCTTCAGAATTTCTATTTAGACTACAATATCTTTTTTTATATTTTCACTTGAATTGAACTATCTTTAATAGCAGTTTTTTTTTTTAATTTCTTCTTGAAGTACAAAAAAAGTCTGAAGAAAGTTGCAAAGATGATTGAAATCTAAAAAAAAAAGCATTGCAATTTTAATGCATTTGTGTGTGTGTGTGTTTGAAATTATGTGGATAATAATTCTTATTGACATAAAGATCATGATAATTTAAGCACAATGTTTTCATTTTAAATATTTAAAAAAACATTTTTGTTAAAAATTAAACCAGATGTCACTGCTTACATAATCTCTTTGCTACTTACCTCTCAGTAATAGATAAATACTTTCTAAACCCAAAAAGTATTATAACAACACAATCCATAAATTATTACAAATTATTCTTTTCAAGTAATTAAATATATAATATTAGAAAATACAAGGCATGAAATATTATGAAATTGCATCAGAACAAAAATTTCTGACTGCTGCATAAACAAAAGTACTTTAATAAAAATCATAAAAAGTACAGATCATATACTTTTCCTTTCTAATCAGAACTTTGACTTTATCTTTTTTTTAAATACTACTTTTTTAAAAAAAGTACATTAATTTTATTGCTATAAATACAGATGAGCAAACTAAATTTTAAAAAAATATCAAAGATATCTGACACTCTATTCAAAATGGGTTTGAAATATCTTATACTTAAGCATATGTCAGCCAATAGCATTCATTGTAGCAATTGATATTCATTCTAAAAATTTTAATTTAGTAGAATGTTTATTTTTAGAAGCTTAACTGTGAATATTATTTCTAAATATATGGGTTTTTCACATTATTTCTGAAAACTTTTTTTCTTAAAGTTGAAAGTAAATAGAATAAACAATCATACACTTAGTTCTATAAGAGATCATGTGATATACAAAAAAAATCATAACTGATTGAAAACAATTGGTTCATTTAAGTAACAAAACTCTCTATACAGTAGTGTCACCCTGTGCCAACCAGAGTAATCAATGGATGCCACAGGGTGGCACTACTGTATGGAGAGTTTTACCTGTTTAATAACAGTTATGTGCTAGCATAAGAGCTGGTGATCATGTGATGTTTAATCATTTAAGTAAGCAAAGAGATTTTTTTTACAATTCCTAAATAGTATAAAAATTATATATGCATAATTGATTATATAAAGCATTACTTTTAAAAATTGTGTGTACTTTATTACATTAATCATACTTCAAACAAAGCAAAGAAATCTAATTTTTAATTAGTGACCTTAAACATACGGTATCATTGATAAAGAGATATTTCTGAAATCAGGCTTATAAGCCCTGCATTGTTATTGTCTACGATTCAAAATTAGCTATTGCATATATAAATATAGTCACAGAACTGACTCATATCTTATATTAGCTAGTGTATGTATAAAGATAGACAGAAAATTGTCTCCTAACTTATATGGATTAATATTTAGTGCAAAACTCTCCAGAGTCAAAGTTATGATGCAATGAATAAAAATGAAAAGACTTTCATTTATTTCCAAACAACTAAATGTATACCTAATCAGAATATAAAAATGACAAGTATAAAATTTAAATGAGGGAAGATATCTACAAAGCCTCATTCAAATCAACTTATAATCTAATTTTCAAAATCAGAATTAACTCGTACACATGGGAGATTACTGATTTAATACCATAGTGTATTTAGGTTGGAAGTTTATCTTTAATTATAATTCAAATTAATTTATACTGTTTTATTCACTTTACATATATGACAGTTTGCTTGTTTTTTTCACAATGCTTTTAATATAAGTAGCAATTAATTTTATCTTTGTAAAGTAGAATTTTAATCCAGTTTGAGTGAAATTGTGTATGTGTAAAATGCATCAGAACTGTGACATTGGTAACTTACATTAGGAGTTTATATCTCTCTGATTATATTTCACATTAGTTGATACTGTTTAATTTATCTTACTTATAGATATTACAATGGCATTAATAGATGATATTCAGTGTTACTTATGAAAACAAAAAGAATGAGAAATGTTTGGCAAAAAATACATTAATTGAAGAAAGATTGGGAGTTATTAAAAAGAAGTGAAAATATATGTTTAAAGAAGGATTATATAGTTATCTCTGAATAATAAAAAATTAAACAGTAATTATAGACAATATGGTAAATTTAAAAATGAGTTTAGCAAAAAAGTCAATTGATGTGAAATGTTTGGAAATGAGTAATATACTAACGAACTTAATAATGAAATTGGAGTTTACAATAGATTAAGAGACAGTCTTACTAGAGAATACAAAGTTAATATAAAAGAAGAAAAAATATAGATAGAGATAATTCACTGATTACAGTATATACATGAAGCCAGTAGATATAGAGAGAAATAAGTGTGTTTATCAATTGTTGAGAATTTAGATATCAGGAAAATTTTAAATAGAATAGTTAGAATAATAATATTATTACATTGGTAGATATTAATGATATTATGAAAGAGATATTGAGAAAACTATAAGCGATTCAGGAGAATTTATTTTGATCTGAAAGTGATGGATTGACAAATACAGATGTTATGTGGCTTCCAAGATTGGAAAACAGATTAGATTTGAATAAGATTTGTGGGGTTTACACAAAAGATGACACTTTTATCTGAGAAAGACTGGAAGAATTTCTAGATGGTTTAATACAGATTATATTACAATAATAAAATGCAATTATAAAATATTAAGTCTTTTAATTTATAATAAACGTAATTTACTTTTAAACTAAAGGAGAGAGCAGAGATTATATATTTATAAAATCAAAGTTAGAATTTCCAGATAAACTTTGAAGGGAATGATATATTTATATTTGGAAAAAATAACGGGATAGAGGATAATGATAAATAATCAATGATATAATAATACAAATGAATAATTTAATAATGATTTGTGTAAATAATTAATAATATATAAGAATAATTAAATAAGAATAATAATGCTTAAAAGAAAGATGGAAAACAATGTAAATAATTGGTTTTGTAAATATGCAAGAAGATAAAAAAAAAAATAAGCAGCTAAAATAAAATGAGGTTTTAATTAAAAATAGTTACATGTGCTAGCAGTATAGGGGCTATATTTTCAGAAATGTAAATGAAAGACATGATAATATATATATATATATTAGAAAGAGTTGTAACAAATTTATATCAATGATGTTAAAGTTTCCAGAAGAGGGGATTATGGGAAAAAATGAAATACAAGTATTCAAGCCTGTTTATGCTGGAGATATAAAAAAATTTAGAATAAATATTATTTCTTTTCATAATATGAACCAAAATAGCTTTTTGCTATATTAGCCCTACCTATGGTAAACTTGATTAGTGTTTTACAAGATAAAGAATGGATTCCAATCTTTATACTGTTTCTGACTTTTAGCTTTATCAGTAAGGAATTAGAATTCAAAACTTAAATAAAAAAAAAAAATATTTGCTATTAGCTTGATAATGAAAAAGAAGTTGAAATGACTGCCAAATATATAACTGCATTGGTTCTAGCACTGAATTTTATATCCTCATTGATAAAGCAAAAGCTAGAAACTACTTTGGAAGTAAATGATTAAAATGTAATATCATCTGCTAAACTAATTGGCCTTAGATTAATTTAGAAAGGAGCTGTTTTGCTTTCAATGCAGATTTTATGAATGAATACATTAATGAAATTTATGAAAATGAAAATTTGAATAAGGCATTTTAAAAAAGAATAATGTAAAAGAGATTGGTTAAAGATTATAAATCTGATATGTCATAGAAAGTTATATATATTTAAAGTAAAATTTAAATTAATATGTTGATTAAATGTTGATAGATAAAAATACTGAAAAAATAAGGTTTTTAAAACAAATGTTGCAATAAGTTGATAGAATAGGAAGCTATTATAAGATTAAATACAAAACTTCATAACTTTTAGGACTGCATAGCAGGTAAAGTATGATTTACATTGAGCAGATTTATTAATATCTTGAAAAGACTTCTGAGAAATAGTAAATTTAAAATATATGAAGAATAGGAATATAAAAAAAATGAAAATAATAAAGTAAGGACTGTTAAAAGTCATAAAAAATAACTGGAAGAGATGCAGCATCATTACATGGAATAGTTATTTTAAAAATTTCTAGAATTGAATTAAGATTGACGTTGTACATATTCAATAATAATTTGATTCAAAACATTAACAGAGCAAAAAACATAGGTTATAAATTTTTTTAGAGGTGAACTAGAAATAAAAATAAAACATTATTATAATGTTGAATATAAAGGAAAATGAATGTCAGAACAGAAAAAAAACTAAAATTATTAATGAATGTATGTATCTGTATAGCACAGCTGCCTTATAAGCAGTTGTCCCAGGGTTCACTTCCCGCCCGATGATTTGACACATAAAAAAAAAAAATTCTAGAAATATTAAAAAAATCAAAAATTCTGAAATAAGAAAACAATAAATAAATTTAAAAATGAAAAACAAATAAAATGGATGGTAGGTCAACCAAATTATTGGGAATGGTAAGAATATCCACAAGAATTAATTTGAAGGAAACATGCAATAATAATCAGATTTTAGGAGGATAGAAGAAAATAAAAAAATTGAATTAGTATATATATATATAAAATCTGAATTACTAAGCAGTTATAGATCAATGATGGTAATATCCATGGTGTTTAAAATAAATTCTGTATATAGTATTTTGTAATATTAGGGCCTGTGTTGGAAGAACGTAAATCTTGGAATAAGTCAGAAGAAATTTTTGATCAGGGAGATAGTTATTTTTAGATAAGGTATTTATATAATAGAATGAATTGGAATAAATTGTGGGAAAAAATTTAAATCTATAAAAAGATTTGAAATTATCAGAATAATTAGCCACTTTTTTTTTTTTTTTGCAGATGATATGAAATTTTTAACAATATTATAAAAGATATGAAAAAATGTTAAAGAAATGTGTAGTATTAATAAAAAATTGAATAATTGGAAAGTTAAGATGGAAAAATTAAAATTGGAGAAAATATGTTTTGGTGAAATGAACTTTATGTATTGAAATATTTTGTTAAATAAAAACAAAGTGTATGGGCATCTGGAAAGTATAGTTAAGGCATAACATAAAAAATTGAATGGGTTTAAAAATAATAAATCTGAAATATGTAAGTTACTTTGGAAAAGATAATAGTAATCTTTTAACATTTATAAATGCCGTACTTTGTGTTAGCTAAGAAAATCAAAAGATTTTAAATAGAATTCAAAAAGATGTAGATATATAGCAACTAGACCAGGGGTCCCCAACCTTTTTGCACTTAAAAGCACATTCTATAATACCGGCCAGAAGGCGGGCACCATTTATTTTTTCAATGTAAATTGATAGTTGGATATTGCTAATAATACACATAATGTACAAAAAAATATTTATTTCAAAAATAAAATTTTAACATATAATTAATGTTTATATTTTTATGCTGTAAAAGTATAGTATGCCCTACAATTTGATTACAATATAATACAATAATTTATAGGAAATTTTAAATATTAAATTTATTTGTATCCGATAAATAATTTTTTATCGTGTTCGGATAGCGGCGGGCACACGTAAAATGGTCTGCGGGCACCATGGTGCCCGCGGGCATAGGGTTGGGGACTCCTGAACTAGATGATGAAGAGTGAATAGCAAATGAGGCTATTTAAACTGGATTAGGCATCTTTTTAAAATTTATCTGTTATCTCATTTATATATTTTGACTTCAATCTTTTGTTGCTATTCCAAATATACATTAAGTGATCTCTAAATTGCTCTTTGTTAAGTGTCCATGTCTCAGATCCATACATAAGAATTGATACAATCTATTAAAAATTTCCTTTCAAACATAGAGATAAGTATTTTTATTAACTCTATCCAAATTTAATCCAAGGATTAATTTCAACCATTGTGTTTCCATCTGCATCAATAATCTGACTCTGATATTATTAATCATTAATTTCTTCTAATTCAAGATTATCAATCTTTTTTTTATTGTTACATTTTCATTTACCATTGTCAAACTTCCTCCACTCACAACTTTGACGCCATCCATTTCAGATAAATACAATAATGACTATTACTAATCATTATCGAAACTAGAGATTATCTCTAGCACAGATATAAACTTTAAACCTCAGTTAAAAATTAATATATCTGATTTTTTATTTATTTTACACACACGGAGTTATTAACCTTTCTCTTTCCCGTGCGTAATATCTTATAGATATAATAAATACCTCCATACTTCCTCTCTTTTTAAATTCACTTAAATAAATATATGACCCAAGATATATTTTGTGCTGAACCAGCACTCATCAGTTGACCCAGGTCACTATCTCTAATATATATCTTTATTATATGCTAGAAATAATCTCTAGTTTCGATAATGATTAGTAATAATCATTATTGTATTTATCTGAAATGGATGGCGTCAAAGTTGTGAGTAGAGGAAGTTTGACAATGGTAAATGAAAATGTAACAATTTACTCTAGATAAATACTTTTCATATAATAAAGATATATATGAGAGATAGTGACCTGGGCCAACTGATGAGTGCTGTTTGCATCTTGAGGATCATTTGTCTTTTATTATATCTTTATTTAAGTGAATTTAAAAAGAATGAGGAAGTATGGAGGTGTTTATAATATCTTTTTTTTATTCTGTAAAAATCCATTATTCATTATTTTAGTATTTTTAAAATTTATTTTAGTCATACATTTTTGCTTTCATTTGATAACTATTATAATATTTTCTGAAGTTGTGAATCCCCACAAACAATCACTTTATTATGGAAATCCAGATGGCTTAACTAAGATCTATGTATTTTTTTTTCCTTTAACTTTCCATTTCAATCCACAAATACTTTTTGTAAAACTGCTATAAACATTTTGGAGATATGATAGCATTATGAATACACTCATTAATCTTCTTAATGTTATATATAATCTAATTACTGCTATATTGCATTATGGTAAACATTCTTCAGAATATATCCTAGATCTATAACTTGATGGACCAAATCTTTAATTACAATAAAAATGCTTCTGGAATCAAATGCATTTTTATAATTTACAAATTCAAATTCATAAATAGGACTAATATGCATTAGTCCTCTTTATAACTTTTCTGAATACTTGGATGTAAACCATTGTACTGAAATCAATTTTGATTCCAACTTGTTCCTTTCATTGGTTTGAACCCAAAGTTCATTGGAGACAAGTTATAATTATTTTGATAAATATTTTGTATACAAATGATAATTGTGATTTCTAATATTTTCTTTTTCATCTTTTAAAAGTATCATTATTACATTCTTCTAATCATCTAGTATCTCTTTATTATTTAGACATTTGGTATATAATTTACCAACAATTTCTCTACATCTGCTTCTCTTAAGAAATCAATAATAATTCAATTATTCCCTGGACCTTTTTTCTTCTTTTTTTTTTATAAAATATAAGAAATTTTATTCTGTAATTTGGTTACAACTCATATGATAAGGTTAAAAATCATCATCATCAACCATTATCAATCCACTGCAGAATGAAGGTCTCTCCAAGGTTAATCCATCTTCTCTGATCTTTAGCTTCTCTTCTCCACATCACCCCTGCACACTTTCTTATTCCATCAATCCATCTCACATGTGGTCTCTTTCTGGGTCTTTTACAATCTCTTGGAATCCAGTTTAAGATTTCAACTGTCCATCTACATCTATTATCATAACTTCTAGCAATATGTCCAGCCCAACTCCAATTCAATCTTTTAATTTTTCAATAAGGTCAGTAACACCTGTTTGTTCTCTTACCCATATATAGTGTTATCAATCTCTTCTTGTTACTCTCGACATTCATCTCTCCATACTTCTTTGAGTGATCTGGAGTCTCTGCATTTCTCTTCTATTAAGTGTCCAAGTCTCAGATCCTTAAGTAAAAACTGGTAAAACACATTTGTTAAAAACCTTCCTTTTCAAACACATAGGCATATTTTCTTTTAGTATCAAGTTACTTCTACCAAGAGCACTCCAACCAAGTTTAATTCTATAATTAATTTCATCCATTATGTTTCCATCTGTATTAATAACCTGACCAAGATATTTTTAACTGTTAACTTCTTCCAATTCATCATAATCAATCTTTATTTTCATATTTTGAGCAAATCGATTAAACATTACTTTAGTCTTTTTAACATTTATCTTTAGTCCTACTTTCCTACTTTCATCTGATAACTCCTGCAACATTTCCTGCAGCTCTGAAGCATTATTTGCAAAAACAACTATATCATTTGCAAAATCTAAATGACTTAAATAATTTCCATTTACTTTCACTCCTTTAGTTTCCCATTTTAATCCACAAAATACTTCTTGTAACACTGCTGTAAAAAGTTTTGGAGATATGGAGTCACCTTGTCTTACACCTTTCTCAATGTTGACTTTTTATGTATCATTATGTAATCTCATCATTGCTGTTGGATTTTTATAAATATTCTTTAAAATATGACACTATTCTGGATCTATACCTTGATGATCCAATGCTTTAATCATTGAAGAAATGTTTATAGAATCAAATGCCTTTTCATAATCTACAAATCCAAAACATAATGGCAACTCATATTCATTTGTCCTTTCTATAACTTCTCTCAATACCTGGATATGATCTACTGTACTAAAACTACTTTTAAATCCAGCTTGTTCTCTTGATTGATGAAAATCCAATGTTCTCTGTAGACGAGTTGTAATTATCTTTGTAAAAATTTTGTATAAAACTGATAAAAGGCTGATAGGTCTGTAATTTCTAATATCTTCTTTATCACCTTTTTTAAATATTAATATTATTACTGCATTCTTCCAATCATCTGGAACATTTTTATCATTTAGACATTTGGTATAACTTTTCTAAAAAAAATATATTTCTTCACCTGTTTCTTTTAATATATCAATTATAATTCCATCATTACCAGGAGCCTTTCCTTTCTTCATACATTTAATTGTATGTTTCACTTCTTCATTTAAAATTCTGGGCAATTGAGAAGATGTAATAGATATAGGAGGTACTTGGTCTTTATTACTATATAATTCTTGATAAAAGTCTTCTACCCATTTCATGTTGTCATCTCTCTTTTTAGTAATAATTCCATCTTTTTTTCTTACTGCAAATATAAATTTTCTACCAATACCAAAATGTTGTTTTACATTCTTGAGACTTTTATTTTCTTCTACAGCTTTCCTTGCTAGTTCACAGTTATATTTTCTTATATCATTTTCAACTCTTTTCCATACATTTTACAAAATTTGGGATATTCAATCCTTTTTAATGCATCATTTTTATATATCTTTATATTCTTTCTTTTCTTCATAAATTCTCTAGTCTCAGTAGAAATTTTATTGGTCAATTGTTGCTTTTTTCTACCAGCTATCTTTGTTGCAGTTTTTAAAAGTGTATCAGTTATTTTCATATTAATTTCATTCAAATCTGAATCATGTTCAAAATCTACTAATACTTGAAACTGATTTGTAAGTTTTAATTTAAACTCATTAGAATGTTTCTGAAGATTAAGAATATCAACTGTAAAAATTGTTTTTCTTAATAATTTTTGTCTCTCTAGTTTTGCATTAACATGTATCTTACATCTTACTAATCGATGATCACTTCCTGTGTTAAATTTATTAAGAACATTACAATCTTGAAATATGTATTTTCTGTTAGTCAAAATATAGTCCAATTCTGCTGTACCTTCATTTGGATACTTCCATGTCCATTTCCTTTTAACATTTTTCTCAAAAAAAGAATTCATAATATAAAGTTTTTCTTTTTCAGCAAACTCCACTAGTCTATGTCCTCTCTCATTTCTATTACCATAACTAAAATTACCTATAGCACTTTCATCTTTCATTTGTTTACCAATTCTAGCATTAAAGTATTCCATAACAATTTTAAAATGTTGTTTACTCTGATTGAAAGTTTTTTGTACATCCATATAAAAATCTTCTACTGCTTCATCACTATGAGAACTTGTTGGGGCATAAACCTGAATTATCTGCATTTGGTATCTGCTATTAAGTTGTATAACTAATCTTGCCACTCTGTCTGATACACCATCAATCTCCACAATGTTGTTCTTCCACTTTTTATTTATAATAAATCCTACTTCACTTGTATTTCCAATATTTGTGCCTTTATAATAGAGTACATGTCCATTTTTTAGATCAATTGTCTCTTCACCTTTTCTTCTAACTTCACAAAGTCCAATAATGTCCCATTTAATATAAGACAGTTTTTCTTCTAATTTTTGCAATATTCCTTCACTTGAAAGTGATCTGCAGTTGTAAGTATGTAAATAAAAAGTCATCATCAAATGACAGCCTGGGTCCGCAATCAGGGGATTCTTAGCACCCTCTGCCTTCAGCCACCAACCACTGCCTTGGTTGGTGATTTTACAGCCTCCTGGGAATAAGAGCCATGATTTATTTTCGTGTGTCATAATTGTATATATGTATTGGAAAATATTTATCATTTACACAAACATTCATTTTGCCTTATCACACAACTGAGAAGAAAGACCATGGTGTTTCTTGATCTTAAACTCAGAGGTAAAAAGCCAATAAACTCACCACCCTGGCTAATGCGTGTTGATGAGCAACCCCTCCATGTTTGTATACTATATAAATAATCACACAGTAATAACAGCTGCAACAACAAGAACATATGGAGTGGACCTTAGGAATTTGCCCTGCTCAGTTCCTTTAAGGCCACAAAGAGGAATCAAAGAGTCTCCTTTCATTTAATAGCAAATTTCTTTCTGCAGAATACATTAAATGGTATTCAAAGAAGAAAAAAGTTCAGTGATGACATATCCTGCATTACATAACCTAAAAAGACTACAGTGATCCATAGAAGCAATGAGAAGGGCCTGGTGTTTGGCATCTTGGAGATAGGTGACTAATCTTGAATTACTCGAAATATAGAAAGATGACATCAAAGTTTTGTCCATGCAAAAATCATGGCATTACATAGGTAAATCAGACTCTTCATAATGGATATCAATGTCCTCATATTTAGGGTCTAAGGTATAGGCTTGAGGGTGGTGGCAATTAATAGTCAATGCTAAATGGATGCACTTAAACCAGTTAATTATATCCAGTATATGCGGTTTTGTCTACATATAAAATGGACATTTAATTGTATGTCTCAACACTTTATTTAAAATGTTTAACATTTAGAAGATATTGTAATATCATTATTTTATTTTCTTGTTCTGTATTACTATATAATTTTTTGTGATAATTTTCTGCATATTTCATAATATCATCTTTCTTTTTAATAATTCTTTTTTTTATTTCTGAAACAACTTTTTTTCAATATCAAGTTGTTATTTCTTAATTTTAACACTTTTATTTTCTTCCATATCTTTCCTTGCCATTTCATAGTTGTACACTGTATATTTTCTTGTGTTATTATTAGCTCTTATAGATATCCCTATACAAAATTCCACATATTTAATTCTTATTAATGAATTGTTTTTAAATATTTTTATAGTTCTTTTTTTAAATATACATTATCATGTCTCAGTTAAAAATTTATTGGTGAATTGCTGCTCTTAAGTATCAGCTACCTTTGTTGCAGTTCTTAGTAGATTATATATTATCTTATTGATTTTATTCTAGTCTGAACTATCTTCAAATTCTCTTAACATTTTAAAAAAAATTTCAAGTTCTAATTTAAATTCACTGGATTATTTTTAAAAGTTAGATATATCAACCATTATTACTGTTTTTTAATAGCTTCCATTATTCTAATTTTACATTAACACTTATTTTACATCTCACTAATTGATAATCACTGCCTGTGTTAAACATTATTCTTAAAACATATACTTCCTGTCAGTCAAATCATAATCCAATTTGTATGTAACTTCATTTGGATGCTCCATGTTCATTTTTAATGAATATTTTTTTCAAAGAATGAATTCTAATATAAAGTTTTATTCTTTTTGAAATTTGACAAGTCTGTCTCTCTTTTCTATCATTATAATTTTACAGCACTTTCAACCTTTTAATTGAAGCCTTAAAATCTCGCATAACAATTGAAAAATGTTGTTTACTGTAATCAATAACATTACATCTGTATAAAACTTCTTTATGTTGTCATCATGATGAGCATTTTATTGGGGTATAATCCTAAATTATCTTCATTTGGTATTTTCTATTAATTTGAACAACTAATCTTGCTAATCCACTTAAATTGCCATAAATCTCAACAATGTTGTTTTCCATTTTTTATTTATAATGAATCTTATTTGTGATTTTGTTGTAAATCAAATAGTATTTCATCATTTCTTCTAATTTCACCGACTCTTCCTTCAATTCATGCAATGTTTCTTCATTTTAATGTGAGCTACAGTTGTCATCAGCTAAATAAAAAAAAGGTCGCCATTATGTAGCAACCTGAGTCCACAATTTGGATATTCTTAGCATTTTCTGCCTTGAATCATCAACTGCTATTTTGGCTAATAATGATATAGTCTCTTGGGTGTAAAAACTATAATTAATACTATCTGTCATGATTTGTAAATATCTAAAAATAAAGAACTTTACCCATATCTTCATCCTATCTTCAATTAAACTCTTCTAATATTACAGTTAAGACTATTTGCTGAACTCACTATGCTAGCTGATATGTGTTCATTTATCTAAGTAATCACATAGTAATAACCACAATGACAATAATGTACATAACAGACATTAGAAATTTGCTCTGTTCTGTTACTTTAAAGCCTCATAGAGGAATCTAAGGAACTCCTTTCAGTTAACAGCAAACCCTTTATATATACATATGTATAATTAAAATGCAAGTAACCAAAACTTGCAATGAGCTATGTAAACATCAATCAATTATGATGAGATAGAATAATATTAATTAATCTTTCATCTTTGTTGGTATTTAAGCCTAGATTATTGATGCTCTAAATCAGAGAGGAAATCTGTATATTATTTTAATTTATATACAGAATAATCATTATTTGACTATTCAGAAGATCAGACCCTGCCCTAGTTTTAACAACATCCAAATTCCAAATAAAACATCATATTTTAATAAATATAATAAATAATCATAGCTTAACGCTACTCAATTGAAACAAATGTAATGGCACATCCCGATGAGTTATGGAAATGTTAATCAACTATGAAAAAATAGAAAGATATAAATCTATTCTGTAGCTTTATTGTAAGAATGCATATTGTTTTTTATTTTATTAAGAATGTTTAAAACAATATATTAAGATGATACATTTCAATGTAAATTATTTTTTACCTTAGACAAAATTCAGTTAATCACTCAGATTTATTTATAGATATAATAAACATCTCCATACTTCCCCATTCTTTTTAAATACATATAAAGATATAATAAAAGACAAATGACCCCCAAGATGCATTTCATGCTGAACCAGCACTCATCAGTTGGCCCAGGTCACAATCTCTCATATACATCTTTATTATATGCAAAGTAATAGCCAACATAGTTTTTTAACTAAATAATACAATAGATAAACAATGTAACATTGAGCCAAATAATTAAAATGTTTTACTTACATGTTTATAGAATATGTTACATTTACAGACATTAATTATTGATTCATGTCCAAGAAAGGTTTATTAGAAAACAATATAATTCAAATCCTTTATAATGAACCAGTATATCACATTACTTGACTGTTAATCCAATGGTAAAGTGGCAGGTTCTGGAACTTAACATTCAGGAATTGTGGCTCAGCTTTGATATTTCTGGTGTTCAATTTTTTTATAAACTTCCAAAAAATAATCCATTTAATTATTTTTTTATTAAAATGCCTGATTTTACTAAAGAACTTTCTGTATTAGCTTCCAACTTGTGAATGTTGGATACTAAACTTCAGATATTAAAATTCTGTATATTAATTAATTCTAAACTGTTTGCTGACATTCCTGACATATAAGAAATGTTATAATTTATTATCGACTAATGTTTTTTTTTTTGTTTTTTTTTTTTTAAATAATCTTTATTTGCACAAAAAGTAAAATATACATTGTAATATAGAGTTCATGTTTACGATCATGACTGACACATTAAAGACTAACTAGTTATTAAATTAGATGAAGATTACAAGATTAAAAGTAAAATTTTAAGTTACGTTACTTATCAGGGCTGATCTAACTTGGCATATAAATCCCATGGTGTGTAAAGTTTGAGTGTCATGAATAAATAATATACATGGCTATTGCTAAATATGTAATTGACTCCATGTTTGCTCAGCAAGGCTAGGCAGGCATGTTCTTAGATCACTTTCTTTAGCTTTATATAATAACTTTAAGAAAATGTCTTCAATGGGACCAGCCAACTCACTATCAAATAATACCTTACATCTAATCTTTCATATGATAAAATTTATGAAAGTGGTCAGGCGGATGGAGCCAAAATTTCCATTTTTGAATGCATCATTAAACTCTTTTTATCATAATATTGTGTTATGATCAGACTTAGCATAGTTCATTTATTTACAGAAATTACATGGGCACCCCCCTGGCTCTAAGCATCAGAAAATTAATCAACACTTCTATATGTTATGGTTTAAGTGATGGTTAGTATTAATAATTACCAGTTATTATTAATAATAACCAAATAAGACATGTAAAGTGATTAACTTTAAGAAATTTATCACATGAGTGAGAAGATATTCATAATTCTTGTCGTGTCAACAGTAAATGTAATAAATTTTAACAACATTAGGTTCATAACTGCCAACAGTAAATTTAATACATTTCAATATGTTAAGTTTGAAGCTTTTCTGGATTCCAGAAGAAAGAAGGAGTAATATCATTGTTGTGTTTTGGCTAACCATTGACTTAGTGCTGATTACTACTTTATTGGAAGAGATTGCTTTTTTTATGTATGTCTACCACCAGTGTGGCTGGCACTTTCTTTTTATACGTTCATTAATTTTACATAATCTGTAAACATAATAGAGGATTTAGGCATAACAAAAAACAATTTAATGAACAAATCAATAATTTGAAATTGAAAAAGAAACCAAAAACCGTCAATTTATATAAAAAGAGTATTATTCATTTTTTCTAAAATAAAACCATTGAACATCACATGATCACCATTTCTTATGCTTGCTCCTAATTAAACAGGCAAAACTCTCTATACATTAGTGCCACTCACTGCAAGACAGAGTAATGAATGGATGCCAGAAGACTTGTGCATAAAATCTCTATTTAGTGCATATTTAGCCAATATCCCCAAATTAGTTTCTAGCTTGTGACTTTCATCAGTGAGGAGCCTTAGATCTGAGAGCATTGTACTTACATCTTTGTTGTGTTTTCAATTTTAGACTCATAGTTTTGTAGTTAAGTAGAGATAAAATATGGCTGCTGGAGGGTTTCATTAGATCTCAAGATCTAGGTGCAGTGTTTGTGCATAAAATCCCTATATAGTGCCTACTCATCCAAACCTTTTTGCATCTATTGATTACTCTGGCTTGTACTGAGTGGTACTATTGTATGAAGAGTTTAGCCTTTGTGTAAACAGCTTGTGTAAGCATAAAGTTTGCTGATCATGTGATGCTTAGTGATTTAATACTTACACAATCCTGTTTTCTTCATGACATTAGATCCATAAAATTGGTGTAACATGACCTTGATTTTACTTCCACACTTGCCAAGTTTAAGTAAAAATATTAGGTTTGTTTGTTGCACTAACACAGTCTCCAACATTGTTATAACGGCACATAAAAACAAGCAACAATATTAATGAATGCCTCTCATCAAGATATCATATTTTAACATCACTACTGCTTGAAGTGCTGATTTACTGAAGTTATAAAACCTTTTGTGATGTGATGCACTGTGACTTCTTCATATATGGAGTCAGAAATCTCTCAGTCATTATGCCCAGAGAAACCTGTTAGCCATTTTATTATCCCTTTCCATTCCCCACTCTAAGTTTTCTCATATTCTTCTCTATCCTGCTTCATCTCATTTCCACAATATAATCTTTGTCAACTCCATAGCCTTTACATCTAAATCCCCCTCATATTTTCAAAAAACTAGCATAAAAATCAAGAACCCACTTTCTGTATAATCGCTTTGTTTATATTTATTCTTTCACAACTTCATTATTTGTACCCTTTCTGCTTTCAGGCATTTATATTCAATTAACATATGTCTTATATTTTCTATGCCTTCCTTACACAACTTGTAGACTAAGGCACCCACATTTTTCCATTTATGTATATATTCCTTTGTTGCTAAAGATCCTGTTTGAGCCTTAAACAATAAACTATTTTCTTTGCTATTATCATAAATTAACTTGCACCCAATATTCCATTTATTTCTATATATATTTACTCTCCATATTAGTTCTCCATCTGTTCAACTCCCTATTCTTTATTAATGCATCTATTCTTCTATCCCATTTCTTACCACTATAATACTTAGCAATTCTACGAACACAGTCATCCCACCTTTTGTATAGGTATAGTGGCATAAATTCTTTATCCAAATCTTCTGCATACTGTACTACTTTTCTCACCCATCCTATTGCTTGCCCTTTACTCATAACCCAATTAAATACTATTTTAGATATTCTCTTATTTTTCATAAATTGCAAGCCACCAAACATTTTCATTTTGCTTTTTGCATCTCTCATATATAAACTTGACCATCCCATTTCTTCTTGAATTGCCTCCTTTGCCATCCACACAACTGCATCTAATGGATGTTTTCCTACTTCTCTTTGTACTTTTTAAAGTTATCTAATATTTCTTTACTAACATAATGCATCATTACCATATGTTAACCCTGATACTAACACTCCCTTCCATACAATTCTAGCTACATCATATTTATTATATGAAAACACTGTTAATTTCTTTATCAATACCTTTTTTTTCTTTCCTTCATTTATCATTTTTTATCTCATTCATCCAAACAATTTCTCTGATTACTTAAGATGATTCCCAAGTAGTTATACCTATTTGTCACACTTAACTTTATATCCTCCAATACAAATTCTTTGTCTTCTCTTTCTTTTTACTAAATTTTTTGTAGAGTGCTTCTAATATATCCACATGGTGGCAAATTCACAAACTTAATTGACAGATCTTTATATCCTAAATATTTGATATGATTACACAATATTTTTTTTATAAGCAGAATATAAAGATTTTGATAGTAACTTACAAACATTTGACATGTTTTCAAAATTTGGTGGAAAAAAAAATATGCTGGAATATTTTGAGTTTAAAAGAACCTATATTGATATTTTTCAGTTATCTAGCACATAGTCATTCTTTTTTTTATTTCAAAATTAATAATTTCAAAATGATAGCTTCATTCTTAAGCTATGTAAAAAGTGAAATAAGCATGTGAAATCAATTGTAATCAAAAATGTATGCTTGCTAAAAGAAAATAATCGATTTTATAAAAGAATATAGACAATAAATAAAAACGCAGCATTTGACCCCTTCTATATCAATTAAACATATATCATAAATTTTCCAAACATAATATTTTGTTCAAAACCCTATATTTTTTTTATGAAACACAATAACATGGGAAATATCAGTGTCTCAAAATTAAGAATGGTTCAATGGATGGCTGAAAATCTCATAAAGTTAGACAAATTACTTAGAATTAACTATAAAAAAAGATAAATGTCTAGATGTCATTAAAAGAAGACTTGCAGCTGTCTACTTCCAGTTTTATAACAGATCCTAATAATTTAGGCTTTCACATTACACTAGATTTGGTTCTAGACATTATTTTGATTAGACCATATCTTGAAGTCTATTTCTTAGAAGTCTGGTTTATTCCATTATGCAAATGTACAGTTATTTTTCAAGATAATAACATTCCAGTACTCACAGCCCACACATTAATATTGGTTTGTAAACACAATAATAATGATCATATCTTCTAATGCTTTTTCTAATAATCTGATTTAAATATTAAACTAATTTTGAATAATGGGTGAGAAGCCAATATATTTTATTGATACTTTTGAAAGAACTTGAGATGTTCTCATAATAGTACTCAAATATATTATATGCATCATAAATATAAGTAGTTCTTGTGCAAATGCTAGTATTACAGACATTATTTTATTTAATCCTTGTAGTAGCTATTTTTCTTTTCTTTTTCCCCTTCTTTTCATCTTACTGTAATAAAATGTTAATATTTTGTAGAATTCTGATCACTAAATTAATTTTATTTACTCTCTGGTTTTATTTATAACTTATATATTTTCATATTTAAACTAAAAATTAAAAATAATTTATTTATGTTATAATCTTATTTTAAAATAAAAACATGAATAAAAATTGGAAACATTACTGAATAATAACTAGTTATTAGAGATGATTATGTCATTTTTTATTTATTTACAACGGCCTTTCTCCTTATTATAGCCAGAATTATTGAATAAAATATTAATATGAGGTATAATTACAATCTACTAAACATTATAATCAAAATTATTATAAAATTATGCTCAGGAAATAAAAAAAATAGATATAATTTATTACTATATATATAACTTCGTAAGTTGAATTCAATAGTTTGTACACATTTTGTATAAGTATATTGTTAAATAGCATTTAATAAAGTGGTGATTAATACAGTCACATGCCTTTCTTGTGATCTGGATTTGAACACTCTTAAAACTTGAATATACATACTTTCACGTAGCTGAAAATTTCTAAGCATGATTCTTTTTTTGTAAACATATATCATAGTCAATTTATACATCAACACAATTATTAATCAGTAAGTAGGTATCTACTATTTCTTAGATACAGAATAAAGCAAAAAATAAGAAACCGCATTAAGTGGCAATTGATTAAATTGGTTAATATATTTTCCTTCATTGCTCTTCTGTTAGATAAGTGGTGGTGAGGGAACTAAAATGGTTTAAAAGTTATTTTTTTTTAGAATAGCAAATTAGGCATAGATATATTGTATTTTCTTTTAAAACGTATTGAGTTCTTTTTAAATCAGTTCAAAGTTTGCAAAGCTTATTTAATTAATCCATTGGGTGCAAGTCGAAAATTATAATTGCAATTTCAATGTGATAATTGATTATTTATTCGTTTGCATTAAATTTCTTTGTATCAATAATTTTAGTATCTGTGGCCAAGTTGCAAATTTTTGTTTTATATAAATATAATAGACAAAATAAAGGTGGCATTCCACCTTTATTGTTGAAAGGGGGTTGCCTTGACAACACATTGAGATTCTTGATTATTAATGATATTAAGATTGTGTAAGTGATGAATGATTTTATTGATTATTAAAATAAATAATAAAGATAGTTTCAATTTGTTTTCTGCTTTAATAAAATACAAAATACTGAGATTTCTTCAATTGATCTTTTATTATTTTTCTAACTTCTTAATCTGGAATTCCTCTAACATCTTATGTAGATGATATATAAAAATGCAACTACCAAAATATAGTTTGTCATATATATAGTAAATCATACCATTATCTTTATTACTGCCAAAGTTCCCTGCAAATAGACTTAACCTATATTATATGTTCTTATTTTGTGTCCTTTTTCTACTAAAGCAATATCTATTTTAAGAGTTATTAAATTATTTTAATAAGTTTGTGTGACATTATATATTAGATTTTTACTTTTATAAATTATGGCGCTATATGTTGGAGGCTTAACAAAATGTGGGAAGGGTTTGAACCCAGTTTTGAAAGATAATCCTTTAAACTAAAATGATGGAATTTAAGATCATAGTAAACTAAAATAAATAAAATATATTATTGGCAGATTATTTTTAGTGTTGATTTTATTTCTTTAATTACACTTAGGAAATATAACTCGTGTTTTGCAAAATTTTACTATAAATTATTTAAGTAAAGTGTCCTTGATTTAGTTATAGTTACAAATGGTAATTCACCCTAATATGTATACCATTACTAATTAATAATATGCTGATGAGTTGCGGTGAAACTTTTCTATATAACAACTTATGTAGGCTTAGCACTTTCAGAGTTTTGTTACTCCATAATCGTAGCCTAATGTGATTAGTATCAGTATGTGTATATGCAACAAAGCATATAGATTTAGATATTGTAATTTTATTTATTGCCATTTAAGAGTTTCTAATAATTATATTTTATATGTGCCTATATTTTGCTTATCCATACCATTATAATATATAACTATAACAGAAAAAATTCTCCATGCAGTAATGCCACTCAATGCAAGTCAGAGTAAACAATGGATGCAAGAAGGCTTGTGCATAAAATCCATATCTAGTGCCGAATCATCCAATATCCCCAGACTACTTTCCAGCTTGTGGCTTTCATCAGTGAGGAAACTATTCTGGGGTTATTGGATGAGTAGACACTGGGTAGGGATTTTATGCACAAGATTTCTTGCATCCATTTATTACTCTGGCTTGCACTAAGTGGAACTACTGTATTGAGAGTTTTGCCTGTTTTAACAATTGAGAAAACATAAGAAATGGTGATCATGTGATGTTTACTGGCTTAATATCTTTTAACATATATAAATTGTGGCTGCAGAAAGGAATTTTCTGTAAACAGAAAGGAGACCCTTTGATTCTTCTTGGAGACCTTAAAGGAATCAAACAGGGCAAATTCCCTAATATCCACTCCATACAATGTTGTCATTGTAGCAGTTACTACTATATGATTATTCATATAATACATAAACTTCAATGGGCTATTCACTAATATACATTAGCCAGTACAGTGAGTTTATTGATTTGTCACTTCTGAATATAAGACAAAGAAATACCATAGTCTTTCTTCTCAGTTGCCTAAAAGCACTCAACTGAAATATCAATTGAGTTATTTTGGAGTCAGGATGAATGTGCATGTGAATGATTTTTTTAATATATAAATTTACAATCATGATAAACAAAAATAAACCATAGCCCTTATTCCCAAAAGGCTGCAAAGTCACCAGCCAAAACAGTTTTTGGTAGCTGAAGATAGAAAAAATACCCAGGCTATCATTTGATGATAACTTTTTGTTTAGATTCTTACAACTGCAGATCACTTTCAAGTGAAAGAATATTTTAAAAATTGAAATAACTGTTTAATATTAAATGGAACATTTTTGGACTTTGTGAGGTTAAAAAAGAGGTGAAGAGACAATTGATTTAAAAAATGAACATATACTAGGTACAGACATTGGAAGTACAAGTGAAGTAGGAATCATTATAAATAAAGTGGAAGAACAATATTGTGGAGATTAATGGATATTGGACAGAGTTGCAAGATTTTTCAACTAAATTGCAAATATAAAATGCAGATAGTTCAGATTTATGATCCAGCAAATTCTCATTGTGACAAAATAGAGAATTTTTGTAAATTTACAAAAGGCTTGATCAGATCAACTAACATTTTAAAATTGTCACAGTAGATTTTAATGCTAGAATTGTTTATACAATTGAAAGATTAAATTTCTGTAGATGAATTTGGTATGGTGATAGAAATAAGAGAGGTCATACCCTTTGCAAAGTTTGCAGAAAAACTTTATATTATAAATTCTTTTTTTGAGAAAAATATTAAATAAAAAATAAACTTGTCAAGCGTTGATAGCTGAGAGGTCAGCACAGCAGCCTTGCAAGCAAGTAGTTGCTTGCAAACAGTTGTTGCAGGTTCACTTCCTGGCCAATGCTTTGACATATGGGGAAAAAATGGCTTTAGAAGCCTTATATTTTGACTAACAGAAAATATATATTTCAAGATTGTAATATTCTTAATAAATTCAACATAGGAAGTGACCATCGATTAGTGAGTTGTAGGATACTTGTTAATGAAAAACTAAAGAAATAAAAATTATTAAGAAAAACAATACTTACAGTAGATATTCCTAATTTTCAGAAACATTTCACTGAATTTAAATTAGAACTTCAAATCGTTTTCAAATATTGGCAGATTTTGAACATGATTCAGATTTGAATGAAATCAGTATGAAGATAGATGGTACCATTTGAAAAACTGCTATAAAGATATTTAGTACAAAAAAGAAGCAATTGACCTGTAAAATTTTTGAAAGACAAAATAATTTATGAAAAAGAGGAGGAACATGAAATATATAAAAATGATGCTTTTAAAAAGGATTAAATATTTTGAATTTTTCAAAATGGTACAAAAAAAATTATAATAATATAAGAAAGTACAATTGTGAACTAGAAAGTAAAGCTATAGAAGAGATAAAAATGTAAAACAACATTTTGGTATTATTATTACTAAAAAAAGAAATGGCATTATGAAATGTGTAGAATCAACTATTTAATATATTTAATAAATGAATAACAGAATAAAGAAAAATTTAGTAAATGATAATGTGACACCCCAAAATTAATACATATAATAAATCCTACCATTTAACAGGCAGATAATTTTATAATCATATATGGTTTTATGTAGTAGTTATAATTATTAGCCTATCCTTATTTTTTTTAAATTAATTAATATTTAATATTGATGAGTTATTTACTTATAATAATCAACCCTAAAATATTTTATATAGCAATAAAAACATGAAAAACTACCTCCTACAACTACTATGTCTTTTGAATTGTCTACAATTTTAAATGAAGTGAGACATGGAATAAAATTTATGAAGAAGGGAACAGCTTCTGGTAACAATGGAATTATAATTGATATCTTAAAAGAATGAGGTAAAGAAATAGAAAAAATTTTGGCAGAATTATATACCAAATGTCTAAATGATAAAGGTGTAACAGATGATTGGAAGAATGCAGTATTTATATTAATATTTATAAAAGTTGTGAAAGAAGATATTAAAAATTAAAGACCTAATAATCTTTTATCGGGTCTATACAAAATTTTTAACATTAACAAAATAATTTCAACTCATCGGCAGCAAACTCTGCATTTTAACCAACCAAAAAAACAAGTTGGATTTAATGTGGATTTAGTACTGTGGATCATATCAGGTGTTGAGAGAAATTATAAAAATGACCAATGAATATGAGTTACCATTATGCTTTGGGTTTGTAGATAAGGCATTTGATTCTATAAGCAATTTTTCAGTAATTAAAGAATTGGGTTATCAAGATATAGACCAAAAATATTGTCATATTTAAAGAATATTTATAAAAATGCAACATCAACAATTAAAGTACATAATAATAATAAAAGATTAATACTGAGAAGGATGTATGATAATGTGTCTCCATATTTTGCATAATTGTTACCGCAGTATTGTAAAAAGTATTTTGTGGATTAAAATGGAAATAGAGAAATACAAGAAAATATGGATTATTTAAATCATCTAGACTTTGCAAATGATGTAGTTGTTTTTGCAAATAATGCTTTAGATCCTAAGAAAATATTGCAAAAATTATCAGATGAAAGTATGATTAAAGATAAATGTTAAAAAGACTAAAGTAATGTTCCATGGATTTTCTCAAAAAAAAGAAAATAACAATTGATAATGATGAGTTAGAAGAAGTTAAAAACTACAGACACCTTGGTCAAATTATTATTAGAGGTAGAAATATAATTGATGAAATTAAACTTGTTTGGGGTTTTTTTGGTAGAAATAACTTAATATTAAAATGAAATATGTCTGTATTTGAAAAAAAAAGTTTTCAATAAATGAGTTTTATCAGTTTTTATTTATGGATCTAAGTCTGGACTCTTTACAGCAGAGTAATACAGAGCTTTCAGATTTCTCAGTGAACTATAGAGAGATGCATGTTAGCAGTAACAGAAAGAGATTGAAAACAAAATACATGATTGAAAAAACAAACAGATATTACTGACATCATTAAAATAATTAAAAGACTGCAGTGGAATTGGGCTGGACATATTACTAAAGAATATAATAATAGATGGACAGTTGAAATCTTAAACTGCATTCCAAGAGATTGTAAAAGACCTAGAAAGAGAGCAACATGTAAGAAGGATGGATGAAACAAGAAAGTGTGCTGGGCTGATGTTGTGAAGAAATTCTAGACACTGGAGATTGATTGAATTTGGGGAATCTTTTATCTTGCAGTGGAATATTAATGGTTGAAAATGATAATGATATACATTGGTTATGGTTTGAACATTGGCTATCATAAATGTCTACAGTCAATTATTAAGTTTCAAGTGATTATATAATAAATGAGTATTCCTTCATATATACCTATCAAATCTTCACTAAGGATTAATTAAATAATATATATATATATATGTTGATACAAAGATTTTCATGGGTTGCATATATAAAAGACATATTTTGTGGGTTCATCTGTGTTAAAAAATTTAAATATTGATATACCGACATTTTGACTTGATCACAAAAGTCATCCACTGGGTAATAAAAGGTAGAAAGACAGTTGTAGAGGCGCTATAATCACTGATTTAAAAAAAAACGTCGGTATATCAGTATTTAAATTTTTTAACATGGATGAACCCACAAAATATGTCTTATATATATATAATGACAGTTAAAAAGACAACTAAACTATACTATTTCTGCAATCCATATTTTATGAAAAAATATCAAAGAGGTATGCTCAAGAAGGGCAAATTATTTATTTATCTAGAGGGAAAGTAAATTGAATACTGAACACATATCTCACATATGTGCTATGAAAATTAAGAAATTTGAAGTAATAAAAGATAAAATAATATCAATATGTAATTGTCATTTATTTATTAAATATACATGCAAAAATGTAAAAAACATATAAATTTAAAATATAATTTAAATATTTGTCAAAAGCGTATTCTTTTTTAGCATAAATGATTTCATTTAAAAATTTATAATGATTTTTATGTAAAAATAATTTGTTAAAATAAAAATGTATAACGTTTAAAGAATGTAATTATTTAACATTAAACTTTTTTCATATGCTAATGAAATATTCTGAAAAACTTGAGCTGAGTCAAGCCACTATGAATAGTTATAACCATATATATTCTAACTTGGGTTGCACTGAATTAACTTTCAGCAAATTCTCACCAGACTCATAGTGAAAATTTGCATTTTGATTCTGGCAAGAATTAAGAATATTCTAACTTAATAGCATTGAGTTAAGTTTTGGTAAATTCTCACCAGAATCCTAGTGCAAATTTGCACTAGGATTCTGGGAAGAATTCTCTTAATGTTAACTCAGTGCTATTAAGTTAGAATATATCTATATGGTTATACCTTTTCATAGTCGCTTGACTGCATTACAATTCTGGTAAGAATTTGCTGAAAAATAACTCAGCACTATTGAATTAGAATATATATATATATATAAAATACATATTTTGCGGGTTCATCCGTGTTAAAAAACTTTTAATATCAATTTACTGACGTTTCGACTTGATCACACAAGCCATCCACAGAGTTATAAAAAGGTAGAAAGACGGTTGTAGAGGCGCTACAATCACTGGTTTGAATAAAACATTAAAAATCCCACCAATAGCAAAAATGTTAAATTTAAGAATGTTTTTTAAAGAAATCTTTCCAAATAGGAGGAAGTTTGCACGTATCATCTCGCTTATTGATACAATCTGGCCTTTTAAGTATCTCAATGGCTTCTCTGATTTTGCATTGGTAGAGATTATCACATCTGGATATGATCCTGGTACTAGAAAAATCTATTTTATGACCTGAATCTATAGTATGGAGTGAGAGTGCTGATGATGATGAGTGTTGTTTAACTGCATTAGCATGCTCATCTCTCCTAACACTGATGCGACGATTACTCATACCTATGTAAGAAGCTTTACAATTTTTACATGAGATTTGATAGACACCATGAGATTCAAGAGGGATTGAATCCTTAGGCTTGGTTATTATATTGCTGATCTTTTGATGAGCAGAAAATGCTGTATCTATATTATAGCGTTTTAATATACGTCCGATACTGTCTGTAGTTCCTTTTACATATGGAACACAAATCCTAATAGCTGACTTATCATCTTTTTGTTTCCTATTTTGTCTATTTTGGGCTTGAAATAAGGCTTTTTTTATAAATTTGTAATTATAACTATTTGCTAATAAAACACTATTAATATGATTTATTTCTTCTTTCAGATGTGTCTCATCTGAAAGGTTAATTGCTCTATTTAAAAGAGTTTTGGCTACAGAAACTATCTGAGTTGGGTGATGATGAGAATGGAAATGTAAATATCTGTCTGTGTGTGTATCCTTTCTGTAAATAGAAAAAGATAAACTATTTGGTGTTCTGGTGACTAGAACATCAAGAAAAGGGAGTTTTCCATCAGACTCTGTCTCCATTGTAAATTTAATATGAGGATGCATATTATTTAAATGTAAGAAAAAATCATCTAATGTATTTTTTCCATGTTGCCATATGACAAAAGTGTCATCTATGTATCTGAGCCAAATGAGAGGTTTTAAAGATGATGATTCTAAAGCACGAGTTTCTATATATTCCATGAATAAATCAGCTATTACTCCTGAGATAGGTGAGCCCATAGGAGTACCAAAAACTTGTCTGTAATGCTGTCCATTGTATACAAAATATGTATTTAAGAGACAATGTTTAATCAAAGCAATAATATGGTCTGGTAAATTGCAACGTTGTGAGATTATATTTAAAGCTTCATCAATTGGAATGTTTGTAAATAAAGACACGACATCAAAACTGACCAGAATGTCACTAGCATTAATTTTTAAACTTTTTAAAACAGAAATAAAATGAAGAGAGTTTTTAATATATGATTTAATAGATGGGATTGTAGGTTTAATGAAATCCGATAAGTATCTAGCTAAAATATGAGTTGGAGAACCTATTGCACTTACTATTGGACGAAGAGGGGTATCTGGTTTGTGAATTTTTGGAAGTCCATAAAATTTTGGACAGACACAAGATTTTTCACGAGGGATTATTTTATTTTTTATCTCTGTTTCAATAGGTGATTTATTAATAATAGCTTTTGTTGTTTTTTCCAAATATGTAGTATGATCTCTTTTTGATAGTTTATAAGTTTTATCACTAAGCAGATCTAAAATTTTATTATGGTAAATGTCACGATCCATTACAACTGTGGCATTACCTTTATCAGCTGGAAGTACAACAATTGATTTGTCCGATTTTATATTATTTAATGCTTGTCTTTCTTTCTTTGAAAAATTATTTTTAGGAAGCTTAGCTTTTTTTAAAATATTACAAATCTCAGCTCTAGCTAAATCAGCCGATGTAGAATCAATTTTATCAAGAGCTGATTCAACATTACAGACAATTTTCTCAAAAGGTATCCGGGAAGGTGTTAAAGCAAAATTGAAACCTTTTTCTAAAACCGAAATTTCATCTGTAGAGAGGGCTTTCTTAGATAAATTGTAAACGGTTTTTTGATTTGGATACATAATGTTTGGGGATTGTGTTCTAATTAGCATTTGCAATTTTTTCTTTTGCTTTGCTGTTACCAATTCCGAATCTTTAAATGATCGAAAACTTGCAATACGATCAAAACTAGTCCACAGTAAAGGATGTATTTTATTACTAAGGAATAAACGTAAATGTAGCAATACTTTATCAATTTTGTCTAAATTTTTCCGAGTTTCTTTAATAAATGAGTTTAAAATAATATTGCTGGTTTTCCTTAGAATTTTACTAACATTATAATTGTTCTTGTGAAACACAATTTTACAGCAAGTGGGTATAACGTTGTGATTTTTGCATGCTAACAAAAAAGATAAATTACAAAGTAACTTACATTTCTTACTCCACGTTCTTTCAAATATACGCAGCTGTTTGAAAATTTCCTCCCCGTAGAGGTTAGTAATGTTAAAACGAAGATTTGCACGGGTTAAATATATAAAATACATATTTTGCGGGTTCATCCGTGTTAAAAAACTTTTAATATCAATTTACTGACGTTTCGACTTGATCACACAAGCCATCCACAGAGTTATAAAAAGGTAGAAAGACGGTTGTAGAGGCGCTACAATCACTGGTTTGAATAAAACATTAAAAATCCCACCAATAGCAAAAATGTTAAATTTAAGAATGTTTTTTAAAGAAATCTTTCCAAATAGGAGGAAGTTTGCACGTATCATCTCGCTTATTGATACAATCTGGCCTTTTAAGTATCTCAATGGCTTCTCTGATTTTGCATTGGTAGAGATTATCACATCTGGATATGATCCTGGTACTAGAAAAATCTATTTTATGACCTGAATCTATAGTATGGAGTGAGAGTGCTGATGATGATGAGTGTTGTTTAACTGCATTAGCATGCTCATCTCTCCTAACACTGATGCGACGATTACTCATACCTATGTAAGAAGCTTTACAATTTTTACATGAGATTTGATAGACACCATGAGATTCAAGAGGGATTGAATCCTTAGGCTTGGTTATTATATTGCTGATCTTTTGATGAGCAGAAAATGCTGTATCTATATTATAGCGTTTTAATATACGTCCGATACTGTCTGTAGTTCCTTTTACATATGGAACACAAATCCTAATAGCTGATTTATCATCTTTTTGTTTCCTATTTTGTCTATTTTGGGCTTGAAATAAGGCTTTTTTTATAAATTTGTAATTATAACTATTTGCTAATAAAACACTATTAATATGATTTATTTCTTCTTTCAGATGTGTGTCATCTGAAAGGTTAATTGCTCTATTTAAAAGAGTTTTGGCTACAGAAACTATCTGAGTTGGGTGATGATGAGAATGGAAATGTAAATATCTGTCTGTGTGTGTATCCTTTCTGTAAATAGAAAAAGATAAACTATTTGGTGTTCTGGTGACTAGAACATCAAGAAAAGGGAGTTTTCCATCAGACTCTGTCTCCATTGTAAATTTAATATGAGGATGCATATTATTTAAATGTAAGAAAAAATCATCTAATGTATTTTTTCCATGTTGCCATATGACAAAAGTGTCATCTATGTATCTGAGCCAAATGAGAGGTTTTAAAGATGATGATTCTAAAGCACGAGTTTCTATATATTCCATGAATAAATCAGCTATTACTCCTGAGATAGGTGAGCCCATAGGAGTACCAAAAACTTGTCTGTAATGCTGTCCATTGTATACAAAATATGTATTTAAGAGACAATGTTTAATCAAAGCAATAATATGGTCTGGTAAATTGCAACGTTGTGAGATTATATTTAAAGCTTCATCAATTGGAATGTTTGTAAATAAAGACACGACATCAAAACTGACCAGAATGTCACTAGCATTAATTTTTAAACTTTTTAAAACAGAAATAAAATGAAGAGAGTTTTTAATATATGATTTAATAGATGGGATTGTAGGTTTAATGAAATCCGATAAGTATCTAGCTAAAATATGAGTTGGAGAACCTATTGCACTTACTATTGGACGAAGAGGGGTATCTGGTTTGTGAATTTTTGGAAGTCCATAAAATTTTGGACAGACACAAGATTTTTCACGAGGGATTATTTTATTTTTTATCTCTGTTTCAATAGGTGATTTATTAATAATAGCTTTTGTTGTTTTTTCCAAATATGTAGTATGATCTCTTTTTGATAGTTTATAAGTTTTATCACTAAGCAGATCTAAAATTTTATTATGGTAAATGTCACGATCCATTACAACTGTGGCATTACCTTTATCAGCTGGAAGTACAACAATTGATTTGTCCGATTTTATATTATTTAATGCTTGTCTTTCTTTCTTTGAAAAATTATTTTTAGGAAGCTTAGCTTTTTTTAAAATATTACAAATCTCAGCTCTAGCTAAATCAGCCGATGTAGAATCAATTTTATCAAGAGCTGATTCAACATTACAGACAATTTTCTCAAAAGGTATCCGGGAAGGTGTTAAAGCAAAATTGAAACCTTTTTCTAAAACCGAAATTTCATCTGTAGAGAGGGCTTTCTTAGATAAATTGTAAACGGTTTTTTGATTTGGATACATAATGTTTGGGGATTGTGTTCTAATTAGCATTTGCAATTTTTTCTTTTGCTTTGCTGTTACCAATTCCGAATCTTTAAATGATCGAAAACTTGCAATACGATCAAAACTAGTCCACAGTAAAGGATGTATTTTATTACTAAGGAATAAACGTAAATGTAGCAATACTTTATCAATTTTGTCTAAATTTTTCCGAGTTTCTTTAATAAATGAGTTTAAAATAATATTGCTGGTTTTCCTTAGAATTTTACTAACATTATAATTGTTCTTGTGAAACACAATTTTACAGCAAGTGGGTATAACGTTGTGATTTTTGCATGCTAACAAAAAAGATAAATTACAAAGTAACTTACATTTCTTACTCCACGTTCTTTCAAATATACGCAGCTGTTTGAAAATTTCCTCCCCGTAGAGGTTAGTAATGTTAAAACGAAGATTTGCACGGGTTAAATATATAAAATACATATTTTGCGGGTTCATCCGTGTTAAAAAACTTTTAATATCAATATACTGACGTTTCGACTTGGTCACACAAGCCATCCACAGAGTTATAAAAAGGTAGAAAGACGGTTGTAGAGGCGCTACAATCACTGGTTTGAATAAAACATTAAAAATCCCACCAATAGCAAAAATGTTAAATTTAAGAATGTTTTTTAAAGAAATCTTTCCAAATAGGAGGAAGTTTGCACGTATCATCTCGCTTATTGATACAATCTGGCCTTTTAAGTATCTCAATGGCTTCTCTGATTTTGCATTGGTAGAGATTATCACATCTGGATATGATCCTGGTACTAGAAAAATCTATTTTATGACCTGAATCTATAGTATGGAGTGAGAGTGCTGATGATGATGAGTGTTGTTTAACTGCATTAGCATGCTCATCTCTCCTAACACTGATGCGACGATTACTCATACCTATGTAAGAAGCTTTACAATTTACCCCTACAGATGAAATTTCGGTTTTAGAAAAAGGTTTCAATTTTGCTTTAACACCTTCCCGGATACCTTTTGAGAAAATTGTCTGTAATGTTGAATCAGCTCTTGATAAAATTGATTCTACATCGGCTGATTTAGCTAGAGCTGAGATTTGTAATATTTTAAAAAAAGCTAAGCTTCCTAAAAATAATTTTTCAAAGAAAGAAAGACAAGCATTAAATAATATAAAATCGGACAAATCAATTGTTGTACTTCCAGCTGATAAAGGTAATGCCACAGTTGTAATGGATCGTGACATTTACCATAATAAAATTTTAGATCTGCTTAGTGATAAAACTTATAAACTATCAAAAAGAGATCATACTACATATTTGGAAAAAACAACAAAAGCTATTATTAATAAATCACCTATTGAAACAGAGATAAAAAATAAAATAATCCCTCGTGAAAAATCTTGTGTCTGTCCAAAATTTTATGGACTTCCAAAAATTCACAAACCAGATACCCCTCTTCGTCCAATAGTAAGTGCAATAGGTTCTCCAACTCATATTTTAGCTAGATACTTATCGGATTTCATTAAACCTACAATCCCATCTATTAAATCATATATTAAAAACTCTCTTCATTTTATTTCTGTTTTAAAAAGTTTAAAAATTAATGCTAGTGACATTCTGGTCAGTTTTGATGTCGTGTCTTTATTTACAAACATTCCAATTGATGAAGCTTTAAATATAATCTCACAACGTTGCAATTTACCAGACCATATTATTGCTTTGATTAAACATTGTCTCTTAAATACATATTTTGTATACAATGGACAGCATTACAGACAAGTTTTTGGTACTCCTATGGGCTCACCTATCTCAGGAGTAATAGCTGATTTATTCATGGAATATATAGAAACTCGTGCTTTAGAATCATCATCTTTAAAACCTCTCATTTGGCTCAGATACATAGATGACACTTTTGTCATATGGCAACATGGAAAAAATACATTAGATGATTTTTTCTTACATTTAAATAATATGCATCCTCATATTAAATTTACAATGGAGACAGAGTCTGATGGAAAACTCCCTTTTCTTGATGTTCTAGTCACCAGAACACCAAATAGTTTATCTTTTTCTATTTACAGAAAGGATACACACACAGACAGATATTTACATTTCCATTCTCATCATCACCCAACTCAGATAGTTTCTGTAGCCAAAACTCTTTTAAATAGAGCAATTAACCTTTCAGATGACACACATCTGAAAGAAGAAATAAATCATATTAATAGTGTTTTATTAGCAAATAGTTATAATTACAAATTTATAAAAAAAGCCTTATTTCAAGCCCAAAATAGACAAAATAGGAAACAAAAAGATGATAAGTCAGCTATTAGGATTTGTGTTCCATATGTAAAAGGAACTACAGACAGTATCGGACGTATATTAAAACGCTATAATATAGATACAGCATTTTCTGCTCATCAAAAGATCAGCAATATAATAACCAAGCCTAAGGATTCAATCCCTCTTGAATCTCATGGTGTCTATCAAATCTCATGTAAAAATTGTAAAGCTTCTTACATAGGTATGAGTAATCGTCGCATCAGTGTTAGGAGAGATGAGCATGCTAATGCAGTTAAACAACACTCATCATCATCAGCACTCTCACTCCATACTATAGATTCAGGTCATAAAATAGATTTTTCTAGTACCAGGATCATATCCAGATGTGATAATCTCTACCAATGCAAAATCAGAGAAGCCATTGAGATACTTAAAAGGCCAGATTGTATCAATAAGCGAGATGATACGTGCAAACTTCCTCCTATTTGGAAAGATTTCTTTAAAAAACATTCTTAAATTTAACATTTTTGCTATTGGTGGGATTTTTAATGTTTTATTCAAACCAGTGATTGTAGCGCCTCTACAACCGTCTTTCTACCTTTTTATAACTCTGTGGATGGCTTGTGTGACCAAGTCGAAACGTCAGTAAATTGATATTAAAAGTTTTTTAACACGGATGAACCCGCAAAATATGTATTTTATATATTTAACCCGTGCAAATCTTCGTTTTAACATTACTAACCTCTACGGGGAGGAAATTTTCAAACAGCTGCGTATATTTGAAAGAACGTGGAGTAAGAAATGTAAGTTACTTTGTAATTTATCTTTTTTGTTAGCATGCAAAAATCACAACGTTATACCCACTTGCTGTAAAATTGTGTTTCACAAGAACAATTATAATGTTAGTAAAATTCTAAGGAAAACCAGCAATATTATTTTAAACTCATTTATTAAAGAAACTCGGAAAAATTTAGACAAAATTGATAAAGTATTGCTACATTTACGTTTATTCCTTAGTAATAAAATACATCCTTTACTGTGGACTAGTTTTGATCGTATTGCAAGTTTTCGATCATTTAAAGATTCGGAATTGGTAACAGCAAAGCAAAAGAAAAAATTGCAAATGCTAATTAGAACACAATCCCCAAACATTATGTATCCAAATCAAAAAACCGTTTACAATTTATCTAAGAAAGCCCTCTCTACAGATGAAATTTCGGTTTTAGAAAAAGGTTTCAATTTTGCTTTAACACCTTCCCGGATACCTTTTGAGAAAATTGTCTGTAATGTTGAATCAGCTCTTGATAAAATTGATTCTACATCGGCTGATTTAGCTAGAGCTGAGATTTGTAATATTTTAAAAAAAGCTAAGCTTCCTAAAAATAATTTTTCAAAGAAAGAAAGACAAGCATTAAATAATATAAAATCGGACAAATCAATTGTTGTACTTCCAGCTGATAAAGGTAATGCCACAGTTGTAATGGATCGTGACATTTACCATAATAAAATTTTAGATCTGCTTAGTGATAAAACTTATAAACTATCAAAAAGAGATCATACTACATATTTGGAAAAAACAACAAAAGCTATTATTAATAAATCACCTATTGAAACAGAGATAAAAAATAAAATAATCCCTCGTGAAAAATCTTGTGTCTGTCCAAAATTTTATGGACTTCCAAAAATTCACAAACCAGATACCCCTCTTCGTCCAATAGTAAGTGCAATAGGTTCTCCAACTCATCATATTTTAGCTAGATACTTATCGGATTTCATTAAACCTACAATCCCATCTATTAAATCATATATTAAAAACTCTCTTCATTTTATTTCTGTTTTAAAAAGTTTAAAAATTAATGCTAGTGACATTCTGGTCAGTTTTGATGTCGTGTCTTTATTTACAAACATTCCAATTGATGAAGCTTTAAATATAATCTCACAACGTTGCAATTTACCAGACCATATTATTGCTTTGATTAAACATTGTCTCTTAAATACATATTTTGTATACAATGGACAGCATTACAGACAAGTTTTTGGTACTCCTATGGGCTCACCTATCTCAGGAGTAATAGCTGATTTATTCATGGAATATATAGAAACTCGTGCTTTAGAATCATCATCTTTAAAACCTCTCATTTGGCTCAGATACATAGATGACACTTTTGTCATATGGCAACATGGAAAAAATACATTAGATGATTTTTTCTTACATTTAAATAATATGCATCCTCATATTAAATTTACAATGGAGACAGAGTCTGATGGAAAACTCCCTTTTCTTGATGTTCTAGTCACCAGAACACCAAATAGTTTATCTTTTTCTATTTACAGAAAGGATACACACACAGACAGATATTTACATTTCCATTCTCATCATCACCCAACTCAGATAGTTTCTGTAGCCAAAACTCTTTTAAATAGAGCAATTAACCTTTCAGATGACACACATCTGAAAGAAGAAATAAATCATATTAATAGTGTTTTATTAGCAAATAGTTATAATTACAAATTTATAAAAAAAGCCTTATTTCAAGCCCAAAATAGACAAAATAGGAAACAAAAAGATGATAAGTCAGCTATTAGGATTTGTGTTCCATATGTAAAAGGAACTACAGACAGTATCGGACGTATATTAAAACGCTATAATATAGATACAGCATTTTCTGCTCATCAAAAGATCAGCAATATAATAACCAAGCCTAAGGATTCAATCCCTCTTGAATCTCATGGTGTCTATCAAATCTCATGTAAAAATTGTAAAGCTTCTTACATAGGTATGAGTAATCGTCGCATCAGTGTTAGGAGAGATGAGCATGCTAATGCAGTTAAACAACACTCATCATCATCAGCACTCTCACTCCATACTATAGATTCAGGTCATAAAATAGATTTTTCTAGTACCAGGATCATATCCAGATGTGATAATCTCTACCAATGCAAAATCAGAGAAGCCATTGAGATACTTAAAAGGCCAGATTGTATCAATAAGCGAGATGATACGTGCAAACTTCCTCCTATTTGGAAAGATTTCTTTAAAAAACATTCTTAAATTTAACATTTTTGCTATTGGTGGGATTTTTAATGTTTTATTCAAACCAGTGATTGTAGCGCCTCTACAACCGTCTTTCTACCTTTTTATAACTCTGTGGATGGCTTGTGTGACCAAGTCGAAACGTCAGTAAATTGATATTAAAAGTTTTTTAACACGGATGAACCCGCAAAATATGTATTTTATATATTTAACCCGTGCAAATCTTCGTTTTAACATATATATATATATATATATATATATATAGTTATACCTTTTTATAGTCACTTGACTCAGTTCAAGTTTTTTCAGAGAATGTTTAAAGAAGAAAATGTTTTTTAAGTTAACTAAATTGTAATCAGATTGTTTATAAATGTAGCTACTCTTACAACCAGTTTAGGCAATACATTTGAAAAAAATAATAAAGCTTATTAACAAATATACAGAAAACATGCACTTCAAAAATCAACATGGATTATTGAACAATTATTTTGATGTTTTGTTTTAGTAGCATCATAAGTTGAGAAAATATTTAAAATATTATTTCACCAAAAAAGATGTCTCAATATATAGTAGTTACATACTAAATTTATACGAATTGTTTTTCACAAACAAACTTAGCAGTAAGAAAGGTAGCAATCCAGGAAAATTAACAGATAGTTGTTATAAAGTACAAAGATCCTGATAATCTACATAAAAGCTGAAGATGTTTTGAATAATGTAATATGAAACGTCTTCAATATATAGCTGTAGCTAGCAAAATATGCATCTGGAACTATAAATTGTAACAATTATGCTTTATTTGCACTGTTAAAAACATTAATATTAAAAAAGCCTATAGTGTTATTTCAAGTATGAATTGTTTTTGAATAATAGTTAAACATAACTAAGTTGATACTCAAATGCTAAGGTTAATTTTTAACAGGCAAAACTCTCCATACAGTAGTGCCATTCAGTGCCAATCAGAGTAATCAATGGATGACAGAAGGCTTGTGCATAAAATCCCCATCTAGTGTCCCAGACTAGTGACTTGTTTTCCTGTTTTAATAACAGTTATGTGCTAGCATAAGAAATGGTGATCATGTGATGTTTAGTGGTTTCATTTTTAACATTAATATTTACCCTTCAGTAATGGAGCTCATAAAAAATACAATTCTTTTTTGCATATTTATTATTAAGCATTGCTTTCCATCTAATTAATGTGATGAAATTTTTTTTAAAATTAATTAATTAATTATCATGTGAAATTTAAAAAGTGTTTTATAATTTGACTTTATTAGAAAATGAAAAAAAAATTTTAATAGGTAACATTTTAAGTATTATACATGTAAATCTATTTATAATATTTAATATTATTTATAATATTTTTAGATTTATAATATTTAAAATATAGCACATTATCAGAGTTCGACTTCCAATCTAATAATTTCAATATTATACATGTATTTCATTTTTATAATTATGTTATGATTTAATATGGAAGAGACACATTTTTCATAGTATAATGTAATTAATGCCCACACAATTTTTAGAACTGGAACATAAACTTTTGTGAGTTCTTATTTTTTTAATTATTTGTAACACTAGCTTTAAAATGAAATTATTTAATGCAAAATATTGCTAAAAATTTTCATCTTTCAGCCATTTTAACACCACAATGTGACTTTTGCTATGATAGCACTACAATGTTAAATTGCAGGGCTTTCTGTGAAGATGTTAATATGAACATTAATACAAAAAGTTTTGAGACAATCTTGATAATAAATCAAATCATGATTTAGTTTGATGCCAAAATTATGTTTGATTGATTGGTTATATACTTTTACAATTTACTTGTGTGCTCAAAAAAATGCAGATAAAATAATGATCATCCAATTATTTGAAATCACACCAGTTTAATGTGTCTATCTGTTCCATATCTTTAAAAAAATCGTATTCTGTATGGAAATAACCATTATGCATAGAATCATTACAAACTTCTTATGAAAAAATGTAAGATTTGATGAGAGAATGAATGTAAAATTTAAGAAAATTTTCAAAGACTATAATTAATATAGTGAAAGTTTCCAGATTTGTGTGAGGTTTGTTTGTTTATTGACAGTATAATACTTCTCTCAACTTTTTGACTTTTTTTTTCTTTTTATTATAAGAATAAATTAAGAATTTAACTTTCAACTTGTTCTTCAAGTTGTAAAAAAAATTTTAGAACATTTTTTACCTATTCCAGGTAAAAAAAAAATTACATTTGATCTTTTTATTTTAACATGTTTAAGATATATTGTAGCTACAAACATGTTGATTAGATAGATCATTTATTATTGTATTAGACTATAAAGACTATTGTTTTAACTCTAATAACAATATCAATACAACAAATTTCTTATTGTGAAAAGAATATTTTAAACTATAATGCAAATAAATACTTCTGAAAATATCTGAGATATTATAGTGCAAGAAAATCAAATTGACTGAAACTGATAATGAAAGCTGTAGAAAATGTTTTTTAAGATAAATTAATTTTATCATTACAGAATAAATAGATGCTAGCCCATTCTATAAAATGTTATTTATAAGAAGGAATAAATAATAATGTAATATATACACACACATAAGATATATATACAAAAAATAGCATTCATTACTTAGTGAAGAATTAACGGATTTACAATAAATCAACTTGAAAAACAGATTTCTATAATCAGAGCTGTTTATTATCTTTAGCACTCTTTAGTAAAACTTATCAAAACTGAAAGAGAAACGCTTCTTAAAATAAATAGACTCTGGCAAGCCTTCTGGTGGCTAATAAATTATCCTTGATATTAACATTTAGATATTTTTTCTTTTATATATACAAGCCTAAATTATTGTTAAAACAGGCAAGGCTTGTGCATAAAATCCCCATCTAGTGCCTACTCACGTGATGTTTATAAGCCTAAATTATAATATTCATTAACTATAAACTGTTAATAACATTCAATGTATTATTACTTAACTCTATCAAAATGTGAATAACATAATTAATCAAATATATGTCTTAAATAATTTATTATAATGGTAGAGTGAAAACTAAATATTTCTTGCCTAGGTGATATAGTTAGGAATAGGATGGCAAATTCTAGAGCTCAAACCTAACGATCACAGTTCTGTAACTTTTAGTGCTCAATTGTTTTTAAAATTCCAAATACTAAAATGATGTGATTACTGCTATACTTTTAAAGATTCCGAAATCAAAGCTCAATTTGCTACTTCTGGTGCTCAAATATTACATAATAAACTGAGCGGTTAACTATTCAATCATTTTAAAAATGATATATATATATATATATATTGTAAATACATCTTAATAATGTAGGAATTAATAAAGTTTAATGATATAAATTATAAAATTAAAATAGAAATGATAAACATAGGTATTTACTTATCTATAATAATCAAGTGTTATTTCTTGGACTATTGCCCATAACCTCAATCTACTTTTGGATAGGGAACTAATTATAGATCTGTAATATAATATTTGGTGCATATATAAATAAACATATTTGAAGTGAGGTTATCTCCAAAATGTCATATTTAAATAATGTGCAAAGTCTCATGATAGTAAATGTACTTGCCATGCTGACAAGAATAAATTTCACTTTTGTCTAAGACCTAAAGACAATGACATCTGCAAGAATGAAATTCAATATTATATATATTTTACCATCTTGGTCTACATTTAAACCTAAAATTATTATATTCTTAAAATATATCTATATTTTTTTTGTTGACCTACTTTATTTTTCAATTGTTTTAAAAAAGATCATATAGTTTACCTCGTTAATAAACAATAATTGACAATATAGCTGAGTGTAAAATAATATGGTAATTTTTTAATTGTAATTTTTTTTAACAAATGGTATATTGAAATGCTAATTTTTTTTTTATATCAAAATAAACTATAAAATTAATATTCTATTCATAAAAAGATTTAATAAATTGAATTATATATTGATGAATTCATTATACATTTTTATTTACTGCATACATTTAACAATGTATCAATAATTTCAATCTCTGTGGTCAAGTTGCAATCTTTAATATCTATATAAGTATATTGGATCATAAATACAGGTAGCCTTGACAACAGATTGATATTGTTGATTGTTATTGATATTGGAATTGTCTAAGTATTGACTAATTTTAATGATTTAACAAATAATACACTATAATAAATAAACAAAATAATTATGTGTATACATGTGGATGTATTTTGTGTATACAATTAAATCAATATTAAATTATATGTATTTAAAACATTATTTTATATACAAGTATTTAAATAGGTATAAAAACATAAAATATTGTATATTAAATAAATAAGAACACAAGGAATGTTCATATTTTGTTTCAAAATATGATTTTGATTATGTATTTTGAAACAAAATATGAACATTCCTTGTGTTCTTATTTATTTAATATACAATAATTTTTTATTATTCTTTAAAATGTTTAATTATTATTACAATGTTAAGAAAACATGTTTATTTAATAAATTCTGGTGTATTACAATAACTTTTTATTGAGTGGAATTTAATTCTTAGTTATGAAGCACATAGCAACAAGTTACATTTGAGTCATACCATAGAAACAATCTCTAGGCTAATAAACTAAATGTGACATTGTCAGGAAAAAAGTATTAAGTCCCTGATTATAATTTGGTCTCTCTCTTTTAATCTGCATCTCAATAATAAAACTATGCTAAGTCAATGTGTTATATATTTTATTAATATTTAGATTTTTACTATAAAAGTAAGTATCTAAGTAAAGAAAATGTTTGCTCCAAAGAGCTACAAAGCATACAGAATCAGAGAATAATTTAAATGCTGCAATGTGCATTATTCAGAAAATAATTTAGTGATACCATGTAAAAAAATTCACTGTGGAAATCATTTAAATGTTGCCATATTTATTATTGAATACCAGAAAATTAACCAATACTGTTATTACTGTTAGAATGGAAATAACTTAAGTTCACAGTATTTATTACTGAATGCTTTATTTTAATCTTTTCCTTCATTAAGATGGTTAAAACTTTTGAACAGTATAACTAAAATATAATTGAATTAAAATACTATGTTTACTTAAACTATCACATACTACAGAAAATATTGAAGATTTTAGTGAGATCTCTAAGGCCCTTTCAAACTTTAATTTTATCATTACTTATGCAAATATTAGTATAATGTTGATGTGAATTAACAAATATTTTTTTAATAAATTGTAGTTTATGGAACATATGTTGTAATAATTGAATGAATTTAATAGGTAGTATGTTTTTATTCTCTATTTATTTATTTTAGAATGCATGTATTTATTTATAATACATAAAAATATAGATTAACCAAAAAGAAAATTTAAATTACACTCAAAACAAAATTGAAATGTAATGTATTTCTTAATATTAAATTTTGGTTCATTTAAATTTATGGTATGTCTTGTTTATTGTCTTTATATTAAAAACAAAAGATTTTAAGTGCAAGTATTTATGAGTTATCTTTATGGCTGTATATATTTTTAATATATATTGATGATATAATATTTTTACATTCATGATTGAATAGAAAATATTAAATAAACTAAATATACTTAATCAATTTGTAAAATATATATTTTAATATTTATGCAAACATAATATATTTTCTTCTTGGTTTTATTGATATATCATTCCCAACATCTGTTAGATAGACGTGTAAATTATATGACATACGTAATAAATAAAAGGATAATTAATTTCTAATCAGATAGCTTGACAAAACAAAGTTTTATTTGCTCTTTAATTTGTATATTTTTATTTATTTGCATTATACTTTAATATTAACTTTGCAAGTTTCTATATTTTTATTTTATATCACAAATATAAGCCAGCCAAAATATTGAATAAAACAATTTACATATTTTAATATTTTATTGCATTATTTTAACATGTCATCAGTTACATTTTGTTATTACAATGAATAAATAATTAGTCAAGATTAAACTAAGCTTTTATTAATCTATTTGATTAAGCCAATGTATTTATTTTCTTTTAAATCAGTACAAGTTAGCACTCGACATCATTGATACTTTGACAATTTATATTTATTTGAAAATTCATTTATAAATACTTTATGCTAATTCAATTTGGTATCTAAATATGTGGTCCAAATAGAAGATCAGCTTATATTATTGTTATGAATATCTATATATTTGATTATATCATACTGGTACAATTTATTATCTCAACTGTGTTCAGAAAACATCATTTATTTATGTTTAATAGATATTTTATTCCATTGCAAAATTTGGTGGATGAACACATTAGGCTATTTACCTAGTAATAGTTGATTATATATATATATATATATATATATATATATTATACATATTATAATATATATATATATATATATATATATATATATATATATTATACCATTATAATATATAATTAAATAATGATCCAAAGTTATATTTAACCAATCATATACATTTTAAAAGGACAATACTCATTGTACAATATTTTATTAGATTATAAACCATCTTCCAAAAAAAAAAATTATGCCATTCCCTCTATTTATACATACATTTTGAAAGTTTTACATTTTTATATTGAGCAATGATTTATATTTTTAAAAAAGGTATATCAAATAAGATTTGATTGGTTACATATATCTCTCATGCAGTATCTAATTATTATATATGTATTTCTAACCAATGTTTCTTTAATAATTTAAGAATAATATATCTTTGCAATTGACTAAAAAATTATTCTCATTTTCAAGCAATTCATACGTAAATAAAAAATAGACAATTATTCTATTATGGAAACCAAGGGTTTAAACGTTTGGCTCATTTGGTAAGAAAAAGTTATCTGAAATATAAAGCTAATAAAAGAGAATAGCTTAAATTTTTATGCTGGATGATAGTTTATAATGAAATAAATTTTAGATCTGTTGGGAAGAGGGTTATAAAGTCAAAAATTTGAATATATATTTATGTATTTATAAAAAGATGCTGCAATATATGAACATATTGCGTGTGTGTGTGTAAATTATTACTTATTGGTATAGCACTAGTTTATTATCCAGATCTGAAATGTCATCATCTACACATTAAGAGTAAAAGAGTACCAGCTGATATTGTTAATAAGTCTGATATTAAAAAAGAAATTACATTTCACATATCACCTATTGAAGGGTTTAACTATCAATTATTTTGTCTAATCCAAACCAAACTTTAACAGAAATCATATTAATAGAAGGTATGGCAGATGATCAATTTGACATGTTTTGTCATTACTAAAGATGTTTAATTATTATGTGTTAAACCATATTTATCAAAATTCTTTATTACCATTCTTTTTTATATAAATATGATGTCATGTACTTTTAAAAATGGATAAAATAATTGATAACTAAACCATCTAAAGATGTATTTTCCATTACTAATAAGTTTGTATGTACACCAATTGATTACTGAGATATTTATGCTATCCGAATGTTAGCAGATGAAATATCAATTCAAACACAGAAATAACATTCATGTCTCTTGCCTAGGAAAACTTTTATTTTAGGTTATTTATATATCAATCACAGAATGAATTGTGAAAATAATATACAATTTATAAAATATATTAGGAAAGATTTAAAAAAGCTGATATTATGAAGCTTTGTGTAGACAAGAAAATATTAGGCAAAAAGTGTAATTTTAAAAATATGTATATACTACAAAATGGAAGATAATAAGTTTATATTTATTTACTAATTTATATATATATGTAATATATTTTTTATTTTTCAATATGTTATTTTTAATGATAATCACTAGAAAATAAAATAATTTGTCATCTAATATTATATATATATATATATATATATATATATATATATATATATATATATATATATAATCAAAATATTAATGCCTGATTTGTAAATCTGCTTATAAATTGTTTCAAAGACTACTGCCATAAAAATAAAAGACAGGGTCTGAATTAGTGCACATCTTTTATTATAAATAAACTTTGGTTAAAAAAAACAAAAAACTAGCTATTGCCAATAATTGGTAGAAATACTCTATTAAATGAGTTAATTACTTTGGCCAAATTTAAATAAAGTTAATTTTTAAATCACATTTTTATTCAAGTCAATATTCTTACATTTTCTTCAAAGAAACATCATGTCTGTGGTGCTTTTTAATTCTCTGATATCAACTCGTTTATAAAAGTAATTTTATGTGGTAAATAATAATAATTTATGTAATTATTGTTTTTTTTTGTTGACTTTATTTTTTAATTGAAACAATAGAGATATCCTTAAAGTCAAATTGTATAACTTCATAAGTCCATCTTTTTTAAACTTTTAACTGAAGTTTCTATAACATCATATTTATGCTCATGGTGGTTTGACATTTCAATTTAAATTCACCTGTTTGTGGTTATTTTTAGCATTTGATTGCTGTTTTTGTCAATATTTGGGTGATTTTTGTTGTAAATTATGGAAGGAAGGAATAGAAAATATTAGGCATTTGTTAATTGAATGTAAATGTTTGAAAACAGAAAGTGTACATATAATGAAGTTGTGGAAAAATAAATATAAAAAGAGTGATTGTACAGAAAATGAATTATTGGTTTTAATGCTCCATTTGGGAAAAGATAAGGGGGATTTAGATATAAATGTTATAGAGTTGACAAAGATTATGTTGTGGAAATGGGATAGAGCAGATTATGGGTAAATTTAGAGTGGGGAATGTAAAATAAAGTGGCTAACAGGTTTATCTGGGCATAATTGCTGAGATATTCTTGACTTCGTTTAAGGAGAAGCCATAATACATCATATCACATCACTTTACAAATGAGCCAAAAATGGCACTGGTTGGTAGTTTCTTTGTTCTCAGGCATGAGTTCACTTCTTGAGAATTCTTGAGAACACTTACTTTTTTGTTTAAATTTCAAAAATTAAACATATTATTTCCATCATTTATTTATATATTTATGATTATTTTTGAAAAATATTTGTGAAAAATTTATTTTTTTTGACAAGATTATTTGTAATTAATCTTTCAGTCCTGCATATTGGCATAACTAAAATGGTAAATTTAGTAACTATTTTGCATGCTTTTTATTTTAGTGATTTAAACTTTATTCCTTGCTTAATTTTTACATTAGATAAAAAAAATTGTTTTAAAGATAAATTTAAAAATGAAAAATATTAATAAAAATAGTATTTCAATTTTGCAAACAAGGAAATAAGTAACAAACAATAAACAAATAAACAACAAAAGAATTCATTTTTAGCTTTATGAGTAATGAAATCAATTTTTAACAAAATAATATTCTTAGCAAAGTTTTTGATAAATCAAATTTTGATAATGATAATAAACAAGCACTCATTCTTAGAATATTAAAATTTCATTTATAATTACAAAAGAAAATTAAAAATAATATTGATATGGACATTTCTTATAACAGTAGGATTTTCTTATTTTAATAATAGATTACAACAGGCAAAACTCTCCATACAGTAGTGCCACTCAGTGCAAGCCAGAGTAATCAATGGATGCCAGATGGCTTGTGCATAAAATCCCTATCTAGTGCCTACTCATCCAATATCTCCAGACTAGTTTCTAGCTAGTGGCTTTCATCAGTGAGGAGCCTTGGTTCTGAGAGCACTGCACCTAGATCTTATGCTTGAGCAAGCATAAGAAATGGTGATCATGTGATGTTTAATAATAGATTTTTCATGCTTTCTGGAACTGATCTTGTTTCTGATAAAACAAAAAATAAATAAAAACTGAATGAATACATCACTTGCCCTCTGAAATACAAACAGTGAAATTAATTATGCAAAAATATGAATATATATATTGTGACAGTCAGATGATGTATGTTGGTTTAACCCAGTTTGAATACTAGGTGAAAGTACCTTGAAGCCACCCATACGCGAGATATTAAATCAAGAATACTATGACCTCTGCCCTATTCGCCTATTCTCGAGGCTAACTACGAACCAACAACATTATCTGAGCCATACATAAATTAATTTTCATCCAGCCAAGCTTAGCATCATCGGTAGAGACATGGACGGGAACACCTATGGAGCTAAATAGTTAAATGTGCACAAGTACTAAGAAATATGTGTTTTGCATGCCTGGATCATTGAAAAGTAAAATAAAGCATTACAATAAAATTAGAAAAACTCAAGCTTTTTAGTTAACTAAGGTATTTAATTAATGACTTTAAAATATTAATAACGATTTAATGGCCTCCGCTATTCCCCTGAATTAATGAAAAACTAATTAGACAATAAAAACAGATTAAACGATATAATATTTTTGCGGTCTAAGTCTTTTCTTCTCAATTTTAATAAAATTGTCAACTCGAATCTCCTCGATAAGGTACAATAATAAAAATCTTTCGCAAAGCATTTTCTAATTGCTTTGCACTAAAAACAAACAGTTTAAAAATTATTTAACACATATATAGCTAAATCAGATATACACAATAAGCTAATGGCGGACAAAAGAAGCGTTATTGAGGAGATCAAGTTGGCAAACAAAAGGAAACTTACTCGTATTGAATTTTACAAATATAAATGAAAATTGGAAAGAGATTTAAATGAAAAATTAACCTTTAAACTTAAACACAAAAATACAAAATATTTATACATGTTAGTAATGAAGAATAGCGAAGGAAAAATGGTTAAATATATATATAGAGATGATCACACAATATATATCTAAGACTAGTCTATAAAAATGGTTACATAACAAATATGATTAAATACAACATTTCAGAAATATAATTCAATGAAGCCATTAAGAAAGGTATGAACAAAAAAGGGTAGAAAGTAAATAGTTCAATGGAGGAGAGCTATGATTACCATCCTGGTTCCTTGCTCCTGTTCGGCAGTGGCGTGGCTTGATCCGACTGTCGATAGGTATTTGTCCGGACAATGAAAATGGAAATATGTAGCATGATTTCACGAAAAGTCCTACAGACATGGCACAGAGTTCAGATCACTATTAGGTGGATACTACGGCATTTTGGATGGTATTTAGAAACCTCGGCGATAGGCAAAGCTATTTATTTGCTTAGCCAAGCATAGTAGAATCCATAAAATTCATATGATTTTTAGCTTGTAGCATGTTCAAACTTCTCCGTGATTTTGAAGACAACAGTTATATAACTTTTTGGAATAAAATCTCAACAAGCAAAATCTGAAAGAGTTCTCCAAAGAGAAATCTGAATGCTATTTCCAAAAGGAAAATCTGAATGCCTGGTCTTTTGTTCACTCTCCTATTTATAACATTTTTGTAAGCTACCTTCTATTGTTTGTATGATCTTAGATCTTGATAAGCCCCCCCATGCTCCTTTGTTTCAAGGTAACATTTTCTAAAAATAACTTTTACTTTTTTATTCTAAATTTCTTTCTTTAAACTTTGAATTTTATTAATTAAAAAAGAAAGAGAAGGCCATCTTTAATTTGCCTTGAATGGGCTCACTAATTAGAAACATACATTCTTTTAGAAAATGTTGGTGGGCTTATCTCAAAATTAAAATCATACGCCATATTTTAACAAGATTTTAAAAAGAAATATTTAATAAAATAAGCATTTTTATTTCAGCAGAATTTTGCATTAACTCATATATATATGCTTGACATATATATATGTTTGACTAATATGTTTTACAAGTAATTTTTATTAACAGAAATTTAATCTTTGAATGGAATTTATTTAACATGAAATAGTTAAATGCAAATACAAATTTAATAAACATAATTAATTTTAGCTGTAATGCAAAACCCTGCTGATATTGGGCTATAAACTTAATTCAGGCCTACAATACTAATTAAGTTTATAGGAGACTGTGAAGCATGGATCGGACTTCAGATCCATTGCTTCAATATAAATAAATTATGTTAAAAATTGAAAAAGTTCATAAAAGCCATGGTATTTTCCATTCATTCATAAATTTTCAATAGAATAATTATCTTCTAAAAATAAATATAATTGAATAGAAGCTATACTTTTCCTATTTACTGGAAAATAAATATTTAATTAAATTTTACCACAAAAGAAAAAATAATTAAATATATTCATGCAAAATAGTGTTTTGCAATTTTGTAAAAGTGATCACCAATGACAGAAAGAACCAGTAAGGTGTAATTTTTTAATTTTTAAATTGACTGTGTACTGGAATATGCTGGAATTTAGTAATTTTTTAAAAACTAATATCAATCAAAATGTATTTTATTTCTAGACATTGCAGAAATATAAAATGAGTACTTGAGATTGTCAAATATTGATCACTCCAAGCTGATGGCATCAGCACCTCTACTATAAGATCCTATTCTGAAAAATTGAACATATTTTATTCAAAAATATTTGCTTGTAGAAGAAAACAAATGAAAAAAATATAATAATACAAAGCAACAAGGTGTGAATTACTGACAAAGACATCCCTCATAATTATTGTAACAGCTATATTTTGTCATTTGTAAATATTTATAAATAAAATTTTAAATTTTGAAACAGAATTTTATAATTTTATGCTGTCTTAACATTCATTCATATTTTAAAAATGGAGTTATAACAAATTTTATTTCCTTCCTAAGATATTTTTATCAGAGACTAAATTATCCATAAGTAGCATCACTCAGTGCAAGCCAGAGTAATCAATTGATGCAAGAAGGCTTGTGCATAAAATCTCTATCTAATGCCTACTTATCTTATCCAATATTCCCAGACTAGTCTCTAGCTTCTGGCTTTCATCAGTAGGAAGCCTTGGATCTGAAAGAACTGCATCCATTGATTACTCTGGCTTACACTAAGTGGTGCTATTGTATGGAGAGTTTAACCTCTGTGTAAACAGCTTGTGTAAGCATAAAGAATGGTGATCATGTGATGTTTAGTGGTTTAACATTTTTATCAGCAATGACAGGTAGTCATAAGCATAATATGTGCTATAATTCAGATTATGTATTTCAGTTAATAACTTTTTTTGTATATTTGCAAAGTTGAAATATTATTTTGTATTTGTAAACTTATATCTCTAATAATAATTTAAAAATTATGGGAATATAATATACAATAAATATTTAATTATTAAAAAAGTTGAAAATGTAACTAAATTGCCATTAAGAATTGTCAAAAAATATAAACTGTGAAAAGATTAAATAAATTTCAACAGATTTAAACAGTTTTTTGAGAGATTCCATTATGATCTATCATTTTGTTTTTTTAATATTATAAAATTGACTTCATCAAGGGGGAAATGTCTAAAAAATATGAGTTCATGGAATAGCAGTTACCTGCAATTTTATATTATTATTCAATAGGTAAGTAAATACTCATTCTACCTTTTCAAAAATATTTAGCACACCAAAAAAAAATATATTAAGTGATTCCATTCAGAAAATTATTGTATCTTCTTTATAGTTTAAATGCACTAATAATTTTTTAACTTTCTTGTTCATTATTCAATTTTGTCCTTAAATCTGTGCTTATTATGCATCACATTCACTTTATTATTCAATCAAAAAGACAATATCATATGATGCTTTTTTAACTAACTTCAACTATTATATTCATGGATGTGTATATTTTTTTAGGTGTCAACTTCATATTGTTCATTAGTAAGCATAAACTTGTGAAGATGGAATATTTTTCACCAGGTATGTTTCACATTGATTATTGATGATATTATTCTAGAAAAGTAGATTATTTTACCTGAGTTTTTGTAACAGAACATATCTTCAATTTCTAATAATAATTCTATAATTTGGAACTAAATGTTTTTCATTTTTCAGATACTTTTTTTAAGATTTACTAAAAATACATTGCCGAATGAATACTCATAGGAATTTAACACCTCCTTTACTCAATGATGAATGTTGTATTATATTACAAATTAATTCTTTTTATAGTCAATGCATCAACACTAATCTGACTTAACTCATATTTAACTGAGACATCCATTTACTTTTCAACTAAAAATTGTAATATACTTTTTTATCAATCAAATAAAAGAATAGTCAGTTAGTTGAGTTAGCTTTTACTTAGTGACCCAGTTGTTTCAACCAAGAGAACTAGTAAGTTTCACTCCTATTTCATTAAGATTTGCTGACTTAGGTATCTTTGCCAATAGCTTCATTACCAGGAATATAAATTTAGAGTTGACAAAAATTCCAGATTCAATCAACCATTCATATAATTCATACAATAAACAGATATCATATACATATGTAAAAAAAAAAAAAAAAAAGCAACATTGTAGCATTTCCATTAGTCAAGCTTACCATTTGGGTGCAAATTTATATTGAGTAAAGCTTTTTTAATAGACTTGAGTTTAAAGCTGCTCTATAACCAAATAAACTAATCATCCAATAATGGTCGGTAAATAATATTTAGCTATTTTTAATTATAGGATAAAACAAGGATGTAAAAATAGTCATCCCGCAGCAATTGGAAACCCTGGCGATTGTTTTTCTATGAAAGAGTGTTGGAGAAACATTTGCTATTTTTTCTAACTATATATATATAAGTATAAATGTACATACGTGCTTGCATGGTTTGAACATGGATTTCTTCACAACTTTTATTAATTATTGGTTAATGTTTTACATGAAAATATTTTACAAAATTAAACCATCTCTAGATAATAAAAAAAAATTGCATTGATTAACACCTCATACAACTTACTTTTAAAAGGAATCAGCTAAGCTGTATTAGAGGCTATTCTTTTTCTACGTTCGTGTTAATGCAATACATTCCACATCCTGGTAGGTGATATGTTTTGTTAACTCTTTGTTTAAAATTGTGAATCTTCTTTTCTGCCTTTCTTTTTTTAAAGAAAAGCCACTACATCGATTTGCTCAGCCATTTCAAACATTTTTCTTATTAAATGACTTCTATTAATCTTATTCTTCTCGTGAATAACGGTAGTTATTTCTTGATTCTTCACACTTGGAGTTGTAAAATTTATTGATTCTTCTCGACGATGATTTTATACTCTTCATTACCTTAGCAATTGGATATCTCATTGAACAATTTCAGAGTTATAGATCCTTCATTAAAAACATCTTTCCCTAAGGAATTCTTTAAACTGACAAATATTAAGTGAATATATTGAAGCTATAATTGGAAATAACAACATTAAAGAAAAATATAACTATTGTACTTATTGAATAATAAATCGACAATATATATATATATATATATGTGTGTAAGTGTATGTTTATATAAAAAATTCACTATAACAGTGATAGAAGATTCATCTTTCGGGGGTGGGGGTGGGGGGGTCAAAACTGGCTAATGAAATTTGAAATTTTTTTCCAAAAGAGCTTGGATTTATTTTCAGATGGCCATTCTTTTGAGAATCAACTCAGGTAACCTTCAATAGTATTTTGTAAATGAAACTTGGCAAACACTGTCATCTCCTTCCCTGCTTCTTAATGAGAGGCGATTTGAATGGCCTTTCCCATACAATGGTATATTTACAAAAACTTTACTATGTGCATAATTATACTTTCCGTGTAACCATATTATTATTAACATGAACATGCTTAAATATCTGTATATTCTCACGTGCAACTAGAATATTTAGATGCAACATATACAACATTTATTTGCTTATATAATTAGACACAAGAATATTTTGTGCTAATACCCATGTTTTACAATAAACATGGTCATAAATATTCTATTACATCAGATTAATGATAACATATCATAGGTTGTTCAAAATTACCCCACATTTTTTCATCATCACTTAGTTATTTATATTCCGATATTACATTTAAATTAAAAATAAATGAAATTAAAAGTCTGCTATGATTGGATGAATACAACAGTACAACATCAGATAAAATAAGATAATAGAAATATTAAAGGTTATATATCATAATTTAATATATACATGCATAACTTATACTACCATCGTGCTTTCAAATAAATTATGTTAGTCCATATATGTGTGAAAAAAAAAAGATAGCTACTACTTAGTTTAGTTGCAACTGATGAAAATAGGTTTTTTTCTTTGAAATTTCGAATCTTGCAGTAGACCTAATCAGTAATTTTATAGTATAATAGTTTATTGACGATATAAAAGAATGATTGTTTCTGATTCTTTATGCAGTCGTCATTTAATTAATATAGGTCATTCAAACATAATGAGATATCCCTTCTCCAAAACAATCAGAATATATATATATAATCCCAGTGCATAATAGCCAACTCAAAACGATACCTATTTTGAAATACGAACTCTAATGTATTTATATATTAGTTTACAGATGGTGGTATTGGATTTCTTAACCATGTGGTGTGATTTAATGCTTAATATTTGTATATATATTTTTTCATGACTTTTTTTTTCCAGTTTAGTTAAGGTATTTGACTTAGACAATAATCCTATGCATTTGATGCAATGGTAGAGTGATAGATTTTTAGACTTTGAAGTGAATTGTGGCCCAGCTCCCTCACTGCCAGTCCTTAAATTTTTTATGAACTACTAAGCAATAGACCATTTGATTAGTTGGTTTTTTTTTAACTCAAACAGTCAAAAAGTTATATTGAAAATAAGTGTTTATGCATAAAAATTTGTTTATATTATTCACTGTTACATGTCAATATTAAAAAAAAAAACATTGTTAATAGTGTTGAAAAATCTGGCATTTGAAGTTGCAATTAGTATTAAAGAGAGAAATGTATTAGTCTTTTAGTTTCAGTTTTATTACAATGAATAGTAGTATTTAAAACATTTTATATATAGCTTAATAAAACAAACTACAAAACTTAGCAATATTAATGGGTTTTTGATTTAAACTGGTTAAAACAAAAATATATGTATAGGTTTTTGAATAAGCCAATAAACATCACATGACCACCACCTCTTATGCTTGGGTATAACTGTTGTTAAAACAGGCAAAACTCACTATACGTATTGCCACACACAGCAAGCTAGAGTAATCAATGGATGCCAGAAGGTTTGTGCATAAAATCCCCATATAGTGCCTACTCATCCAATATTTCCAGACTAGTTTCTGGCTTGTGGCCTTCATCAGTGAGGAGCCTTGGATCTGAGAGCACTGCACCTAGATCTTAGGATCTAATGCAACCCTCCAGCAGCCACCATTTATCTCCATTTAACTACAAAACTATGAATCTTAAACTGAAAACACCTTAATGTTTTCAACCCAAGCCCATTAGCTTATATAGTCATATGGGTCTGAACTCAGTTCAGCACCCATACATTTTTGTGTCTTTGGTTCTTTAATAACCATAGCCACTATCCTATTAGGCAGGGTTTAGGATATAGGATTTTGAATCCTACATTTATATTATGCTGATGATTGTGCTATTAATTTCTACCTTAAAAACAACTTGCAGAATATTTTCAACACTTTGAAGAGAAATTTATAAAAAAAATTATTAGTTTTATTAATGTTTGCTTAAAAAATTAAAATACTTTGCATAGTGAAGGTATAGAAAAAAACAGCAGTAATTTTGGATTTAGATAATTCTTAGTAGTGGTTGTGGATGAATATACATATTTTAGTAGTTTATTTAGGTGAAATATAGGCATTCATATTAAGGTGCTGCACAGACTTTAACACTACATATTAATAAATTAAAACAGAGTATTTTATTATAATATATGAACACTTGTTTATATGGAACTGTGCAATAAACAGTGCAAAAATATAGATTGTTTAGATGCATATTTTGTGCAAACAATTGGCCCAGCACAACTACTTGTTTCACAGGCTAAAAAGAAGTAACGAGTAATCATCAATATTTTTAGAACATGAGATGTTGTCAGGCCATTAATTAGATCTCTCCAGAGCAGATACTGTGTGCACTAAGAGAGATGATAGAAAGGGAAGGATTAAGGAGATGTGGATAATAGTCAAGGACAAAAGTACTATAAATAAAAAAGAAGCCAGCATCCCTCTATCTAAAAAGTAGCCTCTCTGAAAACATTTAAATAAATATGTATAAAAACAAGAAATTTAACTTTATATAAATTTTACAAGTGGCAAACAGTACATATAATAACAAAAATGCAACAAGAATAAAATTAAAAAAAAGCTATGATTATGACACTTAAGGTATTGAAAATATGCCCAGCATGAATAAAAGATATTTTTAATCTATGTATGTATTTTCTGTTTAAATGTCTTAATATTTATTTAAAATTACAAATTTATTATAGTAAAATAGTATCTAAATCCCTCATTCATGTCACATAAAAGTATTTAATTGTTTAATTTTAAAATATAACATAATATTTTATTAACACAATGGCAAGATAACTGGTATCTTTCTCAGTTTTTTTTAACGTGATGGTTTTGTGTAAATATCATGTGGCTTCATTGGATTGGAGAAGTGAAGCTTATTATAAGTAGAATTATACTCAGCTTATGCATGATTTCATATAAGTTATGTTTTAAAGGTTACATTGAAAGTATTTTATGGAAAGAGAATGGCAATAGCTTTCACTGGGATGATATAGTTCAGAACAAAATGTAAAAGAGATACAATTAGACAAGAGATTAACATATTTCAAAAAAAAAAGTTTGCTCAAGATATTTCAAATATCCAATAAATATACAGCATATAATAAATATATGGACATGTCTATGTGTAATCAACAAAAAGTTTGTTAATTTATTATATAAATCAGATGTATCTGATCTTTGAACAGGTTATTGTTTTTTTATTAGTTGCTTTAACAATTTTTTTTAAGATTTATTGGAAATTAAACAAAAGGATTTTAATATTATATAAATGTGAGAAATGTAGTTGACCTGAAAGGTCATCATTTTTGTATTATGATTTATTAAAGGTGGAATTATTTCCTATCCAGCCTGAAAGGTTGTCATTTCTACTTCAATTATACACTAACCAAAACTAAATGTAAGTATAGTAATATAGCATCTATTTTCCTCTTCTTTAAATATCATATTTCAAATAAGAATTTAGGTACTATAATCACAAATTCTTTGTGAGTTAAATACTACACCTATTGAGTTCAGTACTTTTTTTTCTGAGCATTTCTTATTAATGGCAGAATTACATCCACACAAAATATGGTTCTAAACCACTAAGCATCACATGATCACCATTTCTTATGCTTATTCATAACAGTTATTAAAACAGGCAAAACTCTCCATACAGTAGTGCTACTCAATGCAAGCCAGAGTAATCAATGGATTCCAGAAGGCTTGTGCATAAAATCCCTATCTAGTGCCTACTCATCCAATATTCCCAGACTAGTTTCTAGCTTGTGGCTTTCATCAGTGAAGAGCCTTGGATTTGAGAGCACTGCACCTAGATCTTAGAATCTAATGCAACACCCCAACAGCCACTTTGTATGTCTACTTAACTACAAAACTATGAGTCTAAAATTGAAAACACAATAATATTTTCATTCCAAGCTCATTAGCTTTTATAGTCATATAGATCTGATCTCAGTTCAGTATCCATGCATTTTGGTGTTTTGGTTTTTTAATAACCATAGCCACCACTATCCTATTAGGCAAGATTGCTATTAAACCACTAAGCATCACATGATCACCATTTTTTATGCTTACTCATAACTGTTATTAGAACAGGCAAAACTCTCCATACAGTAGTGTCACTCAGTGCAAGCCAGAGTAATTAATGGATACCAGAAGGCATGTGCATAAAATTCCTATCTAGCTAGAAACTAGTCTGGTTATATTGGATGAATAGGTGCTAGATAGGGATTTTATACACAAGCCCCCTGGCATTCATTGATTAATCTGGCTTGCACTGGGTGGCATTACTGTATAGAGAGTTTTGTCTGTTTTAATAACAGTTTTGAGCAACCATAAGAAATGGTGATCATGTGATGCTTAGTGGTTTAATACCAATCATGCCTAATAGGATAGTGGTGGCTATGGTTATTAAAGAACCAACTACACCAAAATGTATCGGTACTAAACTGAGTTCAGACCTATATGATTATATAAGCTAATGAGCTTGGGTTGAAAATATTATTGTGTTTTTAATTTTAGACTCATAGTTTTGTAGTTAAATAAAGATAAAAGGTGGCTGCTGGAGGGTTGTATTAGATCCTAAGAACTAGGTGCAGTGCTCCTAGATCCAAGACTCCTCACTGATGAAAGCAATAAGCTAGAAACTATTCTGGGGATATTGGATGAGTAGGCCCTAGATAAGGATTTTATGTACAAGCCTTCTGGAATCCATTGATTTCTCTGGCTTGCACTATGTGGCACTACTGTATGGAAAGTTTTGCCTGTTTTAATAAACTGTGATTCATAATAAAAATTATGGATTATTAAATATAAAGTGTGGAATTATTTTCTTTGCATAAAATGCTCTAATATAAATTATGGTTTAGTTAGATATAGTTCTTTATCTATGAAAACTAATTTAAAGTTGTTTTTTTTTTTTTTTCATATTTCAATTGTAAATGAGACAGTTTTTTTAATTGGTTGCTTTAACAATTTTTTTTTGCTTTGCAAAATTACTTGCTTTGAATAAAATACTCATAATCAAATTAAGGCTCTAAATTAAAATTTTAAATATACCTGTTATATTTGATATATGAAGTTTACAGAAATAATGGCTGAATTACATCTTCGACATAAAATATTCTTCCTAATTGTGAAAAGTAGTAGCTTTTTTTAATTGGTTGTGAACTTGATTTAGGGACTTATAAGATAAACAACTTTCAGTGCTAAATATTTATATCTAATGTTTTGATATTAACTCACTGCAACTGTTCAAATATAATTGAATGTATATAATATTTAAATACATGTATATTATCTACACTAAATGCAATTATAAAGGTTTGAACTCAGACTTTCAAACATTCTACAACTATTCAATCCATCTTATACAACCAATCACATGATTCACCTAATGTGAAAAATATAAATAATCTTTAATATATGTATTTTGTCCTGAACCAGAACTCATCAGTTGATCAAAATCACTATCTCCCACATATATATACAATCAGTTTATATTAACAAATCTTCAAACTTTAATAGACAAGCTTCAATCTTTGCCACTCTTCAACTCTGCATCCATCCACCCCATTAAGCTATATTGACTTAAGGTCAACATGGTATGACCATAATATTGGCATCAACAAGGGCTTCAAGCATTCCATTCTTAGAAATGGTATGTAAGGCTGAAGAGTTGGAGAGTGGAGAAGATTAAAGTTTGTCCATTAAAATTTGAAGATTTTTTATCTTAATGTAAACTTAACACTGTTTGTATATATGTGTGGGAGATGATTATCTGGACCAACTGATGAGTGCTGGTTTAGCATGAAATACTTTTATATGAGATTGTTTATCTTTTTAAAATATATGTGTTCATGTGTATTGATTGTATAAGATGGATTGAATATCTTTAAGGTGTTTGAAAGTCTGGGTTTAAGTCCCTTATAATATATATATATAATGGGTGTCATGATTGATTACCAATATATTTGATTGTCTGGTATATATTTTTGGTATGACATTTAAATTCATATAAATTTGGAGATTAGCTAAAGATTTTTTAAAAATAATTATTCAATAGCCATAGCATTGATAACTACCCAATATTTCTGAATAAATTGATAAGTATTTTTTTTGATTTAAAAGTACTTAAAATAATCTGGATTGATCAGATGAATATCAATGTTTTCACCATAAGACAAAAAAACATGATTATAATGTGTTGGATTTTTATTAATGTTGAAAGAAGCATTATACATTTATGTTTACTGAACCAATGTTTTACTATATCTACTTGATATAAATGTATGAATGAATGTGTTAAATTAAATATTTTTACATATAATTAAGATGTAAATAATGGAAATAAATAGATAAAAGTTATGTAATTGTTAAAAAACCAATAATTAATCTTTCTAACTTCATTTTTGTGAATCATAGTAAAAGTCAAATAAATTATAAATCAGTTATTAGCAAGAGGTTCAGCTTGAGGCTAACAATTTTAGTTAGGGGTTGCGTAGATAAATCTATGTGACACTTTTTCTGATTATTAAACAGATTTATCTACATATGTACTATTTTATAATGTTTCTTTATCAAATTCTGGGCATGCACTCTAAAATACGAACTCTAGAGATTCATTCGGAAATTAATATGAAGAATTTTAAAACTGAAAATATTTCGAAAAGCAACACCTTTTGACTTTTATGAGTTGTTAACACTTCATAATTTGCAAGATAAAGACCATGAAAATAATTTGAAGCAGAAAAATATTTTTATATTGTGCATTAATTCAAAATTTTATTTAATTAATAATAAAAAAATTATTATTGCATGGGTATGAATATAAATGTTAATAACACAGGCAAAACTCTCCATACAATAGTGCCATTCAGTGCCAGCCAGAGTAATCAATGGATACTAGAAGGCTTCTGCATAAAATCCCCACCTAGTGGCACTACTGTATGGAAAGTTATGCCTGTGTTAATAACAGTTATGTGCAAGCATAAGAAATGGTAATCATGTGATATATATGCTAATGTTATTCCAAGATGAAAATATAAATGCTAACTTCATTTAGTGCAGATGCTATTTTAAACTGAATACGCCCTTATAACTTTTTTTTAAGATTGTGTGCTAATTCAAAAAATTGTTTTAAATAATAAAAAAAAAAAAACAGTGACTGTGACTGAAATAGAAACTATTTTATAGCCTAAGTGTTTATCTAATAGAATATTTCTTTTCACATGGTTACTTTTACATAGTAAGTTCTAGCGATATTAATTCAATTTTTGTTCAAAATTGAAACACTCCATAAGAAAAACATTGTAATAAAGAAACTGCCATAGTCAACTTCATATTCCAGAAAATTTTACAAATTCCACTTTATTAACTTTTTATAATTTTAAATTAAATTTAAACAATTTTTATTTTTCATAAATATTAATTAATTAAACTGAACAAAGAAACTTAACTATAAATAAGCCCACAATTAAATATACTCCATATATATAAACATTACAAGCATAAGCTCTTTAAGAATAGGAATTTGGTTCTTAATTTACAAACATATATTTTGAATAGTTTTTTGGAAAAAAACTTCATTAAATTTTACAAATTTATTTATGAATATAAAAGAAATAGATATTGTTTAGACAAGAGGCAAGATTTTAATTATTCGATTTTAAATTTTTTCATGAGGCTGTTTGACAAAATAGGTCAAATTTCTATTGTAGGAAGTATGAAAGGAAATTAAAATGGTTGTTTGGAAAAATGAATAAAATTTATTGTAGTGATAGGGTGCATGAGGGTAATGTTTCTATTAATAAAATTGTTAACTTGCTGATATCAAGTTAAATGATAAAGAATTAGAGATTCTTTGGTAAAGACTCTAATTTTGCTCCTTTTCATTTAAAAAATATAGTTTTTGATACAACAATTTCATCTACTGAATCTAGTAATTTGAGTGATGAGGAGAAAGTCAACATTCAATTGGTTTTAAATAAAAGCTTAAAAGGAAAGAAAAATTTATTGTTCATCCAGCTGAGGTTAGACATCTTAAGGATTGGTTAATTGCTAATGATGTGATTATTTTTTGTGACGACAAAGCTGGTTAATTTGTCATTATGAAAGGAGATGAATTCAGGGAGAAATTGGAGAGAGAATTAAATAATGGCAAATATATGTTCTTATAAAAAGATCCAGGTAATGTGATTAAAAGAAAGTGGATAGATATTATGAAGAAAATGGTAAATTTAAAGATTTTTAATAAAGTAGATTATTTAAAATGCTATCCAAATGATTTCATATCAGCTAAGATGTTTGTGAATATTAAGACTCATAAAGATGGTTTTTAATTTTTGATTTTACAGGTAGTGTTATAGAGGGTATTTTTAGATTCTTGAATAATTTTTTAAAACAATTTGTTGATTTTGGTCATTACACAGTTTCTTCTTCTTTTGATAAGATTAATAGTTTTAGAAAGTAATTGGATAATTGGTAGTTTAGATATTGAGAATATGTATCAGTCTTTTAATAGATTAAGCAGTATTGATGTTCTTATGTCTATGTTGGTTAAGAAAAGATCTTTGTCAAAAAATAAAATTAAAGTAATTAAAGATTTGGTTTTATTATTAGAAGATTTTATGTATTTTACTTATAATGGTAATTTTTATAAAATTAAGGAAAGGTGGATAATAGGTTATATTATTTCTCCTTTAGTTTGTTCAGTTTATATTAATTATTTAAAAGAGGAAATTACTATTAAAAATATTTGTTTATATTTAAAGTTATTTGTTAGATATGTGGATGATTGTTTGTTGTAGTCGAGAATGATAAATTGAAAGAATTGGTAAATGAGTTTAATTGTTTTGGTCCTTCTATAAGATATGTGATAGAAAGAGAGAGGTTAGATTTTGTTAAGTTCAATTTTTTAGATCTTGTGGTGATTAAAAATGTAAAGACTAATTGTTTAATATGTAGTCATTTTGTTAAAAGTAAAGAATTAAGATCTATAATTAAACCTGATAGCTATCAGTCTGTATCTCATAAAGTAGCTGCTTTAAAAAATTATTGTTATAGGAATAAGAAATTAAATAATTCTAGTGGGGTAACTTTGTTTCAGAAAGGTCAATTCTATAAAGAGTACATGAGTATTCGCTACTCTGATAAATTTGTTAAAAGTATTTTGTTAAAAATAATATTTGTAGGGATGTAAAGAATAAAGAAAAATATTATTTTATTTTTTTGCCATTTAAATTGTCTTCTTATAAAATTGTATGTAAGAACAGTAATCTTTTGGAAATAAAAAAGTTGCTTGGAAAGGGGGTATTACTTTGAATAATTTATTAAATAATACAAGGACATTTTTGATAGAAAGACTATTCCTGGTGTAGTGTATATTAACCCTTGTTTTTGTAAGAAGGTTTATATAGGTCAGAATAGTGTGAGCTTAAATTAAAGAATAAAGGTACGTAAAAGTAGGGTTGGAAATATATATCTTAGTTCTGCTTTGTATGTCCATGAAAAAGATACAGGCCATACTGTTAATTTTGATGAATCTAAGGTAATCTTCTTTGAGAGAAATAAAATAAAAAGAATTAAAGAATATTTATTATTGAAAATGTATTATTCTGAAGCAATTAACTTATTTAAAAGTTCTTTTAATATTTAGGATGGATGGGAAGTAAATGGATCTGTGGATACTGTTTAATATAAATATGGTGTTGTTTTGTAGTTATTTATGCTTGAGAAGTCTGCTTGTCGCAGTGAAACCATTGTTTGTGTGTTTGATTTTATTTTCTTGGCTAGTGTAGTTGAGTTTTGAATTTGAATAATTTTAATTTTATATATATATTGATATTTGAGAATATTTAAAAGCTAAAAAAAAGTAAATTTGAAGATCTTTTAAATTAATGCACTTAAATTTTTTTTTAGTTTGTGTAATTTTTTTTTTTTAAAACATACAATGAAAGTTAAATTTTTCATTCATATTTTTTTTTTTTTTGTAATTAAAAATAAAAGTTAAAATTGGAAAGAATAAAAGACACACAGATTACTAATCCAAATAAACTAAAAGAAAGAGAATTCCACACACAGAATATTAATTATTAAAATTTTTATAACTCCAATTAAACATGGTGGAATTATGTTTAAAAAAAAGACTTTGTAATTTAAATTTAAGAAAGAATGTACAAGATTATTATCTTGTATGTTGATAAAAGGACAAAAGTAAATATGTGCAGAAGACTGAAAAGCGGACCTCGAGTATAAAAGGAAGAATACCAATGTGATTAGGGTCTTGTCTGTTTTTTCTTTTGACTATCCTGGATTTTTCATGTGGTTAGTCCTGGATTATGAAAGATCCTGGACCACTCTATGCTGAAATAATTCATTATTCAGGAGTAGACCTAGGCTTTTGGTGACATCATTCATGAAGACATCTACCAGAAAAGCTTTCACAATTAGCCCTTAGGACAGATCAAGAACAAGTTAAAAATAATGGCCATGAGCTCATTCTACCTCATGAAAAACCATGCATGGTAATCAACAATCTTGGTAAAACTTGCTAAACATACCGGTAAGCTATGATTAATTATTCCCAATTGTGACTAAATTAAGCTATGATTAATTATTCCTGATTGTGTCTAAATTAAGCTATGATTAATTATTCCTGATTAAAATTAAGCTTATAATATAATCCTGATAGAGACATTAATTCTTCTTATTTAAGAGACTTTTGTTTATGGCCTAAGAAATCTAAGTGTAAAGTGAACTGTGTTAATTAATTGATTCATGTCTGCATTAGCATGTAGATTCCTTTCAATTTTATTTAACAATTTATCTTTAAATATTTTAATTTGTTGTAATACAATATTTATTTCTAATATCAACTTTTCATTATGCATTATTATTGTTAGTTTATTTGTAATCTATTAAATGTAAATTACCTTGGCCAATATGTTTATTTATTAGGTAAGCCCTGGGTGTAATATTCTCTGAAAAATAACTAAGTTACAGGAAATTATTTTCTTCTTAATTTACTATGTGCAATGTGATGGATTTCAGTGGAGTCTTGTATGAATCCTGGCACCCTGATAAAAACAAATAAAAAAGCTGATTCCACCAGCAGCATAAGTCACAATAATTAGTAGTCCAATTAATCAGGAACATAGCTATGTTTTTTAGAAATATGAACAAAATATTTATATTTTCAGTCTTCATAACTTGATTAACTTTCACTCCATAATGTGTAAAAAAAAAAAAAAAGGCCTACCAGAATTTATCAAAATGTGAAAAACTTTACAATATATATATATATATATATATATATATATTATTTCATATAATATATATATATATATATATATATATATATTAAGTGAAATAATGATCAAGACTAAATGAGTTTGTAAGTAATCATTCAAAATCAGTCAACACTTAGACAATCCCAATATCAATAACAATCAACAATTTCAAACTGTTGTCAAGGTAATCTCCTTTTAACAATAAAGGTGAAATCCCTCCCTTCTTTATTAATGATCCAATATACTTATATAGATACTAAAGATTGCAATTTGATTACAGAAGTTGAAATTATTAATACAAAGAAGTTTAAATAAACCTCTTGAACCAGGTAAATATAACCTATTCTGAATGCAGACTAATAAATAGTCAATTATAACATTACAAACTGCAATTATAAATTTCAAATTGCACACAAAGCATCAATAATTTCAATCTCTGTAGTCAAGTTGCAATCCTTAGTGTCTATATAAATATATTGGACTATTAATAAAGGTGAGATGGATTCCATCTTTATTATTAAAAGAAGGTTGCCTTGACAACAGTTTGAAATTGTTGATTATTATTGATACTGAGATTGTCTAAGTGTTAACTGATTTTTAATTTTATATATATATATATATTAGATTAGTACACCAACACTGATTTATTAAGTAAATAAAATACTCTCAATCCACAGCAGAAGATAAATGTCAATTAAAATAATATAAAGCAATTTGAAATATACTTTTAAAGAAATAATATGATCAATTTAAGATCTTCATGCTTTCCTTCCAAATTGTTTCAGATTTTCCTATATAAATAAGTTTTTTATATATAAATAAGTTTAGGTAAAATTTACAAGAAGGCCCATGCTCTATTTTCTCCCCTCAAAAAGTTTTATCTTGTCCTTTGGATTCAGAGTTTTTCACTTACTAAATAAACCAATGTTGGTGTATTAATCTAGTGAATTACATAATATTAGTCTAGTTTATTACATAATATTAATCACTGAGAAAAGTTTATGTATATATTAAAACTTAATTATTAAAGATATATATCAAACTACATTTAATAACCTTATGCAGCATTAAAAAGTCTATGAGCATCATATGATAATGTAATTCCAAGTTATTACTATTAGTATCCATTACTTTCTTAAAATCAACAAAACATGTCAGTAAATATAAATATTAGTATTATAGTTTGTGTATTTTTTTTTTTTTTTTAGAAAAATAACATTAATTTTAAATAGATAAGACAGATGATATTCAGGCTTAATTAATAGGACCCTAATTACCTTTATTTATTCTGAATATCAATGAGGCATTCAGAAAATTTTTTAAACTTTTTCACTCTATGTATTAAATAGTGTATTGTTAAAATGAGGAAAAAAATTGCATTTTTTATTTTTAGATTTTATGTGATGTACTAACTCACAGCAGACCATGTTTGGACCAATGAACATACACGTTCGATTGGGAAAATACAAAAATATTGGATAAAGAAGAAAAGGTACAAAGAAGAAAATTGAAAGAAACTGCTCACATGACAATGGCAAAAAATCCCATAAGCCAGCCTAGTGTGACTATACATAATGTATGGAAACCACTAATCAACTTTGCTCTGAGGAAAAAGTGGAGAAATCAGGAGGAACCTCATAGATAAGTATATGAAATTACTACATACTGTTGCCTTTGGCAGGATGACTCAGTTGGTTAGAGCGTTATCTTAAATTTCAATAATCAAAAATCTAAGGACCCATGTTTGAATCCCATGCTAGTACTGTCACTGGTCAGGCCAGCAACACCTGAAGAAGAGGGGAGAAAAATACCTCTCGAAATGTTGTGCATATACTAACCTGTTTGCTGTGATATTACTAACAGTTAGTGCATATACTAACCTGTTTGCTGTGATATTATTAACATTTGTTTGCTGTGATATTACTAACAGTTGAATGCATTTGGAATATTTAACTAAAATTAAAACATTTCTAAAGACATTCAACACACATACTAGATGATGGAAATAGTCCAATATAAAAATACAGCTAGAACACCATCATCACAAACCTTCAGAGAAACACTAAGTATTCAGTATGGACCTGATACTATATCAAACTTTAGTCATTATGAAAAACTTTGTCTAAAGCTGGTCAAAGTAGAAAATCATTTAACTTTCTTATGTAAATGTAAATCGGAAGGGATAATTCCTAAAGGTTTGCAACTAAAACCTCCAATTCACTCTCAGAGAGCTGAGAAAATTACTCAGAGAGCAAGTGAAGCTCTATTAAGAGAAAGAATAAATGCTCAAAGGTTTTCTAAGTATCAAACAATGCATTCAATTTATTAATGTAGAATGTCTTCTAAAAAATAAACTTACTGATGATGACTACATGAGAGTTTTTCAAGCAGTAAAAAGATCATATTCTATATTACACGAAAAAATAAAAGAATGTCATAAGAAGAAACTTGATAACCTACATGGGCATATCAAAAATCATAATGTACCAAGCAATGTAACAGATTCATCTGTTAAAAATCTAAGTTCTAAACATCTAACAGATACTGAAACTTCTGTTCTTGAAAGAGGATTAAACTTTGCTGTGACACCATCAAATATCCCCTTACTAGATATAATGGCAGCCACTGAGGAAGTCACTCAAAAATTGCCTTTAGAAGAAGCAGCAGAATTACGCTGGAGAATAAAAAGAACACTTGACAAGCAACAAAAATTGCAGTCAAACATATCCTATGGGGAGAGGAAAGCAATTAAATCTCTCAAAGCAGATAAATCTATAATTATTCTCCCTGCTGACAAAGGCAATGCAACAGTTGTAATGGATACAACTGATACGACAACAAAATACAAGAACTCCTCACAGCAGGCCAATATAAAAAAGTGGCAAAAGATCCGATACCAAGTACGGAAACAAAATTACAAGCATTACTCAGAAAGCATCGCAAGTACTTCACAGATTCAGAAAAGAGTAAAATAACATCATATTTCAGCAAAATTCCTCATCTTTATGGTTGACCTAAAATCCATAAGGATCATGTTCCATTATGACCTATTGTTAGTTCTAGAGATTCACCTTGCCAGAATTTGGCAAGATTTTTTCTCAAAGTTTTAAGGTCTTTGGCATGCAAGACCCAATCATTTGTCAGGGATTCTAGACACTTTGAAGAATTAATCAAGAACATGAAAATTGAAAGAACTGACTTACTAGTAAGCTTTGATGTGGAAAGTTTATTCACAATGTACCATGTGAAGAAGCATTGTCTATTGTAAAAAAAAGATGAAATGGTGATAATAGTTTACAAACCAGAACAGCTCTTCCTATTGATAGCATAATGGAACTATTAACATTCTGTATAAAAACAACCTACTTTCAATATAACACAGATTTCTTCCAACAAAATCAAGGAATGGCTATGGGCTCACCATTGTCTCCCCTGATTAGCAATATTTACATGGAAGAACTTGAAACCACAGCCATTAAAACTACTCCTTATCTACCTAAAGTTTGGCTTCGCTATGTGGATGATACATTTGTTGTATGGCCACATGGAGAAGCATTGCTACAAACTTTCTGGACACACATCAACAACATATCCCCTTCAATTAAATTCACAATACAACCAGAACAAGAACAAAAATTGGCATTCTTAGATGTTCTTGTGACAAGACTCCCTCATGGTAAAATCAAAACGACAGTTTACCAAAAACCTACACATACAGGAAAATACCTAGCCTATACATCTAATCACACCAGAAACACAAAACATGGAGTTATACTATCACTGTGGAACAGAGCAAAAGAAGTTTGTTCAGAAACTGGCAATTTAGAAAAAGAAAAGATCTATATAGAACTAACTCTTAAGAAAAATGGTTATCCATCAGCTGTTATTAAGGAAACATTAAATAGACAACAAATAAAACCATCAGGAGAAAAGACAATTATTGGTACTGTAGTGTATCCATACATTCCAAAAATAGCAAACAAATTAAGGAAAATCTGCAATCAGTATAACATCAGAACAGCTTTCCAGAGCCATACCACACTATGAGGAATTCTAACATCTAGCCTAAACTTGAAATGTTGCAAAGAAAAAACTGCATCTATGAAATACCATGTGAATGTGGAAGAACATATATTGGTGAGACCAGCTGTCCCATTCAAAAGCACTTGCAAGAACATAAACTGATGATTAGAAGACAGAAACAGATATATCTAAGGTAGCAGACCATGTATGGACCAATGAACATATGTTCGATTGGGAAAATGCAAAAATATTGGATAAAGAAGAAAAGGTACAAAGAAGAAAATTTAAAGAAGCTGCTCGCATGACAATGGCAAAAAATCCCATAAGCCAACCTAGTGTGACTATACATAGTACATGGAAACCACTAATCAACTTTGCTCTGAGGAAAAAGTGGAGAAATCAGGAGGAACCTCATAGATAAGTATATGAAATTACTACATACTGTTGCCTTTGGCAGGATGGCTCAGTTGGTTAGAGCGTTACCTTAAATTTCAATAATCAAAAATCTAAGGACCCAGGTTCGAATCCCATGCTAGTACTGTCACTGATCAGGCCAGCAACACCTGAAGAAGAGGGGAGACAAATACCTCTCGAAACATTGTGCATATACTAACCTGTTTGCTGTGATATTACTAACAGTTGAATGCATTTGGAATATTTAACTAAAATTAAAACTTTTCTAAAGACATTCAACACACGTATTAGATGATGGAAATAGTCCAATATAAAAATACAAATATGTTTTAGGTTTTCTTTATGAAAGTCGTCTTTATTATAGCAGATAAATATATTATTTCTACTATTCAATTAATTTATTGCTATTCAGTCATTCAATTTATTTTAACTACAATACTATCTCAATAAATCCAGATATTTTCAGTTAGATAATAAAAACCACATCTATATCAAACTTTAAATCATAAATAAAAATTTGAAAAGAAAAAAAATCTCTGCAGATATTCATTTATACAAAATAATATCTAGAAAGTAAATGTCAGATTTAAATTTTTATTTTAGAATAGCAAATAATAATTATATGTATAAATTGTTCTTGAGATCAAGTGGTGTTTTAGCACTAAAATGGCAAGCAAAGTTCTATTCAACTGACAAAACTGAAATAGAAATAAATGAAAGTTGGCAAAGTTTTACTTATCAGAAACTTAAATAAGCATTTTAATATTCTAGATTGTATTGAAATGATTTCTTTTATCTTAAATAAAAGTGTATGTTTTATCTATTGAAGAAAATCATTAAAGTTTTTATGATAACTTTTGTTGTCATGAAAACATTACTTTTCAAAAGATCAATATCTGTTTTCTTTTCTACAAAACTCATAATTTAATCAATTACAATAAGTATTGTTTTTTTTTTGTTGTTGTTTTGTTTTTTTCATAAAGAAATCACGTTCAATTGTTTCGATGTTATTATATTCTTTAATTACACTCTTTACAGAACTAACTTTTAAAAAAATTTTATAAAAAATATATATTGATGTAACATGAGATCCAATCTATTTTTTTTTACTCTGGAATTCACAATGTATTAAATAAAATCAATAGATTTTATAATAATGGAACCACATCTTATGGCTAATTTTAGTTAATTGAGTCTCCGGTAGAGGACGGTTATTTAATAATTTTTATCTAGAAAACATGTATAGATATTTTGATTTATTGCCATGATTTCTATTAATGTGACACTGGAGAAACAGATGCCTTCATTGCCTAACTAAGTAGAAGATCAGGTAGTCATGTAATGTTTTGGTACAAGGTAAAATACCTACATAATGCCATAATACCATGTAATGGTATTTTTTGTTTAGATAGGATGTTCCAAAAATCTAGCATTGTTGAAAAAAACCTAAAAAGAAATACAAAAATGCTTTTGTTCACAAACTTTCTCAATATATTAATGACTAATAAATTCATGGTTAATAGTGAATAATTGAATGCTTTGTTGCTTAAGACTTCATTCAAAATTTGAACACTAAAAATGATAGATTTAACCCAAGGTGTATAGATCATGATGTCTAGAGTCCCCATTTTACAATTCCACTAAATCATGCAGAGACATGGTTAAGAATATCATAATAATAGGCTATATGTTTTCAATAATACATTGATATCTTCTTTATGATGTATTATAACTTTATTTTTCTTGTTGCACTGCCAAATCCATGTAATAGTAATATCATCTATAGATGATAATAATATTACATTGATATTATATTGATAAGTTTCTCTTAATATATCTATACATTTATAACATTCCAATAATATCTCAAAATCAACTTTACTTTATTTCACTAAAAACCAAAGATTATGAAGTATTATAACTTTATCTTTCTTATTGTATTGCCAAACCATCTAATATTAATATCATCTATAGATGATAATAATATTACATTGACATCTTCGTAAGTTTTTCTTAATATATCTATACATTTACAACATCCCAGTAATATCTCAAAATCAAGTTCACTTTATTTCACTAAAATCCAAAGATTATATGGGATGCCTCTAGTAAGCCTTAGAAATAAGATGGATATTGCTCTGTTTTGACATAAATATTTTGCAGACAATTAATAAAAAGACTTTTTGTGATTACTGATATGTAAACAAAAGTAATATATATATGAATTATAAATTGATCTCATTAATATGTTCAATATGTGATTTATCAAATATGGATCTCATTTGAAACAATTATCCTAACAAAACTCATAAACTGAATGTATTATGTTCTGTTCTACAGTAGTACCCTTCTATGATTTCAATTTACTAAAAGTAGAAATTATTTGTATTCATACGTTTTTGTGATATTTTAAGAACTTTTGTTAAATATGTTGCTTCCACTCGTAAATGAATAGTTATCAGGGTATCTCAATATCATCTTAATGAATCAAAATGTCCTGCAGACATGGTTTTTGTTGCAGATAAATGCAAGAAAAGTATTGGAAATAAAACAGTGATTTATATAATGTTTTTATTGATTTGATGAAAGCAACCTAACTAATAAATCAAATGGGTCTATGGCATTGATTGAAAATAGTCAGTTGTTCACCAAAACTTACTTATTATATATCTTATTACTATAGGCAAAAGTCTGAGGCATTAGAAATGAAAAATCATATTAATTAAACAGGGTTACATACTTATTTAAACACTATTTTCAATTTTGATCATTGGGAATGTTTATAGGTGGCTTAATGAGTCAGGAATCAAAATAGAATACAGGTTTGATAATGAAGTGAAATATATTTTTGGATTCTGGATTTAAAGTATGCTGATCATTATACTATCTTTGCTAGTTCGAGATATGATCTATAGAATGTACTTAATATTTTAATATTACACATAAAGATATTGGAGTAATAATTAATGTTTAAAAAAAATCTAAGTTTTTTATTAGTCAATGATGAAAACAAAATTTTCAGCAACATTTTGTTTGTTGTATTTACATAAACTTAGACTAAACAGGAGCTAACATGAACTCACACAAGTGTACTTAAATATTTATTCAACTTATATATAAAATATATTTACATATATTTATAACTACAACTGATATATAATTTTTCTCATATTATTGGAAAGGTAAAATGATCACTTGCTTTGCAATCTGTTGAAGCAAGAGACTTCAGGTCCCTTCTAGATTTACCTAATGTCTTCCACTGTATCATGACAGATTGCCTCATGTTCTGTGTGAGGACACTTCCAGTGGTATAATGACAGCTTACCTCATGACAAGATGAGTTTCTAACAGCTTCCTGTTTAATGTGAACTCTATTTACTGATTTACAGTATTGAAGAACAACACGCATATTACTATCAGTTCTGACTGTTGATTGTTGTCTGACCCTACTTCCAAATGGTTTACCAATTTATAGCCAGGTTCTCTTCCCTAATGAGAGCAATGGCATTCACTGAGCATCTTCATCTATTGGTCTATTTCTGCCATTGACTATATTTTATCTATATTTATATCCATTGGTCTGTCACAGTGTATGGGGCATCCGATCAAGAAAAGATGAAATCTAGATAAGTCCATTATTTGAAGATAAATTGAACCATAATAGATTGCTTTTAGCTTAAGAATGTAAGGCACTTTAAATATTTTGATAACTTTTTCAGAGATGGCACAGAACACAAAATGTATTGATTTTAATAAGTTAAAAAATGAAAATTTTCATCATAGTAAAATAATTATTGCAATTAAGTTAGTTGTATTTAGATGTGTTATTTTATCTAATTTTTTATATGGATGTGAAGCATGGATATCTTGCGTAAAAATATTAAAATGTTTTATTTAAGAATTCTTAATAACATTTTACTTAAGATTAACCAGAAGGTTGTTCAACTTTCTAAAAGTGATACTATAGAATTCATTATTATAAAACCATATTTTCATTGGACTAGCAATATGAAATTATTAAATAATATAGGACTGACCCCATTTACATCATAATGATTAGTTCAAAGATATTCTAAAGAAGGACAATATTGATTGTTTTCATTAGAAAGATATAACTGAGAATTGATTATATTAAAAAAATATAATTAGATCAACAGTATTGAAATAAATCAGAAAGAAATGTAATCTGCAGAAGTTAAAAGACAATATTGTAAAATATCAAAAAACAGAACAATGGACTATATGATGATGATGAGAAGAGAAGAAAAAAGAGGAGGAAGAGGAGAAAATTTTATTAAGGTCTAATGAGTTACATTTACTATTAGACACTCTGGATATATATGTTTACATTGCAAGTAAAAGGAGAAAATAAGTGTGCATACATAAAGGATACTGGGAGAAGGTAGTTGGCCAGTGTTGCAGATGTTTACAGTATTTTTATAATATTATATATAGTGGAGCAGGAATGGAGGCTACAATATTCATTTGCTAATTTAAATTTGGATGTAGTTTATACAATTATCTTTAACTTTTTGGAAGGATGAAATGCAGATACATATATATATATATTAACAGGCAGGCAGCAAATGCTAAGATCATGGAATTGTGGGAAGGTTAGCCTTTTAAAGTGTTAGTTGACAAAGACTACAAGGATAGTCGAAAGTGCTATTAAGTGGATAAATTTTTTAAAATATATCTGATTACTGTATTTATAAATATTTAATTATATAATTACATATATTGATTTGAAGAAGTACAGACATTGAATTATAATATATATATATATGTTACATGGATTTTTCAATTCTTGAGTGACATTTAGTATTCATGTTACTTGGTAGATATTTGTGAGTGATATAGTTCATGTAATCTAAGTTCTCAAATACCTTGTGTCATCACTGTTAGGTGGCAACTAGTAACATATTTGTTGTGTTGATGATTTTAGTATGTTATTTAGAATTTATGTCATGAGGTGTATTGTTGCATTCCTTGAGATAACTAGTATGCTGTCAGGTGAAAATTCTTTAGATTTCAGTATTGGCTAATGGCACATTTTTTGAGGGGAAACACTTGTTGATGACATGGATTGGTAAGTGCATTTAGAGAGGTTGTGGAAAAAATGTCAGGATGCACAAATTTTATTACCTCTGGCTTCTAATTTTACCAGTTTAATATTAAATGTTGATAGATGGTGTATTGTATTGTTCCCTAAGGTGAATGTACAATGAGTTCACCAATATGCATAGAACACAAAAGTGGTTGCATAGATTGATGGGCCAGAGCTTTTTCAGTATGAGGTGATGATTATCTAAAAAGTAGTATTGAGTTGTCTATATGCTCTGGTCATGTTATAATGAATTATGTCCAGTACTGAACAGTGATAGAATAGATGTTGTTGGTGTTTCTTCTGCCCTATGGCATAGACAAAAAATGGGTCAACATTGGTGTACAAGTGCCAGTATCTCAGAAAATATGAAGTGGGCAAGGCATGAAGGTTTAATCTTAGCAAAAATTCAAAGTACTTTTGATTCTAGCAACCATGTTTTGAACTTATAGAGTAATTGTTGATTCCGAGCATTGTCATATTGGGATCATGGTGCAGGTTTGTATGGAAAAATGAATAGATTTTCCAGTACAAATACTTGTGTATAGTTTGAAGAGATATAAGGATATAGTTTTTATATAATTGATGATGGATGGTAGTTTGTTATATGTGGTGGGGTAGCCTATCTGTTGGTGTTGTTTGGTGAAAACATTGTAGCATTGGGAAGTGTTTGAGTATGTTTATTATTAAGTTTGTGGCCTTCTGCAAATGAAAAATATGAATGATATAAAGGCCAAGTCCAGAATGAGTGGAGGGCTGCTAAATGGTTTTGCAGATATGAACACTATCTTTTTTTACCACAAAATCCTGTTGCAGAGAGATTTTGTTTGTTAAACCTTTAGAAAAAATAATAATGGGAGAATAATAGGTGAATTTGGTGGTTATTACTATTATTATTATTTTGTTTTGTCTGTTTTATCTTTGAGTTGGAATTGTGATACTCATTTGATAGCAGCTGTTGCTGATGATGATCATTTATCTAAAAACATGCTGAACTTATGGAGTATCCTATTAGTGACTACATTTAATAGTGTTTCATATATGTTTATTTTTGCATAATCACATTAAAAAGAATTGTAAAAAAAACTTCTGTACTTGAGAATTTTCAACTATTCTAGATAATCATCTTCAGGACTATTTTTATAATTATAATGTATTACAAAAAGCTTAGTATTATTATTTAGTAAAAACAAAGTGTCACAGATGTTATAATAAAAATCATATATAATACACTTAACAACAAAAGCAGTTGTTCACTCTAGTGCAAAAAATGCCAGAAACAATTCTGAAGATAGAGATTGGAATGCATTACTATTTAATAATTATTGATTACTCATTGTTATTATATATAGATGGCACTAGATTAGAGAGCATTTATTATTAATAATATTACTAATAAGGATACATAAATGCTTGTAGCTAATAAAGAACTTAGAGGACCAAAATATACATTAACTGACTTGAAATGAATCTATATAACTGTCAAGCAGGCTCACTTAGGTTCAAAATTTTAGGGTGTTTTGAATTATTAGGCTCTTGTCATAAATATTAAAATGGAGTTGAAAATGTTTGCTAAATGAATAAATTACATTTGTTTCAGATTTAAATGCCAAACCTCACTCATAGGGCCAGACACTAGTTTGGTTCTGAAAACTTAAAGGCACTATTATCTGATAATCTCTGATTACTCAACCTGACTGTAGATAGCACTAGAATAAAAAGTTGCTCTTGTTTTACTGTCTATATAATATTTATGGTGATGTCATTATAGTGAAATTAATACAAAATCTCAGTTTGTCACATGAGTGGAACTAAAGTTGTCAAACCATCATTTAATGTCACACAATTTTCTGAACAATAATGTAATTATTTAATACCATTTTTAACACTCTATATCAGACTATATGATATCTCCAATCAGGTTCAGTACTATATCTAACTCCATTACAATGGCATGTGTGTTAATTATCATTCACAATACAATGCTTTCAAAATATAGTCCCACATATCGACTCAATACCTTTTCTTCACGTGTTATTTCATCAGCTCTGCTCTTCAAAAATTCAGAGATGTTCTCATTCTTCTTGTCAAACTTTGTATTTATTTTTACTGATGTATTTTTTTAAAAAAAACTTTTAGTTCACATCCCTTCAATCTGAGATTTAGAGTGCAAAGAATTCAGTGTAGATATTTTAGAAATATGAATTTTTTTCTACATTACAGACTTTTTCATTCCTGCACTTATATATGTAATATATAGGGGGTTTGAACTCAGACTTTCACACAACCCTCAATCATCCATGCTACCTCATACCGCTGATACACTTGATCACACACATGTCGAAAAGATAAATAATCACCAATATACGTATTAGTACTAAACCAGCACTCTTCAGTTGATTCCAGATTATCATCTCCACACATATATACAATCAAAGCTCAGCTTATATTAAGATAGTCAATATTCATACTTTAATGGACAGGCTTCAAACCACTCCACCCCACAACTCTTCAGCCGTGCATTTCATTGAAAATCTGACGATGGAATGCTTTAGATAAATCTAATATACTATATTAATAATATAAATTGTCAGTAGCTATTTAATTTTTAATAAGCGTCCAATATTGAGAAATCTCACAATCTTGATATTTTGTCTTAAGACCTTATAAGTGAATACAAAAGTATAAGTCAGACATAAATAATAGGATGTAGATTAGGACTAGAAATATAGATAGAAATGATGGAATTTTTTGTTTGTTTTTATGGTCATTCTACTATGATGCGTAAAAGAAGAAATATGCATTGTATTTCTCTGTGAACGGTTCTTCATGGTGAATATGAATTTCCAGAAGTGATAAATTATTTCTATACAATTGAATTATTAAAAATACAAAAAAAAAAAAAGACCAAAAAATAAGTAAATATATAAATAAAATTTACTTTGATCCTTATGGTATAGTGTCAAAAAATAATTTAAATGTGAGTTTATATATATGTGTGTAAATATTTATATAAAAGTTTGTGTATATTTGAATAGTTGAAAAAAATTGATTAGAAAAGTCACTAAATAAGAGTAAAAGCTTAACATTATTGTTATGAATTATTAAAAATTCACTTTATGGTTTTTAATAACGGAAACAATAAATGACATAGTTCTTAATCGAGAAATCAATAATTATTATAAAGAATATTTTCTAATTAATAATGTAAAATTACTGTAGGACATCAATCATTCTTTTCTCCTAGTAATTTAAAAGCATATTAATCAATTATATATGCGTATGTGTTTTCAAATATATAAATATCTTTATTACAATTTAAAAATTCATTCTCAAAAATAGATAGATGAATTTAAAAAATCTAAAGGATGTAAATTTATGCCCTGTGCAGTTTAGATATTGGTGGGGTGGCAGATTTGGGTATCGATCATTAACTGAGTATTTAAAAAAAGAAAACCATTCAATCGGGTCAATTGAAGGGAAATGTGCTCAAACCGATATTCGGTCGCTTGAATATCACATGATCAACCGATTAACCAAACCATCATGTGATTATTTTTTCTTATAGACAAAAATTTATAATGGTTTTTAATAATACATAAAATATACATTTTGTGATTTATGTCGTTATAATTATTACTAATGTGTGTAATTAAAATTATTTTTCCTACAGATAAATATGTATTTAATTAAGCATATTAATAGAAGAGAATAAGTTTAGTTATTGCTAGCATTACTATTAAATTAATTGAATAATTTATTACTGAAAGTTCGTAAAAAGTTCGAGTAGTGAAGTAACAGACCGGGACTATAATCCCCAGATCTTCAAGTCCAGAGTTCCACTTTATTATAGTTGTAATTAATATTTACTAAGGCCACAAACTTTCTACCATTTTCTTTTATTTGAGTTTACCACACAGAGTATTGCTGACTGATGTTTTAAAAAAATATATATCGTATTTTTAAACAATATTCATAAATTTTATTTTGAACTATATACAGTATAAATATATGATTTTCATATGTGTATTTTTATCTTATATTTTAAGCCAATAAACATCACATGACCACCACTTCTTATGCTTATGTATAACTGTTTTAAAACAGGCAAAACTCACTATACCTATTGCCACACACACCAAACTAGTTTTTCTCTAAAAACGTGTTTAAAATCCTTCTGTCACTTTTTCTTTTCCATATTTCCTACATCTCTTGCCATATTTTTTTATTATGTCTATTTTTTTAGTGTTGTTCTGTTTCCAAAAACAAAAAGAGGGTATTGTTTTGGATATTTTTTTCTGTCTCTCTTTCTTTTCCATATTTCATATATTTCTTGCCATATTTGATTATGTCTATTTTTTTAGTATTGTTTTAATATCTTCTGTTTTCAAAAACAAAAAGAGGGTGTTGTTTTGGATATTTTTTAAAAAACTGATCATATAATGACTGGAGTCTTTTTTTTAAATATATCTTGTTATTCTCAATCCATATTATTCAATTTATTATTCTATTCTAAAAATGTCTGTATTTCTTTTTTGTAAATACATTTACATTGCTTTATTTCCCACATCCCTTATTTTGTCTATAATCCACATTGTCTTAAGTGACAATATTTTCTATAAATTACTCAGAAAGTTATGTGAAATTGGAGCATCTAAAGTCAAGATGTGAACTTGAATCCAGAGACCTTACTTTGCCAATACACCAAAGAGAACAGCATTATTTTTTTAAAAAATAGATTTATTATTTATAGATTCATTAATTAAAATGTTTAAGTGCAGAAAAATTGAGAATATAAAATGTATCACAAATGAAGATGCATTGTTATTGGTTGGTTAAGATACTTGGAAGAGGGTAATATAATACCAAGGCAGACTGTTTAATAGAAAATTTCTTAAATATTGTTATATATAGGAGGTTTGAACTCAGACTTTCACATGATCCTCAACCATTCATGCTATCTCATACTGCTGATAATCTGGACCAACTGATGAATGCTGGTTCAGCACAAAATACATACATTGGTGATTATTTATCTTTTCAACATGTGTGTGATCAAGTGTATCAGCAGTATGAAATAGCATGGATGATTGAGGGTCATGTGAAAGTCTGAGTTCAAATCCCTTATATATTACATATAAAAGTGCAGATATGAAAAAGCCTTACTGTAGAAAAAAAATTCATATTTAAATATTGTTAGTAATTGAGATATAAATATTATCATCTCCTGACTTCAATGTTTCTGTTTTAAAATAAATGCTATTCATTCAAAGAAAATTTACTCCTTTCTGTGGCCATTAATAATTATTTTGAACTTATAATATTTATTCAGCTGTTTCTAAATTCTACCAATTTTCTTAGACAGAGTATCCCAAAATCAGACATGACATGTTGTACATTTATGTTGTCTTTGCATAAAAGCAGCCAGAATTTTGTTTTAATAGTAATATTACCTTTAAATAGTTCCCTAAGAAAAGATTATGTTTAGTTGTATTATCCATAGATCTTAAGTTTCTAAGTCCATCATTATATCACTGCACAGAAGCATGCAGAATACTTTAGTTGCATTTAATCTCAATTAATAAAACTAAATAAAACAATAAAGTTTGTGCATAAACTTTATTTTCAGTTCTAACATTAGTTTTATATCTTCTGACAATATAACAGCTATAGGGTTCTAAATCGATTTCTAGATAAAAAAGCAAAAAAAAATACTTTGTTCAATTGGATAAACCATTGTGCTCAACCCATTACTTAGAAGGTCACATGTCACCTGATCTCTCTCTCTCTCTCTCTCTCTATATATATATATATATATATATATATATATATATATACAAAGCTTGTTAGTGGGCTATTGGTAAAGCTCCATCTAGTGATCATAAAATGCAAGCTATGAGCAAGTTACGAAATTTATAACTTGTTTTGTTTATCATAAATGTATCCTTGAAGGTTTTTGCAATGATATAGATTGCAGAGGCTTTTACTATATGGTGAAACTGAACTGAATTCAGACACATATAAGTATCTAGTTTGTTTGACTGGATTTGAAGATACGTATCTGAAAATTTCATGCTTTCAAGCTGATAGAAATGTGTTTCATAAATGCTGATTGTAGAGTTGGTGTTTAGATCTAATTTCTGATCTTCATACCCTTTACTGACATGAGCCAACTAGCTTGAAACCATGGTTTAAAGGTTGGAGATGATGAAAGAGATATTGAATTCTATCTCTCTCAGCGTTTATGTAAACAAAGCTTGTTAGTGAGCTATTGGTAAAGCTCCATCTAGTGATCATATATATATATAATTTTTAGATTCTAATATTTGCTATAACTAAATTAAGCCCAATCAAAAAAAAATAATGGATCTAGTAAAAGATGCTCATTAGTTAAAAATTATAACAATAATAATATAACCTTTCAGAATTTTACTTATAGTAGCAAATATCAGAAGCTAATTGTCAGATATTTTAATGAACAGCTTTCAAATCATTGCAACCTGCTATTATCTGAATGGAGTAGCTTATTGTAGTATAAAGAATTTGTCAAATGCTACCTAATGCATTTTGCTGTGCAGAAAAATAATATAAAAAAAAATAGATACTTATAATTTTCAAGTCTTCATCTTAAAATATTCACTTATTTTAATGATGAAAACATAAATATTCCAATACAGGACAATAATATTTTCAACAGCTACTCATAGAGAAAGAATGAAAAAGAAGATCTTCACCAAGCTTTCTAATTGCTGGCATGTTTTATTCTCTAGTTAAAAATATCTAGATACCCATTTTCTGATTCATATTAACTCATTCACTGGATTGTTTGTGGAGAGAATATCTTAATTTTAGAACCTAAAAAAAAAGTTTTTACTTAGCCTGAATTTAAACCCAATTCACTAGCACAACAGGAAAATGTGTTACCACTGCACTAATGTGCATCTTTTCTTTAGGAATAAGCATTTAATATGAATTCATTTTGTTAATATTAATTGATATAAATTATGACTTAATAATGAAAATTAATGAAGCTGCTTTAACTATTACAACACTAAAATAACCTATTACTGACAATGATCATATGTTATTGCTTAATCATTGCCTAGTTACCTATACTTGTTTTCAAAAATAATATTTATTTCATAATATATAATAAATTTGATTATAAAATAAATAATTGCAATGTCAGTTGCTTAGGAGGTCAAATAACATTTCAGCATCAGAGTAATCACATTATTTAATTGACTATATTAAGATTTTTCCCTCTAAGTAAATATTTGAGACAGTCCTTAAAATTTTACTAGAAGAATGGTTGTAACAACACCCTCAATTCTGGCATTGTATTCATAAATTCAATAACAATTAATTACATAGTTCATGTTTTGTGAATGAACATATTTACATAAGCCAGTATTTATCAAAGTCCATTTAAGAAACAGATGACTGTAATGATCATGATTGGGGCTTAATTTGTTGATAAAACACCTATAATATTTAGAAAGATCAAGCTTTATGTTGGATCTGAAAAAAACATTGTTTGGGATCTCATGAAAAGTCAATTTTATACCAATTTTTAGTTTGTTGAAAAGATTAAAAAGATTTTAGGTTGAATATCCAGAAAAGGAATCTTGATAAGAGATGAATTATAGATGGAAAAACTGTACCTTGAGTTAGTGATATTTGTTTATATAAAATAGTTATAGTACTATACATATAATTTTATTATACTTAAACAGAAATTCCTGTTAACAATGTAGAGGTTAAATAAAAATTCTAGCTAAGAACAAGTTTTAAGAAATAATTTATCATGTTCAAAATTATCATAAACTTCCTGATTTTATAGAAAGTAAATCTTCACTTCTCTTGATAATTTATTATAAATGAAACTATAGCATAGAAATCAGTGATTAATTAATCTGGTGTTCAAACTTGTATGGAGCTAAGGATTTCTTAAACAAGATTAGAATTTTTTCATCTAAAAACAATCTGGTTAGTTGTACCAATGCTATTGCATAAATGGGTATCCTAATGTTATTAAATGGGGAAGTAAGAAGCAAGAATAAGTTAATGTAGTCATATTAGTAACAATGCTCTGAGAAAAGAGAATTCATGACATTATCATGTTGATCTACCCTTTACCTGATTATAAATAGAGGTATTGTCATGACTGTTGAGCCCATATTTTAGTTTTACTTTTATAAATTATTATGTTCTTGAAAATAAGTCTTAAGATTTAAAAGACTTGGTAGTGATTAAAAAAAAAAGGTAATGCTCATTATGTAGTATAAAACTAAATGTAGATTTATTAAAGTAGAAAGATCTAAAAAAATGAAAATTTCTTACCTTTTTTTAAATAGCGTTTAATGCAGGTCCATTTAATGCAATAGTTACATATCTAACATTTCATCATATTCTAACATTTGCTCATAACTGGCAGTCTAAGATGATGAAAAAACTAATAGTACCAAATTAAGAGTATTATCCCTTCGAAATATAATCAAACATCCAAATACCTTAAATAAAGCTAAATATACAGGCACAAAGGGCCATAAGGTTAAAAGTTTCTTAACTTTTTGTTAGTTGTAGTAAATGTAAAATGTATTTTTTTATTACGAATTCATTAACAATATATATATATACAAATCTCAATATTTATTTTAAAAGGGAAAATATTTTAATTTCTATAATTATTTAAATAAATGACCACCATGATCTCCATGCTCACAGTAAAATTCTGTTGGTCAGGGTAACTAAGAACTATAATTTTCTATTACATATAGTAACAATTTTGGTATTAGTATATTACTATAAATACAGTAATTACTCAAGATGACACAAGATAAGTTACTTGAGATGTAAGATCTAGCATAAGATAAATGGCCTGAAAAGTGACAAATAGCTTGATATGAGTCAAGTAAGACAAAAATCATTTTACAAGCTTATAATTTTACTATATATATATATATATATATTGTTTAGCAATGCCTTAAGTAATTGAATACAATTAAAATCTTTCACTTTTGAAATGGATAAAAAATTTTATTGAACTATTGACTGTTAGTTGAGATTTTGTTTTTGGCATAGATGGAAAAAAACTTCCATTATCTTGAGACTTATCTTTGGTTTATAATAATTTTATATAGTAGAAACTTTGAAGTATAATAAATAGAAAGATTTGAATCTTGGATTTTCAGTTTATTTTCATTCTTCACTTTGTCTCAAACAACTTATACACATGACCACACCCTAGTAAAAAAATAAATAAACCCCAATATACATATTTTATGCAGAACCAGCACTCATCAGTTGGTCCAGATTATAATCATTCACACATTTATACAATTAGTGCTTGCCTTATATTAAGATAGCAATTCCTTAAACTTTAACAAACAGACTTCAACCTTCTCACCCTTTCACCTCTCCATTAAAGTTTAAGAATTTCTATCTTAATATAAGCTGAGCACTGATTGTATATATGTGTGGAAGATTATGGCCCAACTGATAAGCAACAGTTTTGCATTATATATATATATATATATATATATATATAATATATATATATATATATATATATTGCGGATCACTAATCTTTTTCCCATTGGTGTGACCATGTGAATCGATTGCTTGAAATGGAGTAGAGGTTTGAATATAGACTGAAAATCCTAAGTTCAAATCCCTTTATTTACTATAGTAAACATTAAGTATACTGAATGAATATATTAATTATAAGTATAATTTTTTTTGTTATCTTCATGGCATAAACTTATTTATTTTGCATGCTTTACTATACTTATAGTAAATAATATAGTTTCATAAATTTAAAAATGGTAGTCTACTCTATTCATTCTTCTTCAGGGTCATCCATTATAAATTAATGGATTCTAGATGGTTGCCACAGATAAATCCCTAAACTAAATTCTGCATAAAGGCTGTATATTCAATGAAGAACATTGGATTAATGATGCCAGAAATTTATTTGTAGATTTGTGTGTCCATTGATTAACTTTTTATGCATTTCTTGAAAATAAACTTCGTTTAAATTTTACTAAAATTAGTATAAACTTGAACCATGAGAATACTGTTTATATAATGATCAGGTGAGATCTATGTACATTATATTCTTTTACAAAATAGATTTTCATTCCAATATCAGCCTTTCAAGCTAATTGAGCACGCGCCTTTGAGAGTGTTAAATAAATGAATACTCTCCTCTTCAATCCAAGATAAAGCATTTATGCAGAAATAAAAAGAATCCCTCTTATTCCTACGACTCAAATTCTTTTATATGAGCAAATCTGAAGAACTTCTGAAGAGAGCGTGAGTAGATTCTCACTTTAAATTACTATTTACGATATTTTTTGACTGAATGACGTCGGTGTAATTACTTAGAATTGACTAGACGTCATTCTTACTGAAACTTAATTATGAGTAAATAAGCAAATATTTTATCTGCCACCACTAGATAAAATATTTCCTTAAAATAGATTTTGTGATTCTAAAGAGTTGCATAGTATAGAGATGTCCCTGTTAAAATTTATTTGTTGGCTAAGCTTATGAGTATACAGCATAATAATTTGTCACTTTTTAAAAAAATCATATATCTCAGTTATGCATCTTATATATTATTTTATCTACAACAAAAATTAAGGATGCAATGACATCGCATTTTCCTAATATAGATCTTTCCTATCTATTTTATTTAAACAACCCAACACTTTTGAAAATCAGACTTACACAAATATGTATTCTATGTTCTCTGCCTGAAGTCAAATTAGGAAAGGCAATAAGATGCTATGGTACTACAGCCCAACAAATATTGCCATGATTTGCTATTATTTAATACAAAGTAATGTTAATCCTAATTCAGAACACACCCTTCCCATTCCTGAAGAAGGTTACATCATATTTCAAATGTATTTTTTTATAGTCAATGCAGTAAACTGTATTTTGAACAATACATATTAACTTTAAACCATTATTTTATAGTAACTAAAAATAACGAAATACCCATTTGCCAATCAATAATAAATATCTCAACTATTTATGACCTAAAAAAATTGTAAAGCTCTTATTTAATCTGCCATCTCAAAATTCATAGCAACGTCATCATACATACTAATGCACCTTTATATCATTTAGACGCATAGTGGCACCCTGTTATACTGTCTACATTGTAATTGTTCCAAGTTATTAAATGTAATTGACATTAAAGGGTTGAAAAAAAAAATCTTAAGAAATCTAACAGTTTCCATCCATATTAATCACAAAATTATGAACAGTCAAATGACTTCCTTTTTTTACCAAGATAAAGTCAAAATGAATTAAATTTAATAAAAAAAAAAAAATTTAGATTAGTGAAATATTTTGATTATTCAAAGAAATGAATTTTATTTTTTAAAAAGTTCAACTTTTAAAAGCCAGGGAATTGAGTTTTTAAGTTGCTGTCAAGTGTAATATTGAATAATGATTAAAACCCCACGCTTTAAAATGTTATGACCAGCAGCGATTAACAAAAATTATGACAAAAATATTAAAAAGTATCAATAACTGTAAAAGAACTTTGTTCAGTAAAATTGTGGCAAAAAAAGTGAAATATTTATTTATATATCTAAAATTAGCATGTTGGAATAATTTAATGATGTAAAGGTATAAATTAATATACATAATTATTTTCTTCTTTTTTTTTAAAAATAAAACGTTAAAAGCTATTTTAAATTAATATTCACCTCAAAGTCGATAAAAACTATCTAAAAATAAAATTTAAAGATTTTTACCGTAACAACTTAGACATTATATATGTCAATTTCTCTGCTGTAGGCAATATGGTACTACAACCAAGCAACAAGAATATTGCCTGACAGATATCAATAATTATCAACTTTTTATCACAGTTTGTTTTAGCATTTCAACATTTACAGTCCCTTTATTAAGATGCATAAAATTACTTATTGTAGAGTTATAATTATTTATTAAGCTCACAGGAATTATTCTATAAATACTTTTAAGACAGGCTATAATCTGTATCAAATGCGCCTTGAAATTTATAATAGTCAAACAATAGTCCATTAATGAAATACAAATAATAGAACAACTTTAATAAGCACTACACTTTTATGTATATCGATAAGACAAGTAGCCCACCGTGATTACACAGTCTGGGTAATATATACATGTGTTATAGTAAGTTTAAATAGTTGAAATGGCAACCATGCTTAGTGAGTATAGAGCAAAAAAATACTATGTTTTGCATGTTTTGTAAGGCAAAGGGACTTTTTGCAAAGAATATTAAGAAATAAGTACTTCATGTTGAGTGTGAAAAAATATAACTCATTGAAATATTCACAACTAGGCACAGATGATGGAAAAGAAGTGAATATAAAGTGAGAAAATGACTGAAACAGTAGTCAAAATATAAGCATCTATCAAAATATTATGTTACCTGTATCTCTTTTTTTTTATAATTATTTATAATAATCTAATCTTTAGTACATCATCCATTAATTCTTTCAATCTATCCCAAAGAAAGAACATCAATGCTTATATCTTTAGACTCAAGCAGAATGTCATTTCAAATAGAATTAAATAGATAACCATATATTGACTAATATTAAATACATATGTTAATAATTGGCTATAGGTCACTTATTGGAAAAATTCTGAACTTATGTGAAAATTCTTCATTAAAAGATTTTTAATTTGTCTCTGAATATGAATGTAAAATCATGATCATATTCAATTAATGCATGAATAGTTCTATTATCATAAATGTTAATAACTATTTATAAATAAGCATAAAAAGTATTTAAAAAAGACAGTTCTATTATAATCCTATACAATCTGAAGAAAAGGTTATGTTAAGGATAATTTTAGTCCATTAAAAGATATAATGTTTTCAACTTAAACTGGAATATTGTGGATACTTAGTTTTATGTCATAGGATATTGGACAACATAAACATGGAACAACATCTGATAAATGAATATTTTTATTATTGTTTTAGGAAATGTTAAAAAAAAATTGAACTAGCATATTGTCATGTGACATTCATATTGATAGTTTGTAAATTCTGAGATGTTGTTCATTTTGCACAATTTTTATGATATTACAAGCAATTATAATACTTAATTGATTTTTTATAAACATAAATTTGTATAAAAAAATAGTTATATTCTATAATTCTGCAAAGTTAAAACCATAAACTAATTAAATAAAACATTATGAAGAAAGCAAAGGAGTACAATTTTCTTTTAAATATGAGATAAACCACTGAGCATCACATGATCAACATCTCTTATACTAGCACATAATTGTTATTAAACAAGGCAAAACTCTCTCCATACAGTAGTGCCATCCTGTGCCAACCAAAGTAATCAATGAATGCCAGAAGGCTTGTGCATAAAATCCATATCTAGTGCCTACTCATCCAATATCCCCAGACTAGTTTCTGACTTGTGCCTTCATCAGTGAGGAGCCTTGGATCTGAGAGCACTGCACCTAGATCTTAGGATCTAATGCAACCCTCCAGAAAATATTATTGTGTTTTCAATTTTATTTTCATGGTTTTGTAGTTAAGTAGAGATAAAAGGTGGCTGCTGGATGGTTGCATTAGATCCTAAGATCTAGGTGCAGTGCTCTCAAATCCAAGGCTCCTCACTGATGAAGGCCACAAGCCAGAAACTAGTCTGGGGATATTGGATGAGTAGGCACTGGATAGGGATTTTATGCACAAGCCTTCTGGCATTCATTGATTACTCTGGTTAGCACAGGGTAGCACTACTGTATGGAGAGAGTTTTTCCTTGTTAAATATGAGATAATAGAATAAATTGGTTAATAGATTTATATCAAAACATTAATGATGATCAGATAACTCTGCCATAGTAGTCAATTGTCTTGAATAGTAATCCTGTTTTATTTGGCAGATAATGTTCACATATAACTTTTCATTTTTTTAATGTAAGCATAATAAGTCTTGAAATGTATATCATAAAATAAGAATATTTCTTACAGAATTCAGCTACGACATTTTAAATTTCCAGCTTCCAATATATTTAAAGCTATATCATTAACCTGAAACAAATATGAAAAATCTTACCCATCATTTCAAGACAGAATTGGATTATTAAATATACTCTAAATAAAAACTAAAAACACATTAATAATTTTATAAACAATTATAGATCTAGTAAAATTTCATGATTTCTCAATGCTTGAATAAAATTCATTCTAATACAAAATATTAAATATTTGGCAAAACCCATTATAAAATGACCTTTATACATTTTATTTGAATTTCACAATTGTCAGCATAAATAATCAATGGATACGATGTTGTGATAAATAAATCTAGAGAAATTTTTGGCTATTGCTTCTTCTATTTGTAAGAAAGATTAATAGCACTAAGGAAAGTCAATTTCCAGAGATTGATTTGAGAATCAGTTTGCCACTAATATTTGGCATCCATTGATTAAACCACTACACATCACATGATCATTTCTTATGCTTCCTCATGCCAATGATTATTTATAATTATAGAGATGATTTAGAAATAGATTTATACTAATAATTATTGATTAAAAAATAATACAAAGAATGAAATAAACCATTAAGCATCACAACAGAAACTAGTCTGGGGATATTGGATGAGTAGGCATTAGATAGAGATTTTATGCACAAGCCTTCTGTCATCCATTGATTACTCTGTTTAGCACAGGTGGCAATACTGTATGGAGAGTTTTGCTCTGTTTAAGAAATAAACCATCTTCTATATTTTAAGATCATGAGTGTAGCTAAAATATTAAATGAACAAATATATAAATTACAAATTATTTAAAAGGTTATGAAACTAAAATAATTTAAAAATAAAGTTATAGAGATTTAAAAATTGTAACCATAATACTAAATTATAATTCATTTTATATTTTAATCTAAAGGAAGGAAATCTATACATAAGTGCATTTATACATATACACGCAAGTATTAGTGTGCAATATTTCATCATCATCATTTCCCAACCACAATTTATCCAATATTAGATGAAGGTATTTCCAAGTTCAGTCTAGTTTCTGCAATTCATAATCTCTCTTCTTCACATCATATCTACAAATTTCCTACTGTTATTCATTCATCTCACATATAATCTTTTTCTAGATCCAGTTTAAAACTTGAATATTCATTAATTATAATCTCTTTTAGCAGTATATCCAGACCAGTTTCATTTCAGTTCCTTAATTCTTTCAATGATAATTGAGAGAAATTGAGGAAATGATAAAGAAATAGAAACATAAATAATAAAATAACAAAAACATTTGTTTTTTCAATAAATAAATAAAAATTCATGTAACATATAACTAAAGGAAGTTTCAATCCACAATTTTTATACTAAAATCAATTGCTCAGCCACTATGGAAAATTATGTAGAACAATAATTAATATTTAATAGTTTAACTAATTATAAAAGTTAGAATATATTTAAATATTATATGTATTCATAAAATAACATTACTGTGATAATTTTCAAATGAGATTTGTAAATTATCATTTAAATACACATGCAAATAACTCCACCATCTTATATCAATTCCAATCTATTTGTCAAATAAAAAAAAGATTGGCAGATTGGCATGGCACTGATATAAGATAGTATATGTTTTGTTTGTTTAAATGATTCTATAGGAAAGTAGTTTGTAAACTATCATAGTAATATTGTCAGACCTTTTTGTTTCATAAATAGGTTTATATTATTAACTATACGTATTTGATAGGCTGTAATTTTTTTATAGGCTTGTTAAAACTGTTACAAGTTTATCTGAATATATATATAATAATTAATAATATAGCAATTTTAAATAAATGGAAGACTAATTTTCTTCCACAATATTATATATATATATATATATATATATATGTATATATATATATATATATATATATGGATATTTGTATATATATATATATATATATATATATATATATATATAAAACCAATAGTTCAAATTCACTTTCTCATTTAAAATTATGTAAATAAACTAATATATAGGGTATATGAGCACAGACTTGAAATCTGTCCATTAAAGTATGAGGATTAGCTATTTTAATATATATCTGAGCACTTATAGCATATATGTATAGAGATGGTAATCTGGACCAACTGATGATTGCTGGTTTAGCATGAAATACGTATATTGGTGATTATTTATCTTTTCAACATATATGTGTTCAAGTGTATCAGGGTTATGAGATAGTGTGGAGAGTGATGGGGCGTGTGAAAATCTGTGCTCATATACCCTATATATCACATATATAAACATAGGTATATAATAAGCCTGAGTGTTTCAGTTAGTAAATAAACTAAGCATAAATACCAATAAATGCTAAAGGACAGATGATATCACTGTCTTTTAATAGATTTGTGCAATTATGTAAAACAATAACTAATTAATAATTAATGGATATATTATTTGTATTACATATATTAAACATGCTAAATTTATTGTAATATGCAAAATAAAATGTTCTGTTGATAAATAAATATTAAATATTTTGCATTAAATATAATATCTGAAAAATTTAGTAAATTGTATTTTCTATTATAATTAGAAATAGCATAATTTCTTTTTTTAAACAAGTTTGTTTTATACTATACAAGTATAAATAGATTTAAAATATGGAGATACTGATTTCTTTTTCCATGTTGGCACTGAATTTATATATATTAACAGACAATTTTATAATGTAATGATTAATGCATTCATCTTGTCATGCTGCCCGGGATTCAATAAAAGTGAAAATTTTTCAGATAATTGAAAATTATTAAATATTCATCTTATAGTCGATCTAATTATCATTTATTGGTCAAAAAATATGTAGATAGATAATAAACCAAGGGAAATGGAAGGTGTTAGAGAAGCTTTTTTCTTGAATTGGGCTACTTAATACCATTTTACATACATATATATATTCTAATATTCTCATGGATAAATGATGAATTCATAGCTATTTAGCTATTATATTTTTATTACATGGAAGATCCCAGAAATAATACTATGAATATATATATATATATATATATATATATATATATCATAGTATTATTTCTGGATATATATATATATATATATATATATATATATAATAAACATTACAAGCATAAAGCTAAACTAGTCAATATAAAATCAAAACTACCCCAAATCTAAAATTAAACCAGACCAGCATAAAAATAATATTAAAACACAACCTAAGGTTTCACTGCTACAAGCAGACTTCTCAAGTGTAAAGAACTACAAAAAACTACACAATATATATACTATTAAAAACTACCCACAAATCCATTCACTTCCCATCCACCCATAATATTAAAAGAACTCTTAAATAAGTTAATTGCTTCAGAATAATAAATTTTCAATAATAAAGACTCTTTAATTCTTCTTTTGATTTCATTTCTCTCAAAGAAGACAACCTTAGCTTCATCAAAATCAATAGTGTGGCCTGTATCTTTTTCATGGACATACAAAGCAGAACTAAGATATCTATTTTTAACTCTACTTTTATGAACCTTTATTCTTTTATTTAAACTCAAACTACTCTGACCTATGTAAACCTTCTTACAAAATAAACAAGGAATAAAATATACTACGCCAGAAATAGTCTTTCTATCAAAAACTTCTTTTGTATTATTTAATAAATTATTCAATGTAATACCCCTTTTCCAAGCAATTTTCTTATTTCCAAACAATTTACTATTTCTACACACAATTTTATAAGAAGACAATTTAAATGGCAAAGAAATAAAATCATATTTTTCTTTAACCTTTACATCCTTCCAAATATTACTATTAAATAAAATACTTTTAACAAATTTATCAGAGTATCCAACACTCAAGTAATCTTTATAAAATTGATATTTCTGAAACAAAGCTACCCCACTAGAATTATTTAATTTAATATTCCTATGACAATAATTCCTTAAAGCAGCTACTTTATGAGGTACAGACTGATAGCTATCAGGTTTAATTATAGATCTTAATTCTTTACTTTTAACTAAATGACTGCACAATAAACAATTAGTTTCTATATTTCTAATCACCAAAAGATCTAAAAATTTTAACTTACCAAAATCTAACCCCCCTCCTTCTAACACAAATTTTATAGAAGGATCAAAACAATTAAACTCATTTACAAATTTCTTCAATTTATCATTCTCAACTACAAATAAACAATCATCAACATATCTGACAAATAATTTTACATATAAACAATTCTTTTTAATAATAATTTAGCAGTGAAACCTAGGGTTGTGTTTTATTATTATTTTTATGCTGGTCTGGTTTAATTTTAGATTTGGGGTGGTTTTGATTATATATATATATAAGTCTCAAATATTAAGAGTATAAAATGTATTTGTAAAAGAAATCTGCAGCATATTTCTACATCATTTACTGAATGCTTTAGTAGGTAATAATAAATGCCAGATGATAGTGTTTATTAAATCCCTATTCTATGCTGTTCTTTACACTATCCCTAGATTAGTTTTAAGCAATAGTTTTCATCAGTGAGGAGCTTTGGATAATTGGACCAATACACCTGGACCTTTAGGATCTAATGTACCCTTCTTTTAGCATCTATTTTTTATCTCTCTGATATACTGTCAAACTATCAGCACCAAACTAAAAAAACATTAAAATGTTTTCAATCTAAACCAACATGCTTACATAGTCATTTATATATGAAAGAAGTTCTGGTTCTATATATTATGGTATTCTTAGTTTTTTGATAGCTATGGGCACCTCTCTACTGCTTAGCTTACAGTAAATGGCATAAAGATGGTGGAAATGTTCTGTAACTGCAACGTGCATTCTAAAGTCATGTGATGGAGTCAGGTAATACTTCATTGGTTTAAAGAAAATCTGTTTCTGCTGATACAATGGCTTACTTCCATTGTTGGTTTATATTATATATACATTATAATGAAGATTTTTCCAGTTATGTGATGAAAATAAAATCTTTTTTTAATCATACAGTGTATTAGTTCTTTTTATAGATTGCAACAATTTCATAAAATCACATTCATTTTTGTCAAGGCTAAGGATGTAATGAAGAACTATTTTGTCTCAAGTAATAACAAAATTGTGATTGTGCATGAGTTAAAGAACTTTCATTCATATTTATATTAGATGGTTCTCCAATCAGAATAGAAGATGAATATAATCAAAAATTTTGTATTTTCTTTTGTTTTTACAATCACATGATTTATTAGAATTGATTTTAGAAGAAGAAAGAGTTGTAAAATAATGGGCTCCCATAAGACTAGAACATGCTCTATTTCATAATATTTATTCAAACTGTTTGATCTTTTTAAAACTTCAACGACTCTCTCAGGGTTCTTAAATCATATTTTTCCAAATCAGGTAGTACTTTAGTATTATCAAATTGAAGGCTATGATCAATTTCTAAAAAAATATGATATAAAAACTGATATAATCAACTTTTGATTGAAGGTATTTCTGTACTCCCTGATTTTGACACCAATATATCAGATAAATATTACCAAAATCACACTTTTCTTTATGTTTGCCGTCATATCATATAAATATAATTTATCCAAACTTCAAACACTTTTAGCAAACTCTAAAAGTGTTTGAAGTTTGGATAAATTATATTTATACAATATATCAGATATGGTTGTTCCAGGTTTATATTGTTATAATTACATATTTAATAAAGTGTCTATGAAATTCCATGTTCACAGTACCCAAGAGACTATGTGAGTCTATTGAATAGATGTATTACTGTCAGAATTAGGTTGCATAGAAATGTATTCAATCAAAAGTTGATTGCATCAGCTTTTACATCTTTTTTTAGAAATTGGCTACACCCCTAATTTTGAAAATATTAAAATATTAGTAATTTTTGACAAATATGATTTAAAGGCCTGAAAAAGCTCCACAGTAACTTTATGTAGCTTTTTATTTTTTTAAGACATTACAATGACATTGTGATCGCTATCTCCTCTATGTTATTTATCTATAATCTTATGTTATAGTTTGCAACTTTTTTTCCCCCACAGTGACAATTTTAATGTATTAATTGAAAAAAAACATTGAAGATGTTACCATTATGTAAATTTTTTACATGATTGACAGTATCCTATTAACATGACAAAGCTATGAGAGACTTAGCTTAGAAGACAATAAAACGAGAATTTCTGATTGGCTACAAATTTTAGCTTGTGAAGAAATAACTGAATCTAAAAAAAGAAATTAATTGTCAATAATTTTTTTCACATTACAATATTTTTGTAAAACACTTATTGTTAAGCCAAAAACTATATCATTAGATTGTCCTTGAAACATTAATTTTTTTAAAAAGGCAACTTCTTATGGCACAGCAGATACAGTTTTCTATTTGCCAAATGTAAAATCATCTTTGTCAAATGGTAAAGTAATTAGTTTTAAAATTTTTAATAACAATAAATAATGCTTTTAGTTGTAATTTTTTTTCTTTCTTTAATAATGATTAATCCTAAATTTATCTTAGTTTTAATAATATAGAATTAAAGTAACTAATTTTTTTTTCTACTAACGATTTGAATAAAAAATTGTCCAATGACTATCCAATATTTCGTTCTAGTAACTTTTTGAATACATAAATTTATCCAATGATATCAAGTTCATTAAAAAATTTATTTTCATATTTTTAAAATGACAAATATTAAATTTAAAATGTATGATCACTTGAAAGCTTACATTTGTAGTAAGATTATCAATACATTATATATATATATAAAAAAAAACATTTAATTATAAAAGTAAATGAGGTCCCTTTCAAAATATATAAGATGATTTTTCATCTAAATAGCTTAACAAGTATGAGACAATTAAAAAAAAAAAATTCTAAAAGTATGAGATAATCTATTGAAAATTTAGAAAAAACCTCAAATAATTTAAATAAATGTGCCAAAATAAAGCACATTCCAGTCTTACGGAAGCCCTTTATCTTATCTCTATTTCTAAAATTAATTTTAATAAATCATCTGATTGTAAATAACAGGAAATACAAATTTTTTTGTTAATTCACATCTATTCCGATTGGACAAGTATCTAATATACATACAAATGGACGTTTTTTAACACAATCACAGTTTCATTATTATTTGAGCCAAAACACTTCTTCGTGACAGCCTTGGCCTTGATATGGGTTGAATGCAATTTCATCAAAATATTGGGAAATTTGTGCAAAAAAATAATACATGGTATGACCCCAAAAAGGTTTTCTTTTCATATATGTATGTGTATACATGTCTGTAATTATTAAAATTTTTACTATTGTACAATACATAGAAAATTCCATTAAAATTTTCAATATTTATAGCTGTAAGTCAATGAAAATTTAATTAATAAGAGCCTTATTACTATCTGACAATTGGGTTATCTAATGAATAGTACCATCTTCTTCATTGTTTCTCATTGTAGAGAGTCAATTACAGAAGCATTTACATCCAACAAACTATTTTAAAGATTATTTTACTTTATATGTAATATTTTGAGAGATGAATTTCCAAGTGCTAATTATATTAAATACAATAGCATTTAGTATCAAAATCTGAGTACAAACCAGACAGAAAAGTAATTCATTTCTGTGAGATGTCCATGTTATTATATAGATAGTATTTATAAATAATAATAATTAAAAGAGTAAAATTTCATCCCTTAGATATATTTATTAACTTCATTCAAAATTATGAATATAATCAAATAAAATAAAATAAAGAATGAAAAACGAAAGTTGTAGTTTAATTCTGCACTAAAAAATAATAAAAATTCAAATCATAAAATTGTCTGAAGCTGAGCTCCCATAAAATAAGAGAAATCAAAGCAGTGAAAGAATAGACATATTTAGATTAGTTAGAATTAAATAATAAGTGAAATAAGGGTAAAAACAGTGCCTTAGTGACTGCAGAAAATAATTTTTGTGCTATGGACATTTAAAAAAGAATGTTTCCAAGAATAGTGGCAGAAGCAATGAAATTTACACGAATTTATTGGAGGTTGGGAGAAAGTGATAATAAAAAGTATACTTAGAGAAAAAAGACTAACTAAACAATATGTCTGGAAAAAGAAATTAAAAAGCAAGAGGTGGCAAAACTGTGAAAATCTCTCCACACATATATAATAAAAATAGGTATTGTTTATATTCAGAAATACAAATATAATAATATACAATGGGATTATATCAGAAGAAAATAATAAAGATTAACAATCATAAAGCAAAAAAAGTTAACTTCAAATACCTTGATTAAATTATTTATACAGATGGAAGCATATTTAAAAAAATTAATCATAGTATTAAACTTGAATGGAATGTTTTTGATAAAAATAATTTAATATTAAATGGAAATACACTACATGTTTGAAGAAAAAAAAGATTTTTAATAAGTGTGTTTTATTATTTCTTACTTATGGATCTGAAACTTGGACACTTAATAAAAGAGCATTTCAGAAACTTCAATTTATAAAATGAAGTATATAGAGATTCAAGTTGAGAACAACAAAAAGAGATTGAAAGCAAAATTGTTGGATTAGAAAACAAACAATTAACTTTGACAAGAAAATGAAATAAAGCTAGGCTGGACATATCGATAGAAGAAATGATAATAGATGAACAGTTTGAAGACTGAAAATGGACTTAAAAAAATGGAAAATATCAATAAAGAGATTATATGTGAGATAGTTCGGTGAATGGAGAAGATAAGTAATGGATTAGAAAAACGAGATTAAACTGAAGGGATTTTATCCGACAGTGAATCGAGAATGGTTGATAATGATGATGATGATACTACAATAAGAAATATACTTAACGATAACAGAATTGAGATAAACAAAATTGAACTTAGGTTTATTTTAATGCGCGAGTGATATGTCGACACATGCAAAACTGGCCTGTGATATGACATTAATTTGTGAGTGTGTGTGTATATATATGCGTAGTATTTTAAGTTCATTTTATTGCAATTACTTGTTAAGATTTAAATTCATTGAAACGATGTCTTAATGTGAATTGCTATACAATTATTAGCTCTTAATTTTCTCAATGCCACTATTTTATTCTCATCATTCCCAGAAGCAAGAAACTGTTCCCATTGGAGCAGAAATGGTCCATTAGTATTGCCTTTAGTGTGCAATTGTTAAAACATATCTTCAGGCATAGGTGTGACTGAGCCGATCAAGTTTCATATGCTCCTAATGTAATTATTGTCAGCCATCGGATATGCATTTCCTCCACTGCTCTCCGCCAATATCGATATTTTTCTTTTTATTATTACTATTATCTTATTTTTGCTAACTTTCATCGCTGTAAATACAAAATTCATATCTCGATACCTTCTATGTAAACAACATTAGGTCAAAACAGACATTTTGTTTTATATATATAAAAAGCATTTAGTATCTGAAGGGAGAAATTAAGTTGATTAAATTTTCATTACTTTTTAGTCTTAGTGGAACGTTTGACAATTGGCTAAAGTAAATTTTGAAATTATATTTGGTTTATCGATATAATTTTTCATTTTTTTCTTTTCCTCTCGCAATTCATTTATTGATTTTACATCTACGTTAAAAGTTGTGTAAAGTCACGTGTTTCAAGAACAGATGGCCTAGTTCCTTTACACTCGGTAGCAAAGTAAATTTATTGTTTATGATTATATTGTTTTATTACAATAGTAATTTTCTATTCTTTCTATATATTCTATTAATGTATTTCTCTCTCACCCCGCACTTTTTTTTTGTTTTATTTTGTAAAATTAAATATGTTTATGTCTGTGTATATATATATGTCTTACGTGAGGCCATTATATGCTTCTTTAGACAGATTAAAATGCTTGATCATTCTCAATAGTGCACTACATGGTTTAGCGCAGTGGTAATGTTAGATTCTAAACGTAAGATCCTCGGATCGATTTCAATTCTGGCATTTCCAGCATTCAAACTTTTTATAAATTCCTATGCAATAACGAGCCATTCAATATTTTTTTATTCTCAATAGAAATTTGCGTACTTTCCTATTAAACCTGTGACGGCAGAATGCCATACCTTTCTCCGGTGGAGGAAGAGGGTTGTTGTGAAAGCAGAATGAACTAGTTGTGACCTTTTAATATGGCATTATGCTGTCACAAACGTCCTCTCTCCTCACTTGAGAAAGATACTGGCATTCTACCGTAGCAAAGATAGTCAGTAGATCTAATATGCAAATATCGAAATTTGCCACTATTTATCTCTCTTGATACATTTTATTCTAACATTTCAATATTTTAAATCATAATGAATATTAAATCTTAAACTGGATTCCAAGAGATTGTAAAAGACCCAGAAAGAGACCACATGTGAGATGGATGGATGAAATAAGAAAGTGTGCAGGGGTGATGTGGAGAAGAGAAGCTAAAGATCGGAGGAAATGGATTGAACTTGGAGAGACTTCATCCTGCAGTGGATTGATAATGTTTGATGATGATGAATGAATATTACTATCTTGCAGTGGATCAATAATAATTAAAAATGATGATGATCAATGAATATTGACTCAATTGCACAACAGATAGTTACACAAGCAAAGAACTGATTAAATCAATACATCTGTATGATGGATCAGAGTTAATTAAACAGAAAACAGACATTGTTTTATATAAAAGATAGGTACAAACTCTAATTTTTCTGAACATTTTAAAACTCATCTTTTTATTATTTGTTGCTAAATTGGCCATTTAGTATTTCAGATATTTTCTGGATTACATTTGCATCATCGAGATTTTTCTAACAATTAAAAATCTTTCAGAATTTGAGATGAATGTATGAAAAATTAGGATATCATTTAAAACCTCCATTTTGCCACATTTACTTAAATTATATGAACAGAAATACCTGCAAAAGATAAATAATTTTCGAGATGTAATTTGGGAGATAATTTGCCTTTTTCATTAACCTTTATTCATATGTTTCAAATAGGTATATCAGAATGGAAGTTTTTAAATTACATCTAAGATATTATATTACATCTAAACATTATATTGTAAAAAATTTTGGTTTACTGGTTGTGATTTATAAGAATAATTTATATTAATTTTAATTAAGTGTGAAGTTCATATTTGTCTAAAACTGTTATGATAATGTCTAGTCTAATAAATGATTAGTAATAATCATTCATCTATTAACTTGAAGATGATATTGCCAAAAGTATGAGTATAAGGAATTTGCCACTTGTAGGTCAAATTTAGGATATTCTTGTAAAATACTTGATTCAGATTATTATTACTGTTATTATTAGTAGTAGTAATAGTATTTACTTTTTGCTGATCTGATGTCATGTTGTATAAAAGTGAAATCCAAAATATTTGTGTAAATCTTAATATTATTTTGATAATATTAATGGTATATCATATGTAAATGAGATACTTATTTTATATAGCGCTATGTTTTTATAAGCTGTAATAGTAATAATCAGCCATTAAGCTAATGCACTAGTGCTTTGTGGATTTTTTAACTACAAATGAATACTTTCACTTCCAAACACAAAAAATCCACAAAACGCATGTGCATTAACTTAATGGTTGATACATCATAGCAGTTTTGAGTATGAATTTTTTTTCTGAATGATAGCATGGTCTTTTAAGAATGTTGTATACCCTACTAAAAAATCTTTATAAATAAACAAAAGTGAAATATAAATTGAATAAGTCTATTTATTATTTTCTATAATTTCTGCAGAAGTAAGCTTGCAATTGATGCATTAGAGCTAACAACAACAATTTTTAGAATTTTTATTAACATTTCATGTATATAACCTTAGGTCCATTCTCCCAAACAGTTATTTTAATGAATGGAGAAGACTGCTCTTAAGCAAGATTTTCCTGGATTTATTCTTAACATAGCAATTTTTATCCCACATGTTAAAATATTATATATACCACCATACTTATTGATGTTGGAATAACATACTTCTCATAATAATTAACTATAGAGTTAATTAAATACTGCCTAAAAAAAGTTTGGATTATGTAAGAAAATCGAAATACATAAAAGATAAAACTTATCATAGAATTAATCTTGGATAGAATGCTTTTGGAAAAATTACTTAATATTAGAATAAAATTATTTATATATGTGAAAACGATGGGTTTTAAAAATTATGTTTTACTTATGATTACTTCTAGATCTAAAACTTTTGATAGTTAATAGAAAATTAATACAAAGATTGCAAATCACACAATTTAATATGGAAGGATGATATTAGGATTAATGAGAAAATATCGAAAGCAAAATATATGATTAAAAGAACAAAAAATGTATTATTGGTATAATTAAAAACTTAAGATACTAAAATGGGGATATGGAAAAAATATTAAAAAAGTAATAAAAAATAGCTAATTGAAACTTTAAACTTATTTGTAAGAAGTTATGAGATCTAGAAAGAGTGTTCATGTCAAATTGGAAGAACGTTTCCTCAAGAAAATCTTTACTTTGCAATAGATTAATAACAGTGAAAAATGATAACTTCTATGGTTGTTGAAAGATTTTTAGAAATTTATTACAATTTTTTAAAATTTATATTCTTCTTTCTTTTTCTTTTTTTTTGGATTACTTTTATTTTTAAATTCTGCTTTATTTGTACATATACTATTGATGATGTAAAAAATTTCTTAAATTTATGATGTCAGGAAAGGATAGTAAGCAATAGTATATTAGCAGTAATAATGATAAATTGTCATTTCTTGACTACAGTAACCTGGTTCTATTTATCTCAACCTACCTGAAGAAAAGTATTTAATGTGCCTAATATAGACTTATTATATTTTATATCTGAAAATGAATTTTATAATCAAAATAAATTCTTTTATATGTTTATACAGCTATTATAGAAAAAACATACCCTTATATGTAAAAAGTCTTCTCAGCACATGATTTTATAGTATTATCAGATGATAATCACTGTTAATGTGATGTGATATAGTTACCCCTTTATTGAAGTCAAAAATCTCTCAACCACTATGCCCAGAAAAACCTGTTACCTACCTTACTTTCACTTTTCATTCCCTACCCTTTTTTTTCCATATTCTTCTCTATCTTGATCCATCCCACTTTCACAACATCATTTTTGTCCATTCCCTGGCCTTTATATCTAGATCTGTGTTATCTTCTTCCAAACCCAGCATAAAGACCAAGAATCACTTTCTACACAATCACTTAGCTTATATTTATTCTCCCACTACTGCATTATTTGTTCGCTTTCTGCTTGTAAACATTTACATTGAATTAGCAGATGCCTAATATTACCCATGCCTTCCTTATATAACTTGCAGACTCAATCACTCACATTTCTCTATTTATGTGCATAGTCCCTTGTTGCTAATAATCCTGTTCAAGCTTTAAACAGTAGACTACTTTCCTTACTATTATTTTAAATTAACTCACACCCAATGTTCTGTATACTTCTATATATATTTAAGCTCTTTTTACTCTCCATACTTCTTCATCTTTCCAGCTCCCTATTTTTTATTAATAAATCTATTCTTCTATCCCATTCTTTGCCATTATAACATGCAGCAATTCTCCTAACACAATCATCTTATCTTTTGTACAAGGATCCTGACATAAAGTCTTTATCCAAATCTTCTGCATATCATACTACATTTCTCACCCATCTTGTAGCCAGTCCTTTACTCATAACCCAATTAAATACTATTTTAGCTATTCTCTTACTATCCATAAAATGCAATCTACCAACATTTTCATTTTGCTTTTTGCATCTCTTATATAAAAACTTGACTATCCCATTTTTCCTTAAATTGCCCCTTTTGCTTTTCACACATCTGCATCTAATGCATGTCTAACTACATCTCTTTGTACTTTTTCTAAGTAATTTGACACCCTCTTACTAACACATAATGCATCATTATCATAAGATAACCCTGCTGATGCCACTCCCTTCCATACAATTCTAGCTACATCATATTTATTTAATGAAAACATTGTTAATTTCTTTATCAGTGCCTTTCTTTTCTTTGTCTCATTTATCAATTTTTTTATCCCATTCATCCAAGCAATTTCTTTAATTACTTAGGATGATTCTCAAATAGTTATATCTATTCATCACATTTAACTTTATATCCCCAATAAAAAATTTTTCTCTTCTTTCCCCAGCATTTATCATCATTACTTTTGATGTTTCTTCATTAAATTTAATCCCCATCTTGTTACCCACCTTGTGCATATCTTCAGCATAACTTCTATATCTTCCTTACTTTCTGTGCACAAGAAAATATCATCAACAAACAAAAGACAATATGTGATGTGATGTGATGCACTGTGACTTCTCCTTAAACAGAGTCAGGAATCTCTCAGCAATTATTCCCAGAGAAACCTGTTAGCCACTTTACCTTCTTTTTCCATTCCCCACCCTAAGTTTTCCCATAATCTGCTCCATCCCATTTCCCCAACATAATTATTATTGCGTACAGAGCTCCATCTACTGTTTTATAATAGAATTAAAAATAATAATAACAGTAAAGCAAATAAAACATGAATTAAATAAAAATAAAATTATGATATAGCCATCCAGATTATTAGAGATTCAGTAAAGATTAAAACAAATTAACTATATAACATAATAATACATAGAATAAATAAAAAACATACTTTATATAACTTTATATATTTATTCTGTGTATTGTTATGTTATATAGTTAATTTATTTCAATCTTTATTTAATCTCTAACAATCTGGATTACCATATCATAATTTTTTTTATTTTATTCATATGTTTTATTAATTGTTATTGATGTTATTTTTAGTTTTATTATAAAACAGTAAACTTAGTGTAGTTGTTTAACATTTGATAAGTTCATAAAATCATATGCTGAAAAAAGCTTTTTATGTATAACTTTAAATATATATTTTCTATAATAGCTGCTATATATATTTTTTATTATTATTTATATGAAAAAAAAAACATGATTGACTTTCTTCATTTCCATTTTTGATATATGTTTATAAAAATTATAAAACTTCACTTATTTTTTTCTTGAAGAAGAGTATAGAGTCACGTGATCACCATCTCTTATACTAGCACATAATTGTTATTAAACAAGGCAAAACTCTCCATACAGTAACACAGGGTAGCACTACTGTATGGAGAGTTTTGCCTTGTTTAAGAGTATACAGTGTGAAAAAAAATTGAAAAATAAACATACTTACTGAAAATTTGAAAAATACCATTCTAATCAATTGCTCATAGCAGTTTCTTATTTGGACAATTGAAATATCGAGCTATACTTTAGTGCAACATTGGTGTTTGAACATCAATTGTCTCATAAACATCCCATTAAAGTTTATTATTATGTCTATAATAAACTTCAATAAATTTTGATGCTTAGAACAAAATCAAAAAGAATGAAAATCTTTATATCATTATTATTCTGATGAAATAATAATTATAAGAATTAAGTCAATGTTAAATCTGGTCAATTATGGAATATGGCATTGGTTTAAAAATGGTTTATTATATAAATGATATCCCAATATTTATTATCCAAAAACTTCTATTATTCAAATAAGATTTCAAAGATGATCTTTAACCAAAATAAGTGTTTACATATATTTATAAATAAAATTAAAGAAAAAACTATAACCGAGGCAAAAGTCTCTATACAGTAGTGCCACCCAGTGCAAGCCAGAATAATCAATGAATGCATTCAGTGATTACTTTGGTTTGTACTGGGTGGCACTACTGTTTGGAGAGTTTTGCCTCTATTTTAATAGATTTTGTAAGTATAAGAAATGGGGCTCATGTGATGTTTAGTGGTTTAATAAATATCTATAAATTAATAAGCTATTTTAATAAATTGCTTGTTTTTTTTTTCTGTATTAATCCAGTAGTTCTATTTAATTTAATATAAATGCTAGATTTAATTTTTAAAAAAGATTGCAATGAAAACCTAAAGTGGGATAACCAGTATAATTAAATTATTGTTTAATTTGATCATTTTAATTATTGCATATCATTATAAAAATAAGCATATGTTGAATTTTAAAGTTTTAAATTGTTATTAATAAAATAAAATGCATTTATATGTATATACAAATATTTATATATAACAAAACTACTGATAAAAAATTATTATTTACTTACATTTTTAGCAGAGTTTGGGTTTATAATAATGTAATGAAATGCAAAAAAAAGTTGCAGATCCAAACAAACTATCAAATTAGTGATTTCAGATCAATTTATCCTAATGTGTTTTTTTTTTTTTTTTAGAATCTTCAATAGCATCTTTATTTATGTTATAATATACTCTATTCACCTCATTGTTGATTATTATTTTCATTCACTTTGAAGGTTTTATATACTTTTTTAATGAATTAGATCACCTCACAATATGACCAAAATAAAACAATTTGAATCTGCCCAAGAAGAAGCATTCAGTCTATTATTGATATCTAGCATTATTTTTCAGATAGGATTACTATAACATATAACGTATAGTTTTCAGATGTATGTAAGTTTCCAAATTAAAAATTATACACAAAAATATACATATATAATGAGATAATAATTACTGGTGGATTAATTAAATTTAATAAAATATGAATGTGATTTAAGTCTTAATCATTTGTTATACTAAAAAATGAGATTGTTAATTGCAGCCACAATAAAATCTATGTCACATTTTAGCTTTTCAATCTACTGGTTATTATCTGCCAAAGGCATATTGAGTGAAGTTAACTTGTAACTGAAATTATCAAAATATAAAAACTATGGATTAATTTCAGATATCTTCAATTAGATAAATGATTCATCAAATTCAAAACATTCATTACTGATTCTTTGATCCTAATATTGGTTAACATAATGTGGATATATTATATAATCAAATTTGTCTATTTGAATAAAAATAAAATTGTCATTTAATTGGTATGCAGTCCTTATTTACATACATCTAGTCAACTCACTTGGTCAAAGATTGTTTTATATCCTAGCAAAAAATAACTAGGTATCTATGTATTAATTAGTAATTAAAAAACAATAAAATGGATATCTAACAAAATTATTACTTTGTGTCTTAGTCAATGCAATTATTTTTATGATTAAGTGCTGACCAATCAACAACAAATCCTGGCAGTCATACCAATAATATTTTTATAGAATAACCTATTGTCTATTTTATTTTTCAAGATGCTCAAAGGCATATTTTTATTGCAATAACGGAATCCATTCACTCATTGGTTATATTCTTTTCTTTTAATCACTAAAGTGCATTATATGCTTTTCTAATGAATTAGATTATCTTTCAAAGACCTTCACTGCCATCACAGCTTAAAAGTATAGTTACGCTGTGAACTATGTCATATCAATAAATACAACTTCAATCACATGCTATCCAAAAAAAATGTAAATAAATAAACAAAAAATACATTAAAATTCACAAATTTAATACATTTTACAATACTTGAGCAGCCATTTTCCAACTCTGAGCACTATACATGATTATGATTAAAAAATAAAATTTGTAAATGCCAGCAGCTGTTTATTTTATCTTGAAGTGCTGTACACAATCATGTTTATTAATATAAAAAAATGTTTTATATTGAAAACACATACATTGTATTCTTAGGCTTTATTATTCTTTCCAAATTTGATATGCAGTACTTAGCCACATAATAAAATATTTTCTAGGCATAATGCTAAATGTCTTACAAAATATTAGAACATACTTAACATTAATACTAACTTAAAAACATCAAAAGAATTAAAGATATCATAGTTCTTGACAACAGGACTTGTCTATTATACTTCAATGGAGAGAAAAAAGTTATCAGAAAAAGACAATATCACACAGTGCATATTTAATTATGCTCAAAGTCAGACACTTCACTATTTATTTTATTTAACAAATAAAAATATGGTATAGTATGGTTTTTTATTATTATTTTTTTCTGTGAATGAAAATATATGCAAATGTGTCCCCTTTATTTACTATTAATAACTATATTATTAGTAGTATTTTTAAAAATTTTAATTTATATTATAATTTTAATTTATATATGCATACTATACATATAAAAATATCTGCATTATATATATATGAATTGAAAAGTATTGTTCACTTACAGTTCAATAAACAATATACATTCTAATATTAGAATTTAAGTATTATTTAATAAACTTGGAAATTAGATGTAATTGTAGAGGATTTAAACATAGATTTTCAAGCACTCTTCAGCTATCAACTTTATCTCATATAACTGATGCACATTACCACACACATGTGAAAAAGATACAGTCAGTAGCTAAAGGCATATTGAAAGACTGTGTTCAAATCCTCTACAATATATATTCTACACTAACAAAGATTTATCAATAAAATATGAGCTATTATATGGTACATAAGAATGACTCAGAACAAAATATAGCATATATCATGATTCTATAACAATAATTTCTCTTTTTTATGTCCAGCTTTTGCATACATAGAGAATCATCAGAAACACCATAGCTTAAATATTTCTGATTATTTTAAAAGATATTACATCCAAAATAAAATTGCAAGGTTTTTCATTGCCACTTTGTCCGATATTAGTTTGTCATATATTTTTTTATTTCTGCAACATTTGTTGTTGAACTTCTAATGCCTTTATTATCAATTTTAAAGTCCAAAACAAAATTATTGATAGTAATCTTTGATTTTTTTATATTGAGCCAAAATCTCAAATTTTTACTTTATTTTTTTAACTCCTCTAATGAGATTCTTGCATTCTTTGCATTTTTTTTTGCAAATAAATATCTATCCCACCTATTTGGAATCTACATTTGTATTTATTAATCTGGCTTACTTTAATATAATGAGTAGAATAACTTATATATCTCGGTCTAATCTTTTTTCTTGTTGTAATTAATAAAATGTATTAATAAAAGTGTAGTTTTATATGTAAAAGAGGAAAACATGATTAGAAAAAGAGTGAAAAAATGTGATTTTTGAATTATAGATTTGGAGAAGAATTAAAAAATAAATTAAAAGCACAAATTTTGAAATATGAAAAAAAAAATTACAAAAAAATGAAGTCAGATGTCACATGATCTAATTTAATAAACTTGTATTTACAAATGTTTTATAGAAAGCTCACAAAATAAGCTCGTAACAAGCTTTGCAGAATATCCCCAACCTCAGACTGGTTTCTGCTATTGGCATCATCAGTGAGGTGCCAGGATATTCAAGCGTTAGATTAAAAATACCAGAATAAGCCCAGCACGTTACCTAATGGATAACTATTAAGTAGAACATCTAAAATTTTCAGACATCTATATGTCTTCCAATCCAGCTATCTAATTTAAATAGCCATATGGGACTGAACTTAACCATATGGCTATTTAAGTTAGATAGCTAGATTGGAAGATGTATGGATGTCTGAAAATTTCAGATTTTTTATTAGATAAAGTGCTGGGCTTGTCCTGGTGTTTTTAATCTAATGTTTGAATATCATGGCACCTCACTGATGATTCCAGTAGCAAAAATTGGTCTGGGGTTGGGGATATTCTGCAAAGCTTGTTAAGAGCTTATTTTGTGAGTTCTATATATAAAATATTAAAAGATTACATGAAAATAGATTATTTACAGAGAAAATTTATGAAGGAAAAAAGAAATCAAACTGAATAGGTATGAAGAATACATTGCAAGAATCTTGGGAGAGTAAGACAAAAAGAAATAGGTGAAAAAAGATGTTCAATGATCAAATAAAGGAAATAGTTATGAGTGTTATAAAGGTTATTGAAATATAAGTCATATGATTTTCTAATTGATTCTAATGGAAATTTTAGAGTGAAGCTTGCTATAAAAATCTATCATATGGCTAGTTTTCTAATCTCTCACTAAATATATAATATAAAAATAGACATTTTTTGATATTTCTTTCACTTTTATATTTTTCAGTGCACATCAATAATAACATACATCATTTCTCAACTTTTTCTCAAACTAGATTGGTGGTTTACTTTCAAACATAAGCATATAATCTATGCTATATAATTTTCAAACTAACTTTATTTGCATATGATAGAAAAGATGTGGATTAATAATTTTTGAAACATGTCAAAATTTGGGGGGGGGGGGCTTGTCATGGGAATAAAAATTAATCTATTTTAACTTTAAGTAATTCAGTAGTTTTCTATATTGCTGTTTTCTCTTCTATTTGCTGCATTGTGATGATTTTGAGTCTTGATATCATTTTACACTATTGAAGATTGTTCAATAAAAGAGATCTTATTAATAAAGCCTTGGTTGATGTCTTTGTCATATATATTTTTTGTACTTTCTTTCATCACTGTCAGTTCAGAATTATTTTAATTATGATCTGTCCATATAAAATTTTTATAGCAAACCTACTTATTATGGTTAAAACTTCTTTTTGATCTCAGAAATCTTGTCTTTCCAAATGATTTTAATTTCTATGCTGCTGTTGCAAATTACTGTTTTTATATTGTTTCTTACATTTTTAGATAATCTTTGATATTTTTTATTCAGTTCTTTTATAAGATAATTATCTTTTTTTAATTTTGGCTTATCATTTTTTATTTGCAATTACCATTGCAACTTCTAACATACATATTGTCTTCCTATTTCTTTTTTATCTTTCTTTAATTTTTCTCAAATTTATTTTTCATTCCTTTCAAACACAATTTAACTGGATAACAATTAGAACCTAGCAAAACTTTAGATACCATATTTAAAAACAACATACATGTAATCTTGTTTATATCTTAAATAATCTATAAATTGCTAATTAAAAGAATATTATTTGGCTTCTATGGGTTTCAATCAGTGACATTTGTATTTATAGTTGGCACTTTTGGTGCTTCAAAAAATTTATTGGCAGTAAAAAAGAGTCTCAGTTCATAAAAATATTAACTATTTTCCTTGATTCATTTTTTGCTTCAAAATCCCTAATGATCATCAGCATTTTCTCATTTTCACATTGAACATTTACAATCCCAATTACCAATATCACTAAGGGAATATCTTGTCCAATAATTTTACCAAATTTTCCTTCTATATAATTACAAAACTTTCCATTTTTTTCACTTGTTTGAATAGATTTATAATATAATAATGTTGAATAAAAGTTCATGAAATCAAATTGATATCAATAAATTATTAATTCAGGATTATATCCAATGACAGTCTTTGGAATATATTTTCTGACAATAAAAGCTTACATTGTATCCTCTTTGTAGTTCTTCTCTTCAATAGATTATTCATCCACCTGATTTGACATATCCCAGTTTACTTTACCTTAATTCACTGCCTCCTAAAATAATATTGTATAAATGGCTCACTTTCATTCTTTTTTTTTTCTTTTTGCATTTTCCAATAATGATCATCTCTTTGCAATTCAAGTTTTATTGACAGTAAAACATTCAAATGGCATTAATTTTCTTACATTATACCAACACACACAATACTAAAAACATTTTTATTTTTTCTGCAGTAAAGACTCCATCTCGCAATTCTTTGGCATCTTTCTATTTTCTCATGTTATTTCTGATGTTAAATATATTACATAAGAATAAGTAGGGTTTCATATAGCAGAAATAAACATCTAAATGTTGTATCCCTTTGACATGTGGTTCAAATGTGAGGGGAGTAACATTTTTTTCAGGGGTATTAGTATTTTTTTTAAATAGCTAGCCCATACATAATCCTGCTAATCATCCAACATTAATTAGTTTATTGGTATCTAGATATTCTTGGATAATAAAACCAAAATAAAAATTCACTCAAGATGTCACAGTTGAGTATACTCTTTTTAATCTATTTATTATATCTTTTTATCTGTTCATTATTTTATTATTTTTTCTCTTTATTATATTATTTTTATTTTGATGATGATGATGATTATTATTATTATTATTATTTTTTTTTTTTTTTCAATAATATATTTTATTGTCAACAAAGGTTACATGATATTTACATACTTATGCATTAGCTACAGTGGCGTGATGATTTTTACAGATTTGGTTTGATTGAGATTTTCATTGCTAATTACATAGGGTGGATGTGTTGAATAGGGGTCTACATCAGTTAACCTATTCAATTACAATACTTTAAAAACCCTGGGTTTCCATAGTAGTTTTTTTCACATTATGATATTTTTGTTATTGCCATCATTGTTTAATTTTCTATTCATTTCTGATCTTGTTGTTAGTGTCCCTCCTTCCATTTTTCATTAATATTCTGTTATTGTCTTTGTTCATTGGTCAAAAGCTTTACTCATTTGTTCGGCTATATGAGAATCCATATTTTATATTGTCCTTTTAGTTTCTTGTTCTTTGTTGTTTTTATTTGAATAGACTGGGCTTATATAATGATTAGTTTTGCATGCTGTTATAAATTAGCTTGTAATTTTAATAGTGACCAGGTGACTGCATAGATATCTGGATGTGCAATCTTTGCATCTCTGTTCCTTATTTGTTGTAGCTTATTGTAAACGGTTGCCAGATGCTGTCTGGTATTATTTCCCAGGCTGAATATACATTGTGTGCACCAAAATGCATAAAGTCCAAAGATTGTTGCTCATGCTGTACAGGTTGTCTGCTTGTGTATAGTTTGTCTTGTTCTATATTGATTTAGCATATTGTTTCATATAATATTTAGCACTGTACAATTGTAAAATGTGTTGTGTTTCTTCAGAAGCATGGCATAGGTTGCAGAATGGGTCTGTCTATTGATCTATAAAGATGATGGTATCATAAGAAATAGGATGTTGGTAGTGTAAATACATTTAGCTTGATCAAGAAACTTGGTTACATTGATTATTCTGAAGCTTGATCAAGAAACTTGGTTACATTGATTATTTTCTGAAGCTTGATCAAGAAACTTGGTTACATTGATTATTTTCTGAAGCTTGATAAAGAAACTTGGTTACATTGATTATTTTCTAAAGTTTTTAAGGAGTTGCTTGTTGTTTACTCTCAGCATTGGGCAAAAAATCTGGCTGTTTGTTACTGGGTTGATCAGCTCATAAGAGTTGCTTGTTGTTTACTCCCAGCATTGGGCAAAAAATCTGGCTGATTATTACTGGGTTGATCAGCTCATAAGAGTTGCTTGTTGTTTACTCCCAGCATTGGGCAAAAAATCTGGCTATTTGTTACTGGGTTGATCAGCTCATATGTCTGCTGGTATGTGTATTTGCTATCATATGTGAGTGTTGTAGTTCTGACATTGATTTGTGCTGAGCATGCTAATGGTACTAGATATCTGTATGTGGGAGGTGGATGATCTGTAGGGATTGGGTTGAGGAGGTTTGGATGTGCTGAAACTGTGCAGTGATCTTTTCCAGAAGGTTTATTCTTTTTGTGTGTTGCCCCAGATCATTCCATACAGTGAGCTGACTGAGTTGTTTGATTAAAATGGCTTCAGCTTTCCTACCCCATAGTAGTTTGCTACAGAGTTGACAATAGGAGAATAATGTGCAAATTCTTGTCATTATGAATATGTTAAATAGGTGCACTTTTGAATATAGAGATAAGTATGCATTTGATAAAAATGCGGTTATGTTTATTGCTGTCTGTTTGAACTGATTTTGAAATGTTTATCTCATCCATGTGCTCCCAGGTAAAATGAAAATCCAAAAAATGGAGTAGGTTTTTCTTGATATAGCTATGTGTAGGATTTGTTAGTATAGATGAACCATGCTGATGTTTTGCTCAGGTTAAATTGTAAGTTGTGTGTGTCTGGTGTAATTTTGTAGTATTATTTCTAATATGGGGATTTCTTTACAGGATATTAGGGGATTTCTTTACAGGATGTTAGAAACACTGTCACATCATCCATGTATGCAATACATGGAATATGTTGGGCCATTTGTGGTATTAATATCACTGGTAATTCATTTTTAATCTGTTTTAAAAGTGATTTATATATAGAATAAACAATAGTGCACTGAGTAGGGATCTTTGTAAAATTGATTGTGTGGGAGTAAATGCTGTTGTGTTTCTGCCACTAAGTGTGATGAGTATCTCTTGGTGGAGTAAAAGATTTGTATTGATGTATAGTAGGGTGGGTGGAATTATTCATTAAGACATCTATTGCAACAGAATCAAAAGCTGCCTGCATATCCAGTTGAATTGCAATTGGGGCATAGTTTTTCTCTTTCTGCACTGCACTTTGCATCATTTTAAATACAAGTGCAGCCTGTGTGGTGGAGGATCCCTTATTTGTGTACTGCATGTTTGATATCAGGGGAAGTATGTATGTTTCTATTTTATTTTTGAATACCTTTTCCAATAATTTAATTGCCAATGAACCCATGGAGATGGGTCGAAGGTTGTTGAGATTTGAAATGGCTATTGTTTATTTGTTAAATGGCACTATTGCCATTGGATATAGTATTCTAGTACTGTATATTTTTTGTGATAGGAAGTTAGCAACATTTCAAAGGTACTCAGTGGTAAATTGATTCAGATGTGAGAAAACAAATACTTGTATGTCATTGGTTCCAGGGTGGCAACTGTTGGGAAATTTTTTTTGCTTTTCAGCAAATTGTTAGATCTGAAATGGAATATCTGTTAATGGTATTCCAAACTCATTACTGGTTGGTGTGTATTGTTTATATGTTTTTTAGTTTTTACTTGAAATGTTGATATATGAGATTCAGCATGTTATGTTCTGCATAGACATTGCTGTTTATCTCAATTGCCACAAACACTTTTTTGGTTGATGGATATCCTAGTTCCCAGTGGATATATCAGTGTGTCCATGTGTGTTGTTGGGTGAGGCATATTTTTCTTTTTTTTTGTAGCAAGGTATTCTTTTAATTTTTTACATGTATTGTAGTATAGCTTTGTTAGTTTTTGTATGTATTGGTGGGTGTTGTGGTGCAAGGGTCTGGTGATGGTGATTCTCTTGTGAAGATTGCCTACTAGTGCCATTAATCCAGGGGGGGGGTATCTTATCAAGTGATTATGTTTAAGGATAGTATGTTAATGAATGAATTGTATTTTTGAATTGGATTTTGATGTATCATTAATTTTATTTAGCATGATGTAAGTCTTTAAGAATGTTGGAAGTAGAAGTCTGATTGTTTTTTCTAGATGAATAAATGTTGTTTGGAGCTCTAAGAAATTTATTGTAATGGTTTGCACAGCATGGTCTGAAAATGTGAATGGATTGAATTGCAAATTGATTACATAATGAAGCATTGGTGTGTAGTAGCATGGATCAATAAGAGTGGCATGCCATTGATTATAGAATGTCACAGATTCTGTGGCAGCAAAGCCCTGGGCACTCATGAGTGTCAAGTTTAATTGATGTAACCATTTTGTATTGAACTTTTCATAGCTTAAGTTGAAATCACCCATTAATATTGTTGGGTTGTGGCTAGTTGCAAGCTGAGAGTTTATTGTGAGAATTAAATGTGCTATTATGCTGGTAACTGGGGGACTTTCACAAAAATAATGTTGAGTGTGGTAATTTGATGTTTGAATGTAGTGATTAGAAGATGTGAATCAATGTAAATAATTTTGAAAGTTGAAAAATTACATTTTGAGGTTATAAATATGTCTGTGTCTGCAATGTGTCCCTTGAGTATGTGGAAAACCCTTGGTTGTCTAGGTATGTGGCTGGATTAATTTGTGATGTTATAGATTTTTGTTTCTAAGAGTCCTAGTATTTGTATTTGTATGATGCTAATCCATTTGTTGGGCTGGTATATTTTTGCTATTGAATTAATGCCTCTGATGTTCTGAGCTGCTATTTTAATTTTCATTAACTGTGTAGCTGGGTTTGGTTTGTATTTTTTGTTGTGGTTGTTTTAGAGCTTTACATTGTGTATTTTCACTGTTTTGTTTTATTTCCATTTGTTTTTGATCTGTTTTGTTGGCTTTTGTATTATTCTTCTGGTTGGTTTTTGTATTGAGTGTTTGTGTGTCTCGTGCTTATCCAGTTTGTGATTCTAGGGTTATTAACTGGTTTTTGAATAAATTTGTGATTATTTCCATTGGACTTGAAACCTCATTTATATATCAATGATTGGTGAATCAGAGTTATCATCACCTGTCTCCACTTTTTTGCTAGATTTTTTCTGGTAGTTTCCCCAGGCTTTCTCTTATTTTCTGGTTGGATTGGGTTTGTTAGTTGCATTGTTTTGCTGTAATTGCTTGGGATAGGAGTGTCTCCAAAATTTCTATGGTTTTCTTATTGATAATAGTGTGCTATGTGATTTTATCCATTCCACAGTCAAATTCTGGCACATATACATTTGCTTTAGTTGATGTGTTATTTTTTGCTTAGCTTCCACTTTCTCTTTGGTCATGTTCCTTGGCTTGGATTTTATTTTCTATGAACAAATCTATAAGGTCTAACCTTAGTATCTCTGCTTTTTTGTTATTATTTTTTTGTATATTTTATTCACTGCTCTCCTTAGCAATGGCTATAATTTCTTCTGTATGCATATTACTGTTGATATTTTGTTGTTTTTGTGAAAGTGCATTTTGATTTCTGGTCAAGTTCTGGCAATTTGGACATTGTGCAGTGACCCAACCCTTCAGATCTTTAATATATAGAGTGAGCAATGAATGCTTTCTGATCCAGAATTTGGGTTGGTACATCATCTGGATCAGTATCTGGATGCAATTTTATTCTGAACTCGTGTTATTCACAATTGATATTGGTGTGTCTTTCCGGTATACTGTTTTGAAGATAATGACCTTGCCAAATGATTCTATCATCCTTTGGAAGTCTTGTTTTTTGTATCCCAGGTATGTGTTTGTAATTATTTCTGAAATGGCATTGTGATAGTTTTGGTCTATAGCGATCAGTGTAAAATAACCCAATGATTTGACTTGTCTTTGAAATTTCTCCCTTTGTGTGATTTCATAAACTTCCGGTATTAGGTACCAGTCATTGAAAGGTTCTGCAATCTGTTGTATTGGGTCCCAGAATCCATTTAATAATATTGCTTCATACAGCAACTCTTTTTATATAATGAAATGTTGCTATCTGTTGTTGACAACACCATGGACTTGGGAGAAAAAAATCTCTTGAATGTTGCAAAGAGATGTTTTGTTATGGATTTATTGAATAATTCAGTTGTGATCTGTTGTTGACAACACCATGGACTTGGAAAAAAAAATCTCTTGAATGTTGCAAAGAGATGTTTTGTTATGGATTTATCAAATAATTCAATTGTGATGCTCAATTTTTCTTCATTCCAGATAATTTCTGATGGATTTTGACTTTCCTATTTTTCAATTTCTAAATTATTTATGTCACTATCTGTTGGTTTCCTATATCTGGGATTGATCTTTTGAGAGATGGTTGCATTGCCTTTTTTTTTTTATCTCTTTGCTAATATATGAATTAAATTGACTTTCAGTTTTTTTGTTAGGATAAATGAATTTATTTTTTATTTTCCTTTGACCATGTCTGCAATGTTGGATTGTTTTTTCTTTTTTTATGGTGTTCATTGTCACCACCCCCCCTCCCAACCGTTAATTAGGTCATATGATCTATGATCCTCCATGCTTGGGCTGTTAATTTGTTGAAGTTGGTTTTCAATTTAAAAATTATCAATTACATTCTGCTTATTTTTTCTGTTAGTTGTTATCAATTAATTTAATATTAGAATTTTTGATATTATATATATTTTTTACTTATAATGTTTTTTTATTATCTTTTTAATGTTTTGAATGTGGAACATTTTTATCTGATGTGATGTGATGTCATGCACTGTGACTTCTCCTTATACGGAGTCAGGAATCTCTCAGCAACTATGCCCAAAGAAACCTGTTAGCCATTTTACTTTCCTTTTCCATTCACCACCCTATGTTTTCCCATAATCTGCTCCATCCCATTTCCACAACATAATCTTTGTCAACTCCATGGCCTTCATATCTAAATCCCCCTTATCTTTTCCCAAACTCAGCATAAAAACCAATAACTCACTTTCTGGATAATCATTTTGTTCATATTTATTCTTCCATAACTTCATTATTTGTACCCTTTCTGCTTCCAAGAATTTGCATTGAAGTAACAGATGCCTAATATTTTTTATGCCTTCCTTGTGCTATCCAAGGTCTAAAGCGCCCTCCATTATTATTATTTATTTACTTATTTAACGTTTCTTATTCTTTCGTTATACTTATCTCAGTAGATACAAATCATTTCAAATTACACAAAAGAAAACAATTATAAATTATTCCTATATATAAAAAATAAAATAAAACAGCCTTTCAAAAATGTAAATAGTCCATTGTAGAGCAAAGGGTTCTACAGTAACTATCCAGCATTTGAAAAGCCTGATGAGTGATCGTTGTTCTACTATGGTTAACCGTTGAAGAGGTCTTTATTCGGCATTGAACTATTTATTTAAAAAATCTTGTTTTACTTTTTACTTAAATATAGGAATAATTTGTGATTGTTTTATGGCGCACAGTTTGTCGTGATGTGACATGAGTGTAATGAAACGTTAATAAAAACACACACGCCCAAAAGCAAACTAACAAAATAAAAAAAAAGCATTGCTATAAAGATTAAAAATATATTTAATAAAAATAAGATAAAAAATATAATCAGAAGATTAAAAGACTGTATAGTTAGTTATGAGATATTAATTTGCTTAAACTGTATTCATTAGCTATGAGACCTCAACAGGAGTTTAAACATGAAAAATATGGATACTGAAATTTTTTTCCATTCCTTTTTAAAAAAAATTGTATTATTTTTATTTGAAAATATTTTTTTAAAAAAAAACTATTAACTAACTGATTTATTTTATCCCAATATAATTGTTATAGTATTTTTTCAAATGGAGTCAGTCATTTAATATTACAAATGTTTTAAGTATTAATACCTTTAATCTTCAACTCTATCTATGAGAATTACAAGTTTTCTTTTTTTTTCATACTCGGTCCTAATGATGTAGCAACATTTTGTAACAGGGGAAATAAATTAGTATTGAAAAATCACTGCACTAACAAATAGTCTTAACCTGAAAATTAAACACAAAACACCACGAAAAAAAGTAGAGAAAGTGCTCGATCCATATGTATAAAGCTATAAATCATCCATAATCCTGCTGGCTGCAAAATCTAGAAGATTAAAAACAAATTTATTCACAAGCTTAAATAATATTTCTTTTTAGAGATTACATAAATAATTTGCTTTGCAGTTTACTGGAGTGAGATGAAAAATTATTTAGTTCATTTAAAAACGCGATTTTATTTTTTTACTACTTGCATTTTTTTTTTTTACTAATGGCTGAATAATACATGTTTTATTTCTTTTTATATATGTTTAATTTTCTGTTATTTCACTCTTTCATTCATAGCGTTTGATTTTATCAAATGCGTGTGTTTTAGTTTTGCTTGTATGCGTGTATTTAAGGTCTATTTTTAAGCCCATCTTTTTATTGTTGAATACAATGTTAGTGTAGAGTATGATCTGACATTTTTTTGACTTATGCAACATGCTATGAAATGAGCTATCTATATACGTCAAAGACTGTTTGTATACATGTACTATATTTCCAAAAATCGCTAACACTTTGATTTAGTACATTAATAATTTAAAAAATCTTCTAGACATATTAAACTTTTAAAAATATCGATGACGGCTCCTATTTTGCGATATCAAATAATTCTATCAAATTTATTTTACAAACATCTCTTTATTAACATGTACACAACCTCTATTTTTACACAACCTCTTTATCAATACGTAATATTAATTTTTAAGGAATGATTATATTTCTTTAATACAGATTTATGCCTTAAATTTATTCTAAAAATTAAATATGTTCATTATATTTTGTTAATATCATCCCCATTTATTTATTCCAAGCATAAAAGACATATTTTTTAAACAACTTGAACATTCAAATAACTTCTTATAAGATTGCAGATACACACAAAATATAAATAAAACTCAAAATGCATTTCCATACACTGTTCATCAGTCAAGTGACTGGAACGTATGATGACTAACTGTATCTTTAAAAATACACATCCAATTTTATTTGCAATAAATATTAGAAGAGTTAATCTAAAATTTTAAATAATTCCAACTGTGATTTTTGACCAGAGTAATCAATGGATGCCAGAAGTCTTGTGCACAAAATCCCTATCTAGTGCCTGTTCATCCAATATCCTCATACTAGTTTCTGGCTTGTAGCCTTCATCAGTGATGAGCCTTGGAACTGAGAGCACTGCACCTAGATCTTAGGATCTAATGCAACCTGCCAGCAGACACCTTTTATCTCTACTTAACTACAAAACTATGAGAATAAAATTGAAAACACAATAATATTTTTAATCTAAGTCCATTAGCTTATATAGTCATATAGGTCCGAACTCAGTTCAGTACCTATACATTTTGGTGTCTTTGGTTCTTTAATAACCATAGCCAACACAATCCTATTAGGCAGAATTTGTATTAAACCACTAAACATCACATGATCACCATTTCTTATTTCTGCTCATAACTGTTATTAAATGAGAGAAAGTCTCCGTACAGTAGTGCCACTCAGAACAAGCCAGAGTAATCAATGAATGCCAGAAGGCTTATGCATAAAATCCCTATCTAGTGCCTAAGCATTTAATATCCCTAGACCAGTTTCTGGCTTGTGGCCTTTGTCAGTAGGTAGCCTTGAAACTGAGAGCACTGGACTTAGATCTTAGGATTATAATGCAACCCGCCAGCAGCCACCTTTTATCTCTACTTAACTACAAAACTATGAGAATAAAATTGAAAACACAATAATATTTTCAATCTAAGCTTATTAGTTTATGTAGTCATATAGGTCTGAACTCAGTTCAGTACCCATATATTTTGTTGTCTTTGGTTCTTTAATAACCATAGCCACAAGCCAGGAACTAGTCTCAAGATATTGGATGAGTAGGCACTAGATAGGGATTTTATGAACAAGCCTTCTGGAATCCATTGATTACTCTGGCTTGCACTGAGTGATACTACTGTATGTAGAGTTTTGCCTGTTTTAATAACAGTTATGAGCAAGCATAAGAAATGGTGATCATGTGATGTTTAGTGGTTTAATACCAATCCTGCTTAATAGGATAGTGGTGGCTATGGTTATTAAAGAACCAAAGACACCGAAATGTATGGGTATTGAACTGAGTTCAGACCTATATGACTATATAAGCCAATGAGCTTAGATTGAAAATATTATTGTGTTTTCAATTTTATTCTCATAGTTTTATAGTACGTAGAGATAAAAGGTGGCTGCTGGAGGGTTGCATTTAAGATCTAGGTGCAGTGCTCTCAGTTCCAAAGTTCCTCACTGAAAAGGCCACAAGCCAGAAACTAGTCTGAGGATATTGGATAAGTAAGCACTAGATAGAGATTTTATGCACAAGCCTTCTGGCATCCATTGATTACTCTGGCTTACACTGAGTGGAACTGCTATATGGAGAGTTTTACCTGTTTTAATTAACTTCTTTGTAATGTTGACTTATTTATAAGATTCATTAAGGGTTACTTAGAGTAAATTGTTACATTTTCATTTACCATTGTCAAACTTCCTCCACTCACAACTTTGACTCCATCCATTTCAGATAAATACACTAATGATTATTACTAATCATTTTCGAAACTAGAGATTATCTCTAGCCCTGATATAAACTTTAAACCTCAGTTAAAGATTAATATATCTGATTTTTTTAAATGTATACACACGGAATTATTCACCTTTCTCTGTCCTATATGTAATATCTTTATAGATATAATAAACATCTCTATACTTTCCCAAACACAAACATTGAGGTATCTTATAAATCTTGTAGCATTTAATTAAATAAATAACCTGTAACTAATTCCCTTTTTCAATTTATTATAATCTAGCTAAGAACTCTATTGTGTTTTGTGATATTTGTTACAAAGTTTTAATTCACAATATTTATATTAATATATGAAATATCATGATTGTGACAGCAGCAATTGCTAATTTCTTCATTTTTATATTTTATGTTTAATGATATTTATTTGAGGTTGGGCACATAATAAATAACATGGATATATTTAAAGCTACTTAATCAGACTTTCAATGGCGAACATCCTTATCAAAACTACATTAAAATTTATTATTAAAGCAACCATTATCTATACACAATAAAAAACAGTACTTCATGATTGGAATGCTATAGCTGATATACTAATGGTGTGTTTTGCATTGATTATCTGCCAAAGTTCTTTTATTTGTTATTTTTTGTTACTTCTCACCAAACAAATAATTTACATTATTGGGTTTTAAAAAATGGCCAATCATTTTTTTTTTGCATGTGAAAAATGTGCTATTGTTTTTTAGCCTTACTATATAGGTAAAAAACTTATTTATAATAGGGCCAAAAATAATAGCACAAAGTTTATGTTTTTAATGTGAAAAACCAACCAATTATTTATTTGAATCTAATAATTCAAAAAGTATTTGCTTGAAACAAAATAAGAAACTTGACTGATAAACAATGCGAAATATATGATTAGTGTACGAACCAATAGCATTTAACCTAATATTTATTGTTTTTTTTTAAAATATATACATATATCTAATAATGGATTTTAGACTAACTTAGATAAAGGTTGAAAGACTGGTGAAGCAACTTTAAATATTACATTGTATAAATTATGTTGAAGTCACTGACACATATGGACTATAATTTTACATATTATTATAGTTTAATTATTATCCTTAAATGGCTACATTTATGTGTGTGCATGAATGTTGTAGGAAAATTGTTTGCAAGGTCTCTGGAAGTTGACTGAGAAGCTGATCTGAACATTGACAAATTATAGTAAAAAATTCATAGCTGATTTGAATATAAAAAATAAAAATTCAAAATTATTCTCATCTAAAAATAGTTAAATTTAAAATAACACCTGTTGTTATTGTCGATCTCAAAAATAAACCCAGGATGAGAGCTAAAATTCTTAGAAATATTTAATTGCCATTTTTCCAAAGAGAAATGAAAATAACTTGTCCTGGAGAAGCAAGGATTTTAATGAACTGATTTTAAAACAAAGAAGTTGTGAATTTTTTAAAACACTTCATATAGTAATTTAATAATTGTAATTTAATAAATATTTTATAAAGCAATATGAAGAGCTGAGGTAATTTAATAGTAGTCATTGTATCTTATTGGAAAAAAATCATCAGTTCATATTTTTTTAAAATGTCACCAATATTTCTGAATACCTAAAAAGCCCGTATTTAAAAAAAAACAACTCCATTATGTAAGTACATTTTAAAAAACCAGGACTTGGAATTGTATTTTTTTCCATTCCGGTTTTCATTTTGGCAAAAATAATTTTTTTTTGCTTCTGGTTTTCAGTTCAATGTGCTGAAAAAAATGTAGTCACACTCAGGTACACTTTCACCAAAAAAGTCACCTCCAACATCTAAAAGTTTGTACACCTCTCTTTTAAGGTAATTTTCCTTAATTAATATAAATTTCATCATTTCTGTACTTTTTATATGCATAAACAAAGTTCTTATTAAAAAAATGCTACCATTATATTTTTGGGATGAAGCATTTTTTTAAATTCCTAAAAAGATCCACCAACTTATGTCACAGACATTTTATATAATTTATCTCTGAGCTGTATGAATACCTTTTGGACAATGCATAGATTTATTACAGCAACAGCTTCTCTTTTGGGACAGAGTGTGATGTTTCAGTGATAACAACAGATTACAATCCAATATCATTACCATACTTTTAGAAAGAGGGTGTGTATATATATATATATATATATGTGTGTGTGTGTGTGTATAGATATAATAGATCCTACAGTTTAATATTAATAAACATATTTTTAACAAGCATCCTACTCATAGTTATCAAAATTATAACAATTCACTGCTAAATAACATTTTAAAAATCAACTGTTTATTTATTTGAAAGCTATTGGCTCTCTGATTTATCACATAGTAATCCTTTTTGTGCAACAAACGGACTTTTTACTACCTTTCTTTGTAAACCATTTCAACAATATTTAGATGAAACCCATATTTTTTGTGATCATAGAATACTATTGTACTTGCAGAGTTAGTTTTTCTCTTTCTATTTATAAATGAACTCAAGCTCATCTTAAGTTCCATCACAATATATATAAGAATGAAGTATAATATATATATATATATATATATATATATATATATATATATATATATATATATATATATATATATATATATATACAATAAAAATATTCTATAATAGTAGGTAGACAATTACCTACTATTACGGTAGTTAATTTTTGGTATAGCTGTGTTTTGACAAAGATACACAGTATCAAAAGCACTCAGCAAAATAATAAATATTGTTTTATACCAAAATTTATTACCATAATATTTGATAATTGTCCATATACTCTTGTAGAATATATTTTATTATATACATATAAATAAAAGAATATATTAAAGAATTCATAATGCTAGATGAAACCTGTATAGAAATAGAATACAACCATTGCTACAGTTTTAACTGTGCCACCTCTGTTTAAAAACCCAGGTCTACACCATGGGTTACAGCTAACATTCATGTAATCTTTAATTTATTTTTATATATTTATATTGGAGTTTTTCAAAATGTAAATTGATTATTTATTAATTGTGCATTGTATTGGAATATGTTATATGTTTGTTTAATAGTTATCAAGATATTAACTTATTATTTCAATTCAGCTTGTGTTTAAAATTATCTTGAAATTAAAATTATACTTAACAACTTGCAACCTGTAAGATAACAAGGTTGACTTTTATCTAAGGTGTATGATCTATACTTGGGTTTTTAAACACTGATAATATGATGGAAACTGTAGCAGTTGGTTGTATTCTTTATATATATAGGCAGTCTGATTAAAGCATCAAATTATGAAGCAGGAGTGTTAACACAAATTAGGTTTTTCAAAATTTCCATTTAAATCTTTGTTTGAGATAATGGAACTTATTAAGAAAATAATAATATTGAATGAATATAATAGAAAAGAAATATCTTAGCAAAAAATTAATAAAAATATTTGATGAAATTATTAATTAATAAGAACATTAATGAATATAAATTAGAATTTATTCATGATGTATTAGTATGGATTGATAATGATATTGCAGCTACATTTAGAGAGAATATATATGAAATGACAAAAGTTTGTCCCATGGAATTATTAGTAAACACAGTGGTTTGTAGTTTAGCATTTGCAGTGGTTTAAAGTTTAGCACTGGCAAGTAAAGACTATAATATAGTTGTTTTATATATTAAATCATAATGAAAACTGATATCTTTATGTGTGTGTTGCTGGACATTATTAATAATATGTTTGAAAAATTAAATAAAAAGTCATGGTTAAGTTTGACTACAGAACTTAAAGAAGATAATGAAATTTGTTATTTACATCTAAAAGTAAACCAGAATCATATTTCTTTGAAATAGGAATGTGTTAATGTGAAGTTTCAAGTATTTGCAAGCAAATACTTATTTGGGCAAATATGAGTAGAGAATTTGGACGATCAGCATGTTTTAATATCCCATCATTATTGTTTTTATGATTGTATATTCTATGGATTAGCACATAAGTTTGTGCATCCAACTTATGGTTCAATGATCTGCCTCAAGCTGGCAAGGGCTAAATAAGTAGCCTGGTCTATAGTAGACCCATTTTAAAATCTAGTCTCCAGATTGACTGTCGATTTATTTTTATTGTTAATCATTCATGATGATGAATAAATATTGTTTATACTTATCTATAATGCTGGTGAATTTATATTATTTAATTATACTTACAGTTATTCTAGTGAGTTAACTGGTCTGATCTCTCAGAGTGATATATCATGCTCATCCATGGTTATTCAATTTTATATATTTTTTTACTTGATGATAAACAATTCCTCAGATCACTGATGGTCTAAACCCCAATTTTATATTATGTTAGAAATTGTTACCCAACTGAGAGTTGTTGATGAACATATACTGGTGCTATCACCTCAGGTTTGACCCCTCCCTTATTTCCCCCATAGTGTTATATATAATTACTATTCAGTTTATATTAAGATAGAAAATCTTCAAACTTTAACGGACAGGCTTCAATTTTCTCCACCTTCTATATTATTGAAAATCTTATGATGGAACGCTCAAAGTCCTTGATAAGGCCAATGTTATTATCGTATAATTTTCAATAATATGGATGACTGAAGAGTTGGAGGGTGGAGAAGATTTGAAGCCTGTCCATTTAAGTTTGAAGACTTACTATCTTAATATAAACTGAGCACCGATTATACGTGTGTGTGTGGAAGATGATGATCTGTACTAACTGATGAGTGCAAGTTCAGCACAAAATATGTATACAGTATTGGACTTTTCTTTTTTTTTACAGATATGTGGTCATATGCATCGTTTATATAAGATGGAATGGATTACTGAAGGGAACTTTAAAGTCTCTGTTCAAATCCCCTCTAATTAATATATGTATTGTAATTTTAATAATTTGTTGACTATTATACTAATGTTTTTATTTTATAAATATGTTTAATCTTAACATAAACATAAAGTCCAACACTTTACTATCGCCTAAACTACGTAAAACATAGCTATTGGTAATAAATTATTAAAAGTAAACAATAAAGAAGACATAAAAATAAAAATATATTTAGACCGTTCTGTTTAAAAGATTGTTTAGAAGAAGTAAGGTGAACGAAACTATACATTTTAGTATAAAACAAAGAGTATAAAAAGATTACTACTTATCTATGGCAGGATAAGTTTGGCAAACCGATGACAACGTATATTTAATATATATGCTTTACCAAAAAAATGTCGACTTTTTTTTTGTCTGACAGTTATTAATTTATTAAATTCTTTTTTTCTAAGAAAAAAAAAACATCAAATGCTAATTTGTAAAGTAAGAAAATAAGATTTATTGAAAGTAAACTGTAATGACAATTTTTGAGTGTCAAGATTTCTGCTGTAAAAGAAATTCAAATGTTTACAATAAATGTCAGTTTGAGAAGCAGTCTTTGACATGATACGTTTCAACCTTCAACAGACTGGGGTAATATGATAACTATAACAAATAATAGACTGAAAGAAAAATTTCAAGGTAAACACAACACATAGTAAAAAAAAAAAAAAAAGATTTGATAAAAAAAATTATTTTAGATTCTTTATGATTTACATGAAAAATAAAAATTATTAAGACTGATTACTACCTTTTTTAAATTGTCAATTTTACTTTCTTTTTAAAGTTTAAAAAAAGCATCTCATCAGAAAATCTATTTAGTAACTGATATAATCTGACAAGATGCAACATTTTATATTAGATTAATTTTAAGCAGACAACACACATTCGTATATATATTAAAACTCTCATCCTTCTACAAACATGTTAGGCATGTGTTTAAGATTTTGGAGTAAAGTATATCTAAAGAAAAAAATGAGGATGCATATAAATGAATGATACTATATGATTATATATTTATATTAAAAGTATAAAATAATCTCTAGTCTAATAAATGATTTGCATAGTTGTTAATGATTGTTGCAAAGGCACAAGTGCAAAAAGTGTTGCACATGTCAAAAGAAATATATTAATCGTATATGTATACGCGGGCCTGTGTTTATTTATAATAGTTTTATTTCAGGTGTAAATACTAAAGCTATTTTGGATTCCAAATAATCTTAATAAAACTAAGAAAAATATCTGGTACTTGTTAATTAGCCACTATATATCGCTTGGTGGTGCTATTTCTTTGCAAAAACGTTTTAATATGATGTCTCCGGTCTGAACATAACAAAACACTTTTCTTTTTATTTAAAAAATGTATGTTATTCTTCTAATAGTAAATAAAATGTTTAAACAAAAATAAAAATAAAAACACTTCATTAACAAACTAATTAGCCCAAATTAAATTAAATTCCATACAATTAAATTTCAATGCATAGTGCTGGAATGGCCAAAAGATGCATTACTCTGATCAAACCAAGCTTACGATTTGTCTCATAGCTCTTCTCATGCAAATGTCCCTATTCACATGACTTCTAGGAAATGGTGTTTGTCCCTACTTTTTGCAAATCTTTTCACCTTCCAAGATGTGTAGGGAAGTGTAAGGACAGGCTTAAAATTATTAGTATCTAATAGTACTGTCAGCTAGGGTGTAATATCATTATGTTGAATCCACATTAAAAGAGTTTATGGCCAGTTGAATTACATACATCCTCACATCGTATGGTAGCAACCTGTGAAGTAAGCACTATTTGGATAGTGTCCCAAAGCACATCAGTGGATCATATTTGTGTGCAATGCCTTCTAAGCCTGCTAATGGCTAATATGAACAGAACTGTTCTATACGCTGTAAGTTTGGCCACGTAAATGGCATATTTCTGTGTTTTGCACAGAAATAGTGCCACCAAGCGATGTACAGTGGCTAATTAACAAGTACCAAATATCTTAATAATAAATTTTTAATAGTGCTGAAGCTCACTTTTCCAATAATAGCAAAACTGAAGATGATTGTTTAGAGCAGTCAAAACATACCATATAGTAATAATAATAAAATAATAGAAAAATATGTTGCATTAAAAATCATATAAGTCCATTTGTAGAACATCCTTATAAATTATTAATGCTGTTATTTAACTTATTTTAAATTAATATATAATCCAACCAAAGTCTATTTCTATCATCTGATACTTTTTATTTATAAATCTTTCTGTGATTCTTAAACTATGAAAGCATTATTAAACACTTTTTCCCCCACAAAAATTTGTCAAATTTTATTTACTTATTTGATATTTATATTATGTAAGTTTTACATAAATAAATTATTTTCAGCAAAGCGATCAACAATTTGTATCAATAGAAATCATTAAAATTGTAAAAAAGTAAAAGAAATCAGATGGTTTATCACTTGGGAGCTTAAATAAAATTTAAGCATTAGAAATGACAATGTTGAGCCATAATGCATGGAATTTGAGTTCTAGGCTCTGCCACTCATCATGTAAAACTATTCAAATTGTCATAAGCATAATGAGTAAACAGCTGCAGAAAGGAGTTTGCAATTAACTGAAAGGAGATCCTTTGATTCCTCTTGGAGACCTTAAAGAAACCAAGCAGGGCAAATTCCTAATGACCACTCCATACGTTCTTGTCATTGCAGCTGTTATTACTACGTGATTATTCATATAGTATATGAACATGGATGAGCTGCTCACCAACATGCATTAGCCACTGTGATGAGTTTATTGGCTTTTTACCTCTGAGTTTAAGATCAAGAAACACCATGTTCTTTATTCTCAGTTGCCTGATAAGGCAGAATGAATGTATGTGTAAATGATAAATATTTTTCCAATAGATATATACAATCATGACAGACAAAAATAAATCATGGTCCTTATTCCAAGAAGGGGGTGCTAAAAATCCCCTGACTGTGGACACAGGCTGCCATTTGATGATGACTTTTTATTTAGGTACTTACAACTGCAGATCACTTTCAAGTGAAGTAAGATTTCAAGAATTAAAAAAAACTGTCTAAAATTAAATGGGACATTATTGGACTTTGTGAAGTTAAAAGAAAAGGTGAAGAAACAATTGATTTAAAAAATGGACATATACTATATTATAAAGACACAAATATTGGAAATACAAGTGGAGTAGGATTCATTATAAATAAAAAGTGGAAGAACAACATTGTGGAGATTGATGGGGTATCAAAAAGAGTGACAAAATTAATTATACAACTTAATAGCAGATATCAAATGCAGACATTTCAGGTTTATGCCCCAACAAGTTCTCATAGTGATGAAGTAGTAGAAGAATTTTATATGGATGTACAAAAGGCTTTTGATCAGAGTAAATAATAGTTAAAAAATTGTTATGGGAGACTTTAATGATAGAATTGGTAAACAAATGAAAGATGAAAGTGCTGTAGGTAATTTTGGTTATGGTAATAGAAATGAGAGAGGACATAGACTTGTGGAGTTTGCAGAAAAAAAACCTTTATATTATGAATTCTTTTTTTGAGAAAAATGTTAAAAGGAAATGGACATGAAAGCATCCAAATGAAGGTACAGCAGAATTGGATTATATTTTGACTAACAGAAAATACATATTTCAAGATTGTAATGTTCTTAATAAATTTAATACAGGAAGTGATCATCGATTAGTAAGATGTAAGATACGTGTTAATGCAAAACTAGAGAGACAAAAAATTATTAAGAAAAACAATATTTACTGTTAATATTCCTAATCTTCAGAAACCTTCTAATGGATTTAAATTAGAACTTACAAATCGGTTTCAAGTATTAGTAGATTTTGAACATGATTAAGATTTGAATGAAATTAATATGAAAATAACTGATACGCTTTTAAAAACTGCAACAAAGATAGCTGGGAGAAAAAAGCAGCAATTGATCAATAAAATTTCTACTGAGACTAGAAAATTTATGAAGAAAAGAAGGAATATAAAAATATACAAAAATAATGCATTAAAAAGGATTGAATACCTCAAATTTTGTAAAATGGTGCGGAAAAGAATTGAAAATGATATAAGAAATATAACTGTGATCTTGTGCATATTATCATAACTCCTACCAACACTCCTCCTCCTAATAGTAAGCCCAGGTCATGGACCCCACCCATCACCAACACCTTACAAAAGGCTGGCTCTCTATACCTCACATCTGTGGCAAATTAAAGTACTGGGAGGTTTTCAATCAGACTATAGACTTCTCCATTATCTCTCCTATATTCCTCAAACACCAATGCTCAATTAATATTCAAATTCAAAAGGTAGTCCCTCGAGGCAAAATTTCCTTGACTTCCTCCTCAAAATCAACCACTCCCTTCCCACCAATCAATTTTTTGGTCGACCGTAGGGGTTTCACCATGAACTTTCCCCTATTCCAACTCTGTAAAACCAACAATGAAACCCTCCAAGACTTTATATTTGGATGTCCCTTTTTGCTTGGAGTGAGACATGTCATCTATTCCTGCCTTTTTTGCACAGAGACAATCTTCAATCTCTAAGGATCCATCAAAACAAGGGTCTTTGTGACTATCAGACTATCAGTTTTCCTTATCTATGCACTCTGGATGCTTCATTGTGATATTATTTTTGACCAGAGAGTACACTCAGCTAATCAAGAACTATTGGACCATACTCACTCTCTCAAAATCATAGATACCAAACTATAATCACCTCCACTTCTCATAGTCACCTGGGCAACCCTCTAACTCCCATCCTCTCAGCCTCTCACAGGACTCATCCATTTAAATGTGTGTGACCTGTGTGGATGCTCGCTCAATGAGGACGGCATCTCAGACTTGCAACCCAAGATTTTTCTTGGCCTGGACTACACTACCTTTCCATATTCATTCCCCCTTTTATATGTGTCCCTTCCCTTTCACCATGTTGCTCCTGAATTTCATTTTACCATGTTATAACTTTTTTGTAAACCTTTTTTTAACTGTTGTGAATTTGTTTTTTGATGAATAAACCTTCATCACTAAGAACAAAAAAAGTATAACTGTGAACTACCAAGGAAAGCTGTAGAAAAGAATAAAAGTCTCAAAAGTGTAAAACAACATTTTGGTATTGGTAGGAAATTTATATCTGCAATAAGAAAAAATGATGGAATTATTACTAAAAAGAGAGATGACATCATGAAATGGGTAGAAGACTTCTATCAAGAATTATATAGTAATAAAGAACAAGTACCTCCTATATCTATTATATCTTCCAAATTGCCCAGAATTTTAAATGAAGAAGTGAGACATGCAATTAAATTTATGAAGAAAGGAAAGGCTCCAGGTAATGATGGAATTATAATTGATTTATTAAAAGAAGCAGGTGAAGAAATAGAATTTTTTTTAGCAAAGTTATATACCAAATGTCTAAATAATAACGATATACCAGATGATTGGATGAATGCAGTATTAATATTAATATTTAAAAAGGGTGATAAAGAAGATATTAGAAATTACAGACCTTTCAGCTTTTTATTAGTTTTATACAAATTTTTTACCAAGATAATTACAACTTGTCTACAGAGAACATTGGATTTCCACCAACCAAGAGAACAAGCTATATTTAAAAGTGGTTTTGGTACAGAAGATCATATCCAAGTATTGAGAGAAGCTATAGAAAAGACCAATAAATATGAGTTGCCGTTATGCTTTGAACTTGTAGATTATGAAAAGGCATCTAATTCTATAAACAGTTCTTCAGTGATTAAAGCATTGGATCATCAAGGTATAAATCCAAGATGTTGTCATATTTTAATAAATATTTAAAAATGCAACAGCAACAATTAGATTATGTAATAATACTAGGAAAGTCAACATTGAGAAGGGTGTAAGGCATGGTGACTCCATATCTCCAAAACTTTTTACAGCAGTGCTGCAAAAAATATTTTGTGGAATAAAATGGGAAGCTAAAAGAGTGAAAGTAAATGGAGATTATTTAAGTAATTTAGATTTTATAAATGATGTAGTTGTTTTTTTCAAATAACACTTTAGATTTGCAGGAGTTATCAAATGAAAGTAGGACTAAAGATAAATGTTAAAAAGACTAATATAATGCTCAATTGATTTTCTCAAAATATGAAAATAAAGATTGATTATGATGCGTTAGATGAAGTTAACAGCTACAAATACCTTGAAGTTAACAGCTACAAATACCTTGGTCAGATTATTAATACAGATGGAAACATAACGGATGAAATTAATCATAGAATTAAACTTGGTTGGAGTGCTTTTGGTTGAAATAACTTGATACTAAAAGGAAATATGCCTATGGGTTTGAAAGGGAAGATTTTTAATAAATGTGTTTTACCAATTCTTAATTATAGATCTGAGCCTTGGATACTTAATATGAGAACAATACAGAGACTTCAGACCATTCAAAGAAGTATGGAGAGATGCATTTTGGGAGTAACAAGAAGAGATCGAACTGACCTCATAGAAAAAATTAAAAGACTGAAGTGGAGTTAGGCTGAACATATTGCTAGAAGAGATTATAATAAATGGACAATTGAAATCTTAAACTGTAAAAGACCCAGAAAGAGACCACATGTGCAATGGATGGATGAAATAAGACAGTGTGCAAGGGTGATGTGGAAAAGAAAAGCTAAAGATTGGAGAAGATGGATTGAACTTGAAGAGATCTTCATCCTGCAGTATACTGATAATGGTTGATGATGATGATGATGCTGATAATAGTCCATATAATAAATAAGTCAAGATTTATAAAAAAATTTGCATATGGTTTTTGTATATACTGTATATTAAAATTAATGGGCTATTCTTAAAATAGAAGACTGTGTTTATTTGTTATTGATTTAATTTATCTAAATTAATACTTAAAACAAAAACAATTTAATTTTTGCTATTAATTTATGAGTTTATTAAGGATTAACGTATTATATTTTTATTTACTATCTTATAAAGATAGAATTAACTTCAGTAAAATAAAATATACATACGTGATTTATCATTATACACAATATAAATCTACAAAAGTATATTTTCTACATTATTATACATTAAATGATGTTTCAGTTTGTTAAAAAAGTGTCAGACCTCTTGGAAAATATCATTTTTGTAATCATGTAAAGCTTTATTGTTGCCAAATTTTGCAATAATATGATGTTTAAAGTCAGATATGCTTAAACTATCTTTAGTTGCAAAATAATGATCTTCCCAACTATTAATAATGATTTATGACTTATGTTTGCTGATATTTGTGTTTGGTTTTATATATTAACTGAGTGCTGTATGCTTAATGTAAAAAAATATTTTAATACTGATATCATATTTCCCAGAAATTGGCCTGTAATTAGAATAGAATTGTGTGTTGTATATTGGTTTTCATGTATGCTAAATATATTAATTACGTTTAAATTTATACATATATTCATAATATTATGTCCGGGAGCTTCCATGTAATAAAAATATAATAGCTAAATAGCTGATGTTTTGTCTTGCATTGGTGGTCGAGAGGTCAGTGCAACTGCCTTGCACTTGCAGGCAGTTGCCCGGGTTGCGGGTTCGTGTCCCGACCGATGCTATGACACTTAAAAAAATAAAATAAAATAAAAGCTGATGTTTCAGTACAATAACAAGTACTTTCTTCAGATATTTTTCTTTCTCAAATTATAAGAATTAATATATATATACCCTTATATTTATCCACATTTTATTGTTAAATTAGCCCTGCCAATGTGATGAACTTTGTAAAGCTTAATGGATTATATTTTAGTGAGGATAGTTGACGAATCCTACACCATGAGCCTATAGAAAGAATAATAATTCAGATTTGTTATTTTATTATAAAAGAAATAAAATATATTTTATCTGATCAAAAAGTTATAGTTGTTTAAGTTATGATTATTTTCCAAGACAGTTGAATGTGCCACAATGAGATTCTCCATATTAGTTTTTTATATATTCATTAGTATCTTACTCAAGACATAATAGGTATTCATGAATTGAGACTGGCACAATATTTGATCGTATATGAGGCTGATTAATTTTATTTTAAAAAATAAATCTGCTATTTCCAAAGTATCTCTGTATTTGTTATATAATGTTTTCTTACAAATGGTGTTTGAATAAATGAATAATCAATATTATATGTTGTGTAATATATAAGTTCACAATATTGTTAGTGCATACATATATGTTTTACATGAGCCAACTTATGTCTTACAGAATGCAATAAAGATTTGCATTAATTTAAATTAAATGAAGTCCTAAAAAACTAGATATAGAAATATAAGGGAATGAACAATAATTTGTAAGTCAATATTAATGAGAACAGATATTATACATTTAAACAGCAAATCAATAGTAAAAAATTTAATAAAGATAACAGTTTTAAATATCTTTGTACATTTGATATCCGTTACCCTTCTAGAATGAAGATCAGAATGATGTAATCATTATTTAATAAAACAGCAATTAAAAATAATCAATTATAAGACAATAACTGTTGATACACATTTGAGAAATACATAAATTCCTATAATCATATTATATTTACATATATTTGAAGTATTTTTTTATTTATTTTGTAAATGGAATTTTCAGTTAATAATCCTAGAAGAATCTTAAGTCATGAGAATTTTGTTAGGATCTGTAATGAATGATATGTTAATAGTCAAGGAAGGAAGTCCTTCTGATGAGGAATGAACAAAGGATAGCTAACTCTTCACCAATGAATGACTGAAGGGCAAATAGAGTAACATATTTTTATACTTCAATATTGATAAGTATCTGGTGTTATTATTTTTTATTAACAATAAAGTATAATAAGGTAAATGAAAAGACATTAAACCTATTTCACGCCACCTCTGTGTTCTCTACAAACTTAATAACACACAATTAAAAGACAAATTACTCAAGATATCCCTATAATTAAAACTCAGTCTTACACTTCTATGATATAGAAACACATTTAGCCATCAATCAATTAAATCCAAAGAATCTTGTTTACCTTCATGATCACATTTGTCTCTATAATATCTCATCCAGAGATTAAATAGTTACTAGCTAATTTTAAGTGGGAGATCATTGCAATATATATGTATATGAGTATTTAAAAACAATATAACACTCACTACTATCCATTATTTATATATATATATATAATGTAGTAAACAAAGGGTTCAGATACTACAATCGATCTGCAGTTCCACTTATTAAGTATAGTATACATTTCCATCTTCATTTATTATATAGTGTATATGAGCACAGACTTTCACATGATCACCACTCTCCACTCTATCTAATAACACTGATATACCTAAACACATATATGTTGAACAGACAAATAATCACCAATATACGTATTTCATGCTAAACCAGCAATCATCAGTTGGCCCAGATTATCATCTCTACACATATACTCTATAAGTGCTCAGATGTATATTAAGATAGACAATTTTCATACTTTAATGGACAGGCTTCAATCCACTCCACACTACAACTCTTCAACCATCCATCCAATTGAAAATCTGAAGATGGAATGCTCAAAGGCCACCCTGAGGCCGAGTTCTTGTCATGCCCATGTTGACCTAAAGTCAATCTGAACCCCACATGTACAGGGCATAATCCATTTAATACATATGCAAGGATGGGCAGACATCTCTACAATGTAATAACTGAAACACAGGCTTACTATATCCCTGTGTCTATACATGTAATATATAGGGTATATGAGCACAGACTTTCAATGATCCACCACTCTCCACTCTATCTAATAACACTGATACACTTAAACACATATATGTTAAACAGATATGTATTAAATGGATTATGTCCTGTACATGTGGAGTTCAGATTGACTTTAGGTCAACATGGGTGTGACAAAAATCTCGGCCTCAGGGTGGCCTTTGATTATTCCATCTTCAGATTTTCAATTGGATGGACGGTTGAAGAGTTGTAGTGTGGAGTGGATTGAAGCCTGTCCATTAAAGTATGAAAAAATGTCTATCTTAATATATATCTGAGCACTTATAGTGTATATGTGTAGAGATGATAATCTGGGCCAACTGATGATTGCTGGTTTAGCATGAAATACGTATATTGGTGATTATTTATCTGTTCAACATATATGTGTTTAAGTGTATCAGTGTTATTAGATAGAGTGGAGAGTACTAGATCATGTGAAAATCTGTGCTCATATACCCTATATATTACATATATAGACACAGGTATATAGTAAGCCTGTGTTTCAGCTAATTCATTTATTGTAAATTATTTGAAATATTTAAAGTGAAATAAACTCGTCTACAATATTTATTACAAAATGCTAACAACGTAATATTTACAGTTTATCGACTTATTAACATATATATATATTACAACTTTCTGTTATTATTTTAAGTAAAACCTCTCATTAATCAATCAATAATGACTGTCATTAAGACTATTTCTATGTTTATTAGTACAGTATTAAAAACATTAACAACAAAAACTCTATTGGTTATATGTTTTTTATCACAAAATATTGGGATATATTTAGACAACATTGTGTGAGAACAAATATTTGGAAAAGAATACAATGCTAACAAACTATGAACAGCCTTTATCCAGAAAAAATATCCTCACCTTTATCATCTAAAGCATCACACGTATATATATATATAAATTAGCATTCATCTGTATATATATTGGTATACATGAAGGCATTTGGCAATAGGATGTCTCATCCATTATTCTAGACTACTCTATTAATCTCTGTTTTCTTCATGCAACTATCCCTTTTCTGAGTTATTATTTTTTAATCTCTCTTCTCATAGTCCCAAGTAATTCATTTACTTATTAGTACATACCAAATCTTTTTTTTTTCATCCTTAGCCTTTTCAATAAATATATATATTTTTTGTTTTTACTTAGCTTTTTCAAAAAATTGTTTATTATTATTAATTAATTTACGTAATTAATCAGATCTTTCTACAAAATTTTCCTATTTTATTTTTCTAAAGCTTCTAATCCCTCTTTTTTCTTTTAATTGTTCATTTCTTTCTCTAGCTATATATAATATTTGTTATCCATAAATGCGTACATTTTAGCATTTATATTTATGTACGCAGACAGTAATCTCCATATGTAAGTGCATACATAGAAAAGAAAGTATATATAATTATTAAACGCATAGATTTAACACATTCTCCTGGCATTTATATTTATAATATTAGACAGAGCGATGTAAGTTTTAAAGCATTAGAAAATAAGTCATAACTGGATGGTTTCGCATTAAAATCTTTTCATCTTTTTTGCTACACGAATTGTATCCTTTTATTACTCCTTAAAATTAATTTTAATGAGACGAATACGTACATGTGTGCGTTAAGGAAATTGAAAAAAAACAATTGAACAATATTTACTACCAATTAAACTGATTTAAAAACTATAAGTTGATTAATCAGACGTGTTAAGGTGAGTAAAGACTTCGTATTGTCCATTTCCGTGAGTCATATTTTCACCTGCTTGCTTTTTGATCAATCAGAACACAGGTGCAGAGATTTGACATATTCATTCAAAGCAATCAAAACTATAGATTTTGAGGTGCTAGTAAATTAATTTTTCAAAAGGTTTGATCAATAGTAGCCCAGTTTTGATGACTTCTTGTGGAACATTTCGTGCTTATCTTATCTTTATATGGTACATCAAATGTTATAAATGGACAAGCGACACTATTACACCGTCCCTCCCCCATTCCCTTTTCTCCCCCACCTCGTCAAATATAATATCAATAATTTTGATCAATACTTTCCTCATCTAAACAACGAAAATTATAGGTTCTAATTCACAGTCAAAAAAAAAAAAAATGAAAAAAAAATTCTAATCATGATATTATTTTGCTTGCAGTGAGTCAGGTATGAATCAATGTACCCAGAAGAATGAACGAAACTGTAGATGAATCAAAATTAAATCACAGAAAAAAGAAAAAGAATGAAGGCTCTATTATGTTTTTATTATTATTATTTGCGAAATACTATCAAACTCCGCATAAAAAAATCAATCGTCAGCAACGCAAATTACTTCGTATTAATAATTTAGGCTTAAAAATGGGGGAAAAAATTTTTTTTTCAACTACTGTAATAATGAATCATGTTCTCATATATATATAAAGTTAACTCTTTAAATAGTCGAATGCATAGTAAAGACCTTTTCAGCACCTAATCGCAAGTTTTGAGGACTACTGAAAAAGTAACGCTTATGCATCAGGTTAGTCAATGCTAGTCGGAGAGATTTATCATTTTCTTTCCTAGTTCATCCTAGAATTAAAAGCAGCTAAATTTCAGCATTCTATTCAATATTGAATAGTAAATTGGATTGGTTTAAAAAATCCGCAATTAAAAAACAGTCTTAAAATTATTTGAAAAACTTTTTGCAACTATTTGAAAATTCCTAGCACTGCTATAATCTTTAATTTCATGGGATGGATGGATGAGGTTAATAAATAATTATACCATGAAGTTCTTATACATCGTCATTTTTAATCCGTACTGTTCCACTGCAGAATAGTATTATTTATAATAACAATATATATATACAACAATAAAGTATAACGGTGAGAAAAATTTTACAAGTAACTATCCAGGTTAATGAATAACTATATCAGGAGGTTCTCGTATATCATCATTTATAATCTATATTATTTCATTGCAGAATAGTCTTTGTGAATTTATAATAACAATTAATATATATATAACAATAAAGTATGAACGATTAGAAAATTTTTACAAATAGCCAACTGATGAGTGCTGGTTTAGCATGAAATACGTATATTGGTGATTATTTATCTTTTCGACATGTGTGTGATCAAATGTATCAGCGGTATGAGATAGCATGAATATTTGAGGGTTGTGTGAAAGTCTGAATTCAAACCCCCTATATATTACACATATAAGTCCAGGTATAAAAAAGCCTGTACTGTAGAAAAAAAATCATATTTGAAAATAACTGTTATGAAATGCAGAAGTACTTTCAATTACTTTCATAATCTTCTTCAACTGGAAATGTTTTAAATTTAAAAATAGTAATTAATCTATAATGGATATATTATTATGAGTAGTATTAGTATTAGTAGTAATAGTAGTAGCAGCAGCAGTAGTAGTAGTAATAGTAGTAGTAATAGTATTTGCAACACAAACAAATTTCATCATCACATCGGTTCATGTTATATATGACCACTTTCTTTTTTTATAATCCAATTTACAATTTCAATTCTTCATCTATTGCATCATCTAATGACATGTCCAATAAAGTTTGTTTTCAGCCTCTGAATTTTTTTAATAATATAATTTTCATCTCTGTCTTCAACTTTCAGTCCTTCTGATTAATCTTAATACATCTTTTTATATTTTGTTATAGACTGCAGTCTCTATATTATCTTTCCATTAAGCAATGGATTTATTTTTTTAAAAAAACCCTCTTTTTTTCTCCCTGATACTTAAGCCTATTGTCTTTTAGTCATAAGTTATTTTTACTAAAAGCAGTTTATTTATATTATTAATTTGAGCAAGATATTTATATTTAATTTCTAATTCATTATTAATTAATCATATTATTTCTATTTTTAAATATATATATATACACCATATGCATGCCCATGGAAACAACAGAAACATTGTTTTCCTTATCAGTTTTTAACATTTATACATATATAACATTTTCATATTTATAATAATTTATATTTTCTTTAAAATATCAAACCAAGCATATATATATATTGTATTAAATATTTCCATGAATTGTTATTATAATAAAAAATAGAAATGATGAGATTATAACCATGTAAACAGAGATAACATTCAGCTTTTGATGTTGCTAAGAAACTATAATTGGTAATCACTGAGGTTAACCAAGTTTTCTCATTTATGTATATATATATGGAATTTTATGCTGGTTCATCTGTGTATGTGTTATAGTATTAACATACAAATATTTTGGCTGCATCACACCAACCATCAACTAAATAATAAATATTCATTCCTTATTTGATGGCTGATGTGATCCAGCCAAAATATCAATACATTAAATACTATAAGTCATAAATGGGTGAAAGTGGATAATATGTTATTTATATCTGTAATTTTTGAAAATCTTCATTTTAATGTGTATATATATTTCCCAGATGCCATAGCTGAAAATTTCTTAACATTTGAGTTGATTTGATATTTGTTATTTATTTCAGATAGTGATGTTCACTGGAAATATTATATATATAAAAAAGAATGAAAATAAAGGTTAAAGGTTATTTTCTATTTACATAGATATTATCTCATTTCCATTATTATTATAAAATAATAATCCATGGAAATATTTAATTTAATATATATATGTATACAATAAAAAAGATAAAATTAAGCATATATTTCATTTAGCTAAAACACTATGCTAATAAAGTATTCTCACACTATCACATCTTTGTCACATGTAATCTTGAGTAAAAGCATTTTTAAATCAAACCCATATAGTTTTGTGTTGTTGTTTGCTAACATGGGGGTCAATAATTCAAAGTTGTTACTAGCTACTATTGCTTTATATTTTTTCTGTGGAAACAATTTTTAATTAAACCCACAAAGTAGTACGATATAAACTTATGGAAGCATAGCAAGACCGTAGTATAAATAATTGTAATTGTTTTTATGCTATATCTTGACTAAATGATATAATAGTATAGATTTTCTATTATCACTCAACTATTGTTAAAATTATTTCTAAGTTAAAAATATTATTTCAATCTTCTCTTTGCTTCACATTTTATATATTTTTATAATATATGTATTTTAAAGTCAATATAACTTGGAAATGAGTAAATCTGTGAGTAAATGTTGCATAATTGGTTCTTTTATTGTCACAATCATTTGGATCTCTGAGTTTGATTGATAAACAATATTAAAAACAAAAAGACCAAAAATCAGAAATAACAAATTTAAATATGAAAATTAAAATCTGTGTTTGGCATTTCAATACTCGCTATTATGACATAATATTGGGTTAACAAAAGATGAAGAAACAAATTTTATCATTCATGAGAGTGGCAGATTCTGTAACTTAAGATACATGAGTTGTGGCTCAGCACTTCCAGTGCTCAAACATTTTATGAATTTCTGAAGAGTTAACAATTAAATTATCTCTATTTTTTAAATAAAACAATGTGCAGACTTCAGCTAGTTTTAATGATTTGTAGTCAAGAAATGAAGCTACATTGAATTTGTGACAATGTTTGATTGATGGAATTAGTTTTTACTGTGAATATAAATTACAATTGCAAGAAAAAATCAAAACAATAACTGAAATGATTGGGCATGTTAATATTTTCTAAAACAGGTTACAGCTTATGTATTTCTAACTTATAAAAGATGAACTAAAAATGTCATAAATATTTCTGACAAACTGTTAAAAATAAGATAAATATTATAAGCAAATAATTTATCTTTATTCTGCATTTGAGAGATGTTTCCAAAAATCACCAGATTAGACATTAAACCATCAAAATATCACATGATCACTATTTCTTATGCTTACACAAGCTATTAAAACAGTAGCAACTCTTTCCATACAGTAGTGACACCCAGTGCAAGTCATAGTAATCAATGGTAAAAGGTGGATGCTGGATGGTTGCTTTAGAACTAAAGAGTTAAGTGAAGTGTGCTCAGATCCAACTTTTATCACTGATGAAGGCCATAAGCTAGAAACTAGTCTGGGGATATTGGATGAATTGGCATTATTTAGACATTTTAATACATAGATCTGTCAATATCCATTATTTACTATGGTCTGCACTGGGATAACATTACTGTAAAGAGGGAGTTACAACAGATTAGATATTGCTATGTGAATGTTTTACCTCATTTGATATTCATTATTTTGATGTAGAAGTCATGAATGAAGAAATAAATGATCCCTTTTTTTTTATATTGGAAATGAAGTTATTCAAAATGACATAAATTTAAAAGAGCTTAGTTCAAATTTTAACAATCACTTTTGAAATCTAATGGATGATAAAAAGTTGTAATTTTTTAAAAAAAGATTGTCTTAATTTAATACTGATTTAGACCCTACTGACTCAGATGAGCCTGCAATTTTTCAAAATATCCCAATCTATAAACATCCACTTTGAATTCTGTACAAGATTACTGATTGGTAATTACAGGCTGATATATTCAAGACTGGTGAAAATTATGTTGTGCATATCTTTTTTGAGATTTTAGTGACATTTTGTGATTCCATTTTAAATTTATATTTGATACTGAGTTTTTGCTATTTTCTCATAATAAATACATTAGTTGATCACAGGATGTAATAAATATTATTATACTAATAAATACATGTGAATTGCAACACTTGGGAAAAAATTAAAAAAATTCTTAGATCTGTTCTACATAGATCATGATCACAATTATGTATGCATATATAATTAGGAGGCATTAAAAACAGCCTTTGATAATATTAATCAGGCTATGATCACAATTTTTCTTTTCTATCAAAATATAATGATTAAGCTTCCTTGTTTTAATTTTGTCTCACTTCAGAATAGATGTTCCTTTTTTTTTTTTGAAGGGGAGAGGGTTATTTCTTAATTGTTTTATTTTTTTTTTATTATTATTATATTGTTTACATTTTGTATAGTATTATTTATATTATTCATGTATTTTATTTTGTTCATTATATCATAATTCTGAAGAAGATTGCATGATAGTCGAAACATAAGATTGTGTATGCATGTATGTATAATAAAATGTTTTTTGCTAAAAAGTGTTCAAAGTAGAATGGATAAATTGCAAAAGTTACTTTAATTTGCAGGTGGCTTTATTTTTTGTTTTTGCAATATTTTCAACCATCTTCATTTTTGATTTTTTATTCTTACAACAGTAATATTTGTAAATAACTTTAATTGTTCATCCATTTATTCCTCATTTCTCTTTCTTTGATTCTAAATCCTTGCATGGTTTAGTGCATTGGTAGGATGATGGATTTGAGGGATAAAGTTGATATTCAATTTATCCCTTCTGGTGCTTAAATGTTACATGATCTTCTGACAACTAATTACATAAATTCTTCCATATTAGTATATGTTACTTGTTATTATTGCATCTCCATAAAGTGATCTGATGTGGAAATAATAATGATTAAATTTTCAAAATATCATTTACAATGTTGAAATAGATATTAGAGAAGTCTCTAAAATGATTTTAAAAGTTAACAATGTAATTATTTGTATCTGCCCACCATTGAAATTTATCACAATAGAAATAGATATGATTCATCATAATAATTATTGTTAATTATCTTGTGAAAGAAAATTAATTTTTACACATACATGATTAGATTAAATTTATGTGCACTCACCTGTCAATCAGTGTTTTAAAGCATAAGTGCAATGCTTATTCTTAGAGCTTAGACTTATATAAATCAACACGTATTGACCATGCTTAAATCAGGACTTGAACTTGTGACAAGCTTGATATTTCAATTGACAAATTATGATGGGTGAATGCACTTTTTTTTTTCAAAATAAATTTTATTTACATTATAAATCAAATATGGAAGGTTATACAGAAATACAAATCTCAATCGAGTATAGTACAAATAGTTAATCCAGATTTACATAACATGGACGATTTGCAGGTATAATTTACAAGGAATTGAAACATATTACACTAAATAAGGAAAGGTTAACAAGATTAACCAAAATGGCATTGTATACGAATACTTGTCCAGACTGTAGTGGTTCTTCAAATAAAGCCTCCAAAGATAGCAATTTCAACCTGATGTGAAGATTATGAATAAAGCAAACCCAACATGATATGAAGTACAAGGTAAATAAATTACTGATCACAAATACATATAATATATATGGTTTATCTAGAGTTACAAAGGCTAGACAAACCCGGCTACAATATGTGCAACTTAAAGAATGAATGTATATTATACTAAATAAATTTAATCTAATAGCAGATATATGAAGATTAATTTCTTTTCACATGATTACAATTATATACATTACTAAATTATTTATTTACATATGTTAATTATTAAGCAAAATTTCAAACTGCATTTTATAATAATCAATTTTTTTTTTATTCCATAGCTAACCTTATTCCATGGAAAGTTGATAGGGATCAGAGTGGTTGAAAAATAAAATGTGAACGGTCTCTGGGATGGGGTTCAGTCATATGCAGACTCAACTTGAGTGCAGAAAATATTAGATTTATGCCTGGAAAATAGACTTAAAAAATGATGTTCAAAAGTTATTTGCAATTATTCAATAGTCATTTTTGAAAATTACTGAAATACAATGTTTTCTGAAGCTAACTATATACAATGATGAAAATTAGAAGCTTATTACAATAATTAAATATAACTATATTACCCTAAATCAGATATTAAAGTTGGTTATAAAGATTTAGAAAATAAAAGACTAAGAAGTCTCATCCGAGGAGTATAATTTTAAAAAATGTATAAATAAATAGTATAAATAAAGATTTTTTAAAAATAAAAAAAAAAAGTTTTTTTTTTTTTTTAAATTAAGTAATTCACAATGTGTTGAAATAAATACTTATTACAAAAAGATACTTTTGAGCTCAAATGTCTTGGAGCATTTATCTGTCTAATAAATATACATTTCTTAGAGAAAAATAAAAACATATATAGATAGATACTAGTTAATATATACAACAAGATGGTTGAAATGAATATGATCATAATCATTAATAAAAAACAAACAATATAACTGAAATTAAATAACAAAAACAAAAAGCTAAATATGAAAATGAAATAATAAATTAATGCAGATAAGATATGAGAAAAAGACAAATGTTTGATGTGGAGTATAATCTCTGGATAAATAAATTATCTGGAAGTTTTTGAATAGTGAACATAATAAATAAATGAGTAACGAGATTTGAAATTGAAAAGAAAAAAAAAACAGGTGAGACAAGAAATTATTGGAAAATGAAAAATAGTGTTTAGTCTTGCTTTTAAAAATAGAAATCTGTTGGCTAAAGATTATAAGAAGAGAACGCAATAGTTGGGGGAGGGGGGAAGGAGAAAGATAAGAAGTAGATTATCTTTAAAAACAGTTTTTGTAAATGCTTTAAGTAACCCTTTGCAAAGCAAACCACCAAAATCTTTTCAAATTTGATTTCATCAGATAAGAAGAATTCAGTATAAAAATAATACATTAATCACTATACTATCCAATTTTTCGGAGTTAAGGTAATAAGTTTAAATTTCCCAGTGCAGCAATAAAAATCTCTCAACAAGAATTTAATGATTAATCACAATCTCTATACCAGATAAATACTAGTTGTTTTCCATTATTTACTTATTTTATGTAGTGATAAACCGACAGAATTGAATGAAGTTCATGATTGTGTTCCAATTGTTGCATGATCTCTGAGTGATTAACCATTTCAGTAAAGTTGGTTATCTAAAAAAATATTAAATTCACTTAAAAAACTTTCAAATAAATTTTTGAATCCTCTTCAGACTTAGATTTCAGATATATCATGCTAACAAAGTAACCACTATACCTTGATGAAAAGGACTTGCTATGTAAGACTTTTTTTATTTGTTGTGAAAAAGAATTTATAATATATATGATATTCCGCAGTAAAGTCTGTGATTTATCTGAGCAAAACCAAAAGAAATCAAAATAATCGTATCCATAAATGAAGTCAAAGGAAGGCCCTGGAGACATTTATCAAATTTTATTCACATTATTAATTAATAAACACAGAATTATATTAATGCGGTGTCCATACATAATAAAACATTCAGTGACTTTTTAAAATGTCTATGATGATGATGATGATAGGGTAATTACCACCTTTTATCACAGAAGCAGTAGACTAGAGACTTTTAAATATTTTTTAAAAATTCCGCCTGTTATTTTTTTTATTTGCGATAATGTGCTTACAAGACACTCTTTATATGTAGCCATATGGTATATAAACGACTAAAGATACCATATGCTTTCTTAAAATGTATAATGTATACTGAAAACGTTCTACAAATAAAAATAACGGAAAACAAGTTTATAAAAAGAAAAAAATGTGAGATAAGTTTTATTCTAATAAAATATAAATGCAATTTAATCTGGATTGGATCAAGCCTTAATTCGTTGTTCTTTTACAGTGAAAGAAAGATTCATTGCTTGTCATATCTCTCTACTCAGATAGCCAACTGTCAAGCCGTGACTGTTAGAATCCTCTGGGTCTTGTTTAGTGCGTTTAAAAGCTTCACAGATCATTTGATTTATTGAAGTGCAATCTGTTTGCAGGAATAATTTCTAATCCCCCTAGCAAATAGATATTAAATTTTTTGATAGCGCTGATAAAATTTAAGCTTACATTCTAAGATAAAAAATAAAAAAAAGGCAAATTATATTAGACAATTACTTTATAACAAGATCATATAATATTAACATACGTACGTATATTATTAATTTAACCTCAAAGGCATATTGAGTAACTAAACAATACAGTACTGCTATCAAGAGATAATAACCCTTGATTACCTGGCGGTAGCAATTTTCTACTATATTTAATATTTTTAATACCATTTATTTTAAATTTCAATACGCTAAAATATAATAATTTTTAATTTTAAAACATTTTGCGAAAGACAAAGCTAAGAATTAAAATCTAATGTTAATAACTTTATAGTGAATATGTGTGCATGTATACACTATGTATTTGTCTGTACACATATATTTAGTATAAAGTTAATACCAAAGTAAATTACACTCTATTAATTATATATATGTATCCTGTGTGATTTAGTGTAGTGTCAGAAGGTTGGATTCTGGAGTTCCAAGATGCATGGATTATGGGGCTACTTTGTCATTTTTAATAATCGAATTTTTTAACAACTCTCCATTAATTAACCATTCAATTATTTTGTTGTTGGCGGTTTAATACAATGTAGAGGTGAGATCTGGACATTAACGTCTGTAGATTATGGCATCTGCTGTCACTTACAATGCTTGAACTTTTTGTGAACTTCTGAGCAATAGACCAGTTAAAAGTTAATTGCAATTTAATTTGAATTGTATGATTACCTGTGCATATCTGGGGTGTGGCACATATTAAATTAGTCAAATTATAATATTAAATTTTAGAATTTTATAGCTTCCGCACCCCCCCCCCCAATACTAACAGACTGATTAATAATTCGAAGGACAGAATGGATCCATCTCAGGCACCCCAGGTCGTATACAGCATTTCATGCCCTCAGGCTGGATGCAGTGCCACATACTACGGAGAAACCAAGGCCACTGTCCATAATAGAGCTGCTCAACACATGTATATGTATAGAAGAGCAAAAAAGAATAATGATAACTTCTCAATATTTTTCGAACATGAAAAGCAGGCCGTTCATGTGTTCGAACCCTGCAACCCCAAGATAGTGTGCTCCGAAGCCAACGATTGTAAGAGAAAGAATCAAGGAGGCGTATTTTATTATCAATGATAACAATGCCATCAATAGACGTGACACGTGTTTTGCTATTTCAAGAAAATGGACAAATTAATTTGCATACATTATTATTTAGTAACATTACAGCAATGGTTTATAACCTATTTTGGCCATGAATATGAGGGAAAACCTCGAAAGTACTAGGCCTAGATTAATTTAATTTACTTGTTTCTGTTACTACTGACAGCTTTTTCTTCAGTGAGTTAAATCGCTAATATATGCTAGTGCTAAAGATATAAATTGTAAATACTTTTCAAACTGGAAATTTTCCAAATACTCTTCGTCTGAACGATACCTTTCATCCTATATTTTTAAATATACGCATTTTCTTTACAAAAAGAAAGTTGTTATTTAAAAAGAGTTTATAGAGCGTTTGAAAATATTGAAGAAGTTGATCCAAGCCACTAGATTAAAGTCTGTCCCACTCGTATTAAATAAAATCTTAATCATTTACTTTATAACTCACTCTTTTGAAATGTAATGCCATTATTATTATGATATTAATGAGTGATAATTATAAAGAGTTTTTAAAAAATGCATATAAAAATTACATAAGCAAGACTTCGTTCGTCCTGATTAAAATATGTTCTATCTAATATGTATATGTAGCTAGAAAGAATGATCTGTTTCCACATAGTATAATGTGTATCAATAAATAAGATATGCAATGTAAGACAGTTGAGATTCTACTGTAATAATTACACATAATATTTGCTTATATGATTATAAATTATATATTTTTATTTGCATTTACAGTATTTGTTAAGACATGAGAATGTGAAGCTACTTTCACCATGATATTTAAATGTGATCTTATATAATTTCATAAGTAAATCAGTGTAAATATTAGATATATTTAATAAACAACAATCAGTAAAAAATAAAACTAGTTTGTGTAAGTGTAGGGAGTGGAAGAAGTTAGAATTCAATATCCCAAAATTGCAACTCCTGTCTTTCACTTTCTATGTTCAAACTTTTCTATGAACAGCTGAACAATAACATTGTCAATAGCTGTCTGTTGAAGAGATCTAATATTGCTTAGAATTTTAATCTGACCAAGTTTTAAAAAATCTAAAAGAAAGACTTATTTGTTTCTGTTCTAGTTTATATATAAACGGTGCACAATATGCTAATTCTTTTCTAGTTTATATACTCTGTGATTTCACTTATCTTTTTCTATAAACAAGTTCAATTGTCATTTTTTTAATTTCCTTTAAAAATAATGGAGCAACCCTGACTTGTAACAACTCCTCCAATATTCCTAAGCACCTGAAAATCCTTTTTATTTAACAGAGTTTTTATATTTTTATTTATAGAATCACACTATGAAATAAATAAATTGCAAAACATCTATTAATATAAGAGGTTGTGATTTCCATTTTATTATGTTAACAAATTTTCAAGTCTCCCACACACATCTAATGAAGGCACACTCTGCCTATAACATATACTTAATGTGAGATTGGACAATTCCTTTTATGTTGATCAATATTTAATTAATATAAGCACTGCAAAAAATGCTGTAGTTTCTTTTTATAATTTCATAAGTAAATCAATGCAAATATTAAGCACATATAACAAGTAATAATCAACAAAAATATTTTATAAAAAAGCTTATTGCTGCAATAGCAGAAGAGCTCAAAAACATGAATTGTGGGAAAGCTCTGTCATTTCCAATGCTTAAACTTCTTAGCAACTTCCAAGAAATTACCCATTGTGAATAGTTGCCTAACAAAAGGACCAAGCTATATTCATGTGTCATAGAAGACAACTATCATATAAAAATTAGAAGGGAGTATATATAAAAAGTTTTTAAAAAATGGCATTGGCTATATATAAAGTAAACGAGAGAGAAAGCTTATTAGTCACAAAATATATAAATAAACTAACAAGAAGTGGATCAAATAAGGCATCTTTTAGCCAAATTAAACAGGCTGCATTTTTTTAAAATAAAAGCTTGACTAATAGATAGATGAAGGTTAATTTCAGGCATAAGCAGACAAATTTTTTTTTGCAGGCAGATAAAAATTTGTAAGTAATCTTATAATTTTTCTATGTAACTATCCAGGACCAACTTATACAGCCTCCAATATGCTTAATATCTATTTGATCAGCTGAAAAATAAAGAAAATTTCAAAAAGTTGAAACAGTCTGATTAACTGCAAAACAAATCACAAATATAATACAATGTAACTTTCATTATTTGGTGAATCAGAGGCTACACAACAATAAATGCATATTTCATCATTACAAGGTGATGCCATGATAATGTTCACTTTTAATGAACACATATTTAATTTTTAGACTGCTTGGAGTCACATTTAATAGAATGCTGGTATTGTCCAACCATCTCATTCTTGGTCTTCCTCTTTATCTTTCAACATTATTTTTCTGAGCAATGCACTTTTTTTTTAAAAATTAAATCAGATTTAACAAGTCATTTTTATGTCAACTGAAAAGTTAAGACTGTGGTATACATTTATTTAATGAATGAAACATTGAACATATTCTGTAATAATTTTTCAAAACTTTTAGTATTTATTTATAGGTAAAATATAAAAATACTTACTGCAAAAAAAAAAAATCAATAGCTTTCAATAGAAGAACAGTGAAAGAAAAGACGTTAATCATCAGACTAATCATATATCTGGTCTTTTTAGTGTATTTCATTCTTATTTTACTCTCCAATTAAAAATGGTTAAATACCCATTTACTGACCAATAACTTGAAAATTCTCCGAGTTAGCAAAAAAACAACTTTCGGATAAAATTCTAAGATGTATAAGAAATCATTAACAATTTTTTTAAAAAGTCCCAGTTTAACCTCTAAACTCCAAATCTTTGCCATGAATTAAATATATAATTAATTTATTTTTTGGGAGGTCATGTGATATTTGAACATGAAAAATGACAAATTGAGCTTTGTTCTAGAAATTTTCAGTTCCAGAGTCACTCATTCAATGACTGTGCTTAACTATGTTATTAAAAAAAATATTATTTGGACCTGTCATGAATTTATATATATTTAAATATATAAATTTAGATATACACATACCAATCCGCATCCATAGATTAAATAAATAATGCAATAAATGAAATATTGTTGGCTATATCAGAAAACATAAAGTGGGAATTAGCGATATATATCTATAAACAACATCCATAATCTATTTGATCTATATGGATTTCGATCAATTAAAATAAATAATATGAAAAGCAAGTTCTGTATAGCATTTAAAATAAGAATAAAAAAATACACTAATAATACTTAATACTAATACAGCTATATAACGTAATAATCATAGCTTATCATAACTGTAATAATTAAATACAAATGATTACTTCTTTTAATACATCGATGAATTATAATAATATGAAAGTTGTTTATATATATATATTTAAATTATACTTTTCATTTTATATCTTTTGATAAGGCCTATGAATCTTTCATTACTGAATTATTCATTCCATGGCAGTGGATTTATATATTTAAAGTCTTGCTAGGAGTTCAGAAGTGAGTCCCACTTAAAACGACGACCCCATGATTAACCCTTCCCAATCAATGATATCACCCAGTCTACTCAACGATAATTAAGCTTGCGACAGAATTAACAAGTTAATAAATTCAGATGCATTTGAATAAATAATATGGAGAAAAAAAAAGAAGAAAAAAACGATTGGCACTTTGAAGCAAAGAATCTTTGAATAGAAACGGTCTCTCCATTAATACACAATAGTTTTGAATATATTTGAAAATGTTTAAATTTTTAAACGTTGCCTATGGTTACTGAATTTTTTCCCTCCTTTCTTTCTCTCTCTCACTCCTCATCAACCTACTAATGACTTCGAATAAATTTTATTAATTTATTTTCTTTTTAATTTCTTAATTAAAAAGTTAAATATATATATAAATTAAATCCCAAGTTTTAGAACAACAAAAACATTTCTTGGATTCTTAAATGGTTAACTGAAATAAATGGTTTGTTTAAATTAGATTCTTCTTCTCATTTAAAAATAATTAAAATGAAATTATTATGTGCTTTTTAAAATAATAATAAAGAAATCAAATTATGTTAAATTATTAAAAATAAACTAAACATCATTATAAAAAGAAAAAAGGGAAGAACTATATATGTATTGTAATATAAATAAATAAATAAAAGATATAATGTTAATAATAAAATATTTCCTCTAAAACAGAGAAAATAAATATAAAAGATTAAAAGCCAATCGTTTCAATATATTGTTCGTTTTTATTTAAAAAATAAAAATTTTCAGATCATTTAATACTTCAAAATAAAAACAATCATTAAAAATGAAATAAACATTCAAAAATAATAATCAACCGATATAAATTAAAATTAATTATTTAATGTAGTTCAATAGATCTCTTTGTTATGTTTCAAAGTTGTTTAAAATAGAAAAGCAAATAGAAAATAAAAAATGTAGTTAAAACTCAAATAAAAAGAGATTTAACATAGATCTTAGTTGCTACTGTAATAAAGACATTGAAATAACAGTTTTAAAAAAGGGAAGCGATTAATATATTGTGCCATATCTATTTAACGACTAATACACTTTTTTTATATAATGAACTTGAGCATATTTATATTATAAAGATTTTTTTAAGGACACTCTAAAAAAGGTAATATTAATTGCTTTAATTGGCAGCATATAGCTGAGGATACAGTATAATGAATATCTATCTACATTATGGCAAAGAAGAGAGATGCATTATGTAGTTGTTAGCATAAATATATGACAGCCCCTTAACAGGTTTGAATCCAAACTGGATAAACTTTAAAATAGTTTGGGATCATAAAGTTGCTTAGAATTTTTTTGCGAATTGTGGCCTATAGCTAGTTTAAATCTCCATCTAAACAATCTAACAGTGATTAGCAATAACTAAAGAGTGAACATCTCAGTTTAATGTAAATTCATGTTGATATGTTTTAAACTGCAAAAAAAAAAAAACAACAATATGATAATAGGGAAAATATCTTATTTCTATAATTATTCAATCCATGATAATTTTTTTAATTCTTTAATTAGCCAAAGCGATGAAGATTATTGGAAATAAAACTTTGTTGCAGAAGAAGTTAAAAAATAGCAACACAAAGTATCAAATTAAGAGATAAAAAAAACAATCAAGTAGTTCTTCAAGACTGACATTATGGACATCATTAATATATATATATCGAAATGAATGTTTTCATGGGTAAAAAATGTTTCATAATATATATATTCCACCTTTATTGTTAAAATGAGGTTATCTTGACAACAGTTTGAAATTGTTGATTGCTATTGATATTGGGATTATATATATATATAGCTATAATATCCAGCTAATGATCAAAAGAGGTCTCCTTTTGATTAATAGTAACTTGGACAGGTTTAATGTTGTTTTCTTTCAGCCAGCAGAACCAGTCTTATCAATATACCTTGGCTGTTAATATAACTTCATTTATATAACAGAGTTTCCATTTACTAATTAATTTACAAATATATATACAATTAACATAACTTTATATATATATATATATATATATATGTAAAGGGTAATAAATCACTCTTCTTCAGGGCTATGAGTAAATAATATTTTAAATATTAGCAAATGATTAATTCAAGTACATTATTTATTCATTGATTGAGAAATCATAGTTTATACCTCTACTTGTATATATGGATGAAGAGATAGTTAAATAAAAGCAATGTTCAATCCCCATTATTGTTATATATTATTATATTCATAATAATAGCCTGTAGTATATCTATGCAAACTCAGAATTTTCAGAGTTCGTAGAGAACCCAGATAACCAATGTGGATATTCAACATCATTTTGGTATTCTTAGGTGGATAGTAAAGTATGTCATATGATATTCTGCCTCACTGACATTATTGCTGATATAAAATTAAGGAAATCTGAAATTTTGATGTAACCATTATTGCTGGTTAAATAGAAGTCATGCATTTGTGGGTGCTGAGTTCATGATTTGTTGATTTTTGTATAAACTGCTTTGAAATATTTAGTATATGATAATTATATTATAATTTATTTTTGTTTAAAACAATTTTTTTTAGTACAATTTGAATATATTTAGTTGAAAAATATAACAAAAATTTTGCAATTGACAAAAGTAGTAATTAATATATTGAGTGCACAGAAAGCATATGTGAATAGTTTGAACAAGCATTAACCTGAATTCAGTGTGCTTTAAAACTTGTAATAATCAAGCATATTTTTGCTGACAGAGGGACCTTCCAAACCATGACACAAGATAGTGACTTTTTTTTATAAAGATAAGAGTGGCCATCTTATCTTTAACCTAAATTTCCACTTATATAGGCAAATTCCATTGTAGGGATAAAGATTTGATAAAATTTAAACACCCAATAAACAGCCTTTTTGTGCTCTTTTATACCAATACTTTCTTTATATATCAAAATCATCACATGACTCTCATAGCTTATATTTAGCAACTGCATTAAGTGCTGTACATATAAACAGAGCAAAACTCTCCATACAGTATTGCCACCTGTGCTAAACAGAGTAATCAATGGATGCCAGAAGGCTTGTGCATAAAATCCCTATCTAATGCCTACTCATCCAATATCCCCAGACTAGTTTCTGCCTTGTGGCCTTCGTCAGTGAGGAGCTTTGGATCTGAGAGCACTGCATCTAGATCTTAGGATCTAATGCAACCCTCTAGCAAACACCTTTTATCTCTACTTAACTACAAAACTATGAGAATGAAATTGAAAACACAAAAAATATTTTCAATCTAAGCTCAATAGCTTATATAGTCATATGGGTCTGAACTCAGTTCAGCACCCATACATTTTGGTGTCTTTGGCTGGTGTTAAACCATTAAGCATCACATGATCACATTTCCTATACTAGCACATTAATTGTTGATAAACAGAGCAAAACTCTCCATACAGTATTGCCACTTGTGCTAAACAGAGTAATCAATGGATGCCAGAAGGCTTGTGCATAAAATCCCTATCTAATGCCTACTCATCCAATATCCCCAGACTAGTTTCTGGCTTGTGGCCTTCATCAGTGAGGAGCTTTGCATCTGAGAGCACTGCATCTAGATCTTAGGATCTAATGCAACCCTCTAGCAACCACCTTTTATCTCTACTTAACTACAAAACTATGAGAATGAAATTGAAAACACAAAAAATATTTTCAATCTAAGCTCAATAGCTTATATAGTCATATGGATCTGAACTCAGTTCAGCACCCATACATTTTGGTGTCTTTGGCTCCTTTACAATCATAGACACCACAATCCTATTAGGCAGGATTGGTGTTAAACCATTAAGTATCACATGATCACATTTCCTATACTAGCACATTAATTGTTGATAAACAGAGCAAAACTCTCCATACAGTATTGCCACCTGTGCTAAACAGAGTAATTAATGGATGCCAGAAGGCTTGTGCATAAAATCCCTATCTAATGCCTACTCATCCAATACCCCCAGACTAGTTTCTGGCTTGTGGCCTTCGTCAGTGAAAAGCTTTGGATCTGAAAGCACTGCATCTAGATCTTAGGATCTAATGCAACCCTCTAGCAACCACCTTTTATCTCTACTTAACTACAAAACTATGAGAACGAAATTGAAAACACAAAAAATATTTTCAATCTAAGCTCAATACGACTATATAAGCTATTGAGCTTAGATTGAAAATATTTTTTGTGTTTTCAATTTCATTCTCATAGTTTTGTAGTTAAGTAGAGATAAAAGGTGGTTGCTAGAGGGTTGCATTAGATCCTAAGATCTAGATGCAGTGCTCTCAGATCCAAAGCTCCTCACTGACGAAGGCCACAAGCCAGAAACTAGTCTGGGGATATTGGATGAGTAGGCATTAGATAGGGATTTTATGCACAAGCCTTCTGGCATCCATTGATTACTCTGTTTAGCACAGGTGGCAATACTGTATGGAGAGTTTTGCTCTGTTTATCAACAATTAATGTGCTAGTATAGGAAATGTGATCATGTGATGCTGTACATATAATTGAATAAGAAACTAAGTCAAACTTTAAACATTAAGGTGTTGAAATATTATATCATTAGCTTGGATAGTATAAAATAACAGAAGTGCTTACTGGATGCATTGGTGCAAATCTAAAATACTTTATTAATAAAAATTAATGACTAGAAACTAGTCTGGGATTTAGATATAACATAATTATATTACAACAACAACAACCAAAAACTAATCTCAGTGTATTTGTTTCTCCAAGTATTCAATGATAGTATACAATTATGTAAAGAAAGAAATAATATAGTGGATAATATATTAAACTGAACTCCAATCTTTTCAACTGAATATTATTCCATTAATTAGAAGTTGACTTAGGAAGCATCATACAACATTAATTAATATTCTTTCATTTAATGTCACAAGAGTATCATAAAAATAAGAAAAGGTATATTAGTTATATTTTAATATCCAATACCTCAACAGATGTAGAGGGAGATGTATCCCAATTCATACTGAATTAATGAAATAAAGTGTTACGTCCATAATTCATCTACAAACTTCAGCAAAGCCTGAAACCAAAACCAATTTGCATGCATTCATCTTCATTTTATACTATTATTGATTTTCTGCAAGATAAAGCTCACTTTAAGTTTAATCCAATTTCTCTAACCATAACTTTTATTTTCCAAATCATTCCAAAAAACTTTCTTATTCATCAATGCATTTCACATGTGGTCTTTTGCTAGGTTTATTTTTGTAATCATTTGAAAACTTCAATTAACCATCTATTTTCATCTCTTCGTGCAACATGTTCAGCCCTACTCCACTAAGCCATCTAATTTTTTCAATGTGAATTATTTCAATGATATCAACAATATTTATTTATTGTGTCAGCCAACATACATCTCCATAATTTGTTGTAGAATATAAAGTCTGTATTGTTCTTCTGTCAAATGTCTATGTTTTAGATTGATATCTAATATCTAATAAAACATCATCCATTAAAAAAATTCTAACACATAAATTTGCTTTCTTTTAATATTAAAACTCATTTCATAAAAGTTTAATTCTATGATTAATTTTATTACTATGATTGTATATGTATTAATAATATGTTCCTGATGTTTATAGTTGCTAAATTGTAACCATTACTGAACAAACATTGACCATTCTTTTATACTTTCTAGCATTTCATCTGAAAATTTTTGTGATATTTTCTAAAGCTCTAAAGCATTATTGGAAAAAAAAACATTATTTTAAAACATACATCAATTAAAATTATCTCCATTTATTTTTATTCCTTTAGTTTCCCATTTTAACTTCTATAAAACTGAGTAAAATTTTTTTGGAGATATCCAATCACTCTGCCAAACTTCTTTACAACATTAATATTCGATGTCACTAAGTAATCTAATTATAGCAATTGCATTTTGATAAGTATTCATGAATGCAATTGGTCAAAATTAGGTTTTTGGCATGGTTTCTTTTAATGAATTTTAATCAATTTAAATTTTGTCATTTTTTGCACACCTCCAAAAGTCCAGATGAATATTCTAAATGGTTCATGCTTGTTCGTGACCCTTCATCATCAACATCTTTTTGATTATTTATTATTATGTATTAATTTTCCATTTTTCTATTAATTACAGGAAATTGTACTCATTACTAACTATATATCGAATTATTCCTATAATTTATTTGAATTGTTAATAGTTTTTTGTAAAAAATTCAAACTTTATTTATACTTTTCTACATATATTCAAGTGTTAGTAATAACATACAGGTTAGTACTGATCACAATATGTATTCTATTTTTAGCATGAAAATTGATCTTTAGAATTGTGAATACTGAATTTATAGTGATGCTTTAATCAACTATGTCAGGGGTGGGCAATTATTTTGGCTTGGGGACCACTTTGTTGAAGCAAAGGTTAGCGGAGGGCCACGTCGGAGGCCACACTGTGGAAGCAAAGATTAGCAGAGGCAGCACATTTTTAATGACACAATAAACACACAGCTTTATTCCCTGTATTACCAAAGAAATATTTGTTTGTCCATTCTTCATTAAACACACGACATTCATAACCAATTTTACATTTTTTTGGAGGGTTCATGGTTTCACTACAGTTGGAAATTTATATATTTATTGTTGTGAAGACAAAATTGAAATTAACCAGATCAACTGAAAAAGCACTGCACATTGTATCTACACTGTGCATGTGTATTGATATGGCCATCCTAGTGGGAAATAGGAGTTGAATCTTTGGTCATGCATGGAAAGGAAATCTCAGTTCAAACAGATTTTTCTGACTGTCTTGGTGAGCCACATAAAAACTCTTCATGGCTGCATGTGGCCCGCAGGCCACTATTTGCCCACCCCTAAACTATTTTATCAAAGGCGGAAGTCAGTAAAAATGTTATATATTTTCCAAAGTAAGTCCTTCTAATTTCTCTACTTTTGCACTCTTTAAAAGGCATGATTAATGAGTGGTTTCTAAGCATTATGAATTATTATTTTAGATTAAAATTTTCCTTGTCATACGAGCAGTTTTTAAAATATTTTTTCTTTTTCTTTTTTCTCTCTGCTCAATATAATAATCTTTTCCCAATTTATCATATATTCATTGTAATTAAAGGGGATTTGAATACAGACTGTTAAGCTCCCTTTAGTCATTCACTCTATCTTATGTAATCGATGCACATGACCACATACATGTGGAAAAAAACTCCAATAAATGTATTTCATCTGAACTAGCACTCATCAATTGGTCTAGATCATCATCTCCCACACATATAAATATACTCAGTGCTTGGTTTATATTAAGATACCAAATCTGCTAACTTTAATGGAAAATCTTCAATCCTCTTCACTCTCCAACTCTTCAGCCAAGAGTTGGAGAGTGAAGAGGATTGACATCTGTCCATTAAAGTTTGTAGATTTCCTATTTTAATATAAACTGGGTGTGTGTGTGTATATATATATATATATACGTGTGTGAAGGGGGGGTGATGATCCAGATCAACTGATGAGTGCTGGTTCAGTATAAAATATGGGTATTGGAAATATTTTTTTTTTTCACAATTATATTATCGTCATGTGTAAAGTGGAAAACTAAAGGCAGCTTGAAAGCCTCTGTTCAAATCCTTTTTAATTATATCTAGCTTAAATATATACACTATATTTTAATTCAAAATAGTACATATGTTTATTGATATATTACCCCAGACAAATATGTTTGATTATGAAAGCAATTAAGAAAAAAGCAAACGTATGCATAGTTGCAGATCATATACATGGCAATTGGAATATGGGAGCTTGGCAAAACACAAGTATTTGGGGAAAATAAAATAAATAAATATCTGATCACATGATGATAATAAATAAACTTCATAAGCCAACATAATGTGATAAACAATAAGGTTTGGGAAACACTCAATAACGTTGCTGTTAAAAGAAAAAATGAAAAAATCAGGAAGACCCTCATAGATAAGTATATAAAATTTCTACATAATATTTCCATTAACCGAATAATCTAGTTGATTTATGTCACTTGGATTCAGTATTCATGAATTTAAAATTCATAGTTCAATTCCTATAGTAGCTCTCACTGATCAAACCAACAAGATATGAAGAAGAGAGGAGAATAATACTATCCAAAATGAAGTTTTCCATACTAACTTGCGGGTATCTGTTATTGCATGAATGTATTTTAAAGAGAATTTGAATTTTTAAAACAAAATACTTATTAATTCAACTAGACGGTGGAAATAATTCAATATATAATTAAAAATACAATACCACCATCACAGATATTTAGAGTTATCTTCCTCATTGTTTTAATATTAAAATGAAAATATAATTAATTAATATATTAAGTGACCTTATTAAAATACAAAATGTAGTTCTGATATTGAGATGCTAAAACAAATTATTGTTAAGATACTGGCAAATAGTGGAAAGATTTTTAATGAGGATTAAGTGTCAATGCTTCATTGCAATAATATATTGTATAATTTATGCCTTTGGCCAGTGTGCAGTTTATGTTGTATGTATTTTGCATAAATATAATAAATCCATAAATATTACCAAGTATTAATGACTATTTTTTTTAATATTTTTGCAATTCCATTATGTTTAAGAACAAATTCAAATAATTTTACTGGCAGAATATCAATATTAAAAAGAAGCAAGATTTAATGTCCGATCTATGATCCAACAACACATAAATGTTTAGCAGACTTTTGTAAAGTTAAAACGGAAACAGAATCCACATGATAAATTATGCAATATATTTTTAAGATCAATTGACGATAAAAATATGTTTTTGTTTTAATATAGGATATATGAGCACAGACTTTCACACCACCCACCTCTCTCCACTCTATCTAATAACACTGATACACCTAAACACATATATGCTGAAAAGATAAATAATCACCAATATACGTAATTCATGCTAAACCAGCAATCATCAGTTGGTCCAGACTATCATCTTTACACACATATATAGTATAAGTGCTCAGATATATATTAAGATAGACTATCCTCATAGTTTAATGGACAGGCTTCAATCCACTCCACACTCCAACTCTTCAACCGTCCATCCAATTGAAAATCTGATGATGGAATGGTCAAAGGCCACACTGAGGCCGAGATTATTGTCACACCCATGTTGACCTAAGGTCAATCTGAACCCCACATGTACAGGACATAATCCATTTAATACATATGCAAGGATGGGCAGACATCTCTATAATGTAATAACTGAAACACAGGCTTGTTATATACCTGTGGCTATATATATGTAATATAGAGTATATGAGCACAGACTTTCACACCAGCCACCTCTCTCCACTCTATCTAATAACACTGATACACCTAAACACATATATGCTGAAAAGATAAATAATCACCAATATACGTATTTCATGCTAAACCAGCAATCATCAGTTGGTCCAGACTATCATCTTTACACACATATATAGTATAAGTGCTCAGATATATATTAAGATAGACTATCCTCATAGTTTAATGGACAGGCTTCAATCCACTCCACACTCCAACTCTTCAACCGTCCATCCAATTGAAAATCTGCTGATGGAATGCTCAAAGGCCACCCTGATGCCAAGATTATTGTCACACCCATGTTGACCTAAGGTCAATCTGAACCCCATATGTACAGGACATAATCCATTTAATACATATGCAAGGATGGGCAGACATCTCTATAATGTATATTGGTGATTATTTATCTTTTCAGCATATATGTGTTTAGGTGTATCAGTGTTATTAGATAGAGTGGAGAGAGGTGGGTGGTGTGAAAGTCTGTGCTCATATACCCTATATTACATATATATAGCCACAGGTATATAACAAGCCTGTGTTTCAGTTATTATATTATAGAGATGTCTGCCCATCCTTGCATATGTATTAAATGGATTATGTCCTGTACATGTGGGGTTCAGATTGACCTTAGGTCAACATAATCTCGGCCTCAGGGTAGCCTTTGAGCATTCCATCAGCAGATTTTCAATTGGATGGACGGTTGAAGAGTTGGAGTGTGGAGTGGATTGAAGCCTGTCTATTAAACTATGAGGATAGTCTATCTTAATATATATCTGAGCACTTATACTATATATGTGTGTAAAGATGATAGTCTGGGCCAACTGATGATTGCTGGTTTAGCATGAAATACATATATTGGTGATTATTTATCTTTTCAGCATATATGTGTTTAGGTGTATCAGTGTTATTAGATATAGCCACAGGTATATAACAAGCCTGTGTTTCAGTTATTATATTATAGAGATGTCTTATCTGAGCACTTATACTATATATGTGTGTAAAGATGATAGTCTGGGCCAACTGATGATTGCTGGTTTAGCATGAAATACATATATTGGTGATTATTTATCTTTTCAGCATATATGTGTTTAGGTGTATCAGTGTTATTAGATATAGCCACAGGTATATAACAAGCCTGTGTTTCAGTTATTATATTATAGAGATGTCTGCCCATCCTTGCATATGTATTAAATGGATTATGTCCTGTACATGTGGGGTTCAGACTGACCTTAGGTCAACATAATCTCGGCCTCAGGGTAGCCTTTGAGCATTCCATCAGCAGATTTTCAATTGGATGGACGGTTGAAGAGTTGGAGTGTGGAGTGGATTGAAGCCTGTCTATTAAACTATGAGGATAGTCTATCTTAATATATATCTGAGCACTTATACTATATATGTGTGTAAAGATGATAGTCTGGGCCAACTGATGATTGCTGGTTTAGCATGAAATACGTATATTGGTGATTATTTATCTTTTCAGCATATATGTGTTTAGGTGTATCAGTGTTATTAGATAGAGTGGAGAGAGGTGGGTGGTGTGAAAGTCTGTGCTCATATACCCTATATTACATATATATATAGCCACAGGTATATAACAAGCCTGTGTTTCAGTTATGTTTTTGTTTTGTTTTTTTTTTAATAAAAAAAAAAAAAAATTGACGATAATATGATACTATTTTAATCATTATTACAGGAATTTTTTGCCAGCTTTCTGTTGAAATAGAAATATTAAAATGAAGTATTCTTTGATTTCTTAAGGTTTATAAATAGCAGGAATATAATTGTCCTATTCTACAATAAATAACAAGTGATAGCAGGTTACGTGATTAACTTGTTTTTGTTTTTCATAAATGTACCTTTAAAGTTTTCTTGCAATGATATATATTGCAGAAACTTTGATTATATGGTGATTCTGAACTGAGATCAGACCCATATAAATATCTTGCTTGCTAGGCTGAGTTTGAAGACTTTACCGGTCTGAAAAATTCACGCTTGCAATCTGATAGAAACGTTTTGCATAGACACTTGAGAGTCAGTGTTTTAGATCTAGTTTCTATACTCTATCCCCCACTGAGGAGAGCAAACCAGCTTGAAATCCGCTGATCTGGGGGTGAGCAAATGAAAGAGGTAGTTAATTTCTGACTCTTTTTTCGTTTATGTAAAACAAATCTTACACTTGTTCGGCGGTTTTGGTATAGCGCCATCTTTTGAACATAAATAACAAGTGATAGCAGGTTACGTGATTAACTTGTTTTTGTTTTTCATAAATGTACCTTTAAAGTTTTCTTGCAATGATATATATTGCAGAAACTTTGATTATATGGTGATTCTGAACTGAGATCAGACCCATATAAATATCTGGCTTGCTAGGCTGAGTTTGAAGACTTTACCGGTCTGAAAAATTCACGCTTGCGATCTGATAGAAACGTTTTGCATAGACACTTGAGAGTCAGTGTTTTAGATCTAGTTTCTATACTCTATCCCCCACTGAGGAGAGCAAACCAGCTTGAAATCCGCTGATCTGGGGGTGAGAAAATGAAAGAGGTAGTTAATTTCTGACTCTTTTTTCGTTTATGTAAAACAAATCTTACACTTGTTCGGCGGTTTTGGTATAGCGCCATCTTTTGAACATAAATAACAAGTGATAGCAGGTTACGTGATTAACTTGTTTTTGTTTTTCATAAATGTACCTTTAAAGTTTTCTTGCAATGATATATATTGCAGAAACTTTGATTATATGGTGATTCTGAACTGAGATCAGACCCATATAAATATCTGGCTTGCTAGGCTGAGTTTGAAGACTTTACCGGTCTGAAAAATTCACGCTTGCGATCTGATAGAAACGTTTTGCATAGACACTTGAGAGTCAGTGTTTTAGATCTAGTTTCTATACTCTATCCCCCACTGAGGAGAGCAAACCAGCTTGAAATCAGCTGATCTGGGGGTGAGCAAATGAAAGAGGTAGTTAATTTCTGACTCTTTTTTCGTTTATGTAAAACAAATCTTACACTTGTTCGGCGGTTTTGGTATAGCGCCATCTTTTGAACATAAATAACAAGTGATAGCAGGTTACGTGATTAACTTGTTTTTGTTTTTCATAAATGTACCTTTAAAGTTTTCTTGCAATGATATATATTGCAGAAACTTTGATTATATGGTGATTCTGAACTGAGATCAGACCCATATAAATATCTGGCTTGCTAGGCTGAGTTTGAAGACTTTACCGGTCTGAAAAATTCACGCTTGCGATCTGATAGAAACGTTTTGCATAGACACTTGAGAGTCAGTGTTTTAGATCTAGTTTCTATACTCTATCCCCCACTGAGGAGAGCAAACCAGCTTGAAATCCGCTGATCTGGGGGTGAGCAAATGAAAGAGGTAGTTAATTTCTGACTCTTTTTTCGTTTATGTAAAACAAATCTTACACTTGTTCGGCGGTTTTGGTATAGCGCCATCTTTTGAACATAAATAACAAGTGATAGCAGGTTACGTGATTAACTTGTTTTTGTTTTTCATAAATGTACCTTTAAAGTTTTCTTGCAATGATATATATTGCAGAAACTTTGATTATATGGTGATTCTGAACTGAGATCAGACCCATATAAATATCTGGCTTGCTAGGCTGAGTTTGAAGACTTTACCGGTCTGAAAAATTCACGCTTGCGATCTGATAGAAACGTTTTGCATAGACACTTGAGAGTCAGTGTTTTAGATCTAGTTTCTATACTCTATCCCCCACTGAGGAGAGCAAACCAGCTTGAAATCAGCTGATCTGGGGGTGAGCAAATGAAAGAGGTAGTTAATTTCTGACTCTTTTTTCGTTTATGTAAAACAAATCTTACACTTGTTCGGCGGTTTTGGTATAGCGCCATCTTTTGAACATATATATATATATGGTGAATCGAAACTTGGTTCTGCCCCATGTGGCTAAAGTTAGATAATTTGATCTGAAGACATATGGTTATCTGAAAATTTCAGATTTTTGCATTAGATAGAGTACTAGGCCTGACCTGGTATTTTGAATCTAATGCTGGAATATCCTAACACTGCACTGACAAACTAGAGCTAAATCAGTCTGAAGATAGAGATATTCTGAAAAGCTTGTTAAGAGCTATTAGAACATTCATTATATAGTATAATATATATTGTTATGGAATGTCCATAACCATTAACCAATTAATTAATCAAGCTCATATGTGGCAATATTATACCTCACAACCACCAATCAAATAATCAAGCTGCATGTTGTAAGGCACCCAATGTAATGGAATGTTGAATCATCCTAATGTTTGGGCGGTTAATGTAATGGAATGTGATATATGTATAAAGAGATAATTCGCCCTATTCATTATGAGTTAATTGACATGGACAATAACAAAGACATATTAAGTGATTTACTATCAGGTTTAATTTGATTGATGATTTGATTATTCACTAAAATACATGTTGGAAGCAAAGGGAATTTTGTTGAATCCAACCTATATTATAAACAAAGATTATATAATTTGCTATTCCAATTAATGATGGTTTAAATGAATGATTAACAAAACATGATATTATCATTTAATTGATTGTAAATCTACCAAACTAACTAATGACTTCTGCACTGAAAAGAGAAAATAGAGATATTAATAAATTTAAATAAAAACACCAAGCCATTTCTTAAAAAAAAATTGATATATGCTTTATTCTAAATTGTGATTAGATCTTTTAAACAGCAATAAATATATGTGAACACATAAAATTGGTTTTACTTATCAAGTTTCCATTTTAGTTCAACATAAGTTAAATAAAAAATGTTTGTCCACAATTGGCAAAGATTAGAATTTATGTTTGCATAGAAATCATTCACTAGTTATCAAATATAAAACTTTAATAAATAAATAAAAGATAAGTTGATAATAACTTGTTGAATTAATAATTTAATATTATAGATGTATTTCTCAAGGCTGGATCGATTAATAAAATAATAACACAAAATCTCATAAGAATTCTTTCTCCACTGTTATATAGATATTTATTTGCTTCATTTACTTTGGATCATACTTCTTTTTATACTGTGAGCACCATCTAGTTGTGCTTATTATTTATAAAAGGCTGTTATCCTAGCCTGCAAATTCAATATCTCAATTCATAACTTTATTAATCTGGGCTTCATTAAATGCTTACTGTGAAATACATATATATATATATATATATATATGTGTGTGTGTGTGTCTGTGTGTGTTCATATTACATAATTTATAGATAAACAAAACATATATAAATGACTCTCATATAATACATGGGGGAATATCTATCTGCAACTTCGATGCTAAGTAACTATAACTGGCTATATCCTTCTAAAACACATCTAATAATAAAATTTAAAAAAATTAAATAATAAAAAAAAAAATTAAATAATTCATAAATAACTTTCATGCAAACAAATAATCTCAATCTAAATTATGCATAGTATTTATGTTCAGCATATTTATGTATATGCAATATGTTTAAATTAAAACACAATAATTTTTCTATACTTACAAATAAAAGAAATGTATATAAATATTTGTCTATAAATTGAGATTTATAATTGGTCTATAGACACAATTTATGTATATAAGATTTATGGCTAAAAGACAAAATAATTTTATTAGTCAATGGCCTTTGGCATCTTTATTTTCAATCTCAGTGACATAAAACAAAATTTAAATAATATATTTTTATATGATATACTAACATATCTATATCACATGTAAACTATGATAGATATAAAATTTAATACTTTATGAAAACTAACATATTTCAAATTACAATGACCGATAAAATCACAACTTATCCATATACATATAATATTTATTTCAAAACAAACTTTAAAATAAATAAAAATAATAATAATAAATTTTACTTAAAAGAATTAATAATAATAATAATAAAAAAAGATCAATTTAATTATCCCATACAGTTCACTGTTATTTGAAGGGTTTTTGTCATAGCCATTCTGTAATAGTTGAAATAACTTTAAAAGAAAAATACATATATATTGGCAAACATGTGAGTACATAATATATATTTTCTGCTTAAGCAATTAATTCCTAGCATTTTCTTTATATTATCCAGGTTGACAAATTGGCTGTAGAAATAAATTGATTTGGTCATTTAGTTTAGAATTATTAAAAGACTTAAAAGTTAAAATAGCTATTTATTTCGAGATTTGCTTATAAACACTTGCTTGGTAATAATCTGCATATTTTCACTAGATCATAACCATGACATAACATAGGCAAAGGGTTCAAAACCATGGATAGTAAATCCTTTGTTTTAGCTTATCATTCTAATGCTATATCTCAATCCAGTAGTTGTTGTATTTATGCCAAAAAGGAAATTTGTAGAAGAGACTAAAGAAAAAGTCTTGCTTGCTTTCTTTTTCAATGGCGATTTTTTTTTCATTTGCTGTCATAGTAATTTATTGCTATTGTTGAAATCTCCACACACTAACTCAAAAATCTTCACTACAACAATTGTTGATTTTCTTAAATATTAAAATAATAATAATGAAAAAATATTACATAGAAAATCAATTGCAGTTTACAAAAATAAATAACAAACTATAAATTACATCCTACTGCCAAACAAAAATACAATTTAAATATATTCAGCAATTTATATGCCAATATTTATATAATATCTATATACACAGACATATATGAATATATATATATCATCACTGTCATTTAAATTCCACAATCACAAACAAATGCATATACTGATATAAAAATAAAATAAAAATAAATTAAATAATGATAACAACAACAGATACTTATATAGAAATTCCTACATCAAAACTAAATTAAAGAATTTTTTTTAAAAACATAAATGACACTTTGATGGAAAGGGTGGATCTTTTCATTATTTACAATATATAACACATACATATATATTATACTTGACAAAAATGAAAATAGATGAAAGATTATTATGTAGTTCTAAACAATGAGATGTTATAATAAATTCATCAAGAAAATATCAAATAATCAAAAGTTGCCACCGATTATGTTTAATTAGAACTCTATAGCTGAATTATTTCTATTTTTATACAGAAAATCTAACATGTGTGCATACAGACTATATATAATTTAATTCTCAGAAATTTATCTTCAATAAAAAGTTAAAAATAGGTTCACTTTTAGCTTAAAAATACAATTACTGGATGTCTTAATTTCAGCTTGCAATAACAGTTTTTAATTGATATTTTGTTTCAGTACATTATAGATGAACATTGTTTATAAAAAAGTATGCAGAAAATTTCTTTTAATTTTTAATATTTAACCTCTGCACTATCTTTTTTTGCTACTACATGAAAATTATTATATTTTTTTCTGTTTTATTTTTAAAGAAAATAAAAATTATTTCACATTATAAATATTTTTAAAAAAAGTTTATTAAAAACATATTTTAAAAAACAAATATAATCTGAAATTTAAAACATTTATATGAATAAATAAGATGAATAAGTAGAAGGCAGAAGACCAAAAGACTGCCTTTCAGTAGTAACAATTAATAAAAAAGTGTTTGATAAAAAACAGTTTTGGTTTGATGCCCTGTAAATATTTATATGAATAGTTTTTTTAAAAAAAGTATTGCATTGAGATAAAACTATAATGTAAATATTTAATAATTACAGAGAAATAAATGCTAACATTTTTACAAAAAAAACATAATAAAACAAGTATAATAAAATTAACTGTAAATTCATTTATAATCTAATAAAAGACAATAGCAGACATCCACAATGGTGATTTTGATCTTGATGAAGGTTTTTAATTTACTCTTCAATTTTTCACTAAAGAATAATAATATCCATGAAATATAATTGGAACTAAAGTCTAAATTTTTTTATAAATGATTTTTAGCAACTTTTTTAAATTCAGTTTTTTTGTTATTAACAAATGCAAAGACAAAAATGTCAACAATACAATTTAGAAGAAGCACAAAATCATAGTGAAAATCTTGCAAATGTTAAATGTATAAAACTGTGAAAATCATATGGTTAAAATATATTCATGTTATATATATATATATATATATATATATATATATATATATATATATATATATATATATATATATATATATATTGCTTGAAGAGTTTATGGAACATTGCTATCACAATATTTAATTTATGTGCAAATATTTTAATGAAACAATTATAAGATAAACTTGTATACCAGATCAATGATATCAAGAAAAGTAAGACCCAGGAACTAATATCTATATGTACGCATCTGTACACATTTATATAAATCAATCTTTCCAAAAAATAATAGCATTTTTCATCATCTTTTCTCTGATCTTAAGGTAAAACTTTTCTTATGAACTATTTTTTAAGACATTGCCAGTAATCCAGTAATATATAGGTTGAAGGTTTTCATTTCATATTTATACTGTCTGTTTTACTTTTTTTTTGTGGATTATATTTTTTGTATTATTACTGTTTCTATTTTAAACTCTATTGTACTTGGCAGTTAATAGTTAGTTTTAATAGACTAAATTAGTTGGTTTACTAAATTTTGATTTTCTTTACCCCTCATTAAGGTTTAAAAAAAGTTTATTTGAAAGAAACTTAAAGTTTTTTTTATCAGTTCCCCTCCACTTTTGCAATTGTAGTTTAAGTGTAATCCATGTGATTTTGAAAAAAATTCAATTCTAGAACAATACTCAACTCAATACAGCCTACAGATTAACTTGGAAAAATCATCTGCATGAACACTTCTCTCTGGAAATAATATTACCTCTCCCTATATGGCAAGACCTCATGGTTTTCTAGGATTCCTGATACACAAATCAATCACAGCAATGAGAAAAAATATCCAAGACACAATTCTAACTTCCATAGAAAACACAGCCAAATTGCTTTCTAAAGTGTACCTATTCATCCATGCAAAGATCTCACTCATCAACATCTTAATTTTCCCAAAAATCAACTATTACATGCTGACAATCAATTATATTAATGCTTTTAAGAGAAAGATCAACTCAATATGTTTCAAATTGATATGGGACAAAAAAAATTGTAGCAATAAGCATTACAACCTTACAAAAACAGTCAAAGGATAATGGTCTACCCCTGCACTCAATTAATACATTCTATTTCCAAAAAGCTTCTAACACTACTTCCAGATTTATCACTCTCTATTCGAATGGCACAAGATTTACCAAAATTATACCTACTGACAAACCACCCCCACAGAAAAGCATATGGTTACTATCTCTAATCAAACACATTTCATTTAGAATGGATCTTGATGAAAATATGTTCCCTTGCAAAATAAAATTCTGGGAGGCATATAACATAATATATGGCAGTAGTCACCCGATAACATCTTTCCTTAAGATTACAAACAAACAGATAATAATTAAATTTAAATATTGGTTCCTAGAATCAAAATTTTTAGACTTAATAATTAAAATAAACCTAGATGCCCTTCATACCAACTACATCTTATTAAGAAGAAGGGGAATTCAAAAAATAGATCCTATTTGCTCACTATGATGCCAAGATGAAGAAACTACTCACCACCTCCCATATCAGTGCTCCAGTCTTCAAATATACAGAAACATTATACAATCAATCACAAAGTCAAATAATACCACCATATGCACACTTATTGTTAGCATAAAAAGAGGCCCTTTTCCATCAATTATAATGGCCATATTCCTTTTATACACATTATGGTCCATCAGATGCTATCTATGCTTTAATTCCACAGCCAATAAATTACAACCACTATTCTACAATAGAATTACAAAAATCAAGAACAGAGACCAATCACTAGCTCCCTCTGATATACTTACTGCAACATGGAGCCTAGTCCCTTCCCTCTAGAATGGATCTTCAATACACAAAGACATCAATGCAAACTAATTACATAAGACTGTCCAAGAATAGATCACCAGTAATACCCAGAAAACAAATAGTGTAGACTATTGTTCCTTCATCTGGAATCAATAACATTTGATAAACATGTGTAATCAAAACCTATGGTTTAATTTACAATAAAATATCACTATGTATTGTTTAATATACAGTATATAAAAAAGGGGTTTTAAACAGGAAAGTTTAAAAAGAGAGAGCTTTTTTTTCATACATCTTAATTTCATCTTACTGTTTATATGAATCATTAATAATACTCTGAAGATTTTTACAAAATATATTTTATATATGTGTACTTGACATTGTGTGCATGCAAAATTTTATTGATTATTTGTTGGCAGTTTTATTTATTTATTTTTGGTCATATACATCTGAAAGTAAAGAAATAGATATGCATGTGCATTCATGCATGGTGTAAAATGATCCTTTATGTATCATGTGAAATTATTATATGTTTTACCCCTTGATTTATTCTTCTGATTACTGTTGTAGATATATGTGGGTTTTGATATTTTTGCATTGGGTAAAGTGATTTTCATTCCCATGCTCCTGTCTACAAGATATTATTATGTGTTTAGCTGCGATTTATTCTTCTGATTACCAGTTTATATATTTGTGGTTAGTGATATTTTACATTGGATAAAGTACTCTTTCTTCCCATGATTATATATATATATATATATTTGCTTTCTAACACAAATTATTAATGGACCTATTTCTCATAACTCCTTACTTATTTATTTTCATGGTTGGGTCCTATGCACTACATATATGCTAATTTGTAATAGTTAGCACATATGAACATGTATGATGATTAAACCTGAAGATTATAGATTGCATGTTAATATTATTGTAACTATATATAGGCACACATTTGGAAATTGTCAAATCTTGGCAAACTTCAGAGGTTATTAATAATACTAAAAGTAACATTTAGGTAATATATTTACCTTAAAGTAATATAAACTTTCAGCTGTCAAATACATTGCATACCTACTTAAGAGAGTTAATCATTATTCAAACCATATTGTATTGAAATAACTCTGGTATTTAAACCCATAAGTGAATTGTACATAATGTATTCTCTAAATTGTTAATAAATATTGTTTTGTTAATTGTTAAATTGTCCAGCATTTTTTTTGCTGTTGTCTGCCCTGCTAATAGTTATTTTTCCAAGAATCTTTGCTCACCATGATTTAGCAGTGATTTTAGATATATCTTGATGGTACAGTTGTGGTAGGCTATTGTAGATAATATCCTCATCAATAAATTATAAATTTTCTAGATTAGTCTAGTGGTGCCCTCCATTGGTGGATATTAGATGTTGACTAGATCTATTACAATATATACACAATATATGATAAAAATTAACCCTCTAAAATTAGTGTGTCTATAGTAAGTCTGAAAAATCAGTAATTATCAGATCTTAGTATTTTTAAATATATAACTCCTTATCTCAAGCCTTAGATCACAAACCTCATTAACAAAGACAAAAGCTAGATCCCAGTCTAAGAATGAGAATTTAAATGTACTAATATCTAATAATTACTCATAACTCAAGCTAACTATGGATGACCCTAGAGTAGAAATCTCATGTTCTCTCATATATTGTGTGAACTGAAAAAGTAATAAACTATAAGTGCATATGGATGTTATCATCGTACGTCACATGATCAGCCAATGTTTAAAATATACTAATAAAATATCAGCAATCTGTTATCAAGATAATACTCAAATAGTAAATGAAAATCTACTTATTATGGTCTAAGATTTTAAATAGTGTGTGAGTGACAGCAAATAACTGAAATAGACTCAAAGTAAGCAATTTTAGTATCAATCTATTTCAATTACTTAATGTCATTCATTGATTATTTTAGATCTTGGACACTTAATTACTATATTTCTATTTATTACCTGTGTGTTGCCTTGATAGTATTAGTGAAGTCAACTGCTTTTGTTTTACCATAAGCTACACATTTTTTTCTCTCTTAATAAATTGGTAAAAGTCTGTTTGAATTGTATTTTTAAAATTTTTACTTTGTTAAAATAATTACTATGTTGTACAATAGTAAAAGAGTCTACAGGAATAACAATAGCACATCAACCTCTCATGCCCTCAATTGAAGATTTGAATCAACCTAATTAAGTTTGGATTTTGTTGCAAGACATACAAAAAATTAGCCAATTTGGCTACACATCTAATACCAACTACATACTTTAATTAAACCTGTTATTGTAATTTTGTTTATATATAATCTGACATTTTGAGTGTCCTGCAATCATCTTCAAAGCTATGACACAGTAATAAATAAAATAAGATAAACATAAATAAATAATATAAAATTTTGGAACAAATAAAATTAAAAAAAAAACAATAAGTAGAATAAAATATAATTAAACAAATAAAATAATGACATGAGTAAAATAAATTAAATGGAATAAAAAAATTAAACCAAGTAATGTAAAATAAATAAAATATATAAGATTGAATTATAAAATATATACAGATTAAACATATATATTTCTGTCTGTATATCTGTTGATGAATAACCATTAATTTAAATGTAATAAAATAAATAAATTACATTTAAATTAAGTTATTCATGAAAATATATACAGACAGGAATATACATGCATATCTGTATATATTTTATATTTCAATTTAATCTTAAATACTTTATTTATTTATTATATCATCTGGTAGAATTAATTTTATTTGGTTTATATTTCAGTTCATTCTGTTTAATTTTTGTTTTTTCCCCCCATTATTTTACTTTATTTTATTTTGTTTATTTTATTTTATTCAGTTTATTATTTATTTACATTCTATTTTATTTATTATTGTATTATCATAGCCTTGAAAAAGATTGCAGAACAGTCAAAATGTCAGATTATATAAAAGTCTTGCATTAAAGTGTTTAAAGTAATGTTTATAGTTTGTATTCAAGGGTAGAATGACAACCTTGACACTCACGTGGGCTATGAATGTTCCATCATCAGATTTTCAATGAAGTGGATAGTTGAAGAGTTGTGGGTTGGAGTAGTTTGAAGCCTGTCCATTAAAATATGAAGATTGCCTATCTTAATATAAAGCTGAGCACTGATTGTGTATATGTGCCGAGATGGTAATCTGGACCAACTGATGATTGCTGGTTTAGCATGAAATATGTATATTGGTGATTATTTATCTTTTTAACAAGTGTGTGATCAGGTGGGTCAGCAATATGAGATGGCATGGAGAGTTGAGAGTCATGTGAAAGTCTGAGTTTGAATCTCTTAGATATTACATTATATGTGCAGGTGTGTGTAAGCTTGTACAGTGTATTAAATTACATATTGTAACATAGTGCGTCAAAGGTCTGTCCAAAATAAAATAAAAATAAATAAAATTTAATGATATCTTTATATCTAATAGTGATTGATAATTGGGTAACCAGCTATTTGCTAGAATGTAAAGGTTAAAAATAAATCTGGATTGATGTGAATATTAATGTGTTAATTATAAAAATTAAAAAAAAATACAAATGTAATGTGATGCATTCTTTAGTACACGTCTCCTATACTTGCTGAATCCATGATTGCCTTTGTCTTTTATTACAATAGTAAAAATTTTATTTGTTAATGAATAAAATAACACTTTTTTTTTTGCAAGTTTTGATGACCTTCAAAACCTATTGAAAAATAGCATGAGAAGTTTAAAACAATCTGATCTCACATTTAAAATAAAATGATAGATAATTTAATACTTTTATAAAAATATTAAACTGCAACTTTTGAATATTAAAAGCCTTTTTATATTTATAAAAATTTTGGAATTAAATAATAAATCATTCAGTAAAATAATATCAGGTATTTATATTAAAAATTTATGTACATTCATCTATATAAATTTATATCTTGTTAAATTAGCTTTATTTAAAGTGTTTTCTTTAAAGCACTGTTTTGAATTCCTACAAAATTTCATCCAACATATAAATGTATGCGCTTCTTTAAAATATTTTATTATTTACAATCACATAGCAAAACAAAATATAGATTCAATGCTCATAGGTACATAATGCTTTCTTCACCAAGTCTATTTTCTCTTTGGACCAAATATCAATTAGTTCTCTATCTTTCCTTAATGTTGGCTTTATATATTCAATGGATATTTCTCTTTTCTTTGTCCCTTGGACAATAGTAAAAAGATAAAGTTATTAATTTCCTATCAATCAATCATTTTTCATATATGATCAACAATTGTATCTTCCTACTTCTTTAATAATTTTTTAAGAAAAATGTGCTTTTGTTTAAAATTCAGAAAATTTTTACTGCCTCTTATTCGCACCTTATGCGCTCAGACTTTGAAAATATTTTCCAAGAGCTGGATTCTATGATTGTGTTTCTTATGGGAAGGTTTCTTAACTTGATTTCTTTCAAGGCAGATTTTATAGATTTCAAATTTAAAGCTACTGGTTTTACTACATCTAGTCGTGCTGACCACCTTTTTTTTTTCAAATTGTTTTGTAATGAATACCCTGATAATTTTTTTTTTAAATCTTTCATTTCTTGGAATGTCCACTGAAGAAATTGCAAATTTGCTGAACCATGTCAAAGAAAGTTATTACTTCTTTGCAACATTCTGTTGAATCTATTACCAGATTTAAAGTGTGGTTATCACAACTAGAAAATGTTCAATTGCTATTTTCCCTTAAAAGATTGCTTGAGCATCATTATATTTTCCTGCCATATTGGCTCCATTATTGTAGCCTTGTCCTACACAATTTTTATAATTCCATTATTAATTCTCGAAGTAAATTTAGTAGTCAAGTAGCTACTTCTTGGCCCATTTTATCCCAAAAATAATCAAAGCATATGAATCTTTCTTTGACTGAAAATGCCAATTCACTAAATTTGTTATACCAAATTATTAATGCTGTCACTAACTTATGAGATGAATCTGGAGTTGCATCAGCAATAATATAAAGTATTTACTCTTCTTCATTTCCTCAATAATTGCACTTTAAACAAATGAAGCACAAATATTAATAAATTCATTCAGGACTTTTGTCAAAAGATAGTGAACTTTCATTTTTTTGTTCTCTTCTTGTGCAGCTTTAACTTACAAAATATGCTTTACCAATATTGGATCATATTCACTTAATAATTCAATTATTCCAAGAAAATTATCATTATGTGGACTTCCAATGTATGCATCAAATCCAAAAGAACCCTAGTTCTCTTTCAACAAGAAAAAATATTACATCCAGATAATGCTCCAGTAACTTTTTCCAAAGTTTGGTCATTAATTTCATTTAGAAGCAAATTTTCTATTATCTTTTAAAGACTTTATATGTGAATTTTTCCATAAAACATAATTTTTATTGTGGGTAATAAATTTTTTGTGAAATGGTATGTGGTCATGTAACTTTTCCTAACCAATTTGAATAGTATACCCCAACTTATCGGTTAAATATAAAAATGGATGAATGATCTTATCCAAAATGTAAGCACAATAAATTGATTGATTTTGTATGTTCCAACACAGCCAATCTCTGTGGTAAATTTTGCCACTTGGAAGTCTTCTTGAAAGCAAACAATATGGAAATGCATGGTTTGATGGATCTTTTTCACTATTTTGAGGAATTTCAAATGGTTTAATTTTTAAAATGATTTTAATGGGACTTGATTATTCTTTTTAAGAATTCCAATATCAGAAACAATTAAGATTCCAATATTCACCAATCATTCATTTGAAATTACTGTTTTATTATTCAGATATGCAGCAATGCTGTTATCTTCATTTGGTAAAGTTTCTTCACTATCTATTCTTATTCTTTCGGGATTTCATACTTCTACTTCATTTTTTGGATGATCTGCTATAATTGCATTATTATTTCTGCTGCTTGCTTTTTCAAATAATGCTTGTTTTTTCTTCAGATGTTTCATTGCAGAAAAATCTCATTACCAGACCCAATTTTTCTATTGCAGCCTCTGTCAATTTTTTTTTGTGTCTCTTGCTTGTGACACTTTCATAATATCTCTTCATTATAGAAAGACTATCAATACATTAAAATTAATTTGGAGAACAAAGTTAACATTTACTGGATCTAGGAATTAATGAATATTGCACATTGGAATGATGATGTTCTCAATATAATTTGTAATAATATTAAAACATTTTATAAAATGTAAATAAATCATTGAATACAATAAAAATGCAAAAATAAACATAATCGAGTGTTAATGCTCACTATAAACAGTTTAAGTGGAATACTCACATAGTAGTATCAAAACTGTAGCATTGAGTTACATAGCAAAGCTCGTGCAGTGTTGAAACACTTATAAAATTTCGGAAAACTTGATACCATGACAAAACAGGAATTTGGGGTGACAGCATTTTGCATAGTGAAAAGAACAGAAAATATTGACTTCTTGTTTATTTATACTTGTGGTGGCTGATTACAGTATTATAAAGTCTACAATTCACTATAATACTTTATTTTAAAATTATATTCAGTTGCCATTTTGAGGCTCAGGATATCGGCCTCTACCCCCTCTGTGAAACCATGAGTACAGGCACTGTTCTTTATAGTTAGACTTCATATCTGGTTATTCTAGTAATTGTCTGCTCTGGATAACTAACTGTACATGTGCAAGGATCGTGGAGTGGGCAAAATCTATTATTTCCGGTATAATTCTGGATCAATAAATATTTTGATTAGTTTTTAGTAGTTTAATTTCACCATTCTGCATTTAAATCATTTATAAACCATTTTTTTTGACATAGTATTTTATATTTCGAAAAATTTATAACAATAATGTATAATTGCATTTTTATTTCATGCAAACAGAATATTTTCTTATATTCTTGATTGATCTATTACATAGTCAAATGATTCGACACAACTAAAGTTGTGTTACAGATTTCATTCTTCTATAAATCTATTGAAAGATGGTTGTAATTGTGTGTATATAATATAAACTTCTAGAGAAAGATAAAATAATGATTTTATTATTTTTAATGCAACGAATGATTATTAATTTAAATTAGGCAAAAAATACTTTATGAAAAACAAAATTGTACTATTATTGTAAAAAAAAAAAAAAAAATTTCTGTGTTAAATGCGTATATATATATATATATATACGTATAATATAAATCACATTTACTTTTTAAAGAATATAACTGTAATTTTAAATTAATGAATGTTTGAATAGTACGAATGTTCTTTTTTTTTTTTTTAATGAACAAAATAAACAAAACTGTCACTAAAAATTTCCACTTTAAAGTGCAAAGTTGTAAAATAGGTTGATTGGGTAGCTAAAAACCTCTTTTCATCCTATTGATTAAATCAACTGCTAATCCGTGTCAGTGCACAACTCTTTCCTGCTCAAATCTATGTACCAATTTCCTTGCCTGTTTCCTTGTAGCATTTAAATTCTACCGTACCTCCATTAGAAGCTCCCCCATAAAATTGAAACACCATTCAGAATGTATTACCTGACTTCAACAACAAAAATTTATTCCATTAAGTTTCCATCAACTTTTCCTTAGCTTAAAAAAAAAAAAAAAAGTTACCGGAATATCTTAAGAGAAGCTGATTAAACTTCTCCATTACACGATTTTTGTATTCACTTAAAAAGAAATTATGTTTAATATTGTATTGAATGTTTGAAATAAAAGCTTAAAGTGTCAGGATATCTTCTTCAACGTCCTTCTGATTACCTATGGAAAAGCGACTTTAATAGAACACATAAAATTTCCTCCGAGATCTTTTCTCCTTGTCATTACTTTAGAATAATATTGACTTCTGGTATTAAGACTATTAATAGGTACAAATTCACAATAAAAACATATAAAAAAATTAATGCATTTATACATATTTGTTTATATTACAATAGGAAGAAAGAGAAGATAAAAGTTGCTCTTTAAAAAGTGTCTTTTTACGAAAGCAATTTAAGTCTTTGTCAAATCTATTAAAGTTTTATAATCGACAGTTTTTTAATAAAAGAATTACAATTATAGATCTTAAAATGAATAAATTATAAGAAAAAAAATGAAATTGGTTAAAAGAAATATGATTATAAATTGAAATTAAAACAATCCTATTATTTACCTCTCTTTTATGTTGACGTGATGTATTTTAGATAAAAATACTTAACAAAAAAGTACTTAAAAGTTTTCCTTTGACAATTTATGGTATTTTAATTTTTTTTTAAAAAAAAATTAGTTAAGTGAGAGAAAAAATAAAAAGTTAAACTTTTTCTTTTTATAGATAGGCATCTTTTTAATATATGATTTTCATTAATTATCCACCAAAAGATAGCTATATATATATTGTCTTACTTTTCAGATACACAAAATTACTTTTTTTTATCCTATCTCCTTTCTGTTAACTCTGTAATCTTTTCTAATCTATTTTTCATAATTTCCCTATTTGAAAGTCTATGCCCAATTGATGATTCGATTCCTCTTCATATTTTTTTTTAATGAAATAATCTCTTTCCGTTTCGTTGGCCCAAACACCACAATCTCTTACACATATCTTCATCACTTGTTCAATATATATATATATATATATATATATATATATATATATATATATATATATAGACAGCAAATTAGTATAGTTTAATTGTCATGTTCCAAATGTTCTGCTTTACAACTTTAATAGAAACCACTTTAAAAATATTTTTAAAATGGGTGACTTTATTAATTCACTTTGTATGAAGACTAAAACTTTTTAAGGAGAGCAAAAATTTAATATTTTGAAGTTAGGAAGTGGGCTTTTGAGATTTTTGCTTTAGGCCCCAATTTTTGTGTCTACACCATTAATCAGATGTTTACATATTATCTTATATAAATTCACAATAGTTTTAAAACTTAAAATCAAATTTAAAAACTTTTCCAAGTTCAAACAAACTTAAATAGATCAATAGAATAGATATGCATATGACAATAAAAGAAGTCACTTGAATTTTTATATCATTATTGAAAAGTTAATCAAAATACTCTTTCTTTTTTTCTCAGTGATGAGATGTTTATTCATCAAGAAAAAAACAGATACAGTGAAACAAATGAAATTTCAGGAACAAAATGGTAAGAGGGGAGGATACATGCAAAAGGGAATGGGAAGTGGAGAGGGGAATTGGTGTGTAGTTCAGGCTGGCTAGAAGAACATGTCTTTGCGATTGAGTCCTATGGCAGAGGCTGAGAGGATGGGAGGTGGAGGATTGCCCAAGTGTCTGTGAGGAGTGGAGATGGAGCTAGTTTGGTATCTCGGGTTTTGAGAGTGCGAATTAAGTCCAAGAGCTTTTGATTTACTGAAAGTACTCTCTGGTCAAGGATGATGGCACATCGGAGCAACCATTTATTCAAAATATCAATCTTATATACAGCATTAATAGTATATTTTTCAAGTCAGTTTGCTATTTTCAACATTTCAAAAATTTGCTAACCTATGACCAGTAAATAACTATATCTGATTTGTAATTCCAATCTACTAATCGTTTTTTTGTCATTAAATGAATTTCTGCATTTAATTACCTATCATGTCTTTGATCTTCTATATTCCTTCTTTCATTCAGTTGAGAATCTCAAATGTCTCATTTTAACCAAATCACTAATATAGTCACTATTTGAGAAAGAGGCAGGATTATTATTCTTGAGAATTCAGATACATTCACATCTACAACATATTAAGATTTAACAAAATGTGACTCAGTAATATGGCAAGCTTGTAAATTCAAATTGGGAATTTTAGATATTAATATGTATTAATACATGGTACAATTCTAAAGAATATTTGTAATAGGAATTATTTTTAATGAGAATGGATTTTAACATTGTAGAGAATTTATATGTTTAACGATCAGTATCTACTTAATACAACTTTAATATTTGAATATAAGTATAATGTATATATTAAAGTTTTAGATGTAATTAGAGAGGATTTGAATACAGATTTTTGAGCTCCCTTAAGCTATCAACTCCATCTTATATAACTGATATAACCACATACATGTGAAAAAGATAATGATTATACATATTTCATGCTGTACCAGCACTCATCAGTTGCCCAGATCATCTCCCAATACATTATGTAATCAGTGCTCATTTTATATAAAGATAGCAAATCTTCAAACTTTCATGGACAGGCTTCAATATTCTCCACTCTCCAACTCTTCAGCCATCCATATTATTGAAAATATGATGATGAAATGCTCAAAGCTCTTGGGGATCTCAATATTGTTGGCATATCTATGTTGACTTTAAGTCATGCTGACCCCTAATATATAGGATCTTAATGTCTGTTTAAGAGAGTTATGCAGAATTCAAATCCCCTCTAATTATATCTAAAGTTCAGTATATACATTATACTTGCATCCAAATATTCCAGATTCAGCCTGAATTCTGCCCATTCCTATTCTGTACTTTTAAAGAGACAAGGTCCTATAAATGAGAGGTCAAAGTGACTTAAAGTCAACATGCTTATGACAACAATATTGACATCAACAAGGGCTTTGAGCAATTCATCAGATTTTCAATAATTTACCTTTAAAATATCACAATTATTAATAAAATTAATAACAATAAAAATTCTTTTTTTTTTCTTTAAAAAATATATTTCCAAAATAATATTTCATATATAAAATCCAATAAAAATATTGTCCTTTTTTTGATACAACAAAATATAAATTAAAAACAAGACTGAAACAAAATTTAAATGATAGGAATTCAAATATTTATATATATATAGTAAGGAATTTGGACATAGAAATATTAATATAAAATTTTTAGAAAAGATTAAATTGTATAGAGAAAGAATTTTAAAGGAAAGTTTATATATCAACAGCAACAACAACAAAAAAACAATTGTTTTTAAATAGAACAAATTGTTTTTAAAAAATGTTTGTAATTAAAAATAATCTATAATGTATAAAAATAGCAATATATAAAAAATTGTTAATATATAAAAATTAAAAGAATATAGGGAAGTAACTAACTAAGATAATTTATATAATAAAAAAAATAGGTATTTTTTTATAGATCCTTGATAATGACTACAGAAAAATAGTCAAAACATAGGAAAAAGGAAAACAGTGTATTTTGAAGCATATATATATGGGTTCATGTGAATAAATAGTTTTTTTAAAAAAAATGACAATAATTTTATTGGATTTTATATCATCATCATCATCATCATCAACCATTATCAATCCACTGCAGGATGAAGGTCTCTCCAAGTTTAATCCATCTTTTCCGATCTTTAGCTTCTCTTCTCCACATCACCCCTGCACACTTTCTTATTTCATCCATCCATCTCACATGTGGTCTCTTTCTGGGTCTTTTACAATCTCTTGGAATCCAGTTTAAAATTTCAATTGTCCATCTATTATCATCTCTTCTAGCAATATGTCCAGCCCAACTCCACTTCAATCTTTTAATTTTTTCAATTAGGTCAGTAACACCTGTTTGTTCTCTTACCCATACATTGCGTTTTCGATCTCTTCTTGTTACTCCCAACATGCATCTCTCCATACTTCTTTGAGTGGTCTGAAGTCTCTGTGATGCTCTTCTATTAAGTGTCCAAGTCTCAGATCCATAAGTAAGAACTGGTAAAACACATTTGTTAAAAACCTTCCTTTTCAAACACATAGGCATATTTCCTTTTAGTATCAAGTTATTTCTACCAAAAGCACTCCAACCAAGTTTAATTCTATGATTAATTTTTTCCATTATGTTTCCATATGTATTAATAATCTGACCAAGGTATTTGTAACTGTTAACTTCTTCTAATTCATCATAATCAATCTTTATTTTCATATTTTGAGCAAATCGATTAAACATTACTTTAGTCTTTTTAACATTTATCTTTAGTCCTACTTTCATCTGATAATTCCTGCAACATATCCTGCAGCTCTGAAGCATTATTTGCAAAAATAACTACATCATCTGCAAAATCTAAATGACTTAAATAATCTCCATTTACTTTCACTCCTTTAGTTTCCCATTTTAATCCACAAAATACTTCTTGCAGCACTGCTGTAAAAAGTTTTGGAGATATGGAGTCACCTTGTCTTACACCTTTCTCAATGTTGACTTTCCCAGTATCATTATATAATCTAATTGTTGCTGTTGCATTTTTATAAATATTCTTCAAAATATGACAATATCCTGGATTTATACCTTGATGATCCAATGCTTTAATCACTGAAGAAATGTTTATAGAATCAAATGCCTTTTCATAATCTACAAATCCAAAACATAATGACAACTCATATTCATTTGTCCTTTCTATAACTTCTCTTAACACCTGGATATGATCTACTGAACTAAAACCACTTTTAAATCCAGCTTGTTCTCTTGGTTGGTGGAAATCCAATGTTCTCTGTAGACGAGTTGTAATTATCTTGGTAAAAATTTTATATAAAACTAATAAAAGGCTGATAGGTCTGTAATTTCTAATATCTTCTTTATCACCTTTTTAAAATATTAATATTATTACTGCATTCTTCCAATCATCCGGTACATCTTTATCATTTAGACATTTGGTATATAACTTTGCTAAAATTTTTTCTATTTCTTCACCTGCTTCTTTTAATATATCAATTATAATTCCATCATTACCTGGAGCCTTTCCTTTCTTCATACATTTAATTGTGTATCTCACTTCTTCATTTAAAATTCTGGGCAATTCGGAAGATGTAATAGATATAGGAGGTACTAGTTCTTTATTACTATATAATTCTTGATAAAAGTCTTCTACCCATTTCATGATGTCATCTCTCTTTTTAGTAACAATTCCCTCTTTTTTTCTTATTGCAGATATAAATTTCCTACCAATACCAATATGTTGTTTTACATTCTTAAGACTTTTATTTTCTTCTACAGCTTTCCTTGCTAGTTCACAGTTATACTTTCTTATATCATTTTCAACTCTTTTCCGCACCATTTTACAAAATTCGAGATATTCAATTCTTTTTAATGCATCATTTTTGTATATCTTCATATTCCTTCTTTTCTTCATAAATTTTCAATAATGTGGATAGATGAAGAGTTGGAGGATGGATTGAAGACCTATCCATTAAAGTTTGAAGATTTGCTATCTTAATATAAACTGAGCACTAATTATATATGTGTGTGGAACATTATCATCTGAACCAACTGATGAGTTCTGATTCAGCATAAAATGTAAATATTGAGATCATTTATCATTTTCACATGATGTAGTCATGTGTATTAGTTATATAAGATGAAATAGACAGCTGGAAGCAGCTTGAAAGTCTGTGATCAAATCCCTTCTAATACAACTTTATGAACTATTTCTTTTACAATCTTAATTAACCACAATGAAATCCTTAAGCTGTCATTATTTTGAGCATGAGTGCATCCAAGTTTTCTTATCAGCAATCTTCCTATCTAAACAAAATGAACATCAAAGTTTTCTAGAAACAAATAACATTTTTAAAGATACTGAATCAATAACATTTGTATACTGCATTAACATTATTATTCGGCTTACTTTAAATATCTGCATTAATAACAAGTACTTGTTATAAATCATTCTCCTCTAGATGCAATTTAATAGATTACATTATAATTAGGAGTCAGAAACAACAAAAAAAGTTCACATTATCCAAGCACTTGCAAGCTCAGATTGTTGGACAGATCATAGACTAATATACTCCAAAATTAAATTAATAGATGCATTAAAAAAGTTATTATGCCAGTAACATTTATAAGAAAATTAATTGTTCACTTTTTGGAAAAAACTACTATACATACTAAATTCCAACAGCTATTAAACACTGAACTTGTTAATTTGAATCTTCTGGCTTGTCATATTACTAAAATGTGGAATTCTTGTAAGAAGTATGTAATGGATACAAGTAAACATGATTGTTTTTCAGACAATGATGTTAATATTAGTGATTTAATTAAAATAAAACTTGGTATTTTTTGCCAGCTTGGCAAAATAATAGATTAACTGGGAATTTTATAATAAGTATTCAATGACCATCAAAATTAAAATGATTGGATGGATTAAAACTGTGAAGAAGATGCAGACATTCATGGAGTGTCATCATTCTAGATCTTTTCTGAGGCATTGAAAGCAACATAAGGACCTGAGAAATGGTACTACAATCCTTATAATTCCAGAAATGGCACTCTTATATGATGACAATAATATTTTGAATAAGTGGAAGAGTATTTTAACCATCTTTTTAAATAATAATCCATTTTATCTACTCATTTAGTTTAAACTAACATATTAATGAAATCAAAACACATTAATGTAATATTAAAAAATGGAAAGGCTGCAGATCCTGGTGAAATACCTGGAGAGGTTTTAAGATATGTTGGTAATATATTACTTCAACAATATTGGATTTTTTTTTGGAACATCTGGATCCATGAAGTTGTGATACCTGATCTTAAAAATGCATTAATTGTTCTAGTTCATAAAAACAAAGAGAATAGAAGCAATGCAGTAATTATCTTGGAATAATATTACTATCCAATACAGCAAAGATATTTTCAAAAATTATATTGAATAAGTTGCTTCCATAAATGATTATCAGACTCAATATGGTTTTAGAAAATCAAGAAGCACTATAGATATAGTGTATTAGGAACAAAGGAATGATTTATATATTGCTTTTACTGATTTTGTCAAGGCATTTGATTCAGCTAATAGAACAGATCTATGACATTGTTTGAAATAATTACTTGCCCATCAAAACTTATTTATATTATATAATTCCTACATGATGGAATGAGCAGAAGTGTTATTACTGCAGATGAAAAAGTTGAGGCATTTGAAATGAAAACTAATGTTAATCAAGGATTTGCACATGCTCCAACAGTGATTTCAATATTATGGAGTGGTCTTTGAAATTGTTTAGACGTGTTAATCAAACAAGATTAAGATATGATACAGGTTTGATGCTGAAATTTTTAATTTAAATTGTTTAAAAGAAAAAACAAGAATTTCATTTTCTAGGTTTCTAAATTTACAATATGCTGATGATATTTTGACAATTTATAGAATGTTCTTAATAGTTGGAATACAGCATATAAAGACCTTAGTCAAGCATTGGTAGCCGAGAAGTCATCACAGCTGCCTTGAAAGCAAGCAATTGCTTGCAGACAGTTGTCGTGGCTTCACTTCCCAGCTGATGCTTTGACATATGGTAAAAAAAGACCTTGGTTTATTAATTAATGATGAAAAAACTTAAGTTCTTTACCAGCCAGTGAATGAAGAAAAATCCTCAGCAATGTTTAGCTTAGATAGTTATCAACTTGAGAACGTAAACCAGCTAAATATCTTGGTAGTCTTATAAGTAGAAAGATTGATTTAGACATTGAGATCCAACACAGACTCCAATATCCTGACGCTGTTTTTAACGAGTTAAAAGATAGAATATTTCATCATAGGGAAATAACTACTGCCACTAAGTTAACTGTATATGGATATTATTTTATATAATTTATTGTATGGAAGTGAAAGTTGGATACTCTATTGGTGCAATATAAAGGCATTAGAAAAGTTTCATTTAATGGTATTCTGTAAAATTTTAAAAAGTACAAATGCAAAATCATAAAACCAATCAATAGGTTTTTAAGCTTCCTGGATGTAATGCTATTGAGTCAATTTTTTTTTTTTTTTTTAATTTTTGGTTTTATCGAAGAAAAAAAATTGCACCTTATTAGATTGAACATATAAAATGAAGTGTTTTATGGTGAACTTGAACATAGGTTTGTGGGTTAGGTAATTAGTAAGCAAAAGTTTCTAGTTCTATTCCTTAGAAAATAAAAATATTAAGACTTCTAATCTCAGCTACTGAATTAAAAAACTATGAGCCAAACTGTTAGTAAAATATCCAAGCTAAATACATATCAAAGCCATACAAACATTGAAAAAAACTTTAAAAAAATCTTAATTGATATCACCTTCAGCACCTTAATGAATGGTATTGAAAAAGCTCAATACTTCAAAAATGAACATGGACAGATTGCTAATAGTGATTATTTGGTTGTGACACATCTGAGCTTTGATTGTATATATGTGTGGAGATGATAATATGAACTAACTGATGAGTGCTGGTTTAGCACGATGTATATTGATGATTATTTATTTTCTCGACGTGTGTGATCAAGTGTATCAGCGATATGAGATAGCATGGATGATTGAGGGTTAGTGATTATTTGTTTGTGACACAGATGAGCTTTGATTATATATATGTGTGGAGATGATATGAAGTAATTGGTGAGTGCTGGTTTAGCACGAAATATGTATATTGGTGATTATTTATTTTCTTGACCTGTGTGTGATCAAGTGTATCAGCGATATGAGATAGCATGGATGGTTGAGGGTTATGTGAAAGTCTGAGTTCAAACCCTATATATAATAGATATCCTAAAAACTAAAGATCTATGACAAAGGATGTGAGACAACACATCTGGTGAGAGCATCTAACATTACCAAGAATGTGTTTTTGAAGATAAATTACAATAGTTTTATTATATTCTTGTAACTTATTATTTAAATAGTCCAGCATATGACACCTCTCCTACCACTGTTAATAAAGATTACATTTGTCAATGTATCAACCATCCTCTGACCAATTAGAGTAATAAACATCACATGATCACCATGTGGTAATATATATAGTGAGTTTTGTCTGTTTTAATAACAATTAGAGTAATCTGGGATCTTTAGTCTAGCTAAGAATAGCCAAATATTGATATCTTGAAATTCCAATTTTTATAGATTTCTTTAAATTGATCCTCGTTTGGAAAATGAACACTTTTTTTTCTCACTAACATCCAATCTTAGATTTATAATGACATAGTCATATGGCTCTAAAGAAATTAGAAGCACTACATACTATATAATGGAATGGACACTTTTTTAGGTACAAAAATATAATAATGTATTTGAAATATAAATTCATATATATATATAAGTAATGGGAGTTCCTATAAACGAATATTAGTAAACATTCTGTTTATTTTTTCCCCATTGTTAGTAATTTCAATTTTAAAATAACTTTCTAATCAGTTTCCCAATGACATTTGTCAATTTTTAACTTTGCTGGCTAACAGAAACGAACCCAGATGACAGAGTAATAGTAAGTTAATTGGTTATGTGCTTTAAAACTAGTTATTTGATTCAAGGTAAATATTACTCCACTGGGTGGGACCAAAATGCTGCCAAAAATTTCATTAAGTACCAGCCTTGTAATTTTCAACATTCTTGCTATCAGATTTACAGGAAAAGAAAAAAAAATCCATTATTAAGTGCAGGCACAAACAAAAATTAAGAGAGGACAATTACATATTAACCGAGGTGTGGAAGATACACATGAACTTCACACCAAGTCAAATTGTGACAGAAACAGACAGAAATTAAAAATTAATAATAAAAAAGGAGGCTTATTTCCCTTTCTGAGCAACTCCTCTTCCTAAAGTATTTTAATTTATTTACATTGAAAAATTATAAAAAAGAGAGGAGAGTTCAAATTTTGATTTATTAATATTTTAACTATTTTAAAGTTGAAATTAATAATTTTGATGGATTTAATAAAAAAATGTCACATATGACAATTTTTATCATTAAAAAAATTATAATTTTTAATTTGGTGACTTTAAATTTAACATACTAATTTAGCTACTACACTTAAAACTAAGTAATCAAGAAATTATCTTAGATTATGCAGGAAACTGCAGGATTTTGATAATTTTCCCGAGATAATGAATGTTTTAGAAAGGTTTTATAATCACATTCTACTGGCTCTGAATTTTCAACAATTCATAAGTATTCTGGAGTGTGTATCTGTAACTCATTATCATTACATACTACTCACACGTATATTATATATTAATGTAATGAGAAACTTGATTCGTTTGCACAAAATGTAGCATTTTTTCTTTAAGCTAGTTATAGCTGAAAACTTGTTGACATCATAAACTAGAAAAATGTTAAATTAAACATTAAAACACTGGTGGAAAGCTCATGGTTGATATATAATAGTGCTTATTTTTTAATACATTAAATTACTTGAGTATAAGTCAGACATAGACTAAATAGAATTCCAAGTCCCTGCTACCAGAACTTTTTCAAAGTTGAATTTTTTAAAAATTGTATTGTAATGCCAGAATATCCTAGCACGTGACAAAAGCCACAGCTAGAAACCAGTCTGAGGAAAGGGTTATTTTGAAAAGCTTATTAAGAGCTATTGGCATGTTCATTATATAACAATTGTAAAAGGTTAAACATCATCTTTGAAATATTGTTTTGATAATAAAGTTTTGAATAATGCATTTTCAGATTAAGAGTTCTGATTGTAGTAAAAATAGGCAAGTTAAAAATATAGCTCACATTTTTGACATTGCAATGGTGCTGCATAGCTATTTTTTCTACATTGTTTTAAGCCTTATATTATGGTTTGCAGTTTCCTCTTTCCCCACTGGTACAATTTTAGCATATTATTTGTTAAAAAACCCTGAAGATGTCAGCATTATATAAATTTTTTGTATGATTGACAGCACTCTATTGTTATGAGAAAGCTATGAAGGAGATGTTTAATTTCTGATTGTCTAATGTTTTAGCCCAAGGATAAATTACTACATATTGATTTGTAAAGAAAAAATGTAATTGGTTTACAAATTAATGATTATGATGCAATTTTTTTGTAAGACATATTTTTAGACCAAAAACTACATCAATAATTGATTGTCATTGAAAATACTTTATTTTAAAAAGAAAACTCTTAGAAAGTTCATTATGGCATCTGGAAGCAGTTTATACTAGATAAAAAAAAATGCTTTTGTCAAAACAGTAAATAAAATTCTTTAAAATTTCAATAAAAATAATTTATGAACTTTTAGAAATGTTTTTTCTTTCTTTGACAATAACTAATCCTAAATATATCCTATTTTAATAATATAAAATTCAAATATTCAATATTTCCTTATTCTAACTTTTTGAATAGGTAAATTACATCCAATGGCAGCATGCTCCATTGTTATAGATAATAACTTTGTTTAGATATTTATTTTCATATTTAACAAAAAAAAATGAATGTTTAAAATTAGTATCATTTGAAAGCTTAAACTTATGATTGATTAGGTAAAGATTAGTTATATAATATATAAAAAATGTTTAATTGTAAAAATAAAATATACATATATTCTATTCCAAAACTTAGATGTTTTCTACTCAGGTCATTAAACTCAACAGATTCAAGGTATATTTATTGAAATGTATAAATTGGCAAACCCACACTTTTATATTTGTTGAAGGTTTGGGAAGATGATATTTTAGTTGTATTTATATAGTGCATTATTTCCATAATGTAATATTAAGTATTGAATGTCTTAAAAAATTAATTCTATTTAAATTTTCCAATTATATCCAACTGCTAGTTATAGTAGACAGGTTAGTATATGTACATTTCATGAGAACATTGTGCATTTACTAACCTGGATGTTATTACTAACAGTTCAATGTAATTGGAAAATTTAACAAAAGTTAAAATTTTCCAAAGACATTCACTACACCTGGGCATTGTTTTGTGGATTTTTTAAATGCGATTTTGAAGTTGTGTGATTCATGTTTCTTCTTAATATCTTTTTATGCGGGTTTTATTTTATGCAAGAAAAAAGTTCATATTTCACTATATTTATTAGATATCAAGAAATTTAAATTAACTTATTTTGACTAGAAAACTTTTTTTTTCGCAAAAAATAACATTATATCAGCAGCTAATGCAAATATGGCCTGAAGCTGTATTTAGAATCGTACATTCTACTGTAAATAACCTACTTATACTTATAGGTAAATAATAATAGATTTATAGATATTCAAAAATTTTAAACTTTAAAAACATATTTTATTAGATATAACAGAAATAAATATTCTTTTAGATTTTTAAAATAAATAACAAAGATTTTGTAAACTGAAAATCTTTCTAATGATAATCTTTTTGTTTTGATTGTGATCTCATTTTTTTAATATAGAAACAAAATGTGAACATTTAAAATTTATTTCAGTAGTAAACAAAAATATCTATCAAATGAAGACAAATTTATTATTTTCTGATAATTAAAACAGACAAAACTCTCTATATGTAAGCAAGCATAAGAAATGGTGATTATGTGATATTTTCTGATAAGTAATAATAATTTAATCATAGATTTTACATTGATGTGCAAGACAAAAAAAAACATCAGAAAATTCTGAAATCTCAGTTTGCTGCAATGAACCTCTTAAATTCCGAGAGCTAAATAGTTATATCTGGATATCGGAGCTTTATAAACAATTAGTAAAATCATCTCGAAGTTTAATCACTGATTACAATGTTGACAGAAAACCATTATCACAGCACAAGACTAAAAGTGGCACTAGTTGTACTTTCTTTTGTGACAAATCTGATTTCTTATCAGTTCACAAATGAACTGCATACTGTCAAATAGCAATAATGATTAAAATATGTATGAAAAAATGTAAAATTAAATACTGTAGTTAATAAAAAAGTTTGTCTTGTATCAATTTTTTTTGAATATTTGAAATTTTTTATTAGTCATACTTTATTTCTTTATGCAAATTTTAAAGTAATTTTTCCTTGTTGTTTTGCTTTTACGTGATTTCTGAAAATTACAGAACCTATCCCCCATTTTTCAAGGTAAGTTGTCTATTTTTGTGCAATTGTTTTTAATGTAGGTTTTCTGCGGAACCTATCTACTGCATAAAATGAGACTCAGGTGTACTTAATATTAGATGAAGAAATAGTCCAATATATAACACACTTTTATACTTTTTCAATTGTCAAATTTATTGAAGAATTCTGATATACTGCAATATAAAGTCAAAATTGTTTCTGAGTTATTGCTGTATTTTTTAAATATTTATCCTCATTATAATAGATGCTGTTGCAATTAATAAAAAATGTTTCAAAGTTATACATTGAACTATCTAATATAAATAAATGCTTATCACTTATTATCACATTCTACATGGTTTGGTAAGTGGCAGATTCTGGAGCAAGGTATTTGGATCATGGTCTAGTTGTCAATTTTAGTGCTCAAATTTCTTATGAATTCCAGAGCAATAAACAATTTGATTAATTTATAATGAAAAAAGGTAGTAAAAATAAATAAATAAAGCAGCTGGCATTTGGGTTATTTAAAAAAAATCTTTGATTAGTTACAACACACAATTCTCAGAATTAAATTTATCTTCACTTTTTGTAAATAAAAAATATTAAACCCACAATATGCAAATCCTATCTATTTTGCTATCACTATTTTCCTTCTTGTTAAAAAGTTTTGGAAATAAGTAGAGTAGTAAATCAAGCACACATTTTAACCTTTCCCCTGCATCACATTATTTACAGTTTATTATATTAATTCTGCTATATCAAAAAAACTTATTTTCTGTACAAATATCTTGCATTTTCACTATATGATTTTTAATTTCTCAATAGTCTCTATCTAAGTTGAATTTTTTTTTTTTATAAAGTAGGGAACAGCGCTACAATTCAGTTTTAGTACTTCTTTGCTTCACTTTGATTTAAATAAAGATAACTGTTTCTATTTTAGTATTCAAGTGTTTATATTTTAAACAAAAAACAAACACTTTATTTTTGTTTTAATAATTCTGGGTTTGGAACAAACACAAGCAAATAATCAGAATATTATATTTAACTACAGTAAATTGCATTAAAAAATCATTTAAAAAATATTTCTCATTTTATTTTAAAAGATATATCTTTTAAACAAAATTATCCCAAATTCACAACTCAATCAGACTAGCCAAGAAAATAAACTCTAAAATACTACCAATGATTAAGTTGTGAATTTGGGGTAATTTTGATTACTTATCGACTAATTTAGCTTTATGCTTTTAATGTTTATATCCTTTAAAATACATTAAAAAATAGTCTAAATGTCCATACACAAATATACTAAAAAAATCCTAGCTTGAAGAGGAGTTATTTGTCAAAAAGTGACAAAATATTTTTAAAACTAATAACATTTCACTTTATAAAACCTTTTATTTCTAACTTTTCAATGAAATTTACGAAATTTTACACTTCTTATTCTTTAGCTGTTAACAAGTTAAATAAAAATAATAAATCTCAGTAATTTCTTTAGAATTCGAAAACAGACGTTAATATCATGGTAGAAGTTCAGTATTAATTCTGACAAAATATACTTCTTAAAAATGTAAACAAATCTTGTGATGAAGGCGGTTCTGTTGCTTTGAACCACCACTCAGTTTCAGAATATCAATGTAACATTATAGCCTCTATGGCCCACTGCTACAGGTGACAGAATGTGGTCTCTGCACAGGTGGATCATACTTTAGTGACTTAATAAAGTTGCTTTAAGAAAAAAAAATCTTGTGATGAATTACTTTTCAGTCACAGATGTTTCAGCACTATTTGCTCAGCAGTCTTTAATTCAATTAGGCACTTCTAAATATATATATATATTGACAACTTACTGACATTTGAATATAAAATGAATAGTTGCCTAAAGTTAAACTTCAAAAATTGAAAATGATTTTCCACTTTTATTCCTTTATTATTAAAACAATACATGCAGAGACTTTTAATGGAAAAAAATTAACAATGTTGCAGTGTTCTTTTTTTTCTTCAAAATAATCTTTATTTGCACAAAAAGTAAAATATACATTGTAATATAGAGTTAATGTTTACAATCATGTCTGACACATTAAAGACTAATTAGTTATTAAATTAGGTGATGAGTACAGGATTAAAAGTAAAATTTTATGTAATGTTACTTATCAGGGGTGATCTAATTTGGCATATAAATCCCATGGTGTGTAAAGTTTGAGTGTCATGAATAAATAATATACATGGCCATTGCTAAATATTTAATTGACTCCATGTTTGCTCAGCAAGGCTAGGCAGGCATGTTCTTAGATAACTTTCTTTAGCTTTATATAATAACTTTATGAAAATGTCTTCAATAGAACCGGCCAACTCTCTATCAAATAATACCTTACATCTAATCTTCCATATGATAAAATTTATGAAAGTGGCCAGGCAGATGAAGCCAAAATTTTCATTTTTGAATGCATCATTAAGGTAGACATATAAAGAATTGTATCCTGTAATCCTCTGTAGGGCAATATTCCGTAACCAAGTCCACCATTCACATTGATAGAGTATGTGTTCAATGGACTCATCAAATCTTCTGCAAAGAGTACATATTGTATCAATGTTGTGTCCCCTCTGATTACAAAGAAACATCCCAGTAGGCAAGGCTCCAAGACTGACCATAACCAAAAAATCTACAAACTTAGGTTCCAATTTCAGGAACGTAGTCAGCCTTATGAGATGAGGGATTGCAACTGGGAGATTGTCCTAGATTTACCAGAGTGAACTAGCTAGAGCTTTTGATGCTATTAAAGACAATAGTTAATTGTTGTTGCATCGATATTTCTTTTATGAGGGGGTAGGCGATCAGTTGGGGTTATTTTTCCAAAAGGTATGGGACTTTCTATGTTTGCATTGTCTTTGAAAATTTTAACAAGGACATTATAAGTCCTCTGTATCAGAAAAATTTTAATCGAGTGCAGTCCTAAACTATTAAGATATCTTGGTTTTTGCAGAATATTAGGACTTATTGCCGGTGTCTTCCCTCCTCCAGCACAGCTTTATGCATAGAGATTCAACCTTGCGGATGAAGCAAATTGTTGGTGAAAAACCAGCTAGATAATAAATAATATTTGGTAAAATCACAGAATTAAGGAGTGCAACCTTTCCAAACAGAGAAAGATAAATTTTAGATAGTGAATTAACAGTGTTTTCAATCTTTAAAATTGAAATTTTCAAGTTCTTTTCTCTGGCTGATGGAGAAGCAATATTAAAACCAAGAAATTTCTGTGGGGGAGCTTTTAGTCTACCAGATATTTGCTTCTCTGTCAGGATGGACCACATTGCTGACTTCACTCCATTAATTTCCAGGCCAAATTTGCATGCAAACTGGTCTAGTAGTTCCTCAAGTCTAGAGAACTCATCATGAGATGAGAGAAACACAACCACATCATCCATATAGGAAAATACATGTTCTCTCTAAATAAAGGAATATAAATCCCTGGAAGGAAAGACTCGATGCTTAACAGCAATGGGTTCACATAGACTGTGAAGAGTAGTGCACTTAGTGGCGAATCCTGATGGATGGATACACAAGGCCAAGAGCAACTCTTCCATCAAGTGAAAGAAACATTTCTCTGTTAAGAAGGTTCTCAATCATCTGAAGATATGCCAGAGGCATTTGGAGTTCCTCCAGTACACCAAGTAGCACATCGATCCTGACACAATCAAAGGCTCCAGCAAAGTCAAGTTGAACTGCAACTGGCCATGGCATCCTTTTCCAGCGAAGATGATGGACTAGGATTCAAAATCAACTGACAGCGTCAGTAGTAGAGCTCCCTTTCTTTGCAAACTGATAGGTTGATAATTTTCCAATGTTTGTTTGTATATCCTCTCTAATAAGGCCTTCAATGGTTTTTACAAGCAATGGCACCCTAGAGATAGGCCGAAGATTATCAAGTTTTTTTTACCCTCAGGTTTTTTAACAAGCGGGACCATGCCTATTGGACAAAGCCATTAATTTCTCGCAGTCACAGCCAAGAAGTCTACCATTTTTTTAATAATGGAAACTGAAAAGGCACTTAAATGAAGTAATAAAAATTTTGGTATTCCATGTAATCCAGGGTGAGTTCTGTCAGGGAATGATGAAATCTTTGAAAGGATTCTTGCTTCAGTAATTTTATGTTGATCAGAATGTTCATAAAAAAAAAAAAACATTTCCTGACAAATGAAATGCCAACTGGTTGGAATTTTTTTGCATAATATTCCCGAATTCTGAGAAGCATGGAAGAGCCTATATAGCAGTTGCCTTGTATCTCAATGGACCTAGGTGCCTTTGATCTTCTGCTAGAGCCAAGGGCCCATCTCAGGTACCCCCTAGTCCAGCAATGTTGGTGGAGATATTGCTTGACCCTTTTAATTGATAAGTACTCAGCAATGGCCTTTTGTTTAGCCTTGTATTTGGATTTTAAATTTAAAATGTTAGAAATATTTTGTGCTTCATATGAAATATTTTTGAGATCACATGCTACAGAGTCCAGTTCATTGAGAATAACTGAACCTTTAGTTTTAGCAGTACAAGAATTTATTAACTTTGTTAGCATGTCAGTAAAAGTCTTCCATGCTTCTACCACAGGGAGTGTTAAAAATTTTGTTCTATGGAAATTGATATAAGCTTCAGAGATCAGTTTAATAGTAGCATTAAACTTTGTAAGCATGCAAATAGTCCTTGGCATCTCAATGATAGGTTGTAGAATGTTTCTTGGGATTATTTTGATCTCCAGAGCATAATGATCAGAGAACGTAATGGGCCACAGATGAGCTTCTATTTGTGATGATAATGAAGGTGAAAAAAAAAGTAGATCAATTAGTGAACGTGATGATTTTGTATAAAAAGAGAATGCTTCATCATCAAATAATTTTCCACTGCAGAGAGACTGATTTATGTAACCAATATTTTTTTTTTTGAAAGACTTGATATGTATGATTAAAATCTCCAATAATAATCGTTTCAAAAGGGCTAGTTCTCAGTGTTGAATTAATTGCATTAATCACTCTTGTAACAGTATCTTGAGATTTAGGAAGATATACATTTACCAGATTAAAGTACCAGCTTTGATATTGTATGATCGCAATTAGAGTCAATGAATAGTATTTTGAACAATGTGATTTGTGAATTCTTGTTGATTATGATCGCCACCCCTCCGAAGCTGAATAAGAGGAGTAGTGAAAATATCCAAAAGTATGTATTATATCAATTATGCGTGATTCCAACTGCAAATGTAATTTAGTCTCACCAAGACATAAAATATCAGGTTTATGAGAATGAAACCAATGTGACAAAGCATATGCCCTGTCACGAGAATTTAAGCCTCGTATATTGACAGTTACAATATTAATCATTCTCTGATTTATTTGAATTACTAGCATCCTGACAATTCGCTTCAACTTGGAGTTGGATATTGAAATTCTGGTCACTCTTGTAATGGAGGGTATCCTTTTCTGAGTCATCATTAACAAGAGAGGAAGATAAACTGAAATCTTCCAGTTGTGATGATTCTTCACAATCATCATGGTCATACTGATCTTTAGATATAGTCTTCAAAAAGGTTGCAATATTCTTCATAAAATTTTATGTAATTCTGACGTATATTTAAAAAAATGGAAAACAATAGTGCATATAGATTAAATATCAATTTATAACATCATCCTAGAATCTTAACATTTTTCATTTGATATTTCAACTTTAATTCACATTTATAATACAAGTAATATTATTTTTTTTGTCATTGGAGAATTTTATATTCTATTGAAAAACAATTTACTAAGATATTATTTGATTTTAAATAACCTACTTATTATAAGAAAAATAATCAAATGATTTATTGCAATGAAATTCGTAAATGCTTGAGCAATTAAAGCGAAAAACTAATTGGTGATCTATGGACCTTGATCCCCTGTCTGCCATTGTAATAACTAACCAAAATATACAGGACCAATTCTCATTGTAAAACAGAAATTCCTTAAGAAATGGTGCCAAAAACATACTCATTTAGTTGTATGTTTCATCTGCACATTTCCTATTTAAAAAATTTAATTGTGACACAATCGATTCTTAAAAATATAATTGCTTTGATATCATCATCATCATTAACCATTATCAATCCACTGCAGGATGAAGGTCTCTCCAAGTTTAATCCATCTTCTCCAATCTTTAGCTTCTCTTCTCCACAACACCCCTGCACATTTTCTTATTTCATCCACCCATCTCACATGTGGTCTCTTTCTGGGTCTTTTACAATCTCTTGGAATCCAGTTTAAAATTTCAATTGTCCATCTATTATCATCTCTTCTAGCAATATGTCCAGCCCAACTCCATTTCAATCTTTTAATTTTTTCAATAAGGTCAGTAACACCTGTTTGTTATCTTATCCGTTTTCGATCTCTTCTTGTTACTCCCAACGTACATCTCTCCATACTCCTTTGAGTGGTCTGAAGTCTCTGTATTGCTCTTCTATTAAGTGTCCAAGTCTCAGATCCGTAAGTAAGAACTGGTAAAACACATTTGTTAAAAACCATCCTTTTCAAACACATAGGCATATTTCCTTTTAGTATCAAGTTATTTCTACCAAAAGCACTCCAACCAAGTTTAATTCTATGATTAATTTCCTCCATTAAGTTTCCATCTGTATTAATAATCTGACCAAGGTATTTGTAACTGTTAACTTCTTCTAATTCTTCATAATCAATCGTTATTTTCATATTTTGATCAAATCGATTAAACATTACTTTAGTCTTTTTAACATTTATCTTTAGTCCTACTTTCATCTGCTAACTCCTGCAACATTTCCTGCAGCTCTGAAGCATTATTTGCAAAAAACAACTACATTATCTGCGAAATCTAAATGACTTACTCTCCATTTACTTTCACTCCTTTAGTTTCCCATTTTAATCCACAAAATACTTCTTGCAGCACTGCTGTAAAGAGTTTTGGAAATATGGAGTCACCTTGTCTTACACCTTTCTCAATGTTGATTTGTCCAGTATCATTATGTAATCTAATTGTTGCTGTTGCATTTTTATAAATATTCTTTAAAATATGATAATATCCTGGATCTATACCTTGATGATCCAATGCTTTAATCACTGAAGAAATGTGCTTTGATATACAAGTTTGAAATTTCAAAATGTGAATAAGAATTAGCGAGACTCATATAAATGCATGCATAAACATTTCTTTGTGTTCAAACTTCAATTTGCAATTGTTAGTTTACTAATCATTTCATACATTAGTTACAGTCAAGGTGGTAAAAATAAAACTACTTATGAAGCAGATTATTTGCTATTCACAAAATCCCCCTCCCCCATTCTCAACTGTGATCTTTCAACTTTATAATTAATAACTGAAAACCCCAAGGCTAATTTGAATTATATATTTTAATTCTGCAAAAAAATAAATAATCAATACATCTAAAATTAAGTTAGTCAAGATCTGAGTATTCTAAAGCAAAGATTATGAAAAGGGTTCTGTCAGAAATACCAGAAGTAAGAAAAGTGAGTTGGAAGAATCATTTAAAGAATGGATTTTGTAGAATATTTAATGTAGAATCATACTTATATATATATATAAGATCAGATAGAATAAATTTAATACCCAAGTGCTTAATGGGCAATAATTCTTATTTCATTAAATAGTCCAAATGTATAAATATGTAATTGATTTTCCCCGTCTTTTTTCTCTGATCATATAGAATATACTGATGTTAATTTGCTTAAAAAAATATTCATTATTTTCAATGTTTTTTTAAAATATTTTTTATAAAAAACAAAGTTCACATCTAAGAAAATTAAAAAAATAAAACTAAAAAACTACACCCTGAAGACTGCAACCCAGTGGAAGCCAATATTGGAGAGAATAAAAAAATATTGAAAGTAATAGTGAGAATTGTACTTTTAAAACAATATATGTATAAATATGCGATTAAAAATTTGTTCACATGCATTACTTTTAAAGACAGTAATGACCCTTTTGTAACATATATATATATATTGTAATGAACCATTTTAAGATATGCAAAGCTTTGGCTATGTTCACTGTTCTAGTATTTTTTTGACAGCCTTACAATTTCCATGTATGCAATGTGAGCAACAATAAAACTTGTGGTGTTTATTTATATGTATTAAATGTGTAGCACATCTGATGATTGCTGTTATATGGAAATATGTGTAGTATGAACAGAATGGTCTTAGTTCAGTCAAACATTTAATGATCTTAAGGTTTATATGTGCAATAAGTGAACATTAAAAACTCACCGTGTATGTATAAACCCACTTTAATTTTATTTGGTGTATAAAGACCTTAAGTATTAATGAACTATATATTATCATATATTCTTATATATTAATTAATAAACTAAGCTAATACTTAATTACATAATATAATATAATCATATCAATAAGATGTGCCAGATTATAAAGCTTTTGCCTTAATCACTCAAATTTGTTATACGTATCCACATTTTCTATATATCATTATGTACTCATAAGCTTAACAAAATCTCTTTGTTAAATGCCATGATACTTCAGTTTACATAAGTGATTCAAAATATAGCATAAATTCGATGATTTATATTAATTGAAGAAAAAAATCAATAATATAGACACAATAAATATTGTTTTTTTTACAAGGTAAATAAATATACTACAAAATATTTTTGAATTAAAATGAATTTTGTTTTGATATCTCACATATATTTCATATTTATAATACAAAAATAACTTACATTTCATTTTGTGAATTTTTTTTTTTTTAAAAAAAAAAAAAAGTTTCAATTTGTTTTATCCTACCAATTTTAATTTATAAACTACTGAAAAATTCTATCAAAACGTCTAAATTAAAGTTAATCTCAAATATCAACCTATTCTAAAAAGCAAAGGTCATGAGCAAATTTCCCACCAGAAAAGATAGAGAACAGAATAAATTAAAATCTCCCACAGCAGATATTTAAATTTTTTTATGACTTGACATGCTGTGAACAATTATCAGGTTGCAAATATTACTAACTTTCCTTTTTTAGCTCTGGAAAATTTTTACTTGCTATTACTGTATAAAATAATGCAATTAAAATATTACCCAAATCCCATTTCAAATGCTAATTAAAATACTCCTTTAATTGAAAAATTTTGCATAAAAAAACATATAGTTTGTCGTACTGCCCTGCTTCTTTAAACAACCCGATTGTTTTAACCTAGTTTCCAAATTATATTAATATTAGATAATACTTGAAAGTAATGAAGTCATTGCAGCTCATGTCACCAATGAAGTTTATATTTTAATTACAATTGTGCACATGCATAGCTATAACTGACTTCAACCATGTGAAATGACACCCAGTTACATTTCAGATGATTTTGTAAAAAAAAAAAAAAAAAGAACTAGTTGTTTCACAATAGGAGATTGGTAACAAGTTTTCTTTTAATAGATTGCAAATAGTAAAAATATAAATCATTAGAGCTAAGCTTCATTATAAAAATAATATATCACACACAAAATCTAGAGCCAGGAACATATACTTTAATTTTTCTAAGATTTATAATTTATAAGTTTCATCATAGTTTATATCAATGACTTATCATTGATTCAAATCGAGTGTCATGCATTGAATCTATTGTGGATTGAATTGGTATGTGGAAGTTATAAATATAACAATGCAACTAGAGCTTAGAAAAGTAGATAATAGGTGAACAAATGATTTAAATAGAATTTTAAGATATTATTAAAGCCCTAGAAACAGACCATGTAAAAAGTACATAGACAAGATAGCTTGCTAAAATAATTTAGAGAAGTTATGGATTGAAAAATCAATAATTAATGTCAAAACAATAGAATAGTATGACTCAACGTGTGACAGTTTACATTTCTGGAACTCTCATTATTTATTCTTGCTTTTCAATTTAGGACAATGATATAAATTTTAATATTGATATTTAGAGCTATGTATAAAACTTTCTTAATTCACAATACATGTATTATACGTATATAAAATTAATGAATTTATATATTGTATTTCTAAGCACGGTAATCATGCAAGACATTTTTAGACGTTATAATAAATTATTGAAAAAAGTAAAAGTCCTGTGGCATTGCTTATGATGTTATCAAAGAAATGTTGATTTACAACACAAAGTTGTGAAGTCTTTATAACGTTTTTTAAGTGCCCTTGATATCTGGGTTCCATAAAATGGCATGATCATTGTAACTTCATATATCAGCTGTCTGACATCATCTGCTGGAAATAGATATGTCTACAGCAAGCATATCATTAGTATTCAGCAAATGTGAAAGTAGATTAAGCACCATGTTCACATAATATTTGTAGCAACGCAGTAAACTATTTTATAAAAATAAAATTTTATTGTCTAATCATTATTATTATTTTGTAATGTATTACAGCTATTAAATTGACTTTAAGAATAGAACTTACATATATATATATAGTATTTCTAGACAGAGAACTATTATTTTTGTTAGTGTTTTAATTATATTTAAAAGCTCCAAATTTATTTGAATGTGTATGTGTATTACTCACAGTAGTTACGTTTTTTTTTTTTAATCTTTAACTTTATTTTAAACAGTACAGTGCGCTAAAAATGATAAATTTCTTGTTTATAACTGTCTTCTTTTCTTACTAGCAATTTTCTAAAAGAAACATTTTTTTCTTTCTTTGGATTAGAAAGCTTGTATAGTATTTAAGAAAACCGAAACATCTAATAGGACTTCTGTTCTCACGCCATTTCAATGTCAACACCTTATTATTTTCTTCACCAGTTAACAAAAAGTAACAAACATATTTACAGACTGACCAATTAAAAAAAATTGTGAACTAAATTAATAACACTGATAATACTACTATATATATATTAAATTTGTACTTGTTAAATTTATTCTTAGTAAAAGAAAAACAAATAAACAATAATCCATTTTAGGAAAGATCAATTAATCTTTATCATTTTTGAAGTAATTATTTTAAAAAGAGCTTCCAATATAATGATTAGCGTATCAACCGTGCATGCCAATGACCTTGGAATCCAGACGAGAGTTTAAAATTTTCTTTACTTAGGTGAGAATGTCTATGCATGCTTCGGATATTTTTGCACATAAGTGAATTCATAATCAGTACTAATGGATAAAGTAAGAAAGAAAACACAAATTTTCATCAAAAACAATTGTCTATTCTATTAAGTTTTCACTTACGTTGTTCTCACTCATTTTTTATTAAAAAATTGGATTATATAAATAATTCAGTTTAAAGTTTAATTTTATATTTATATACATTTTTCTCATGTGTCATAGCATCAGCTGAGAAGCGAGCCCGCTAACCCGGGACAACTGCTTGTAAAGCAGCCGTCGCTGACCTCTCGACCATCAAGGCTTGACATATTATATATACATTTACTTAATATATATATATATAAATTTTAAATATATTTATTTTATAGCTTTTAGCTTTAACCAGAGTATCTATTTCCTTTGTTTCCAATTGACAAAAATTTTATATGCTTGTTATTCATCTTTTTTTCTGATTTTAGTATACTCTCTTTCCAACACTAATCTCTTCTTGAAATATATAGTTTCTTCATATAGAAAATAGAAGTCATCACTGTTTTTGCCAACAAAAGTACAAGATGTTATTTTAGATGAAGTGGCATTAAAAACGATTAAGTTTCTACTAATCTTATAAATAGCACCTCTCTTACTTTAGAGATTTATTTTGAAATCATGTCACGGACAAGAACTCTTTTGATGATTCTTGGATTTATTTTATACACACTTTTGAAAGAAACAATGAAATATATTATTTTTATGGCTTCAGTTAATAGAAGTGAAAATAGTAGTAATACTTTACTCATTTCTTTTAATCTCGGGCTGCATTCTCTCATTCAACTATTACAATTTTACTTTTTTAGGTTTAAAATTCTTATTAATCAAGAAAAAATTTAAATGATAATTAATGATATAAGAGTTTATCAGTAAGGGCAAAATTATAGGTTCAAATTTCAAATATGAAGTATTGTATTCATGCTGCACTTATTATCTTATGATAAAAAAGTACTATATATACCTACCATTCCCGTGAAAGAGTGGATTAGCATCAACAAATAAATTGTTCTATTTCATAGTGAGGATAACTTACTGCAGTAATATTCCATGTTAGATATTGTATGTTTTTATACGTTTAATTCATTAAGAATTTGTTAATTTGTCAATCAATATATGATAAAAACCATAATTAATACATTTATTTTGATGCATAACTAACCTAACACACCTAGCTGCTTTCCTTTTTAAGCTCTGATAACGCTCTGATTACTTCTAATTATAAAAATAACTTTATTTTCTTTAAAAAACTTACTCTAGTAATGACATTCTCTTTTTTATTTGCGATTTATATTCTCATCCATAAATCAAAAATTTTCACATGCACACATATATATTCAATGAGAAAAATGAAAAAAATGAAAAAGAAAATGAACAAAATAGCAATTGTTTAATATATATATTTATTTCCAAAATAAAACCTCCAAAAAAAAAATATAAAAATAATGAAACATTTGCCACCATTTATCACGTTAGCTTTTCCTTAGATTGGACTACAAGTTGATTCTTTTCCCATAATTATGAGAGACAATTACCTGAAATGAATATTTAGATATTAATATAAAATATTTTCAATATCTTAAAAAGATATAATATAAAAGGTGTGTGTTATTTGTGAAAATGAATCAAAAAGTCATTAGAGATTAAGTGATTATCAATATTTACTATCTGGATAATGCTATCATTATCTAAACTATAAAAATCCAAGACATTCTAAAATTTTATTTATAACAGTTTACATTTGAATGGAATGGTTTTTAAAAAAGTAAATACTAAAGCAATTCAAAATAAATATAATATAAAAAGATAATCATACTTTAAAGTTATTCATCCAGTTTAATGAATTAGAATCTTCAGTTAAATAGCAATGAAGTCTGAAATCAAATTTGTCCAGTAGATTCTAAAAGTAAGATTTAATCTAAAACCAGTTATACAAGGCTTATAAATTAAAAGATCAGTCATGAAAATTGTGCAATGATTATTATTATTTTTTGAAGAAGTAACTTGTAAAGATGTAGTCCTAGACTTTAATTAGATGAAAACTGAATAACTTATTCCAATGACAAATACCCATGATATTTCCAGGATAACGCTCTTGGAAACTGCTGCTAACAATTACTAAAGTGTAATCATATTCTCAGCTACTCTAACCTTTGAAGTACCTCTTTTTCCAGGTGAAAGCCTATATCATGGATCTGATATATAGTCAGACCGAGATTGAATAAAAGTATACAACCTGCAGCCACCTTTCAAGATTATTGCACTCCTCCATAATTGCAAGAAGCAAACATTTCTCCTGAATACTTTTATTTATATTGAGAATAAATCCTAGGGCACCATCCAACCAAAGGCTGGAAAATTAACAGTTTTTAAACATTTTAATCAAGTGAATATAAAACAAAAATAGATGACAGATATTTCTTTTTACAAAAGTACTAATGTTTATTTTGTTTGTAAATGAACTCATTCAAAAATATTTAATTGACCAATCTATTAAGTTCTTTCCATCTCTTTCGGTGCTGATATAGTAATCACGTGATTTGGTTTTTTTTTTTATGAAAATTACAATTTTGTGTTTTAATATTTTTAATCACGTGATTTGGTATTTTTTTATGAAAATTTTGGCCATTTTGATTTATTTCCACATCACTTTCTTCCCACCACCTTTTTTAATTATAGTGCCTTAGGCGATTTATTTTTTTGAAAGCTGAGTGTTTCTAGTAAATGTTATTTATCGCTTGCATGTGCCAGCAGTGTTTTTGGGTGTTTTCAAATTCAAAATGACCACCGAGCGCATACTATATCAGCACCGTTCTTTCTTTATCTGTTTGATTGTCTTAAATAATTAACTCAATTTACATAACTATCTTAATGCTTAAATTTACTTGACCAATCTTTCATGTCTCACTTATGAAAATTAATTTCTTATATATTTCACTAATTAAACTTACTTATGAATCAATGTAACTTATTAGACTAACTTAATTTCATTCATTTAACTTCTTAAATCATTTTGGATAACATAACCAATTTAAACAAAGTGAGTAAATCATCAATCCCCCCAGGCTATGACTTAAAAACACTCTAAATGTTGAACAAAAGAATCAAGAATTGAATGAATCCACCTATTCTTGGTAGCTCTGATGCTTATAACCAATTTAATTAAAAATAGGTTTACCAAATTATTAAACTAAAATAATTTAACAAAGTTAACTTAGTAATTGAATAACTAATTTACTTACTTAACTAATTTAAATTCATTTGTTTGAGACTTAATTTTTGCAATTAACACAACTAAACATATTTGAACAAATTATTTAAGCAAGTCAATTGAGCAAATTCAGTTACATTACTAAAGTTAGTTAAATTTGTTCAACTGTTATTTAAATAATTTACTCAACTAAATATCTAACTTAATTATTCACTTAATGTAAAACTGAACTTGTTTAACTAATTCAACTCACCAAGTTTATTTATATTATTTTTACATACATTAATTTCAATATAAGTTTACTTAATCAAGATTTAATAATTACAACTTATCTATAGTGAATTTTGGATTTTAACCAACCAAAAGAACATGCTGATTTAAAAGTGGTTTTAATACACTGGATCATATCCAAGTATTGAGAGAAGTTATAGAAAAGACCAATGAATTTGAGTTGCCATTATACTTTGCATCATCAAGGTATAAGCTAAGGATATTGTCATATTCTAAGAATATTTATAAAAATGCAACAGCAACAATTAGATTACATAATGATACTAAAAAGATTAATATTGAGAAGGATGTACAACAGGGTAACTCTATATCTCCAAAACTTTTTATAGCAGTTTAGCAAAAAAATATTTTGTTTATTAAAATGAGACGCTAAGGGAATAAAAGTAAATGGAGTTTACTTAAGTCATCTAGATTTTGCAGATAATGTAGTTGTTTGAAAATAATGCTTTAGAGCTTCAGGAAATGTTGCAAGAGTTAATAGATGAAAGTAAGCAAGTTAAATATCACTGGGCAACAATTTTTTTCTCATTTTCTGTTGCATGAGGTTTTAGAACTTTTTCTATATATTTCTGCATCACTGATTCCAAATCTGAAATCCGTTTTTTGGTGCATGCTCTAATATTTTTGAAATTTAAATTTCTTTTTGTTACAGTTAATGGCATGCATTGGTTTTTAAATTGGAGTTAAAGGGCAATGACTTGATGCATTGAACATAACAACAAGGCAATTAATGTTTTACAAACATCACTTTTACATAATTGTAGTTGTTTTTAAATGTAAAAAAATATTATCTGATAAAAACACCCTCTTATTTTGTTTTTAGATTGAATCATGGCTTCTTCGAGTAGGCATAAATGTAAGAATAGTCCTGTCACCTTCTGTTATATATGTGGCTGTTACACACTTCGTCAAAGGTGCAATATTTCATCATTTGTGACATGTGCATATATTGCCTATTTTCAAGTTCCCCTTGACGATCAAGACAAGAATTGGGCTCCTCATATTGTGTGTCATAATTGACTGGACAAAAGGAAAATGCAAAGGAATGCCTTTTGGTACTCCCATGGTTTGGCATGAACCTAAGGACCACAGCAGTGACTGTTATTTGTCTGATCCATACAAAGGGCATTGGCAAGAAAAATGGCATATGATAGCATATCCTAATATTCCTTCAGCAATATGACCTATCCCACACTCTGACACACTCCCAGTTTTCAATGGTTTTATTTCTTCTAAGGACAAAGAAAGTGAACATAGTGATCAAGTGTATTTTGATAAGATGCATGAGGAAATAGTTGTAGAATCTGAAGGGTCTTCTGATGCCAAGAAGTCATTAATCCCTCAGCAGTTTAGCCAATCTGAATTGAACGACTTAAAAAAAGATTTTGGCCTATCCAAGAAAGCAGCTGAGTTATTAGCCTCCAGGCTTCAAGAAAAGAATGTGCTTCACCGTTCAACTAAAGTATCCAATGAATAAGTTGAATAAGGATGAGAAAGCAGCATGGCAGTCTTTTGTGGCAGTTACAAAGAACTTCCTTGGCAACACAAAAGCAGAAAACTATGAACTTCTGGTTCAAAGGATGCTATTGGCTTTCCATGACATTGGATGTAACATGAGCATTAAGATTCACTTCCTGAACATTCATTCACCTTGATATGTTTCTGAAAATCTTGGAGCTGTTAGCGATGAGCAGGGAGAATGCTTTCATCAAGATATGAAGACGATGGAAGAGCGTTATCAGGGGCGATGGGACAGAAATATGATGGCAGACTACTGCTGGAGCATCAAACAAGATTGCCCTCAACAAGTACACAAATGCAAATTTTTGCCTGAATAGAATTTAAATGTTTTGCACAAATCTTATAATTAAAATAAGTGTTTTAATGTGTTCTATTTCAAAATTGTAGACAAATTCTGAGGCAATCATATCTTTTAGTATATGAGTGTATTTACTGCATTATATAAATTATTATATTTTCACAAAGATGATGCCCAAGAAGACATTCTACTTCATTATGTTAAACTAAATGTTGAAAATTTTACAATACGATGAAAATCTAAAATCTTGAATTGCAAAAAAAACTATAGCTTACAGAGAAAAACTAATGTCAGATTTGAGATCACCACACTCAAATTAAGTAAGACTAAGTGTTTTTTGAGGATGCAACAAAAATTTTGTTCCCCACTGATGGATTTTCTCAAAATAAGAAAAATAAAGATTGATAATGATGAGTTAAAGGAAGTTAACAACTACAAATATCTTGGTCAGATTATTACTACAGATGGAAATATAGCGGATGAAATTAGTCATAGAATTAAACTTGGCTGGACTACTTTAGATAGAGATAATTTAATATTAAAAGTAAATATGCCTATGTGTTAAAAAAAGAAAGTTTTCAATAAATGTGTTACCAATTCTTACTTATGGATCTGAGACTTGGGATACTTAAAAAAGAGCAATATTAAAAGGCCACTCAACGAAAAATGGAGAGATGTATGTTAGAAGTAACAAAAAGAAATCAAAAACAAAACACATGGGTGACAGAAAAAACAGGTGTTACTGACATCATTGAAAGAATTAAAAGACTGAAATCAAGTTGGGCTGGAAATATTGCTAGAAGAATTGGTAATAGAAGGACAGTTGAAATCTTAAAGTGAATTCCAAAAGATTGTAAAAAGACCTAGAAAGAGAACACATATTAGATGGATAAATGAAATAAGGAAGTGACGGAGGTGATGTGGAAAAGAGAGGCTAGAAATAAGAAAAAATGGACTGAACATGTGGAGACTTGCATTCTGCAGTTTGATTGATGGTAGTTGAAAATGATGATAAACCAAATTTAACTAATAAAATGAGTTTAATAATTCTGCTTTGGTTAATAGTTAGCTTTACTGGAATACAAAAAACACATAAAAACAAACTGCAGTGCAGAATAGTCATTCTTTGCCATTAATTAGGTCTGACTACTATTATTAGCATAACTTGAGTGATAGCAGTATATAAATGATTAGCTAATGCTCCAGGGCAGATGAAGACGAAATGTTATTTTTGAAATATACACCTTTCAGGACAATTGGTCAGTTTATACATATGGTATACTGACATTTTTATCCTATTATTTCTAGTTGCATTAGTTAATTAATTACTGACTTAACATATTCAGTTTTATTATCTAATCACATTTATTCATCAAACTGATTCAATACATTACCTAAACATATGTATTGAAATAAATTAACTTACTTAGCTAAATTATCTAACTTTAAATAAATCATGGATATAATATAAAATATCTTTATATAGCAATAATAAAAAAAGATTACAACTTTTTATCCTGAATTTCGGACAATTAGGTTAAACAGACAAAAGATTAAAAGGCGGTGGCTGCTAAACACATAAGGCAAAAGTTCCAGTTTTAAATTCTAAGCCCTCGCTGATGAAGGCAAAAGTCAGGTTACCTGGGGATGAGAATATTATAGTACTATATCAATAACGTCCATTTAATGCTCAAACTCACAGCAAATGGATCTAGAATGCAGTGGAGACAACTGCTCTTGGAAACATAAAGCACACCTATCTAATAATTAAATGTAAACATGTATTAAATAAAAATTACAAACGATACAAAATAAAAAATATTTTTTAACAATAACAATAAAAATTAATGTCATTACAAAATGATAGACATTTTGTAATAAAATCATCGATTTAAATATCATTTAGTTAAATTTTGGTTTATCCACATTCTAGGCAAAGAATACTCACAGAATAATAAAAGTATTTCAATTATCAAATTCAAAATAGTTGTTTAAAAGATACTGTTAAATTGAAGAATATTACTAAAAACTAAATGATAATAATTAAACATTACTGGAAAGCAATCAGTAAAAAGATTGTTGAATAGGTGCAGTTCATCTAGCAGTCTCATTGTTTGAATGATAACCAATTAGCCAAAAAAATGATAATGTGAAATGTAAAGAGTATCTCTTTATACTAAGCCAAAAATAATCCACATGTTTAGAAAATATACTTCTGCAAACATATCTACTTCTTTCTATTACAATCGCCAGACACCAAATCATTCCTTCAGCACTGACACACTTCTTTTTTTTTTCTCATCATACAGACCTCAATAAAAAAAAAAAAAAGTAAACTATCTATCTTTTTCATTTCCTTTCTTCTATTTTTTATACAATTTATCCTAATTCTTATTCAACATCCTAGACTCCAAATCGAAATATTCAATTCTCTGCCTTCCAGCTTATATATTTACAATCCAAATCTTTACTTTATTTTTTCATTCTAGTATTCCATGAATCTTTCATTATTTGGGGTGCCATCAAATAACATAAGGATTGCTTATTTTTTAGGCTGTGCAGGTAAATATTTCAGTGGCATATAACAATTATTATCAGCCCTTTTTCAATAATACTTATAAAGTTTTATCTGAATAAAATTTCTTCAAACAGCTTAGAATTTCAAAGCAAGATTGGGACTTTTCTCAAGCAAATAGCAAGTTATTTAACAATTAGTCAGTAAATGGATATCTAGCTATTTTTAGCTAACTGATAAAACAAAGAAAAGTGTTAAAAACCTACATCAATTGACAACTAATTAGCCTTGTTTGTAATGTCAACACCTTCACTGCTCCTCTGAATAGAATATTAGAGGGTGTTATTGTTTTAATTTTTACCTATACCCTTAATCATTTGTATGCATGCAAAAATTTGTCTACTGTATCAATTAATATGCACTGAAATAAATATCTTGAAGAATATATAGACACATCCATACATAAGGTATATATAAGATTGCTTACCTGAGTGTTAACTATTTTTTTGTAAAAAAACTTGAAATAGATTTCATTCCTGATTTGTCAACTTTCTGCAACTGCTTTTGGGCATTGTTTAATTTTATAATCTAAAGACAATAATAAATATATCACAATAGAATATTAAAAACAGTAATCTACAAAATATAATGACAACTGTAATTAGTCAATTTCAATTACATATAATATAAACCATAAATATTGACAAAAAATTAAATTATAAGCTATAGAAATATTGAAAAGACTTTAATTCGAAGAGAAATGTATATTTTCAATCAGAACTGCTAAACAGACTTATGGCATGGTATGTCATCAAAATCAACTTACTAACAATATAATATGGCTTAATGGAGTCAAAAATAATTGTTTGCTAGATGCATTTCTTCATTATTTTCAGCGTTGAATCCTAAATCTTAATGATAAAAACAAAAGCCAGAACTTGGTATATGGAAGGTGAATTAAAGATACTAATAGTGGGTCATCAATAATTAAATTATTCAAGCTTAACATAAATGTCATTAGAATCTTTTATTTTCCAATGTATTGTCTAATTTAAGGAATTGAATAATTTATTGTTATTACTAACATTCTTAAATAGGAAAAATGGTGACTGCAGTTCCAAAACCGAGGGTGCTAATGTATATAGTTGCTAATCTAGAGTTAGATATATAAAACTGTTTAAGCAGATTGACTTATGTTCAAAATATCAGGCTTTTCATTTAATAGTAAATAAAGTTTTAAAAAAATATTGCTAAATACATTGAATCCCAAATTTTGACTGATAAAGGCAAAAGCTAGAAACTAATCCAAGGATTTGAATCATGGGTTTCTTGGTATTAGAATAAAAAATAATTCTTGTCAAATGTACATATCTATACAAGTGAGTTATCTTGGGTTCAAACTTTGAGGGTTTTTTTTTCTTGAATATCAGAATACTAGCTGGGATAGCAAATAGAAATAAAAGATGAATACCAAATATATATATATTGAAGCTGGAAATATTACAGCATATATTTCTGCTTCACCTAGTGCCAATGTCATCAGCACTAGTATGGGTTCGAACCCAGACTTATATATTAATTGACATCCGTCTTGCTTGAGGCGGTAGTATATGTATAATTTATCATCAATATTTATAATCAGTACATGTAAGCTATAACATTTGATTATTTGTGTTATTATTATTAATTATGTATAAAATAAATAGGCAATAAGTGTAAACATAATCTCAGATATGCATAAAGTGTGACAAATGTTTTAAGATTTTTTTTCCCATTCAAGTCATTTTCTACTCAGTCAGATTATAATATTTTATATTTTGTTTTAATAAATATACCCAAATAATATGCAAAAACAGTCAATTCAGTATTTATAAGGTAGACTTTGTAATTTTGTCATACTTTATAAATTTATTATTTTATTAAATGTAAGTGTTAAGAGCCATCGTATTATAAAATTTCTTATTTATAGAATATATAACAAATTCCTCAAAATTTTGCAAATAAAGTTCTTTTTTATTATTATTATATTTAATTTCCATTAAAAATCTCAAATTCAATAGGCTTTGTTTAATACGATGGCTTGTGAAATTTAATTAAAATGAAAAACAAATTTGTGTTTATGTTTTCTTTAATTAGCAAATAAACTCTTGGGCATGTCTTAATGCAGGATTGTTGATTTCCCGCCTGGCAGACACCGACCACCAGAGAGAAAGTCATCAGAAAACATCATGTAGATTGGATCCTAATAGATAAGACTGAATGATATAAATAGCTAAATTTTGGCAACCAGAGTGAGTTAGAGTCGTTCTCAGTGTGAATATACTTCAAGCCAGTTTAAGTTTCATCTAAATAATGTCGGGGTAAAAGAACTATTCGCTTTCTGTACTCTGTCTCCACCAGCCCATCACAATGCCACTCCGATGCAGACAACATCTTGCCCGTGATATTAAGCTATGTCAAGAAAACCTGTCTTAATTAATGAAGCCTGTCTCCAGCTATGTTTTGAGATAACCCTAAGTGTTGCAAGCTTCTGATCTTTTAACAACGTTGGTTGTAAATTTAATATTAATTTATGATTAATTTATACTCATTTATTCGCTCTAAAATATCTATGTGTAATGTCTATACAACTTTCTTTAAAATGTTATTAACTTTATTTTCTATAAAATTTAACTGTTTTAATCTTATTAGAACTCCATATTATTTTGATACAGCAATTTATTTATTTTAATGTTGACTTAGATTAAACTGCCAAGTTAAGTACAAAATTCAAAGAGCATATCACAACCCTAGTCTTTATTATTTCTCCAGTCAAGATTATTGCAGGAAATGTAAATTTTCCATAATTACTTAATAGATGAAGCTCCTTTAGTTTTGTACTTTATTTTGTAAATGATTTAAATGATAGGACTAGTATTAAAAGTTTAAGTTTCTTATTATTCACCAATTAATCTTTACCCTAATCATTTCTCAAAAGAAAATGTAATTTATTAAGTTATTTAAGCAAAATCCATCACATTTTCCTAAATCAAACTTAGCTCTTTAAGTAAAATATATTATAGAGATTTTAAAATTAAATTTTATCAGTATTTATACTGTATATCTCAATTGCGTTTGATCTTTAGCGTCTATGTATTAATTAACATGCAGTATTTTGTAAAATTCACTAGAAGTGAATTTTTCTTTTTATATAGGATTTATTTTAATATTTCGTTATTATAAGTATGCGACTTTTTTTTTTCGCATTAAATAGTGAAGCTATATTTTTACTCTAATTTATAATAGCTTTGCTAAGCGCTTTCGAGATTTCATGTTTGAATCTCATACTCATAGCTTTGTAACTAACGATTGTTATGATTATGCAAATGCGTTTGAATTTTTAATTAGTCCATTGTTTAGAGAGAGCAAAACATCGTTTGTTTATAAAGTCTAAGCCACGAAAGTTTTAAAGTTTGGAAGTCCTTTAAATTTGGTTTTAATTCTCACTGTTTCCTTTTATATTATACTTTCTTATAATTCATTAAATGCCCTGGGCTTTGTGGATGTTCCATTATGCTAGAGAGCTAACTATCTAAATCAGGATTGAATTTACCTTTGTTTGCACAATACATATATATATATATGGTATTATGTACTTTATGATTACAATTATTCACTTATTATTATTGTTCGTGCTTTGATACTTAACTCTCAGGACCTACGAAAATTTAAGTATGACTAATCCAATAATGTTAGTCTCTCATATAAGTAGATGTATTTCCTACTAGGGCTTTCCCTTTTCCAAATACTGCCATTAAAATGTGCATGGGCACACATGGGTAAACCATCCCAGCACATCAACTTTTATTGTTATGCAGAGATATGTTTTGGTCGGCGGGCCAGCATGTTCTCTCATTCGTTGACTTCTCCTAGCAAAGCCTCTTTGAGGATCGTAAATGATCTTATGTGTTCTTGTATTGTAGCCATAACGTCATACCACCTTTAGCATTATTTAGTTATTCTCTATTTATAAACCTGAAATGCTCTCTCTACTGTGATGGCACGTTTCTCTTTAGCCAATCCAGTTAATTAATTAATCACATATCATATAGAATTGTTATTTACATAATATAAACGTTTGTTTTCCCAAATTCATAACTTATAAACTGTTTACATGTAATAATGGTCTAACGCAATTCATTCATCTTCAGTGGTCTATATATGTGTATGGAGGAAGAAAATAGATTTATTTTCTTCAATTTATAAGTTTATTGAGGGCTAAAATGATGGATTATTGCTTTATACTTGACAGACCGCTTAACCAATTATTTATATGCAGTAAATAAATCGCAGTTGCTTGCTAAATTGAAATGCGATAACATTTATTAATTACAATATTATATGATTTACTTAATGAATTTTTTAATTGCGAGTCTAATATGTATAATCAAGTTGTGTAGACAGACACTGGCGTATTTTGTATAATGACACTTATATGTATAATAAATATATATTGTATTAGTACTTTGAAATCTCAGTTTGTCATTATTCCGAATCTCGAGCATAAATCACTTTTATTAATTATAAGATTTTATGGGTTTAAACTCATTCCTTTTGTTATGTTGCCATGAAGTTATTATTATTGCAGTTCACATCAATCAAATCTTCAACTTATTTAAATTATCAATCAAGGTCAGGTATATTCCACACAGTTCGGTAATTATAATAAATTTAGATAGGTATTAATTAATGAATGTAAATCTATTTGTATTAAGTTATGTGTGAACCCTGAATTCTAGCTGGGATGGAGTGAGAATGAAACTGGCTGGTATCATCAAAAGCGTTGTTCATGTAGTCATAGACCCTGGAGCTCTAGTAAATAGGTTGATATTTGGTATTGTTCCTGACCTATGTATCTTGCACATACTAGATGGATATGTTTGCTTGGATATGTTTTCTTGTTGAATGAACACATGATTTTGACCGGTACAATATATATCTATATATATGCATTATCTTCAGTTGTGATAATAAAAGTTTGTGTTATTCAGTTGGCCTCACATCTAAAGGCCACTCCATTCTACACTGTAGAGCACATCGGTAGACTGAACATACCACCCACATTTAACTACATCAATATGATGTCTTGCATTGGTGGTCGAGAGGTCAGCGCGACTGCCTTACAAGCAGTTGCCCGGGTTGCGGGTTCGCGTCCCGGCCGATGCTATGACACTTTAAAAAAAAAAAAAACTACATCAATATGAGTATTTTTGTTTGTTTATACTTTCTATTACTAATAATGCTTGAGAGCAAAAACTTATTTTTCAGAAATTGACCAAAGATACATACATATATATATTTCTACAAAATTAATTTACTTTTTATGACATTTTATTAAAATTAATATAAAAGTTTTAGATAGTATTAAATAAACAATTTATTAACTATCAGAAAGTAGATGTTAAAACATATTTATTTTTAATGCTAAAAAAAAAAAATCACTTATTTTAAAAACAATATGAAAAATTCAGAGTAACAAACTTATAGAAATATATATATATAAATAACTTCAAATTATATCAAAATGAATATGATAAACAATTAACAGTATTAGCAGAAGAAATATTTTTAAATACAAATAACAAGCTTTTCATGAAAGAAAAAAAAACATATTAATAATTCAATTAAAGCTTTAAAAAAAATCTTTTTTTTACAAAAAACACAGAATTAATTAAATCATAAAATTAATATATAAGTTATGAAATAATAAACTACTAACAAAAAAAAAACTAGCTTAGAATATTGATCTAAATCAGTGGTTCTAAATTGTTTTGCATACGATTCTTTTAAAATCTTAAAAATTAAGGATTCAATTATGAAGTTTATTCATGTGAGATATATCCATCAATATATAAGGTAGTATAAATTAAAACTGGAAAAAAAATTAAAATATTTATTATATCATTTGAAAATAACAATAAGAAACATATTTCATGTTTTTGCAATACGATTAATCCAATTTCCTATGGTTAGTTAACTTCTACATCTGAACAAAATTACACCAGAGCTTATTGAATTTCCATTGATGCTTGACTTCATTATTAACACACATACTAGTATTTATTTACAAAGTATTTTCATTTAAACATAAATACACATATTAAAATACAATAAATGTAGTGCATTAAACAAATTAAAAATTATATTAGATCCATATTAGTTCGGCAGTGATGAAAGTTGCCAGCACAAACAAATGCTTATATAAAGACCGAATTAAACACATTTATAATTTTCTAAAAAAAAAAAAATTAATTGATTTTATAAGTGAATATTAGATAATATTCGATGAGGAGGAAGTAATTAGTCAAAATATTTTTTTTTGTTCATCATTTTATGATTTAATCTATGCTGGCATGAATAATTGATTATCTGGTGAAAGTAACATGTAATGATTAAGATTTGAGAACCGTCCATTAATGAGGATGATGCAATCCACTATTTTCAAAACTATGGCATCCTGTCCTCACAAAAAGTCTGCACAAATAATCATAACATGGTACTTTATGTCCACAATTTGGATAAATAGAAGCACTATTTCATTCAGGATTATCAAAAAAGAATATCCATTCATAATGGAATGTGAGGGCTCCAAAATTACATTTGTGATCATGCTCAGATTTAACTAATTGAAACATTTAACTTCTATTGAATCGACAAAAAAAAAACAACATCTGGGTATGGCAGACAAGATAATGATAGATTGGAATAACAATCTGCGAGAAGTTTGCATATCTAGCATTTTAGCATGAAAAGAATACAAAATAGGAGAACCTAACAAATTTATGGAAATCGATGAGAACCTTTTCACTAAGCAGAAACACCAGGCCAGGTGAATACTTCCAAAATATTGGATATTTGGAGACTTAGGGAGACCGATGAGTGCTTCTTGATGAAAATTTCCCAAAAGAATGGTGTCGACTCTGATGATGGAAACAGTCCAAGAAAATATCAAAGAGGACCCCACCAATTTATTTTTTTGTTTGCTTACCACTTGTAATAATTGTATATTATTAAAAGTTTATTTGTTGGAAATCATTTCTTGCAAAAAATGTAAATATTTCTACTAAATAAAGTTATAGGTTGCCACTTTGCAGTAAATAAACTTAAGAGGTCATCATTTTTCTACATTCCTGTCTAATCATTATTTTCCAAGATAGCAAGATTATAAAATTATTGCCATACTAATGTGTATGTGACTCCTCAGTGCCAGATTAAAACATAAGTACCTTATATTCCACAAAAAATGTATGAACAATTGATAAATAATACAGTAGTGAACTTTAAAAAATTACAAGCTGGCTTTCAGTACAAAGGCAAGAATACAATTAATTTTAGCAAACATATATATATAAAGAAGTAAAGAAAATTCCATTCATTAAGTAAACATACATACACAAAAGTATTATATATCAATATATATTGAACTATAAGTTATTGAAAAAAAAAAGGTTTGGCTTTTGCATTAGCATATTAATATTTTTTAAAATTAATTATATATCCATTATAAATTGAAACACCAGTTCTTATTAAGAGGAATGCTATGGGTTCTAACATTAATGGAAATTTTTGAACAAATTATATGCCAAACTCTTATTTTACACTTTTTATTATTTTTTCCCAGTATTTGGCATCATAAAGTTAAAAAAAAAGGCCACTTTCCTTCAAAATATATAAAATTATATGCTCAATCATTTTTAGTTCTATGCTGAATAATTTTATTTAAATTTACTCATGTCTCCCCATAACATCTAACATTACAAATCTGAAAATCCAAGCTATAAAACATGTTTCATCATCATTTTCAAGTGTATCCTTAGAATTAATAAAGTAAAGAAAACTAATATTAAATTCTTTATTTCTATGTGAAATCATTTTTCTATGCAAATTAGGAATATAGGGCATATCAACCGATGCTTTCATGATAGACATTCTGTCATTTTTATGTTTATGTGTAAGTTTTTTATGTGTTCAACAGATATATTTTAAATGGAATTAAAAAAAAAAAACATGTTAAAAAATACCTCAAAATTAATATCCAAATTGTTATGAGCACCATGGTTTATTTTCCAATTTTAGTCTCATGGCTTTACTTAAATCATGAATTGGATTTATTATTGTTTTTTTTTTTAAATAGTTGTGTTGTAGTTGATCTTTAATAAAGATTAAAGTTTGTGCTCAATCTGAGAGAACATTATATATATATATATATATATGTATATCTATAGATTATAGTAATATATATATATATATATATATTACTGAAGAGCAAATCCCTAAATAAGCTCACCTGCAATTTAAACAAACAAGTGAAGAGGAAAAAAAATATCAGTAAATGTTTATATTTTTGATTATTATAAGGTAAAAATTATTTAATATATTAAAAGTTGCAATATTATTATTATTATTTAATATTTATATTTAAAAGCTGGAGGGAGAGATTAATCAATAAATGTTTATTTTAATTAGTTCAGTATGATATTCTGAAGCAATATAAAATTAGGCATATAATTTAAATAAGTTATACATTGTTATTAAAAATAAATAATATACAGAATGTATTAGCAAACAGACAAAATATTTCAAATTTCAGCAGCATGTAAGTGCTTTAAAAATAAAGATTTATAATTCACTGAATTATTACTTATGTTCATTTAATCTGAAAAATCACTATTCAAAAAAGCTATGGATCAAGATGCAAAGAAAACTTTAAAAATACTCTAACAATGAGGACATTGTATGTTGTAACATGCATAATAAAATCCTTCAATTGTGGAAAGCAATTTACAACCCAACCTCTTGAAATGGTATTAAAACTGATGGAAATAAGCTAATTTCATCATACAATGAAAATGTAATCTAATTTTAATAAGTAAAAAATAAAAATACAGATATAAACATATAAAGTTCCAGAGATATGGCAAATTGAAAAACGTCATCTTCAACATCTAATAAGTCCATCTAATATTAAAAAGCCCCTTACCAATATTACAAACTCAAATTCTTTTAACAAAATGTGAAATAGGTGTCTAGTGTTTAAATAAAATTGTTATCACAAACTTCAGATAACTGTATTAGTAACTGAAGAAAATTGATGCAACCATGCTACATCTTACATGAGAGTAATCACTTAAAGTGCATAACATATTTTGGTGAGATAAAATAAACTACTATAGGGCAAATGTATCTATCCAATAGCCCCTCAGAAAAACAATAAAGAAACAAGCATTACTCAACAGACTTATAAATTTTAGAATGGTGAAAGTTTAAGTGCTTTTTTATCCTTATGTTACCCTTCTAGCCAAAAGTATTGATTAATATAGGATGGTTAATTGGGTTAGTTATAAACTGGCCATCTAAAAGAAAAATTTAACCTAACTAGAAACTAAAATAAAAAATAAACTTTTATTTAATCCAAATTTGAGCCACGTCATTACAAATCCATATATACACACAGACACACAAATACATACATACATGTTCATATAAACCATTAAGAGTTATAAAAACGAACACTACATTAAATCTAATTTAAAAATAAAGCTATAAATACCTTATTATCTGGATATGCTTTTTCAAAAAGCAATAACATAAAATATTACACAATTAGCTTCAAAAACAACCAACTTAATTATTTTTAAAGTAAAATTATGATTTTGCAGATTGTTACAAACATAGGAAATGCAAAGCTTTCCCGTCACAATTATCATGTCAAATAAACCTGCCACAAGTTTCTAATATACTAAAATTGTTTGAGATTTATATTTGGCATATTCCTGGGTAACATAGCAATTAAGCTGACAACCGTCATGTATTTTACAACAGTTACCATTGGGACAAAGTGAAATCTAACATGTCAACTAGATTACCAAAACAGTCGCCAATATTTTATCAACAAATGGAATTTACAAATGCCATAATTCATTTTATCTTTCATTTGTCTAAGATTAAAAAAAAAAAATTGACCATGTCTAATTATTAATAAAAACATTTTTCAGCGTTAATTTAAAGTAATATCGACTAAGACAAGCATAAGTTTAAAAATTTATAAAAGTAAATATGTATTTTAAAATAAGGTATCCTTGTAAATATATGTAAAGAGCAGATTTAATAATATTAAGTACACTTCAAAACATCTAACTTCTCCTTCGGTAGATAAATAACTTTACGAAATAAATGTGAACATTTACGTTTTAATTAACATCTATTATTTAACTAGCAAATTAATATATATACATATATTAAAAGAAGACTAATTAAAATGTACTTTAACACTATTTTCAAAAAGACTAAAGTAATACAACTAATAATAACAAATATTATATATATATATATAAAGTAAAACATACAAATATTTGTTTATTATAAGAAAAGAAAGGATACAATATATATATTGCAAACTTTCCTTCCGGTTATTCCAACACATCTCTCTACCTTACCCTACCTTCTTTATTGTACCCCTACTATACCAGCTCAATAATAACCATCAAGTATAACAACAATAAAATATACGACTCTTTATGGGGATCTAAACTTGCTAAATATTAAAACATAAGATAGACTTTAGGGATGATTACAAGAGAATAATTTTAACATTGAGAAGTATATACAATACACTCCACAATGGCAATGCTATTGTGACAATTCTCCCCGATACTATCCTATTATAATCATTAAAAAAACTCCCACAACAAGCAATGACTAACATATATGATATTTCATTTAAATAATGAAATAAATATTCTTCTACAATTTAGGAATCCTAAAAATAAAAACATTAATCAAATTACATTAACTTAAAATAATTGATGCTATCCTATGGCTATCTCAGGGATCATAAGTATTCTATTCTAAAATCCAATATAACAATTAGATTGATAATTAAATAATTGAATCGCAAGAGGGATTTTACTGGGATCCAACCATTTAATAAAAACATACTTACTATTACAAACCTTGATTAACCTCCTATTGGAAACTTAATCTAACTATAATAATAAGACATGGAAATTAACACTCATTACCTTCCCTTAAATAATTTAATCTACTTTTCCTAAGATTTATTCTCATACTTATGTTAACAACAATTACTCTAGAATACTTATTTTCTTATAATCAAAGCTTCATCACACCATTATTATCTACCAAGTCTAATTCAATGAAATACATCTCTTAATTAGTTAGCATTCACCCACTGTAATTAACTCCTTCAGAATTACAAACCTTAAAATATATTTGGTTAGTAACTTGTACTCTGAAATTATATAATACTTTTAAATTATGATATAACATATATTTCAACTTAAATTACAAAATTAGAATGTGACTCTCAAACATATTGCTAATTTCTATTATATGCTCTCCATTTTGTAATATTTAATAGTATTTTTCATATGGCTCTTCAAAATTCTTTTGCATCTAATAAAAATATGAAGTACCATAAGCTTTCTTTAATATAGTTATAATTTAAAGCAATTGATAGTTAATGTATTAATTATAAACTCTTAAGCATAGCTTCTCAAATGAGGCATGTAATCATAATTTGGTATGTATAATTTTATGTAGATAATGTGCTTTATTGATATGACCTTGTGATGGAAATGACTCTCAGACTCAATAAAATTACTATGATAAAGTTTAAATCAAAATATTCATTTATTTACAACACTAAGAATAAATAACAAACAATTATACATATAAAGTTAAATACTTCATTAACAATAAAAAAAATAAGCATTAAACTGTTTTACATTGACAGCAAATTATTTACATTCTTTACAAGTACATAATGGTTATTATATAAAATCAACCCCTCCCATAGTTAGTATCTAGTTCTTTTTTAAAAGTATAAGTTTATTATTTTATTATCCATATATGCTTTCATATTGATCTGATGTCTTTGCATCATTCATGAGTTATCTGGTGGCTATCTTCTTAGTCCTTTTCCTTACTACCTGATATTTATAGTTCTCAATATCATCCAAAAATTGTACCATTTAAATCATATTTCATATTACCAAACTTGACATAAAATATTAACTATAATTTAATCAACAAAACCATTGTTGCTGTGGTAATAAAAAATAAAACAATATTCATAATGTAATTAAAATGAATACTAAGCTAAGAACTCTTTCCATATCATACAATTCATTTATGCCTCCATTCTCTCTATCACTTATATTTTATAGTGTTCTTTGATCTCAGTTATTTTTACTCATCTAGTAATTTATTCAAATTACTATTCAAACATAAAATATTTGTTCTGTACATGGTTTTACCTTCAAGTAAATCTATCAAGATTTAGGAAGAAATTATAAAATCCTTTAAATATTTCATCTACCTTTGATGCCTCCTATATTATTATTTACCTAAAACTTTATCGATGAGAAACTGATTTTATTAAATACTATATTCAATAATATATCCTAATAAAAAGGATGGAGGTTTCTTTTAAATATGAGGTGTCATATTTTGGCAGGCAGTCATTTTCTTAATGATTCTACCCCCATTTTACCCTGGCTTCTTCCCTGAGCACTTACAGTATATACTATCCTCATTTCTTTGTAGGAAACCCTCCCATCTCTTTCCAATAAATATATGGGTATCACACAGATTACTCCCACTTAACTATTCCTCAGTTCTTCAGGATGATATTTTATCCTATCCTGGAATTTTAACTCAACTTTCTCGATTGTGTATTTGACATCTATTACTCCATTAATTTTAGACTAACATCTTAATATAATCTTCCCCATGCGATAATTTTCTATCCATATCTACAATCATGTTACACAACAAATAATCTATTTCAATTATTATCATCAATAGGATATTTTTTTTTCTTTATAACAAATGAGATCATGATATTGTCTTACATCAACATTCGCTCTTTCTTACTTTCATAAATACATTATATTTTATAATAAGTTTGTCATTCCTTTCAGATAATCCTATTACACTTAATTTCTTATAGTTAACATTATGTCCCTCCTCCCACACACTTTCACATTATAACTCATGATTACTTTCTTCCTATATTTAAGCGTATACCAAATTTAAAACATAAATTCTTTAAATTATCACTATGACAAATACTTTGCGTTATATTTCAGTTTAAACAAGAAAAATATTAGTGAGAAATTTAAAATTAAAATCTTTTTTTTTTAAACCCATTTCCAGTTTCTATTTTAATATTACAATGTTTACCCTGTAAATATTTACCATTCTTCATGCGTTTGTGTTTCTCCTCTCTTTGTATTGCTAAAAGACATGTATAGTTTAACAAAACGTCAAACAACAAGCACAAATGATGGGATAAAATTTTAAATTGGATGCATCCTTCCTAGCTAGTTTTAAAATTGCATTGCGTATAATTCTGACCTTCAAAATCCACTACGAAAAGTTTGATGAATATTCTAAACAAATCTCCACTTTATCTCCCATGCTGCACAAACTTTTAAACATGTTCAAATAAGTTATCAATAAGTTTACTTTTTGATTTCTCTCCTTTTCCTGGTATTCATTAGTCTTTAAAATTTTAAACACATATTGGATAATTCATTTTAATTTCTAGCTTGTAGCATATTTTAATCTCAGTTATCTTTGCTCATCTACCATTAAATTACACAGATTTTTTTTTCTAAATATAAGTTACATATTTTCTTCAGAATTTTGCAATAAAAATATTTCTTATGAATCAATTGTTTAATTCAAAATGAATATTTTTTTTCATACATCCTTCGTGACTAATTAACTATTTTTAATGTACTATAAAATATTCCTACCAACTTTACAAATTCAGTTCTAGGAATTTTTAATGTTTTTCACATTTAATCTATGATCAATAAAAATGCTTAATTTAAAATAGATAAATGAATGCTTTCTTACATAACCACAGTTGCATTTCTTTTTGAAGTAATATAGTTGTTTTTCATTTATCACGATTGTCCCTGGCAAAATTAAAATAACAATTTTGATTTTTCAAACTTCTTGGACATTATTTTGGCTATCCGTGGACAATCAAGATAAGCACTTCTGTTGCAAGGAAGATCAGCTAAATTACTCCAAAGTGTTTAGAATTACTTTTAAAATATTTTCTATATTTAATCTGCTTTTTTTTAATACTTCAGACTTTAAATATTTTAACTTTTTTTTTAAATTTCTTTTACAGAGATACAAATTGAGACTCCTATCTGCTTTATAATTTTTCTTCAATTTCCCTACTTCAATCATTGGCCACAATTTTTTTTTTAAACCCCAGGATAAGGTAATATTAGAAAATTACTGGCTTAACTCTCATTGGTCAATTTCCCAAACCAACTTTTACAACTTTTTAACTTAAAAGATTTTTTTTTAGAATAACTGAAATCAATAAATATTTTATAATGACATTAATTTAAATCATTTCTTTAAGATTAAAGTTTCAATTATAATTATGTTTTTAATAAATATTAATTGTTAAAAGATATTATGATTAGGATAATTTTAAAATAAATTATCTTGCAGTAAATAATTGTTCCTTCTTTCATTAACTACAATTGTAGACCTTTAGCTTTTTAAAGGAACAATGCATTAAAAATAAACTAAAGTCAAATTTATAAGCAACAATGTTTATTTAGATTGACATCTATTGTATTAAGATTATATAGTAGATTACATTATAAATGATTATAAATAACAACAATTATTAAATCTCTACAGAATTCTCTTTTTAAACTTTATATATATTAAATCATTTATTACTGTTATATCCAAGTTTATAGCATTACTATTATCTTAATTTGAAATTTTGGAACTATAATTTACATTTTATATTCCATTCTTACCATGGATAACCAATCAAAAGGTTACAATATATATGTAATATTTAAATACATGTATATTGTCTAAACTAACTTAAGGGACTTGAACTCATATTTTCAAGCTCTCTACAGCTATCCAATGCATCTTAAACAATTGATACACATGAACATATACATGTGAAAGATATAAATGATCTCCAATATATGTATTTCGTGTTGTCCCAGCAATCATCAGTTGGCCCAGATCACCATCTCCCACTCATATACAATCAATGTTTAGTTAATATTAAGATAGTCAATGTTCAGCATGAAATACATATTTTCAAATGTATCATTTGTATAAGATGGATTGGATAGTTGTAGGCAGCTTGAAAGTTTGAGTTCAAGTCCCTACAATATATATTTATATGTATATCAGAAGTCTAAATAACAATCTTTTAAGTTTGTAGCTTTCTCCTTCAAAATAACAACAAACAAACCACTTCATTCTATTTATGATAATTTAAACACTGATAACGTTCATATCTTTTTTTCTATATATTTCACAATAATAATCCTCATCATCCTCAACTGTATTTGTTAGGGCATTTGCCCTTCCTAAATCCAAACTAATTTTAAAATATCAGAACATCTAACATATTAGAAGTATATCTACTGAGTAACCTTTGAGCTCCATGTGAAATTAAACTAAGTGTCTTACAATCCTCACATTTTTTCTGCATTGTTTCTTCTCTTTAAAGGAAATATAATCTATTGATCAATCTTCTAAATAAATAATACTAGAACATTTATCTACACCATATACATGTATATCGAAAAAAACTTAAATATCCATTAATTTTCTCATGTAAAACATTAAAAAGCATTAACCAAAAAAAAAAAAGAAAATGTAAATTTAAAAAATGATGTATTAAGTATAACCTATTACAACATGTCATTTATTGTAGCAATTTAAAAATTGCTGTGTAACATGTAACTTAATTTTTTTTTTTGGAAAAGGAGTACGAAAAAATAGGATTATATCAAGACCAAATTTTTATTTTATTTAAAAATTGTACTTTTTTGAGAAAACATTTATGCAGTTATAATGTTGCATCTACTTTTTGAGGTCAATAACAACAATAACCATAATGAATTATTCAAAATAATGATTTAAACTAATTTTTACAAAGTACTTTCCTCAAGAATTTGCTATTCATATGTACATTTAATGATGTAACATCTTTTCCTCCTAAATAAAATGTACAATATTAAATGCTGGAAATCATTTTTGTTTAACAATTTACGAGCCAAAATGAAAAAACCTTTTCAATTTCTACCTGAAAAGCTTTGTCTTTTTGGTATCAGCTCCTAATATCTTTAAACCTTATTTAAATGAATAATGTTTAAGATATTGCATATTAACTGCTAGATTGATTTGTAAAATAAAAACAGCAATTTTATTTTCAGCACAGTTGATTCCTTAGGAATGATAGCTGGCTGACAAAGCTGTTCAAATAAAAATCCCAGGTAAATACTTTCCATTATTTTTAGCCCAAATGTCCTACATATTCATTTACAATATTCAAGATAAAATGATCCATTTATTTAAAGGTCATTCATCACTATACATTGCATACTGTTTCTTTATTAGCATTTTACATATATCTATGCTGATTATTTATTTTAAAGTCTTTTAAGGTAAAATTTAAATTATTATTTCTACCATCTGGGTTGCAGTGTATTTTAAAAACACATTAAATGTAAAATGTATAGGAAGAATAATGACAGAAGCTGATTTTATGTGACAGTTATTTCAGATGAAAGTTCAAATATGGAGTCAACTATTTCTATTATTATTCATTCATTAGACTTTGTGTTAATTTTCAGCATTTAACATTGAATATTCTAAAAATTATGCTTTAAACAGGAGTTTCATTATACATGTATGAGTAAAATTTATGAACACTTTATTTCTGCGAATGTAATATATATATATATATATATATATATATATATATATACAAACTGTATTAAGAGCCAAGTTTTATTAACAATAAAAATACTGTAGTAGCTTGCTTTCGCCAGATAATTGTCATAGATGTAGCAATACTTGTTTGTCGAAAGCATGCTAAGCACTGCAGTATTGTTATTGTTAATAAAGCTTGGCTCTTAATTCAGTTTGTATATATATATATACGGATATGTGTGGGTGAGGAGTCTACCTAAAAAAAAATATATGTACAAAGCTCATTAAACTTTATAATACAACTGCAAACAATTAGATATTAGAATAAATTATGTTAAGAAGATGGTAAACAATGTCGAACAACTACCAATAATGATTAATGTTACCACTTGGGTGTAGTATCTTATTAGACATCTTAATTCATCTTCAGGTAGAGAACTTAACATACATATATTCAAAATTTAAAGTAGAAAATTAATCTCATAGTCAGCAAGACAAATATAATTATAATTCAAAAATCTTAGCAATTGAATTAATATCCACGTAGACGATAATTTTAAAAAAGTGAAAATTCTGATGATGGCTTATAATTACATGTTGGACTATTTAAATTATCTAGTTGGATTAAAACATACTTTTCAGAAAAATTTAAACTTTATGGAATAATTTTTTAAATACATTCAACTATTTATAATAAAACATAAAGTTAATATAATATATAGGCAGGTATAAATATACAATATTTTGCATAACGCTGGCCTGACAAACAATAGTTAGTATAAAAATTGAAATAATGTTCTTAAGTTTCATGATTACTCAATTTAAAGTGAGACTCTAACCAAGCAGCTGTTCTGATCAAAAAAATTAATAATAAAAGTCTTGTTAAATAGAGTATCATCTTAAATGGTTTATTTATGACATCACTTCAATTATTGTATTAACACAGATGAGGCCCGAAAAGCCTGAAGAAAAGGGGAGAATAATAATATATGAAACATTGTGTTCCATACAATTTATTTCTAGGAACATTGAAAATATTTAGAAAATTACAAATAAAGTTTTAATTTTTTAAAAAAATATTTAACAATTTTGACTAAGTAAATAAATGATGAAAATAATCTAACATATAACTTGAAGTGATAATTTAAGATAGATTTCAATTTGCAATCTGCACTGTATAATTTTCTCTCCATCGCAACAATCAACAAAATATCAGAGTTAAAATAAAGATACATCATTACTCTTGAAATCAGTACCCGATTTCTCTGTTTCCAACTTAAACAAAAACAATTTACTTTCTGGAGAATAACTCAAAGAGTTACATTCACATGGCTTTTCATAATGGTCAAAAAAAAAACAAAAACAATGTATTTATAGTAATTCTCCTAACAGAAATAGTGAATCCATTTGTTCAAATAACAAAAAAAGGTCAGATACAACATTTTCATTAAGACTATGATTATCATCAATGATAAGACTTTAAGCAGTCTAAAGTGGTAAACATTGACTCATTCATTATGCAACCCTGATTTGGCTCCATTTGATTTCCATTGGCTTGTATCAATGGAAATTTTAAAATGCAATATATACTAGAATAAGGAGATTGAATTTGGGCACAGACAGATATATGAGCATCACAATCTTTACTTTTATGCTGAATTAAAGTTTCTGAATATGAAAGTTTCATTTACTGATTCTTTATTTTCTTATTATTTATTACAATATTAATGAATATAATTTTTTTACAAGTTTAGTTCTGTATAAATTACATCATTTTATCGATAATCCAACTCAAAATGTTACCAAAGAAGAATATTCATGTGTTTTTTTATAAATTTTATAATGAGAATTAATTTGCAATACCTAACACAAAATGTTTAAAATCTGAATTCATGAAAATCTATAATTATAGTTACAATATAACATTGTTAAAAAAAAAAAAAAAAAAGACCATCTTAATTCAGATATAAGCATTTGTTTAAAAAAAATACCATTTGAACAATAACAGTAAACTAGTATAGAAAAATTACTTCTAATATACACCACATAAAAATGATATACCGAAAAAAAAGTACAATAACTAGTTTAATAATTTTTTTACTAATGTATATGAAATTTACATAATGTAATTTTATCTTAGAATTAAGAGAGGGGAAAAAACACATTTTAAAAATTACTTTCATAGAAAGTGTTAAAAAAGTCAAGATTTCTTGCTTTAAAATAACTTATCAAAATTTGCAAAATTGATGTTGATATAATCCTTGACAAAGAACACTTCAAAAAGACAATCAAACAAAGAATGTTCTCTATGTCATCTTAAGATAACTGTATATAAAATAAAAATTTGTACATATAATTCATAATAAAATTGTAATATCTCTTCAACTATTATATGCTTCCTCTTTCACCCAATAAGTTATTACAGTTTATATTCTAAACAGAAGTAATATACCATTTAACAGTCCATATTCCATTATTACCCCCCCCCCCCCCAAAAAGAGTAAATATCAGAATTAATTTTCTCCTAAAAATACAAACATAAATTTAAGAATATATTTAAATGAAAGATCTTCTAAAGGGACTGATTCAGTCAATCTAGTTCATTTTTTATTAAATCAACAAAATATAATGTAACCCCTTTGATACACAAATGCTACAAGCAACTAACAATACAAAATGTAAATATATTTAAAGTTATACATGTTATCATTTTTGTTTTCTCTTTACTTTGAGTTAGACTATCTACTTGAAATTAAATTTATTGTATACTCCAATAAAGAATTTCATTTGTGATTCATTTCTTACAGACCTATTATCTGTTTCAACAATGAGCTCAGATATTTATAAATATATTTTACAGAGTTTCTGTACAATTATTGTGAAAAATGATTATAAACAGAAAATGACTTTTACTAATATTTAATCAGTTACATAATCTTAATTATCTAGCAAATTATTATTCCAATTTTTCTAATTTTCCATCATAGAGAATAAAGGATTCAACATTTATTGGTATGTGAATTAGTTTTGATATATAAAACTGAAATGAAATTAAAATACTTGCAAAATAAAGTTACAAGGAAGAGTTTAGAGTATTTTCAGACTGAATGCAACTACAAAGGACATATTAAAAAAGGAAAAAAAAAACTAATTGCAATGCACAAGTCTCATAGAGGATTAACAAAGAAAAAAGCAGTAAGTATCAGGCTTGCCATCTGTTGGGTATGTTTGTGATGTTTTCCATCTTTCATCCTCTAGCTAACAACAAATAAGCAACCCATTTGTCAGCAAATAATAGAAAACTATGCGCATTAGATTTCAGCTATTTACCTGAATAATTTTCCCAGTTCTACTTGGCTATGATATAAAGCCTAGATTGCTAGCTTTATGGATTATTGCTATACCACACATATTATGTTTTCTTTCTGATAGCATGTTGAGATTTCCTGATATTATGGTACTATGATCAAGAGATAAAACCTTATCCATACTAATGATGATTTGTGCATTGTTTTCCACACACGTTTTTAACAAAATTTATTTTACCATCTTTATTATAGAGACTCTAAAATGCGTTTATAATCCATATAAGGCATATATCATTTATCAAAAGTTTTATAAAATAATTACATTTAAGCTTATTCTTACATTTTATTTATATTCATTCAAAAAATTTATTAGGGTACTATGATTAAGAGATAACACTTGATCCTTTCTAATGATGATTTGCCCATTGTTTTCCATCCACAATTTTAACAAATATTTATTTTGCCATCTTTATTATAGAGAAATACATCATAAACTCTAAATACTCTGAGAATGATTATTACAACTGAAATGTAGCAAGTAAATAAAATTAATATATAATGATAAAAAATGTTGATAATTATTTTATAATTTTTTTTAATAAATAGCATCAATGTGAAAAAAAAAAAAGAAGAAAGAAAACAACTAATTAGAATAATCCACAAACTGTAACAATTTTATTGGTTATCACTTTTTATAACTTCTTAAAACCCTACAATTTTATTCATTATTTATAATAGTCGACTGCTCAACAACCTTCCTCAGAGCTTATTATAGAATGTTTCACATGCATAAACATTCAAAACAAATATTTATTCCCAAAAGAAGCTTAAGTTCAAAGAATGATTGTGAACCGTCAAAACTATTAGCTTAAATAAAAGCTAAATAAAGAAGTAGCTAGGTATTAAGAGCTTACAAGAAATGATTTATAATTATTTATATTCAATAAAATATAACGAATAGAAAAAAAAAATGGTGGTGGTGGGGTATTGGATTACTATGTTAATGTATAAATCAAGAATGAAAAAAAATTAGAGGGGGAGTTTATTTTCTAAGATGCAGACAATGTTTATTGCTAAAGCATGAAAATTCTTAATAATTTTAAAAAATCTCATTTAAAAAAATAATTATTTCTATAGACGCGGGCACGCACATGTGTGTGAGTACGTGTTTAAAAAATAAAAATCTTATTGTGAATGTTGCAGGGTGGGGAGGAAATTAGTTTTTACAGTAAAAAAAAAAAAATCTTTTTAACAAAATTCATTTCTCAGTCATTCCTTTCACATCTGTTTAAAAATAACAACAGACAAGCTAATAGAAAACAAAAATGTAAATTACCATTTTCAATATTAGCTATAAAAATGTAAATGGCATAGCTAAATCGAAATGATAAGTACTTTGGAACTGTATGGAAATTGAAATCAGAAATGACAGCTATTGTGTGGATGGTTGTGTACTCTGAAGAATGATAGCAGGAAAGAAATCTTTTCTACCTTAATTCTTCAGTGAAGATGTCGAAGCTAATGCATTATTCAAATACCATTAAAATTTCATTAATTTGTTGTTACAGTTGAAATAAAAACTGATTCTTTACTAAGGTTATAGATTTTAACCTTTGGTTTGGAACTAAAATAAACACGAATCACTTAGATTACATAAAAACATCTCTAAGTAAACTATTAGAAAATACTTTAGTAATTATGTCTATTTGATTTTAATACGATCAATTTTTAAATATTCATTTCTCTTTTTAAAACAGAGAATATATTTTCCAACTTTTAATAGATTTGTAAATAACTTTTTATCAGCAATAATTATTTAACGCTTTAAAATAAAAATAGAATATTTATGATGGGATTCAACTTTTAAAAGTTTCCTTCCTAAAATTGCTAATATAAAAAACGGCTTGAACTTTTTTTTACTAAATTTTCTGTTAGAAGCACATTTGTTGTTTTTAAAATGTCTAGCAAGAGCAGTCTACGATTAAATGACAAAAAAATTCTTCATAATCATTACAGAAAATCAGCGATTGCTTTTAGTCTAATCCAGGACACTAAATATAATGATCAGTGTTAAAAAAAATCTTAGAATAAGAATTGATATGGATAAAAAAATATGAGATTATTTTAAGACCCTTTTATTTGATTAAAAAAAGAAAGATTTATTAAGCATTTTATCTGAAGTGTAACTTTAGCTGCAACAGGGACTTAAATGATTTATAAAAAGATAAATATTGCAGATCTATTAATGTGTGAATTTGAAAAAGGGAAAATAGTATTTGCAATGTCGAAGTGCTAAAGAGAGTAAAGTAAAGAGATTATTAAGGAAAGTATAAAGAAAAAAAATTGAAGGGGCACATTTTTAAAGGCAGAAAATTAAAGAGATATAAAAAATGGATCTATGGAAAGTTAGAGAAGACACGCAAATGTTGATCAATTTTCTAAAAGGAGACATGAATGGTTAAACAGAAAGTCAAAAAATAGAAAAGTTATTTGCATTGACATACAGGATTTTGCTGTTTAGCAGATAACAAATAAAAAAGATTTGATTATTAAAATATAATTACACATAAACACTAGGAAATGTATTTTATAGAATATTTTCATAATTTCCCCACAATTTCTAAGAAATTATGTAGTTTCTTTTATAAAAGCAAGACATTCATTCATCTTTGTGAACAACACTTTTAAAATTAATGTCATTTATCTACTTCATTATCTATTCGTGTGAGCAACAAAATATTTGATAACACAACCAATTTCATATTATTTGGATATAAATCGACCAATCAATGGCCTACAAATAAAATTATTATAAAATATTTAAAGAATATAATAATAATCTTATGTAAACCACTTAATAAAATGTAGAGATGATCAATTTCCATTATTCTATAATAATAACTTTGATGATTTGGTTTTACAAAGACTAGAATATATTATTATCATCATTTTCAACAATTATCGATACATCGGAGGGCAAAGATCTTTCCAACTTTAATCCAATTTCCCCCAATTCTCCACATCACACCATCAAACTTCTCTACTTCACCTATTTATTTCACATGTAGTCTTTTTCTACTTCTAGAATCTCTTAGAATCCAGTTCAAGACATCAACTATTCATCTATTATCATTTCTTTTAGCAATTTGCAGTTTCCTTGTAGTCTCTAAAATCTTTCAATGATATCAATGATAAATGCTTGTTTCCTCACCGACAACTCTTCATATTTGTGTGTTCTAAAGTCTCTAAATTGCTCTTGGCTCAAGTTTCAAATCCATAAATAAAAATTAGTAAAACACATTAAAAAACCCTTCTTTGCAAATAAATAGACATATTTCTTTAAGTTATTTCTATGAAAAATGCTTTATCTAAATTTAATTGTGATCAATTATGCCCATTACATTTCCATCTGTATTAATAAAACATATTTGTAGTTGTTAATTTCTATTTTTTCTAATTCATCATTATCAATCTTTTTCTTAGGGGGGGGGGGATCTGAACCTTACTTTAACCTGTTCAGCAATTTACCTTTAGTCCTACTTTCCTTATTTTCATCTAATAACCTGCAATATCCATTCACTTTTACTCCCTTGGCTTTTTTTAATCCACAAAAGACTTTTTGTATAACTACTGTAAATAGTTTTGGAAGATATGAAACCATCCTCTTATACACCTATCTCAAAGTTAATATTGTTATTACCACTGTATAATCTAACCATTGCTGTTGATTTTGAAAAATATTATTCAGAACATGACAATACTCTGGATGCTACAGTTTGATATCATTGTAGAAATAACTTATAGAATCAAATCCTTTTTCATAATCTAAAAATCCAAAGCATATTGATAACTCATATTCATTGGTCACAACTATATTTTCTCTCAATACTCGAATGCCATTTTAATATGCTAAAATCATTTCTAAATGCAGCTTCTTTTAATTGATTAAAATGTAAAGTTATCGTAAATGAGTTGTAATTATCTTAGTAATGATTTTGTGTAGAAGTAATAGAAGATTGATAGGGTTGTAATTTTTAATATTTTCTTTATCAATATTAACTACTGCACACTCCTAATCATCTATATATATTTAATATGTAATTTTGCAAACAATTTTTCCTGTTTCTTTCATCCACTTCTTTTAAGATAATTATAATTTCATTGTTTCCTGGAGCTTTTTCCATTTTAGATTGAATTGCATGCCTCACTTGTTCATTTTCAATTCAGAAGTTGAAATAACTGCAGGAATATTTGGTTTTCTTTCTCAATATTAATATTTAATTTTTTATACAACTTCCACATATTTTCATGATGTCATCTCTCTTTTTAATAATAGCTCCATCTTCTTTTCTTATTGCAGAAATAACTTCCAACATCAAAATAATGTTTTACACTTTTGAGATTTTTATTCCCTTCTATAGCTTTCCTTGCCAATTGAGTTATATTTTTTTATATGTTATTAACTATTTTTTGTACCATTTTAAGAAACTGTAGATATTCAACTCTTCTTAATGAATCATTTAAAAAAATTTTCATATTATTTCATTTTCTTCATATATTTCTTGTCTTAGTAGAAAATTTATTGGTAACTCACTTTTTTTATTTTGGCACCAACTATCTTTTTAGAGTTTTAAAAAATATTATAGTTATCTTTTTGATGATTTCATTCAAGTCAGAAACACCTTTAAAATGTGTTAATATTTTAAAATGATTTATAAATTTTAATTCATTAGAGTGCTTTGAAGTTATGGATATCAATTATCATTATTATTTTTTCTTAATAATTTTATCTCTCTAGCAGTGCATTAACACGTGTCTTATATTTCATTAATCATTTCAAATACCTAATCTATTAAGAACATTACAATCTTGAAATACATATTTTCTGTTGATCAAACAATTCTGCTATACCTTCAGATGGATGCTTCTCATATCCATTTTCATATAATATTTTTCACAAAAAAAGAATGTATAATAAACGTTGTCTCTTCTTCTGTGAGCATCATAAGTTTGTGTTCTCTCTCATTTCTATCACCATAATCACAATTGCCCACAATATTTTCATTTCCTATGACAATTTTAAAACATTATTTTACTCCAACGAGAAATTGTTGGGGAAAAAACTTAAATTATCTGCATTTGGTTTTCACTTGTTCTACTAACTTTACAAGGACCAACAATGTCTTATTTAATATTAGACAGTTCATCCTCCAATTGAATGCATACTTTCTTCATTTGAAGGTGATTTGCAATTGTAAGTATCCACATAAAAGATCATCATCAAATGGTAGTCTGGGTCTGCAATGAGAGGAATCATAGGACTTTCCATCTTCGACCACCAACTGCTACCTTGACTGACAACTTTATAAGCCTCCAGAGAATAAGTACCATAATTTAGTTTTTCTTCCATGATTGTAAATATCTATTTAAAAATGTTCATTCATACACACATTCATCCTGACTTCAAGAAAATTCAGCAGATATTTCAATTAACAACTGACAGATAACTGAGGAGAAATTCTATAATGTTTCATGATCTTAAACTCAGAGATAAAAAGCCAATAAACTCACAATATTAGCTGATGCATAATGGTGAGCTGCCCATATGTATTTGTACAGTAACAGCTGCAATGACAAGAATGTAAGAGTGGACATTAGAAAGTTGAACTGCTCAGTTCTTTTAAGACCTTAAAGAAAAACCAAAGGATTTTCTTTTAGTTAACAGCAAATTCTTTTCTATATCCAAAATTTCAGTACTTATTTGTATATAATACATTCCCATCATATATAAATTTTGATATGACAAAGACATAATTATTTGAAACATAGCTTACATACATAAGTAAAAATATGGACGAAAAAATAAGTTAACGTTTATGTGAAAAAAAGAAAAGCAACTTATGAATAAAAAAAAAGCACACACCCACAAATTTATAGAATTAATATTCATTTTGTATTTAGTTAGCATCCAATATAAAAAATAAAAAAACAGAAGAAACAATTAAATGTTCTTTTAAATATTTTCCCTATAATTTTTTCTTTACCAATTTACCTTCAAATGTAAAACGAAAGATGTTTTTTTTTTTTAAAAAAAAAATTACATTTCCAAATAACTGATAATAATTTGGAAATACTTTTCAGGATTTTAACTTTTATTTTTTATTGCTGTATGTATAACCAAGCAAAGCTATATGATTTTTTTTTTTTAAATTTCTGTCTGGTGGTCGTAATAAAAATTAAATGGCCATTAGCAATCTAAAGCTGATTATATTGTACTATGCTTTTTCTTTGAATTTTTCAATTTTAAATGTAGAGTAGCTTTTGCTTTGTTTTCATCACTATTTATTTTCTAAGCTAAAGTCCTAGATAATGCTTTGCATTTTCAAGTAAATAATGATATTTATATAACAATTGTTTTTATTGAATTCTAATTATAAATGAAAAATATAAATGGAGCAGTTTAATTTAACCTTACCAGATATTAAAGTTATGCAAAAAATGCATTATTAGTTCTGTGTACAAACACAATGCAATAGCATCGAAAATGACCATTATACTTTTAAATCAATAGTGTATTTTCTTTTAATAATGTGCATGTGGATTTTGTTAGTTTTCTGTCCATGAAGCTTAAATTCATGAAGTAGTGACACCTTTTAACACTTTTTTTTTTTTTTACAATTAATAAATGTAAATGAGAAAAATTGTGTTGAGTAAAAACATAACGAAGATGACTGTACGCCATATAAAAAAAGTTGTAAACTCTATTTTATTATAATGTGATCTCAATTTAAATGGATATCCGGAATTTTTGTATAAATAAAATTATAATGAGACAAATATTAAAAATAAAACAACTTTGCAAGAACAATATTAATATTAGAGCTTCATACTTCAATTTTTACAAAGTATAAAATAGATATTTTACTATTTTATAACCAAGTAAAGATGAGCTTAATATTAACTATGTACAAATATGACAGACAAAAACAGCCAAGTAAGAATACCTAAGTATATACATATAATGCATATACATTATGCGAATTTTTGTAAAAGAAATTCAATCTTTTGAAATGTTTTAATAAAATTTTCTTTTAAGAAAAAGAACTAGCTACACTAGGTTTTAAAGAAATTTTTGGTTACATTTCTCAAAAGAAGAATTCTGTTAATTTCCTTCCATTAATTTCCTTTTTAGTAGACAGCATACAACAGGAAGTCCTAGTTTTAGAAAACCAACTAAGATAATATTCTACAATGGTGAGAAAGTTCTTTCAGCTGACATTTAAAAAAAAAAAATTATAATCTAAAAAGCAATTTGCACTTAATATAAAAATCCCCCTTTCCATTTCAACAGTTATGATATATGAATTATGAGCAAAAATAACTCTGAAAGAAACAACAAATTGATTATTTAGTAATCAAGTGACAAATATAGAAACTTTCACACACACACACATTAATAGGATATTATATCTATTTACACATTATAAAATATCCTAGTTCAAAGACAATATAAACTAAAAGGAGACCCAACTGTATAGAATTTTTAAACTTCTAAGATTTAAACTTTAAAAATAAAGTTTCACCTGCTATATTTATCATAATAAATATATTAAAACATAAAGATTTAAATATGTAATATTAGTTGCAATCTATCAAAAATAACAGGGAAAATAAGTAAAGATAGTCAAGTGTTGGCCGTCGAGAGGTCAGCGCAGCTGACTTACAAGTAGTTGTACCGGGTTAGCGGGTTCGCTCCCCAGCCGATGCTATGACACATGAGAGAAAAAAAAGTAAAGATATTATTTTCCAAAATTGCTTTAAGTCAAAAATTGAAGAAGTGTGAAGCAAGAACTTGTCTTTTGTTATTTCTAATTAAAAAATAAAGAGTATTCAATGGAATGAATATAACTGAAATCATTCCTGGTTCTTACATAATCTTATAGAAGTGAATTCCATAGTCTATTTTATTATTATAATACATTTTTAGTAACAAGTGTAATCACCATATAAGATTTTGTCAGAATACTGTATGATTTGCATATTTTTTTATGGCATATATATTTTATTATAAATTATGAACGTATGTCCTAACAAATGTAAGTATATAATATAGACTGATCATACTAAATAACAATAACAACAAAAATTACTATCTATTGTATCGGTCAAAACATGTTTATCCATCTAACATAAGCTGGAACTCACAAAATGTACTTCAAACCCAGCCCAGCCCGAGATTTAAGTCAGGGACCAGCCTGGATTCGAACCCACTCTCTAAGATCCCAGATCTAACACCTAATGAATAACATAATAGTGATGGCACATGAGAATTAATCTTAATCCGGCCGACTAGCAAAGCTGAGCAAAACAATGAGACACCTATTAACTATGACTATATTAAAATATACATAAGCATGGCTGTACTATGTGGAAGTGGAGAAAAAGGAATTCGAACTACTCAAATAAGTTAGACAATAAAATATAATTTAATATACTGACAAATTATTATACATTTATAAATAAATTATAGATATTAGTGTGTGCGTGAATGAGCAAGCGATAGATAATTACATAGTGTTATTCACGCTATTATTTCTCATATGCTCTTTATTAGCTAAATAATATATTACAATAAACACACATCTTTGGTGGGTCCAATATTAAGATGCCAATCAGTCAATAAAAGGAATTACATAATATTGCTATTAACGCTTTGGATTACGGTTCTGAAACATGGTGACAAACATTATTTCAGGGAGCGTTCTGGGATTCATTACAGATATGAGATAAATTATTTTCACACCATTACGGTCGTGAAAATAAATAAAATACATTTGAAAACATTTGATTATATTTGAAAATGACATTTGATTAGATGACAAAATGTTTAATGAAAAATTATTTTAACGATAGTAAGGCGAACGCTTTATTTTCCCCAAGGCATATAGATACTCTTAAATATAGATATATAAATTACGACGGTGAGATTGTATATGATTGAAAAAAACTTAATTAATAAAATAGAAGTAATTGGCATTTATATATATATATCTTTTAAGCAAAGCTTAATTTTAATATTAGAGCATTACAACTGGGTCATGAAGCAAAAGAAATAATAACACGAGCCTAAAATAATTAAAAGGAAAAGGTCGTGCTTTTGAAAAACGAAATCTCACACCCCCTTCTTGGGTAGTGCTTAGAGAAAAGTAGATAGGCATGGCGTGGCCCAAACTTTTGCTGGTATAACCGACGCGAGAGGCCTTTTTATCTACGAAGTGAATAGGCATAGCATGTGCCAAATTTACGGGATCACTGCCAGAGGCATTTTATACGAAATAAATATGATTCCGGATAGCTCAACTATCTATGGAATGAGATATGAGAAGAAATCTATGGGTTCGAACTTGTCGCAACCCCCAGATTAGAAGACTAGAAGCACGTAGTATATATATACGAAGATATGCCAAATGCCAGGAACGCAGAACAAATGAATGTCTCTAACAACATTGAAATATAATTTACTGCTTTAAAATAGATGACCCTTATTTGAATGCTATAATTTATATAAATAATATCATTATGCAGTTATATATATATAGAGAGAGAAATTTCATTTATTAAAATATACATGAAGATTTTATTTAGTAAAAAAAAACATTGAGATTTATCCCCATCCCTTTTCTGGTATTTAAAATAATTCAATCCCAACTTCGTGATTTTTATAATAACTGGAATATTTAAATACTATATTTGATATTTTAAGAGTATGAAAAATGAAGTAAGATTAGCAGTTATATAGGAAACAAATTATAAGTCACCCTTTCAGAATTTAATAAATAATTATAAAATAAATGTTTCAGAGCATTAATTAGCTTGAGTTCTGGATTTTCAGAGTTAAACAAATCAATTTTTATATTAAAAACGAACCTAAAATGTTGATTCATAAAACAATCTGGCGACGTTATATTTTAAGGGAATGTTAATAAACTTGATTCATGAAAGTTTACTTAAAAGACAGAAAAGATTTTTACAAATTAAGCTCACCAGTTTGTTTGAGATTGGCAAAATAATAATAATAATAATAAAAGCATATATATATAAAATCAAGTAATAAATATATATAAATAAATGACTGCACCTGAGGATCCAAATGAATTCTTCTTGGTGACAGCAAGCTTCTCTATTAGCATTTTTAAAAGTTCTCCATCGGATCTTTACTTTCTTTCAGGGCAGCAGTTAGATGGTACATTAGCGGAAAGAATGACCCACCAGGGTCAGCAAGAGGGTGGATTTACGACTACATCATTTTAGATTTCAAGCGACATATAGTATGTTTACAATCCGATCTTTCAATAGTAGCTAATCTCCTCTGTGATTCAAATTTCAGTCATTTTATACTTTTCTTTTATCAGTTGTTTTTGAAGATGCAATTGTAAGATAATGTCCAAAATAAATTCAAATCTATTTCCAGATTAGAAATAGATTTGACAACATGTTTTTTTAACAAAAGTATCTCTAATCTTAATCCCCTTTTAAGTAAAACTTTAATTAAAAATACCTACCCCAGATTAAAACAATAGGCTTCCAACCCTTAATTATTTTGGACAATTAACAACAGTCACATCTTCCATATTGGATTTTATAAAAAATATACAGTTTAATAGAAAAACAAGCAATTTAAAAAGCTAAAAATGACATATAATAAATATTTAAAAACATCAATATTTTGTTAGTAAGTTTTGCTCCTATATATATATTTGAGCCGCATCTATAATACTTTAATAAAAAAGAACTAATAATTAATAAAAAGAATTAATAATAATTTTAAAACATGTTATTGAAACATTAAATTTTATAATTTAGGCGCGCATCTCAAATATATACATGAAATATATATACACGACAAAAGGAGCGGGATGGGATATAGGGGTTTGAATACGGGTTAGTAGGTAGAAACATGAAGCACAATCTTAAGCTAAGATTTACTGCTTCACTATCAATGTAAAAAAATAATAATTCAGCATTAGAAACTGTTATTATTTATTTCAGATATAATATAAAAAAAGCAAAATATATTTTGTTTTATGTCTGAACAATATATAGAGTTTTTGAATCACTCTTTGATGTACATAACTGATTCATCTTTCCATTTATTAAAAAAGACATGAAATGCTACTGTATTTCACAACAACCGTGTATGTTCTGCACACTTTCTAAAATATTTCTGTGAATTCTAAATTATAAAACCTACTTCCATTTTTTTTTATTTTATCACGGATCAAAAATTCTATAATTACATTTTAAAAACAGGTCAGTGGTATTGAAATATGTTCGATTTACTTTTCAACAAAATATCTGTTAAAATAAATACATTTTTTATTCATAATTTTTTTTAGTATTCTGTAAATATTTTTCTCTTTATCATTATTTAAATAAATGCCAACATCATCATGGCTTCCCTCGGCGTTCAAAAAAACTTCAAAGAGAAATTCTTTTCATTATCATTGCTATCCATTGATTAATCATGCTTAATGTAGAATGCTCTACAGTGGAAAAAATTGCTTCTGAACTTGCATAAACAATTTCATTTCTTTTATAAGTCAATTCACTTTCAGTATGACAAGATGCAGTTCACTTATACTGATCCCACTCTTTTGGCCCATTTAATTATAATTTTCAGAAAATATTTAGTTTTTATTTTATATAAGCTAATTTATGAAAATAATATATACTTGATTATTCACAATTTAATATAAAAATAGTTAATTACCATTATTAAACAAAATGAAGGTTTCTATGTTTGCAACGAATGAATGACAATACTTCGGGCAACTTATTAAACAAGATGGAAGTTTCTATGTTTGCAATGGATGAATGACAATACTTCGGGCAACTTATAAGAGATGTTTTTGTGAAATAGCCACATGCAGAGTGATTTATCAGTTTTATATTTACTATTGCATTCTGTGAACAGATCTTACATCAACCAAATTTTTGTTTATATATATTTTTAGGTGCATTAGTCTATATAAATATATAATTTATTGAACCAAGATTTAATTAATAAAATGAGATTTAAACGATTCTATCTTCATTAATATTAAACCATATTGAAATTGGCTGATTTACAGAAAATTGTAGCTCTGACTATCCATGTTTTAATATCAATAAAAGATAAAAGTTGCTATATTTTGCTTAGAAGATTAGTGGAATTTTAGGAAGGTGGTGAAAAGTTTTCTTGAGATACATATAGAAAGCTGAATAATTTAGCAAATTTTTTTTTTGCATGGCATGCTGATCAAATAACAAATATTTCATGCACCAATTGATATTACATTTTCAGTCCTCCAAAAACTTGTTATTAATTACAAGCTGTACAATTTAATATTTATAAGTATTAATATAAAATTTCTTTCTTGTGATTTAATAAATTTCAATTGCGAGAAGATTCATTATAAAAACACACTATGTTGCCACATTAAGATCCTATGTGTGAGGAGTCAGTCTGACTTAAAGTCAAGATGGGTATGGCAATCCTCAGATTTTCATTGATATGGATGACAAGAGTTGGAGAGTGGTGAAGAATGAAGCTTGTCCATTAAAGTTTGAAGATTTATTATATTAATATAAACTGAGCACTGATTGTATATATGTATGAGAGATGATGATCTGGACCAACTGATGAGTACTGGTTCAGCACAAAATACGTATATTGGAGATCATTAATTTTTTTCGCATATATGTGGTTATGTGTAACAGTTGTATAAAATGGATTGGATAGCTGTAGGGAGCTTGAAAGTCTGAGTTCAAGTCCCTTTTAAATATAATAATACTTGTAATCGAACATAAATCTACATTATTTAATATAATTAGCCTATACATTCAGTGTACTGAGTGTTTCTTATATAAGTAAATAGAGAATTTGAACTCAGGATTTTTCAATCTATATTCATTCTCTACTCAACCTCAAACAAATGGCACATATGACCACATACATGTGAAACAGATATATGATCCCCAATATACATATTTTGTAGAGAGATGAATAGTTAGAAGGGTGAGAAGACTGAAGCCTGTCCAATGCAGTTTAAAAAATTACTATCTTAATATAGACTGGGCACTCATTATATACATGTATGGGAGATTACAATCTGGCCCAACTGAGAACTGTCCATGTATATTTTTTCCATTACGTGATCATGTGTGTTGATTGTTTGAGAGATGCATCAGATAATAAATATGGATTGAAAAATCCTATGCTCAAATCCCGCTATTTACTTAATATAATGTACAGATATGAAAGAAAATTCTTTTATATTAATTTCCTTTACAAAATGAATTGTATGTAGATAATAGCTAAGTCAAAATCTATGAAATGACTGCTTAATACAGAAACATTCATCTTATTCATTCGTTAAGTGTACAAATGTTTTATATATTTAATATTCAAAATATTTTGAACTATTTTGCATAACTCTATGGAGAATCTCTCTTCATTTGTTTTAATTAAATTATTCAAGTTCTTTAATAGCATGAAAACTGCATACACAAAAATAATGTCTCTACAAAAATGTAACTGAAATATTTTTTTTATAAAAAAAATCTTTATTAGCATAATAATATTAACAACAGTATATATGCATAAGGTTGTTTATATGGATACAACTTTATTAAAGTATTATTGTTACCATCATTAATATAATATTATAAGATTATCAGTTCTAATATAAAATTTCTGAAGATTGTAGAATCTTAATTTAACAATAAACCTATTCTCAATCATTGTAGTAAATTTCAAAAATGAAAAAAATTGACAAACTTTAAATAATTGATTCAGAGTAAATTTGAAGCCCACAAAATGTTCAAATAGCTTTTAACTATTTCTATTCTTATCAACAGTTATTTCGAATGAGAATTAAATTATTCTCAAAATTAATAATTTTGATATTAGATTGAAGTAATCTGCTTTGACACAAATTTTAAGAAACTTTGATAGGATTCTTGTAATCGTTTGTTGACGATCCATTATCTAATTGAATTGTAAATGGTATTAGAAAAATGCAAATTTTATTCATACTTTTCCAAAAACATTCAATTATTCATAATAATATACAAATTTATACAAAATACAATATTTCAAGTGGTATTATTTTTATTTTTTCTACAATGGAAGATTAACCAAGGATTTAGATCCATGAATATTGAATTTAAAATGACGCATTATCCAACTAGGCTATTCTAACAAAAGCAATAATCAGTAAAAATTTTGTATATTTACTTATGATGGCAAGTTTAATAAATGTTTTCTAAATATTATTCCTAATAGTTGAATATATTTGGAAAGAATATAAAGTTTGAATTTTCTAAAACATTTAACAAACTAGTTAATTGAAATAATCTAACATATAACTATAAGTTCACGTATAGTGAGTTTTGCCTGTTTTAACAACAGTTATGCACAAGCATAAGAGGTGGTGGTCATGTGATGTTTATTGATATAACTATAAGCAAAATGCAACAGAGATGAGTAGAACAATATCAATGGATATGAATTGAATAAGCATTATCATCATTTGCTTAAATTAAATATTATAAAGATTCATAATTATTTTTCATTATATTTTTTCCCCACAAAAATTTTGTCAGTTAGGAATAATTTGTATTGATAATACAAATTTTTATATGCTAGCAAAAGTATTAATACTTTATCTTTTTATACCACTGGCTTAGTGGCTAGAGCATCTGCTTGTCATACCTGGATGACCTCTAAAAATTTTTTATGTGATAAATAGAATTAATTTTTTTTTCCAGCTAAATGACCTGAAGCCAATTCACCTAAACAACCAACAGAACACAGCAAATTTTAGTTAAATGTTATTTGTCTTAGATTATTCTGGGTTGATCAAAAGTGTCACTGCATTAATTATAAAATCAAAATTACAATTTAATAATATACAATTTTTTTATATTAAATACTTTTATTGATTGTGCACTAAAAAGAAATAAAATAATTTTCTTCAACCACCATTGAGATTTTTAGATTTAACTTGAAATAAAAGCATGGGGGTTTCAGAATAAGTCAATCCCTTGACTTAATTTCTGGAACTCTCTGGTTTTATTTCAAGTTAAATCTAAGAATCCCAATTTTGGTTGAAGAAATATTTATATTTTTTCTTTTTAGTGCATAATCAATAAAAGCATTTAATATAAAAAAAATTCTCTCTATTATTTTTAAGTTTTTAGTATACAGTAAATGAATATGTAAAACTATATTGTACTTTATAATTGGACACTTAATGGTAGTTCTGCTATAAGTTAAAATGTATCACCCTTATATATATATATATATATATATATATATATAGGGTATATATATATATATATATATATATATATATATATATATATATATATTATATTTACTATGTGTACATAATAATATATGTCTATGTAAGTGATCAAAAATATAAAATATTATTTTAAGTGAAAAGCATTTAATATTTTTACTTTGACTGGAAATATTTTATTTTTTAAAAAATTAATATTTCCTATTACTTTCATAAGCATTTTAAACAAATATACAAAATTTCAACAAGTTATATTGAACTTAAGACTATTAAATATTGACTTTAGAATGTTAAAAATATTAAATTGGAAAAAAAAAATCTGATTGCACTCTCACAAACATTATTTAAAACAAATGAAAGTTGTAAGAAGAATACATAACTGAGATACATGAAATTCATAAATATTTTTAATATTTTCCTGTCCTCTGTTCCATATCTAACAAATTAGATGATCTACTGAAAAGAAGAGTGTCTTATATAAATTAGGCTTATATTAACCAGTTATATACTAGATTTCAAGCAATTTTAAAATTTCATTCTAACTTGAAAAAGATCAAAAGTTAACAAACAAACAAATTGATGTTCTAAATTCAATAAGAGCATTTAATATGATGCAATCTTTGGTACAAATAGACATTATAGCCCTATGGCCCATGGTTTCTATTAGATGTTTTGCATATTTGAGTAATTAATTTCATTTGAAAACATCCTACAATAATACCCTCAATATATATATATATATATTCTAACCCAGTATTTTTATTTAGTTTTGTTTATTTTATTTATTTGCACCCATGTGACACTACTTTCTTTTTTCAGGTTGTTATTAAGGCAACCAAAATAAAGCAACATATCCATTAATTTTCCAATATGATCTAAAATACTTTTCATATAATACAATTGTACATTCAATTCTCTTAAGCCATGCCACGATTGTAATAACAACAATAATTGATCACTTATTAATTTAAAGAATAATTATAATAATATTAATCTCAGGGTTCTTTGTTTCATGTAAGGAAGCGGCAGTATTGTGTTGTCGCATATGACTGGCATTCTGGTCGGCTATAGGAAACATTTATTTTACTTAAATTCAATGTGTCTTCATCTCTCATATCAACTGCTATATTATTTAAAGAGATGATAATTCTATTCAATAATGACGTATAATTTTGAATAACACAGCCTTTTTTTTTTTTTTAGAATCTCAGTCAAAATAATAAAAAGACAAGGGTGCTTTTTGTGTCCTTCCATCATCCATGACAACACAATAATATAACTAAGATTTATTACTTAGACAATTTAACTAAATAGGAATGGAATAATGTGCAACCAAAGTTAATGGTTTGGGAATAAATTCATTTTTTTTTTTTATACAAAGGTGAATGTTTAGTCTTAAGTTTTCAACTCCATAAATAATTATCATTAAACTAAAATATAATGACATATTCCGATCTGCTTAACTTTATTTATCTGGTATATTAAGTTTTTAAGAATTTGGAATGATTTCGGACTCAAGAAAAGGTTTTGCAAATATTGTGCAAACACTTATTTTTAGCATATAAACAAAAAAATGAATCTACAACAAATTTTAACAAGACTATAATTTATTATTATCACAAAAAAAAATATATGAACATTTATTCAATAATCCCATAGTAATACAAAAATATAAAATATAACTGACAGTAATCTGTATACTCTTTTGGTTATGGACTAGAGGTTACTACTTCTCCTGTATGCAATCATATGGATTGATTAACTAAAAGTACATTTCATTACCAATACATTGTTTATTACATTTTGGTAACCTTGTAGAAGCTTTTATTCAAAATTATTGACTAACTATTTTTGTTTTTGTTTTTTTTTTTTTAAAATGATTAATCCCATCATATGCAATACGCAAAATATTAAATTTATTTCTAATACATTTACTTTATTTATGGTCTTTAATGGGATAACCTATTCTAATTATAGGCCAGTTATCAGAAGTTACACTTACCATCTTACATTTAACTTAATGCTAACTTAAGTTATGATACAAATTTTATTCATACGTATACTTTTGAAATATGAGTATTATTTAATTACTAACCAGAATTAAATATTGCATTTGAATATTCCTTCAGTAAATAAGCGTTTTAAAACCACGCAATTTTAATTACTTTCTCCATTGATTTACTTGTCAAATACTAGCAATATTTAGCAGCACAATACAGATATTGATCTTAGTTACTAACGCCCTATTTATACTAAAATGGATCTTGAGGAACTAACACCTCCAATATAACCTTTATCTTGCCCGAACTTTCAAAATTAAGCACAATAATCAACACCTTCCATGGTGGAGCTATCTTTATTTTCACATGAGGAATATGGAATAACCACGAAGGTCTGTAAAGTAATCTACTACATTAAAATATTTTGGTGGTTTCTTGCCTCTTACTTGGGCATACAACGAACACACACCAAATACAATCCTCTTCTGGGATTTAAACGAATGAAACATAATAAATGCTAGATAAATTCTTGATCGTCCTATCTATGAGAATCGATCACTTGGGCTATAAACATACCCAAACATTATATTTAAAATCTTCCTCTCATGGAAAACAAAGCTTTTGGGGAGATCATTTTTCATCCCACAAAATAAATACATTATAATTATTACCTATGCGAATATTAAGCATATACCAATGCTATATCTGGGCAGGATAAGTAAATACACTGATTATAATAAACTTATGTTACCGGGTATACTTTGATCAACATCTGAAATCAATGGACATCATAGAATAAAAGTATAATAATTTTAATTTTAATAAAGGAACATTCAAAATAGTTGGTAGCATACTATCTTAAACTAAATAAAGTGGATGTGTTATTTAAGAATAATTAGGAATAACTTCCTCAATTAATACAGTATAAATTCGTTTCAAAACTTTAACAAGAAATATTTTGTTATAGCATTTTTTTTTTTTTTTTAGTTACTTCTGATAATTTTCAATATTTATTTTACCCCTTAAATATCTAAATATTTTTCTTTTACGTATCTAACATACAAAATTTCTACCTACAATTGTATGTAATAATTAAAACATATTTTATAGATTTTTTTTCTTTCGTGTTAAATATCAACTTAACCTATAATAATTATATTAAAACATACCTTTGTCATTACAAGGCTATTAAATATCACTTGACCATACAGACTTTAATCTATGTGATATAAAAAAAATACATATCATTTATAACTTAGTTTTAAACAATCATTAATTAACAAGTGCATACTCTCTCTTTAGAAAATGTTTTTCTGTTGAGCAATTGGTCCAGGTGAAGAGCTTTATCCAGTCGTATTTCACGAAGCAAGTTTAAAAACAATAAACGCATGGTATTATTTCCTTTAAATAAAAGTTTTCTCTTATTTTGTGCGTTTAATAAATTAGGTAAAGAAAAACATAGCAGAATTGAAGATTAATTCTTACTTGAATTAAACTACTACAATTTTGGGATCCAAGAAAAAAAATAGACTTCTAATATAGATGAATATTTGACTATAGACGATAAACATACACAATATTTTTTTATTATTGACGATACGTATACTTATTAGCTAGCTTACTTATGGACGAAAATGCGCAATTTTCCGAGAGATTATTATGATAATAACTGCAGTCAATTTACGTGTACATGAAGTTTTAATAATTCCAACTGATGTATAATATAATATATCATTTATTTTTATCATTAAGTCACTAAGATATTTGGTTTTGTTCATACTTTAGGAATTATAAATTTTTTTAACGGTAACTTCTCCGTAAGAATGCCCCTATATGGCTTTTCCTATATTTACTCTGAGAAAGTTTATATTTTCTTTATTTTTTTTTTTTAAAAATATACAGGTGCATAATTTCATCTTATTTATCATTATTATTATTTCCAGACAATTCTTGGTGAATAAAACATATTTTAACATATGTAACTACATTACTTGTAAAGGCAGACAATATTGAGAAAGAGCGCGAAAATGTTTCTAGTTGATTTTCCTTGGTTTCAAAATATTTTTTTCAATTTTTTTTTTTCTTTCTATACCAAGAAAATATCAATAAATGACATAAAGTTAAATAAATAATTATTTCTTTCTTGGAAATCATTTATCTTCCTTAATTTAGACATAATAACACTTTTCGTGACTCTTTTAGTTACATCTGTCATTTTTGAACTTTAGCGCGAGACAATACATTTTTAAGTATAAAAGGTCTTTAAATAGGTAGATGGCAAAGAAAAACAGGATATCTTATCAAAAAAAATTTAGCCACACATTATATTATTAAAATTTTACTTTGATTACATTTATTTCTGCAAAATAAAATGAAAAAAATTGAGTTACCAAATTTCAGCACTGTTCCTTCCTTGAAAACTAAAAGCAGACTATATATATATATATTTTTTCAAAAAAAAAAAGATCTTGATTATGAAATTGGTTGTTTCGTTTTGTTGTTGTTTTTTTTTTATTTTTTTACTTTAGCGACCTCTTCCAGAAAAATAATCATTTGATTATAACATAAACAAAAGAAAGGAAAAACTTATTACAATCATATAGTTTTCAGTATTATCTACCTGGATTACAAAGTAATTTGACAATATAAAAAAAAAAAAAAAAATACATTAAATTAACAATCAGTGATGTATAATTCTTTAAACATTATATATATATATATTTTTCTTTTTTTTTTTTTACAAAAAGAAATTACCAGAAGTTATTGTGCTTTATGATAAAACGCTCATCCACTCCCCTCTCTACCCATCCAAAATCAATTATTGTTTAGCTTTTATACCATATTAATTTGCTCTAATTATTAATATCTCAATTAAATTATTCATGTTCTCTCTTTAAAAATGACATTGAGTTATTAAATCTATTAGTTATTCACCCAAAACATGCCAAAGTGAGTGAATAGCATACTTTATTAATCAATTATTACTATTGTTATTTTATCTTTTTATTTCTTTAAAGAATAGCATTGTTTTCCTGCAGAAATAATGCCAAGTAAACCAAGTGTCAATAACACTAGGTTACAATATATATATATATACTTAACAAATAGTTACTAATAGTATCTTTTAGTGTAATAACAAAATAAAATTGTGTAAAGTTACAAATGGATAGGAAATATAATGAGTAATCATTTATCATATGGAAAATAATTAAAAACATATATTTAAATAGTTAAATTATAAACATTGATCACTCAATATTCAGCTATATCAATATTCACAAAGAAAATTGTGATATACTAACATGAATTTTTCATTAAAATTTCTATTAAGATCATACACAAGATATAGCCAATAAAACCGTACAAAAAAAAAAACAACTATACCATCTTTTCCAACCAGCAAAAAACTGTTTTCTTCAATGGCATACAATACTTCTAATAAAACAATAACAATACTGATTTAGAAAAAATATATAGAAATAACTGCATTTGATAATATATAGTTATCTTTTAGTATATCAATTTTATAAAATTATATATTTTAACTTTCACCAATTTCCGAGCTCTTTTAGATGTATCTTACTTAAAAAAAGGGTTGGTTATATAGTTATCTTTTAGTAAATTTTATAAAATTATATATTTTAACTTTCACCAATTTCTGAGCTCTTTTAGATGTATCTTACTTTAAAAAAAAGGTTGGTTATTATTTATATTTTGAATGGTGCATATCAAATGTTATGCTAATTAACTATATCATCAAAAAATCTGTATTAGAATTTGTCATACTGATTTAATTACAATGTATGACTCTTTCAAAATAACTTTCTTAAAGTTGATAATAATAACTGAAGAAAAATGAAAATCTTTATGAGATTCAGTAGAAACACAATTTTTTAAACTTTATACTAAAAACAATTCATCATACCTAGGGCATCATAAATTGCCAGCAAATAAATATTATATTATTTAGCTATTGTATACCTAAAACCTAAGTGATAATTGCAGGAAGGCTTATATTTATTGATCATCATTGAATCCCCCTAAATATGTTTTTACAGCAATGCTTTGTGGGGGGGGGGGGTGTAATGTTTTACAGAAGCAGATCATTTGCCAAATCATTTATTTCAATATATCTCAGATCAGATTTAAATAAGTTATAATGCAAGTTTAATATAATGTTTCTTTATTTTCCTCAAACTATCCAGATAGAGTATTTACTTTACAGTTGTGTGTGTGTCTTTTTAATAGTAACCAATTATATAATGACAATATTACCAAAGAAGTAATGGTGTCAAATGATTTAGGATATAAAAAAATTGGCTTCAGGGTTAATGGTTTATAGTTCCATAACCAATGGCATGTGTTTATATTATTCAAATAGCCTCAATACTAAGAAATTTTAAGGATATCTGTAATGATTTTCTTTACCAGTACAATGCAACAACTCATGGAAGGTAAGCACATCTTCACAAGCCCAGAGAAACATTGACACAGATAGACATATTTACTTATGTAATTAGATAAAACATTCTTAAATAATCCACTAAAGATCAAAAACAACCCAATATACACTGCTATGTGTTCGAAATGCAAGCATTCCAAATACCAACAAACAAAATAATGAATAAGAATAGTGAACAGTCTGCTATATTCGCAACACACATATATATAGTTCTATTTGGTTCACTTCTTCACACACTTTAAGAATGGCTGCTTTCAAGATGGTTACCACTGGTCTTGATTTCCCAAACATTTTGGCCCCCAGTCCAGTTCAACTGCATGCGAACACATCTGGCTTTGTCGTAGAGCACTGAGACCATCACTATGAACTTCTTTTAGCTGCAATCACTTCTGTCTCTTGGCAACAGTCTACTTTGTAAACTCACTGGAAATCAACTCTTCACATCTAGCTGCTATGCAGACAGTTTCCTCCAGCTTCGTTTTCCCAAACTCTTTGGGCTTGTTCAGCTGCTGCCCATGGCATTTTCACTGAAGCTACTGTCATTTACATCTCTCTCAAACATGAATCGGAAAATGAAAAATGCACTTTGTTGCTTATTCTATTTATAGTTTTTAATTACTCACACAATTAATTACTTTCTTCCATATACAATAATGTTTTTAGGTCTATCCATATACAATAATGTTTTTAGGTCTATAGCTAATTAATTGGTGTCTTATGAATTCATTTCCATATAAAGTAATTTATAATTCTATTCCATTAATTAATTAGTTTATCAAAAAATATTTATAATCAGCAAATATTTCTTGGAATTTATCGATTGCAATTAACGTGAATTATTTAATTAAATTTACTTATCAGTTGGCGATCTAAATATATTTCTCTAATATTTTCTACTTTTTCTGGAGTGCACAAACTTATACTACTAATGTAAATATATTTTTACAAAATATAGCATGAACAAAACTAATATGCCAGATGATGAGAGTTTAAATTTCCCACTGGATAAGAAAAACTTAGATACCAATCTACCATCAAATAATTGAAGATCTAATTGGCTAGCTTTATGTCTACATCTGTAAAAATTTCAAAGAGTCATTGGATTTGAATTCAAGTTTTTGATTTTATTCTGTTTTGCACTTTTTATTATAAATGTATATATTTAGATATCTGTATGTATATTCATGTCATTATAAATAGATTTTGTGTGTGTGTGTGTGTGCATGTATCATTTTAAGTTATTATTCTATTACGAATGTAAAGATATATTTTCCAATTGAGATCTAATGTATGACTGCTTTTATGCATATATCTTTATGTGTAGGCATCAACACACATGTATCATTAACAACAAAAGTAGTTAAATACTACCACTATACCTTATCATTTTTTTGATTCCCTGTTGATGATTTGAAGTAATCTTCCAAAGGTTCAGCCTTCTTATCAAGTTTGGGTTTCTAATATAAAAAAAAAAAAATAAAAAATATTTGAGTAGTTCTATGACCTAAAAATAAAACTAGTGTAATTAATGCTTACAATTATAATGTGGAATAGAAATCACTTGTACATGAAATGTAGCAAGATATAAAAGCCCACTTAATAATGACATTTTCTGAGCAGTGACTGGCATCTGCAACCCTTGTCAGCTCAATGATATGCCACAGAAGAACATGCATTTTTAAAAATCAATTGCAAGCTGAAACTGAAATTGACAACACTCAAATTCTTTTCTTTATACTATTTTTTTTTCTCCTTCCAGCAAACAGGCAAATTGTTTTTTAGACTTTTCAATTAAAAATTCCAACTTTCAAGTGCAAATTACTTTTTTACTGTTGACAGCAAACTATACCAAAAACTCTTTTACGATAAAAGTTTGATTTATAAGATTAATTACAGTTCAAAATTAATATAAAATCACTTTTTATCCAACTATCATTTATGACATGTACGTGTGTATGCATTACTTATATAAATAAATATGTAGTAATTTGATTTATATTTTAATATAAACTAAAAATATGAATGACTGGAGCACATACAGTGGTCAGTGTACTTCTCTTCCCTGCCTGTGGTCTGATACTCACGTATGAAATGAGATCAAACATTTCTCCCACATAGTTAAAAAAATTTCCATTTTAGCTCAACATTTTTCAGTTGCCATTTTATAATAAACCCAGTTGGCAATGCGATATTGGTTGATAAATGAATACCTATCTATTCTTAAGCTGCTTAAGTATTTTTATTGCAAAAAAAATGTATTTTTAGAAGTTAATTAGTGGGTTCAAAAACGGACTAATACAACAAGAAGAAAGGAGATAAATGATAGTTAGCTCTTGCTATTTACGTAGCTGCTCTTAAACAACCAGTAAATTATTTGAATCTACTAATAATATTTTTATAAAAATTAAAGATATAAACACATACACACACACACAAATTAAAATAATGAAATTAAAATTAGGTTTTTAAAAAAAAGAATAAAATACAATAGAAGCCACGGAGATGTACACGATTACAAAGACATTATTAAAAAACGATTTTAAGCTTCTATTAATGACGAGAATACAAACACTAATAATAAATGACAATAAAGTGCTAAGAGGGGCAACAGATGAAAATAAATATATATAGATGGATGTTAAAATAAAGTCTATGAATTTAAAAACTTTTTATGAAAGTAAAATAAATAAATATAAAAAAAAACAACTGAGAATATAATATTTGTAAGCAAATGCAATCATTATTAAATATGACAGAAGCTGATTCCATAAATTCTATTCATGTAAGATAATAGTGGCAAAATAATTGCAATCTAATTTCTGGTTATTTGCTTTACTTTATGTGAGCTGGTATCCACTGAAGATTTCATACTTACACAAATAGCTCATGAATAGAAAGATGCGAGGGAGAGTCCTGCTATCAAATTCAGATTAAAAGCTTGGAAGTCGTTATTTTATATTACACTTCAAAGAATGACATCAAGGTTTTAACTAGTATATTATGATTATCAGATCTTGTTTTTTTAACAAAAAAAAAACTTTAATCAAAGTCTTTGTGTTGATAAGATACTTTATAAACTTTTCACTAGTCTTCACAATTATTTTCAAATGCTTTCATCGTATAATCTAGACTGAGAGATAAAGTTGCAATCACTTTTCAGTGTTATCAAATATTTATTGCATTTGCATATTAACTTTTTAATGTCTAATCATCAGATTCCACCTGGTATAAGTTAGGCCATGTGATAGTGGAAAAAATAATTCCTAGACAATTCAAAGCTAGAAATTATTATTTTAAATTTACCATCACGTGCATGCTTATATTTTAAAACTGGAATGCAAAAAGAATTGCTAATTATTCTTCACCTGGGATCAATTTCAGTGACAATATTAACTTTCTGTAGTCAGCAAAAGCATATTTCAAAGTGTATATATTGTACTGTGTCTATTCTAGTACTAACTAAATTGGCAGTTTAGAAATCAAATTCTTAAATTGCTTAAATGAGAATATTCCATTTGCTTTAAATATTTGATTAGTTTGATTTACACAACATGAGTTGTGTACATTTTTTTTTGTCTTAAAAATAATTTGAGAGAGAGAGAAAACTAAAAAAAATAAGAAAATAACTTCTTATCGCAAAAAGCCATTAACCACACAAAACATAGCAATTGATCGCTAATTAAAGATGGTGATCCCACCAGAAAGTGTGAATTTGAAGATGAAATTATATAAAGTGAACTAGTAGGTACCAACAGGTGATGCACAAAGACAAAAAAAAAGTGATCAAGGATACAAAAGGAAAGCGGCATCATATAAAAAGAAAGAAATGGAAGAGAAATTTCAGATCTGTGCTTACAAGACAATCAGTCATGAAAGAAAAAAGAAATAAAAACCTTGCAAGTCATGAAGAGCATGCTGGAGGACTCTCATCAATATGCTAGCTTAACTTAAAATGTGTGAATAGAAGAAATCATTTGCCAGTGTTGTCTCACCCGATGTTGGATAAGATGCCGAGTGAAGTCTTCTCTTACAGAATTTAAACCTATGGATTGTTTACGTGCTGCCCCAGTACCAGACTACAGAGCCTCTCATTCAAAGTAAATCCATGCATGGTAGAACTTATAATGTGCTATGTTAACAGTAACTTATCGGTAAGAAACTTTAAAGTGATCACTATTTGCTAAAACTCTTTTTTTTCTCCCTCGAATTAGGACAATCATATTAAGCGTTTGTTTAAATTTAATGGAAATCTTAGAAATGATTTTATCCTATTTAATCTCTTTTGTTATTATCATTGTTAAATTTATTGTTATTCTAACCTTAGTAAAGGTATTTTAGTTGATTAATAAAGGTAATAATATAGCTTTTGTTGGTATTAATTATTAAATACTGTTTATTGAAATTCTTAGAAAATTCGGCATGATGGCCAGTCAATGAATAAACTGCTGAGTCTGTACTGGAAAATATCCTCTGGGTATTTTAAATAGGTCATTTAGTGTTCGGTTGAAAAGGGGGGGGGGTTCAACCAGTGAACTCTCAAATCGAATTCTGGTGCCTTAAATAAATAAAAGCTGGTTTCCTTTCTTTTTTTTCTTTTTGCAATTAAATTAAATTGTTAAAAGACGATTAAGTGACCAGGAAAAATAATTGTTGTGGATAAGTTGCTTAGAATGATGTAGATAGGAAATTTATAATCAAATGCAATTTAATCACTGAATATGAGATCATAAATTGTATAATAAAATCCTAATTATACTGTGAATGATACAATATAGTTTCAGTTTTGCAGCTGAATTAGAAAAAATACTTTTCATAGGGGTATATGTTTTTGTATAGTTATTTACATCAAATACTGTGATTTTTTTTTTCAAATGAATCATTTAAAAATATTTTCAAGTGAGTTTACATAACAATAAAACAATGAGAAAATTTATGGAATAACTCATTTTGGTCACAATGTAACACTGGATTTCAATGTATAATATTGTTGTTATTTTAACTAGTCATAAAAAAAAAGGAATGAAATATAGATGCTACAATTTATTTTATTGATTTTCAAAAATTTCAAAGTTTAGTTATAATTCCATTCCATAGACAATACTATCTAAAACTGAACAATATAAGCATTAAAGTAAATTAAACAGTTTTGATTAAAAAAAAAAAAGTCATAAGTATATAGGAGCAGACTTTCTTTAAATATATTTAAGTTCTATTTATGATTTAATTTCTTTACTTGTTATAATTTCTTTTAGTAAAACTATTAAAAATTTGTTATCTAGAACAGAGGTGCCCAACCCTATGCCCGCAGGCACCAATGGCGCCCCGCAGACCATTTTATGTGCGCCCGCCGCTATTCTAACACGATAAAAAATTATTTATTCTGATACAAATAAATTTAATTTTTAAAATATCTTATGAATTATTGTATTATATTATAATCAAATTGTAGGGCATACTATATTTTTACAGCGTAAATAAATATTTTTTTGTACATTATACATATTGTTAACAATATCCAACTATAAATTTACATTGAAAAAATAAATGATGCCCGCCACCGGGCCGGTATTATAGAATGTGCTCTTAAGTGCAAAAAAGGTTGGGGACCCCTGATCTAGAAGTATTTGGGGTTTGCATTGAGGTTTCATTTCATTGTAATACCATGTCAACAGAATTAATTAAATGTAAATTTTATGTGACATCAAATCAAAACTACCCTTAGTAAAAAAAAAAAAAAAGCTTTATTCTTATTATTTTTTTAGGATTTGAAAGTTGGTTTTAAGTATTTTGAAGAACATTTTCATTAATTGAATATATATATTTTAGACAAATTTGTAAAGTGCAAATGTAATGGAAAATACATTTTATTTTGTCAAAAATATATTTTTTTGTCTCAAGATAAAATGGAAATCTTTCGTACTGTCTAACTATTTGTGATTATTACCTGGATTTTTTATTTGTAAAAGTGAGTTTAGATCAGTGGTTCCCAACCTGTGGTAGAAGTACCTCATCATCATTTTTGATTTTATTCCCTTCCAGTTGTGCGATTATTTGACTTAGCTGAGCATCCTCCCTCAGACACTGGGCCAATCCTTTAAAATCATTCTCTACCCCCTTGTTAGCACTTAAGTTTATTTCTGCCACATATAAATTTTCAGCTCTAAGGTGACATGATGGTAAATGCACCGGGTTACAGCTGAGAGCATCAGCCACAATGTTATCTGACACTTTACAATACTTTACCATGTAATTATACTTTTGGAGGTATAAGCTCCACTGTAGCAACAGATTATTCATCACATAACTGTGGTTAATAAACTCTGAGCTTTTATGATCCGTCAATCACAATTATTTTCAATCCCAATAAAGTGTGTGGAGTTTTTGAAAGGACCAAATGATGACAAAAGCTTCCCTTTCCATGGCAGTGTAATGATGCTTTGGACCCTTGAGCAGCCTACTTAAGAAATACCAGCACTTTCCCCTGACCATCCTCTTGAACCTGGGATAAAGTCACTCCCAGCCTGTACCTGCTGCTGTCAGTCTGCACCACAAAGGGTTTCTCAGAGTTGGGAAAAGCAGGCATTACATGTCTCATAAATCCTTGTTTCACTCTCTTGAATGCCTGGCTTTGCTCGTCTTCCCACTCTCATGTTACATCTTTCCTCAGTAACTTAACCAATGGTTCCATATGTTGAGCAAACTGCTCCTGAAAACAGCTGTAGAAGTTACACATACCCAAAATAGATCATGTTTGCTTCTTGGACCTAGGTGTCTGAAAACCTTTGATGGCTGCTATTTTATCTGGGTGAGCCTGCTGCCTTGGACTCCTATAAAGTAACCCAAGAATGTGACTTCCTCCTAAAATAGCACAATTTTCTTCAAGTTTATCTTGATTACACTGTCCTAACATTCCCTTAAGAAAATTTCCACATCTTTGGTATGTTCTTCCACACTAGCCAATACCATCAATACATCGTAACTAATTGTTTGATTTTGGCAGATAATACTTAATCCAAGCACCATAGTAAGCCATTCCCATTGTTGATCAGGCCGAATGGCAAAGAATTAAATTGATATGAGCAGCTGTCATATCAAAATGCTGTATACTTACGATCTCGGGTGCAGCCTTATTTGCCAATAGCTTGTCATCAGATTAAATGTCGAAAAATCTCCAGAGTAATTCTTGCATGGGTGGCGGTATGTTGCAATATGGAACCATGATCTTATTCAATTGCCTTGCATCAAGGCATAACTGTAAGGAATTATCCCTTTTTTTACAATGACTAGCGGGTTATAGTATGCCAATGAGCTTCTCGATACAATGCCCCATTCCAACATTTGATCAATCTGCTCCTTCACCTATTCCCTACATTGATGAGGAATGGAGTATGAGTTTGCCTTAAATGGTTGGGTTTCATTTACCTGGATCCTTTGTTTGATCCTGGGATCATGCCTGGCCTGTCTGAAAATACATGATTGTATTCCTTCAGCATTTTTCTCAGTATTTACTTCCCTTTGCCCATGGCCCATCTTTGCCTGGTGTATTTTTTCCATTATCAGGTCATCATTATGTTCATTGGAAATGTACAAGGTTCCTATCGAACTGCCTGTGCTATCTACTATAAATCTGACCACCTCCCCATTACATGTGGCTTGTCCATTTTCATAGTTCAACTTGCATTTGTATAGAAAGTCAGTTCCTAATAGGATGTCACAAATCAAATTTTTCATGATTAAGAATACATGTGGGCAACTTACTCTATGGCTTTTGACATCCAGCCATATTTGTTTGGGTTCTATTTTGGCCTTTCTGTTGTACAGTGTTCAATGGCAGAACAGATATATTTGGTTGTTTTCAGGTCAGTTTATAGTATAATCTTTGTTATTACAGAGACCTGACCTTGAATGTATAAGCACCTCCACTTGTTTGTCCAGCAACACCTGAAGAAGAGGGGAGAACAATATCTAACAGTTGAATGCATTTGGAATACACCTGGGTCTCGTTTTATGCGGTAGATAGGTTCATCAGAAACCGCACACATCAGAAATTGCACAAAAATAGACTTAACTTATCTTGAAAAATGGGGGATACATACTGTAATTTTCCAAAAATCGCATAAAAGCAAAGCAACAACGTAAAATTACTTTAAAATTCGCATAAAAAAAATAGGAAAATAACATATGACTAATAAAAAATTTCAAATTTGAAAAAAATTGATACAAGACAAAACTTTTTTTATTAACTACAGTATTTAATCTTATTCAAAACAATATATTTTTATGCGTAATTTACATTTTTTACATACATGTACGCTATTTTAATCATTAGTGCTATTTGAGACATCAGATTCGTCATGATGTGATGTGATGTACTGTAGCTTCTCCTTAAATGAAGTTAAGAGGAAATACAACTAAAACGTTTTCCAATCGCAGTTGATCCTTCCCATTTCGCTAAGCGATCTAAAATTGAAATTTTTGTTTACAAAGAAATTCATTTTCTTGGGTGTTTTTTTTTCTCTCCATTAGAGTAAACTAAAAGTTTAAAATAAAAATAAGAACTTAGACTTACGATAATAAAAAGACACTGACTTACCACTGTTGGGCAAAATTTAATTAAAACTAACAATTAAAAATTGAATTCTTATTTTTGTCTTTAATTTTTTAATTTTCAATTCCATTTAAAAATCAAATTTAATCATTTCACATCATGTTATGTAATTTTTAAATTGTTTTTAATTGTGCCCTCCGCTGTTTTACCTTTTAAAAATAAACTTGTGGACACTAAATGATTAATTGATTATGTACTCTTTTTTTAAAAAGCAAAAATAGAATGTGATTTGAAATGCAAAAACAACAACATATGTATAGGCATCTATAACGTTTGAACAGATTTACATTATAATCTTGTAAAATTTATTACTTGCGGACACTAAATGATTAATTGATTACGTATTCTTTTTTTTTTTTAAAAGCAAAAATAGAACGTGATTTAAAATGCAAAAACAACAACATATGTAGTATTTTTCATCTATAATGTTTGAACAGATTTACATTATAGTCTTGTAAAATTTAATGTGGGTATATAAAATGGGGAAATCCTGATTTTACGTGTATTATGAACTTCTTTATCGCTTAAAATCTATTATAGTACTATTATAAAGCACTGAAAATATTGAAATTATTAGATGGAAGTTGAACTCCGATAATGCGCTATTACTTTAAATATGACATGAGTACGCAAAATTTATAATATTTAAAGTAATAGCACATTATCGGAGCTCGATTTCTGATCTAATAATTTTTATCGCATAAAAGAAAACCACATACAAAGATATTAAGAAGAAACATGAATCGCATAACTTCAAAATCGCATTAAATAACTCTGCATAAAACGAGACCCGGGTGTATTTAAATAAAGTTAAATTTTTCTAAAGTCATTCAATACACGTATTAGATGATGGAAATAGTCCAATATAAAAATACAACTAGAACACCATCATCACAAACATTCAGGAAAACAATTCTACTGAATTTAAATATATTAAATTTTGATTTTAAAATTTCATTCTAACTTGAAAAAAATCAAAAGTTACCAAACAAACAAACCAATTTTCCAACTTCAATAAAAACATAAAAAAAATATTAGTGATGATTTTAGTTTATTTAAATAAAAGTATGTTTATTTGTTTCTTCATCTATATTAAAAAAAGAGTCAATAAGTTTTCATATATAAATATTCATGGATGATTTACAAGTATGTACATTTAATAACCATTTATAATGTAAATATCTGTATGAAATATAAATTAATAAGCTTATGTTTATTTTGATAGTAAACAAATTAGACATACTAATAAAGTCACGTAAATTATATCTTCATATATTTACTTTAGCAGTATTTGTGCTAGTATGTGACCTGATATGGTTTCTTGGTATATTGTTTGCAGCACATGACCATGAAGTTCACATAATAATATAATAAGTTTAGTAAATAAATAGAATTCAATTTAAAGGTAATTGTTTGACAATAAATACTTTATTTACTTATTTAACCCTTTCAACGATTATTATTTAATTGGCCGAATGAGTTAAAAATCAAAACTTTTAATTGGCCAACTCACAACTTTAACAAAATCTATTGTTAAAATAGATTCACTTTTAATAATATAAATAAGTTAGTTTCATTTGTAAAAAGTATATTACTAAATTGTCAGATTACGAAAGTAAACGAAAGTCTTTTCAAAAATAAAATTTGATTTATAATTTAAAAAATATTCAATTGCGATGAAATAAAAGTAACTGCTATTCAATCAACCAAAAAAGATTGCTGACGCAATCTTTTTTTTTTTCACTTTAACGTTATGATAAATATTTAGCAATAAATAAATAATTTTTGGTAATATCTTAACTATTTTTCTAAAATAATTTGATTTTTAGTATTATTTTATAAATAATAATTTGTAATTCAATTCAAATATTGTTTAAAATGTTGTAAACATTCGTTTATCATTTTCGTAATAAAAATCAAAACGAACGTAACTTTTTACTTTTTGGAGGCCATTTCCCTTTTTGACAGAAGTTGTACAGCCAATAGGTTTCAAGAAAAGGTGGTGAGAAGGCGGTGCTTTGGTTTTGTTTGACATATATGGTCATTTTTATTGATTTTTTACTTGTAAAATTATTCTGAAGAAGTCACCAACTTACAGAACTTTTAATTTTCTTTCGAATGACGTATAATATGTATACGTGGGATAAAAAGTAGCCGATTTATTAGAGTGACGACAAATCTTCTCGTTTTTTTGTCGAGTCAAGCAATTTAACGGTTAATATTACATCTTATATTATTATTAAATTTCATTGTTATTTAATTAAGTTTGTTTCCATAATTATTCATAATAGATCATTGCCTCATTTATCATTTATTAATTGTTATATATATTATATCTCATAACTAACTTTCTAATGGAATCCCAGAGTAATTAAATAATATATATTATCAGTATGATTATAAAATAAATAATTTAATGTGATCTAACAATATTTAAATATTGATTATATAGTTTGAATTCAATAAAATTTTCTTTGTAATTTAAAACACATTCTAATAAATTAATGAATCTATTGTTGGATATTCCATTCCATAATAATCAGAGATATGAGTCTTTATTTTGTATTAATACATTAATATAGATAGCTAGCCCAAATATTAGATAAAGATTCTATATACTTGTTTTACTTCTTATCATTTTATTTAACATTCAACTTAACATTTTAAAAAGAATATCAATTTCCATTCATATGCTACCCTTATAGTCATTAAAGACAATTACCATTTGGTTGCCCAACTGGGATCTGATAAATCATTTTATCTGAGAAGATATTGTTACATTTGGCTCCTTAAGTGTGGCCTGAATAAGATCCTTTTTTGCTGAGTTTATCGTTACAAAATATACACAGGGTTATATATATTTTGGTTATTTATTATAATTTACACAATCCCCATCCCCCCAGCAAAATGAGCTACATTAATTTTCATTTTTGATAATTTCCAGATTGGTACATATTGCAGTTTTTTTTATTAATTAAAATTTTGAATTAATGCATGATACAAATGTTTTTTTCCCATTCATATTATCTTCATGGTTTATATCCTGCAAATTAGGAAGCAATAAAAACTCATAAAATTCTTAAATTTCTTCAGTTTTAAAACATCTTGACGTTTAAGTCAGACCACATATGGCTAGAATCAATACTTCAATGTACAAGTCCAGAAGTCGAAGATGAATTGATTAATAAAAATATAATATAGATGCTTAAATTTTCTTTAACTTGCAAATAAGTTTTTATACTAATTTATTAAATCAATGTATTTTATTGATCTTCAAATGTAGCAAAAAAAAAAAAAACACGTTTTTTTAAAAGCCTCATTTTGTTTACAAACCTCAAATGATGTTTAACAGAGATCTGTATCTTCAAGTTAGGAATAGTTTAAATATCCATCTACCAAACAATATTTGGCTTTGTCTTTATCATTGAGATTTGTAATCCAAATCTGTGAATAATTAATGATTACTAGATGATATTGCATTTAAATCAAATCCACACCCACCCGCCACAGACCAGTTTTTAGCTTTTGCAACTTCGAGCTTTGTATCTGAAGCATTATAGGTAACAGCAAATCCAAAAATGGGGGAAAAGATGGGAAATTTAAAAGCATCTGATAACTGCTAATTATTCAAGCTTCCTATATTTGGCATTAGAAAAAGATAACTGCTCATGTTTTAGCACATAGTAATTAAAGGATTAAGTGATTTGTTATATAAGATGATATTGACAATAGTTTATCATGAACTTGTCAACACCAAAACAGTATTTTATACTTTTGTAAAAAAAAAAAAACAGATGAGTAGGCACAATTGTCAAAAATTCATCAACAAACATAATGCTATTAATATAACCACAAAGAGCCGATGTCGATTTGAAAAATTAATAATAAAAATAATCGACTCGAATATGTTTCTATGTAACATTTTCTTCATGAGAAAATTAATAATAATAAAACACAAACAAAAATATAGATACTTATATTCCCTCAGGATTTTCAAAAGCACTTAAATACTTTTAAAATGTGCATTTATTCTTATATTAAAAATTTATAATACATACAGTAAATGTAAATCTTTTTTAACTAACTTCAGTAAATCCTATTCTAAATTTTTCCAAGCATTAGATTTAATTTGCTCCAGGTAGTAAAAAAGAAACAAGTAAACGATCTCTGAAAGACATTTTTCCATTAGAAAATTTTAAAATCCTGCATTATGCATGGTGCTCTTAAAAAGAGAGATAGACGCAATCGAAGTGGTTCAGAATAAGCTTAAAATGTTTACTTTAATGGGAAATTAAAAATTTATTAAGTTTTGATCCTAAAAATTAATCTGCATGTTAGCAGCAGCAAGATTTACTTTTAATTGGTACTGTCTTAATTACTTCTAATTGCTAAATGCACACGCTAATGCTCAAATCGCTTTTGTTTTCACTTGGAAAAATTAAATGTTCAGACGAAAAAAAAAAAAAAGTTCCATTTATTAGAAATATTTAATTCAATTAATCATAAGAATGTCAAAAAAAGATTTGACATCGAACATATATATATATTAAATAAGATAGTTGAAAGAAACAGAAATAAATGGTGTTACGAACAATTTCAATTAAATGATAAAGGCTAAATTATTAAAAAGCTTTAAAAAATTATTTCTTATTAAACAATAAAAAATAATACATTTATAGTATGATAATTTATATAGATATATAAATTGCATTTTAATTAGCAGATACAGTTATATAATTTAAAAGGGAAAAAAATGGGGTGTGTCAGAATATATAGACAGAGTGCTCAGAAGTACATAGATTGATAAGTAATTTTCTATTATACATTTTTTTTTACTTTTCAGATTTAATACCTATTACTATATAATAATATTCTTAGGCTGTATGTCGATATTTTTATTATGGTTGTTATTCTCACAAACAATATAAAATCCAAATTATGAGCCTGGCAGTTTAATTCATCAAACTTGAAGTTTTTTCTTATATTTGTGAAGAGAAAAGGGAAAGCAATATTTTGAATTGATGCAAGTTAAATAGGAGGATACACAGAAACAAATCATTTGTTAGATATTTTCATTGATTTATTATAATGTATACAATAATTTTAAGGGATTATATCATAATAAACAATCAGACATAACTTTACTTTAGCTATTGCTAGAAAACTATCAACACTAATTGACAGTCCTGAGCAAAACAAGTTTCTCTAACAACCCATACTCTTTTGTCCCATTTAGAAGTAAATGATCTTTCACTTTCTAACCCAAATTATTATAAGGATTTAGAAATCACACCTTCATTTGACATCCTGTAAATAATAATTCTTCATCTCCAGAAAGGTACATATGTTAAATTCTATATTTTCATGGATTTAGAAAGGTGTAAATAATGATAAATAAGAAATTATATCTATATAAACAACCAAAGATAACTTTATCTTAGATATTACTAGAAAACCAATCCTGTGGTTAACCAAATTCCTCTAGTAACCCAAAAAACTTTTATTTTTAGCACAAATTGTTTTAAGAATTTAAAGGCATAAGAATTTAAAAGACATTTTTTTTTTTCTTCTAAATAATTGCAGACAAAAGAAGTAATATGAGTTATTAGAAAAATTTATTTAATCAGAACTATCAATGAATAATTTCTGGTTGTCTAAATGGATATAATCTCTTAATTATCATTATTTATATCATAATAAATTGATAAAAATATCTAATTCAACATATACAGTTCTCTGGGGAAGATGAATTATTATATACAGATGTCTACAAAAGATGAGACTTCTAAATCCTTGTATCTATAAAAATATATGTCTGGATTTAAATCCTCATAACAACTTGGATTAGGAAAAAAAGAGGATCATTTTACTTCTAAATAAACTCAGGATAAAAGAGCTATTATTGGTTGTTAGGGAAACTTGTTTGACCTCAGGAATGTCAATTAATATTTTTTGTTTCCTTGCAATATCTAAGGTAAAGTTATAATTGCAGTTTGAAAGTTATAATTGATTATTTATTACTCTGCTTTCAGTACAGGTTATATTTACCTGTTTAATAAGATTCATTTAAACTTCTTAAATTTCACTCTTTGTAATCAAGGTGTAATCTTTAGTGTCTATGTAAGCATATTATGCCATATATAAAGTTGGATTTCCATCATTATTGTTTAATGTAGTTGCCTTGACAACAGATTGAGATTGTTATTGTTCAAGTGTTGATGGCTTTGGGAATTTTTAGCGTTATTATTTAAATAATACATAATTGGAGTGTAGTTGCAGTTTCAAAGTTATAACTGATTATTTATAAGTTTGCTTTCAGAACAGATTATAGTTACCTCTTTAATGAAATATATTTAAGTTTCTTTGAATAACAAGTTCACACTTGTAGTCAAGTTGCAATCTTTAATGTCTATATAAGAGTGTTATACCATACATACATAAAACTGATTTCCACCATTATTGTTTATGGAGGTTGCCTTGACAACAGATTAAGATTGTTATTGACTGTTTTTATGTTGTTACATTACTTATCTATCTAGCCTTGGGCACTATTAGTTTTATTATCTAATTAATACATAGCTGGAATGCAGTTTGAAAGTTATCACTATTTATTAATCTGCTTTCAGAACAGATTATGTTTATTTGTTTAATAAGATTAATTTAAACTTTTTTGAATTAATAATTTCATTCTTTGTATCTTTAGTGTCTATATATTATACTATATAGATAATGGAGGATTTCCACTTTTATAATTTAATTGAGGTTGTCTTGATGATAGATTAAGATTGTTATTGATATTGGGATTGTTTAAGTGTTGACTGCTTTCATATATTTATATTATTTAATTGTCTAGCCTATGACATTATTAGCTTTATTATCTAAGTACTACAGTTAGAAAGTTCTAATTCACTATGCATTAGTCTGTTTTCAGAACAGCTTATATTTACCAGTGTAATTATGTTTATTTAAACTTCTTTGAATTAATAATTTCACTCTTTATAGTCAAGTTGCAACCTTCGTGTTTAATAAGCATTATCATTTTCAAGCTTATGGATTCACTGCAGGATGAAGGTCACTCCAAGTTCAATCAATCTTCTCTGATCTCCAGCCTCTCTTCTCTATATCAATCCAAAATGCACCGCCTTATTTCATCCATCCACCGCTCATGAGTTCTCTTTATAGATCTTTTGAAATCTCTTGGAATCCAGTTAAACATTTCAACTGTCTCTGATCACTAGCCTCTCTTCTCTATATCAATCCAAAATGCACATCCTTATTTCATATATCCACCACTTTATAAATCTTGTGAAATCTCTTGGAATCCAGTTAAACATTTCAACTGTTGATGTATTATTGTCTCTTCTAACAATATGTCCAACCCAACTACATTTCAGTCTCTTAATTCTTTTATTCTCTTATCCATGCATTTTGTTTTCAATTTCTTTTTGTTATTACTAACAAACATCTCTGCATACTTTGTTGAGTGGTCTGAAGTCTCTGTATTGATTTTATGTTAAATGTCCAAGTCTCAAATTCTTAAGTAAGAACTAGTAACACAAATTTATTAAAAAACTTTCTTTTTCAAACACACATGCATATTTACTTTTAATATTAAACTATTTCTATCAAAAGAACTCCAAGCAAGTTTAATGCTATTATTAATTTCATCCATTATGTTTCTAGTAATAATCTGATCAAGATATTTGTAGTTGTTAATTTCTTCTAACTCACCATTATCAATTTTTATTTTCTTCTTTTGAGAAAAATCCTTAATTTAGTCTTTTTAATATATATCTTTAATCATACTTTCTTATTTTCATCTGCTAACTCTTTCAACATTTGCTGAAGCTTTAAAGCATTATTTGCAAAAGCAACTACATCATTTGCAATAATCTCCATTTACTTTTGTTCTCTGAACTTCCCATTTAATCCACAATATATTTCTTGCAAAACTGCTGTATTCTGGAGATATAGAGTCACCCTGTTATACATCTTTTTCAATTTTCATCTTTTTAGTATCATTAGTAATCTAATTATTACTGTTGCATTTTTATAAATATTCTTCAGCATATGGCAATATCCTGGGTCGATACCTTGATGATCCAATGCTTTAATCACTGAAGATATGCTTATAGAAACAAATGCTCTTTCATACTTTACAAATCCAAAGCATAATGGCAACTCATAGTCATTGATCCTTTCTATAATCTCTCAATATATGGATATGATTCATGGTATTAAAAACACTTTTAAATCTAGATTATTCTTTTGTTTGATCAAAATCCAAAGTTTTCTGCAGATAAATTGTAATTATTTTGGTAAAAATTTTGTATAGAATTGATAAAAGATTGCTAGGTCTGTAATTTCTAATATCATTTTTATCACTCTTATTTAAATATTAATACTATATTCTTCCAATCATCTTGTAAATCTTTATTATTTAGACATTTGGTATATAATTTTGCAATTTTTTTTTCTATTTCTTCTTCTGCTTCTTTTAAGATATTGATTATAGTTCCATCATTACCTGGAACTTTTCTCTTTTTCATAAATTTAATTACATGTCTCACTTCTTCACTTAAAATCATGGGCAATTCAGAAAATATAGTAGTTGTTGAAAATATTTTTCATTGTTCTATACTGCTATATGATTCTTGATAGATCTCTTCTACACATTTCATGATGTCATTTCTCTTTTTAGTAATAGTTCCATCTTTTTTTTCTTATGATAGAAATGTTTCCTACCAAGCTTTCATTGCTAGTTCATAATTATATTTTCTTATATCATTATTGACTCTTATACACACCATTTTACAAAATTTGAGATATTCAATTCTTCTTAATGTGTCAATTTTTATGTATTTTCATATTCTTTCTTTTCTTCATAAATTGCCTCATCTCAGTAGAAATTTTACTGGTTAATTGCTGCTTTTTTGTACCAGCTACCTTTGTTGCAGTTTTTAAAAGTATATCAGTTATTTTCCTATTGATTGTATTCAAAACTGAATCACATTCAAAATCTGTTAATATTTGAAAATGATTTGCAAGTTTTAAGATTCAAGTACAGCAAAATTGCATTATATTTTGACTAACAGAAAACATGTGTTTCAAGACTGAAATGTTGTTAATAAATTGAACATAGGAAGTGATCATTGATTAGTGATATGTAAGATACATGTTAATACAAAACTAGAGAGACAGAAATTATTAAAGAAGCCAATATTCACAGTTGATATATAAGCATATTAAACAATTTATAGAGGTTGACTTCCACCATTATTGTTGAATGGAGGTTGCCTTGACAAAATATTGAGATTGTTGATTGTTATTGTTTAAGTGTTGAAAGCTTTCATGCATTTACATTATTTACCTATCTATTCATGGGCATTATTATCTAAGAAATACATAGTTGGAATGCAGTTAGAAAGTTATAATTATCTATTTATTAATCTGCTTTCAAAACAGATTATATTTATCTGCTCAATGAGATTTCTTTAAACTTCTTTGAATTAATAATTTCACTCTTTCTAATCAAGTTGCAATCTTTAATGACTATATAAGTATATTAGACAATGTATAAAGATTGAGTACCACTTTTATTATTTCAATAGCTTATTTATATATTATTGTTTAATGGAGGTTGCCTTGATAACAGATTGAGATTGTTATTGTTTAAGAATTGACTGCTTTCATGTATTGACAATGTTTACCTATCTAGTCTTGGGGATTATTAGCTTTATTATCTAAGTAATAAATAGATAGAGTGTATTTGAAAGTTATGATTAATTACTTTATATTTACCTGTTTAATGAGGTTTAAATTTCTTTGAATTAATAATTTCACTCTGTATAGTCAAGTTGTAATCTTTAATTTATCTATGTAAGCATATCAGATCATATGTAAAGACAAATTTCTACCTTTATTGTTTAATGGAGGTTGCTTTGACAACAGATTGAGATTGTTATTGATATAGGAATTGTTAAGTGTTGGCTGCTTTCATATATTTACATTATTTACCTATCTGATCTTAGACATTATTTGCTTTATTATCTAAGTAATACATAGTTGGAGTGCAGTTTGAAAGTTATAATTGACCATTTATTAGTATGTTTTCAGACCAGATTATATTTACCTATTTAATGAGGTTTATTCAAACTTCTGTGAATTAATAATTTCACTCTTTATAATCAAGTTGCGATTTTTAGTGGTTGCCTTGACACTAGATTGAGATTGTTTCGATATTAAGTGTTGACTGCTTTCATGTATTTACATTATTTACCTATCTAGTTTTGGCCATTATTAGTTTTATTATCTAAGTAATATGAGTGCAGTTTGTTTTGATATTAAGTGTTGACTGCTTTCATGTATTTACATTATTTACCTATCTAGTTTTGACCATTATTAGTTTTATTATCTGAGTGCAGTTTAAAGGTTATAATTGACTATCTATTAGTAAGCTTTCAGAACAGGTTATATTTACCTGTTTAATGGAGTTCTTAACTACTCTAGTTGCAATCTTTCTATATAAGCACATTAAACCATACATAAGGTGAGATCCAAAAAAAACAAGAATAGTTTTCTGGTAGGTGCACCTGCGGTAGTATATGCTTCTGCTGATACATAAATCATGGTTGCCATGCAGCATATTATTTTATAAAGTGTGGCATATTTGTTGATTTTTGTAATAGCTGAAAAATTGGAACAACATAAATTACAGGTTACTTTTAGGGAAAACAATTAAATTGCTTGAAACAGATTACAAGGAAGCTAATCTTGGAAAAACACATGTTTATAAGTGGTTTAATGGAAGTGTCCAATTTAAGGTATTCCTAAAAAACATGCTGAGTGACGCCTAATGTCAAGAAAATGCTGACTTATTTTTAAGCCAACAACATTTTTCTCTCAGAATTAGTTTGCAGTGGTCAGGCATTTTGTGTGCAAGTTCTGAAAAATTTACAAGACGTGCTGAAATGTAAACAACCCATTTTTGTGACAAAGCGAGGAGTGGAAGCTTCACTACAAGAAAGCATCTATGCCCAAAGCATTGAATGTGAAACAATTTTTAATTAAATTCAGCACAACCCAGCTCATCTATCAGCCATATTCACTCAATCTCACCTCGTGTGACTTTTGTTTATTCTCTCGAATGAAAAATGCCTCAAATCTTTTTTTTGGTGGATTTAGAAATATAGAAAACTAACACGACCCAGGTATTAAAAGGCTTCACTTTACAAGTATTTGTGGACAACTTCAAAAAGTGAAAAACATGTTTAGACCAGTGTACTGCATCAAATGGACAATAATTTGAAAGATATTAAATTTATAACACTTAAAAATAAATTAACAATTTTTTATTATAAAATTCTAGTTTTTGATATTCCTCTTGGTGAATTTCCACCCTTATTGTTTAATGGAAGTAGCCTTGACAACAGATTGAAATTGTTATTCACTCTGTTTAAGTGTTAGCTGTTTTCATCTATTTATATTATTTATCTATCTAGCCTTGGGCATTATTAGCTTCATTATCTAAGTAAGACACAGTCAAAGGGCAATTTAATAATTGCAGTTTGAAAGTTATAATTGACTATTTTATTAGTCTCCTTTCATAGTAGGATATATTTACCAGCTTAATGAGATTTATTTAAACTTCTTTGAATTAATTTCACTCTTTGTAATGAAGTTGCAATCTTTCTAAGCATATTAAACCATATATAAATGTGGATTTCCACCTTTATTGTATACTGGAGGTTGTCTTGTCAATAGATTGAGAATGTTCATTGTTATTGATATTGGTATTAATTGTTGACTGCTTTGAAGTATTTGCATATATACACACATACATACTGTTTAACATTAAGATTTAAAGCAGATGAGCAAATATATAATCAAATAATTAGAAGTAGTAAATTTAATTATTCTTAATAAAAACATTAAAACATGTATGCAGTATTACATATTTATATACTTCTCATGTGATTATTATTTACATGATATGTAGAACCTGTGCATGATTGATATCATTTTGTTTATTAAATACATAAACTAATCTTATATATATAAATTATATTTAATCAATTACAATGTCCACTCCATTTCTAAATTATATGATTATTGCAGTCAGATAATACATACTACGTCTTTATTTTCTTAATCTTTCATACCACACACATGAACACACACATAACTTATAACGATATATAGTATATTATTATTAAAGATTGACTTACAAGTGTCAAACTCTCTGCATTCAAAACTTTGACAATTACTGATTATTACTAATCATTTCTTAAACTAGATATCCCTAGCTGAGATATAAACTTTAAACCTCAGTTAAAAATTAATATATCAATTTTTAAAATTAAATACGAACACATGAAATAACTCAACCTCATCTCACTTTTTCCATTTACAATATTTTTTTCATATATATTTAAAACTTTCACTCCATCACATATTCATCGGAAGTGGTTGGGGTCAAAGTTGTGAGTACAGAAAGTTTTTGACTCTTGTAAATCAAATATGATGAAGATATATATATATAAGAAATTGTGATATAGACTAATTAAAAAATGCTGGTTCAGCACTAAATGCATCTTGGGAAAATATTTGTCTTTTTCTGATATCTTGATGAATATTTCTCAAGAATGTGTTACATAATCAAAACATTCAGAAATTTTTTATTCATAATTTCAGTTTTATATAATACCTAAAAAGAGACCATATATGAGATTGTATATAAATGCAATTAAATTAAACAACCATCATCACAAATCTTCAGGAAAACATACAAATGAGGTGGATGGATGAAATAAAAGAAGTGTGCTGGGGTGATGTGGAGAAGAGAGGCTAAAGATCGGAAAAGATGGATTGAACTTGGAAACCTTGATTCTGCAGTGGATCGATAATAGTTGAAAATGATGATGAATAAGTATTATAACGATGTAAGTTGTTCTATCGACAATTAACTGAATATAAATAAAATAGATGATTATGAGATGACATATATAACTAACGTTAGTGAAATGTGATCAAATTGTACTTTAATTCATATTTACATTGAAGTTTACTAGTTCTGTGTTTCTTTTTCTATAGGTTATTTTGAAGTAAATTAAAATTCTTATCTTGTTATTGCTGATTATCGACGTATTAATTCTCTTTCCGAAACGGAATATTTACATTCTTAAAAAAGTAGTGAAAAAAAAAAAAACATTATCAACTTCCTTTATTTTGCTTGCAGCTTTAGGTAAAATAATCGAACAAATGTGGACGTGGATTGCAAATATTATGCATTTAAAAACTTTTGGCAAAATTAATAAAGGTTATTTGTCGTATTTGTTTAAGCCAGAGAGATATCTTTTTTTCTCTTGCGAAATGAAGTCAAAAAAAGAAGCAACTTTTTTTCCAGGAAGTATATCAAGTATAGAGTAATATTCGCTTTAAATGAATTTATAAATCGAATACTGAAATAAATTAACTACTGCTTTAGATTCGTAGTTAAAAACATTTCTCTTCGTATGATTGAGCTTATTACAATGGAAAATTGCCTTTGTGTAATAATAATAGTAGTAATAAAAAGTCATGCAATAAGATGCATTCATATATTAATATCTAATTATTAATAAGCACACATCTTAATTTTTATAGCAACTTATAAATAAAATTAATAGTTTTTATTAATCTTTTATTACACTAGAGATTTTCCAATAGTGAATAATATTTCTGTAGTGTAATTATTAGGGGAAAAAATAATATTTATAATATTAATATCAAATTATTAATAAGCACACACTTTAATTTTCATAGCAACTTATAAATAAAATTAATAATTTTTATTAATCTTTTATTTAACTAGAGATTTTCCAATAGTGAATAATATTTCTGTAACGTAATTATTAAGGGGGGGGGGGAGAATAATATTTATAATATAGTCTCTAATGGCTTGCTCATCAGTAATGAAGGGAATGTATTTAAGCAGTTTATAAATGATTGATATAATTTAGAATTAACATACATTACTAAAACAAAATAAAAAAAACCCAAAACAATGACAATTGTTTTTTTTATTTTGCTGGAGGTGATCATGTCGACTGTATGATTACAGATAAACGGCTTCATTGAATTGGGCATATAAAAAAAATGCATAATAAGAGGTTCATTAAAAATATTTTCTGGTAACTTCAATAGCTGGGATTTCTTGAGAGACACAGATCCATTTACATTATCAAGATTATTTCAAAAATACTCTAAAAAATTACAATATAACTGATTTCTTTCATTGAGGGAATATAGCTAGTAATAAAATATAAATAAGAGCCACAATTGCACATCTACCGAAATTTTTCAAATAGAAAAAATTACTGCAACAGAAAGGCAGCACAGTAAGATGTCAAATATAAAGGTGCAGCATATGATATATGTGGACATATTTCTAATTCATTATTTATTTGCACAATTATTGCAAAACTTTCATTTAATTTTTTATTCTTTACAAATTTTCTATCTTATTTTTTTAAAATCTGGAATTGGAATAACCACATTTATTTAGTTTGGATAATGATAACAGATGTGCTTTTATTGTTAAATACAAAATGACAACAACAGTAGAAATTAATCTTCAATAAAGGGTAGAAAAATTTAAGTGTCAACTTAATATACATATATTTTATTTAATAAGATGATGAAATACATAATGGACTTTATAAAATCGTCTTGTGTAAGAAGTTAAAAAAAAAAAAGTTATTAGTGATAAATTATTCAGGAAAAAATATTTAAATTCGGTGTACAGAAAAGGAGTGAATTACATTAAGCAGTAAGTTAAATATAAAATTTACCCTAGAAGAAGATAGTATTAGTTTCTACTTCGACTTTATGACTCTTATTATATTCGCACTGGCTATGACAAATGCAATTAATAAAACAACTTAGCAATCTTTTTTTTTTTGATCACATCAAGATTAGACACAATGATAATACTTTTAAGATCATTTAAATATTTATTAAAATAAATAACCAAATAATTTATTCCTTAGAAGTTCATAAGAAATATAAAAACAGGAAGCGAGAGAATTGGAGTTATAATCCATGGACTTTGATTGTCAGAGTTCATTACTTCTACTACAACACCAAATCCCTCAGAGATTTTATGAAAATTATAGGCTTCAGCATAGAAAAGTTTTATTAAAGATAAAAAATACTTCTTTGTATAGTTAAATAATTCTGTGGTTTGTTAGACATAAACTATAGATCTCTTAAATTGTAAGTACCATTCCAAGTTTTAATGACATACTCCTGGTATATTATTCAAAGATAATATTTATTTTGACTACTGATTTATTTATAAGTCACATTAGTAGAAATACTAAACAATGCATATATAATTCTGTTTTTAATAAACAAGTAATGCTTTTGTGGTTTTAATAATTTATCATTATTATTATTTTATGAAAATTTATTATATCAACTTTATTAATTTTCAATTTAGATAAGTTTAATAGAATTCAAAGGAAAACAGGAGAACTAGTACTCAAGATATTTTTCTAAAAGTGATCAGCTATCAAATATAGATACAATACAACATGTAACTAATCTGTGATCCTCTAGTATTGGGAAAATAGTTGTGTTTCTTTCAAAGTTTAGAAAATTTGCCAATATGGTAATTACATCATTAATGAATGAAAAGATAGATATTTCTTTCCAGTTTAAGAAAAACGTGTTCCATTATTGAACAAGTCAAGTTGCTGTATGAGAAAATCAACTCTAGTACCAAGAATCAATTGCCAGAGAGAGAGAGAGAGAGGGAGGGAGGGAGAGAGAGAGAAAGAGAGAGAGGGAGAGAGAGAGAAAAAAAAGAGAGAGAGGGAGAGAGAGAGAGAGTGAGTGTTCAGCATTCCATGAGTAGAAAGGAATAAAATGGTTCACAAACCCACTAAATTTTTGATGTCAAATATTCTGCAATTTTAAGTTGAAGTTGTTTTTTATAATAGTTTTTTTTTTTTTGGTATTTTCAATGTGTCAAGTCTAATGATTTTAAATTCCAATTGTTGAACTTAAATTGATTTTCATTCATTGTTTAGAAATGTCTCTTGAAGCAAACAAGCTGCTTAAAAAAGTTCTCTTAAGGTTAATAATAATCCGATATAAAAAAAAAAAAAAAATCAGTTAGATTATACATGCTATTTAATTCAGTATTATAATAATCCTAGTTTTGAAATATTGGAATAATTATTGAAATCTTTTTTTGGATGTCATAAAATTAATTAATCAATTTTTATAAAATATTTTAAAAGCAGTTTGGCAATTAAATGATCTAGAAGTTTATAAAAATAAGTTGGTATTTATCTTTTGTACATTTTGTAGTTTGATGATCATGCATCATGTCATATCTCTGAAAAATATTTTTGGAGTGATTATAGCTAGATGCTTAATAACAACTTAATCTGTATGATACTTATACAGAAAGGTTTTTAATGTATATAGATTATAAGAAGCAAGATTAGTACAAAGTATGATTAATTGGTTGATAATAGGAAATAATGTTTTAAAAAGTTATTGCATTCATTTATTGCAAGATTTCAATTAAAGATGAGTAATGGGGATAATTTTCATGAGTATCAAATGTTGACTATATCTCTTTTGCATTCTTCATTTTTCCATATTTGTAGAGATTGCATAATTACTATTTATTAGATAGAATGCCATTTCAAATTTTACAGTATGACATATTCATAAGACTGCAACAACAAAACAATGTAATAATATAGGAAGCGTACCAATAGCTTAAACAAACTCTTATTTAATAAGTGCAGTAAAAGAAAATATTTGAAATCTCTATCTAGAATATTCTTATCCTCAGACAATTTGGTTTCGAGCTTATGGCCCACCTCACTAAGGAGCTAGAACATTCAGACACTACATCTAAAGTATCAACTAAACCCCAGCACGTATTTAATATGTAACTATTGAGAAGAAAATCTGAAATTTTCAGACATAAAAAGGTCTTTAAATCCAGCTATCTAACTCAAATAGCTATATGGGATTGAACCAAATTAAAATCTACCATATATTAATAGCCTTAGCATTGCCAAAGCCTTAAAAGTAAAATTATAATAATCAATAAAGCAAGTCATATATAACGTGACATTGCTTTTAAAAAGCTTGTATTTAAAAATATGTAATATAGGGAGCATATCAATAAGCTCAAACAAGCTCTTATTTAATAAGTGTGGTAAAAGAAAATATTTAAAATTTTCTCTAGAATATTCTTATCCTCAGAACAATTGATTTTCTCTTACTGCACTTATTAAATTTAAATAAGAACTTGTTTGAGCTATTGGTATGCTCCCTATATTACATATTTGTAAATACAAGCTTTTTAAATGCAATGTCACATTATATATGACTTGCTGTATTGATTATTATAATTTATCTTTAAGGCTTTGATGATGCTAAGGTTATTAATATATAGTAGATCTGAATTTGGTTCAGTCCCATATAGCTATTTGAGTTAGATAGTTGGATTTAAAGACATTTTTAGGTCTGAAAATTTTTAGATTTTTCTTCTCAATAGTTATGTATTAAGTAAGTGCTGGGTTTGAGTTGATATTTTAGATCTAGTGTCTGAATAGTTTAGCTCCTCACTGAAGTGAGTCATAAGTTTGAAACCAATTGGTATGGGGATAAGAATATTCTAGATAGAGATTTTAAATATTTTCTCTTACCACGCTTATTAAATAGGATGTGATACACTGTGATTTCTCCTTAAACAGAATCGGGAATCTCTCAGCAACTATGCCCAGAGAAACCTGTTAGCCACTTTACTTTGCATTCCCCACCTTAAGTTTTCCCATATTCTGCTCCATCCCATTTCTACAACATAAACTTTGTCAACTCTATGGCCTTTATATTTAAATTTCCCTTATCTTTTCCCAAACCCTGCATAAAAACCAATAACCCACTTTCTGTATAATCACTTTTTTCATATTTATTTTTCCATAACTTCATTATTTGTATCCTTTCTGCTTTCAAGCATTTACATTCAATTAACAGATGCCTAATATTTTCTATTCCTTCCTTACACAATTTATAGACTAAATCACCAATATTTTTCCATTTACATGTATATTCTCTTGTTGCTAAAGATCCCATTCGAGCCTTAAACAATAAACTACTTTCCTTACTATTATCATACATTAACTCGCACCTAATGTTCTGTTTATTTCTATATATATTTAAATTCTTTTTACTGTCCACACTAGTTCTCTATTTCTCTAACTCCCTATTCTTTTATCCCATTCCTTACTACTATAACATCCAACAATCCCCCTAACACAATCATCCCACCTTTTATACAAATATACTGATATAAATTCTTTATCCAAATCTTTTGCATACCACATTATCTTTCTCAACCATCTTGTTGCCTGTCCTTTACTCATAACCCAATTAAATACTATTTTGGCTATTCTTTTATTTATCCATAAACTGCAATCTACCAAACATTTTCATTTTACTTTTTGCATCTCTCACATAAAACCTTGACCATCCCATTTCTCCTTGAATTGCCTCCCTTGCTGTCCAAACATCTGCATCCAATGCATGTCTTCATACTTCCCTTTATACTTTTTCTAAGTAATGTAATACCCCTTTATTAACATACAAGAGCTTGTTTGAGCTATTGGTATGCTCCCTATATTATATATTTATAAATACAAGCTTTATAAAAAGCAATGTCACATTATATATGACTTGCTTTATTGATTCTCTGCAAAGTTATAATTTAACAAGATAACTTAATTTTTTCTAATATTATACATCATGGATTTAATCCAACCAAATAAAGATTACTGAAAAAAAAACAATAGTTTGTAAAAAAAAAAAACCCAACAAATGTCAGTCTTGAAGGATACTTATTGGATAAAATGTATTGATCACATCATTTTAATCCAGTGCATATTCAAATGCAATTGTGCTATTGGTTATTATATATTCTTATCACATCTATGACTTAGAGTTCAAATGTAGATGGAGTTTAGAAACATTTCACAGGTATAACAAATTTCAAAACAAACTGGGACAGTCGGTCCATTGCGAAACCAGGTAAACATTTATCACTGATCAGTAAATGAATACCAGGTTATTCTTAGCTGGAAACTAAAGATTCTAATATAATCTGAATTATCCAGATATAAGATGATGTGCAGAGTATAAAATAAAAGCATGTTTGTAATAAACTGCACTACTGAAAACTGAGATAAATTAAACTTATGTTTTATTGATGGTTTTGCAGCAAAGTATTGAGTGGATCTGCTATCACCATGACCTACAATTTGAATCTGGGTTGAATAAACGAAACTTTTTTTTTTTTTTTTAGGCTATAAGCAAGTTTAGAATTTTCCTTATGCAGCCAGTCCATAATTAAAATATTCAGTAGTTCAATTTTTAGTTGTGAATGGAAATCTAACTATTATTCTTAGCTAGGGATAAAAATAAAAAAGTAAACATTAAACCATCACTGCCCAGCAATTAGCTAGCTTGGCGAGTAGTCTTTATTGCTCCATTTTATAAAAACATTTACCTGCAATAGACTATTTAAAATATTTTTATTTCTTATTTAATTAAATCGGCAAATAAAGTATATATCTTAAAAATAAATGCCGTGAAAAAAAAAAAAAGTTTCACAAATAATTGAAAAATAATAAAAAAAAGATTTAAGAATAGATATCTGAAGTAACTAGAATCCACAGAAAATTTATTTTTTTCCTATTAAAACAAACAGATTTGCGTTATATTCCCATACCAGAGCATGTATAATAATATACATCAAAATTTTATTATTGCAAATGTTATAATGAATAAAAGTAGTGTGATTATGATAGTATAATATTTCAATTCCATATTGCATAAACAAGCCAACAAGGATACATTAAATCTAAAAAAAAAATACAAATAAATGGTTAGATACGCAGAATGTCAGTATAATGAATTTATTCCCAGAGTATAAAATAACACTTTTTAAGAAGAATGCTCGGTAATGGAAGAGCAGTATTAGAATTTCTTTTAATTTATTATATCCCAGTAACGGAATTTATCGTAATTTTTTTTACAAATGAAATATTCAGAAACGCATAAAAATTTAACATTAGGAATTAAAAGAGATGACATTAATATTAGGCGACTATCTGAAATTGAGAGGGGGGGGGGATAAAATATACTAATAATTACTTCTTAATTAAATTTTACGTCCAATTATCTAATAATTCTGAATCTTGTTCTGCAATCAGACAAGCGCGATGAAAAAATAAATGATTTTTTTTTTTTAAAAAAAAGTTTTAAAATAAATTAAAGCACTTAAAAACTAGAGGGCATCTTAGTTAAGGGAGTACTTTCTAACCCTTGGAAAAAAGTTCAAGTAGGTGTGAACATAATGAGAGAGCACGTCTTAAGCAGAAAGAAAATAAATTACCATCAACTCTTTAAATTACATTTTATGTTATTCCAATTAATTATGTTTTAAATCAAAATAATTTATTTATCCATTTCGTGATTTTAACTATTACGTTAAACAATATAGTAATGAGCACAAAGTTTTTTAATATTCTTTTCGATTACTTTATTCATTTCCTTATCCCCTAAACTAAGGGTGTGTATCTAACTATCTATATATAAGCACATACACGATTATATATTGAATAATAACTAGATTACAAAAGTTAAACTTAAGATATTTGAAGAGGGGGTTGGAGAAGAGCAAGGACTTTGTAGGAAAGTCCAGAATATAAAAAGATATTAACACTAAAATTTTAATTCGAATTAAATAACAAATATTATCTAATGCTTTTTCATAATAGAATTTTTATGTAAATTAACTTGAAACGATACATTTTTTTAAATGAAGTGGATAGTTTTTTGTTTTGCGAATTTGACCAGAATGAGAGGGATTATTTACATCCTTAGCACCATTCAGCAGATATCCTTTTATATTCATTATCGAATTATAAAACATCTATTTAGAGTTGTATTTTTATATTGGACTATTTCCATCATCTAATATGTGTATTGAATGTTTTTAGAAAAAATTAACTCTTATTTAAATATTCCAAATACATTTAACTGTTTGTTAGTGATAGCACATCAAACAATTTAGTATATGGATAACGTTTCAGGAGGTATTATTCTCCCCTTTTCTTCAAGGGTTGCTGGTCTGACCAGTAACAGTACTAGCATGGGATTCTAACCTGGACCTTAGATTCTTGAGTATTGAATTTTAAAGTATTGGTCTAACCAACCGAGCCATCCTGCCAAAGGCAACAGTCAGAAGAAATTTCATATACTAATCTATAAGGTTCCTCCTGATTTCCCTACTTTTCCAAAGAGCAAAGTTGATTAGTGGTTTCCATACACTATGTATAATCACACTAGGTTTGGCCTATGTGATTTTTTTGCCATTGTCATGTGAGCAGCTTCTTTAAATTTTCTTCTTTGTATCTTTTCTTCTCTATCCAATATTTTTGGATTTTCCCAATTGAACATATATTCATTGGCACATGCATAGTCTGCTACCTTAGACACATCTGTTTTCTCTCTTCTAATCAGCAGTTTGTATTCTTGCAATTGCTTTTCAATGGGATGATGGTCTCACCAATATACGCATAGTATTTAGTAGATGCAGTTTTCTTTTTTTCAGTATTTCAAGTTTATGCTTTGTAGATGTTAGAATTCCTCATAGCTCTGGAAAGCTGTTCTGATATTATACTGTTTGCAGATTTTCCTTAATTTGTCTGCTATTTTTGAAATGTATGGGTACACTACAGTACCAATAATTGTCTTTTCTCTTGATGGTTCTTTTTGTTGTCTATTTAATGTTTTCTTAATAGCAGCTGATGGATAACCATTTTTCATAAGTTTGTTCTATATAAATCTATTCTTTTTCCACCGCTGTTTTCTGAATAAACTTCTTTTGCTTTGTTCCATAGTGATAGTATAAGTCCATATTTTGTGTTTCTGGTGTGATTGGATGTATAGGCTAGGTATTTTCCTGTATGTGTAGGTTTTTGGTAAACTGCAATTTTGATTTTGCTATGAGGGAGTCTTGTCACAAGAACATCTAAAAATGCCAATTTCTGTTCTTGTTCTGATTCTATTAAAATTTAATTGAAGGGGATATGTTGTTGATGTGTTTCCAGAAAGTTTGTAGTAGTGCTTCACCATGTGGCCATACAACAAATGTATCATTCACGTGCTGAAGCCAAACTTTAGGTGGATATGTAGTACTTTTTATGGCTAAGGTTTCAAGTTCTTCCATTAAATATTGCTAATCAGGGGAGCCAATGGTGAGCCCATAGCCATTCTTTGATTTTGTTGGAATAATTCTGTGTTATATTGAAAGTAGATTGTTTTTATACAGAATGTTAATAATTCCATTATATTATTAGTAGGAAGAGCTATTCTGGTTTGTAAAATATTATCACCATTTAATCTTTTTCTTACAATAGACAATGCTGCTTCACATGGCACATTCGTGAATAAAGTTTCTACATCAAAGCTTACCTATAAATCAGTTCTTTCAATTTTTATGTTCTTGATTAATTCTACAAAGTATCTAGCATCTCTGACAAAGGACTGGGTCTTGTATGCCAAAGGACTTAGAACTTTGAGAAGAAATCTTGCCAAATTTTGGAAAGGTGAATCTCTAGAACTAACAATAGGTCTTAATGGAACATGATCCTTATGGATTTTAAGTAGACTATAAAGATGAGAAATTTTACTGAAATATGATGTTATTTTACTTTTTTCTAAATTAGTGAAGTACTTGTGATACTTTCTGAGTAATGCTTGTAACTTTGTTTCTGTACTCGGTATTGGATTTTTTGTTACTTTTCTATATTGGCCTTGAGAAGTTATTGCATTTTGTTGTCATAATCAGGTGTATCCATTACAACTATTGCATTGCCTTCATCAGCAGAGATAATAATTATAGATTTATATACATTGAGAGATTTAATTGATTCATCTCACCATAGGATATGTTTGACTTCAATTTTTATTGCTTGTCAAGTGTTCTTTTTATTCTCAGTGTAATTCTGCTGCTTCTTCTAAAAGCAATTTTTGAGTGACTTCCTCAGTGTCTGCCATTATATCTAATAATGAGATATTAGACAGTGTTATGGCGAAGTTTAATCCTCTTTCAAGAACAAAAATTTCAGTATCTGTTAGATGTTTAGAACTGAGATTTTTAACAGATAAAGTTGGTACATTACAATTTTTGATATGGCCAGCTATGAAATACATGTGAATGTGGAAGAACATATATTGGTGAGACCAGTCATCTCATTGAAAAGCGTTTGTAGGAATCCAAACTGGTGATTAGAAGAAAGTAAACAAATGTGTCTAAGGTAGCAGACTATGTAGGTGCCAATGAGTATATGTTCAATTGGAAAAATACAAAAATATTGGATAGAGAAGAAAAGATACAAAGAAGAAAATTTAAAGAAGCTGCTCACATGACAATGGCAAAAAATCCAATGGGCCAAACCTAGTGTGACTATACATAGTGTATGGAAACCACTAATCAACTTTGCTCTTAGGAAAAAGTAGGGAAATCAGGAGGAACCTTATAGATAAGTATATGAAATTTCTATTGACTGTTGCCTTTGGCAGGATGGCTCAGTTGGTTAGAGCATTACCTTAAAATTCAATACTCAAGAATCTAAGGGTCCAGATTAGAATCCCATGCTAGTATTGTCACTGGTCAGCCCAGCAACACTTGAAGAAAAGGGGAGAATAATATCTCTTGAAATATTGTGCATATACTAATTTGTTTGATGTGTTATTACTAACAGTTAAATGTATTTGGAATATTTAAATAAAAGTTAAATTTTTCTAAAAACCTTCAATACACATATTAAATGATGGAAATAGTCCAATATAAAAATACAACTGGAACACCATCATCACAAACCTTCAGGAAAACACCATCTATTTAGAATCATTTTCTTTAAAAAAGACAATTTATTATAATATATTTATTTTTTATCTACAATTCCGGAACTTTAAAAAAAATATATTATATAGAAAATTAGCAAGATCAGATTTTGATACAAATTCTATAAAATGTAAATTGCTTACTATACAATTTTCATTTTATAGAAAACGTAGTATTAATAATTTATTTCTTATATTTTGTAACTTCCCATGCTTTTTTTTTTATTATCTTTATGTAGTACTGTGTATAATAAATACATTTAAATTTTGTGATACCATAAATACATTTTAAAAAATAATTTTGCAATACTTTTTATTAACTCGTCCTATTCAAAAAATGTATTGTTTAGTAAAATAAGTTGACTAGGCACCATAATAATTCCTGATACTTAGGAAGTGTAGTACATTGCTGAAAGAATTTAAATTAACATTAGAGATAAAATTAAATGATTTCATAACTATGTATTTTCACATATCAAAAGCTTTACGCTCACCGTCAATAATCAAGTGCTACTATTACATTCTTTAACTGTAGTAATCTACAGAGAACTTATTCTATCTTCTATGAGAGGATTTAGCACACATACATGCTAAGAAAATGCAATATTTAACAGAGAAAGAAATTTATAATAACAATTCTAATAGTTAAAAATTATCAAGTTATGTAGAGATTATTTAAGCAGTAACAATTATGAAGAAATCAATTCTGTGGACATATAAGTTATATAATCTTTAATTTAGCATTTAAAAAGATTAGCAAATATTGAATAAATAAATAAGTTCTAGTCTAATTAGAAAAAAAAAGTACAAAGATTTCTCCATGGGAATCAAAAACATTAAATGTGAATTTTCTTAATAAGATTTGTGTTTACCTCTATATGATCAACCGTTTCTTTTACTGTTCAGTAACTATTTCCACAATTTCGCATAAAATATAGATCAGTGAACTGAAGCTAATACATAGCTTTTCACATCTATTAAAGAAAAGTAATAAAATCATGACCATTATGTACTTCTCTGCAAATGGCATTCCAAATCCAAACTTCTAATGTTAATTTACAATTGTCACAAATGTTTAGCATGCGTAATTTATAATGGTTTCCAATAGCCACTCCAAAATATAAAGTCAATATAATTATTTCATGCCAACTTTCATGACAACAATAAAAGAATGGGATAGAAGATGTTGTGTAAGGCCATATATAATAAAATAAATTCTACAAGAGTATAAAAATAATTATCATATATTATGATAGTAAATTAAAAACAATATTTATTACTTTGCTAAGACAAACTTTTGATAGGTGTACCTTTATCAATGACTAATGTGAATATTAGCATATCCTTATGTGTATAAACATACATTAAACTAGTTACTGAGTATAATACATTTCCATATTTGCATGTGTAAATTGTCATAGCAGTTGGCTATGTCATCGAATTAAATGACCAATGCTTGCTAAGAGGAATGCTATTGGCTCTAATATTTTATGGAGTTCTTAAGAGTTAATTATGTGCTATGCTTCTTTTACTTTTCATTTTTTATTATTCAAGGCAAATAATTTTAGCATCAGCAGGTTGAAAGGAATGAGTCAATTATTTCTCATGGTCTACAAATACTCAGCTGTATGCACTGTTGCATTTAGCTCTGTTATATAAATGAGCATACTAAGTGATTCTTGATTTTAAGTTTGCACATATCTCTCAATAGCATCTGACATTACAAAATGACAATCCAGAGCATATACCAATTGATCTTTATCATCATCATCATCATTAATCTCGTCTTTGGAATTATTAATGCCTATTTAGTGATAAGGGGGATCTAAAACCAATATTAAAATCCTTGTGTATAATTGATAGTATTTTGTGAATATATATTAGGGATGTAAGGCATGTCTATCCATGGTTTAAAATTAGATGTTCTAACAAATATATGTCTATTATTAACTTTTCTTATTTGTTCATCAAGCATGACACTAAAGTAACCAACTTTAATTAAATCTTTTTTATAACACTCTAAATTATTTTTTCTCATAGCTTCAAACTTATAAAGCATTGAATTTCTAAATAAAAAAGCTTTAATGCCTGCCATTTTATACTGAAATGAGACTTTTGAGTGTGGATGCACTCAAAATTGTGCAACACAAACTAGAATTACTCTACATGATTTTGCATAGCAGTAAAGTGATTCACATAGAGCTACAGGTTCTAAAATATTTTCTCAGATGAATAACATAAAAACCAAAAATCACAGTTTAGTCAAGTGAATGAAACTATCACATAATTTCCTATATAACTAATTGATCACATAACTAATTGCAGTGAAAAACTAATACAGCTTATCAGATTCAATATAATATTTTTTTTAATGTTACGCAGTGTAATTATTTATTAAGCTTTAATGGATAATATTATAATGTCAAAGATAATGAGCTTAAATATTTTCTATTGCATCTTTTTTAAGACTGAAATGTTTTAACATTTAAAAAAATATTGTACGGATTTACTTTACTCTAAAACAAAACACACATATATATATATATGGACCAACAATTTATAAACAATACTGTATGTGGGATTGAAAAAATAAAACAAAACATGCCTATCATTTGTTATAAAAACATGTCACATAGAAATTTTAGAATAAAAAAAAAATCATTTCTGTCTTGATTATTAAATAGAATTATCTATATGATCACTTTACACACACTAGTGTATATAATTTATGTAAAGAGCGCATCCATAAATAACAATTTTATTGTGATTGAAAATATAACTAATGAAGTGATAAACTATAAAATTAGTTGGAATCTGCTAAAACAAATGACTGGAGGGGGAGGGGATACAATTATAATATCAAGAAGTGCACTTAATATCTTGGTATCTAACAGTATCTTATAAAGATTGTGTCCTTATGTTTAAGAATATTTTAATCAGTATATCCGACCTACTTTATAACTGAACAACATTATTTGAATTTAAAAACAAGGAAAAACATATATTGAGAGCGATTCGGAACAGCTGCGCCGCACACGTGCTAGAATATATATTGAGAGCACAAAATGATAGCAAAAGAAACGAATGAATTCAACCCAAATTCAGTTCAATAAACTTATTATAAAAAAAAAAAAAATAAAAACTTAAACAGAAATGAACTAGACATAAAATAATTGATAATAAAAAGCACCCTCAAGTATTTAATTTGAGATGATATTATAAGATCATAAAGCTTTTTGTATCATTAAGATAATAAATAAATAAATTTGATTGCATATATGGGAGAAGCATTGGAGAAGGATGTTGGTTTGCAGTGGGTTAAAAAAATAGCTGATAACACATCCATAAAAAACATATAATTAAAAATGGTTCCATTTAATATCTTCAATAAAACAATGAATGAGCCAGAAATCATATATTCATTACATTAAGTTTCACACTTAGTTTCAAATTATAAAAGAAAACATTCAACTTTTTTACTGCCATATAAATTTCATATTACAAAATGATAACTACAGTAAAAGGCCTTTTGAATTCTGTCATTTGTTTAGCCTTTTCGAAAATGATACAATGAGGGTTCGGTAAATATTTTACAAGCCCCATGCAACAATTACCACTGTCGTAGATAACTTGAAAATAACAATTGTATCTACAGAAAGGCAAAGCACATTGTTATAAATCAGAAAAAAATATTGACTAAGTAGATCACATATAAATTTAACAAAATGATCATGAGATATAGTTATCTCAATCAAGTGTAAAAATGGAATTTAGTTTACTGATGTACAACAAATATCATAAGGGATAGAATATAACATCAATGATTACAAGTTTGAGTCAGTCAGTAGATTCAAGTGAACTTTTAAAATTCCAATTTTTTTGATTGCTCTTTTTAAAATGGCAATAAGATTGTATTATGGTCACTGCTTGCACTTTCATTCCTTTCTATCACATTACAATAATAATAATTATCTAATTATTTGTTCCAGAAGTCATATGATGTTCAAAAAACCAAATGGCAAGTTAAGTACACTTGTTCCAATGAATTTCTCAAATTGAATTTTTATTTTTTTAAAATTTAATCAGTGAGAGTCAGTCCTGGAACTTTTAGCTAAATGGTTTATACTTTATCAATATCCATAAACTTCACTATCAAATTCTACAATTAAATGAAATTAGATTAAGGATTCAGATTTCATAAGGCTATTTAATATAAGAGCAAATTGTTCATAATGTCAAAGTTTACAATTGTGAAACTAATTTAGAAACTTATTGCAATGATGAATACATGATTTCAGGATCCTCATTATTTTGATTAAATATATTAAAATGAATCATTATAAATTGGATTTCATAACATATGCAAATTCAGTTTGTATTAAAATTGTAATAACTTTTTTTTTTCAATCAAATAGTGAATTTCATTCATAATTGTTCACTGTGCATGAATACACTCATAACAAAAAATAGCTTCCAATAATAACAGCTTAACACAGTAAACAGAAAATATACTGTATAAAATTAAGTTTTACTTTATAGCTAAATGCACAAGATACATATAGCTAGAAGAGAGAAGCAGCCCCTTCCTGAATAGCACTATGCACATCTCCCACCCACCCCATCATTTAACCTCTTTCTAATATTACCTAAACAAGTAATCAAGATCTGAAGTGTGATTGAAAACTTGATGAAGATAGAAATTCTTTATTACATTCACTTGGGTGCATTTTTTTAAATTATACCATACTGGATATTACCATTGTATACAAATAACTACATAATTAATGTTTTAAATTGATATCTATTAAAACGAAGAAAAATTAATGTGAAATTATCACTGTCCATTTATAAGACCACAGACATAGTATAAATTCATTATTAAGGGAGTTTTTTTTTGCCAAATTTAATTTTTGGAATATCTCTAAACTCTGTGGGGTTCTAGAATGTCAACTACCAATGAATGAATTTTTGTTGTTATTTTATCTCCCAGATGAGGATAACTAAATACACATTAATTATATTGGATTGGCTGTGCAGTGGATAACTAAAAAAAATTTCAGAACATTTGACATTTTTCAGTCCTTAAAACAATTTCTAAATTCATTTCAAACTTGAATCTTAAGATAGACATAAGGAACAAAATGAACTAACCATTTTTTTTTCTTCATATTCATAGCATCGGCCGGGAGGCGACCCACAACCGTCTGCAACCAGCTACTAGCTTGCAAGGCGGCTGCGATGACCTCTCGGCTAACAACGCTTGACATTAACCATTTTATCATGAAATTAAGTACGTTTAAGCAAAAATTCATGATAAAACTATCGTTTAGAAATTAAACATTTTACGGCGTGTTCAATTGTCTTTTAAAAGTCTTAAAATGCGTGATGGGAAAGGGGGGGGGGAGCTTTCAAACCTTAATTTTAATTTTTTTTTTTTATAAACTAAAATCTATAATTTTTAATTAAAAGCAACTTAATATGTTAATTAAATGCAAATTTAGTATTATTTAATAAAATATTGATTTTTTTTTTAAAAAAAAACAAAACAGTATTATTAAAAGAAAGGCAAGTTTTTCAATTCACTTAATAGTTATAATAACTACTCTTTAAGTTTAATTCAGAGAAGTATTGTTTTTAAACCGGTCACGAAGCAGTTAATTTTTTTATTATTATTCAAATATTAAAAATACACAATCAGCTTTATGCCCTTCACTTCTGTCAAACTAATAGTTTTGATTTGAAGTTTTTTCTTGTTTTTCGTGAGTTTCTTCTTGCCTGTAGGATCACAAATATCTTCTTGGTTAGTGTTCAACCCTTTAATGTCAAAAAAAAAAAAAAAGGTGGATCTAAATTTTGTCTATCAAAGAAGAAATCCGCCTTCTATGCGATCTATATTACCAATCAGAAATTACTAATATAACCTTGCTCAAATATTTCTGTTGTATGAATTGTAAACCCCCCCTCCCCCCACTGTCGTCCCGCTATTTTTAATCATTCACAAACAGTAATATATATATTTTAAAAAATACTTTTGGAAAAAAGCATGTGAGGGCGTTTGTTCATACGTTAGTTAGCACGAGTGTATAATAAAATGCAAACGTTTGTGTTTAAGAATACGCTTGTATATTCTATAAGGACAAAAATTTGGATCATATGCAATTTATAATATATTACTCATTTTCTTTATATATTTATCAATTAATCTTCTTTTCATTTATTATTTATTTTTCAGATTTAACACCAAAAAACGTCAATAAAAAGTTCATTGGTGGTAAAGATCTTCAGCATCGTAATAAAAAAAATACTATATTGGAAAAAAATAGACATTACTTACCAGCCTAATTCAACTTCCTTGTAAAAAAAACCGTTTCCTTATTTTCTTCTCCAGCTAAGAATAGCTGGAAACTCATTACCAACCAATATGGGTAAAAGATTAGCTATATGTCAGCTACTTAAATAAAAAAAAATCATAAGCTTTACTTGAGAATTTTCAACTATATGAAAAATTTCCAACTTTGTTTAGAATATGATCCAATGTCTTGGTAAGTCTAAGTTACTAATCATTACATTATGAGAATCCTATTTTAAGTTTATCTGAAGACTTTAAACTAACAATAAATAAAAGCATAGACATAATTCAGATATAAGAAAAAGCATTCATTGGGCAAAAAATGCTATGCCAATAACCCCCCCCCCCTCTTTTTTGCATATTAAAACTTTAAATTCATTACATATTACTTTACAGTCATATTAAATTATAATGCAATATTGAATCAGTGGGGGAAAAAAAAGTATAAAGAGAAAAAAAAATACTTGGATACACACTATATATATATAGTATATTCAGATAATAATATCCATAAGTTAAACATCAAATCCATAAAGATATTCACAGAGTCTCATTAAAATTGCTATAATTTATAAAACAGTTAATTTCTACTCATTTTAATAACCTTATAAACAAGTGTGACTAAATATCTAATATTCAAATTATACAACGCTAAATAATATATAGTAATTGGAAGATAAATTTTCTAGGGTTGGCCATAATTTATCAAGCAAATAAAGAATGAATTCAATTTATCAGTAGATCATGACATTATCTAAATCTACTATCCACATAAGACAGATAGGGATTCATCTTTCATCTGGATTCTGGATTATATCGGCACTAAAAGAAGCATTACACTAATGCAATTTCAATTATTATATACATATATAATGTGTCAAAATTCTCGACTGCTTTAATTATATCCTTAATGTAAATTAAAAGTTTGTGCCAAAATAAAATAAGATTTAAAAAAAAAAAAAAACCTTGCCAATGATATACTGAAATGATATAGTGTATTGTAAACGGTAATCTCAGAATTCATGGTACATGTGTTACAACTTGTAGTTTTGAAATACGAATTTTTTTTCTACAGTACAGACTAAACCAGCACTCTCAGTTGGTCCAGATTATCATCTCCACACATATATACAATCAAAGCTCAGCTTATATTAAGATAACCAATCTTCATACTTTAATGGATAGGCTTCAAACTAATCCACCTCACAACTCTTCAGACATCCATTTTATTGGAAATCTGATGATGGAACACTCAAAGCCCACCTTCCTACCCATGTTGACCACAAGTCACTCTGACCCCTCATGCACAGGACATAAATGTTGACCACAAGTCACTCTGACCCCTCATGCACAGGACATAATCCATATATGAGGAACGGGCAGACTTTAAAGCATTATATTTTGAAATATGAAATTTTTCTACAGTACAGACTTTTTCATACCTACACTTCTATATGTAATATATAGGGGTTTGAACTCAGAATTTCACACAACCCTCAATCATCAATGCTATTTCATACACTGATACACTTGATCAAACACACGTCGAAAAGATAAATAGTCATCAATATACGTATGAAGTGCTAAAGCAGCACTCTCAGTTGGTCCAGATTATCATCTCATATATATACAATCAAAGCTCAGTTATATTAAGATAGCCAATCTTCATACTTTAATGGACAGGCTTCAAACTACTGCACCTCACAACTCTTCAGCCGTCCATTTTATTGGAAATCTGATGATGGAACGCTTAAAGCCAACCATAACTTGTAGTTTTATAAATTATTCTTTTACTTTCAACTCTTACACTCATATTTTGATTCTTAACTAATAGAGAAAAAAAGTATATATATATATGATTCTATGACTGAATATATTATGATTAATTAGAAATTATCATAAACTATAAAATCTTTTTTTTTTGTCTTTATTTGGAAAAGGTTAATATGATTAATGGATTTTCTTCATTATTTTCAAAGTAACTCAGTATACAAACATTAAGGATTGATTAAAGAATACATAATGAATATTATTCCAATATCCATCATCAATTCATTTAGGTCAATTATTATAGGATAAATATAATAAGATATTATCTTCCTTGCAATAATTATATGTAGCAAGTTAAAAAGATAAAAACAATAAGAACTAAAATTAAAAAGTGAATTAAAAATAATTTTCACTGCTAGTTTTACCATTAGAATTCAGCCTACGTCATAAATTATAAGCACTCCAGGAAGAGTTTTTTCTATACTTTCAAAATTGATAGTATTCTATCTAATTTAAGACAAAGACTACCCCCACCCCAACCCAATAACAACAAAGCAGATGATTTTATTCATTTTGTTTGATTTTTAATAATAAATTTATGTTAAATTCTGTGATTAAACTACAGATTAGAAGATGAAAAATCATTCAAGAAAGAGTACTAAATATTAAACAATAGAAAAATAATTTTTGAAAGATTATAAACTTTAGTATGAACTGTCTGACTTTGCAAAATATTTGTAATATCAATTCCCACAGTTCAAATAATAATTTAGTACAGTAATAGAATGATGGACTTAAAAACCAAAGGTTCCAAATAATAACAACAACAACAATAATAATAATAGCATCAGCATTAGTAGTACTAACAACACCTTATATTGCATTTATGCTAGTATGAAATAATCTATTTTTTTCTTTAAAAAAAAATGTTTTTTTTTCCACATTCATTTATTATTTAAAGGTGATTATCTTCTCTTAATTTTTTTTTTTTTACATTTTAGAGATGCCCAATGTTTTAAAAAACAGAAAGAACAGAAATTTTTGTAAGAGTCTTAGCCATCTAATTCGAATACCAGTTCTTTCGATAATGAGAGATTAATTAAATCAAGATAACTTAAACCAAAATTCAATAGCTAATCCATTATTCTTCCCAATATATGACCATCCGCCTTCATGTTTATATAATTCTAGAAACTGATAAAAATTCACAAAGTTGTAATATTATAAATGATTTACATAAAATCTTTGGAGAAAATTTCTAAACTAAGACTCTGGAAAGTATTCACTTCTCTAATGAAACAATTCTAATACAGCCATTGCAATTTTATTATGCAATTATCTGCAGGAAAATTAAAATAAGATTAATAATAAATAAATGTTTTATTTTATGATTTGTAAATTATTGATGTAAAGATTCATTAAACTTTATGATATAGCTTACAAATTAAGATGCTAAAATAAATTTAGTGGTAAACAATAGCAAAGTGTTATAATAATGTATTGCCTAGTGCAATATTGCTATTGACTTTGGGAGAATAGCTTAATATGCACATAAATAAAAAAGTGGAACAGAGTATACAATTAACTGAGCTTTTTGGATTACATAACAAAAAAAAAAAGCTTTTAGTGCAATAATTTTTTATTTAAAAATGTACTCAAATGCAACTCGGATGAAAAACTATGAAAACTCCATTTACTGAAATATAATAGAGATCATTTCACTACATATGCCCTTCTATAAATTTAAACACTTAACGAATACTCTCCTTTCCAAACACAAGATAGTCTTTTGAAAAGATAGAATGAATCACTCTATCTTTTTAACCTAATTGTGCTTAAATCTATAAAGTGCATGTGTAGTGGAGTGATCTCTAAGTATTATTACAGTTTAAAAACATAGTACTATATAAATAAATAACTTGTTATATATGAAATATAATATATGAAGTATTATAAAGTAAAGATAATATTAATATAATTTCATGCACAGAAATAGTATTGAAAACATTAAATATAACCTTTAATGCATTTTCAGTGCTTAGCATGTTTGTCAAAAGGCTATCACTATGTTTAAAAGCGCATATTCCAAAATATATTCAAGTAAACAATATTATATATTCTGTTCATTGTTGAGTCTATTACTAATGAATTATGGTTCTTTAACCATATAATTCCTGTTATTGTGTTCACTGCAAAGCATCTGTATTTTTTAGAGTTGAGAACATAATTAACAAAAAAGACCATTTAGTCATGATTTAAAATCTAAAAAAGTATAGATGGTTTGCACTGAACATAATGACAGGAAATTAAAAAAAACATGATCCATTGAATAATGTGCACTCAGTAGTAAATAGAAAATCTAACTGTGCCCAGTTGAGAGCATTTTGGAATAAGTGAACTTAAATGTATAATTCTGTATTTCCATTTTTATTTTAAATACAATGGCTTTCTTTTGATAAGGGTGCTCAACACTAAAAATATATTAACAATTATATCTAATGTTTTCAATATTTCTACGATGCATAAGCACTTATAATTTGAGTTAAAGTAAATTCCAAATCATCTTTTATAAAAAAAAAAAAAATTGAATAGCTAACTACTAATAAAAATATTTTTAATTAGAAAAATCAATGAACACTTCATTTTTGCAGTTAAAAATGAGTATGCAATAAGTAAACAAACAAAATAGTCGACAATAAATAGTTCGTAATATAACATAAAAAAAACAACAACAACTGAATACTAAAAAAAAAAAAAAGTTTAACTTCATTTTTTTTAAAAAAAAAAAAGTATATTAAAATTATGAATAAATAATTGCAAAAAAATATTATTATTATGTATCACTAAGTCAATGTCAATTCCTAATGATCATATGAAAGATATTTTTTTCAGAATGATTGATCGTTATTGTTCGAGTTTTTAAAGCTATTCAAGATCACATTCATTTCTGTGATGATAATCCATACACTTAAATAACTGATCATCTTTTTATAACATCAATATTTCTAACCATTATACTATTTTTAATGAATTCAATCAACTCATCCAAATGATTAAAATAGAACAATTTCAACCTAGTACTTTAAGTAAGAATACAGTTCTAATTTGACCAAGTACCCACTTGTTCAATTTCATTGCTGTACATGGAATTATCAAAAGACTTTGCCTGCACCACAATTCTAAAATGTCAATACTTTATTTAATCTTCTACAAGAAAACACAACTTTTTTTTTCATGTGTCAAAGCATCAGCGTGAAGCGAACCCAGGACAACTGCTTGTAAGGCAGCAGTGCACTCAGTCACCAACGCTTGACACACAACTATGTCTAAAAATAGTTGTATACCTCCTCTCTATTAAACAGTATTTTTTCTTATTTATATTATCAAATGTATTACTTTTTAAAAAAAAAAAAAAAAATAATAACCCAATCTTTTATATATATATAAGCATGATTATTTTGTGTTGTTAGCCATCCAACATTTGTAGGGAGCTATTGTCAGAATTTTACGATTATCAGACATATTTAATAATATTCACAAATTATCTTTCAAAAACAGATATTTAAAAACAAATAAAAATAGTTTTTTTTAAAAAAATAAATAAATTTGAGCAACATTATTGGCACAGTATAAAATTACCTATTATAAAATTTCTTTTTTAAAGCAAACCTGTTTAGATAAAAGTTCATGAATAAAATGTAATAGAATATGACAATCGCACAAATATTTTTAATTGAACTATGGAATCCATACTGATTTGTTTATAAACTAATCAATTTTTATATATTTTAAGGGGGTGAAAAATCTAATATTTTTATTTTACAACGGAAATATTAAACCATTCCTCTATTTTATATTTGAAATGTGACTTGATATACATAAATACTGGCATTAAGTTTATAAATGGTCCTAAAGCATGAAACTGCTAACTAGTATGGATCTATATAAACATACAGCATTGGGTTGAAACCCTGAATTTTAAACTATTAACTTAAATAGCCTAATAAAAGTTCATCTGTGGTGAAAGGTATAGTATTACTTTCACTTTTTCCTTTATTCAGGGTGTTAGTGCTAAAAAAATAACCACAAGTGATTTTGTGACATTGGAGTACTCAATTGGCAGAATAATTCCCAAATGTTCCATTCAATTGATCAAACTAAGACTTTTTTTAAAATTACTCCACTAAGAATGAATTCAGGGACATGGAGTTGTTGAGTTCACCATTTAACTTTGCACTAAATTATACAAGGTAGCAATATTCAGTGACTAATCTGTATTATTCTGGAATTATTATTCTCTAGCTAAAAATTGCTACATTAGATACAAAAACATTTACTTGTAAGAATACTAAACATGCAATATAGACTATATTAATAAAATAAAATAAAGAGTAATACCAAAGTACACAAATCTTATTAAACAGAAGTATCCCAAAATTCATACTGAATGATTCTTATATGCTTTCCTTCTTGATTTTGATTCATTTCTTTCATTTAATGTCTACTTTTTTCAGCATTCCTTACTACTGAAAATGTCCTTAACCAAAAGACCAAATTTTTATTTTCTATATCTCTCTATCCATATCATTAGTCTCACTTAGACAATCAACTGCCTTATCATTCATTAGGTCTTCTTTCCATCCTTGCACTGGTCTTTCCTTTTCTTCATTTTTACTTTTCAATTAATCACCATCTATGGTATTCTGTTTGATATTCTTTTTTTCATGACCAATAAATCATAATCTCCTTTCTTCAATGATAGTTATAATTTTCTTTCTTTACTCCAACTATATGCCATATTTTTTGACTTGTCTATTTTCCAGTTTTAAAGAATCTCACAGATCTCCAATAATCCACTTCTATTATCAACAATGTCTATTTACTTTCCTTTGTTATTGTCCATATATCAGTAGGATATATATCTTTTGATCTTCATCAATATATTACTAATCCATAAAACCAACTTATGTATTCCTATTGTCTGTCTTATTTTATCAATTCTTCTACCCCCCTCCCCATGATACAATATGCTTTGGATTAAATAAAAATATAATCAATATATATATTCACTTTCTTCTATGTTTGAAATTGCATTTCTTCATCTAATATTTAGAATTAACAAGCCATTTATTTAAGTAGTTTCCTATGCTAAATATAATCTAATATTAAAAGTCTATTTGCAAATAAAAATATTAATATATATTTTTTTCTTTTAATGTATAACAAATAAAAATAACTATTGAAATTTGACTTAAGTCAATAAATTGGCATTAAACAGCTATTAGTCAGATGAGTACCAATGCACTAACTAAAAACAAAAATGAGATTGTAATGTGATGTAGTTAGCATTATAGTTTTAATGGAATGATCCCATGGTTTATCATTACATTTTATTATGGCTGTTCAGCATGGTTTTGCTGATATCACAATTATTTAATAATTGCAGATTTCTGTCAAATTAAGGTTAAAAAAACTCGAATGCTTGATCAAACACAAACTCAAATAGAAACTTTATGGTTCATCACTCTAATTACTTTTTAATTAATGCAATAATAATTTAAGACAATATAAAAGACTATTGCTTATTAAAATACAATTTCAATTTTCTTATAAAATGAAATTAAACTGAGTTGGAAAACTATCATGTATAGATTATAAAAGCAGTTTAAAAAAATGAATGTAATAATTTTAAATCTAAAATTCATATATATATATATGAATTAAAAAGCACGCACACATAAAGTCAACCGCATGTTCTCTGGGAAGTATTAAATATCCATACGTAATTGGCAGGCGTAGCTCTGTAAGTTTAAATTCTTGAGAGCAATCTAAACATTTAGCTTTTTAAATAATATCTACATTAAGATAGATAAGACAGACCCTGCAGTGTACAGTAATAATTTATATTTCAACAAGCTGATGTCGATTATTTTCTCATCAAATTAACTATCAACTACAGAATTCCCTCCCTATATTTTCAAACTTAAATATTTTAAAAATTGTAGATTTGTAATAGTGATTCCTAGCCTCTAGAAATATACATAAATAAAACTGGGTTTTCAGGTGAATGACTATCTTCTTGGATGTACAAAGTTCATTAGTCTATCTTTAAGAGCTACTTTCCCCCCTTCCTTATATGATATAGGTGCATTTAATTTCGTAACCAATAACTAGTGATTCATATTTATCTTATGGTTGTATAAATTTGTGAATGTTTGTATCTGTGTGAATATATATATAACGAGTTGAGTAGCTTTAAATATTCACTGCAGAGGGAAAAAGACCTACAGTGCACTAATCACATCGACGGTTGTTGATTAGTGCTTTAGTGCCTTGTTTATTCTCCAGCTTAGCATAGCTAGATATTATTTATGACTAACAATTGAATGACTGACACCTGCCCCATAAATAAAAAAATTCAAGTTTTCAGGAAATCTTCAGTTACCCAAAAACTTTCAAAATTCTATTGTTTTTTGACTCTATATCCCAAATATAGGAAAAGATGCACAAATAACCTCATAATAAAACATTTCCCAGTCTTGTATTGGTGGTCAAGAGGTCAGTGTGGTTGCCTTGCACTTGCAGCCAGTTGCCCGGGTTGCAGGTTCGCATCTGGCCGATGCTATGACACTTAAAAATAAATAAATAAATAAAACATTTCCATAAATATAGGCATAATATGCAGTTCTAAACAACATTCTTTGTTATTTTTCTTGAAATTACATACATTTCTTATTTCAGTCTATAAGCTTCATAAAATCATTATATGTAGGTTGTTTTGGTTACTCTAAAATCTGTACACCCATTAATGTCTTCATTACTATATTAAAGTAGACTAAAGACATGAAAATTACATATAGGGAAGTTCTGGTTATAAAAAGGAGTTGAATATTTTCAAATTAAGATTATATATACACTCTGCTATTGTGACTGTGTGATGGCAAGCATTATTAAAATGTAAAAAAAAAGTTTTAGCTAATAATTCCCTTAAGCAGAGTTATTAGCACAAAGTTTCCTGAGAACATTCCAAGATCAGAGTTAGTATTTCTATGAACTTCTTTTCTTTGCTATTTTTTTTCTTATCTCATATATTTACTATCATCTTTTGGTGGATTCTGTATGTATAAAAACGTACACAAAGAAATCCTTACAGAATGACAGCAATGAGAAATTATTATATTTATATACAGTTCAACTAAAATTGATAGTTATGTATTGAACATTCACTTTTATGTAATATATATGTTAATGCTAGATAAATATAGACACTTGCAAATACACATGGGTCTCGTTTTATGCGGTAGTTAGGTTCCTCAGAAAATGCGCACAAAAGAAATCGCCCCAAAATAGACTTAACTTACCTTGAAAAATGGGAGATACATACTGTAATTTTCCAAAAATCGCATAAAAGCAAAGCAACGATGTAAAATTATTTTAAAATTCGCATAAAAAAAAAAATAAATAAAATAAAATATGACTAATAAAAAATTTCAAATTTTAAAAAAATTGATACAAGACCAACTTTTTTTACTTTTTTATTAACTACAGCATTTAATTTTATTCAAAACAATATATTTTTATGCATAATTTACATTTTTTTCATATATGCATGGTATTTAAATCATTGTCGCTATTTGAGACATCAGTTTGTCATGATGTGATGTACTGTATTTTCTCCTTAAATGAAATCAAGAGGAAATACAACTTAAACATTTTCCAATCGCTGTTGATACTTCCCATTTCACTAAGTGATCTAAAATTGAAATTTTTGTTTACAAAGAAATTCATTTTCTTGGGTGTTTTTTTCTCTCTCCATTAGAGTAAACTAAAAGTTTAAAATAAAAATAAGAACTTAGACTTGCGATAATAAAAAGAGACCAACTACCACTGTTGGGCAAAAGTTAATTAAAACTAACAATTAAAAATTAAATTCTTATTTTTGTCTTTAATTTTCAATTCCGTTTAAAAATCAAATTTCATCGTTTCACATCTCCTTAATTTCAGATCACATTATGTAACTTTTAAATTGTTAACTACAATTAAAAATCAGATTTTAATTGTCAAATTTAATTGTGCCCACCACTGTTACTCACCTTTTAAAAATAAACTTGCGGACACTAAATGATTAATTGATTACGTACTCTTTTTATAAAAAGCAAAAATAGAACGTGATTTAAAATGCAAAAACAACAACATACATAGTATTTTTCATCTATAACATTTAAACAGATTTATATTATAGTCTTGTAAAATTTAATGTGTGTATATAAAATGGGGAAATTCTGATTTTAAGTGAATTATGGACTTCTTTGCTGCATAAAATCTATTACAGTACTATTATAAAGAACTGAAAATATTGAAATTATTAGATGGAAGTTGAACTCCGATAATACGCTATTACTTTAAATATGATGTGAGTGCACAAAATTTATATTTAAAGTAATAGCGCATTATCGGAGCTCGACTTCTGATCTAATAATTTTTATTGCATAAAAGAAAAATGCATATAAAGATATTAAGAAGAAACATGAATCACATAACTTCAAAATCGCATTAAATAAATCCACATAAAATGAGACCTGGGTGTATATCTAATAGAAATTATAATAATATAAACTTGGATTTTATTAAAAAACAGGCAAAACTCACTATACGTATTGCCACTCATCACTGCAAGCTAGAGTAATCAATGGATGCCAGAAGGCTTGTGCATAGAATCCCCATCTAGTGCCTAGTAGATTATTACATTGATTACTCTAGTTTGCAGTGAGTGGCAATACGTATAGTGAGTTTTGCCTGTTTTAATAACAGTTATAAGCAAGCATAAGAAATGGTGATCATGTGATGTTTATTGGCTTGGACTTTGTGTGTGTGTTTTTTAAATATATGTAACTACATGAATAATTTAAATATACCCACTTATCATTTAGGTAGTGATTATCAACATCTTGAAAGTGATTATCTGAAATAGAATTTATTCTACTTAGTAATAGCTTAAATACAGCAAAAAAGTCAACTAAATTAAATATATATCAAGCATCTATACACTTTTAATAAAGCATGAGCAAAAACCCCTTCCAAATAAAATACTTCTAATGATCTTCAACTATGTCAGTATGATCAAAAATATCTTGCATGATTTCTAACTCATTATTGCCATATTCTCTGATTTCCCTTTTTACTAAATCAAGTCAGTTGTTAACTTACTTAATTTATCATTTAGTCTTTTCAACATCTAATTGCCATTTTAGATATTTTGCCTTCTTACAATTGTTTTTCAACATCATTGTTTTAAATAAGTTAATGTTTATATTTTTTTCAAATCTCATTAAACACATTTTTTAATTATTGTTTTTATTTATAGCTTCCATTTTTTTTTTATGCTTTTATGTAAGTATTCAAATTTGTATAACAAAAGTGTATGTGGAATTTGACTGTGAAAGAGTTGTTTTTTTTTTTTCTTTTTCAAACGCATTGAATAAATTAGAGGATCTAATTTACCACTAATTTTTCTTTGGGATCAATCTTAAAATAGAAAATATTACTATATCAGATTTTTTTCCATTTTATGTAATATAGAATGCTCTTTGATGTCCAAGATATAAACATTAATACTTACTACAAGACATGAAGAGAAAAGATGAGGATAGCGAATATGGTGTTTAGGATCCTAATATAGGTTCATTATTGTTTGCGTTTTCATATGTTTCTATGTACTATATTGGATAATACATGGTGGCTGTACAGTTATTTCATGGAATTACATATAACCTCTGTTACACAAATATTACTTCTTTTGCTAAAAATATAGCTACACCTGGAGCTCTCGCAACAGCAACTTTTAGGAGATGTTCTTGGTAATTTAATTGGTGGCTTACTGTTTAATATGTACGGTGACCAGCACATTTTTCTTGGGCTAGTTATTGGATCAGCTGCTTTAGGTTTTTTGGTCTTCTTTACTCATCGTTTTTCAAGAAAATAAAAGAAACATTTATCAGAAAGGACACTAGAAGCACAGATTTAACTTATGATATTTCTGCACATTTGGAATCACTTTGATCAGTTACCAAAGAAGCTATACCAGAGTCTTGTAATTTACAATTTCATCAAAAGAATGATCCACTTTCTATTATTATTAGTGTATAAACAATGCTAGCAATCTGGATGAATCATCAAGCAATATATATTGTAACGTTTATTTATATACGTTACAAATATATTGGCATTGGGTAAAAAAAAAACTAAAAGATAAAAGTGGATTTAAAATTTTGTTGAGTAATTTTTTTTTTAAAAAAAAAAAAAACATACAATGAGGGTTGAATTATTCTTCTTTTTTTTTTTTTATGTGATTAGTAATAACAGTAATTGGAGAGAACAAAAGAATTCCAAAAGCAAGTAAAAAAAGATAAGCTGAAAGTAGAAATACTCAAATTAATTAAAGATGGCCGAAAACTTGAAGAAAATAAAGACTTTATTACATAAAATTTATAAAGACTGGATAAGATTAAAAAGGCATGGTACTAGCATGCGCAGAAGTCCTGAAAACTGGATATAAAAAGGAGGGATCCAGTTGAAGGAACGTCTTGTTCGTTTTGTTTCTCTAGTTGGTCTTGGATAACATTGATATATCCAAGATCGCTCTTCGCTGAAGGAATTCGGCATGTCGCAGTGAACCGGAGCTTCTGAAGACATCGGACCTAATGATGTACACCAGGAAAAGCCTTCGTGACCGACTGGGGAAATGGACCACAAGATCAAGCAATAACCAAAAGGCCGAGCTCATTATAACCAAAAAACTATGCATAGTTATCTACTACTGAATTCATGAAACTTACCGGTAAGAATAATTATCCTGATTGTGACAAAGTTAACTATTTAAAACTACTCGTAAAAATATACGTATAAAAGAATCCCGATAGTGACTTTAATTTTTCTATATGAGAGACTCTTATTTAACCAAGAACTTTTTGTTTATTTTAACTGATATTTATATTTTCTGGATATTTCCCACCTGAATTAAATGTGTTCTCTCCAAGATATTAATTAGCTACTTAACATGAAGTATTTTAGTTTGTCAAAATTAAAAATATTTCTAATATCAATTCTCATTTGTGCGTTATTAATAATAGTTATTATTTTTTATTATTGAATTTATTTTTAATGTAATAAGATTTAAACGTAAGTTACCTTTGCCAATATGTTTCAATAAGCCCAGGACTAATAATCGTAAAAATCATTAATTCTCATTACGGTAAAATTACCGCCCCTTAAAAAAAAAATATAATAAAAATCTTTTTATTTTTTTTTTGTTTTACAACTTGCGAGAGGTGCTGGAGACATATTTCAGCGGATTCTTAGGAATTCTGGCGCCCATAGTAAATAAAATTAAAAGTTGATTTTGTCAATAGCACAATTCGTAACAATTAATAGGCTGAAGTTGATCAGGAAAAATAGCTGTGTTTTTAGAATAGAAATACAACTTTCTTCTTTTTTGACATAGCTTGATCAACTCACGCGCAGTTTATATTAGCGTGTAAAGGCCTAGTAATACGAAAACGTTACAATATATATGTTGATGAAAGGACGTTTACGAAAATAAACATGATGATGTAATCAAATGTTTGCAGATTTATACACTAGTGATATTTTTGGGATAAAGAGACAATTTTGAATTTTATTTTTAGAAATGCTTTACATGAAAGTATGTTTAGACATTTTGAATTTTAATATAAGTTATCTAAGAAAAGCATGTAGATTTAATTATGGCAATGCATTAAAGTTTGACAATGTAGCAAAAAATAATTATCACATCAAAACAGCATAATTCATGACTTCTATGATTTCAATAGGGCAGAAAACATTCAAAGATAATTTTTTTTAAGAATATTTAATAATTTTTTGGTACGATAATCTGCAGAAACTAAAATTTGGCAATAATTATATCCAAGTTTTTTTTACACAATAGTCTTTAATTAATCTTATGAAGATTTGCAGTACAGATTCTTAGGGTAATACAAAAATCATGTGAAAAAATATATATATTTCCATCAGAAAATAAAATTCAATTTATTAGTTTCTAGGGAAGTTTTTTTCTTTTGTGTGGAGGGTGTGTGTTTACAATTATAATATTTAATCATAAAAATCTGATACTGAATGCATGAAAAGAGAGATATAGAGTTGCTTAAGATTATGTAATAACCTCAATACTTTTTTTACTACATAAATTTATAATTATGTCTGAGGATTAAGTAATCAAATGCTGAGGAAACAAACTATACAAGTTCTGATTTTCTTATAAAACTTTTTTCATGGTTAAGGTCATTTTTTTACAATTATTCAATTTTATATGAATTCATTTCTCAATTTTGCTTTCTTTTTATGAAGCACAGTTCTAAGTCCAAGAATTTGTAACTAATTGTACAGAATTTTAACAATGTATGGATTATAAATCATGTGAAATACTATTAGATATATTGCATTAAAATAGTTTTATCATATTATTACGATCATCATCTATTTTTGGCAAGTGCATTAATACTCAAGCCAAATTATTTGAAAAATGTTTTACCCTTTAGCTAAGAGTAACTAGATAGGCAGTTATTTGTTAATATCTAATTAATTAGCTAAATTAGTTTTAAGTCATCATTCTGAGATAAAAAAAAAAAACATCTTAAGGCTTACTATTAGAAAATATTTCCAAATTCCACCGATATCCAAACCAAAGGTTACAGGAGTTGACAAACAGATGTAGTGTTAACTAAATCATGATACCTTTCTGTAAATTGTACATTATTACTAAAGAAAATATTAATAAATAGAATCATATGACTTCTCCAGCTATATACTTTAAAATAAAGATACTATGTGTGCTGTTCTCACTACTCTAAACATCAAAGGATAAGTAAGCACTAAGTAAAATAAATGAACATTAAATGGCAATTTATGACTCCTATGACTGGATATTGGCTGATTATCCTTCAAATAGGACATACTATTTTGCATTGTACTCATTCAGTGGGTCTTTTAATTCCCATCCTGAACATCCAGTTTGTTTGTTTTTTTTACCTAAAGATCAAAGACATCTATAATTAATTTACAACTAAGTTCCCTACTGTCAGATCTTGGATAGTGTTTACAGGTTATTCCATCAGCCATAAAAGTCAAGTAAATCTGGTCAAAATAATGTCAATGAATTTACTAAATGTTATACGTCATCTAGAATCGAAAGCAAGGGGAGGGAGATAAATTGTTAACATCAATTTGTTCTAAATTAAATATTAAAAACAACCAAACAATGTTTATTAAATATTACAAGTAATTATTACTGCAAAATTTGATAATTTTCACAAATTGATTACTTGCACAATGATTTTAACGCATTACTGCATGTAAAATTAAAATACTAATTCTAAATAGATTAGTGTTTATTTATTTTCAAGATTATATATATATATTTAATTTTCAGTTTAAATTGTTGATAGTCAAATTAATTTATCTCAGTAATTTCATTATTATCTCTACAATATAATAAATATTAAACAGAGTATTTATATATTTGAATGCATTTTAATGAGTATGATTAAACAGAATGAATTTGTTATAAATTATACAATAAGTTCTTTAATACCGACTTGTTATTTGATATTGTTGATAACTTGTTTTGCTAAAATAATTATAATTTCACTTTATAATTATTATTATTATTAATACTATTTTTTTTAAATACTAAGAAGCAAAATTTATTTTGCGTTATTGATTATAAGATAAAACACAATTTATATTAAAATAAATAATAACCTGTATATTTATACTTTACGTTTGTCTTCAATATAATAATATTAAATCGTGCTATCACACTTCCAACGTAAAGCTATCGGATTTATTTATATAATGATTCCAAAGAAAGGATCATAACTGGCTATGAATATGAGAAGTACATCTTCTTGAAAGCGCTCAGCCATTTAATTTAGTTTTCTATTTGTTGTTATAGCTTTATGTTGGAAGTGTGAAAGCACGATTTAATATTATTATATTAAAATAAATATATATTTCTAGCATTGTTATTATCCACTCAGAATAAAATGTAATGGTAACTATTATAATTTTTGACAGATTTAAAAGTCTTTCAAAAATCTATTTCTACATTTGTACAACTACGATTAAATAAATATATTAAGTTTCAGATGAATATCATCAAATTAGAAGTGATAGAACTATATATTGCAATCATGGAACTTCAGCTTCGATTTATCACGTTATCACCAAACCATGTAATGCCTAAACCATAGTGTGAAGTTTGTTTTTTTTTTTTTTAAAAAAAAATGTTTCTAAGCATATTCAAACTTTCTTACAAATACTCTGGTTTATAAAATAATTCATTGTAATTTATAACACCAATAAGAGAATTTTTAAGTATATCTTAATTTGATAACATCTTAATGATGTGAAAAACTCATTAAATTATGAGATGCTAAAATAAGTTCTGTTACAGGAATAGCACAAGTAATAGCAAACAGTAGTGTTGTTGTTTAATCATGTTCTCCTAACATTAATTGCTCAGCCTGCCTTCAGGTAAAAAACTAAAAACATTATGATTAAAACATACATGAATATATAATTTGATGACAGTTGAAGTTTCAGATATTAATTTTATTTTATAAATTTATTTATTAGAAAAAATCTTACTTGGTATTAATTCAAACAATTATTATCATCATCATCATTCATCATCATCGTATTTATTTAAGAAAATTATAGTAAGTGCTCAATTTGGTATAGCATGATTCTTATCAAGGCATTAAACATAAAATAAAATTTTATAAAGATTTTAAACTACTGCTTCTTTATTAGATAGATATAATTTTAGAATTAATAGATTATTGAAACATTATTAAAAAGAATTTTTAGACTTATTTAAAGAGGACTGAAAGTAATTTAACAAGAAACTGAAAAGATTTCTGGGATAGTTTCTCACATCCCCCCCTCCCCCAAAAAAGTACCTTACAAAATTAAGATATAAGAATGGTAGCCAATGTCTAATGTCTTTTCATCTGTATTCAATCTAAATCTGAAAGGCGATACTTATACAAAATAGCAGTATTAATATTAGCTATGAAATATAAATTCATGTCAATAATGAAACTTTTAATACATGTAGTAAAAACAAAAAAAAAAATTAGATTATTAAAACGTTAGCAATCAACTGTACATTACGTTTCTATCAAATTTTTATTTAATTTCACTTCATTTATAGAAAATAGAATTTGTGAAGTACTGTTTTTTTTTAAAAAAAATAGTAGTGCAAAATAAATTCAGTTTTATTGGTTAAACATTACAAAAATAAAAAAACTTTGATAAAAAAAATATCAAATAGATCAAAAATAAATAATAAAATGTACATTGTATTTTTTAAATTTATTTTAAAATCTACATTGCAGTTAGTTTTCTTTATGTTTTATTTTAATTTAATGAGTGATGAATTAGGAAAGATTCTTTCTCTATGTAAAACAACAATAATATCTACAATAAAAATTTTTTTATTTTATTATTATTTTGTTTTAAAAATATAACAACTGAAATGATATTATACAGTAATATGTTTAGTAAAAATGTTTATTAATTAAGTGACAATTTTTCAATTTAAATTTTACTTTTTTTAAACAAATTTATATATATTTTGAATGTAAAGTAAGAAATTAATCTCCCCTCCCCCTCCCGCACTTACTTTTTATGCAATGTCTTTGATTTGTAATGAATTTTAGGGTACAAATTGCTCTTGCTAACCAAACATATAAGTAATTACCATATTTATTTTATTTTTGAAAAATACAGTTTCTATAATATGAACTGAGATAAATTGTATGCTAATTATAATCACTATAAAAAAAATTCTATAAAAAATATTTGAATATATTAGCATAACAAAAAACAACAACAATAACAAAAAATCATTTAATACATGAAAATAAATTATAAGAAAATTTGAATACAGACTTTCAAGCTCCCTTCAGATATCTGCTCTATCTCATACAACTGATATACATGATCACACATGCAAATAAGACAACTGACCTTCAATAAACATATTTCACGCTGAACCAGCATGTGTGTGTGTGGTCAAGTATATTGGTTGTATGAAATAGAGCTCATAGCTGAAGGGAGTTTGAAAGTCTATAATTGTATCCGATCAAATATTACATAAAAATAATTAAATAATTAAGGAAGTGAAGGATTTTTTAAAAGATCTGATGTAGCTTTAAATATTAAGATACTAGATTAAATTATATTAATGAGATAAGTAATGACAATTGCAAATAAGACTGATCAATCTTAATGGATTAGTAAAACACTTAGTGCTTAATTATTTCCACCTGCCTTAAGGTAGAAATTCACATACATATGAAATATTCCACTGTTCAAAGTTATATTCAGACAATATAGATGTGAAGCTGCCACAGATAATATATTATTCATAATGAAAAAAATGAAAGGGTTTATATAAGATATCAGACTTATTTTAGTATAGTTTCTAATCAAATTAAAGAGGACACCATATGTGAAGATTAAATAAAATAGTAAATCAATAAGACACAACAACTCTATATACATGTGTGAGTATAGTATAGAAACATATGTGCACAAAATGTAAACAACACTGGGCAGTTTATTGACAAATCCACAGTTATCAATAATCTTAATAAATAAGATCCACTTAATCCAAAATATCATTATCATTTCTTAAGAATAACTTTTATATAATAAGATTTATAATGTATATATATATATATGGCTTTTAAATATTATTTTACTATGTGAATTTCAATTACGTTTTAATATTCTACATATTAATCATATCTCAAATGTTTCTTTAGTACAGCCCTGAGTGATGAGCATTAAGGCAAATATAAGTCCCCAACTTTTAATTGCCATAAGACTAAACCTATATTATGGCATTCTCTGTATTATTATTATTCCATTCCTTAACTCAATAAAAATTAATTATATATTAAGTCCACAATTCTGGCAATTGGAAAAAATGAAAAATTTGGAGAGTTTAAAGATGTACGTTAGAAAAAGAATAAATGGGAAAAAATTATTTTCTTTGGAAGAAAAAATTGGGCATTTACTTAGAGGTATAAGAATTACAAAAATGTGCTAAAATAAACTGACAGCATAAATAGATTGACAGATGATCCTAAGAAGTAAAATAATGATATCTTTTTAGAGGTAGAACAAAGAGACAAAAGCTCTGGATGAAAACCAGTTTGCATTTGACAGATAATTAATAAATGATGATTATCTTTATTTATTATTACATTTCATAATAACATTTAGAAATACATACAGGCTAAAAAAATAATAATGTTAAATTAGGTCATGTGACATCTGACTTTATTTCTTTGTAAAAAAAAAATAAAGTAATAAATTATTGCTTGAGAGTTCATAAAAAATTTGAATATTAAAATTGCTCTAGCGGGCATCCCAATTCATCAATCTTCAGCTTCAGAATCTTCTACTATTCCATTATAACAATAAATCACATGGAGAAATTACAACTACCATTATTTGTACATATCCTTGACTTATATTTAACACAATTTTTAATGAAGAATATTTAAAAAAAAAAAAAAATTTAACCAAGATATTTATTTAACAAATTTACTTATATTAAGTAAAGAAATAAATAACACAACTCTGATATACAATATGTGACAATTTATTTCCCAGAATGCACTTTTACAAATATACATGTGGAAGAGTAGCAGTAGCTAATGTCATCTTCAAAGCAGTCCCCTTGTGCATCTATACACTGATTAAAACAATGTTTCCATTTCTGGAAGCACACATGGAACTCATTTTCAGGAATAAAGTTGAGCAGTTATCTTGTCTCATATTATATTGAATATCATTTATAGTAGAAAATCTTCATCCTTTGAGTGCAGTTTCAATAGGCAGAATGGAGTAGTTGACTTTTTTTGGCCAAAAAGTCTCTCATAATGAATGCACCATAATTTGATGCATTGTCATGATGAATGACCCCCTTGTCAGGCCACATTTATTTATTTAAAAATTAGTCTGTTTCTAAATTAATCTGCAATTCTTCAGCTACCAAACTCACACTTAATCATCCATCAGACCATATTGTCAGTCATTGTTGCTTTTGACTGTCTGCTTCTGGGATAACTCAAAGACCCTCAATTTTTTCATAACATCTTCACCATAAGCCATATGCAATGGTTGTAATGTTTTCAATAACACATTTGTTGATTTTCACTCAATATTTGATGTTAATACATCGCTAAAAATTTTAGTTACCCATCATAGCACCAAAGCATATGCACAGATATTTTACTATAGTCTCAGCTCTATCAGTCTAAAATTTACACACATGTTAGCTTAAACATATTTAAACATGAATACTCATATGATTTTGATACAATTAGGTCATGGGTAACACCATATGACCATTACAAGAATTAAATTGTCACATTTCATACTTTAAAATATATTTGCTTCTAATTATTATTATCTGATGTAAATATAGAAAAGAAATTATACATACAGAATTTTAATTATATATTCGAAAGCAAACTTTACCATTAAAATATATTTATTCCAAACTACACATTTACTCTGCATAGTACTCAGATACGAGGATTCACAATAGCGATCATCGTCAATTTGTACCCACTATTTTAATTTACAAATGATTATTCATTATAATGATCATAAATAGAATAATACCGACTTTAAATTCCTTTTTTGCAATGTCATCATATTCACACTTACTATTATGAGATTTCAACATGAGTTATGAAAATTTTGTCTCTAGGTAGATACAATATTGTTCTTTCCACTAATGAGTGATGAAAACTTCATGCTGAATAATTCATTTTCATTTAATAATGGCAGACACACATCACAATAGACTTGGTTTTCTACTCCCCAATGTTGCATAATATGGTTAACCTTTCATTGGAAAACTCACCTTTGTCAGATCATTTAGCCTTAATATTTTCTATGAATCTTGACTTGTCCCCAAAAACTCAATTTCATAGTGATAAAACAATTCACATCCTTCTTCCAATAATACTAAAGAATTCTATTTTCAGAAACATATATTAAATTATTTAAACTCAACAGATTAGATCTTGATCCGAGACAAACCTGGATTGCATTCATTAATATCCTGTCATTTACAATCAATCATATTACAAAGAATAAACCCCAACCAACAAGATTATTAGCACTTGCGGATGAATTACATAAAAAAATAATTCACTCTACACCATCCAATAGTGACAATGTAAGAATTAAAACCTTAAGAAACCAGTATAAATCTACATGTGAAAGTAACTAGTAGTATTTAGCAATTAAAAAAAGAATATATCTAAGCAGACCTCATACCTAATCAAGAAATTACATCTGATGGGCACCAGGCCAAACCTCAATTACTAGAGTACCTACTGCACTATATAATGAAAATAAAATATATGCAGGAAATAATATGCTATATCCCCTGTTTATTCATTACAAAAGCAAACTGCAAAGCAGGGAGGCATTCAACCCATCTGCAAACTTTCTTGGGCAATGTGAAAACATGTCTCTCTTTACATCAGAGAAACTTAGTGCTAAATTAATTTCTTTCCCAGACTCAAGTCATCCATGCATTCAAGGTGTATCATGCTTTGTTTTCAACCATCTAAATCACTTCACATTAAAATACCTTGCAAACTTGGGTAATTACATATCTAAAAAAAAATTAACATATTTTTATTTAAAAAAAAACTATCATACTGTACAATATAATAATAAATTGTGCTTTCACACTTCCAATGCAAAGCTATAATAACAAATTGAAAACTAAATTAAATGGCTAAGCGCTTTCAAGAAGATGTATTTCTCATATTCATAGCCAGTTATGATCTTTTCTTTGAAATCATTATATAAATAAATCTGATATGCAAATTATATGCAAATGAGTCACTAAGACCATCTTTTAGATATCACAAAACATGCATCTTTACGATTAATGGCAAAACAGTCCTCTGCTATAAAGTATGCTTCTTTTACTTTTTGCCTAACATCATGTCGCTCAGTACAAACTAATTTTGCAGATGTGGGTTCGAACACATGTCCCGACAATTTTTGATGCTGAGCAAAAATTGAAGTGCATTCTGGATCCATATGTGCCTTATTGTATTTATACCTATGTTGTGATATCCTAGTAGCTATGGTGGCTCTCATTTCACCATAGTATGATGCCTTACATCCATTATGAGGGCATGCCACTCTGTACACAGCCTGTGGGGTCTGATCAGAAGCTATAGTGTCCTTAGTGTTATTAATAAGCCTATTAGTTGAGTTAGGTGTATGGAAACTCAAACAAAATTCCTTACAAAAAGTCTTATAAAATGTTTTATGTAAAGAGTGCACGTAGGGCAACAATATCCAAGGCCTGTTGTCTTCATCTCTGTGCTTTCCAATATTATTTACAAAACGTCTAATTTTGCTATATACTATATTGCGCCTGTATCCTGATTTGATTAAATTGTTAGTATAATTAATTAAATTAGACCTTCTATCTGCCTCAAACTTGCACAAATAGTAATTTCTGAAAAGAAATGAAGTCAATCCAGCAAACTTGTGAGTCATAGGTGTGTATGACTCATGGTAAATCTGTCCATGAACTTCTAGTGGCTTCATAATCATTGCATAATTAAGCATGGAATTTATCCAATATCCATTGTACAATTTATTAAAAAAGAAAAAATTGTCATTTCAAAAACATTGAATGGAAAATTCATTCTAGCCTTTATTCCACATTGTTCAATATCACAAGGTTCCCCACTAAGTGGTCTTCATTTTACTACACACATCAATCCTTTACTATTGAAGATTGAAAAAAAAATTGCCAGAAATATTCATTCCAGCACTAAGCAAATTCCTAAATTACAAAAAATTCTGGCTAATTTTACCACAAGATATATGTGCTTGGTCAATCAATACAGGAAAAACACATAAGCAGTACTTCAGAGGAATACAACTTCTTTTCTTGGTTTTCCACTCTATCTAAGTAATTTAGCAATATAAAGCCTAATACAACAAAAACTCTACGACAAGAATGAAAGCCTAATAAAATCACTTTCTAAGTCACATCTTTCTCTCTACTCAAAAACTTCTCTGTTTAACCTTCTTGTTATAACAAGAATTTCATATTTTTACCAATAATAATATATACAAAAGCTTTTAATAGAAAAATATATTCTCAATTAAGAAGACTAGTTGGTGAAATCATACAGCAGCTATCTTACTTAATTGACTACAACAACCACTAAATTTCAATGGTTTAGGATTACATATGATTAATACATTCAAAATACAAAAAACAATAAACTTCTTCATATTATGCAAAAAATTATTCCCCACATATAATAGAAACATTAAAAATTACGCCAACTGACAAACCATCACCACTACTCAAATTCTGGGAAAATCTCATTGTACCACTTCACACAATTCTTAATTTTAATCTTATTCCCTACAGTCCAAAATACAAATACTGGCAGATATTTAGCCTTATTCAAATCCCTACCTCAAATCATGAAAAGAAACCAATATTTAATATAAACAACAAACAACTGATTGATTAAAAAATTTAAATTCTGATCACTCAAACCCAAGTACTAGGATTTTCTTACCAAAATAAACATAGAATCCCTATTTACACTTCACTTTTATAAACACAGAAGACAGTACAAGAACATTGATGAACAATACAGCCTTTGTCATAAAGATTCTGAAACTCAACATCACATTTTCTTTGGATGTGAGGGCCTTAAGAAAATACACAAAGCAATACCAAAACTTTTTAACAACTCCATATACAATATTAATACTCTACTCCAGCCAATCAAACAAGGAATTTATTCAAACATTCATATTATATGCTTTCTAGTGCATCAGATGCAAATTCATGTATGATAGCAATCCCAGAAGACCCTCATACCCCTTCTGGAATAAACAAAGCTTTTAAGGAAAGAGATAAAAATCTATCATCCCACATAATGTTTTAAAGACACTTGGTCTCTAATGCAACAATATCTGAAACCATTCTCTGAAAGTAAATGCAACAATAGTAAAATCTCAAGATTTAGACCATCTTTTTTTTTCTTTCTCCTTTTTTTCATTCATATAGTCCCCCCCCCTCTCTTAATATTTTTTAAAAAAGCTATTATATATAAATAATGATATATAAAACAAGAATGTAAAAACATTTCTTAATCTGTAATATGTCATAGGCTCTTTCTCATCATCACAGCTAAGTTTTTTTCTAATCTGATGTAATAGATTCTTATAAAGCAATAAATGCCTTTAAAACATAAATATTAAAAAAAAAATAGTGGCCATTTTGTTAATACTGATGACATCGTAGAATAGTTATTAAAATCATGTCATCCAAAAGCAAAATAATGACTTTCGTGCTGAATTTGTATAGCACATATTTTATTCATAAAACATGTTATAATGCTGCATTCAGTTTTTTGATTATAAGCTTAAAATATAATTAAAAATATACAGTATTAAATTCATAGCCTTGAGTAGGGTGATTTGCTTCCTTTGTTTACATATACATTGAGCTATGTTTAATTTAAAGTTTAATTTTCATTCAGTATTTTTATGAGACAATTAGTACTTCATTAAGAACATATCCAAAGAAAAGATTTTCATTGTTAATTACTACAAAAGCAAAAAAATGTAAAAAATGTCAAGCATTGGTGGCCGAGTGGAAGTAATTGTCCTGTCCGTGGGTTCGCTTCCTGGCCGATGCTTTGACACAAGAAAAAAAAAAATAATAAAAGAGTTCATTCATAAATGTAAATCAACACAATACTGTAAAAATACTAAATTTGTTCATCATAAGATTACAAACATACGGTACATATATTACCTAAAATATTCAGACAATTTTGAATTAAAATTTGTCTGTTAAATCAAAACTGCTACCATCATTAATCTAAAATATTTCCAGTAAAAAAAAAAAAAGGGGGTAGCAGAAAGGGTAAAATGGTTTCAGATTTATACAACTAATATCAAAAATTATTAAATGTAAATTAAAAATAACACTAACTCTGCTTCCTTGATTTTAAATCATCTTGTAAGAGTCTTTTCAGATTTCCAAAGCACATTATCACACATGCAAAAAAAAAAAAAAAAGGCAGTACCAAGAAAAAAATATAAATTTCATTCAGCATAAAATTAAAAACAATTTTTGCTCATATGTACTATATTAATATTAAATTTTAAATTGTATACAGTATAAATATTAGCTAAAATTCAGACAATCAAATTTGAATTAATATATTTACAAATGCTAATTTCAATCAAATAGAAACTGCTACCCATCATATTTGAAGTACATTTTTAGGGAAACATGTTAGGATAATTTTATACAATTAATAATAAATTGTGTATAATGAAAATACAATTCAAATAAAGTGAATAAGATAAATACCTTTAATTTTTACTTAAATAGTCATAACTCTGCCATCAAACCATATTATGCTATTTGACAAATTGCTAAGTCATTGCAAAAACATGGCTACAGCACTTAATAAAATAGTGGTATGTCATGCCCCCCAAAAAACCTACTACAGCTATGATATTTATTTAGATTAGCACAGTACACATAACAAACACCTTAAATATTTTTTTTTTTCAATACGCTGAAATTCATCTTTAAAGTTGACTGTGATTAAGTTTTTGCACTGTATTGTATTTGGCTTTTGTTATACTAATGATAAATAACAAGTCTTTATGGTTAGTCAAACGATTTGTTAGTAAAGAAAGTTATTTTAATTTTAATAATTTCACCTAAGTAATATTGTATAATACCGTAATGTAATACAAATTTAAAAAAAATAAAACTTCAGTATGAATTTTTTCCCCCAGCATAATGAAAAAACATTGTGCAGAAGAATAGAAAAAAAAAAAGATTAAATGCTAGTTTAAGCTTGACTTTCTCTGTCTATTTTGCTGTAATTTTTTGGATAGTAAAAACACGCATTTTTTTCTAGCGATATTAAATTTTTTTTTAAAGATTCTGTTTAAAGTCATCATTGCAGCTAATATAACCAAGAAAAAATCAAAAAAATCTTTGTGCTTGGAAACCAAATCGGATAACGATGATTGGTAAATGGATCACAGGAATTAACAATTTTAAGCTAATTTTTTTTTTTTTTTTACATAGATTTAAGTTGCATCGTCATACATACACAAATACATATTTCAAGAGAATACTTGCATAATATTCAAGCACATAACAACGTTAACGATTTTTAAAATTTTTATATATACTCGATAAGTTATTTTTTTAACATAATATTACCAACTTATAGTGTTACTTTTTAGCTGAAGTAACAGACCGAATTTTTCCCCGTAGACAATCATTATAAATGCTTATTCTGCATAAAATATTCTTGCCTGCGGGGGGGGGGGCAAATGCCTTCACTAAGCAGTATAAAGGTGTATTACTAATTGAAGAATGTGCACATTTCTGTTGATTACCGATTTCTATAAAAATGTGTAATGAAGCATTTGCAGCCAATGGTAATTCTTTTTGTAAAAACTTTTTTTTCGTTCAAAAAACCAATTACATACATACATGTAAGCAAAAAATACAATTTCACTATGAACTTTTGCTATATTTATATTCATTATATTGTACATATATGCATATTTATCTAAAGCTATATTTGGATACATTTTTGTTCTGAATTTCTTTCTTTACATTTCTGAACATGTTGCAACTAGTTAAGTTAGTAAACAATTACTAAAATTCGTGTAATGTACAAATAACATAAAGTCCAAGGAACAAATAAATTAAAAACATTTGATTTCAAAAAGACAATTTAAAAAACAACAACTCCATCTCAGAAATTTTTTATTCTTATTAAAATTATAAACTAAAATATAGTAGTAATAAAAAAAACAAAAAGCAAATTTTAATTAATAAGTTATTAGATGGAAGTTATCTAAAATATTAATATCTAAAACTATATTATATTTGTTTTATCTTGAAATAAAGCAATAACTTAAGACTTCAATATTTAGTTTTTAAAAAATCTCAATTACTGCTTTAATTTTAAATGGTAGCATTAATGACACATAGGCAATAATTATCCATTATGTAATCTCATGAACTAAGTCAATTACTAATAGTGATTGTTTTTTTTTAAAAAAAGGAATAAAATGAGTTGAGACTACAGAAGTGGAAATAATTAGAATTATACGACAAACATCCATATATTTATCAATATATCATAAGTATGTATCCAGAATTAAACTATTTACCAACAATATTTTTGCCCACCTGCTAATTAATCTCATTTGTTGCACCTGTGGCCTTTCATCTTTTTTTGTCTCTCTTTATAATGCCATTTACTTATTTCATTTCATAATTTTTTAGAAAAAAGACCTTACTGAAATATATTTTAAAATTAATTACTCTTAAGTAACCAAGTGAAAGTAAGAACGCTAAAAAACTAAATTATTAATGAAGTTTAATTAGGAGAAAATCTATATATTCAGACTAAACATGGAAACTTAATTACACACATGTAACTGTATATATATATATACGTTTAACTTATGGAAATATTACAAATGTAATATCATTATCATGATATCCTTAGTTTCTAAATCTACTAAACTAGCGATTTTGCAAAGTAATGAGTTCTTCTTATATTGGCTTTATTATAAACTATCCTCGTTTTCAACCATATATATATATATATGACATAGCTGTTCATATTGAAACTCATCATCCCTGAAGAAGAATGGTTGAAAAAATAAATAGATGACTATAAGTTTTTTTTAAAGGTCAAATCAAACAGTGAAAGAAGACTGCATAATATTAAATTTGCTGCAAGCTCTAATTTAGTATATTTTAGGCTTGGAATTCTCAGATGTATCAATAAAAGAGAAAATCCACTAAATAGGTAAGATTAAACAATTATAACTATTTAACAGTTTAGCATTGCTTTCGACCAGGTCGGTCATTTTCATAGCACAAAGATAGTTTATCGCAAGCAACACCCACACAATAAACAAAAAAGATTCATTGTGTTGCACTACCATGCAAGTGATGTATGTAAATTCACAAACTTGCATATTAATTAATCTATACGTTCATTCTCCCGCTTAACTGTTTTTCTGTTGTAAATATGACTGCCTTGTCGAAAGCAGTGCTAAGCTGTAAAACAGTGTTTACTTTCCTGGATAGTGAATCTTCCCTATTTATTCAATAACAATATTAAAGTTTGGTTAATGTAATAGGAGATATCATAAAATTTTCCTCTTGGAGATATTATTGCACATAGTGAGATAAGTAACAAACCTAGATTAATCACTGTTAAAAATAATGGCATCGTTGCTGTAAACTCAAATAGTCTGTTATGGATTTTTTACAAAACACATAGACTGATCAATACAAACACTTTGTTTAAGCAGAAAAATCACTATAAGTAAACTTAGATACCTCTATGCTCAAAACAATGACATCTAATAGGCTGCATAATAGTTAGAAAAGTTTCCTATTATATGAGTACTTACAAGTATAGATTGTTAGACAGATCATAGATTGCTATAGTCCAATGTTTTTTTCTTCATAATCAAAAGATATTTGTTATTCTTTTTTTTAAGTATCTACTATGAAATGCTAAATTTCAGTTGCTATTAAATATTAAAATTGCTAATTTGTAATTTCAAGCTTGTCAAGTTACTGAGGCACGTAATATTCATAAAAGTGTACTATGGATTTAGTAAATAATTCTTAGGTTCACAAGACAGAATAATTGTGATTAGTTCTCTGATAATAATCATATTAATGAAAGGAGATGTGCAATCTAGTTAGCAATATAAATTGAATGCATTAAATAAACTCCATACCACCACACATTCTTTTGAAAACATATGAATAGACACAATAAAAGACAAATAACCCCCAAGATGCATTTTGTTTATCAATAATAAATTGTTACATTTTGATTTACAAATGTCAAACTTACTCTAACCACAACTTTGATACAACACATTTTAGATAAATACAATAATGATTATCATTAATCATTTATTAACCTAGAAATTATGTCTAACCCAAATATAAACTTTAAACTCTTGATTTTTTAAATTAAATACACACAAACATTGAGGAACATTTGTATTTTATTGTGTCTTTATTCATATTAAAAAAAAATTATAGTGGTACTAAGGCTTTAATCTCAAAAATATGCGTGTAAAAATGCGATATTAGGAACCCCTACAGGTCTTAACCACAAGCTTATGCCTTGGAAGTTATATATAAAAAAAATTATACATGGGAAAGAGAAATGTGAATAACTCCATATGTGTGTTTAATTAAAAAATCAGATGTATTAATCTTTAACAGAGATTTAAAGTTTATATCTGGGTTAGAGATAATCTCTTAGTTTAGTAAATGATTTATCTAGCATAGATTTTATCAAAAATTGTAGTTGCAGTAAGTTTGTAACTTGTAAATCAAAATTTAACAATTTATAAGTTGAATGTGGAACTTCATAACCAATATGTAGATTTAAAGACAGAAGTTCAACAACTGACAAGAAGATACATTTACATGCTGATCAGTCATTTCAGATCTTTTTTTTTTTTTTGATTTATTGAAGGTAATAATAAGTCTGAAAATTAATAATATAATTCTTTTAAATCAATCATTGGCAATATCTTATATAATGACAAACATGTTTTTTGAATAATTAATGATACATGAATTATAAATTACTTTTAATGATCCAGTCTATCTACTCATTTAGATTTCAACAAAGATATTTAGTTCAGTAAAATATATCTGAAGAAGTTTCAGAATATGGTAAATATGTTCACTTTAAATATATGGACTCATGAAATTGTGCCACATGTTATTTTCAAAATAAAAAAAGAATAGACTGGGTATCATGAAATATCATGCTGTCTACAATGCAAAAGTACTTCAAAGATTTTAATGAATATATTGATTCCAGTCATCGATGGTTAATAGAAAACATAATTTTCAAAAAAATCAAAGAACACCAAAGATATGGTTTGCTTTTTTTTTGACCAGTAAAAATTCACAAAGTAAGTGGCAGTAACAAATGGGTATTAATATACTTCAATTGATTTGGTCAAAAAAATTGATTCAATTATTAAAATACATTTATGGCATTAATTGCTTATCCACTAGTGACTACTCATATTATACATTTTGTACACGATGGTAAGATGTTATTACTACAAATGGAAAATCTGAATCATTTGAAATAAAATTTGGTAGCAGCTTCATGAATCAGGCATCAAGATGTTATACAGGTCTGATGGTGAAATTTTTAATTTTAATTGATTAAAAGGAGTAACAAAAACTTAATTTTCTTGGCTTCTGGATTTATAATATGCTGATAATTACATTATCCTTGCAATTCAAAAAAGAATTATAGAATATATTTAATTTTAGATTGCAATATATAAAGACTAGTTTAGCAATTAATATTAAAAATAACTCAAATCCTTCATTTGCCAATAATGGAAAAATCTTCAACAACTTTTAATTTGGATAGTTATCAACTTGAGAATTTACATCAATTTAAATATTGCAATAGCTTTGTAAGTAAAAAGGCTAACTTAGATATCAAGATGGAATCAGAAGGTAATGTGCTTCTAAGAAAAAATAATATTTATGGCAACTAAATTAATTGTGATTGATTATTATCATTTAATTTATTGTAAAAAAATGAGGCTTGAATATTTAATCAATATAACACAAAAAAGAATTTCATTTATAGATACCATAAAATTTTACAATATGATGGCAAGATCATAAGACTAATCAATATATTCTTCAGCCAGCAACTGATTCTATAATCATATCTTTGGTGGTTTGGAAATGTGAAATAAATGAGTAAAAACAAACTTCCTAAAAAGTATTTTATGGCAAACTTCAGCATAGTTTTTACTGGAATGCAGACTGCTTAAATTATAAAGATTATCTCAAAGATATTCTAAAGAAGTGTTATATTAAGTGTTTTTATTAGGAAGATAAAGCTGAGGCTAGAATACAATGGAAAACTAAATTAGACAAAGTTTTGAAGTTGGTGGCCTAGTGGTTAGCATAGCTGCCTTCCATGCAGCTGGCCTGGGTTCGCTTCCTGGTCAACGCATTTGATATATAAAAAACTAGTTTGATGCAGAATAAGTTAAAAAATGGTACTTGCAAAATATCAAATAAACAGAACAAAGACTAGCATAATCTATATATGGACATATTTGTGATTCATAACTTGATTTATATAGTTACTACAAAATTATTTATTTTATCTTTCCACCTTCTTTATTTCTTGTAGTAAATAAGCATTTATTTTTATAGCGCTATATCTTATAAATTGTAATACATTAAAGATCAGCCTTTTCAAGCTATTGTGCATGCACTTTTTACGAGTGTTAATAATAAATGAATACTTTCATTCCCAACACAAGATATAGTATTTATGAAAGAATAAAATGAATCCACTTATTCTTTCCAATCCAAATGCTTATATATGGGCAAATCTTAAGTACTGGAAATGAAAGCATGAGGATAGACCACTGACTTTAAATTACTGTTTAAGATACCTGAATGAATGACGTCGTCAAAATTATCTAGAATTTACTAAACGTCACTCTCAAATGAAACTTAAACATATGTAAATAAGCATTTATTTTTATAGTGCTATGTCTTATAAATTGTAATACATTAAAGATTTGCCCATATATAAGCATTTGGGTTGGAAAGAATAAGTGGATTCATTTTATTCTTTCATAAATACTATATCTTGGGTTGGGAATGAAAGTATTCATTTATTATTAACACTCGTAAAAAGCGCATGCACAATACTTGAAAAGGCTGATCTTTAATGTATTACAATTTATAAGACATAGCGCTATAAAAACAAATGCTTATTTACATATGTTTAAGTTTCATTTGAGAGTGACGTTTAGTAAATTCTAGATAATTTCATAGACGTCATTCATTCAGACATCATAAACAGTAATTTAAAGTGAGTGGTCTATCCTCACGCTTTCATTTCCAGTACTTAAGATTTGCCCCTATATAAGGATTTGGGTTGGAAAGAATAAGTGGATTCATTTTATTCTTTCATAAATACTATATCTTATGTTGGGAATGAAAGTATTCATTTATTATTAACACTTGTAAAAAGTGCATGCACAATAGCTCGAAAAGGCTGATCTTTAATGTATTTCTTATAGTTAAAATGGCCTTTCTCATTTCTAGTAATTGATGATGATGGAAGCTTAACTAAATATGTGTTATTAATAAACAAATATTTTTACTATATAATGCATATGATACAATGTGAATATTTTTTTTAAATATATATAACCAATAATAATAATTTATTATTTAGTTTCCACCCCTTTTTAAATCACTAATATCTGTTTTTAAAACTGCTGCAAACTTCATGTCATCAGATTTAGATATAAGTTTTTATTCTCCCAAATCTATCTTTTCTGTTCAAATAATGTATTCTTTTTCACTGTTCTTCTAAAAAAAATTGCTAATGGTCTTTGTTCTGTTTTAGACTATTTAAAATTCTTTATATATATCTATATATTTATTTGGAGCATATCTACCTAGTAATATGTCCATCCATTTGTGTATCTCTGTATCTCCTTCTCTGCCCATATATCCACCAATGTATCTAATCATCTAAAAACCGATTAAAAGAATAAAAACATGGTTCTCAAGTCAATTAGACAATAATTTATTGATATTTACTGAAACATTTTTTTTCTTTAAATTTACTTCAAAATGTATAAATATATTTGCATACTTACTGTATTGTGTTAATTAGTAGATATGTGTATATATTTAGGGTTTTTTAATGTCACTTTAAGTATATCCTTGTATATGCTAAAACAACAATTTGAATGTAATGAAAATACAAAACAACATTTCCTTATAATTTTGTTCAGATTCTAGAAACTATTGAATTGCAGAAAGCTGAATTAATAATACTAACCAAGTACCATCATCATTATCATCCATAAATGATCCATAGAAAAAAATAGATCCTCAAATGACTATTTCAACATTATTCTAATAATTCTAAAAATTAGTTCTTCCTTCTTATTTTCTAGTACTAAGTTCACTACTATTTAAGATCATTAATGAATAACAGTATGTGAGATCATTCTCACTCCTGTCTTTATCTATCTTGCCTTTGTTACTCTCTAATGTATTGCTTTTCATTTAACTTTCTTGCAATCATTGTTCTACTGTAAAGCAAAAAAGATCTTTTAATAAGCAATGCCTATATTTATCTCAACTCAGTTTAGCACTTCAATCTTTAGAACTACATCCCAAACTTTAATCAGATATTTATGGTTTTTAAGATATATAATATTGAAAACAAAAAAAATACATCAAGTTATTTTCTTGTAGTAACTAGAGAAATTTGTGGACAGGTGTTAGAGCTTTTAAGCTAAACAATTTTTTCTAGTAGTCCACAACAGCTTTTGTCTTGATGATTTAAGAAATAAAAGGTCTGCTTTTATTTCTAATCCTTATACTTATGAGGATATAGAATAGTTTCATTTTCTCTTTATATCTTGAAAATATTTCAGTGAAGCCATGAAATATATTCTATCAATATACACTACTTCAATTATACACTATCCAAAAAATAAAAAAAATAAAAAAAAATTAACCAAAAAAAAAAAAATCATAAAATTCATAAATTTAATAAATTTTCTGATAAAGCAACAGCCATTTTTCCATCTTGGAGCATTGCATGCAATCATGCTTGTTACTGATGTTTCTACACAATAGTTCTACTTAATGTAAGTTATAATAACCAATAGATGCTAGAAAGTTGTCCATTATAATCCCTATCAAATGCCTTCCTATCCAGTATCCCCAGAACAGTTTCTAACATACGGCTTTCATCAGTGATTATCTACAGATTACTTGAGTTTATATTAGTAGCACTACTGTGGAGAAAAACATTTGTGCAGAAAAAAATGATCATGTCATATTATAATAATTTAATAATGTCTCTTTTGATCAAGTTTTACAAAATTTAATAAAATTCATAAAGTATCTTTCTTAAGCAATAAAATGAAATTTATTGACTTAATAATATCAAAAAATAAGAACTGTTAAAACATTCTTATTATTGCAATAAAAAGCTTAATATTTGAAAAGTTCAATCAAAAATAAGATGAGAATGGTCAACAGCAAGTAGGAATGACTGTATAAATTCCAAAACCGATACAGATTTAAAACATATCAGAACAACTTCAAACGCTATTGTTTGTTGATAATGAGGCTGCTCATTTCCATAGGAAAATAAAAATTACTGAAAAAAAAAAAAGAATATTTTCTAGAACTTGTTTAATTGGACGAAATTCTAATACTTTGCTCTTCATTTTATTTAAAAAAATAAAGATATAGCCTAAGTTTTTTTTTTTGAATGAATGTGAATGAGTAAACATGCACACAAATAAATGTAAATGTGCTCACTCAACTTATTATTATTATAATCTTAATTTGTATATGCACACTATACATGTAAAAAATGTGTTATTTATATATGAGTATGTTAAAAATTAATATGCACTTGCAATTCATAGCTTACCAACAAAACATGAGCTATTTGCTATTATGTGTAATGTATAACATAAGAAAAGACGACTTGGAACAATATATAGAAGATATTGTAATTCTATTATATTTCATCTCCTCCAGAGAAATATCTATAATAAATTAAATATTTTCATGGATTAATTATAATGTAAACAAAGAAATGAGTGGAGATATTTCCACATAATGACTAAAAAACTATATTTGCAACAGTGTTGCTAATTAATTATTACTTATTATTGACAGCCTTTAAGCAAAGCAATTTGCTCTACTAGTCAACAATAGTCCTTTTATTTTGGGATTACTTCAGATATATATATATATATATATATATATATATATATATATATATATATATATATATATATATATATATATGTCCTCATGATATAATACAGAATTGATCTAACATAACAGTGATTTGAATAGGGTTCAAATTGAAATGTTATTCACAAATTTTTTCAGATAGCTGAGAGTTTTCAAGCAAATATAGTATATTTTCAGATAACTAATTTATAATCAATTTAGTTTGACCTTCAATTACTAATAAATAAATAGATATCTAAGTATTCTTAACTGAAGAAATGACTTCAATATTCCTCTAAGTAAGAATGCTGAGAAAATTTTTGCCCTATTTGGTTTATTTAGAATTGTTTCTATAAATATACTCAATTTCCCACACATTCATCAATCTATCTATGTATGTTTCATTCATCATTTTCTCTATCCATCAAACTAATCTATCTATTGTATTTATATTAAAACATTACGCATAATAATCCAATTTAATGTCCTGAAAATACATAAAGTTTGAAATTTTTTTTTTATTAAACTGATGATCTCTTTCTGTCTCTCTCATTTTATATAAAAAATGTTTCTTGAATTTTTCTTTCTTTTTTAGAAAAGATAACACACTAGCTTCATCAAAATTAACTATTCTTTTAAATATTAAATACAGAATTAATTTTGATAATAGAAAAAAAAAGAGAAGACGTATTTCTTATATAAAATATTGTGAGCAAGTTTTACTAAAAAATGTTTTATTGTATTAGATAATGTTAGAGGAAGTAATTGTTTTGGTTTACTTATTTCTACTTTAACTTTTACTATTTTGTAAATAAAATTATCATGATTTAAAACATATAAGATAAGTTGTTTATGGAAGATAAAGAAAGATTTTAAAAAATGAAGCAGAGATAAAAACGAATCCACCAAAGTACCAATTATATAACAAATTTTTTGAGAAAACAAATGAATTTGTATTTAAATTAATATTATAAATGATACAATTCAAAAAACCTAACTAAAAAATAGATTTAGTCCATAATAATAACAATAAAAAGAATGCTAATAAACAAAACATTTTTAAAAAAATGTAGGATGTGATATATATATAAACTAGCAATAAGTATTTAATGAAGAATATTTGGGCTAGAATAGACTCATATATTAGAGGGTAATGTGATTTAATCCAAATATCCTTTCCAGGGTCAGATCAGATTCTATATCTTCTGATAGGTTTTTTTTTTTTATTATAATATCATTCATGAATTCTTATCTCAGACTATTCTTTGCAATCTTTCCTATTTAATTTACTTTTTTTATATTTTATTTCTTGTTTTTGCAAGCAAATATGTATAGTTCAAAGAAAGGAAAAGGTGAAAATTTATTTAAATAAATATCTTAATTCTGCATTATATACTTATGAAAGAAATACAGGTTATAAGATTATATGTAAAAAGGCTGAAGTTTAAAATAAATTTTATTGTAACTTATAAACATTTGGTTTATGCCATGCAAGGCTAAAGGTAGAAGTCTGCTGTTTCAATTGGGATTCTTTTGCGTACAAATCAAAGGATTGTCATCTAAGTTAGTGAGTGTCTCATTTTTATGGTGCAAACCTTCTATATAAGCCCCATGTGTTGTTGAATAAGAATTTTGAGGCCAGTATTAAGTCTTTTGCCTGCAAGGTTTTTAGCTGGATGTTAAATACTTCAAATGGGTCTACCCATAAGTTTAGCAGAATTATAAAAAATACATTCACAGAAGTCAATAGTTAAGCAACAGCAAATTGTTTTGTTAATTTAAATGAACAAAAATCTTAAGAGACAAATCTGACAAAGTATATAAATACTTTTATGCTCAAAAGACCTTTGTAATAAATTTGTAAAGCTTTAGTTGACTAAATTATAATTAACAGCAAAATCATTTTATCACTTAGCACTATTCATTCATTATATGCATTCTACTTCTTTTAAATCTTCTTTAATTAATACAAATAATATTATCCAAAACTTGCCATTTAATTCATTTAAAGTCCAATTTCGGCCATATTGAATAACAATATTATCTAGTCATAAAAATTATTGAACAAAATATTTATTTGAATTCCATTTTTAAAATAAAAATTGATTTTTAGTTGAGACATGGTAAAAGAATGAAAATATATATTAAAACTACACTTATTATTACTAAAATTTTACAGAAAATTTCTTTATCAACGTAAGCCAGTAAGAACAGCTTCGCCTTGATACAACTTGTCTTGTTAATGACAAATATTTTCAAATAAAATCGAATTGTAATCATGTAGTTTTTTGGTTTACAATAAATATTTTAGAAATATGTTGCATAAATATTCTTAAATAAATTATTGAAAATTACAATTTTTCTTTTGAAATATTATAAGAATAAAACACACTCTGAAATACCCTAGCCCAAATAATCTACCTATCAATAATGCTAATAGTTTCTTTGTATTATGATAAAGCCAATCAGGGTATTGTCAGCTTGGTTTTATATTCAAATTTAAATGATATTTGTATGATATTTGTACAATACTGATATCTTCGGATTTAAAAAAACAAATGAAGTTTTGGTTACAATTTCTGGATAAAAAAAATGTGCACAATAAACTAACGTTATAGATAATTGCAAAATAGTGAACAAACATTTATAGCAATAGCAGCACCATAGTAATGCTCCAAATATTTCAAAATTTATAAAAAAGTCATGACCTTCCTCAAACACATTAAATTAGTTAAAGGTTTGTACCAATTATTATCTTGTTTACTGTTGATAGACTTTGTAACTATTATTTCTATTTTATAACCCCTCCACCATCCTTCAATGCATCTTCTAACACTAAAATTTTTGATTTTTTATGACTTGAAAGTTTTTAGGCATATTTTATCATCAATGATAACAATGCGATCAATAGATGTGACAAGTGTTTTGCTATTTCAAAAAAATGGACAAATTGATTTACATAAGCATTTACATACATTATCATTTTTCAATATCACAGCAATGATTTGAAAATCTATTTTGGCCAACCTCGAAAGTACTAGGCCTGATTAATTTACTTTGTTTTTGTTACCACTAATAGCTTCTTCACCCAGCGTATTAAAGCGCTCTTGTATATACTATTAAATTAATCATATTATGAGGATACATTTCATAAATTATTTTGGAAAAGTCTATTTCATATTCAAACACTGAAACTTTTTATAATATTTTTTTTATTTACAAAATTACAAAACACATTTCAAAAAGCATATTAAGGCTTCCCTTCATTATATAAAATCTTTCAAATTTATTGATTTGGGAAAATGTGCTTTAGATCAAACATTATTTCATTAAGTAGTATAACTATAACTTCCTTTTAAATTTTAAATTTGCGCTTAATGTTCCACCTAAATATCAAGTCATATAAGTTAAAAACAAAAAACTAAATTCTATTTATATTTATACTTAAAAAATCTACAAAGATTAATAACATTCGTAATTTCTTTGAATATTTACAACAATCATAGTCAATCCAATCCAATTTATAAATAATATCCATTAAAAGTAAAATTTAAAACTTCAAAAATCCAACCATCCAATTTTCTTTCCAAATGCAATTCAGCATTTTAAAAACCATAGTACGTTTTAATTTATATTAAAAAATGGTGGAAAAGTGAGAGTTTTAGTAGATAATAAGATCTGACGAAGACTGCTATGAACAGTCGAAACTGTAATATTAATAAATAATTTTGCTTTAAAGTGTTAAAAGAGGGGAATGTGGTTATTACATGTTATATTTTTCTTCTCAAATCTTATTTTATTTTATTAGTCATAAAAACAATACTGGAAAAATTACCAATGATACACCTATTGTTAAGGAATTACCTACAATATATAAAGAATAAAAAACAATATTTATAATGAAAAAGTTCAAAATTTTTTTAGCTGTTGTTGTTGTTGTTATTATTATTATTATTATTATTATTATTATCATCATCATCATCATCATCATCATCATCATCATCATCATTATTATTATTATTATTATTATTATTATTATTATTATTATTATTATCCCTCCTATTCTATCCAATTAAATTTTTAAATTTAAAACATTTACTTTTCAATTCCTAAATTATTTGTAAGAGTAAATAGTTGATTTTTCATTGATTTCACGTTTTCATTTATTATATATTATGGATACCTTGCAAATGGCCATATAAAAATCATCAAAACATTGTTAATCTATATAATACTATTTTATGAATTCAGTAAAATAAAATAAAGTTTTGTCATTTTTAATAATCAATCTATCCAACATAATACCATATTCAAATGTGGGTTATGCAAATCTGTAATGCAAAAGCTTCATTAAAATTTATAATCTTATTTCTAAATACTAAGTTTTAAATAAAAGCTCCAAATAAAACTTATAATAAAGACACATTTATAAAAATTAGATTATGCTGATGAAATTTCAGATTGGAATATGGTTCTTATATGCTAGAATAAATTTTCTTAATTAAAGAAGTGAAAAGCAATCACAAACAATCTCTAATGATGTGTAAGAGTTCATAAAACATAAAATAATCATCCCATATTGTCCTGGGGGCAAAAGATTCATTGTACTTTCAAGCATATCATTCAGTGTACACATATCGATTAATAAGCATTCAATTTTTCAGACGCATAGGCTCATGTAAAGATTCTACTGTGCTGATAAACAATGGATTCAAATACAGATTGTTAATATGTAATAAACAGTTTTATCACTTGTTATTTATAAAACCAAGCAGCATAATTTGAAAAATTTGTAAAAGTGTGCTTAGATACAAATATCACACTTATAAACACTTTTTAGTTAGATTGATAAGAATTGATGACTATTGAATTAGATAGTTAGCCTAATGTTTTTAAATATCTTAAAATTAAATTTGATTAAACTTTCATATAAAAAACAATCATGGCATATATATATATGCACACACACTATCATCAATTTAGATGATTTACACATTTGACAAAGTTTACTTGCTATTTTATAAAATACTGTTATTGAAACAAACTTTCCGTCCTCCCTACAAGGTTAATAAACAGTGGATAAAAAACTAACTATTTTGGATAAAAAACTAACTATTTTGATATTTAGAGTTATATTGTTTGTGGTTAGTAATCTAACATTATAGTGAACGTGCTATAGCATATACACATCCTAGTATAAAATCAAAACCTAAAGCTTCATTAACAATCCAAAAGATTTTCAACTTGTATTTTTAAAGTTTTTATTCAGATATGACAAGTGAGTCAACCTTCTTTAGTAAATACCAGTCCTATATATTTTATCAGAATTGTCCCAGGATGCAAATTTTGTTGACTTTTTAGAAAAGTCATTTCTTGTGAGAAAAGATGCTTTCAGGAAGCTCATTGAAATTCAGATGTTTGAAAGTACTGTATAAAATATTGCATCCTTGGTTAGTTATTACTTTATACTGTATGCATATGCACTTACACATGAGCATATACACATATATACTATAAGTATTTATTTATATAAATAAGTTCTTATGACATCTTTCTTGGTTAAAATCAAACTTGCATTATTTCCATTTGTATTGCTATTTTACACATAAAAAAAAAACACACACACACACAAATATAAAATACATTTAAATAAAGTATACTATTAATCTGTATTAAAAGTAAAGTAGAATAAGTTTTGGCATTCTAACAGCATTAAAGCCTTTCACTCTAATGATAGATCGTTTGCCACTCCTCAGGAAAAGCGCAGAAGAAAAACCTAGGGTTCAAGCAATACTTATACCAGCACTATAAGTGGCACTAACAGCAGTTTCAATCTTAAACTGACATATCCTTAGCAACAAACATTTTCCTACATTTAGATTTGGCCACTATTACTAATACTACTATTATAATTATTTTTACTGCTTAAATAACTTATCATTTAAACAGTAACCTAAAAAGAATTTGTGCCATAAGGCAATATAGAAAGATGAATTTTCAAAGAAAAAAAGAAAATATAACAGAAGTAGACCCAAACAGCATAGAAAAAGCAAGATCACAAAAATCAAAACGGAAAGATAAAAATAGTACATTATTAGTAAAAAAAAAAAAAAAAAGTGGATAAACTGAAAAATTGGAAAGAATACATAGTTGATGTGTATGCTAGTAGTAACAAGTCCTCACCTATTTTATAAAAGAGTATGTCAAGAAAACTTTAATAGAGATGGAAAATGACTAAATATAGATAATTAACATGATTCCACTTTAATTTTTTTGAAACTTTAAGAAAAAAAATTAGAGAATTAATTCAAGTACATAAATTAATTTATAATTCAGAAAAGGGCTGCTAAAAATATTAAAATAATCAGCTTAATTTGAATGGATAAAAGATATTTAATCAAAGATCCAGTTCCATTAGATTTGGATCCATAACTTCTTTCTGATGATGGGCGTAATTTGGGAATGTGGATAGATCAACAATGATTAGGATTTTAATAAGCCTCATCAAATTTCTCTTGATCATTCAAGTTTACAATAAGTGGCAAAACTAGAGCAAAGACACTTTGTTCTGAAAAGCATTGTTTAAGCTAGTATTATGTGACAATTTTTTTTTGTTTTTATGTCCTTCACAAACATAAGCTATGACAGTGCTATCATATTTGACATTTTAGGTGGCACGATGGTGCTGTGATCGTTACTTTTCTACATTGTTTTAAAGCATTTCATATATTAAATTATGGTGGGTGATGGGCTACAGTGATATGAAGCTTCCATTTTTAATGCATTAATTTAAAAAATTACAAAAGATGTCTGCACATTCTGTTGTTCTTACAAAGCTAAGACGAAGATGACGATTTGTGATTGGCTGATGCTTTAGATTATTTTACCCTGTGACAAATTGCAACAAAAAACATGATTTTCAATAATTATTAATGGTTATGATGCAATATTTTTGTAAAAGACTTATTATTAAACTAAAAACGATTTCACTAGAGAGAGATTGTCTTTGAAAACATTTTATTTTAAAAAAGACTGCTCTTAGAAAGTATAGAAAGTATGATACAAGAACCAGAAATTGCTAAGGAAACATTCATTACAGGCTAAAAAGAAAATTGTTTTTGTAAAAATTGTAAGTGAAATATTTTAATAGTAATTAATAATTTATTAACTTTTAGAATTTTTTTTTGTTTCTTTGATGACAATTGATTCTAAACATGGATATCATTTTTTAATAACATAAAATTCTAATAGCTAATATTTTGTATTTTGTTTTTCTAACTTTTTGAATAACTATCGTGAAGCCATTAATGTTTGTTATCAGCAAGATTTTCAGTTAGATAATTATTTTTACAATTTTAAAATATTAATTTTAAATATTTTTTATTGTAATTATTAGAAGGCTTAAATATTTATAACGCAACATATAAACTAATTATATAATATAATTATATTATTTTATAATATATGTAAAAAAGATTTAATTGCACAAAAAAATCAAACATAAAGTCATATCAAAAATAACAGTCCCTAGAGTCTATTCAAAAATTTTCCAGGTGGAGTTGACACTGATGTAGTTATGCCAATCCTGACCAAAATATAAAGTGCCTACAGTTATCATAAAACCAAGGACATCAACATATAAAATACGGAAATAGTATCAGATTTATATAGCTATACAAATAAATTAGCTTAGATTCAAAACATTAATATGTTTTTGAAAGCTTAAAGGAAAAAAAAATAAAAAAAATAGTTGCTGGATGAAAGATATATTAGATGTAAAAATTCAGGTGCATAAAATCTCAATTCAAAATTTCTCACAGATGAAGGTTATAAACCAGAAACTAGTCTGAGGATTTTGGTAGAACAGCATTGGATATAGTTTTAATATGCATTATCATCCAGTATCTACTGACTATTCATGATTATCATAGATAGAAAAACTGGAAGTAGAATAAATAGATTAAATATTTTTTAACTAAATAGAAAGTTTAAATTTTAAAATGGAAGAAAAGCAGAATACACAACTGGAACAATAAAATTACTGATAATATATAATATGGAGGAGGGCAATATTTAAAAGAAAATGGAATGTATTTACAAAAAAATAATATAAATAAACTTTAATAAAAAAATAAAAATAAAAATACTTAACATAAATATAGAGATTATAAAACTGTTTAATCAATATATATATATTTAGAAAAGTTACTATCGTAATACTTAAGGTTCAATGTATCAGATTTGTTGATGAAATTGCATTAATTGTTATAGTGAAAAGAAACTTGCCAAAATATTATGTATTTACGATTGACAAAACATTTAGAAGATTTGAAATAAAAAGAAAGATAAATACAATTAAAACAACAACAATAACCACAATAAAAACTGCAAGATAAGTAAAGTAAATAATTGAATGGCTTTAAGGCTAAGGAATTGATAAAAAGTTTGACTACTGAAAGTGATAGAGTTGGGAATGATTTATGAACCTTAAGCACTTGAGTCTTCTACTGCTCCAAACCAACAAGATGAAGAATAAATCTAGTCCAAGTTAGCGTATTTAAATATGTGGTTTAAAAAAAATCCCAATGCTGAAAATAGTTACATAAAATTGAGGAAAAACTAGAATGATTATAAAAGCCTTTTAATAAAGATAATAAAATTTAATAGTCCAATAAAATTTGTATTTAAAAAAAAAAAAAGTTTTTCTGGAGTTGATACAGAAAAAAAATGGGGATTATGAGCAAAATAATAATATAGTAAGTATGGAAAAAGATACGTGAAAACAAATTATATGTCAAAGAAATAATAAAGAGAAGGAAAAAGAAAATGGACAATACTATTAAGGCCGATAGAAATAATAAAATATATGCTTAAAAATGCTATAGAAAATGAAAAATATTTAAGTGAAGAAGCAAGTTTATTAATGATCTTAAAAAAGGAAATAGCTATGAATATGTATTTTTGAAATGGAGCAAGGCTGGAAATACTCCAAAATACAATAACACTTTAAATAAAGTATTAATAAAATCTACCATTATTGAATGAGAATGAATTTACTGGAAAAAAATCCCTCCTCACTCATTATTGCAAATAAAATCATGTGAATGCATTTTCTTATCAATTTTTCATACAAAATGTTAAAGTCACCTAGTAATATTATTGGAAAAGGGAAGGTTGCAAAATAAGAATTCAATAATGTAATTAACATGTTGATTATTGTGGGGCCTGGAGATACATAAATATATATTACACTGAGTATTATTACTCTATGATAAGAAGTGACCAGCAAAAAAAAATAAGCATCCATGTAGAGGATTTTGAAAGCATTTACGGGGCTTAATTTGTTAATAATCAGCCCAGTACTTGCTTATGGTCCATTGGATGATTTGGAGGATACAAACCCTAATTTATCAAGATGATCTGTGAGATTAATTTTGGAATGACTGTAAATTTTTGTTAGATTAAACCTAAGATATGTGGGTTAATGATGTTGTACCATTTCTAAAACATATTTATCTTTTCTTTTGAATTCATGCCCCTGACATTAAATCCAGCTACTTGAATTATCATACTTATGTTTTTTTTTGTTTAACATTGAAACAGATTTTTATTAAATTAAACACATATTTTTATTTTATGCTTTCTATGTACCTCTCACCTTTTCTTGTCTCTTTTGTTTTATTTTCTCTGTATCTAGTATATTTAAAGGCAAAGAGATTTATATTTTATCTAAGATTACTTTGTCTATTTTATTTCATTATAAATACATGACTCATTTACCTGTTCCATGATATGTTATTCTTCTTGTTCTGAATATCGAGTGTCTATATAATCAGCAAGATTTTTTTCCATTTTTACATTTGACTCTGATACCTGTGAACTAATTTCATTTCCACTATTTTTCTCCTATGGTAATGCTGGCTTTTTCTCCTTTTCTTTCTGAGGAGATTTATTCCCTTTTTTCCTCCTGATGCTACTTGATGATTTGTTCCATTATTTCAGGGGATGTTTTATTGAGAATGTTGAATAAGTTGTTTGTGTTTTGCAGTTTTTGTAAACTTGAATCATCACTTGTTTTTCTTTTTTCTTCATTATTAATGGATTATAGTACGTTGGGTTTAATTTCTGAAGGCTTTTTTAAAGATTAGTTTTATGTTAATTTGCTAGTTTTTTTTTATTTACAAATGTGATTTTTTCCCCCTTCATCTCTAATTGGATGTTAGTGCAATGCATTGGAGTTTTTCTCATTTTACATTGACCACATTGCAGTTTAGGACAATTGTTTAAAAAGTATCTTCTTTTTTTGCAGTGTGAGAACATTGAGGCCCAATTCATTTTATTTTTAGATTAAGTGTGGCCTCCTGATCAGTTATTTGAAATGAGTTACCATTAGGTTCAATATTTTTAGGAAGTCTTACTTTGAATGTGTAGCTATTCCAATAGATTGGCACTGGAAAGTTGTTTAGTAGCATGTATACAAATTCTATTGTCTCTCCAAATGGCTGTATTAATTTTTTAAAATCTTTTTTGTTATAATTAAAATATACATTTTTTTTTAGAATTCAGTTTGCAATATTGCTTTCTATGTGGATTAAAAATGAATTTCTTAACTCTTCATTTTTAAATTTTATAATAATATATTTTGGATGATCCGCTATCTGTATTATGTCTTCCCATTGTATTTTGTTCAAAAGATCAAATAGTAGTTCTTTTGGAAATCTATACAGTAAGCAAAATTTGTCTGTTATTGCTAATATAAGCAATGTATCCATGAAAAATCTTTTGAATGTGTTCAATAACCCTTTTGGTATCGTACAGTTAAACATTTATAAATTTTTTTCTATATTTTCATTTGTCCATTCTTCTTTATCCTGCGAGGTTTCCTGTTTCATCAAAGAGATCCAAGCTTATCACATCCATCATTGTAGATCAGTAGAATCTCAGATTTTCATTTCTTTATTTTTCACATTTGTATCATTTTTACCATTAATTATCCTCATTTGGCTTAATTTTTTTTATTATATCCATATATGAATTTATACGTTTTCAGTAAGAGTAGCCACATTATGTGGTGAGGGTTTTTTTTTTTTTGCTTTTTTCGTTGATATATTTTTTTATGCCTGTATTTATTTATTTTAAATAACTATCATATCTTTAATTAAAATATTGATTATGTTTTTTACATATTATAATTGATTTTTATATGGAATATTATAGCATTTTATTAAACCATGTTGTAATGTAAACTTTCTTCATAAACTGCAGTGCCTAATACTTTATTTGCTATCTATATATCATTTAATGAATACTAAACTAATAAATGCCCTTTTACGGATCATGCAACTTTAAGTATAATACTATCCATAAATCATCAATTTCAAAAATTTAAAAAAAATCAAGTCAAACCATTAGAATACTACTGCCAATAAAAACTACAGAATATCTTTTCTTTAAGATTAAAATATATATATTTAGTAAAAATACATATTTTAAAACTGAATCAAATACAAGCATGGATTGCATTTGTAAATATCATTTTGCATGTGATTGATCAGGTTACCAAAACCATAACACCTCCAAGTGGAATGATAAAACCTATAAACAAAATATAACAAAAAATTACCCAACACTCATCTACACAAGAAAATTCAAACATATTACTAACATTTAAAAAAATGTATAAAACAAGAAAATCCTTAAAAGAATACACAGGGATTAAAAAAAAGAAAGTTTTTTTCTCAATAATATACATGCCTGGACAAAGAATTATATAAAGTGGACATACTAAATAACTGAGTTCAAATGGCAATTGAAATTTAATCACAAACTATAAGTGGTCAATACATGTTCGAATCTTTGTATAATTTTTTTAAGGAAAGACTTTAAAAAGGAAGTCCCATAAAACTATCAAAAACATGATTGGGTAAGCCAGAGAAGGACACACAGTTTAAACCTGAAGATTTTATAAAAAAAAAGTTTGAATCGATACCAGATTAATGTCATCCAGGACTACATGGTATATCAAAATTTGTCTATCTACATTTTGGCAACTTCACAGGAAAATTAATGGCAAATATGACCAATTCCATATCAGAATTTATATATGAAGTTCAAGGTTTATATCCAATATCACAGGTGCCTTTTCAAAAAAGGGAGGAAAAAATACCAAAGCTAAATAACACAAAACCGATATCTATGAGCCCATTAGGCATTAAAGTAATTGAATTAGTATTAAAGAATAAAATAGAACCAAATATCATGCCAACAATTTCAAATACATAATTTGCAAAAAAATTATCCTCTATGAATCGAGCAGCTTTCCTATTTAGAATAGTCATAGATTCAATTCGAGAAAAAAAAAAAAGGTAGTCCAATAGTGGTCCAACTAGACCTTCAAGCAGCTTTCGATATGATACTAATTAAAAATCTTTTAAATTTACTGCATGAAACCAACATACCAAAAAAAAATCCTTTTATGTATTGATGAATCTAATATTAAACTAGGAAATACATATATTATTAAATGACAAAACAACACCCTCAGTTTCACCTAACTATTCAATTTCACAAGACTCACCAATCAGTTCATTATTATTTACAATTTACATTAATACATTGGTTAAAACAATAAAAAAATAGATGGTTTATTTATCACAGAGTTAAAAACAATCATAATGTATATCACATATATGGATGATATCTCAGTCTTTTTATACTCTAAAAAACAAATTCTTAAACTACAAAACATACTGGATGATTATACAAAGAAATTTAAACTAGCTTTAACATGAAAAAGCTCTATGCATGCACATATACAAAGTTATTTGTTACAACAAATCATTTCAAAGAAAAACCTACTTCTTTTCTAGGATTTTCTTTTTACTTAAGCCATACACAAATGAGAACTACAACAAAAAACAATCTCAATAATAAAATAGAAAATATAATAAATGCACAATCAAAGACATATCTCTCTATATATGTCAAAGTTTCACTAATAAACATATTAATCATTACTAAAATAACATACTATAGCCCAGTGGTCCCCAATCTTTTTGCACTTAAGAGCACATTCTATAATACCAGCCAGGTGGTGGGCACCATTTATTTTTTCAATGTAAATTTATAGTTGGATATTGTTAATGATAGAATCTTTTACGCTGTAAAAATATAGTATGACCTACAATTTGATTACAATATAATACAATAATTTATAAGAAATCTTAAAAATTAAATTTATTTGTATCAGATAAATAATTTTTTATAGTGTTCAGATAGCGGCGGGCATAGAGTTGGGGACCCCTGCTATAGCCCTATCATTTTATTTAAAAAAAAAAAAAAATGAATAATCACATTTACTCCCTTTGTGGAAAATTATTATGGAGGAAAAAACCATGCACAATTTACTTAGGGAGATTAACAAATTACTTACTGCTCACTAGATTAAGTTTGCATTCACTAAATATATTTAGAATTCAAAAAAACATTAACATTATTTCATCATTTACAATAAGATTACTTTGTCTAAAGACAATTATAATCATTACTCCCACTAGTAAGTCACCTTCATTGAGGGATACTTCAAGTCACCTGTAGTACTGTAGTCCATCATGTAATAAATTTCAATACTGGAAAATTCATAAACTAATTTTCCCTCAGCCACTACAATAAGATGAAACCATATTAAAGCTGATTAACAAACAACTCTGTAAAAGATTAAAAAATTGGTCACTTGAACCAAAATACTTTGATTTCCTATTAAAGTATTTTATTAAACATAAAAGACATTCAGAATATAGATGAAATATGCAATTTATGCCACAAAGAAGAAGAAAAATTGTCTTGCATTGGTGGTCGAGAGGTCAGTGCGACTGCCTTGCACTTGCAGGCAGTTGCCCAGGTTGCGGGTTCGCGTCCCAGCTGATGCTATGACACTTTTAAAAAAAAAAGAAGAAAATAAACATATATATATATATTTGATTGTCCTTTTTTTGAAAAATTATGTTTGATGATCCTAAACTTATTCAAACAAAAACATAAAATTAATGACATTATTTGAATTTTTTAATATAGGTAATTTTGCAAAAATATGGCAGTCACATTCATTCTTTATGGATTGTGGTGTACAAAGTACACATATCTTTACAATGAAAACTAGGAACACCACACTAGTGCAATTATCAATAAATTAGAACCTGAAAGGCAAAAAGATAAAAAGATAACAGATAATAAAAACTACATTGAAATCTGGTTATTAATAAAACAACAATCAAGTTTATAACACGATAATAGAAGGATTATAAATAATAACAATTTTCAACATGATCTTAAAATGGAGGTAAGAGTGGGGCAGGGGATTGATAAAAATAACTATGCTTAACTCTAATGTTTTCTCTGTTTATAATACTCAAAACATGATAATGTAACTAAATTCAAATGTAATTCAATAAAAAAAAAAAGAAAAATGTAACCCAATGTTAATAAAGAACAATTAAAAACTAAAATAATAAAATCTTAAATATTTTCATATATATATATATTTTCACATTTAATTATTAGTAATTAAATCAATTATTAGCTTATTCCTACATTATTTAAATAAAATCAAGTTTATTTCTTGATAATTATTATTAGTAGTTTATTATTTTTAGTTAGATAAATCCTAAATATAAATAATATAGCATAGTTATAACAATTTTCAGTTTGTCATATGCATAAATCATTTAGCATCGATATATGTGTAAAGTGCAGAGGGATTAAGGATACTGACTTATTAATCCACAAGATTAAAAATATTGATACATTTTTATTGTCTAATTAAAAAATACGTATTATTTATTAATGGACAAAAATAAGAGACAATATGCATTTTCAAAATAATATTTGCATTGTTCAAGCCTTGTAAGAATAAACCCTCTGCAGAAATCAAACTGAATTACATATTTTATTTTAGTTTAAATCCACTTACAACAAATTAAAAATCCAAAATATTGACTAAATAAAAAGAAAAAAGATAAATGCATGAATTGTAGTTATATATATATAACAAGAAATATAATGGTAATTAACTATTATATGCAATCTCAGCAGAAGTACTTTCGGTTAACTCCTTAACCTGACAGTTGAGGCGGATTAAGGAATTAACCGAAAATACTTCTGTGAATTGAAAGACTATATATAATAGTTAATTTCCGTTATATTTATTATTTTTATTGTACAATAGTTTTTTTAATTAACGGACATTTTATTTGTATTATATATATATAAAATGCTTTGCAAATATCCACCTTTTTAAAATTAAAAAAACAATAGATCAGATAAATGCCATCCTAGTTCATCTGCATAATTATATCATGCATTTCAAAAAATTAGAATCATTCATTGCCTTTTTTCATCCAAAAATTTCTGATTTATTTACAGAAAAGAATGAGATTATAAACCATAATAATGTTTACAATAGACAAAAAGTAGAAAGAAAGAAAATACAGAAAATAGCAGCATCACATAAATAAACATTATAAAAAAGCACAGCACAGTTATGGTGGTGCACAAGACATTTAAGAGAAAATGAAAATTATGGACAATATGTTCTGAACTTATCACAATCAGCTCTTTAACAGTTACAGAGATATTGAACAAAACCAAATAATCAATAAAATATAAAATAGCCCAAGAAACCACATAAAAAGAACATCTATGTAGAAAAATTTCAGGTTTTAAGCAATCTTATAACCCTGCTTTTAATGCTAAGATCCTTAAATACAGGCACATCAAAGACCAGGGTCAATCTTCTCCAGTAACTAATTTTGTTTTTAAATTAAGTAACAGATTAAAAAAAAAAAAGTTTCTCAACACCCAATAAACAAAATACAAATTATCAAGACTGACGATGTGATTAACAAAAAAAGGTTATAAATGAAAGTTCACAAAAACAATTACAATTATCTTCAAACTATAATATTGTTATTTTGGATAAAAGCTTTCATCATTGGCATTTGATTACTATCTGATTTTAGTGGTTGTGGAATATTTTTCATGTATTTGTCAAGTTTCACCAACAATTGCAGGAGGCATTTTCAGAGAAGCTTAGAAAATACATTTCTCAGTAATTCAATCATCATCTGGATGTGAAGTTTAGAGTAAATAAATTTATTTAAATACAGATGAAAAAAGATCAAAGAAATTTTTTTCTGATTGATTAATAATCCATGTCTCTGATTGAGCAACATTATCTAGAAACTAGATTCAGCCATTTCTAAATAATTAAATGAGAAATTATTAAAATTATTAACTGCTTGATAGTTCTTTTTGAATTACAAGTTTTAAATTTCTAAAATATTAGCTATTCAAAATTATAAACAATATTGATATTTTTTTTATTAAAAGGAAAATATTTTCAATAATTTCTCCGAAAAAGCTGAACTTGGTTTCTCTAATTGTATCCAATAAAAAAAAATATCCTAGATATGACTTATCAACTAATGGAAAAAATTGTTGATAAAAATGTTTTCTTCAGAGATTAACAATCATAAATTAGTTTGCACTTCAAATAATTCTTTTGTTTTCAATAAAAATACTTAGTAATAATTTTATACTAGGTTATTACCAAATGAGGGAGTAGTGAGTGCAGATTATAGGGCTCAAGGTGAAGAGATCATGGCTCAATTAACTATCACTTTTAGTGCTCGAACTTAAGATAAACCTTCAATACAACAATCCATTTGATAATTTTCATTATACTTCTTCAATTACTGAATAAATTGCTGGTAAAGTTTTCTGTCATAATAATTTTTGTTTCTAATTATGCTAGCCAATAGTTGATGATTAAACATCAACAAAATATAGAAATATACAACAGCCACTAAACTCAAAATCCAAACAAGCTGATTTATAAGATCATTGCTTTATAATGAATCTTGACAGTTAATCTCCAGAAGATTATGTAATATGCAAACGGTTAATGTTTCTTAACAATTACATAGTTCCACTATTCTGCTACAATAACCAAAATACGATATGAAAAATGGTTTTATAAATGTACACACCTATTTCTCTCACTATTTTTTTGTTTTTACAATCACGCTATTTCCTAACTAAGAAACATATAAAATTATGCGCAGCAGGTATTTTATGAGCTAAACCACACAAGTCTGTTTATATCTACACACAGAGAGAAACTGATAGAGATATATGTGGGTGATTGAAATACTAAGAAGAAGAAAAAACAATTAAGATTTTAATATAAATCATATTTAATAGCATTAAAAAAAGTAGAAATGAGATAAAAGACAGGCAGATATTAAGAGAAAAAGAAAAGTTGTGAACCTCATCAATAAATATTAAGAACAATAGGTGATCCTGTCTAATTATCAGCAGCAGATTAATCAAGCGACTGGCATTTGCATGTTCAACTGACAGAAAACTCGCAGGGTAATTTTTCTTCCTCTTTTCTCCTAAATGTCTTGGACCAAAAAAAGTGCAGCTGTGGAAACATTATCTTTTTAACGATAAATATATAAAGTGGGAGTGGGGGGAGATTGCTTTAAAAACGACTATGACAATTTCAACTGTTATGTAAGCTTTTTGTTATATCTTATTTAATAAATTAGATACAATAATTACTGGTTTTCTAACAAACAAAAAAAACAGTAAACAAGAAATCAAAACGTACCTCTTAATATTAAATAAAATATATGATTAATAATAAACAAAAATATTTGATTAATAATAAACAAAATCAAAATGTAAAAAAAAAAAATCATTAAATACGTTTATGATTCCTTTTTCTATATCGATGATTATATTAGATGTTTCCAAAAAAAGAAATTGAAGAAAAAAGTGGAAGAACTACAAAAAGAGTGACAGAAGATAAAAGATCTGTTGCATTAATTAAATAGTATATTTTTGGGTGAGAGACCAAACAGATATCGCTAACATCATTTTGAGAATTGATGATCTAAAATGGAAACTGATGGACATGCCACTGCAAAAGATGACGATAGAAAATCAAATTTTTAAAAAGGATTCCAAGAGATTGTAGAAGATTTAGAAACAATCTGCTTGAATATGAAAAGGATAGATATGTTAATAAAGTTTGCTAAAGCATGCGGGGAAGAAAAAATATTTGGAGAATTTTTCATCCTGTAGTGAACTGGAAATGGCTGAAAATGATAATGATGAAGTGATTAATGTATTCACTTGCCAATGTCTATTAATCTAGGGTTCAAAATGCAGCTTAAATAAGTATATATTTAGCAGCTGAAGGATACCTAAGCAAGCTCGACATTTTTTTAAAGTTAGACATTAGCCAACAATCCATTACTAATTAGTAAATAAGTAATTAGTTATTCATAACTAAAAGATAAACAAATATCAGATGAATCAGATTAGTGTTTTACATTGATTATATGACCTTTCACATTCCATTATATCATCTCTTGACTGTAATGACATTTTAAATGCTTTATTTTTATACTCTCACTATTATGGTCACATTTTCTTTCAAATTCTCTAGACAAAAATCTTTTTTTATAATAAAAAATAAAGTTTTCTGAAAAACCCTATCAGTTAAATCATTGATCATTCCACACATTTAGAATAGATTCTGGCATTTAAAAAAATATGAGAAAGATTATCTAATAAAATTAAAAAGCAGTTGAAGGAAGGCCTGAACTTTTAAGAAATTATATAAAAAGACATGCATAAATTTGACACATAGGTCAATAAATTAAAATATATCAAATGTAAAGTGAACTAAAACTTGTATAAAAGAACAAAAGCAAAAGACAAACAAAAGCAAAATATATAAAATCATACAGTATCTGACACAAAATGTTGAAGAATTAAAACAAATGAATAGATATTAAAAAGAAGACAGTAAGAAGATAAACAGTGAATAAAACAAATCTATAACCAAAATATTGTTAATTAAAAAAATAATGTGAGATAGAGTTGATTGAAGACAATTGTGAGAAGCTTTGGTCGGCCAAAAAAAAAAATCACCCTTTTTCATAAATGATTCATGATAGAGCAAAAACCTTCCTAAAAGTATTTCAAAGATGAACAGGGAAGGAAAAGTCAGTACTCACCAAAATGAGTAATTTCCAGATGAAATTTGGGGTTTTGACTAGTTATATACCCAAGTTTTACTCTCTAGTTAACAATAGCTACATATCCATAATCGATATAAATAGTTAGCTGAGTTAGAAAAATCACAAGCCTCGTGAAAAAATTTCACTTATCCTATATACCAGGGGTAACCAAGATGTTGACCGCAAGATCTCTGGAAGTTGACCATGTAATTATTTTCTTTTTTTGTAAAATTTGTATTTAATTTATTTTAATACAATTCTAAAACAATATTTTTTTTTTCTTTATTTTTTTAAATTCACAGCCAGCTCTAGAAAATAATTTATAGGTAATTTGAAATTATAATTTAATAAATATTTTATAAAGCGACATGGACAAATTGTAATACTAGAGGGAGTTGAGGTAATGTAATCTTTTGTCTGATGAATTTTCTTATTGGCCAGAGTGAGTAAAAATTTGAGTGATTTGATTAGTTAAATATGGATCTAGCCCGTTTTCTTTCAGAATGTGCAACAATCAGAATTGTTTTAATTTAGCTTCTAAAAATTGAATTATTTTACATTCAAATTAGTTAAATGTAATGAAAAATTAAAAATACTGCTAATAACTGAAAAATAGTCTGCAGTAAAACAAAGGAATTATATTTCAACCAATCATTATGTAAAAAAGCCGGTGATTTCTTGTGTCTTAGAAATTATGATCACTGATTATTCACTTCTCTTGTCTTTTCTTCATCTAAAATTAAATATGTTAAATAAAAATCTAAATCTAGCTACATTATTAGTCAATATAGTGTAAAAAGTAATCTTAAAATCCATAAATACTTATGAAAAATAGTTGCATTTTGCTAGTTATCACCGAATGTCATTGATCTGCAAATAGCGATCAATGTTATTCACTTGTCTTGAGTAGTGGTCAAGCGCTATTTACTTTCTCTTGATTACTTTTCTTGTAAAATTTAAAATTTTTGAATCATAGTTTGTATTTAGATAAATTAATGTAAAAACTTAATTATCAATGTAAAAAATTATGAGAAATATATTTATTTATGTTCAAAATCTATTATGAAAGCATAAAACATTTTTGTTTAATTTCTGATTTTGTCAATTAGAAATTCCTGGAGAACAATAGCCGAAGTTGACAGTCAATGCTTTATGGTATCTTATAAGAAAAAAGAGGTGGGACTATATATAATAGACCGCAATGAGAAATCAATTTTTTGAGAAAAATACTGTCAATAGTGATTTTTTTGGGAATTAAAATTTAAAATACCAATAAAACTACAAATTTACAATAAAATAAGTGTAAAATAGCAAAAATGTGACCAAAAATGGCTAAGAGATGGTGCAAAATGTAGAAATTACATTTCTTTTTTGTAATAATCACTTTAAAGTTAGTAGTCATAGTAAAATGTTTTCTGATAGTTCATATCTTTGAGGAAAAAAATTCATAAGTATCTTCTAAAAACATTACCAATATTTGTGAGTATTTAAAAAGCCATTATTAAAAAAAACCCCACCAATTCATAAGTACATTCTAAAAAATCTAGGACTTTGAATCGTTATTTTTTTCCAATCTGACAAAAATAAAGTTGTTTTTTTCTGGTTTCCAGTTTGAAGTCCTGAAAAAAAACAGTCATCCTCAGGTACCCTTTCACCAAAAAAGTTGCTCCCAACATCTAAAAGTTTGGACACTCCTGCTACATACAAAGTTGAAATGATAAATGTTTTTTTTGTCTGATAATGGATTTATGGGTACTTCAATAATAGGATGAATATTTGACATCGAATAGATTGTTGACTCTTAATTAAGTAGATAATATTTAGTCTAATGAATGATTAATAAAAAATTATTAATATACTTCCATTAAGTGGATTGCCTAAGAATTGTGAAAATTACACTACAAAAATAATATGCATACTGTAACGGTAAGAATTGTCCCTCCAAGCAAAAAAATCTAGAACACAGGCAAAATACACTAAAACTGATCGAAAACGGATACTGGAATCCAGAATCCGATCAACATTCAATCCTTTCACCTCTGCTCAACGATCTAATACCCTATGGATGACATTTCTCAACGTACACAGACATTCAATTTAACCTCAGTCTGGCAGTCACTCAGCGTAAAACAAAAGACTCATACATTAACTAATTGAGCACTGATTTGGTCAGATATACACACATAAGACTAAGTGGTTAATTAAAATATCAATGATTGATTATAAAATTTAATAGAATAATCTATCTATAGAGATAATGATATATGCGCAATTAAATCTAGAGTTGGATAAAATAAACTCACAGACAATAAAAATATGAAAACGAGTTATAATTTTAAATATTATTAATTTAATAAAACAATAACAAATAATAAATCAAAACATACAAAATTATATGATGGGAATGTGAGATATTACGCTCGCAGGCGTTATATAACTAATGAGATTAATGTTACCTATCTCATTATAAGCGTTTAATAAAGTGTAGTGCGGTATTGGAGTTTATGCCTATATTAATATGCTAAATTTCTAGCTCTCATGTAGTCTGCTAGATCATAAGGAACTTTATAGCCAAAGTTATATAACTAACTATAATAGCGCTCCTATGGCGTCTATCTATACACAGTTAAATCGAGCATGTAATTAGGCTCAGAGATATGCAGGTTAGCATATTAACCTAGATTAAGATATACTCTAATGCTAGATAAGCATTTAATATAAAAGGAGAGAAAACTGGTTTATGATAGGTTTACCTATATCCTCTATGGCACATATTAAAATATTAATTAAGCAAAAAAGTGCGAATGGGTCATTATTCACGGGCTTCAGCATCGAATGCTCGGTTTGCTCTAAAACCGCTTAACTTGCTACGAATAGAAACATTAGTAGTTTAGGGAGTCGGATAAGCATTAATTATGCATAATCTAGGTCCTTACGCCCTAGTTCTAAAAGTGTGCTTGAACCCGAACTAAGTGGATGATAGTGATCTCCGCCATCAACTCATCAATCATCACGCATCAAGTAGATAATTTACATTGTGTACTTTGTAAGGACACATCCGCAACTTATACATATATAACGCAAATACGTAAACTTATATTGTGCCTTAAAATTAGATAGCGTTTATTTGCATATCTATACAATCCAGTTCTCAAATTTAGTATTTCAAATATACTATTTAGGGACTAAATTAATTAGTAACCTAGTTTAATATTATCACCTGCATCTCAACATATATAAATCTAAGGAGGACAAAGCATATTTGCGGGATAATTACGAATAAAACATTAAAATATGCTTTGAGAATATATCTGTGGCTAGTTCCTATGATGTATGAGTTACATATATAAATAGTTATAATTCATAACTAAAATTAAGCAAACTACAATCTTAACTAGATAATGACTGATTATTAGAATATTAATACCCAAAAATTAATCAGTAAAATAATAATATGATCTCGAAACAGCGCGTGAGAAAGGAAAATAATAATTCAATTATTTAATATTTATTATAGCAAAGATTTGAAATTATCTTCACCGATCGATGAGCTAAAATTATATTTATAAATACTTGCGGTTTCGAGTCATTTGGTATATTAAATACATATAATATTAAAATTATAAAATCATAGAATAAATTGAATAGATTTAGAAATAGGCATAAAAGACCACAGGAAATTATACATTTAAAATAGATTATTAGAATTTTACATTTTAAAAGAGAATTCAAGTTTTACATTCAGGCAAGATTTAGCATTTAACAGTCTTCTTTGTAGGTTTTATTAAAGGTGTTTGGGAAAGGCAGATTTAATAAATAGCTAGCTTTTAAAAGAAAGAATCGAAAGTCACAGTTTATAAACAGAGCCCTGAGAGAAAATTTACCATTCAGTTGTTTTCGTTGCAGTTAGTTTTGGAGCACTTGGGAGGATATTAAGTTGACACTTTTGGCAATGATTTAAAGTTAATAGAGATTTCCCACAGGCTGCTTTGCTAGAGTATGGCATTAGGTTTCATTGGACCAAAGTTCTTCTCCATCCCCAGTCAAGGAGAGGGGTGAGTTATTGCCGTTCTACTCAACCATTTTGAAGATAAAACGGGCATAGGTTTTGCTTACAACTCACTTATTATATATCTGATCGATCTTTGGCAACAAAACTTTTAGTATTTATACTTTTCAAACTCTGGCCATGTGTTAATTTTTACGAGCTTGCCTGTAGCTGAAAAATCCATTTATTTATTTTAGCAAAACATATTTAATAGCTACAACTAGCAGAAAAACTCCTTTTATTTATTTTAGAAACACATTTTTAATTACAACAAGTAATTTAGATTTTGTTTTCCTGCGAATTTTGTTATTCACATTTTATATTTACAAAATCAAGTTCACGCTATTTTAGGACCAATGCGTGACCTACTTTAAAATTTGTTTACGAAAATCAAATGTTATTTTGACAAAGTTACTTTCATAATTAGTAGAACTAATTTCATAACCATACATGCAGAATAACAGGAAATATACATATGCGATTTCAATAATACAACAATGAAATTGGTTAAATAATTTAAACTAAAATATTTCTTAAACTAGAAATATTTATAAATTGAATATATATCTGTAATATATACCAATAACATAACAATAATTTAAACTAAAATATTTCTTAAATTAAAAATATTTATAAAATATCAATAATTATGCGCTTATAACACTCACTAAAGAAGTTATATATATTATTAAATTTATTTAAAATGGATACATATCTGTAATCTATACCTATGCTATTAAATTACAGACATACCGCTCGCATATATATACATAATTCTGCATATATAGTAATTCGAGGTTGTTTAAATGGGTACTCTGAGAGGGTTTAAACCTGGCATATGGATAGATGTTTGGGTAAAATAAGTGAAATGGGCAGATGGATGAAACTGATCGTTTCAATACATATGCTTTCATTATATTGCTTAGAATTATTTATCTGTACTATCAAAATATATTTCTCAGTGAAGATACTATAAACTGCATTTTGATAATCTGGGTTTTACTAAAGTTCATGAAGTAATTCTAAAATTGAAATGCTGGCATAAAATTATGTTAATGGAGTGACAAGTAATCACAAATCTGATCATGATAATTGAATGTTACCACTAGGTTAATATATTTAAATCAATCTATATTAGCATATAATCAATCATGTTTTAGATATACTATTTGCATATAACATCAATTTTATTTTGCATTCTACCAATTTGACTTCATTTGTTTATTAAGTACTCAAGTTTTTATTATTTGACATGCAATTCAATAACAATTTATTCTTTTAGTTTTATTATATATGTTTATGTTTTCACAATATTATCTAATTCTGATATTTATATTATTACTAAACATTAGATATTAATTTATAATTATATCCTACCATATATATATTACGAAATAAATTTGGTTTAAATTAGATATAAGTTAAACTTTTTTTTATATTTGAAATTCTTAATTGTTGCTAATTTTTGAAACAAAAGCTGTAAGTCATGAATTCTTGCAGTTTTACTATTAGATAATTATTATCACATACATATAATAAATAAAGTTATAGTTATTTGAATTTAGCAATTTGTTAAGTCTTTTAAAAGAAGAAATATATGAAGAATTTTTATACGATAAACTTTAAATTAATTAATGTTTTCAAATTATCATAGAAAATATTTCAATTAGTGAAGAAAGATAATTCCCTATATATATATAGTTACTGTTAAAATTATTTGAAACTTGTATATATATCTTATAAAGCGATTACACACAGTGAAAATCTATAAAATGCTATAGAACAAGGCAGATATATCTAAGAATAACAGAGACTACAAGAAAAAGTGCAAACTTCATAAATGAAAACTTGTAGTCAATCCAAACACTATTTGAAAATAAAAGCATTTACTCATGATTTTATATAGTATTGTTTTATATAATAATATTCTGCAGTAGGTAAACCTTTTCATATTATAGAAATGTACCAATTTTATTTTTGTCTAGGTGCCTGTGTTTAATATTTATTCCTAATCACAAGTTTATAATGACGTCAGATATATTTTGACTTCTGTAGCATAACGCAAAATGATTCATCTATGTAACTCAATATCTTTCAGTGTATCAAAATGAAGCACTACATATATTCTACTTTAATTTTAAAATATGGCAAGAGAGTCTTATAATCTAAATCCTTTCTTTGAAAATATAACACTTGTAGCAGAAAATTTGTGTGGTTCATAACTTTTTGAACAAAACAAATTATTGTTGTTGTTTTTTTTTCATATGTCATAGCATCGGCCAGGAAGCGAACTCGCCAACCCGGGACAACTTTTTGCAAGGCGGCTGTGCAGACCTCTCGACCACCAACGCTTGACGTTATTGTTGGTCCCAAAATTACTAGATAAAGATCTTCAAGAATTTTTTCTTTTTAAAAAAAGATCCAGTTAGCAGCAACGAAAAAAAAAAAATCACTTGAAATAAGAAAATATTCGATTAAAAAAAACAACAAAAACTTGACAAATTAATTGGGCCAGCTTTTAAGAAATAATATATTTTTGAAATAATTGGAAAATTTTTAATATGCAACTTGAAACTTTTAAAAGCAAAAGTTGTTTTATTTATTTCATTGTATTAGCAAAATTAGCAATACAGACAAAAGGAATAAAAAAATAAATGTTACACAGCATAACATTTGTCATGAAAGATAAATAATATTAAGAATTATTATAATGGCTGTTTATTGTTTTAGAATGCAATTAGGTGTTATTCATAGCATTTCCACCGCGTTATCAGTAAAATACAAACATTTTTCGAGTGGATATGCTATGTTTTAATAGAAATGACTTAATTACTAGTAATCAAGAATTCTAGCATCCATTAATTATTACAAAATAAATTAGCTAAAAAACTTCCTTACAGTTTTCCATCACTCACATATGCATACTTAAATTTTTAAATGGAAATTATTTTTGAATTTAAAATAAATTATTATATATATTTTTAAAAAATGAAAATAAAGATATAAATAAAATTCAAAAATAAAAATTAAACATTTTAAATTAATATATATATATGGCATTTACTTTTAACATCACAAAACATATTTAGAATTTGTAAGATTTTAATAAATTATACATCGTCAACAAAGTTAAAAGTTTTAACCAAAAAGCAGAAAATATTCTCAAAAGTTGCTAGTTTGTTTCTCCACCAAAATTATAAAACAATGGTAGAGATTATGCTCAAGATATGTTAGTAATGGCTGAATAAATTCTCATTTGAAGATTTTGACTTTGAAAAAGCTACAAAACGTCTAGTAATGAAGAAATCATTTTCAAGCAGGCAATTGGTTTATTAAAAACAATAACCCTTCAAATCTTAGTTACCAATGCAGCGAAAGACAAAACAACTTTTAAAAGCTTTTCATATACAAGAAAGTTACGTATTGAAAAGAGAATAAGAGTTAACCAGTTCGTTTAAGTGGTTAAGCAAATTTCAAACACGAAACGTAATCACACATTAAGCTTCCAAAAAAATGGTGGAATATAATTTAACTAATATTAAAAGTAAATTCATTTTTGAATTATTGGGGAAATATTTAAATAAATTGTACAATATAAAAGAATATTTGCAATGTGCAGTTAGTTCACAATGCCTATAGGAGAAACTATGCTTTGGAAATTGACAATTCTTTATTTTGATTTGTAGATATGATAATGAACAAAAATATTCAAGAAAATTTAGGATGATTTCTTTTGATATTTCTGAAATATATGCCTTTATTGAGAGAATCACTTTAACAATTCTACTGGGATTTATTATGACAAAAAAAGTAAATGAGAATAAAGTCAAATTCATTACAAAAAGCTTCAAACTGAATCCATGTCGATTTAACAATGAAATTCTAAATGGACATGTATTATCCTTAATAATATTATTTGCAATATTGAATTAATAATATGAAAAACAAAATAGAACCATTATTAGAGCCATATCCTGAACATATATATATATATATATATATAGAGAGAGAGAGAGAGATAGATAGATAGATAAAAGCATTATGTGGATATTTTTATTTGTAACCCATCTCATGTGATTACATACATTTACAAATTACAAAAGTATGTACCTGGTCTAAAATGAATTACAAAGTATTAAAAAATCAAACACTACTAAATTTCTGAACTTAGAAAGTATAAAACATAATGTTGAATTACAAAATGATAGCTAAGCCTATTAATGTTAGGATTTATATCCACTCAAAATTCAAGAAGTACATATGGTTTAAACATTTTCAGGTTTAAAAGATTTCTGAACAGAAGCAATAAATTATGCAAGTATGAATCAAATTTTAAACAAGCATTATATAAACACTATATTAAAGAAGTCATACATGTTGGCTATAATAAATATAAAATTACTTAACTACAATGTTAAATCTAGCAACATTAAATGTAGAATTTAATAATGCTATTAAATTTGCAAAAGAAAATATACTGATAATTTTCATTAGTCTATTAATTTGAATAAGCTGATTAATAATTCAAAAGATAAATTATATCTCATGCAACTGTGTATAGTCGGAAGTATGGAAATCCTAGATGTTATCAATTTATTGTGGAGAGACAAGCTAATTTTAATACAAGAATTAGACAACAAGTTACTAATGCAAACAATTCAAAAAACAATTCTAATTATATATATATTTAAATCATGAAAGAGAAACAGGCCATAATTTATCTTTAATATAAATGTAGTACTTAAAAAAAAAAAAAAAAAGCCCCCAAAAATAAATAAATAAAGGAGGCATGGTTCATAACAAATTTCAGACACTTCTAATAACTAAAGCTACATTAGTATCAAATTAAGCAAGTATTTGAGATTCAATACATAATTTAATCTATGTTAATCAGCGTTATTTCAATATTAGCTACTGGAGATATATGGAATGAGTTCTAAAAGCCTGCTTTGGTGATTTAGAAAGATGATATTGTTTAATAATTATGTATACAATTTAGATTTATAAATTTATTTCATATTATTAAATCATTTAAGCATTTGTTTTGTTTATGTGAGATTGAATAATATAAAATAGTTCAAATATTTTTTTCAACTTGCATTTTTTTTATGGTGGAGACATAATTTTCTACAATAATAAATGTGCTTGATTAAGAATGGAGCTAGTTTGTTACTGATTGTCAATATGTATGTTCAAGTTCTCTCAGACTAATAAAAAAACTTTAGTGATATTTAATCTGTATTAAGAAATAAGCTGATTTCTCTGCCAAAATTTAATAATATTTATATAAAAAATAATAAAATTTCTTATAAGTTAAACCATATTTGTATATTTAAAGTTTCTAATATTTATTTACAACTTTTAAAAGGGAATTAAATAAACAAAATATCAAAAAGCAAGCAGTGAATTTTGATCATCAAACCAAGGATAAATTAAATCATCATTAATATTTTGTCAGCTTTATGTCACCCCCTATTATGTTAAGATTCATTAACAACAATAAATCTTTTAAGTTGAAATATAAATTTATTAACAAACTGATTTTATTTTACCTGATGTTTAAAACAAAAAATAAATTTACTAATAAAGTGATTATTTTGTTTTAAACATCAGACAAGTAAAATTTATTTTCTTCTGTTATTTCCTTGAAAGATGACGTTAACAAATCCTCTTATACTTCCTTATGAATCACATCAAAAACTTGAAGGCATAAGTTTACTATTCTGGACTGGTAATTAACGTCTATATGATGCTCTTTGATCTCTCTGACATTTTGAATTGATAAAAAGGCTACAATGAAGAACACTGATATAAAAAGTTTATTAAATCTATGGATATAAACAATTTCTAGTAATTATTATTTTCTTTAATGTTTCTAAAAACATAACTAGAACACACATATTTTTATATCTTAAAGAAAATTTAAAATATATCTTTCTAATTACTATGATATTCCTTATAAATTTATACTTTTATTAAACTTATATACTATACCATATCCTAAGTTTTTTGATGCAAATGGTAGAGTGGCATACATGGGAGTTCAAGACCCATGGATACTGTGCCTCAATTTTTCATTTTAACAATTCTGATTTAAAAAAAAAAAAAACTTTTAAAAAACCTTCTAAAGCTCAAAACCTGATATATATATATATAAACAGACTATATACCTTGGAGATCAAGGGGATGATATTTAAAAGATGCAATACTGTAAAAAGTTTTCACATTTTGTAAATAAAGATAAAGCAAATGCTAACAATATTCCCATGTAAACATCAAAGTCTAATGTTTTCGTTGTAAAAAGCTATAAAATATATTTTACAAACCATACTTAACCAATAAGATACACACATGTTTGAATACATTCAAGAATTTAATAATTTGAAAGAATATCCTCTTAAATTTATCACATTATCTAGAAAATGAATTTAGACAAGAACAAATCAAAATTGTTAGGAGAAAAAATTTGCTTTTTTTCCCCCATGTGTCATAGCATAGGCCGGGAAGCGAACCCGCTAACCCGGTACAACTGCTTGCAAAGCAGCTGTGCTGACCTCTCGACCACCAACGCTTGACAAAAAAATTTGCTTTTAAAGACAGAAATGGCAAGCCAGCAAATATAAATATATCTTATTTCAAATATTATTTCAGCTAATCTTTTTGTGAAAATTTTTTAACTTTATAACAATATGATAAATAGCTTATCTAATTAATAAAGTAAAAGATGTTATATGATATATCATCATCATCACTGTAAACCATTGTAAATGAATATGGTCAATCTGTGATTACCTTAATATATATATATATATCTATTCATGTATAGTTATTACATACAAACCATCTTCATACTTATATAAATTATTAAAATCGTCTTTTTAAGATTAGAAGTAGGGTTGGAATTTATGTCTCAAAGAGCACTCGTTAACTAATCCAATTACAAGTATACTTTTTATCTTTATTGAGGTCAGTAAGCAGAAATGTGCTGAAATTCAAAAATAGATGAATATTGGAAGATAGCTTTTATTTAGTCTACGAATTTATTTTGGTTGATAAAAAAAAATACAAATAACAAATAGTAAAACATAAATGAATAAATGTTAAATTTAATCCAGCTAATAGAAAAAATAAAGCCTTACTTTGAAAATAATTTTATTGTTACATAAATAAACCATTAATAAACTACAAATAACAAAAATTGTTGAAAATGAACATAAACAGAAATAAATGGTATAGTTTGCTTTTTAAAAACAGAAAATGAAGGAACTGTCATTTTTCTAAAAAGTTTTTTGTAACAGATCATATAAATTTCTAGATTAATATTGATCTTGAAAGTAAACCAAATCTTTCAGAAAATGAAATTTGCACTGTCAACATTCTTTTAATTTTTTTTGTCAATTTTTTTTAGAAAAAAGGCGATGAATAATTTCTCTGTTCTCATAATCAACATTTTTAGTACACATGCTGTTAATAAGAATACCAAACTCTCCATAAAGTAATGCCACAAAGTGCAAGCCAGAGTAATCAATGAATGCAGGCAGGTTTATGCTTAAAATCCCTATCTAGTGCCTATTCATCCCATATCTCCAGACTAGTTTCTAGCGTGTGGCTTTCATCAGTAAGAGCTGCATTAGATTCTAAGATCTAGGTGCAGTGCTCTCAAATCTAAGGCCCCTCATCACTGGTGAAAACCACAAGCTAGAAACTAGTCTGGGGACGTTGAATGAGTAGCCCCTAGATGGCACTGGATCCTAAGATTAGGTGCAGTGCTTTCAAATCCAAGGCTCATCACTCATGATGAAAGCTACAAGCTAAAAACTAGTTCAGGAATGTTGGATGAGTAGGCACTAGCAAGAAATTTTATGCACAAACCTTACTGCATTAATTGATTACAAAGACTTGCACTTGATGGCACTACTGTATGGAGTTTAGTATACTGATTAATTTCACTCTTCATCAGTATGTGGAATAACCAAATCAGTTAAGAGCTTATCATGTGAAATCAAGCAGGTCATAACATCTCCAATCTCTATTTGTGATTTCTCTTACTGATTCATGTTCATGACATTTGAAAAGATTGCCTTTAGGGTCTCTTTACACTCTTCAATGTTATGATTACTCCAGGTTCCATAGGCAGCAACAAGGAATTATGTTTGGAGAAAGAAGCACACTTTTCTTTGTGGGTTTTAATTATAAGCCATCAATGATTTGGAGCAATATCAACAGCAATAATCTTATTGAAAATTTTCTACTATTTGCAGTATGTCTCAGCAGCTATCATTCAACCAAATTTTTATTTATTTAAAAAAAAATCCAAAATTTATTTAAAATATTTAAGTCCTTATTTGTAATTTATTATTCTATCATTAGTTTTTTTTTTTAATCATATTTTTAAATTAACTTTAAAATACAAAAAAAAAAAGTCATTTATATTATTGTTAACTATTTCAAAGTATTTATAACTGTACATATTTGTATAACCATATGCAATTTACATGTGGGTTGCAGTATTATATAAATAAAAGCAACCCTTTATTTACTGCCGCAGCATAAATAAAAATGTCTTATTTTTATTTCTAGAATAAGAAAGTTTCTTGAATTTTAAAAATTCCCTGTAACTTTTTTCTAATTGTTAACTTTTAACTTTAAGATCGTTCTATTTTATTAATTGCATATATATTAATTCTAAACCTTTATTTTATTTCTTATTTTGTTTACAGCTTCCAGTGAAAAGGTAACTGATTTTCTTTTCAAACTGCCTACTGTGCCACTTTCTGAATTAAAAAATGTATTACATATAGCAGCAGTTTAGCTATTCATCACAAAATTGCTGACTGAATCTTCAATTATATGTCTTTTGTACCTTCAAAGATAATCTTCAATGATCTCCCAATCATTGTGAAGATTTGAAAATCATTTAAAAGTATTATTGTGACTCATGAGTTCACTCTCATAGATGGTCTGAATCATTGCAAACTTTCAGTATCAGTTTTTGCTCAACTTAAAAATTTAATCCTAATATGCTGTTCCATCATGAGATAAAATAGTATGCATTACATCTCATGGCTATCTTTTCTCATATTTATACAAATTATTAAAATAGTAGCAGTTTTTTTCCACATAATAATGCACTATAAAAATTTTCATGTCATAATTCATGATCCAGATTGTAATAAATAGTTAAACTATTTTGCTACATAACATATGCATTGTGGTTCTGCCATTTTTGATCCTCACATTTATATAAACTCCTGAGAAATAAATTAATGATTCCTTTTTAATGAATTATTGGAATTAAAGGGTATTTGAACATAGACTTTCAAGCTCCTTTCAGTCATCTAATCTCACTAAAATAATTGATACACATGAACACATAAAATAACTTGTTACTTTTAGCACATCTTAGCAAAATATTTTATGCAAATAATATTTTAATAACATGGATTTTTATAGACTCTATAGTGAGTAATAATAAGCATTAATAATACCAGTTTTATAAACTTGTAAAAAGATAATTAAACCAAATTTACTGATTTCATATAGAAACATTGAAGTTATCACAAAATATAATTAACAATAAGCACCATGATTAAATTATTATACCTGATACTGCAATAGACGGGCTACAATATGTTAGGAATTTCTTGTCAAGATAAAGTACAGTGGAAAGTTTGTGAAGGCTAAAATTTGTATAAAAGGCTGTAAGATTCTGCATTAACCCTACAAGTAACATCTAAATCACTTTTAAAAAAGCTCAAGAATATTCCATAATTCTTATTACAAAAACTTGCAAATGTTTTTTGAATGAGTTACGGAAATTAAAACAAAATCCCATAGTAAATTAAATAGTTTGCACATGAGATAATAATGTTTATCTAACTTTTTATGGCAGCACTGCATAAAAATATCACAATTAATTTGACAACTTTTTATTAGAAAACATAAAAATAAAGCTTTTACCATCTATTTGAGAGGTCAGCAATACATTTTTGGCTAAAAATTGTAGAGGTATATAAATAACTATATATGACTACATAACTCAAATTAAATATAAACAGATTCCCTTTTGTAATTAAAATCTGATTTAAAATTATACCAACAAAATAATACAACATGATTTACAAGTGTCAAACTTCCAGCACCTACATCTTTGACAATATCTCCATTAATCAAACACATGAATAATTATTACTAAACATTTATTAAACTATATTTTTTAAATTAAACAAACACCCTGCATCATTAAACTTATTTCATCTCTAAAGTTTATATCCAGACTAGGAATGATATTGAAATCTTTAGCCTAATAAATGACTAGTAATAATTATTAATCAATAAATATCACATGATCATCAATACATATAGAGCGTTTTGCCTGTTTTAATAATCATTAATACATTTAATTACAATAGATAATATCAAAGATGTGAAATCAGGAAGTTTGACACCCATAAATCAAATTATAATAATTGAATATTGATAAATACAAACAAATAATGAAGACATGTTAAAGAGATTATATCCAACTGAAGAATCATGGTTCATCATTAAATGCATCTTCGGGAGTCATTTAGTATTTTATGTTTCAAGAATGTGTAATGGAACGAAAGTTTCAAGTATATCTAAATACAACAAAATAGTATATATAAGAAGTGGCATTATTCAACCTATCTAATAATTGTACATGCAAATACCTTTAAAAAAAATAAATAAAGCTAGATATCACTTATTGACTGCTGATAACAGCTCAAAACAATCCTTATATTTAAACTACCAACATTAATTTAAAAATAAATAAGTAAATATTACATAATAAACAAGTTACTCTGTTAACTACAAACAAGATAGAAATGATAGAGCATTTTGTCTTTCATTAGATATAAATTATAAACTCTTATAATAATCCTTCTTTACATTAATAATATATACACATATATCAATGCAAATTAATTTATCTTCTGAAGTTGAAAATGAATGAATTATTTTGAGTTCTATGGAACATATATTTTAAAATTATCCTAAAACAAAATTTATCAGCTAAGTGGCTGCATTTTACTCATATTCATCCATATATATATATATTTAAATTTATTTAGCATTCAAACACCAAAACAACAAGTTTCTATGATATGTTCAGACAATTTTACAATGAGAAAATCTTCATCTAAAAACACATCTTTATTATTTTTAAATATTAGATTATCATAAGTCTACAGTGAACAAGTAATATATAATTTCCTAAATATACTAAATCAGTAATCTAGTAATTATATATAGAAATGCTACTGTACACAAATATTACAAAAGTAATATTTAACAGGTAAAAAAAAAAAAAATCACTAAATAAATACAAACTTTATAACTTGTAACTTTAATCACTTTAAAACAGTTAATGACCTAAATGTTAAAATATCATGATTTGTTTTGATTAGTATGCTTAGGTCATACTGAAAGAAATACGATATTTAAAAGTTATCTATATATCATTCTGTGGGTGTATAAACAATAATTCCAACCGAGATAAAATAAAATAAAAAAGATATATGTGAAAATGAATTTGAACATTAAGTTACCTTTTTGGTGGCTTTTATAATAAATTCTTAAATAATTATGATACATACATGTGTAAACATAATGTTTTAAATAAATGGATGTGATTACAAAAAAATGTCAAATCTTAAAATACTCAGTTAAATTTATCGATAGTATAAATCTTTGTAAACTTATTTAAATATATATATTAAACAGCACAAAATGCAATTTTTCTAATTTATATAATTAGAATGAGTCAAGCATTGGTGGTCGAGAGGTCAGCGACAGCTGCTTGTAAAGCAGCTGTCCCGGGTTAGCGGGTTCGCTTCCAGGCTGATGCTATGAGACATGAGGAAAAAAAAAATTAGAATGAAGTAATCATAGCAAATTTTGGCATGTCCATTTAGAAATTTAATATTGATATTTATTATGACTATTTTTTTATGATATAAATTAGAAAAACAAGTTTTTAATGGTGTTTCGAAAATGTGAAATTAGATCAGCAAATGGAATACTTTATAGGCAGAAATTCTAATTCCTGAAATTAAACATATGAAGTCAATGCTCAATTCTAAAGCCTTTAGTATCTGACCTTATGGTTCTTGTCTAGAGAAAAAAATAAATGGGAGAATGTCTCAGAATTCTTTATAATAGTTTTATAACTATTCATAAAATTATAGAAACATTTTTGCAGCACACATATTAAAAATAGGAGATAGTAAAAGTTATGAAGTAACTAATCATAATGATTGGAAATTGACAAAAGAAAACAAGTGCTGAAATCTATTATAAAGATTTTTAAAAAATAATAACTTCACTAAAAAAAATGTATATAATGAATAAAAAAAATTGTGTATATAAAAATATTTAATAAACTAAGAAACAATTAAAAGCTTTAGATTTAAAAACAAAAATGCTATATAAAATGTTAATAGTATAAATAACAAAAAAAAATATAGGAAAAAAATTATCATGAGAAATAAATAGAAAAAGATTAAACATTTGTATATATCTATATAAAGTAAAATGAGTGAAATGTGAAACAATGATGGGAAAATATGAGTTTATTATTAGAGTGGTAAAAGCACTATTTTGAGAAGAGCAAAAGATAATTTTGTAAGTAGTAATTTATAAATGCTAGATTGTTGGTGATGAGACTGAAAGTTATTCCAAGGAATCTACTGAACAGAATGATAAAAAATGGAGATCATGTTGATAAAAACTGAAAAAATGAAAAGAGTATAAAAATAGTTATAGCTTTAAAAAAAAAGATAAACTATAAAAGATTGAAAATTTGAATTTAAAAATAAAAAGAGTGAAAGATTAAAAAAATTACTTTGTAATAATGGCTACACAGAGAAGACTTAAGCTAACAGAAACCGAATTCATGTGGATTGTATATTTAATCAAAAGGTATAAAAAATATATATTCGTGTAGTAGAATTGGCTACAGTTTAACAGTGGCAAACTAAAGCTACATTTTATGTGAATAAAAAGTTCTAAATCTTCAATAATTTTTTTAAAAAAAGTATACTTTTTGAAAGGGGTGGAGAAAACAAATTAATTGTAAATAAAAGGAAGCTACTTGATAATGTGAATTAAAAGGTGAAAATAGTAAATTAAGATTAAAAGAAACCTCCAAAATAGACAATAGATATCTTTTATCAAAATGAAAAAGCAGACTCTTAATAATCTCGAAACTCATTCATTGCCTAAGTAAAAGAAAAACAAGAGCACTATAAGAATAAAATGAAAGTTAAAATAATAATAAAGAAATAATTTAATGGTTTATTACTTGGGAATTCATAAGAAGTTTGAGCATCCAAAGTGATAAAACTGAACTATAATCCATGAATTTTGCACTCCAAAGTTTGCCGCTGCAACAAACTATGTATTTTATATTGTGTAATAGTAGTAAACAATGCAAAAAGTATCTATTGTAATAAGTATATAAATAATAAATCAATTATGTAAATAATAATCTCTTTTATATACTAATAAAAAAAAATATAAAAACCAATAAGTTGTGCAATATGAAGAAGTTGTAAATACTATAGTTAAAAAAAGTTTATGGAATTGAAATTCAAATTAAATTGCTGAATGCTAAGGACGAAAAGACTTGAAGAATTAGCAATTGACTAAGACTCAGGGGAATGAGCAATATATTTTCTTTACTAGTTATAATTCCTTTAGAGGAAAGGCAAGATACTGAGTATCATGAATACACAAATTTGTAACAATTATGATATACTGACACTGTTTAAATTTAGAAAAGGTAGAAGTATTACGTATACAATTAGAGTAATTAAGACTACCATTGAAATATAGAGAGAAAAAGAAAAGTAAATGTTTTGCACTGATTTTGAAAAGACATTTGATAAACTGCTTTGTTTTGTTAGATATTTGGAAAAAGAAAGCTACGGATAGGAAGAGGTGTCTAAAATAGGGATATGATTTACATCCTGTTAATTTTAATATTTACTTATATGAGTTGTTAAATAGATATTGCTAAATAAGGATAGGATTAGCATTAGATATAAGTGAGTTCATTGCATGAATTTTACTGATGACATGAAAGAACTTGCAGATAATTAAAACGAGCTTATGCAAAGTTCGGTATTAAAAAAGATTAATGAAATTTGTAAAATGTTTGGAATGAAAATAAATGTGTCAATGTATAAAATAATGATCATAAATGGCATTAAAAAATGAAAATAGCAGTGGATTAAAAAGTTAAAGACCATTAACACTTTTAAGTATTTAGAGAGATGGTTACAAAATCAAGATAATGACAAAACCATTAAAATGAGAGATGCAATGGCCATGCAAACTTTTAATAAAGGCAATAGATTACTTTATGATTCACTTAAGTTGAATTTAAAGAAAATTTGTTAAAGACTTTTTTTTTTGTTTTGGATCATCAGAAAAAAGTGCAGAACTGCATTTGGAGGAGAATAAAAAAATTGAAAGTCAGAATTAGCAACATTGAAAAGTAAATGAAATAAGACTAATTTACTTATTAAGAAAACGCACGAAGTGGAAAAGAAATCATATTACGTATTTATTTTAAAATAGACAAATTATAAATAAATCAGAAAGATATGTGAAAACAAACAAAAAAACAAAAAAAAAAAACAATTTAACAAAAAACGTGAATCATATAAAATTCGTGTTTTTGCATAATAATTATAGATTTTACATATAATTATTTTTCTATAGCAATTTCTATGAATTTTCTTTATGGGATATAAAGAACTAAATTTGATTTTATATAAAAATGATTCTATGGTACCAATATACAAAATATATATATATGATTATTCCTGCAATTTCTTGTCAGATATTTTAATCTACATAATTTAGGCTATAATTGATGGAGAAATAAGTGATCAAAATGTATTTTTTTCTTATTATATAACTATATCATTATTATCATTATCAACCATTATTGATCCATAGCAGCATAAAAGTCTCTCCAAGATTAATCCAATTTCTCTAATCCATAGCATCTCTTCACCACTCACATCAACTAACATTCTCATTTTACTTGTCCATCTTACAGATGATATTTTCTACCGGCCATCTATTACTATCTCTTCTAACAATATATCTAACTCAACTTGATTTTGGTTTAAATTTTCTAGTTATGTTGATGATATCTGTTTGTTCTCTTACCCAAATATTTCACTTTTAATCCTTTCTTATTATTCCTAATAGAGATCTCTCCACACTCAAATGAGAAGTCTGAAATCTCTGTACTGTTCTATTAAACACAAGTCTCTGATCCAAAAGTCTTTATTAATTTTTTTAGTAAAATACATCTATTAAAAATCTTTCTTTTCATACACATAGACATATTTCCTTTTAATATTATTTCTACCAAAAGCACTCTATCAAAACTTAATTCTATGATTAATTTCATCAGTTATGTTTCCGTTTCTTTTAATGAACTGACTAAAGTATTTATAATTGTTAATTTCTTCTAATTCATGATTATCAATTTTTCTTATACATTACTTTAATCTTTTTCACATTTATCTTTAGTCTTACTTTCTTGCTTTCATCTGATAATTTTTACAGCATTGCATGAAGCTTTAATGCCTTATTTGCAAAAACAACCACACCATCTACAAAATCTAGATGACTTAAAATAATATCGTTTTATTTTTATCCTCTTAGCTTCTCGTTTTAATTCATAAACTATTTCTGGTAAAAGTGCTGTAAATTTTTTTTGGAGAAATGGAATCATTCTGTAGCACAAGTCAATGTCAATTTTCTTAGTAATCATTATGAATCTAATCACAGATGATCTAAAACTTTAATCATTATAGAACTGCATATCAAATCAAATATCTTTTCATAATCTACAAATTCACAACTATTGGTCTTTTTATAACTTTTCTCAATAGGTAAATGTGATCTATTATACTAAAACTACTTTTAAAATCTAGTTTGCCCCTTACCATTACAAATCTGAACGTACAATACAGGTATGATGAATTGAAAAACTTTACAAACTTCTATTAGTTCATTGTGAAAATAAGCTGCAAGATGTTAAACATAATAACCCAATTCTGAATTGTAAACTATAACACTATAATAAATCAAAATTCGTTTGCAAAAAAATTAAAAAAAGAAATTAGTTATACCAAAAACATTAACATTACTAACCATAATTAAATTTCATCTGTCCCTCTCAAAAAAAAAGCAAGCAACTTTTCCATACAAAACTCATAAGTAATAATCAAGGAATGGATATGGGCTCACCATATTGTCTCCCCTGAATAGCAATATTTACATGTAAAACAACTTGAAATCTTCACCATAAAAACTACTCCATATCCACCTAAAGTTTGGCTTCGGTATGTGGATGATACATTTGTTGTATGGCCACATGGTGAAGCACTGCTACAAACTTTCTGAAAACACATCAACAACATACCCCCTTCAATTAAATTCACAATAGAATCAGAACAAGAACAAAAATTGACATTCTTAGATGTTTGTGTGACAAGATTCCCTTATGTCAAAATCAAAACTACACTTTACCGGCAACCTACACATACAGAAAAATACCTAGCTTATACATCCAATCATACCAGAAACAAAAACATGGAGTAATACTATTACTATGGAACCAAGCAAAAGAAGTTTGTTCAGAAATCAGTGAAAGAAAATATATATATACAACAAACTTATGAAAAATGATTATCCATAAGCTATTATTAAGAAAACATTAAATAGATAACAAAAAGAACCATCAAGAGAAAAAATAATTATTGGTACATTCCAAAAATAGCAAACAAATTAATCTGCAATCAGTATAACATCAGAATAGCTTTCCAGAGCCATACCACACAATGAGGAATTCTAACATCTACAAAGCCTAAACTTGAAATGCTGAAAAGAAAAAACTGCATCTATAAAATACCATGTAAATGTGGAAAAACATATATTGGTGAGACCAGTCATTCCATTGAAAAAGACTTGCAAGAACCCAAACTGATGATTACAACAGAGAAAACAGATAGATCTAAAGTAGCAGACCATGTATGTGCCAATGAACATATGTTCAATTGGGAAAATACAAAAATATTGGATAAAGAAGAAAAGTTACAAAGAAAAAAATTAAAGAAGCTGCTCACATGACATTGGCAAGAAATCCCATAAGCTAACCTAGTGTGACTATTCATAATGTATGGAAAACTGCATCTATGAAATACCATGTAAATGTGAAAGAACATATATTAGTGAGACCAGTCATCCCATTGAAAAAGACTTGCAAGAACACAAACTGATGATTAGAACAGAGAAAACAGATGGGTCTAAAGTAGCAGACCATGTATGTGCCAATGAACTTTATGTTCAATTGGGAAAATACAAAATACTGGATAGAGAAGAAAAGATACAAAGAAGAAAATTAAAAAAAAACTGCTCACATGACAATGGCAAAAAATCCCATAAACCAACCTAGTGTGACTATCTATAATGTAGGGAAACCTCTAATCAACTTTGCTCTTAGGAAAAAGTGGAGAAATCAGGAGGAACTTCATAGATAAGAAATATCTACTGATTGCTGTCTTTGGCAGGATGGTTCAGTTGGTTAGAGTGTTACCTTAAAATTCAATACTCAAAAATCTAAAGGTCAAGGTTCGAATCCCATGCTAGTACTGTCACTGGTCAGGCTAGCAACACCTGAAGAAGAGGGGAGAATAATACCTCTCGAAAGGTTGTGCATTTACTAATCTGTTTGATGTGCTATTGCTGACAGTTGAAGCTATTTGGAATATTTAAATAAAGTTAAATTTTTCTAAAGACATTCAATACTCATATTAGATGATGGAAATAGTCCAATATAGAAATACAAATATGTAATAATACTTTTAATTAAAGGAGGTTTGAACCCACACTTTCAAGCTCCCTTCAGTCATTCACTCTAATATAATCGATACACATGCCACATAGAGAATGAAGGGAGCTTGAAAGTCTGGGTTCAAATCCTCTTTAATTACAAAAAGCTTAAGTATATATACTAGTATTTAATAATAATAATTTTACTTTTATTTAAACATGAGTGATTTTAGATAATATAAAAATATAGATATTTCATTTTAATAAATAAAATCAATTCTGTAAAAATGTATTAAAATTTTCTTAATTTTTTTATTTATTTATTTATCTGTATAATACTTTCAAAAATGTTACGTTAATAGTTAGAAATAATTTTGAAAGGAAGTTATGAATATTGATACTTAATATCATCAAGTTAGCATTAAAACAATGTAGTATTTACAAACTGAAAAGTTGGGGAATTTATTTTTCTACGATAAAAATTAAGTTGGGGAATTTACATAGTAAAAAAAAAAAAGCCTGGAAAAATTAGATATTTGAAAGACAAATTGTAATAATTAAAATAAATATATATCTAGTTCACCAGATTTATATTCTATATTATTTTCAAACTTCATTTATATTTGTATTGCATAAATTTTATTGTTAACACTTTTATAACTTTCATATTAATAAATTCGAACAATTTTTTCTAAAATTAATACTAAAAAATATTTTTGTAATATTATACTCTATCAATGTGAATGGTGGACTCGGTTACGGAATATTGCCCTACAGAGGATTACAGGATACAATCCTTCAAATAACGATGCATTCAAAAATGGTAATTTTGGCTCCATCTGCCTGGCCACTTTCAGAAATTTTATCATATGGAAGATTAGATATAGGGTATTATTTGATAGAGAGTTGGCCGGTTCTATTGAAGACATTTTCCTAAAGTTATTACATAAAGCTAAAGAAACTGATCTAAGAACATGTTTGCTTAGCCTTGCTGAGCAAACATGGAGTCAATTAAATATTTAGCAATGGCCTATAAATTTATTCATGACACTTAAACTTTACGCACCATGGGATTTATATGCCAAATTAGATCATCCCTGATAAGTAACATAACATAAAATTTTACTTTTAGTCCTGTACTCATCATCTAATTTAATAACTACTTAGTCAGAGATGATTGTAAACATGAATTCTATATTACAATGTATATTTAACTTTTTGTGCAAATAAAGATTATTTTGAAAAAAAAAAAAAAAGAAAAGTAAATAATGGAAAGGATGAAATTATATGAAAAATAAAGACAACATAGATTATCATGACATAATGAAAACATAAAAGATACAGATAGTTTAAAAGATGAACTGAGAGTTTCAATAAAACTAACACTATTTTTTATTGTAGCACCTGAAGATTTTAGAACAAAGAGACATATTTTGAGAAAAAACATGTTCAGAATTGTTTAAACTATGAAATTTCCTGTGACTTTCCATAGATGCATAAGATGAACATATAGCAAAAATAATGAAAAAAATATTGATGATATTACATAGTGATGTTGGAAAAGATTTTTGAAAATTCAATTGGCAGAAGAAAAATGGCAAAATCAAATCAGAAATCAACTCTCTTATTTGAAGTAAATTGTCTTATTTGTTTATTCAATACATTATCTATTTTTTAAAGCAATTATACATGTTAAGAAAAATAAGACCAGTACTAGATGGATAAAATCCATCATCTTAATAATGAATAAATCTGTAGCAGCATTAAAACTAAACAAACAATACATCACTCTGGAGAAATGCTACGGAAATGATTACCAGGAATTGTTGATATGTAATAATAATAATCTTGATGCTTGGAATGTGAGGGTTTTATATTATAAACTCTAATCATAACATTAAAATATAGTATGTACATTAAATTGAAATATTAAAATATTATTTAATTAATCATTCCATTGTTTTAATTAAGAAAAATCATTACAGAAATATAATCCAATCCAAGTATTGAATTATAAAATGTAAAACACAGAAGTATACAAATGTGAAATTATTAAAATAAAAAATATTGGCAAACTGAAGTACTGAAAAACATTAAAAAACTGAAATAAGAAGTACAAGCAATCAATTTAATTTTACTGTAAAAACCCACAAGAATGACTTAGAAAATTTAATTGCCATACTGCTAATATATGTGGTGGAATTTAAAAAATATTTTAAAGTTGCTGATAATATTCATAAATTTCAATATGATAGTGATTGCTGTAAAATGGCTTCTCCTAAAACAAATGCAAAAAGTTTCTGTATACAAGCTATATATCCAGAAACTCAACCAAATTAAACATAAACGATGTCATCTACTTCATACTTTTTATTACACAATTATTTTATTAGCCTGGTCTATAGCTATTTAACAATATAGAATCTTTCTGGAGGTAAAATAGTAGTTTTTAGAAAAATATGCAAACCTTATTTTAAAAAAAAGTTTTAATAAAATTATTGTTAATAATAAAATTCTAGACAAATGCGAGTAATATATTTTAGTTGCAGTACTATCTAATCATCTTGTTTTCTCCTTATTCAATTAATTTTTGGTTCTGTTCAATTTTGCATCCATGACTATTCGTCTTCTAATATTAAGCTCTTTAATGAATTATATTCATGTATAAACTCTATTTTGCCCAAAGTTTTTATTAAAAATTCATTAATTTTTAAATTTATTCCCACTCCTCTATAATCTTTTCCCTCTGTAGTTAATAATAACATCATCATTTTTAGTTAATAATAACATCATCATTTTTAAACATTATTGATCCACTATAGGAGGAAAGTTTCGCCAAACATAAATCAGTACACCAATCTCTAGTTTTTCTTCCCTGCAACTTTCACCGATCCATCCTATAAAATTCTTTCTAGGTTTTTTTAAATTTTTGGGGATCCAATTTAAGCTTCAATTATCCACATACTATCATCTTTTCTAGAAATATGTCCAGCACAGCTTCATTTCAGCTTCTAAATTCTTTCAAAGATGTCAGTAATGTGTATATTTGTTTTAAGTCTCTTCTAAAATATCTCTCTCCATATTTTGTTGAGTGTTCTGAAGTCACTGTATTATTCTTCTGTTAAGTATCTAAGCCATAAATCCATAAGTAATAACTAACTATTAAAAACTTTTCTTTTCAAACACATAGACATATTTCTTTTTAATATTTATTTACCTCTACCAAAAGCACTCCCTCTAAGTTTAAATCTATGATTAATTTCACCCATCAGATTTCCAGATATATTAACAATCAGACCAAAACATTTGTAGTTGTTAACTTTTTCTGATTCATGATTATCAATCTTTATTTTGTTTAGAGAAAATCTATTCTAGCATTTATCTTTATTTCTAATTACTTATTTTCATCTGTTAATTGTTACAATATTTCTTGAAACTCTGAAAGGATTATTTGCAAAAATAATCACATCTGCAAAATCTAGATGATTTAAATAATTTCCACTTGCTTTTACTCCCTTAACTTCCCATTTTATTCCACAAAATATTTATCGGAAAACTAGTAAAAAGTTTTGGAGAAATGAAATCATCCTGTTGCATGCCCTTCTGGATGTTAATCTTCTTGGCATTATCATATAATCTAATCTGCTGTTGCATTTTGATAAATCTTTTTCAGAATATGACAATATTCCAAATCTATGTCTCTATAATGGAAAGTGTTAATCACTGTGGAAATGCTTATCATATCAAATGCCTTTTCATAATTCGTAAATCCAAAAGATAATATCAACTTGTATTTAGCAACTCATATTTACTGATCTTATCTGTAATTTCTCTCAATAGTTCAAGATAAACCATTGTGCTAAAAACACTTTTAAATCCAAGTTCTACTTTTGGCTGAATACAATCAAAAGTTTGCAGGAAATAAATTGCAATTATTTTGTGTAAAATAAGAGTTCTAATGCATTCTTTATCACACTTCTTAACATCAATAGTACTATTACATCTTCCAATCATACGATACATCTTTATCATTTGTGATATAATTTTGCCAACAACTTTTTTTATCTTTTCATTTAGTTTTTTTTAGGATTTTAATAACAATTCTATCATTTCCTGGATGTTTTTTGTTCTTCATAATTTTAATTGCATATCTCACTTCATTTAAAATGCTAAACAATTACAGAAAATGTAATAAGTGTAAGAGATATATATTTTTTTATTATTATTTATTCCTATATAATTGTTTATAGGACTTTTCTATATTTCAAGATGTCATTTCTCTTTTTTAATATTTTCTTCCCATTGCAGAAATAACTTTCCGCCCAATCACACTTTTGAAACTTTATTCTCTTCTACAGCCTTCCTTGCCAATTCATAATTATATTTTATTTCATTATTAACTTTTTTTTTTTTACCATTTTACAAGACTCTTAATGGATCCATTTTTATGTATTTTCATATTCCTTTTTTCCCCCATATCTTCCCTTATCTCAGTAGAAAATTATCAATAAATTGCTGCCTTGCAATTAATAAAAGTATCAGTTATTTTCTTATTCACTTTAATGAAATATCTTCAAGTTTGTTAATATTTTAAAACATTTTTCAAATTCTAATTTAAATTTTTATAGAATTGTTCCTGAAGATTAAGAATATCCACTATTAATACTAACTTTTTTAGTTTTTGTCTCCCTAGTTTGCATTAATACTTATCTTACAATTCATTAATCGATGAACACTTCCTGTGTTGAATCTGTTAAGAACCTTACGGTCTATACTTAATTTTCTATTATTGAAAGTGTAATCCGATTCTGCTGTTTCTTCACTGTGATGTATCTATATCCATTTTCATTTAATATTTTTCTCAAAGAAAGAATTCATAATTTAAATTTTTGATTTTCTGTGAATGCTACAAGTTTGTGACCTCTCTCATTTCTTTCACCATGACTAAATTTATCATAGCAGTTTCATCTTTCAATTGTTATAATATTAAAGTCTCTCATAACAATTTTAAAATGTTATTTGATCTGATCAAAAGCATTTTGTACATCCATATAAAAATCCTTTACTTACTCATCACAATAGGAATTTGTGGGGCCATAAACCTGAATTATCTGTATTTGGTATATTCAATTAAGTTAATAATTAATATTGTCACTGTCTGATATATCATCAATCTCAAAATGTTGTTCTTCCACCCTTTATGTATAATAAATCCCAGATTACTTGTGCTTCCAATATTTATGCCAATGTAGTAAAGTGTATGGATGCTTTTTAAATCATCTCTTCACCTTTCCTTCTAATTTCATTAAACAACATCCCATTTAATATTAGACAGTTTTTCTAATTCATCCAATCTTCTTTCAGTTGAAATTAATCTCCAATTGTATGTATCCAAATAAAAGGTCATCAATGAATAACAACCTGGGTTCTCATCTAGAAAATTTTTAGAAGCCATTTGCTTTCAATCACCAACTACTGCTTTGATAATCAACTTTACAGGCATCTGAGATTAAGAGTCATATTTAGTTTTGTTTGTTACAATTGTAAATATCTATTTTAAAAAAAGTTAATTCACATACATTCATCCTATATTAAAAAAAACTAAAATTATATTTCTTGACCTTAAACTCAGATGTAAGAAGCTTATAAACTCACCACACTGACTTTGGAGAGCAGCCCATCTATATTCATTTATAATATAATCACAATAATATCTGCAAAGACAAAAATATGTAGAGTGGACATTAAGAATTTTCCCTATTCAATCATTTTAAAGCCTCAAAGCGAAATTATTGGTACTTTTTTCAGTTATCAGCAAACTCCATTCTGCAGCTATTTAATAATATAATTACCCCATTTTATTTCTTTTTTTTTTTTCATATATCTCCGAAATTTTTTCATAGCTCCGCCTTCCCACACTATTATTTTTTTCCACAGACTTAATTCATTTTATTTCCATCTCAATTCAATTCTTGCTAGTTTTTTTATTGTTTAAGTAACTATTATATCTAACATGTATTTTCCCCTGTCCAAGTGGGATATTTAACAGAGCTCGTATAACTGCTACATTCCTTCCTTCTTTTTTCTATACCTTCTAAAAAAAAATTCATTTTTTTTTCTTATTAATTTAGTTAGTTCTAAATACAGTCACATACAACTTTTTCATTATATCCATCCACCTTTCATAACTTTTAAAATCATAATATTTCATTATTGTTCCAAGACATTATTAAATCTAGTCAAATTAGCTTCCTTCCATTCAGTTCTGTCAGTGTTCTTATAAATTTTATTGCATAACCTTTCGGATATCTCTAATTCTACCAACATAAAATTAGAACCATTACTATGTCCTTTTTCTTCCTTATCATATTTATCTTTACTTGCCAACACATAATCAATAATATATGTCATATTTTTCTTTTCATCAAATACTTTACTTAAATTTCCAATTGTCAATCCAACTTTTTTAAACATCCACATTACCATATTTGTACTCCATCAAATTCATTAATATGACCATTCATAGCACTTGCAAACAATATTTCATAATTATTCTTTCTAAATTCATTTATATTCTAAACAACCAGTCCCAAATTTTCTCATTCTACTAGTTCATTTACTCCCCACTTACAATAGCTAAGTATATTATACCACATATTCACTTCTCTTTACTCAATTTCAAAATAATCCATGTATATTCTTTACAATTTTTTTCCAAGATATTCTCTTTAATAATAACCCCTTTCCAATATTTGCCACATTTATTTAGTTCCTTGCTGAAGATACTATTTTTTTTCATTATCAAATGTATCTCCAACATCATTAACAATTCCTATTTTTTCTCTTATAAAAATTACTTGCTATGTGATTCATTACTTATTCAAATCTCTACCTTCTTTCATAATTATGAGACAAAGTTTTATATTAACATATTAATTTTTCTTTTAAATATTCATTTGGTACTCATCTTATAACTAAAGACGCCGTTCTATGGCGCCGTTTTGGCGCTAAAAGTAATAAAAATGCTGTTTCCGCGGCCGACACATTCAAACCCGCATATTTCTATAATACAACTTTTTTGTTGTGCTTCAGAATGCAGGCCGCTATGTCGTGTCGCAGCACAGCATGTATGTTGCATGGAAGCAAATATATTTCCCAAATTCGCACAGTTTATAAAACAGTTACGACTTGATGAAAGAGTGTGTATTTGAATTGTATGGAAATGTAGTTTTATTTTATTTTTTTTATAATTTTAAAGGATTAAAATGTTCAGATTTTGTAAAGTAATAATTGTAAGACTTTGTAAAACATACTGTATTTAAGTTTTAATTGTGAAAACGTTAAAGATCTATGTTTTTAGTGAGTTGCAATTCAGTAACGCGTCAAGGAATGTACTATTCGTAACATTCCAAGAGCTAAACAATATGGCGCAGGAAATCACACATGTTGTTAGATTCGGTGATTTACCAACAACATAATATAATGCTATGTCCTATTTGCAAGCTTTACGACTTATATATTACTAAACCTAACCCTAAAACTAACCCTAAACCTAAAACTAACCCTAAAACTAACAGTAACAACTGTTATTTTTTATTTGAATTAAAAAATAGTCGTAATATATGTTTATCTGTTAATAATAAAAAAAAGTAAAACGAAGACTAAGAAAATAAAAAATAGACTAAGAAATTTTAATTTTTATTACGATTATTATTTTTTAAACAACACCAAAAAAAAAAGTCGTAACACAAGTAAAAAAATATCCGATAGAAAATTGATAAAAAAAAGCCGTAACACAAGTAAAAAAATATATGATACAAAATTTATTTTTCTAATAAAGAAACATAAAAAAGACGTTATCAAATAGTACTACTATTTGTTTATTTTATTTACATTTATTACTATCATTTAAATTATATATGTTAATAAAAAATAATATTTAAAAAAGACGATTTTGTTTTGTTTTTATTTTTGCATTACAAAAAAGCACAGAAAAATTATTAAAATCAACGGCCCGTGAATGTTCATATTTTATAGTTTTAGCGTGAAAACGGCACCATCCAATGGCATCTTTAGCTATAAGACAAGCACCTATTTTTTAATAACTATTTTCAGGTAGTCTCTGTAAGAAATTATTTTTTGTTCATACATCCTTTATCATTCTATCTTCTTCCATATTATCTTTTATCTTATTCACATCTCTCTATATAAATATAAACTTTCTTTTCATATTTACTTTCAATATTCCACTTTTATTATTATCTAAATGTAATAAAAATGTATTATAAATTAATTCATATAATATACATGATTTACTAAGATAATAAAGCCAAATAATCAAGGTTTTAATAGGTTTATATACATATAGATGATAACAATCAATTCTTAAACTAGTAACAATTTCAATCTGTAGTCAAGGCAACCTTCTTTATTTATGGTCTGAATATTCATGTGTGTATTATAACAAACAGCCCTTAAGCTATCAACAATTTCAACCTAAGCCAAGGCAACTTCCTTTAACAATAAAGGTGGTATCACCTTTATTTATGATCTGATATATTAGTGTCTATATAAATATATCAAACCATAAATAAAGCTGGTGCCATCTTTATTATTAAAGGAGGTTGCCTTGATTACAGGTTGACATTGTTGATAGCTTAAGGGCTGATTGTTATAATATGCATGATTGTATGCATAGGATAATGCTCATTACAGCTAAGTAAAACATTGCTTCCATCTAAATACTTTATATATATAGGATAATGATCATAAACCTTATCAGTTAAGTAAAACATTGCTTCCATCTAAATACCTTATATACTCTAATAAACTCATCTTTCTCTTACTGTTTATTATCCAAGTGTTCCTTTAGATCTTGTTCACTTTTCTTTTCTTCTTATCCCATTTTCATAAAAGATCTTTCAATAGTTCTATTTATTTTTTTTACTTCACATTCATCATTATGCTATGAAGTCCTAAATAAAACCATAAAACCTCTACTTCTTTTGCCTCTTTATCATTAAAATTCTCTCATATTACCTACAACTTATTCTAATTCAAAAAATAAATGTTTAATACTTTCTCTTCCATGTCCACATAATCTAAATCTGCAATCTAAATCCTTACTTCATTTATGCTGTCTTTCTCTAATATCTAAACCTCCTACCATTGATTTAAATAATAATACACTCCTTTTCATGTTATCGTATACGTTTCTCTTATTTTGTATTTAATTTTTATTTTTATGAAACTTATTTAATACCTTTTAACCATTTTCTTGCATAAAAAACATGAAAATAAATTGCCTATCAATTAGCTTTGATTATAAAATCATTCTTGCTCAATATACTTGTTCTCCTTTCCACATAATTTAATTCAATAGTATTTTTACTAATCTATTTTCATTCTTATATTGAAATATCATGAATATTTTATTTGCTTTTGATTTCCTTCATTAAAAAAAAAAAAAGCCACATCATTTCACTGAATACCCTCAATGGCTAGTTATAATTAACCACCATATACAGATCTATTTTGTATTCTAATTAAAAATTTCTGAATTCCTTGGTTAATATAAAACATATTATTTACAAAATAAAGGAAGCAAGTACTGTCACTACTTTTCAAAGAATTCTACATACCCCATATTTATTATATGAAATTTAATCAGTTCTAGTCTATTTTTTGCTCAACTTCCATTCTCAATTACCTGTGTAATTTCTTTTTCCAATTAACAAAATATATTCTTCCATTTCTTCAAAACAAATATTTCCAATTTTCCATTCTTCCCATTTAATACTAAAATCGTAAAATTTTTCTTCATTGAATTTAACTGACATATTTTTTGTAGTTTCTCCATACTCTTTCTTTTAAGAGACCTCTATAAGTTTATTGTTGTTATATATATATATATATATGTCATATTATTATTACTATTTGCGGGATATTCCGTGTAGTGAAAAAGCTAAATGCTGACGTTTCAGTACAATATCAAGTACCTTCCTCAGAGCGTCCTCTTTCTCAAATCATAATCTTATGATTTGAGAAAGAGGACGCTCTGAGGAAGGTATTTGATATTGTACTGAAACGTCAGCATTTAGCTGCTATGAGGAAGGTACTTGATATTGTACTGAAACGTCAGCATTTAGCTTTTTCACTACACGGAATATCCCGCAAATAGTAATAATAATATGACATCTTTTATCCGTGAAAACATTAGAATTAACATATATATATATATAAAAGATCCAAATTACAATCTGACAATACAAAGCTCATGGAACTATTTATACTAAGCAGATTTTATTTTATTTTAAAAAGCATGAAAAAACAAATATACATAATTAGTAAATCTGATGATGATAAAGAGGATTCACTTGAAAACAATCTATTCAGAATTTGACTATTATTATGTAATATCTAATAACTTATGTAACTTAATATAACAAATTTCTTTAAAAAAATCATATTTAATAAAATGTTATATCATGGTCGTGATTATTATTATTATTATTAATTGAGAAATCATTAAAAGAAAGAAATTTTCTTTTTACTATCTTTTTCTTGATGAATCTCTGAAAATGCTTTTAGACCTTCTTTATAACTGCCTTACAAAAGACTTCTAACAATCATCTACTTTAAATATAATTTTATGATGTTTAATACTTTAAATATATAGCAGCATTTTTTTTTTATAACTAAGAGGTCTATACAGATACATGAACATATACAATATTAATATTTATGTACATATATTAGTAAAAATATAACATTTGGAAAGCTTATAAATCAAGAGTCCATATATATATATATATATATATATATATATATATGACTCTTGATATATATCATATATATATATATATATATATATATATATAATGATATGGTTACAAAAACCATAAAATCTTTATTATATTTTATTCCAGAAAATACTTTCATATTATTAAATATTTATCAGCAATTATGAAATTTTTTAAGTAATCAAAATTTTATTAAATATTTCTCTTATAAAGATAAATACCCTTCAATAGCCTATAGCAGGACAAAGATCTTTCCAATATCCTTCAATAAAAAACATGAAGAAAACAAGAAAAAATTAACTACACTAGTCAACAACTATTGTATCTTTCTTTCTTTAATTTTTACTTTAAAAAACACTCAATAATTGAATAGTAAGCTAATCAAAGGCTGCAGTATAAAAATACAAAATTTCCAAACAAATTTCAATCCAGTATGAAATGACAGTTGGATATGTTAACCACTACCCTGAGATCTTCATGTTTCTTATATATATACATATAAAATTGTAACAACATACCTTTTTAAATTTAAAATAATTTAAATTATGCTTTTAAGTATACAGGTTTATCTTTTATATAAATATATATATTTAAGTGTTGCCATAAATATATACATATTCTAAGATAAAAATAAAGCTCTTGACTTAGCACCCACAGAAAGCATTTAATCCTATCCATTAATGGTAAAAAATGCCACATAATATAATTGCAGAACATTAACATTCACCGGATTCACTGAGATTAGCTTGAGATCTTTACTTTTTGAATAAAAATGGCTTTATACCATTTATTGGTCAAAACTGAATATTTAGATCAGTTCGCTATAGAGTAAGAAAAATTTAAGCCTACTTAAAATCTGAACAAATTTCAGGTTATGTGGAAGTGCAAACTATTATACCACGAAGATATTAATAAACATATATTATGCTCAATCAAAAATGTAGTTTGACTCTGATATGTCCAACAAATCTCCAACATGAATGTTTCATTATATGAGAATGCCATTATTTTGATCATTTACTGTATCATAAAAAACAAACAAATATCTTGATCATTAAGTTAAAACATTTTTTTTTGAAAAATAAAATCAAAAATTTAATCACATTTTTTTCTTTTATTTAATGATGTATGCCTGTTTTATAGTAGATAAAATTACACTTATATATTTAAAATGTTTTTATATGTAGAATTTGTAAAATATTGTATCTTTCAGTACTTAACACATAAATGAATAAACTATATTAGTAATAATTAAATATATTTATTGAGCAGTTTAGCTGAATGATAAAAATGCTGGATTCAAAAGCTAAAAATTTCTCAGTTAATTTCCAGTAAAAGTTTTTATGCTAAAATGGGACTTAACATTATGATAAATAAATTGAATATATATATAATTTAAAAAAATAATTTATTTGTATTTAATTTGTGGGAAATATACAGAATCATTTCAAGAGAGTTTCCAAAACTGAAAGTCTGGCAATATTATGACAGACAAAGTTAAACAAAATCCCTACAAGAGGAAATTAAAATTTTCATAAATTATCTGGCCTTTCTCACATGTGTCTGGCTGTTAAAAACTGACTGTAGAATTCTGCACTGCCATCTAGTATCCAGACAATAACTGCATTAGAAACAAACTATAGAAATTTATGAGCCAAAGAATGTATACCATAAAAAAACTATTATTGCAATATATTTGTAAGGGCATTAAGGTAATCTTTATCATAATATAAAATGCCACATATGTTCAAGTTGAATTCAAATATATTTTAAGAAGATTTAATTTGCATCTATTCCTATAATCAATATATGAAAGATGCAGTCCTACAACTATTCCCTGAGATTTATGAAGCCCATTAATGTTTGCCAGGAAAAGGGTCCTTATTCCAAAAATGATTATGATAATCACTATCTGAAATATAAAAGTTTTTCTTGATATTTATTGCTCAATGATTTACTGAAGTCTTTATCATGATAGTTTAAAGTTGGGATAGATGGCGCCACTGTTAATACAATTTAAGATAAGATAGTCAAGTAAGATTTAATTTTGAAAATAAAAGGTATTCAATTTTCTAAAAGTTAATAATCCTAATTATTCCCCCCAAAAACGTTCAGAGGAGTATCCTAATACTGTGTATATATATACAAACACTAACAGTTACCAGCTGTATAATCTGTTTACAATTGCTTTCAGTGAGATTTTAAAGTATAATTTAATCAAGGAAATTGTAGTTTCGATTTTTTAATAATAAAATTCATTTTAAAATGAATAATTACTTTGCTTGAATGGAATAAAAACTACAAAAAAAAATCAGCATGGTTTTGAAACTACTGATCCTTATTAAGATGAATCTTCAGACAAAAAAAATATAAAATAAACAAACTAGCAAAGAAGTTTTAATGCATTCTCAAGTGACAAAATAAAGAACAGGAAGATATAGAGATTCAAAATGATAAACATTCAAATAGAAATGTTTTAATGTTTAATGATACTATACTGATTTTAATTTTTTTTTTATATCGCAGTCAAAAATATTTTTATTTGCAATTATTTCCTTTTAAAAACTTCATGACTTCAATATTTTAATAAATGTGCTATATATATATATTGTTATGAATACTCTGTATGGTCTAGTGAAGTGATATATCGAGTAGCAGCCTCTGGAGTTCAAGTCTGAATCATGATCCAATTTCTTGACTGCCACAGTTTAAACTTCTTATAAACTCCTGGGCAATAAACCATTCTATCATGCATGAACTATTCCTTGATCCTCACATGAAAGGAATAAACAAAGTGCAGAGATTTAATAGTGTAACTTCAGTTACTAGCCACTATAGTAGGAATAACAGAAACAGGACTGCAATAGGCTTTATAGCTGAGAGATAAAGTGGGTCAATCTCAGGTATCTATAGTTTTTAATATTATGAATAGTCATTCACAATGAGTATCATAATTAATAATAGAAATAGATGAAAAAGAGGAAAATGTTATGCATAAATTTTGTACAAGTATAGAAATTACAAATATATCCATGGAACACTCATGCTGGTACTTTAGACCATTTTTGACATTTTGTAATATAACTTTTTAATACGCTCTACAGAAAACTTTCTATATAAAAGATATCAATACTTTGTCTAACTATAGTTCTCCTCTGTATTCTATCTTCTTGTGGCATCCATTTGGAGTTATCTTAAAAATAATGTTTGCAATAAGGAGAAAATAATCACCCCTAACACAAAATCATCTAAAGTTCGTTGTAAAATATCTTTTTTATTCTTCCACCTAATTCCCATATCCTTTCCAATAAGGGTAACCCTTACATTTGAAGATTTTATTGGTCACATCCAGTAAGCCGAAAAAAAAAAAAACATACTTATAGCATTTTTGATCTTACAATATTGTCATTATATTTTCAAAATAGTACAAAAATTTACGACAAAATTCATCCAGTTTTTAATTTTAATTGGTTTAAATTAAAACTCTTATCATAAAATCCGTATTGCATCTTAATGCAATACAGAAGCTGCTTATAAATTGTAGCAAGATGTTTGTTAAAAAATGTAAAATAAAGCTGGAATTAATAGAAATCTGCGTTTAATATCAAGTATTTTAAATGCCTCAGATTTTTCCACACCAAACATAACAATTCATCTTATATCATTATACAGCAACTATCTTCACATACTGTCATAAACTTTGATAATCAATTGATAAAAATACTATATATAAATCACACCATCACTTTTCTTATCACTAAAACATGACATATTCTCTACTTATTTTCCATATATGCATATACCATAATTGGCACAAAACTGAGATCATTAAAGTATATAATTATTGATTTGCATTATATAAAAAAGGGGGAAAAAATGTTTGATATGCAACACCAATTCAATGCTTTCTTTCAATAAGGATCAACAACCCAAAAATTAGTTTGCGAATTTGGATATATCACCACTATCCTGAATTCTTTAAACTTACGGTATTGGAATAATGAGAATAAACTGCTGCTTCTAATGCACAAAAATATAATATATATGTATAAGTTGTATTATCTTAAAAAAATAAAAAATACATACTAGAATAGAGTTGAGGCCATCTTATCAAATAAGGGGGTAAGAGTTGCATATAATTTTAGTTTATACATAGACATGAATCTTACATAAAAATTAATTTGTGTCTATAACTAAAATAAATTGCCATTTTAATTATATTAAGAAAACGTAAAATCAAATTTTTAGAATTAATGAAAACTACAGGAGGGGTAATTAAAAAAAAAAAATCTTATAGAAAACAAAATTGGGTGAATTTATAAAAAGATTGGAGAAAAATATATTAACTAATTTATGAAAATGTATATATATAAGCATTCGTTTATGATATTTTTTTCATTTTTTTCTATCTACGCCAGGTAACATATCCCCTGGTGGTTTTTTTTTTTTTTTAATATAAAAAAAAAAAGTGAGAAAAGATTGAAAGTGGGAACAATATTAGCTCAAGTTACCAAATTAAAAAAAATATCAGCAGGAATCTTCACATTTTATTTTTTTCTATTCTTGGATCTACTAACAGGGATTTTTTTCTTTCTTATCAGGAAAATACAGTAATCCTACTACCTGCAGGTACCAAGTATTAAATGATCCCGTTAATTTAACCCTTAGTAGACTAGAAAAAAATGTCACTCATTTTCCTCAATCAATATTAATGCAACAAGAAAGTGACTTTAACATGATTTTTAAAAAAAAAAAATCAGTTTTTTTAAATATTATTTCTAATCATTAAATCAGCATAGAAAATGCCTAATATCACAAGTAAAATTATATAAACAATATCGTTAATACAATTAATTATTTTCAGTTATTAACTTATGTCCATATATCTAATATGTTTGTGATTATTACTTGTCTATTAAAATACATACTCTACACATGCTCCTCGATTCTCTTCTCCAAGTCTTCCCATCTTTTGTTAAACTCTTCCGAGCCCTTTAAAATATATTTTTTTTCTTCTTTAACTTTTGCACCTTCTACATTCCCTAATTTTACATTCAAATTCTATACTGCATTCAATTCCTCGTTTGTTTGTTTTTAATTTTATAAATAACGTATTTGCATAATACATTGTCTAATGAATTTATTACAACAAAGTTAAAAAATTTCTGATAATGGTTATGAGACAAACGTATCTTAACCATGCAGGAGTTGTGATCAAACAATAGCACCGAAGGTCTCTTATGAGATACATTCCTTACTACTGTGTACTGAAATGCGAAAATAAATAAATAAAACTTCTGCAAATTTGCCTTCATTCTATTCATGTAATAAAATAGATGATTTTTTAAATATTTATTTTCAGTTACAATCAAGAAATTATTGAACAAAAAAAAAAGTGCAGGCAAAACACTTTGTATTTAACTGAAAATAGCCTGTTTGATTCCTCTTGGAGGCCTTAAAGGAATTGAGCAAGGTAAATCCCTAATGTCCACTCCATACGTTCTTGCCATTGCAGCTGTTATTACTATGTGATTATTCATATAGTATATGAACATGGCTCACCAACATGCACTACTCAGTATGGTGAGTTTATTGGCTTTTTACCTCTGAGTTTAAGATCAATAAACACTTGCTTTCCAGTTGCCTGATAACACAGAATGAAATGTGTGTAAATGAAATTTTTTTTTTCCTAATAGATATATACAATCATGACAGTCAAAAATATATCATGGCTCTTATTTCCAGGAGGCTCTAAAGTCACCAGCCAAGTCAGTGGTTGGTGGCTGAAGGCGGGTGCTAAGAATCCAGATTATGAACCAAGGGTGCCATTTGATGATGACTCAAAACATTGTCCATACTAGCTTATGCATTATTAGTAATATATCAATGTACATAGAAATATACAAATAAAGTCTGAACTTTTTCCAACATTTAATAATTCAGCTAGATAAAGGAATAGTTCATTATATAACTAATTATAATGTAAAATTTGGTCCGTGCATAAAAGCGGCTAACATAGACCATATTACAAAGCAAAATCATTCTAGTTATTAACAAAGGTTCTTGGAGTATTCTAACAAGATCCAAAAAAAAAGGATCCGTTTCTTTTTCATAAAAAAAAAAAAAATAAAACTATAAAATATGTCGTACAGAAAAAACCTCTTGAAGATGTTATCGAAGGTCTAATGGTAGACTTTAGCAACGGAGACTTCATTGGAAGTTTGCCTAATGCAGAAATACAAACAGCCAGCTGTAGCAATCTTACTGAAGCACCACATCCATTGAATCAAAATCAAAATATGTCTTTTGGACAATCCTTAAATATGTCTAATATAACTAATTTAGGAAAAATAAATAAAAGTAACGAGTTGCAAGATAACGTAAATATGAACGTAACCACAAGCCAGCACTATAACATGAACCTAGGCTCTGCACAAAATGCTGAGCACTTTGATTGCGGTAAAACAGGGTCTGTTGCAGAAGAGCAAACAAATAGTCTTGATATACATTCCATGAGAAGCTCATGTAATATTAAGACTAACTATAATAAATGTCTGAAATTAATTAAAAGTTACAATTGTTCAAACTCCCCCAAAATTAAAGAAATCAAAGATTTACTTACAGATAAATTAGTTCCTATCATGGCTGACATTCCGGCGAAAGTCAGCGATGATACAGCCAGCAGCTCCAACGCATTTACCAAATATAAAAAAACGAATCATAAGAAGAAGAAACAACAGTCGCTTAGATTATTTAAAAAATCTAATAAAAAAACCTGCTACAAAATTAATAATAATGGTATTGATAAAAAAAAACAACACACTGATAAAAAACCTCTAGAAATGGACACCGGAAAGTCAAATGAAATGATTAATGACTGCATCACTTTAGATTACTGCTCGCCATGCTTTGATATAACTGGCGCTGCAGTCGAAGTGACAAAACGTAGAAGCAATAGAATTAACAGTGCGAATAAAAATTCGAACGTAAAGCTTAAGTCTAAGGCTCTTAATAAATGTAATAGTGATAGCGGAGACACACAACATATCATAAAAATAATTGAAAACAGTGAAAGCAATTATGAAACAGCACCTAATATTTCAAAACAAAATAAAACTAAAGTTCTATCTGATGAGGCAACCCCCATTAATAGCAATGAACTCACAATAGAAGACAGAGTTGAAAGAAATATAAATCTCCAATTCCGATAGTGCCAATATTTTGTGCTCTGGGACTAAGGTAATAGAGACCAACGTAATTATGCCAACATTATATATCAATTACAAGACTCCCGATGAGCATAACTGTCAGGATAATGATTGTAAATCGGACAATCTCAATAAATCAGGTCGTAATAGGAATAATTCGGAATCTAATCAAAAGGAAAAAGGAAATAAGGAAAAAAAAAAAAACCATTCCATTCTTAATACATCAATATCTGAGAATATGTCAATTGTACACATGAAGGCGGATGGCACTGCCAATGGCTGCAAAACCAAACTTAATAACCGGGAGTCGCACAATACACCTAAATCTAACCCCAGTTTGAGTCATCAAACATCCAAAATCCTGCCCCAAAATATACTAATATACCAGCTAACTCAAAATCAACCCATTTCTGGTGAACAGAGGGTGCTACCTGCTGATGCTGACTGTTTTTCTTCCACATCAGAAGACAAAACGAACATTATAAATGCATATAGGCCAAAAGCTAATAAAACTGTATATACAAATCCATTAAGCCTGGATGATAAGCATCCAAGCACAAAATTACTATCTAATCATAGTCAAATAGATACTGAATCATTTCCCAGTTTAATTTTTCATAACAGCACTAGAAATAACGTGGGATGGCTCAAAGAAATACACTATCCAAATAGAAATAAAAATAATTTACAAACACAATCGTTTGAATATCCATTAGAATCTCATTCCATAGCTGGTCATCCACCACGCAGCACTTGTCACAATAATGTCTCCCCTCCTGTCACTTCAAAACTTACCTTATTGATGGGAAAACAAGATGAACTTGATCATAATCTGTTAAATCTCACACAAGCAAATAATGCAAATTTTACTAAACTACAAACTAACCCTGCTGATGAAACTAAATGTTTCACAATTCCTATGTCATATGCTAGTGCAGCTCGGGCTGGAATGACAATCTGGGTCGGTTAACCACTCTAGCAATGGCCAACCCTTTCTTCCTGCAGGTCACAATACTGATCACCAAGGCAGCAATACAAATCAAAAAACTGTGGGAATGGACATTCTTGAGTTGATAGAACAGCAATCACACTATGAAGATGATCTGGTTCAAGTGGATCCAATTGAAAGCAATATTACATTAAATCAATTTTCAGTGGAGCAAATGGATACTATTGTCTCAAATTTTAACCTGACTATTCCAAACATGCTTCTGAAATCGCTGGCTAACTATAGCAATGATAAGAGCATTATACTAGCGGTAACGGACCTAAAGTGTGCTGTTTAAATTTCCAATGAATGCCTTATTTGATTCATAGGATTTCTACCCATCCGAATGACCGCTATATAGCAGTTGAATTCAAGACCTGCGCTGGCAGGAATAACTTTAAAAGCAAATTTAAAGTATTGGATGATAAGATCATAGTAACTGTAGATATAAACAGATCATCCACTCTAAATGGGTCAATAAAAGATTGCATTACAGGAATAGATGAATCTTATTTACAAGAGATATTGGAACTCTTTGGCAAGGTGACAAGTTTCACCTACCTTCCAATTGACAAAACATTTAACAACATTCTCTCGAACAAAGCAACATTTAGACTGCTCATAAAAAAGGGAATAGTGCCAACAGATATTCCAACAGTGTTGTCGGCTAGAGGCTGTCCCATGATATTATCTTTTTCAGGTGTTAGGCCACAGTGCTTCTACTGCGGACAAAGAACTCACCTGATTAAGGAGTGTTTGAATCATATATGTACATCTTGTGGTCAAAAAAAAGGTCGCACTCACAGATGTAGGCAACAACAGACTTCACATTCAGTTCCGGAGGTACAACATGCTTCACAACAACCGAGTGCACAACACTACAATGTAGAACAGCAGGATGAACTCAACTTAAAGTATACAAATAAAAAAAGTATCCTAATACATGAAAGGAATAAGCCCTTCTTAATTAACAGTAATCAGGATTACATACATAACACATTGCATAACTATAGTCACCAAAACAGTAATCAAAGGCCATTGGAATCAAAACCAAAAGATTCACACAATTCTGGACCTAGGAGTTTGCATGAAGGTCTAGGCTTTAGCTCAGTTACAGCATCTAGTAATAGAGCTGGTGAAAACAATATAGATGATGATCAAACCAAACAAAAAAAAAGACGGAAATACCTAAACCTAACTCCATCCAAGGTAAATATAACATCTCACCAAGTCCTAGTGATACACTGATAGCTGTGGCTAATGAAAAATATCAATCCTTGCCAAACACCGGTAGATTCTGCCGCTTCCTGGTCTACAGATGAGATGGAGAGATTCATCACTCCTAGCACCAGTCATAAAAGAAAACCATGGGTTGTATCTAGTCCTAACTCAGGAGAAGAAGAGATGGCATTCCCAGTGAGGCAAAAGTCTAAACCCACAATATCAAATGCAACGAACAATAAGCATAAAGGAGCCACAGAAAAGAAACGCAAGATTAATCTTCCATCTGATTTGTTAACTGGTTATGCTACCAATGATTTGCCTGTGGACCTCCCCACTTCAGATTTAAACATCCCTCCAAACATCCGCAAGGAAATTAATAGAAAAAAGAGTCTGCTGATGCTTCATTGAAACCGCCTGCGGTGGAATCTAGCGGGCCACCTTGCAATGGATAACAATAAATGTTTAATCTCTGCTGTCAATGTACTAGGTATTAATTCCCTCGGTCGTATTAATGCCATCAGGCATTTCTTTAGGCAAAACTCACCACATATGTTGTTCATAGGTGAAACAAAATATCACCTAAACTCAAACTACTTCATAAAATCAGAACTTAGTAAAATAGGATTCACCCATTTATCTAATAGGTCATGCAGCTAGGGGAGGAGTTGGGGTAATAATAAATAATCTCCTGGCTCCAACCTTCTTCAGAACAATTTATCTAGATCAGAATCTAATTGCCTTGGAGTTTACATTCTCCTTGAATACTTTCAATGTGATTTATGTATACAGCGCCAATGTTCATGCAACACTGCTGAAAATAGTCCACACAATTAACCTAATTACTAATAATAATAATGCACCTACCATTCTGCTCGATGACTTTAACATCTCCTATGAATCCTTCACAAAGAAATATTTACCCCTACTCAACAAGTTATTTCTCAACGGGAGGGGATTCTTTCCACCTGATGCATTTTCATTCTATACAAAAAACAGTCGCACTCATTGATCTAATGTTCTACTCGGCCGAATTGCACTATGGGATAGAGGCTAGACTGCAACCGACAGCCTTTTCGGATCATTTTGTGATTATGGCATCCATAGAGCTGAACAACTTTCAACAAATTAAAGTCAACCGGAGTCTCAGAATGTTCACTAAAACCAACGCCACTGAGGCATTCTTCTCAGAGGCCTACATTCTTTTTCACAAGGTGAACCTCAAAACCTCATATACCTACACCCGGTCGAGGCCTGGACTACATTTATAGGCATTATTCAGTCACTGATTACTCAATACACCTTCAAACTTAAGGGAACAACCACACTGATGCGTGAATTGGACAGCCTGAATTGGAAAATTAAAAACTTCAATGGTCAGGACCTGCCAGCTCAACATTGCTCGACCCGGGGCTATCTCAGGTGGGCTCTGGGGGCCAGAAAGAAACAGGAGGTTCCTACTTCATTGCTCATCAATGGTGGCAGCCTTACTGGTGCGAATATGATTTTACACATAGAGAACCACTTTCAAAACCTTCTCTTAGGTCACCGCACAAACCCTGCCTTGGAGTGGGTGGGCACAACCGGAGAGGCAGATCATGGTATTACACTCCAAGACTGCCTTGGAGTGGGTGGGCACAACCGGAGAGGCAGATCATGGTATTACACTCCAAGACATCACCAGTAGGTTGCAGGGTCTCCCTGACAGTGTTCATCCTGGGATTCATGCTATCCCGAAGTTTGTGTTCACTCACTTAATTTTTTTTACTGCGAGGATTATATTAAATATGTTAACCTACCTCGCCATTGAAAGGAGAGTAATTCCTAACCTATATCCAATCGCCATGGTTCCATTCATTAAAAAGAACCGGGATCCTACCTCTCTTAGCAGTATCAGGCCAATATCGATGACACCAATTTTGTTCAAAGTCATGGAGGGTATAATAAAAGAAAAAATTCAGAATGCCATTCTACAGGATATATCGGCCTCTCAATATGCAAGGAAGGGATCATCGGCGCAGACTGCAATTGGTGAAGTGAAAATTATGCTTGATCACATTAGATCTAACAGAAAATCCCAGCCTGTGGCAGTCCAGCTGGATGTGTCCAATGCTTTTGATACAGTAGATGTCAACATTCTTCTTGAATTGCTATCTCAGTTGGACATATCAAAACAGATAATTCAGATATTGGACAATCTCCTGAATAATAGGCATATTCATATTTCCATAAATGGACATTACTCAGATGAATTTGGCCCTTCAAGATCCATACCACAAGGTTCACCGTTGAGTGGTCTATTGTTCATAACGTACATCGACCCTCTGATTAAAGAGCTAGATCAGCTTCCAGGTATATATGTGCCCCGGCTTAAGAAAAACATCAAGGTTTTTGCATAGATGGATGACATACTTGTGATTCTTCCATCCCGTAAATATCTGAAGACACTTCATTACATAATTACCAATTATACTAAAGATTATAAATTATCCATCAATCCTCACAAGTCATCATCCTGGTGCATCAACACTGGTAGGAAAATACTATCCAATTTTTTTGCGGAACCTCAGTGTTTTCTGGGGTTTCCTATCTTCAAGTCACAGACTGCTATGTCTGTCTGCCTACAAAAATCCATCATAAGCAATGCTACTAAGGTGGTTCAGTCACTGTCAAGAACATACCTGTCCCTACAAGAGAAGATTGCTCTTATTAATATGAAGATTATGGCGAGCATAAATTACTACCTGCCAATAATGACAGTTACCAAATCATTCACCTTACAGATTCAGAGGCTCTGTGGTCAGCTCTTATGGAGAGGTCGGACCACTGCAATTAGCATCCGCAGACTTCAGTTTCACAGGAAACAGAACGGTATGGGTCTCTATTCAATACAGACAATCAATTTCCAAAAAGGGCATTCACTTTTAGTAAACCTGGGGAAAAAATACCCTCTATCAAATATTATAGAGACTGTAATACCTACTGACAGACCTCCCCCCAGTAAACACACATGGCTTGACACCATTATTAAACAACAATCTCTATACATTGGGCACTCAATAAGAGTTTAATAATAAAATCAACATCTGGCAGGCACACTGCCTGCTGAATCCTGTTAATACAGTTATTTATGCTCACCTAGGGTGCAGCAATCATAAAATCACCTCAATATTTAAATATCTGCTACTGGAGCCCAAACTTTTGGATTATCTGATCAAGGTGAATATGAATTCCATGCCAACTAATACATTCTTATACTACAAGCGGTTTCTAAATAAAATAGACCCTATTTTTCATGCCTGTTCTAGAGGAGATGAGTCCTTTAATCATCTGTTAAATATATGTCCAGGCTATAACAGTATTCGAAGAATTATCTCTCAACACTGCATTATAGCAGTGGATAAAATCCTGGACATCAGGGGTTGTCTCTTCTCTGGAGACTTTACAGTAATCAGGTTATCAATCTCCCTGACATATGCTTTTTGGTACACAAGGTGCAGGACAAAGTTCACACAACCAACACCGGATCCCAATGCTATATTTTGCGATAAGCTCAAAGCTCTTCAAGACAAGGATAATATACTATCCTCTAGATTTTTGTTTAATAATACATGGAGCCTACTAGTATGGCCCACAGACTTACATAAATTTTGGACCTGATATATCCACATTGTAGTGTATCGTAGAAGAAGTAGTCTGTGTTGCAACATATCGGATTCTACTAGAGGGGCATTGATTTTGCACTACATGTATCCCAGCTGATAAGTTAGCATTATTGGGTCATTCTCTGCACTGGCAGGGGTGGGCAATACCAACTAAATAGTACATATTTGCTCATATTATAACCTGCTAGTGCGGAGAATGGCTCTTGCATACTTTTTCCAGACCAACGCCAGCAATGGATGAGCCAACATTAACAAAGTGTTTTTATTATGCATCTGTACAATTTTATAATGTCAATAAATATATTTTTTAAACTAGGGAGGCATACCCCCCCCCAATCATCTTTGGTACCCATCCCTCAAGGAATCACTCATTTCATCCACATCCTTTCAATGAAGCATATGGAAAAATATTTTTTTCTAACACTTCTTCCATACAATATATATACATATATGAAAAGATAAAGTGTGTGTGTTTTCTTGAAATTACAATAGTATTATAATAAAGGGAAATAAAATTAGAAAAAAATTCACAACAAACATATGTAATATTAAAAATTCACCAGATTTAACATGTTATGTAAAATCTTCACTTATGATTTTTTGTAAAACTCATTAAGTAGATGTGTATTTCTAAGTTCTATTTCTGAAAGCAGATTATGCATAGCCAACGAAAAAGAATAAAAGAATGCAATAACAAAGAGTCTATTATCAATACTTTTAAATTATTTTTTCTCAAAGAAAACAGAATGTTGAAAAGTTAAAATATGTAAGCTTTCCCCAACTTTCAGCCATGAACTAACATATTACATAAAATCAGCACTTCTCTTACCAAAATAAAAACTCTAGAAGAATAATTAATTTAAAGAAATTTTTAAAAAAATCTATAAGTTATATTTAAATATTTGAACAAAAACTATAAGATTACTTAGAAAATTAAGTTCTATTTTTTCTGCATTAAATAAGTCTGTATTAACTATTTCATAAATGTAACTTTATTCTTTTTTCTTGCTTTTTTTCTCTGACATATATTTAATAGCACCAGAGAAAGTTTATTGTTAAATAAATAATTATTAATATCTTTACAAAATTCTAATATTTTTTACCACAAAAGCATTGTTTCTTTGAGATTTTTAATAACAATTCATTCTTTTTTATAGAAGTGGCTAGACAGAAGAAATTTTAGTTTCTTATTAACAGATTTTCATTTGGGATTTTTAGAAAACTGCAGCATTTGCTTCTATTTCGGTTTGACTTATGACTTTTTATAAAGAGGATAGATTAAAATGAGTTCTGTCTTGAATATTCAAAGCTCAATACTATTTATTTCTTCAACTGAATGGAATGAAATGAAAAACAGACTTTAATAATTCAGTGTAATTTATTTGATCAAAACTTATGTTATTCCATATGAAACAAATATATATAACAGTTTGAATAAATATAAAGACTAATACATTATGTTAAAAAATGATAAATCATTAGGCCATAATTTTTATTTAATAATTATTTGCCTGCTTTCATATTATTAAATCTTAATGTATTGAAAATCTTCTTATGAAAGAGACTGTTATTTATATAGACTTATCTGTGTTTCAATATTTGATTTTCATGATGAAAGCCTTTTCTGAACTTATTATAAATATAAACAAAAAAAAATACTTGTGTACTTTTAATAATTATATCTTTGATTTTATGATGATATATGCATAAGTAATTTGAATAAGATAGTTTCAAGATTTTTTTATAAACAGAAGCAAATTCTCCATACACGAATGCCACTCAATGTAAATCTTAATAATTAATGGAAGTAAGAAGGTTTATGCATAAAACCCTTATTCATTGCGTTTTCATCCAATATTCCATAACTTGTTTGAGCTTTTATCAGCGAGGAGCCTTGGATCTGAAAGCAGTGCATAGATCTTAGGATCTAATGAAACCTCCATATATGATGAATTGCATTGTTGAAAACAGAAAATAGAAAACCTATCTATTAATAAATTTTGTCATAAATATGAATTTTCTTGAAAAAATATATATTATTACAGAAGATATTGTTATTTTAGAGATTATTCACAAAACTGGATGACATATTTAGGAATGATAATGTAAATTTAAAATGAGATGAATCACAAATTAAAAAAAAAATATTAAAATTGTTATTACTTTTATTATGGACATCTCTGGAAATTTATTAATTTCTATGCAATTGCCTGTATATTTCAATATATGTTTATATTACTTTACTAACATAAAATGGTCCTGTATGGTTTGGTGCAGTGCTCTCAGATCCAAGGCTTCTCACTGATGAAGGCCACAAGACAGAAATTAGTCTGGGGATATTGGATGAGTAGGCACTAGATGGGGATTTATGGACAATACTTCTGGCAACCATTGATTACTCTGGCTTGCACAGAGTGGCAATGCATATAGAGAATTTTGCCTCTTTTAATAACAGTTATAAGCAAGCACAAGAAATGGTGATCACGTGATATATTATTTTTACTGAATTAAAGGAATATTTAATTTTCAAATTATAAGTATTACAAAAAACAATTGAATAAAAGATGAATAAACATTATTAGTTATTATTAATGCTTACAATTAAAGTAAGCAACATTATTATAAGTATTCAGTTATGTTATACTACATTATGTTGCAGGAGCTTGGATACAAAACTTAAAAAGTAAATATATAATTTTCATTTCAAAGTTGAAAAACCATTTATATCAATGCACTATATTTGTTATTATGCTTCAATTATTTTATTAATAAATATTATTTATGTAAAATTAAGTTGTGGAATATAGTCTCTTTAATGATTTTTAAAACCATTTAAATCTGATTATTTTATTCACAGATGCAGAATTATGTTTAATTCTCTCAAATATAGACTGACACATATTTCAATAAAAAAATTGTATATTACTTTTTATTTTCTATCTCTCCTCAGTATATATATTCCATCATGTAATGTTAGATTTTGTAGAAATGCTATATGGAAATTTAATGTTGAGTGGTGGGGTGTTTGTTTTATTTAATTCCAGTATAGCTTTATGAACATTCTAATGTCATCTCTTATCAGTCTTTGTATTAGAAGTAATAATCTATACTTCATAATGCACAGTTAACGACCAATATAGTTAACCTTTAAAACAAAAACACATATCATTCCATTAAAAATTATTTTCTTCTATTATTAAACTGACAGGTATAGTTTTAAAAAAAATAATAAAATTTTAATATAATTACTTAATTATTTTATAATTACTATCATTGGTTAATAAGCGTATTGGCTGAAAATTATTATTATATATAAATAACTATTTGAAAACAAATTTACGATTGTCCACTAAATTGTTACCAGGAATCCATCAGGTAATGTGCTATTCCCAATATATTTATATTCCTTTTTTTTTTTTTGTATCTTTGTCTGAATATTTGCACAAGATGCTCTATATAACATTACTTATAATCCCTTTCTTATTTCTAAATCAAAGAGCTGCAATATACTACAATTTGAGAGTAGTATATGAATTTTAACATTTTACAGAAGCAGTATAATTTTTGGATGAGTAGCACAATTATTTATTAAAAACGACCATGTTATATTTTAAGCATTTATACTTGTTATCTTGAATATTAAAATGAAGTTATCTGAATTTTATTGTTTGTGTAATATTTGGAAAGCAATTTTGTTTACATTTTTAAAATGATGAGTTAAAGTTTGCCAATAATGAGCCCTTGTTTGTCAATGTTTTTATTGTTAAGATAGAATAAACAAGTTTGTCTTTAAAGTATTTCCATCATGATAATATTCTCCTTTGAAAGCTGAGATTCTTTCAGAAAGCAAATTGCAGGAGTAATATACCTTGTATAATGTGTAGTCCTTAAATACCAATAAACATTGCACTTTACAGAAACATTGGTGTCATTATCTTTGGATTAGTTTTGTACATAAGACCATGTTGGTCCTTAAGCTTTATAACCTAAGCAACTGGATGCAGAGAAATTTACTATATTTGGCTACATTACACCTATTTTCATTTTTTTACGAAAAACAATTTCATTAAATTTGAATATTCAACAAAAATATCTACTTCTATAATTTGAAAAGCACATTTTCCAATTCAATAAATATCAGTTTCTTGTGTTTTCCTAGATTTTTACTGGTATTAGCACATTTTTATATCTATAGTCAAATTTTGTCTTTCTGAATGAACATGGAATTTAGAATGATTGAATAAAACTCAAGATATTCATCAATATTGATATGTGTCTCTCTAGGATTAATCGCAACATCCTCACTCATGCATAATCTGCATTTGTTTTTTAGATTGAGACATGATCCAAAAATAATACTAAACCAAGCATATAAGAATGCATAAAATTCCTTCTAATGACTTAATTAAAACTCAAAGGTGATGCATTCATAATAATCGATGATGAACAGTGACTCTTGACAATAATGTTGCCAAGTCATCTGTAAATCCAAAAGTATATATATAAAACTATTCATGTCAACAGCCACAATTTGTAAATAATAGATGCGATGAAATGACAGTTTGAGGGCAGAGAAATTGTGGGATAAAAAGAGCCAACGAAATATGAAAAAAGGTAAAGGTAATGGATATGACGCAATATTATGATTCTATTATATTTTAAGCATTACAATTGCAATCATTAACATATTTTATAACGTAAAAAAGACAGAAGGGTAACTTTTATAGAACCAGACCATGTTTCTTTATTTCTGATATCTTAGATTTATGAAACTTTAATTCATTTCCAAGAAATCAGCCTGAAAAGCAAAAAAAAAAAGAAGGAAAAAATGCAAAAAAAAAAAAAACCACACAAAAAAACGAGTTATTTGTCTCTCCAGTGTTTTATGAAAGTATGTGTTTGTACATACATTTTAAAAAACAAAACCAAAAAAAACAACAATGCATTTATTATTGCACACCTCAAATACTATATGCCCAAGCGATTACAAATATATGATTTATATTTATACAAATATTTTTCCAATCAATAACCCCCTCCCCTTTCTGAAAATTATTATTATAGTATAGTACACGTATGTATTAAAAAACAAAAGATTGGTCTCTAATACAAAATACAAATGATAAAAAATAATTTGATTAAATATTACCTTTGTAGGTGGCATCTTAATTCCATCACTTCGCTTCTCAATCTTCTCTAAACTATAATTTAAAAATATACATACACATAAGAATTGAAAAAAAGATATATCAGAATAAAATACTATTCTTTCTTTGATTATACTGATTACAGTTTGATGATGATTATATTTCCAATCATCATCCCTAGAGAGAAGACTAAAAAAATTAAATCCCAAAGAACTCATATAAAAAATCTCTATTATCAAAAAGTAAACAGTAGTTTCTCTAGACATAATTCATATTTTACATAGACATATTTAAAAAAAAAAAAGACAGAATTTACATTTCTAGTTCAAAAATTGAAAAGTAACTTAGAATAACTTAAATAAGTTTATTCTAAAAAAAAAAGATCAATATATATATCAAATAATTTAACACAGACAAGATGTGCGATCACATTAACATAAACAAATTAATAACAATTTCCCTTCAATCTCTATTATTTTCGAATGAATGCTTGGCTCAGACAGAAACTAAAAACACGACTCTATAATAGGTCACATAGGAAAGAGAACTCAACAAAATAATGTTATTCAAATAATTTTATTTTGTCATCTTTTTTTATTTATTATGTAAAAAAAGTGGAGTATAAAGAAATCTATTTTCAAACACACACCCTCAGATGTTTTCTAAATTTTTGGTGAGTGTGTGTCATAAACACTAAATTTAAATAATAAAACAAAAATCTGTATATTATATAGATTAGTTACAGACCAAATAGAGCATCAAATCATGTACAAAATTACTATATTGGCCTACAATTGTCATATTCAGATATTTCGGTATACTAAAAAATCCATCAACGGAAATATGCATAAATTAACATTCATTATTTTATAACTAATAACAAGACTTTTATAATAGATTGTCATTCTATTATATATACAAACAAATTTAAACTATGTCTTTAACATGGGTGGTAAGGCGTTTGGGATAAACTTTGCAGAGATGATCCAAGTTAAGTTGTGTAAAATATTATTGTGAAATACATGTGTCATTTGGCATACTGCATATGATGAATATTCTTAACTTATTTCGTCAATGAATTAAGTATCCCATATTTATATTAAGACTAGACATTTATGTATATAATTATAAATATATACATGTGCATAATTTCAAAACCTTGCAATGTTATGGGTTTCAAATCTGGAGTGATACTGGAAAATTATTTTAGATATCTGATGGTTTCTAAAACAAATAAATCTATAACTAAGGAAGAAAATCTGAATAAGATATCAATAACTGAATACGTAAATGTATATAATTATAAATATATACATGTGCATAATTTCAAAACCTTGCAATGTTATGGGTTTCAAATCTGGAGTGATACTGGAAAATTATTTTAGATATCTGATGGTTTCTAAAACAACTAAATCTATAACTAAGGAAGAAAATCTGAATAAGATATCAATAACTGAATACGTAAATGTATATAATTATAAATATATACATGTGCATAATTTCAAAACCTTGCAATGTTATGGGTTTCAAATCTGGAGTGATACTGGAAAATTATTTTAGATATCTGATGGTTTCTAAAACAACTAAATCTATAACTAAGGAAGAAAATCTGAATAAGATATCAATAACTGAATAAGCTTTTTCTACAAATCTTTGTACTTTGCATTATTTAAGGCTGTTTTATAATTTACCATAATTGTGAAGATCAATTAAAATTGTCAAGAGAATTATTTACCTTACACCAGTTGTGGCGAAGACATTTGCTTGCCAAAAATTTCCAAAAAATATTTATTGAATGATTAGTGTATCATCATCATCATCATCAACCATTATCAATCCACTGCAGGATGAAGGTCTCTCCAAGTTTAATCCATCTTGTCTGATCTTTAGCTTCTCTTCTCCACATCACTCCTGCACACTTTCTTATTTCATCCATCTATCGCACATGTGGTCTCTTTCTGGGTCTTTTACGATTTCTTGAAATCCAGTTTAAGGTTTCAATTGTCCATCTATTATCATCTCTTCTAGCAATATGTCCAGCCCAACTCCACGTCAATCTCTTAATTTTTTCAATGAGGTCAGTAACGCCTGTTTGTTCTCTTACCCATACATTGCATTTTCAACCTCTTATTACTCCCAACATGCTGGTCTGGAGTCTCTGTATTGCTCTTTTATTAAGTGTCAAAGTCTCAGATCCATAAGTAAGACCTGGTAAAACACATTTGTTCCTTTTCAAACACATAGGCATATTTCCTTTTAGTATCAAGTTATTTCTACCAAAAGCACTCCAACCAAGTTTAATTCTATGATTAATTTCATCCATTATGTTTCCATCTGTATTAATAATCTGACCAAGGTGTTTATAACTATTAACTTCTTCTAATTCATCATAATCAATTTTTTTTTTCATATTTTGAGCAAATTGATTAAACATTACTTTAGTCTTTTTAACATTTATTTTTAGGCCTGCTTTCCTACTTTCATTTGATAACTCCTGCAACATTTCCTGCAGCTCTGAAGCATTATTTGCAAAAACAACTATATCATCTGCAAAATCTAAATGACTGAAATAATCTCCATTTATTTTCACTTCTTTAGTTTCCCATTTTAATCCACAAAATACTTATTGCAGCACTGCTGTAAAAAGTTTTGGAGATATGGAGTCACCTTGTCTTGCACCTTTCTCAATGTTGACTTTCCCAGTATCATTATATAATCTAATTGTTGCTGCTGCATTCTTATAAATATTCCTTAAAATATGACAATATCCTGGATCTATACCTTGATGATACAATGCTTTAATCACTGAAGAAATGTTTATAGAATCAAATGCCTTTTCATAATCTACAAATCCAAAACATAATGGCAACTCATATTCATTTGTCCTTTCTATAACTTCTCTCAATACCTGGATATGATCTACTGTACTAAAACCACTTTTAAATCCAGCTTGTTCCCTTGGTTGGTGGAAATCCAATGTTCTTTGTAGATGATTTGTAATTATCTTGGTAAAAATTTTGTATAAAACCGATAAAAGGCTGATAGGTCTGTAATTTCTAATATCTTCTTTATCACCTTTTTTAAATATTAATATTATTACTGCATTCTTCCAATCATCTGGTACATCTTTATCATTCAGACATTTGGTATAGAACTTTGCTAAAAAAAATTCTATTTCTTCGCTTGCTTCTTTTAATATATCAATTATAATTCCATCATTACCAGGAGCCTTTCCTTTCTTCATACATTTAATTGCATGTTTCACTTCTTCATTTAAAATTCTGGGCAATTGAGAAGATGTAATAGAAATAGGAGGTACTTGTTCTTTATTACTATAAGTCTTCTACCCATTTCATAATGTCATCTCTCTTTTTAGTAATAATGCCATCTTTTTTTCTTATTGCAGATATAAATTTCCTACCAATACCAAATGTTGTTTTACATTTTTGAGACTTTTATTTTCTTCTACAGCTTTCCTTGCTAGTTCACAATTATACTTTCTTATATCATTTTCAACTCTTTTCCATACCATTTTACAAAATTCAAGATATTCAATCCTTTTTAATGCATCATTTTTGTATATCTTCATATTCCTTCTTTTCTTCATAAATTCTCTAGGCTCAGTAGAAATTTTATTGGTCAATTGCTGCTTTTTTCTACCAGTTATCATTGTTGCAGTTTTTAAAAGTGTATCAGTTATTTTCATATTAATTTCATTCAAATCTGAATCATGTTCAAAATCTCCTAACACTTGAAACCTATTTGTAAGTTCTAATTTAAATTCATTAGAATGTTTCTGAAGATTAGGAATATCAACTATAAAAAAAATTTTTTTAAATAATATTTGTCTCTCTAGTTTTGCAGTAACACATATCTTACATCTTACTAATCGATGATCACTTCCTGAGTTAAATTTATGAAGAACATTATAATCTTGAAATATGTATTTTCTGTTAGTCAAAATATAATCCAATTCTGCTGTAGCTTCATTGGGATGCTTCCATGTCCATTTCCTTTTAACATTTTTCTCAAAAAAAGAATTCATAATATAAAGTTTTTCTTTTTCAGCAAACTCCACTAGTCTATGTTCTCTCTCGTTTCTATTACCATAACCCAAAATTACCCACAGCACTTTCATCTTTCATTTGCTTACCAATTCTAGCATTAAAGTCTCCCATAATAATTTTAAAATGTTTACTCTGATCAAAAGCTTTTTGTACATCCATATAAAAATCTTCTACTACTTCATCACTATGAGAGCACTTGTTGGGGCATAAACCTGAATTATCTGCATTTGGTATCTGCTATTAAGTTGTATAACTAATCTTGCTACTCTGTCTGATACACCATCAATCTCCACAATGTTGTTCTTCCACTTTTTATTTATAATGAATCCTACTCCACTTGTATTTCCAATATTTGTACATTTATAATAGAGTACATGTCCACTTTTTAAATCAATTGTCTCTTCACCTTTTCTCTAACTTCACAAAGTCCAATAATGTCCCATTTAATATAAGACAGTTCTTTTAATTCTTGCAATCTTCCTTCACTCGAAAGTGATCTGCAGTTGTAAGTACCTAAATAAAAAGTCGTCATCAAATGGCAGCCTGGGTCCGCAATCAGGGGATTGTTAGCACCCTCTGCCTTCAGCCACCAACTACTGCCTTGGTTGGTGACTTTACAGCCTCCTGGGAATAAGGGCCATGATTTATTTTTGTCTGTCATAATTGTATATATCTATTGGGAAAATATCATTTACACAAACATTCATTCTGCCTTATCAGGCAACTGAGAAGAAAGACCATGGTGTTTCTTGATCTTACACTCAGAGGTAAAAAGCCAATAAACTCACCATGCTGGCTGATGCGTGTTGGTGAGCAGCCCATCCATGTTCGTATACTATATGAATAATCACATAGTAATAACAGCTGCAATGACAAGAACGTATGGAGTGGACATTAGGAATTTGCCCTGCTTGGTTCGTTTAAGGCCTCCAAGAGCAAACTCCTTTCTGCAGCCTGGCATGTCAAACAGTTATTAAATTAAAATATAAACAACTTAAGTTTTTTTTTTAAAGTTATAAAACAAAATAATAACAATAATAATTAAACAACATTTCTAAATAACCTAAATATAAGTGAACGATATTTAATTTAGAAGAGCACAAGTTGAATAAAATGTAATAGTAAAAAAATAATAGTAATTAAAACAAAATTTTGGAAATAAATATGTAAAATCAATATAAATAGATATTATTTAATGAGATTTTTGCTATAGTAGATTGGATGCCAAATATTTTATATCTGGTTCATATTTTGTCACTTTTAAAAATGTACATGTTGAACTAGATTCATTTATCATTCTATTTCTTAAACTGTCTTTAATTAAATTCATTTCTGAAAACAATGATGCACATGCATATATAGATGAGAAAATTGATAATATAGTGGTTGCTATTTTTTTTAAACAATTAAATGTTTCAGGAATAGCATTTCAGACAGTCAATAGTTCCTCTTCAGCATTCTTTTTACATATGCCCAATATTCTATCATTTTCCATTGTTTCCATCCAATTCATTCCTCAAATTAATAAATTTCTGTTTCCATATAGAACTGGATTAAAAATTGACTAATTGTATTTCCATATCTTCCAAATTAAACCACTCAATTTCTAGCTTGAGACTATCCGTTGATGTTATGCCTGGGTATAAAATAAATTTTGATGTTTCTAAAAATTATCTGAACTGTGTAAATCTTAAAGAAAATTCATCAATTATCAATTGAATAACAGCATAAAACTCTAGTGTCAATTTTACTTGATCTGGCTTCTCATGAGATTCTAAATCAGTCAAGAACTTTTTTCTATTTGGAAAATATATTTTTTATATTTTGAAAATTTGAAATTTAATTTCAAATGCTTTGATCAAATCAAGCATGACAACAATTGTCTTATTATAACCTTGCAGTTTCATATTTAATTCATTTAGATGTCAATACATAGTAAAAACATTAATTTTGAAAGCCATTCAACCTCCATTAATTCATTATATTTTCAATGATTTTTTCATAATATCAAAACAGTCTAATTTTATCTAAACACTCAATGAATCTTTGAAGAACTTTTCCTTGACTTAACCATCAGACTTTGCTGTACGTAAGTAAACCTCACTCAATAACTTTAAAATTTTTCGTATATGTAGAGCTTGTGTAAATATAAAATTGACCAACTTAGTCACAACCTATAACATCCAGTGGCTTAAAGCTGGCTTGCATGCATAAAACCTGCTGATATATAAAGCAATGAAAACCAAAAATTGAATGTCCAATACAGTTAGTAAATAAACTGAGAAAACCATTTTCTTTTCCAGTCATACTTTGAACACCATCTATAATTACTGATACAATTTTGGCAACATCAATTTCTTTTTCAGCAAGTATATTTGAAACTTCATTGCAAATATCTTATTCCTTTTGTTGTTGTTATTAATTAAGCTAAGGTGATCAATTCTTCTTTGATATTATTCCCAACATAATAACAAATAAAAATAACAAACAAGCTAATCCATTTATGACTGTACTTTCATCAAGACAGAGAGAAATATCTAGAAGATTTTATATCTCTTTTTTGTTGATAAGTTATGTTGTTAGTTATTTGAAGGATTTATTTAATTAAATTTCTAGCCAATGGTAAATCTTTTATTTTCTGAATAATTTTTGCTTTGTTTTCAAAATCTTCAAAAAGAACTGGTGCACATTTCATCCAAGCTTCTTTCACATATTCTCCATCATTAAAAGGTTCCCCATGTTTGGCAATTACATTTGAAATAAAAAAATTAGCAGCAGTTATATTTGAACAATTTTCAATAAATTTCATTATAGAAGTTGATTGAATATTTATATTTTTAAATGCTTGAGTAACATGTTCTTTTTGTTCATCTTAACTTTTTCCACAGAGTGATTTATGATTGGTCTCATAATGCCATTTTACCAATGATGTTCTCAATACAAGTGTTCCGGAACATGAAACACATACTGCCTTGGTGCCTTTGTTAATCATTCCATACTCATCAGTCCACCAATTTTGAAATTCTGTACTGCTTGACAATTTTTGCTTTTTATTTTCATGAGTCATATTAATATAATGTAACAAATTTAAATCAATTTAAAGGAGCTTTAATAATTTTATAAATCAAAGAATTATTATATGTTAAATCTCAAGCAAAAAAAAAAAAGTCAATTGATGACATTGATTACACATTTCATTCCTTTGTTTGCGATTTTGATTATGTTAAAAAAATTAATGGTGTCACCATGTTTAGATCAAAAAGGATTAGGACAGAAAACCATTTTACTACTTTTATTTTAGATTTGAAAAAATTTACTTCAAAAAGTTATAAAATATTTTACTGAGTTCACTTTCTAGTTTTATTGGACTCATTTGACAGGTTTATAGAATATGATACCGCAGTATACCAGTACCACTTTATTTGACTTAACATATCATTCCCACCTACATATGTATAATTTTGTTCTTCAAATTTTGTAATTTATTGCTTCTAATCAGAGTTCAATTGGAAATTGAATTCTAATATAATATTATATTTATTTATTTTATCTTTAGTTTACAGTAAATTTTTATTAGTACAGATTTTAGCAACAAAAAAAAATATTGAATAATTTAAAGCATAAAAAATTATGATATATAAATAGTTTGCGTGCCAGTAAAAAATTTGAACATGCCATCTCTGGCACTCGTGCCATAGGTTCACCATCACTGCCTTACACTACAATTTTTTTTAATAAACTTCATTAATCACAAATTACATACAAGTATTAACATATGCACAGGTCAAATTTTTTTATATAACATACGATGCATGACTTGTAAAATATAATTATTATGACTACTGACTGAAAGCAGATACAATAACTCAGTATTAAAGTATAAATTATATTTTAAAATAATGAACAACTAAGAAAAATACTGTTCTGCCAAATTTTTCTCATAGTACTTCTGGGTATATATCTTAGGGCAGGCATGGCCAACAGTTTTTGCCCACAGGCCAGATTAGAAAGAAAACTTTTTCACGGGCTGGATGAAATACTAAAATTAAAAAATGTTAAATACAAAAACGGGCTGGATGAAATACTAAAATTAAAAAATGTTAAATACAAAAACGATTCGTTTAAGTAAACAAAATTTTATTATGTAATTTATTTATGAATAAATGTAAATAATTTAGTACAACAAATTAACAAAAAAACTGATGTGACGAGTTGAGGCGCTTTGCATTGCCTATTATTTTTTTAATATCTGGCTCTATATTTGCAGTAGCTCTAAATGTAAATCATTTAATCTTGATCTTGTTGTACTTTTATTTAGATTCATTAAAGATAAAGTTTGTTCACAAATATAAGTTGAGCTGAAGATTACTAAATATTCCTTGACAAGTTTTTTTAATTTCCATATTGTCCATCATTCAATTGCTTATAAAAATTGCACAAATTTTCTTGCTCTTTTCGATATTTCTCATGTAATAATTCATCATATTGTAAATTAATTACTTGTAATGGTATATCAACAGGAATGTCATCTACATGTACAATGGCTGGATATCATAGTTTATGTATAACGATTTAAAAGTACCACTTATTTCATTTCCACAGTGTGTCCTGCAGAGAATCTTAAAAATTTAATTGCAGGCCACATAAACTCATTACGCGGGCCACATCTGGCCCGCAGGCCGTATGTTGGCCATGTCTGTCGTCTTAGGGCATATAAATATATATTATACCATTCTACTATTATTATTTTTTTAAAACATTATATTTTTTATTGTCAAAAATTACAGAACAGTGAGCAAGCCACATGGTTCTAATAGTGTGAATAAATTACATTATAGCATTATATGGAGTAAAATTTTTAATATTCTTCTAAAACAATTCTTTTAGATTAATTATTTGCTTAAAGATGAGAAATATGGACATGTTTCAAAAATGGATATGATATCTTCTGGATGAAAATTACATAAAATACATGTGAGATCCAGATTTAATTTAAAGCAGCTAATGAGAAAAGTTTTTTGTAAAAAGTGTGTTAAGTAATAAGTTAAAGCAAAAATTTTAGCCATGATTGAGGAACACAGATATTTTGGAATCAAGTTTTGGAAATTGAGATGGTTGACCACAGATATCTATTAAAATATATACTTTTTTTCAGATCTTTAAATAAAACACAAATTAAAGATTTGATGTTATAATTGACCAACAGATCTGCAAACTGATTTGCATATGGAAATTGGGCAACCAATATTATAGATGGAGGAGTGGCTTTCAGAATTGGATTAACTGTGGTTGTGATGTACATCTTAGCTCTGATATAGAATACAAATGACTGAGGACACATTAGATTAAGATCACTTTTGCAAATAAGATATCATGCACTTGGAAGTGATAGAAGATATAATAGTGATCCCCAGATATATGATTTTACTGTGGTCATAATATTTTAAACAGTACTCCTTAAAAGATGCATCCATGGACTATAGTAAGCAAAAAGAATAGTATTAACAATATAAACTTTTACCATAGAGTAAAGTAAATTTGGCCAGAAGACAATTTTTTATTGAACTTGTGTATGACCATATGATTTAGATGATGCCTTGTGTTTTAGATAAATTAATTAAAATTCCAAGAAAAGAGTGTGTACCTGTAAAGTATGAAGGTAGATTGCAACCTGTAGCAATATGCACATAGATGACTTACAAACTTGTATTATAGATCCTGTTAAGTTTCAAATTTGCTTAGAATATGAAGAATGAGAGAAATATTTTGTAGGTCTCTAAAGACTATCAGGACATCATTAACAAAAGATATCACTTTAACAATAGTACCAAGATATAGAAAGAAAAAGGTATTTGGTGCACTGCTCAATCTCTTTAATCATGGTGTCTATATATATTGCAAATAGTAGTGAAGCAAGTGGTGTACCTTATGAAATACCTCGGCTTGGTTTAAAAGTAGAAGAAAGGTGCATATAATTTTTTAGTTTGATAGATCTACTGGTAAGATAATTTTTTATAGCAGTAATTAAATGTATATGGCTTGGCAGAAGTTTGCTTAATGTGCTAAATAAATATTCCCAATTTACCAGATCAAAAGCAGCCTTAAAGTCAACCTGGCATGCGACATAATTAGTTAATTTATTTTGTTTTGCATATAAAATTGACTCCTGTACTAATAGAATAGTTTGATATGCATGGTGGTTTTTAACTACATAATGTGATGAGGAAAGTTTAGGGAGAATAAAATCATTTAATTGTTTAAGAATAATTCTTGCAAACATTTTTTAATCAATATCCTCCAATGTGATGAGATGCAGATTATTTACTGATGGATATAGGGCTTTTGAGTTTTTTCTAAGGCAGAAAATTACATTAGTAGATGAATTAGGTATGTAATATTCATGTGAACAAAGTTGATTATAATATTTATGTAAAATAAGAGAGGTAATAAAATTTAGATGTTTATAATTATTAGTTGGAATAAGATCATTTGTTAGTGAGGTATGTGAATGTAAGTGCATAATTTCATCAAGAATTTGATGCTTTTAGATGTAATAATTTTGAGGAAGAAGCATGTTACAGTTAATAAAGGATAGATGATAATCAAATGCTTTTAGAATATTTTTTTAAGTGATTAAGAAGTTTAATATCAACATTGGTGTCTAATTCAAGTCTATTTTCTTTCTACAAAATTGGAATACCATAGGCATGAAGTTCAGTTGATTTTCCATTATTTACTGTCGTTTTAGTTAGTAATAACCAAGTTAAATCTACTGAATGAACATTCAAGACTAACTATAATACTACTTCTACATTCTTTATTTTTTTTATATTGTAACAACAGAAATATCTTCAAGATCAGGTGACTTAATGGCCAGTATCATATTTTAAAAAATTAATCAGGGAATGATCTGAAGCCTTTATTTTTAAGATGACAAAAAGTTACTTTAAATTCAACTAGCTAAATATTTATACCTAAATGCAAATACATCATAAAGATATATTTAGGAATAAATAAAGTAATTCTTATATCATTATTCAAAAGATAAGTAATTCATCCTGTCCAACTGTTAAAATATTATATAATATTATATATATAATTCACTGATATAATATAAATATTTATAATTTTTTAGGTCTTAAAATTTCAGTGCATCAAAAAAAAAAAAAGATGAGATAATCATGATTACCATGTGACCATATCTAATTTGCAATTGAACTAATCAATAATTCTTAACACTTACTATCAATTGCTAAAATTTCTATGGAGCTCCATATTTATTTTATTATTCAACCAAGAAGAGAATACTAAAAGCAAATTATTATTAATAAAACACTATCAGAAAACTAGAAACGATTTTTCTTATTAGCGAACTCAAGAATAGTGATGTATATTTATAGCAATCAAACTAAAAGAATTCTACGACCAGATTAAAAATCCAAAGGCGATGTTTAACAGTTCTGGAAACTTATCAAGAATAGCCCTTGCTTCCTGACAATTAATATCAAATTTCTTATTATCATTTCAATATTGGAGCATACTAATCTATAATCTCTCTAACAATTTTCATGCATAAGTTCCAAAGTATTAACTTTTTTTACACCCTATTAACTATAATGTAATCCACTAGATGACACTGCTTTGAATATGGATGCATCCAAATATTTTTACAGTAACTTTTCAGTGTAATCAAAGAGTTCATATTGATTATTCTATATAATTTCCAAATGCTAATAACAAAAAAAAAAATTCAAATTCACAAAACCAATACAATTATTTCCAGTAATCTTGCGCTATAGTTAGATAATGTTATTGTTGATGCAATAACATTATCAAATTTAAAAAAAAGCTTATTTTCTTCAACTTTCAGAATCCATTATTAGAGCCTAAACATATTTTTGAAATCAATTTTGAATACCATTAACAATAATAAAAATTCACCCACTTCTACCTCAAATAACATACCGAATTAAATCTATCTGCCTAACAAAAAAAACATACAATTATATACTTGTTCATATATATATATTTTCTATTTAAGACAACATTCATAAAGAGCTGGTCAATCTTAAACCTTTGATAATTCCTTAGTTGCAAAGCAGCCTTACATTCAGATCTTAGAAAAACCTACATCAAGGAGAGTCTGCACATACCATTTCTATTAATAATTATATGTTGGAATGTTTTCATCATCTAATATTAATCTGGAAAAATTCAAACTTTATTTAAACTATTCAAATACATTCAACTATTGATCAAAGCTCACAAGTAAGTATAAAACACATTTTAAGTGGTATTATTCTGTTCTCTTTTTCAGGTGCACTTGGCTGAGTAGTGAAATTAATAGAAGGAAATTGAACCTGAACTTTTAGATTTGTGAATACTGAATTTGAAGCGATGCTCTAATCAATTAGACTAGTCTATCAAATGTAGTAATCGGTAGAAATTTCATATATCCTTCTAATTTTTCAATTTTTTCCTAAGGACAAACTTAAAGAGTGATTTCCAAATATTGTGAATTATCTATCACATTAGATTGATTTATGAAGTTGCCACTGTTATGAAAGCAGCATCTTTGAATTTTTTTCTCTGTATTTTTCTTTCTCTGTCCAATATGCTTGTTTTTGCATAATTGCCATCTCATGCAAGCAATATCTTTGAATTTTTTTCTTTGTACTTTTCTCTCTCGGTCTTATGTGTTTGCCTTTGCAAAATTAAATATAGGTGCTCACATGACAATGGCAAATAATGAAATGTCAATCTAGTATGATAACTATTAATGTTTGAAAGTGACTTACTAACTTTACTCTTAGAAGAAAACAAAAGAAATCAGGTGGATCCTCACAGATAATATATAAAGTTTCTACTGACTGAATATTTCACGAATCTAAAAGTTTAGGTATGATTCACATGTTACTATAGTCACTAGCCAGAACAGTAACACCTGAAGAAAAAAGAATAATACCATCCAAACAGTATGTTATATATTAATTTGTGTTATTACTAACAGTTGAATGTATTTGAAAGTTTAAATAAAGTTTGAGTTTTTCTAAAGACATTTAACAATTATTAATAAATGACAGAAATAGTCCAACATATAATTATTAGAAAATTTACTTTTAGATAAATACCATTTCTATATTTAGAAAAAAATTGAACACTTTATTGTTATTAACTTCTTAGTTTGCCACCATTACTATTATAACTACAGCTTAAATAAATAATCTTCCAGCCACAGTGACTTAGTCTGAATTGAGAGAGATTTTATCTTTCACATTTGTTGAAAGCAAGAGATTCCTAACTAAATATGCTTATGTAGATAATCATTTCTAACAACTTTTATCATCTTTTTTATATATTCATATTAGTTACTGCATTCTTCCAATCATCAGGTACATCTTTATTATTTAGATATTTGGTATATAACTTTGCGAACAATTTTTCTACTTCTTCACTTGTTTCTTTTAAAATATTGATTATAATTTTATCATTACCTAGTGCTTTTCTCATTTTCTTAGATGTAAATTGTATGTCTAACTTTTTCATTTAAAATCTGAGCAATTCAGAAGATGTACTAAGTGTAGAGGATACCTTTTTTTTCTTTTTCTTTATCACTATATATTTCTTTATATAATTCTTCCACATATTTCATGATGTCATTTCTCTATTTAATAAATTCCTTTTTTCTTCTTTAATGAAATATCAAGCTGTTATTTTACAATTTTGATACTTTTATTCCCTTCTATAATTTTCCTTGATAATTCACAATTATATTTCATTATTAACTCTTTTTTTATATTATTTTATAAAATTCTAGATATTCAAAACTTTTTAATAGATCATTTCTATATATTTTTCTTCATGAATTGTCTTCTCTCAGTAGAAATTTTACTAAACAAATGCTTTTTTGTTCTGGCTATCTTTGTTGCAGTTCTTAATAGTGTATCAGTTATTTTCATATTGATTTCAGTCATGTCTGAACCATCTTTAAAATCGGTTAATATTTTAAAATAATACGTTCTAATTTAAATTCAATGGAAGATTAGAAATATCAACTGTGAATACTGTTTTAATTAATAACTTTTTCCACTCCATTTTTGCATTAACACACAATTTACATCTCATTAATCAATGATCACTTTCTGTGTTGAATTTATTGCAAAAATTACAATATTGAAATACATATTTGCTATTAGTCAAAATATAATCCAATTCTCCTGTAGCTTCATTTGGATGTTTCTATATCTACTGTTTAGCATTTTTCTCAAAGAAAGATTTCATAATATAGAATTTTTCATTTTCTGCAAATTCCTCAAATCTGTATCCTCTCTCATTTCTATTACCACAACCAAATTTACCCAGAGAACTTTTATTTTTCAATCATTTTACAATTCTAGCAATAATGTCACTTTTGACAAATTTTAAAATATTGTTTGTCCTGATTAAAAGCACTTTGTACTTGGTAGTGGATAAATCTGAATTATCCACTTTTTTTATTTACAATAAATCCTATTCTTGTGCCTTTGTAGTATAGTACATGTCCACTTTTTTAATCAATTGTCTTTTCACCTCTTCTTTTAACTTTACAAAGTTCAATTATATCTCAGTTAATATTAGACAGTTCTTCCAATCATTTTACTTCTAATTTTTTATCAAGATAATTACAACTTGTCTACAGTTTGAATTTTAACTAATTAAAAGATCAAGCTGAATTTAAAAGTGGTTTTGGCACAGTGGATCACATTCAAGTACTGAGAAAAATAGTAGAAAAGATCAACAAATATGAGTAGCCATTATGATTTGGATTTGTAGATTATTAAAAAAGTATTTGATTCTATAAGCATTTCTACAGAGATTAAAGCATTGAATCATCAAGATATAGATCCAGAATGTGCGTCATATTCTGAATAATATTTATCAAAATGAAACAGCAATAATTAGATTAGTTATACTAGTGAGATTAACCGAGAAAAGGGTATGTAACAGGGTGCCGCCAAATCTACAAAACTTTTTATAACAATTTAGCAAAAAAGTATTTTGTGGATTAAAATGAGAAGCTAAGGGAATCTAAGTAAATGGAGATTATTTAAGTCATCTAGATTTTGCAGATAATGTAATTGTTTTTTTTTTGTTTTTTTTTTTGCAAATAATGCTACAGACCTTCAGAAAATGTTGCAACAGTTATCAGATGAAAGTAGGACTAAAAGCAAATGCTAAAAAGACTAAAGTAATGTTCAATGGATTTTCTCAAAAGAAGAAATAGATTCATAATGATGAATTAGAAATTAACAAATACAAATGCCTTGGTCAGGTTGTTAATACAGATGGAAATATAATGGATATTAATTATAGAATTAGACTTGGATGAAGTGCTTTTGATAGAAATATTAAAATGAATTATGCGTATTTATTTGAAAAGAAAGATTTTTAATAAATGTATTTTACCAGTAATTACTATTGGATCTGAGATTTGGACACTAAACAGAAGAACAATACAAAGACTTAAGATCACTCAATGAAATATGGAGAGATGTATGTTAGAAATAATAATAAAAGATCAAAAATGAAATACATAAGCAAGAGAATAAACAGGTGTTACTGACATCATTGAATAGGTCTGAGATTTGGAAACTTAATAGAAAAACAATATGAAAACTTCAGATCACTCAACAAAATATGGACAGATGTATGTTAGGAATAACAAGATCTCAAAAATGAAATATATAGGCAAGAGAAAAATTAAGAGACTGAAGTGGAATTGGGCTGGACACATTGCTAGAAGAGATGATAGTAGATGGACAGTTAAAATCTTAAACTAGATTTCAAGAGATTGTAAAAGACCAAAAGAGACCATATATGAGATGGAATGATAAAATAAGAATGGGTTTTGGGGGTTATGTGGAGAACAGGGGCTAGAGATTGAAAATGATGAGATGATCATTTGTGAAACCAAAATTCTCAATTCAACCTTATGCAAAGACTCAAAAACATTGAGTGTGTTAAATCGTATATAAAGAACTGGTATTAAAATTTCTGTGCATGTAGTTAAAAGACGAAAATATGCTTATACAAACTCATTATCATAGTCATAGAGAGATGCGAAATTCATCACGAGAGAATCCTATATCAATTTAAACATGTGAAAATAGTAAGATATATATAAAAAAAACACAACTATATAACTTATATTTTAAATACATATATACGGTGTGTTATGCAGTATGTAGGTGAATAATAATATTAAAAAAGTCATGGTAGGAAAGTAACTAAATTGCTTTTAAAGGGAAAACAATTAGAACAAACACTTATCACTAAGAGAAACAAAAAAAAAAAAATCAAATTTTGACGTTGACTGTAGTGAAAAAGGATCCAATGTTTTCTCAATCAATATCTCACCTGAGGAAAAAGCCCCCTTCTATTTAAACAATTCAACTAAAGAAAAAATATTCATCTAAAGTTACAACTAAAAAGATTTTTTTATCATGCTAAAATAAACTATTTTCTTCCTGCCATTAATTAAATGAAAAGATGCTTTACATAGCCAATAATCAATGGTCATTTAGTATGTTTTATATTTGATGCTGTTAAAATAAAAATAAAAAAGGCTGTTTATTTATTTTTGTACTTTGATGGTAAATCTCAAATTACTCAAAATTAGAAAAAGTGTATTTCTACATCTTTTTTTTCCTCTCTTTTTTTGTACCAAAATCAAAACAAGAAGCTACGTGTTGCAGCTATCAAACGCAAGCACTAAGTGGCAACATAACAACGCGTGATGCTTTTCGATCTGCTTTCCATTAAACATATATATTAATTAAAGTAATAGACATTTACAGCATAGTTTTGTACGACTGATATTTTACATACTTAATAGGTAAAAAATAATCTATTTTTAAGTGAAGTAAATTTGAAAGAAAAAAAAACATACTGAATGAAATAAGACATTAACCATAAATTCTAAGTTCAATTTGATAATTCTTTTTTAAGCCAGTACTTCAGAGATCCACATAATTCGGATTATGAACTATAATTACAACAATCTTTTCAATGGAAAAGTTCTAGAAATGATGGAATTATATCTTTAAAAAGATAGAAGAATTAAAGAAATTGTTAGGAAAATTATATATCAAATATCTAAACGAAAGATATATCAGAAGATTCAAATAATAGACCATTAACATTGAAATGTAAAACAGAGGGAAGGGTAATATTACAAATATCAGATCTATTACTAATCAGTTCTTGCAGGATTTTTATTAAGAAGATTATAATTCTTATATGGAGAACTTTGGACTGAAATCAACCAAAATAATAATATAGATTTTAAAAGTGATTGTAGTATAATAGATTAAATTCAAAAATAAAAAGAACCATAAGTATGGGTTGCTATAATGCTTTGGATTTTATAAAAAGACATTTGATTCAATAAGCATTTTTGTGGTCTTTGAAGCTATGGAATATCAAAACATTGCTCAAAATATTGTTAAATTCTAAAGAATATTTATCAAAATACTTTTTTTTTCAGTGATTAGATTATATGCTGACATTAAAAAAAATAATTTTGATAAACATATATATCAGGACGCTTCCATGTCTCATATTTTTAGCATTTGGCTGCAATTACAGATGAAATGATTCCATAATGCAATTATGAAATTATTACAATATACAAAATGATAACTAACATATTAATTTCTCAGTTATAAACAAAAGATAAATTAATCTTTTAAATAGGCTATTACTGGGCAAAAGCCTCTACAACAGCCCACAGAATGGCTGTGAGGAAAAACAGAAATAGCAAGGTTTGTCAATTATTAATTTATGAGGGTTTGAGTAATTTTCCATCCTTCTTTAATCTATAGTTAAGAATAATTAGATACCCATTTACTGACCAATGTTGAATAGTTAGTTAGATTGGTTATGAAATTGGCATGAAAAAAAATCATAAGTCTAATATAAATCCAGAAATCAACTTGCCAAGAATGATTAAATAAAGCTAAATACAATTTATAGACTTAAATTTTTTTTAGTTATATATTTTGTTAATATTATATTTACTATCAATAATTTTCAATGAAAATACAGATAGGCAATAAAATCAAAGACATATTTTAATTTTCATTGGAAATTGAGGTCTAAAAAAGATATTACAAATTTTAACATCATGCATTTGCATAACACAGAATTGTTTAGAAAATGTTTCAAACTTTAAGAAAACAGAACTAGTAGTCTATTTAGTGAATCTTTGAAAAGAAAATCAATGATGAAATAATGACTTTCATTTTTATTCATTATAGAAATCCAAGAAAAATCCCCCCCCCCCAAAAAAAAATGTCAAAAAGAAATTTTTTCTTTGTTATTACGGTTTGCAAGTGACATTTACAGGAAACTTCAGCTCTTTAGAAATTAAACAAAGTTGTTCCCTACTAAAAGATAGAATTTAGGTTAGATATATGTAAAAGACAAAAAAAATTATGATAGACATTTTATTTTCAACAAGATTTTTGTGAGCACATAAAAGCATTACTCTCAATATCATTAAACATATAGGGTATTAACTGATTAACATGTTTAAACTTCTGCAAACAGAATAGTAGTGAACATATTGACCAAACCTTACTCAAAGGTATTTAAAAATGAGACTAATATATGAAGTAGCAATACTAAAGACATGTCTTCAAATTTAGCTTTGGAACAGTGAATGCAAAAATATTTCAGTTTAAGGTGCAAAGAATTCTGTAGAATAGCTGACAAATATATATATATATATTTGAGATAGGAAGATTTCAAGTCAGTTGACTAGGGTATTGAACTATTTGTTAAACAATCTGTATTAAAGACATTACCTATTGTACATATATATATAATTTTAAATTCCACATTACATATATATGTAATTAGTATAAACCAGGAACGTTAGTGAACTGCAATTAATAACAACTGATTAGGAATTTACTTAAAAAAAAAAAATTCTTACAAAAGTATATATCAAACTCTTTCAAGACATTCTAGAAAAAATTTCACAAAATTGTTATTATCTCACAAAATAAAAGTAAAAAAGATTCCATATGTCCAAAAAAAATGGCATTCCTTGCACTAACTTCATAACCATTTATAAAATAGATTTAGCCTGTGTACAATGATTATGCTACAAAATTAAAACTACAAAAATAAAACTTTTCATTCTTATTAACAATAAAGTAATAATCTATCACTACTTCAGTATTTTAAGCACATAGATAAGTTGTAAGAGTTGTTTGTCATAGAGAAATTAAAAATGGAAGAAAACAGAGAGGAAAGAATAAACAAAATATCTTAAAGTCTCATCAAACAAAAAAAACTATTGTACTCTATTTGTTACTTTAATGTTAAAGGTCATTTGAATTTCTAAGAAATTATCCTATGATATAACAACAAATAGTTAAAAAAAGCAACATATTATTACAAAAGCAATAATTGAGTTCTATGTGTGTAAGCCATTTACATTTTACATTATTATTACTCACATTAATGAATTATTCCTGCCAAACTAAATCTACATTAAAATTTCAAATAATAGTTCCTTAAAAGGAGATCTTGTTCTAACTTTCATAATTTTTAACCAAATTTCAAATGAAATATTACAGAAAATATGGTATATACTCACTAAAATAAATAAATAAATTTAGAGACAAAAAGTTCTCTATCATTTTTTTGAAAATAATAACAGATAATAAAAAACTATATACATATACAGTAGTGAATGAAATAAAAAATAGTTGTTTATCCCAATAGTGAAAGTCTTGGATTCAAGAGCTTCAAGTTTTTGAATTGATTACCAACTGATAAAAGTTATAAATATATAAAAAAATAGTTTTGTCAATTAATACAAAGACTATTACATCTAGGCGGTTATTTTAAGGCTTGGATATAATTCGACCTCCCAAGTAACTGATTACACGATAAATAAATAAAAAATGAATTACCATTTATCAATTTTTTTTAAAAAGAAAAGAATAATATTAATAGAAACAATAAAAAGACAATTATGTTTTCAAATGAAATAAAAAGCTACATTTTATTTAAAAAAATGTTAGGGTGGATGAAAAGATAATAAAATTACTATTTTTTTTTTTACTATAAAGAAACAAAATTGTGTTTTATGAAGAAATTTTTTTTTTTTATAAAAACTCATTTTATAGAAATTCAAGCTTCGATTTCTTCTATTCTGAATGAACTAAAAATCATTTCATCTCTAACAACTTAAAACTTAATTTCGCCTGCAAATGCAATCAATTTATGCTAATTTAAAATACAAAAAAAAAAAAGCTAGAGGGATACAAAATTATTTTTTTACTACGTAAACAATTAAATGAAGCAACCGCATCAATATTAGTAGCTTTTATTTGCAACTATATATACTAAATCACACAAATATTGCATTAAAATTTACTTTTCAGTACTTTAATAGAACTAAATTTAATAACAAATAATAATAAAAAATCAATTTGTTCACAATTTTTTTTTCTTTTCAATATATTCAATTCAAGTCTTGATATTAAATGCTGCAAATTTATCCATTACTGGGAATAATAATAAAATTCCCCAGACTGTTTTAATATAATTAAAAACTATAAAAATTTAAACTTATTACTTCATATGCTAATTACCTGAAAATAAGCAAAACTATTTCATTACTAATATGAATCACTGGAACAAAAACTTCTCAATAGATTTATATAAAAAAATAAGTAAATATGATACAATTTATTTAGTTTGACTGCAGATTACTTGAAATGTTAATTCTAAGTCTAAAATGTTCTCACCATCTACATTGCAAATTTACTTTTAAGTATTTTGGATAATTTGGATTTAATTTTTTTTTTTAATCTAAATATTTTCCTAGCTATCAAAATAATGTTTGATTGTCAAAGTAAAATGCTTAAAGTTGCAAACAGATTCCTCACTTTCTATTTTTAATCTACTTTCTAATTATTAAATATACTTTAATTGTTGTGCTTCTTTAAATATTTTGTCTATGTCCATTTAAAATTTGAAGTTTCTTTAACTTCTATTCAAATGTTAATATTTTTTTTCTCAAAATTATACAGTTTTTAAAGACTCTCTTCACAACTGCCAATTTTAATAATAATGGAAAAAACTGCATGATTGTTTATAAGCAATTGGTCGTCATGGACTATAATAAATATTGCAAATAGTTTATATTTTTCCTTAATAAAAATAATTTATAAAGGCGCCAATACATTACTAATTCAAAAACATTTTTCATAAGGTAATATTATTATATTGCTAATACTTTTAGTTTTAAATTAACTTTATTAGGTTTACTATATACATTGGAGATTATTTACAAGTCTTATTGAAACAAAAGAGATTTCAGATAGAAAAGCAATAAAATAGATGTTCATGTAACTGAACAATAATCGATATATATCTAATGCATATTAATTAGTATATTCACTAGGTAAGACACTGGTTTATTGTTAATTAGATCAGATTCCATGTAGCTGCAAAAATATCAGCTGGTGCATGGGTTCCATCTTTGGTCTTAATGTCATTTAATTTTTTTAGAAAGAGTGATTTAGTATTGTGAAATGTTAGATTAAAGCTTAAATACCATCTTACAAACCTGAGTGTGAAAAGAATGAATGTAATAATTCTTATATTGGGAAAAAGATTACTTTGTATATTTTAAAAACAAAAAGTTAGCGGTGTGAACAAGTAATTACCCATATATATGTGTGAGAATATAAACTACACCCACAAAGTTTAATATATATTTTCACTTTTAAACTATATGCCAACAATCATAATATGATTGTGTCATCTACACTTTACATATATTTTTATGAGCAGTTGTCTTTACTCTACATCAGAACCAACTATTAAAAGACTGGGTAATGAACAGCTACTGGAGGATAATGCTATTATATCAATACCAGTTTCTAGTTTATAGCCTTTATCAGTGAGAAGTTTGTGATTAATGTCCTTCACATTAAGCAACCATCTTTTATTTTTTTATACTTTAAGCTAATAGCCAGAAATTCAAAAACAGTCAAAGCTTTTTAGTACAATCAAATTTGTTTATGATTATATAGTTGTGAAATTAGCCCAATAATTACATACGCTATTGATTTCAATTCCATGTTAACTGTATACACCTTATATATATATAAATCAACAAATTATCACGATTATTTATGTTTACATTCAACAAACATTTTCAGAATTGGTTCTTTTCATTTCTCTGCAGAGTCATCCATTATAAACTTGAATTACTAATGCAACACATCAAAGTCTTTATTGATGAAAGTCAAAGGCTAGAAATTAATCTTTGGATAAGGATGTAATATCACCAATTTGGTGCTCAATCATACAATAGATGGTTATGGAATAGAATGAAAAAACAGCTCTTGAAATAACTTTCAAATAATGATCAATATTATTTTTAGAATGATTTTTAAGAACAAATTATTGTATGGTCTACTCTTTGTTTTGTTTGCTTTGTTAAATTAGAAGTATATCCCTCACATATTATATATGAACAAATGAATGTAGCACGATATATATATATACACAAGCCCTTTAATTTTTTGATGCTGCAGCATGGAATATCAAAATTAAGACTTTTGATACATTGTTTTAATTATAATTTTATAAGAAATGTAATAAAACTGTTATTAAAATGTCAATTAAATTTCTTTTATGAATAAATAAAAAATGAAAGTTTTTAAAAATATTTCAAATTTTTATATTTTTCTCTTGTAAAAATAAACATGTTTGCTCAGCTTTATTGTTTTTCATGATATATTAGCTTCAGGACAAATTATTATATTTTAGCACTGTATCATGTAAACTAAGGTTATTGTAAAAATTACATCTTAAAAATAAATTCCTAAAATTCTATTATGGCAACCTTAATTTTACCTCTATAGTTTTATAACTTATCTAGTTCTGATCACACTACATTTGTTTATTCAAATTTATCATCCAAATTAATTTTATTTTACTATTTTAATTTAAATGTGTAATCAGATTTATATTAAACATTTTGAAAGGAAACAAAGTACTGATTACACAAAATAATGTGAATGAAATTTTAATATATAATGTGTAATTTATATAAATAAAGTAATGCAAACATATGCGAACACTTTATTTTGAGATGAAACCAAAAATAAACCAACCACTGATTATACATGTGTGTGGGAGATGATGATCTGGACCAACTGATGAGTGCTGGCTCAGCATGAAATACATATATTGGTGATCATTTATCGTTTTCACATGTGTGGGGTTATGTGTATCGTTTTATGTGTATTGGTTGCATGAGATAGAGTGGATATCTGAAAGGAGCTTGAAAGCCTGTGTTCAAATCCACTATATTACTTGTATTTCAAATACTATATAAACTAATGTGAATGTAAATTTTAAATTTGGAAGCATAATTTCTAAAAAAAAAAAAAAAAAAAGAGGCATAAATTTATGGTAGTGTATGTAATGCATAATTTTATATATATAGCACAATACACATATATTATTTTATAAAAAAAAAAGCTATGCAAACATTTTCAAAAGGAATAAAGTACTATCAAAACTTTATACAAACTAATGATAACCAGAATGTCTTTTTAAAATTGAAGATATCATTGTATAAAAAACAATACAAACTAAAGGAGACAAATACAACTGCTTAACAAAAACAAGAAAATATTCTCAGATCACATTACTAGCAGTGGGCAGTTATGTAAATCTCTTTGAGGAATGCCATGAAGAGGTCTTGATTGCTTCTATTCTCCGATATTTTATACAAGATATGATCAAAATGAGGTCTTTTTTCTGACGAATGACATGCAACATCCATTTGTCACCCAATTTTATATTATGGCACAGACTGAAATTTCCAAAATATGACCTCTGTCATCTCATTTTGACCAAATAATAGTTACAATAATGATTTGTTTTGAATATAAAGTGACAATTTCAATTCATCTTGAAAATTGTTGATTTTCTTTTATCTGAATAACAGTTTAAAATATTTGTTTTGAATAATTTTTTTCAATTCAAAAATTGTTTGCTTTAAAAATAAAATGATGACCATCATTTTCTTTTGTCAAAATACTAAGTGAAACTGTTCGTTTTGAATACAAATTGACAATTTTTATTCATAGTGAAAATAGTTTATATTAAAAATGACAATAAATACAGAAAATCGTTTGAATCATTTTCTTTTGCAATTAATATCTTCAGTATGTCTTTGATGGATCTATCTTGCATGGAATGTTCATATCTGCAAGTAGGATAACTATGCAAATAGCATATAAAACATTGTGTTATTTTATTAAGGAAATAAAAGCAAAAATCCTTTTTCAGTTCAGTCAAAATTTATTCTGATCAATGCTTTCTGTAAGTTTTTTTCTCTCCATTACTTTAATGTATTTAAAATAAAAGAAGTTCACTTGAAAATAAGTTTGTTTAATCAATATAACTTTTTTTTTTAAAAATTGTTTTGCAAAATAATGATTAAAAACTTCGCTGTACATATGCAATTTAAATCTATAATACATGAACATATTATAAAATACAAGTGTTGTTTCTTCGTACAAGATATTTACAATAATCTGCATATCAGATTGTAAAATGGGCATAGAAAATTACAATGCATAATATTTATGCAATTTTTTTAAATTAAAATTAAATGCAATATTTTCCCAACATTACATGTAGTTTCAAATTTATTAACTAATTAAGTAAAGACTAGTAAATACTTTTACCATTCACGTACTTACTAGATTGTTAAGTCAATGCAAATTGACTATTGTCAGTAACAGACTCAGATGTATGAATGGATAACATATCTAGTAAATTTCTAAAATGTGGTTGAAATCTAATACTTTTTATGTATGTGTGATTTTTAAACAAAAAATATATAAATACTTACTATTTACTTATATATATATATATATATCACTAGATGAAGCTTACCAATAGCTCTAATCAAGTCCCAGTGCTCCACTGAGGTGAGCCACAAACTCAAAAGCAATTGGTCTGTAGATATGGACTTTCCGATAGAGATTTTGAATTCTTTCTATTTCGGCACTTATAAAATAAAGCTTGATTAGAGCTATTGGTAAGCTCCATCTAGAGATCATTAAATGCAAGCTTAAAAAAAAGTTAGGATATATATATATATATAATGAAAATATATTTTGTACTTACCCCAAATGATTGTAAAGTTCTTGACTTAGCTCTTCATCCAAATAATCAGATATTAAACCATGAGCATAAGAGCGATAAGTTTCTGTTTAAACCATAACAAAAAAAACTAATTACAAAATAAATTATTTTACTTACCTAAGATATTCACTATATATTTAAAACATTCCAAGAATTTACTAAATCTATGAAACAACAATAAATATAGACATCATGTATACAGTAAAGCTTTAATGATTAGTTTGGCTTAATTTGCACAACTAGTTTTTAACTGTTATTAGTCATAGACGTAGCAATAGTGGTAATGGGCAATGGATGTGTATATACATTGTTCATGCTAATCTATGAAAGTAAATACATATATAAATGTAAATATGTAATAAACACAGCTTCCAACGTATATGTGTTAAAAGGTAAACGGACTAACTTCCAAGAACTGTCAAATATAAATATATTTTATCCATTTCTATTTATTAACTCACAAAAAGTTTATAAAGTAAGATTCTGTCTCTTATCTTTGGGTATTTGATTATAAATTCAAATTAAAAATGTTGCATTTATATCTGGCTTAAGTTTTAAATTCACCTTTGTTCCAACATTGGCCAGAAAACTAAGTCTAAATCCAAGACTAAAATAATAAATGATGACTGTTTTATTCTTAGGTTTTCAAGTAAATAGCTTATAGTTTAGTTCAGTTAATCATTCAATACTGAAGAGAAGATGGATATTTAGCTATTCTTAGCTACAAGATCCAATAATAATATAAAATCACCAACATATTGTTCAGAAATACTGTCATGTTCAGATTTATTTATTAAGTGCAAAGATCGTATGAAATTAAAGAGAAAAGATTTCAACTTTTTAATATATGCACCTTACTGATTTTATAATAACTCAACATTGTCATGTTGAGTATAGAGGAAACTTTCAAATGAAACATAAGATAGACACTTCAGGTGAAATCCTTTCTCTTTAATTTCATATGATCTGTGTGCCTAATAAATAAATCCAAATATTACATTCATAATATTAAACTTGTAGTAAATTGAAAGATTTCATGAGTGTTAATGCATGTAAGAAAGTAATGGATTTAAAAGTGAACAGAGCAACATCTTCACTCTCTCAAACCAAGATGCTTCAGATTGACCTATATAAATCAGAATTTAGGTTAAAGATAAGATGGCTGCTCTTACCTTTATAAAGTCTTTATCTTGTGTTTGGGTTTGAGTGTTTCCTCTGCACTCAACACGACAGCATTGAGTTATTATAAAACCAGTAAGGTGATTATGTTAAAAAGGTAAAATCCATTCTCTTTAATTATATTCAGAAATTCATAAACTAGTAGGTAATGCCTCTCTTTCATTGTTCTGCAAGAAAGGCCATTAAAAAAATGTTTGCTCTATAATTTAAAGTTTATTTTATATATAAATCAAATGTGTGCTGAGCTTCAAAACCAGAGTTAAATATAGATTGCAAAACTGATGAATGCCATGGAAACACTACCCTATATTTTCAAACTATTATTGAACAAACTGATTGAGTCATGGAAAGACATAATAAAGCAAAAGTTGATAGTTTTATAAGATAATTTTTAAATAGTTTGCTACTAAACATATTATTATTTGATATATGAAATAAAACATCATTGAAAATACACTCATACAAAACTGGCTCTTATTTGCTACAATCAATTTGTTGTAAAAAAGATGTTTCAACTATATTAAAATGTTGTCTTCAGTGTTTTCACATTTATAACTAAAACATTTTTTACAATTGCAGCAAATTCAAAGCATATGTTGTTGTTTTTGTTTTTTTTTTTTACAAAAAAGTTACTTTATATATCCAATCCTGTAGTTCAGAGTATCAGTTTTTAAAAAGAATAAGACATTTTCTTTTAAAAGAAAAAAACTAAAGTTGAAACAAATTATTTATAATAATAGTTATCATAGGAAGCACAAGATATTTATTTATGTGGAAAAAAATTTTTTATATAAAATTTGAAGATGAAAGAATTTTGGATTTCCTATTACCAAAACGAAATGAAGAATTTAAGATATGTCTATTTTTCTCATTAAACGGTATACTAACTAACTGCTAGATACTGCTTATTAAACACTCCCACAAAGTTTTCTGCAATAATTTTTTTTTTCCTTTTTATTTTTAACTTCACTTGATGAAAACTAAACAACAAAAAAAGACCTATTGACTTCTATTCTTATCAACATCACATGACTTTCTGTTATTTGTTAATTAATCATATATATTTTCTAATTCCATTCAAATTTACATATCATTTAAAAATGATACATTTCTGTGTACTTATTAAAAATAACGACCCGAGTTTAAGATTATGGTATGCATCAATTAAAAATGCATCAAAATTCCCAAAATGCACCTTAAGTCATACGAAAAACTGTTTCTCTCAAAATATGAACTGCCATGCTATAAATCAGCGGCTCCACAAATAACTTTCTGCACTTTTCAATTCACAATAATAACAACACAGTGCTACATAAGGAATTGATTCACTAGATCAACATTTACTATTAGTATAGGCAATATGAAAATCATAGCTGTTAAATATATATTGAAATTCATGTATAATTCGTATATCTAATTTTCATTAAAACAAAAAAGGAAATACCAGTATACAGTCAAAATATAATCACACAATCCATTGCTAAGTGGGCACTTAACCACATTTTGATTTTTTTTTTTTAATTTTTACTTGTTTGAAACTTGATTAAGAAAACATTAGCTTTAGGGTCTAATATTCTGTCATCATATAAAGTGCACAGATTACTGTCAAAATAATAAAATCCCCAAATAATAGAACATTTAAGCTCTAAGAACACTCAAAATGTTACATGACTTCTGCATTTTTCTTATGATTGGCATAGCTTTTAAGAGTGATCTCTTTCCCAGTATAGTAGTAACACATTATAATACTGCTCTTAATATTTACTTTAATCTTAAAACTTCCCACAATGGCTCTTAAAGATAAGGAACCACAAATGGAGAAGATATAAAAAGCAGTATTAAAGTTTTTTTTAAAAAAAGACTAAGTCTTAAGTAAAATGTACTAAGAGACAAATAAATGCTAGAATATATGCAAAGTCAAATGACAATCGCCAAGAACCGTCCTTTAACTCCATATTCAATAGTTTTTTTGCTGTAGGAAAAGGATCATTTCCTATTATATTTCAAATTTTTACATAAATTTATGTAGCATAATAAAGAGAGCAATCTCAACTAATGAATTTTAAACTGAATTTTAAAATAATTAATATTCATTTTACGGGGCAAAAATATTTCAATCATTTGCATAACTATAACAAATAAACAAACTTCATATACATAATGAGTATGATATATTTTTTCTCATGTGTCATAGCATCAGCCAGGAAGCGAACCCGCTAACCCGGGACAACTGCTTGTAAAGCAGCCGTCGCTAACCTCTCGACCACCAACGCTTGACTATGAGCATGATATTAAGCCTTTAAATACTACCACTGCAATTTATAACTAGCAATAAAATTTGTTTGCGTTCAAATATTTCCAGTAAAATAGTATTTGAATGTTTAATGTTATATTCACTACTATTGGACATCCAACTATTAATAAAATAGCGACTTTCGTAGTTTAGTGCAACGGTAGAGAGGCGAACTGTGGAGATTAAAGTCCATGGATTGCAGTCCAGTTCTGGTGCTTAAACTTCTTACGAGCTTCAGAGCAATAAACTATTTGATTTATTTATTTACTTAATAAAATAGTAAAAGCCAATGTTTAGAATAGCAATGTCCAACTTTTTGAGGTCTGTGGACTACACTGGGGAAAGAAGAGTTGTCTTCAGCCACACATTAAATACACAAACATTACCAAAAGCTGATAAGCAAAAAAAAAAAAAGATTCATGCATAATTTTTGTGATATCCTCCATCACACATAAGCAAAAAAAGTCGGTAAATAATTATGCAGCAATCCATTTGGAGAGTTTATTAAAATTGTTGAGCAGATTCCAAGTGTATGATCACTAATATAAATAATGTACATATCTAATAAAAAGTCATTAGTATTTTTTACATATTTTTTTATAATGAAAGTAAAACAAAAAAAAATTACTTGGATATTTGACATTGTATTAATTGCACATATATGTTTATTTTAATCACATTATGACAGATTATAATAAGAAAAAAACCTCATAACGTTTTATGATTTTGTATTGTGCCACATTCATAGCCATCTTGAGCCATATGTGGCCCTCAGGCTGCATGTTGGACACTCCAGCCATAGAATATTCTTTCTAAACAAATAAATGGAGAAAAACATTCAAATAATGAACAGAAAAAGTTAAAATTTCCTTTTAATTTTTCTCAAAAATAAAAACAAATCATAATTTGATTATTTGTTTTAATAATGACACAAATAAATAAAGCATTCTCCATAGCACAAGAATACCTTTTAGTTTTATTTGTAAATGAATTTATATTGGATTACTAAAGCTGTTTTAGAAAAATTCATAAAATTACAATTTCACATATACCTTCACTGCTTTTGAATCAAAAATATAAACTTTCTAGATCAGGCATGGGCAACTCTTTTTAAGTAATGGCCTCATAAAATGTTGTTAATCATAAATCAGGCCACATATTGTATTCAGTAAAAAGTATACTAAATTAAAAAAAATAACATTTCATATTAGTTTTGTATAACATAAAAATAATTAGAGGGAATTTTAACCCAGATTATCAAGGTGTCTTCAGTCATCCACTTTATCTTATTCAACCAATAGACATGATCATATGTGAAAAAAATAAATGATCTCCAATATATGTATTTCATGCTAAACCAGCACTCATCAGTTGGCCCAGGTCATGATCTCCATCACACGCATATATAATCAATAATCTTCAAACTTTAATGGACAGGTTTCAATCTTCTCCAATTTCCAACTCTTCAGCTAACCATATCATTGAAAATCTGCTGATGGCATGTTCAAAGCACTTAATTGCCAATTTTGTTGTCATGTCCATGTTGACCACAAGTCATTCTGACTCCTCACATGTAAGAACCTAAGACCATTTAAATACACAGAAGAGGGATGGGCAAAGAATCTGTAATATTTTTAAATATAAATATACTATATATACTTAAGCTATATGTAATTAGAAATGATTTGAATCCAGACGTTCAAGCTCCCTTCAGTTAGCCACTCCATTTTACAGAACTGATACACATGACCATGTACATGTAAAAAAAATAAATGATTTCCAATATACATATTTCATGCTGAACCGGCATTCATCAGTTGGTCTGGATCATCATTTCCTACACAATATATAATCAGTACTCGATTTATATTAAGATAGCAAATCTTCAAACTTTAATAAACAGGCATCAAACTTCTTTATTCTCCAACTCTTCTATGGTCAACATCTATGATATGGATGGCTGAAGAGTGGACATGAGTGAAGGCTGACCATTAAAGTTTGAAGATTTGCTATCTTAATATAATCCAAGCACTGATTATATATGTGTGTGGGAAATGATGATCCAAATCAATTGATGAGTGCTGGTTCAGCACAAAATACATATATTTGGAGATCATTTATTTTTTTCACAAGTATGTGGTCATGTGTATTAGGTCTGTATAAGATGGAGTGGATGACTCAAAGGAGCTTAAAGGTCTGAGTACAAATACTTTTAATTACATATAGCTTAAGTATATATATATATATATATATATATATATATATATATATATATATATATATATATATATATTATACTTGTATTTAAAAAATACTACAGATTCAACCTGTATTCTGCCCATCCTTCTTCTGTGTGCATAAATGGTCTTAAGGTCCTACATTTGAGGGGTCTGAATGACTTATAGTGAACATGGGTATGACAATAAAATTGGAAAACAAGGGCTTTCAACATGCTACCACAGATTTTCAATAATATGGATGCTAAAGAATTGTACAGTGGAATAGATTGAAACATGTCCATTAAAGTTTGAAGATTTGCTATCTTAATATAAACCAATCACAGATTATGTATATATATTGGAGATGATCTGGACCATTTGATAAGTGCTGGTCCAGCACAAAATACATATATTTGGAGATCATTTATTTTTTTCACATGTATGAGATCATATGTATCAGTTGTATAAAATGGAGTGAATGACTGAAGGAAAGTTTGAAAGGCTGGGTCCAAATCCTTTCCAATTACATATAGCTTAAGTATACATACTATACCTGTATTTAAAAAATATTACAGATTCAGCCTGTATTCTGCCTATCCCTCTTCTATGCATATATATATAAATGCAAAACCATAAAACAATACAGTACTAGATTAAATTCAAAATTTTACCAAAATCCTTACACAACCATGGTTTCATCTACTACAAATAGACCTTCTCAAGTGAAAATCAACCTAAAGGAAAACATATGTATATACAAACAAACAAACCTTCCCATAATTCATTTCAAACTCCACCTTCCCTTAATATCAAAAGAAGTCTTCATAAGATTGATAGCCTCAGAATCAAAGAGTTTTATCATCAAAGTCTCCTTTATTCTTCTTTTTAACTCATTCTTTTCATAAAAAATAACCGAAGCATTGTCAAACAATATTCTATGACCTGTATTCAATTCATGAATATGTAAAGCTGAGTTAAGATACCTATGTTTAACTCTACTTATATGAATCTTAACCCTTTCATTAAGGCTAAATTTACTCTGGCCTACATAAAATTTACCACAACTACATGGAATTTTATAAACAATACCAGGAATAGACCTACTATCAATAGACTGCTTTGTATCATTAAGTAATGAATTCAAATCAGAACCTTTCCTCCATGCAACCTTCTTTCCACCTAACAAATGACTATTCCTATAAACCAAATTATAAATTGATGCTTTAAATGGTAAAGACATATAATCATCATCCTTACCAACAAAATTCTTATCATCCAAATCACGACTATAAACATTATTATTAAATACCACTTTTTATAATAATGTTTATAGTCGTGATAAGAATTTTGTTGGTAAGGATGATGATTATATGTCTTTACCATTTAAAGCATCAATTTATAATTTGGTTTATAGGAATAGTCATTTGTTAGGTGGAAAGAAGGTTGCATGGAGGAAAGGTTCTGATTTGAATTCATTACTTAATGGTTCAAAGCAGTCTATTGATAGTAGGTCTATTCCTGGTATTGTTTATAAAATTCCATGTAGTTGTGGTAAATTTTATGTAGGCCAGAGTAAATTTAGCCTTAATGAAAGAGTTAAGATTCATATAAGTAGAGTTAAACATAGGTATCTTAACTCAGCTTTACATATTCATGAATTGAATACAGGTCATAGAATATTGTTTGACAATGCTTCGGTTATTTTTTATGAAAAGAATGAATTAAAAAGAAGAATAAAGGAGACTTTGATGATAAAACTCTTTGATTCTGAGGCTATCAATCTTATGAAGACTTCTTTTGATATTAAGGGAAGGTGGAGTTTGAAATGAATTATGGGAAGGTTTGTTTGTTTGTATATACATATGTTTTCCTTTAGGTTGATTTTCACTTGAGAAGGTCTATTTGTAGTAGATGGTTGTGTAAGGATTTTGGTAAAATTTTGAATTTAATCTAGTACTGTATTGTTTTATGGTTTTGCATTTTTATTTTTTGCTAGTATAGTGTTAGACAGTTTTGGTGTTATATATATATATATTGTCTATGACATACAGTCAACATGGGTATGATAGCTAAATTGGCAAACAAGGGCTTAAAATATTCTGTCATCAGATTTTCAATGATATGGATGGCTGAAGAGCTGGAGAGTGGAATAGACATTAAAGTTTAAAGATTTGCTATTTTAATATGAAATGAGCATTGATTATATGTGTGTGGGAGATGATCTGGGATAACCGATGAGTGTTGGTTCAGCATGAAATATGTATATTGGAGCTCTTTTATCTTTTTCACATGTATGTGGTCATGGGTGGATGACATAATGAGCTTAAAAGTCTGGGTTCAAATTCCCTCTAATTATATCTAGCTTAAATATATATACTATACTTGTATTTAAAAATATAAAAAATACAATACAATTTTTAAAGACAGCATGAAATGAGTAAGAAAAGTTTTAATAGAAAGTTATGTTGGTATAATCATCAATTACGCATGCTATACAGAAAGCCATAAACATCTGGATGTAGCCTGCAGTTTGCCAATGTCTATTATAAACAATGAAACAAAGGGCTTCCTTCAATCCAATTTAAATCAAAAAGTCTATCGTATAATATGATTTTCAAAATCAACTTCACATTATTGTTCTCAGGAATCAATATATAACTAAATAAAAAATAATTTTGTCTGATTAGAATACAACATAGTGGTGATCCTATCTCAGTACACATGGTAAATCATCATGCAAAAATATATCGCTGCATTAGAAGAACCAAAAGCCAAATATTTTTATTGCAATTTTGCATTAAATAGTTACATTTGAATGCTAGAGATCGTATATTTCAGTTTTAATTTTTGTCTATAGATGGCAGAAGTAATCAAAAATAAAAAGTCAATAAAGCTGAACTATCAACTTGAGAATTTATTTTGCATTATGTTTAGAAAGAAAATAGTTTTTTAATTATTATTTCTATAGTTATTTATTAAAATTTTAAATATATTTTCATTAATTTGTTACTAATTCCTTTTCTTTATAAATGTCTAAGCATTTATATGTTTAAATTTCATTAATTTGAAAAATAAAATTTATTATATAAATAATATTTAAAAATGTTTTATATTATTCTAATAGTCAGACATAATAAATTCATTCTTTTTAAAACATTTTCACAAAATTAATTGTTTCAAAAAATAATATTTAATAACAAATGTAAAATTTTCTTTTGCTATAAATTCTATTCTCATTGAAAGCTACTTTTTTAACAAATTAATTTTATGATTTGAACTGTGCAAATTGTATCACATTTTAACTATTTTCTTCTTATTATTCTAAATGCTGGAAATAACAAATGTTTTTTTTTAAAAAAAAAAAAAATGATTACAAAGATGTTCATTAACATGAATATGTTTTTGATAGATTTTCTCATTGTGTGAGAAGATATAAATTATTATGTGATATTCATTTGAATGATGAAATTTCCTTCATGTTTAAATATTGTCCAATTGGGAATAATTCTTGAAACAGATGATTTGTTAGAATAACTTATGAAAATAGCATCAACTTTTAATTTGAACTTTCATGGGATTTGCATCTTATTCTTAAAAATGTTCTGAATAATTCAAAATAGCAAATAACTTTTATTCTCAAATATGACAAAAATAAAATTCTACCAAATATAGCAACTTATTTTTTTTTAACAAATTTCATATATATATATGTATATGTGTGTGTTATTATAAAATATTTGTAACATTCTTTTTGCCTAGGATTCACACCTAATAAATGTATCATTTAACTTAAGAATGATTGGTCAAATGTATGGAATATTAAATACAATTATGCTAAATCAAGGGAAAAAGAATGGGGCTAAGATGACAACATTTGCCAAATTATATTGAAATGCTTTGATTATGACAAATGAGAAGAAATACACTATAATAGAAACAGAAATAACCAAGTCTTATAGTATAGCAAAAAAAAACAAAAAAACATGGTTAATAATGTTGGACTATTTCCATCATCTATCATTAAATGTTGAATGTATAGAAAATTTTAAACTTTATTTAAACTTTTCAAATACAAACAATTTATTAATAATAACTCACAAACAAGTTGTTTGTACTGGAAAAGTTTAAATAAAGTATAAAATTTTCTATACATTCAACATTTAATGATAGATGATGAATATAATTCCAATACAACATTATCACATCTAATGAACCATCACCAGAAACCTTCATGCAAATGGTTAATGATGATTAGAATTGACATCGGTACATAAGTCAGAAATAAAGAAAAAAAATATAGGGGAAAAATTAGATCATTCAGAAAAAAAAGATAACTGAATGATATGATCACATATCTTCAACTCTTTGAGATGTCCTAGAAACTGCTGATGTGGCAATATATGGGTCAAAAGCATAAAATTTACAGAAATTAAAAAGTCTTTTTAAAAAAATTATGAAAGTGGTCAGAAACCAGATTTGTAAATTATTGCATACATTTAAAAGAAATGAATCTGTTCATTATACGACAGAACGGGTACTTCTCCCCCCTAAAAAAATTCCAGAAAAAAAATTAATGTGCTTAATTTGAGGTTAATTTGTTTTTAAAATTCACTTCAAGACATCCTCTATATATGAATACAATAGTACTGCAATACTATATACATATAAGACATTTTGGAGTAGAGGCTAAATTCAGATTAGATCCTGAAGTTTTTCCCTAATATATTCAGAATTTTAAAGTTGATGGTTTGTATTCACCCCAATTAAGCAGCTAATCATAGTAGTTAGGAAATAGATATTTACCTGTTTTTAAATTGGAAAAAAAAAAAAAGCAATCCGGGTTAATATTGCTTAATTAGATGAATTTCGATTGGTTTCAGTAAAAAATAAAAAGTACAACGACATTATAATAATGATCATTATTGAAGGGAGGGGGTGAGATATTCCTACAGGGGAAAAGCCTAAGATTATCTTTAATTTACAATAACAAATATTTTAAAGTTATAAAATTATCAAACTTTGATAGTCAAAGTATTTTAATAGCTAATAAATTTTGTAGATCCGATAAATTTAATTCGTTTAATTAAATTACCAAAGCAAAATCAAATAAAAGTTTAAATAGTCATATTTCAAGTAACTTTTTTCTTTAGCAGTATTAATATTAAAAAAAAAAAACCCTTTACATTATTTTATAATAGTTTTTTTATTATTATTTTTTCTCTGCTAAAAGTTCTAATTGATTAATTTCTGATGACTGACTCTGGTCTTCCAGATCCTGTTTATCTTGCTACCTTAACAATGAATTTTATGGAGCGTTACAGGTCAAAGGTTAGACTGATGTGAGGTGATTATGGGGCAAGACATGACTATTTGGGCTTTAATAATGCTCTCAACTCAGACCGACCTGTCATTAAAATGCAATCAAAAAACAACTTGCCAACACCTTTTAATAAAACATGCTTCAGTAAAATCCCACTTTTTATTTGCCACTTTCTTATTAATATAATTATATTATGGGATATTTGTCTTTAGGAATGATAAAAATTATACGTACACAAATATATTTTTAATCTCACTATCTTAAAACGATAATAAAATCCTATGAATTAAAAACCATAAAGATTTTTTTTTCACTCTATTAATTCGATCACATATATATAAATACTATTCATTTCCATCTTATAGAGATACATACAGACACAAATAAGATAGTTTCTAGTGCTTTGATATAATTTTACTTCATCTTCATCAACTCACAAGTCCAAAAATTATCTACATATAATACCGCAATTAATAATCTCTAAGTTGTATACTAATGTATGCACATATATTAATTTATGAAATTAGCCGTTCTAGAAAAAATTAAGTACATTTATACTATATATTTGAAAATTATAAATGACTTTGATTTAATAACAACTGTTAAAAAATTCTTTTTTTAAAAAATTCACGATAAAAATTCTACTTTTTTAAAAATAAAATTAATTTGCTTAGCATGCAAATTTGTTAATAATATTACAAGATTAATAATAATATTGGGATGGTAAATTGCTCGGAAATTCAAGCACTGAAAATGATAAGTTGGAGTTACAATCTATAGATTTTGAATTCCACAATCTACTGCTATTCTATTGGCATGTTATAGCAGGCTTGGTATAAAATTGATTATGTAACAGAAACACAAAATCCAAACTGGCACAAATGAACTTTGTCGAAGTGACCAAATATTTGATATTATTGTGATACAATAAGAATTTTAATTTCAATAATCAAGTATAAAAAAACAAAAGCAAACAAGAGTTTTATATAATTTCCTAAAGAGCAACCATCTCTAGAACAACTTTCCAAAATGAAACAGTACAAAAAGACATTTCTCATTAGGGTTGCCAACTGATGGGAAATGAAGATTAAGATTTTTCTTTTGTCTCTCTAGTCAAAAACAATTGATCTAACCAATACATCGGAAATACACCCCCCCCCCCTATTATAACTATGGATGAACAGCCTATATTCAAATAAATGAGCTTAAAATTTTGTTTAGCTTATTATAGTTAATATATTGATAGAAATTCTTACTTAAAAAAAAAATAGAGATATAGTTTATTATAAAGGTTCATTATAAATGTAAGTATTAGATATATACATTATGAGTAATTTTACTTTTAAAGATATTGTAACAATATTTATTTTCTTTGCAAAAAATTAATAAATATCAATATTTTCTTGATAACTGAATTTTATTTAGATATATGCATATCTGTGTGAATATTTTATTTTATATAAATAATTAATTGCAGGTTAATAAAGCATGTATTTTAGAATAGAATTTAAAGATTTACACTAACAATAATGAATTGGTTGGTTATAGTAAAATAGTAATAACAAAGGGAAATGTGCATGGATGTTTGTTTCATTTACTTTATTTAACATTTTAAAAGAGATTGTTTTGTTTTAAAATATATATGTAGTAGTACTGTATTAGTTAAATGGGAGAAGAAAAATGGAAAAGGAATATATATTATTTGCATGTGAAATAAAGTAATTTATTTTTTTTAAAAAGTATTTATTTTGAATTGTAAACAATTATTATGAAAATTTTTTTTTAAAACAGTTGAACATGCCAAGTACAGATAAAATCTTTTTAAATGAAAGTATGACCTCATGACATTCGACTGTTGCTATCATTATTTCTTTCTTTGCCTTACTGCGTAAGAAATAATGCACAATAGAAAGTTATAAAAGATAATATAAATTTCTTAAAACTGTAATGCATAATGAAAAGTTATAAAGGACATCTTAAATTTCTTAGAAATGTTTTCTTCTTTTGCAGTTTTATCCTCTCATTGTATTTTATCATGGTAAACAAATAATCATGGAGGGATAAAACTAACATTTATTTGAAGCCTCCTCTTGCTTTGCAAGCTATCTTGTCACATTATCTAGATAAAAAATATTCAAAAGAAAAATCTACAGGTTTCAATGAATCTACAACATTGATTGATTGATTAGTTAAATAAAGAATTTCAGACTTTAAATAACATACAAATTCGTAAGTCAATGTGAAAATAATGAAAGGGAAACCTTAAGTAATATATTTATGATCATTTTTCAATTTTAAGAACTCTAATAAACAATTAAAATGGTCATAGCAATAATAACAGTTCATCCCCTTAACTTTTTGTTAATAGATGGATTAAAAACAGATATGCTAATGGATAATTATTTGATAAAAATATCTATAATTTAACATCAACATCACTGGAGGACAATACAGAAAAAACTTTACTTCATTATTTTAATTTTTAATGTATATATATTTCGGTGTAATATTTATGAAAATAATAATAATGATTTATTTCTAGATTTATCTCTACCAGATGTTTAAAGAACAACTAAAATCAGAAAGGTACATTAGTTATTATTAACTGAAACACACAGGCTTATTATATACCTGTGCCTATATATGTAATATGTAGGGTATATGAGCACAGACTTTCACACGACCCACCACTCTCCACACTATCTCACAACACTGATACACTTGAACACATGAAATACGTATATTGGTGATTATTTATCTTTTCAACATATATGTGTTCAAATGTATCAGTATTATGAGATAGTGTGGAGAGTGGTGGGTCGTGTGAAAATCTGTGCTCATATACCCTATATATTAGTTATTATTATTATTTGGCACATTTACAATTCTTTGCAAACACAACTAATATTTTGATAGGTATTTATGTATATGTGTGAGTGATACATACTAAATTTTATTGACTTTTGTACATTATAGCAGTAATGTTATTGGCTAATTTTAAAACATTATGTGTAGTAGAGGTTTTGATGATTTATGGACTTTATTCTAGTTTATAAAAGTTATAAATAATCTGCATCTTTAATATGTATGTAGTAGTTATTTCAGAAGTATAGTATTATGGGGGAAAGTCCCTTATTATATTAAGAAGTAGTATTTAAATGTACATTTAGAATTAAAGTCAGTAATAAATAACGGATTATAGAAACAGATTGCTACTATTATCTGAAGTTTCTTGAAGATAGAATATAGTTGTTAAACTAATTGTTATTTCTATATTTAGTTACACATTAGTGTTTAAATATTTTATGAACTAAAGACCGATGTAAACTTTCTTCAATAAACTTAAAAAACATACTATATCATATATTATAGTTTAGTTATTAGTTTATGTAATTATGTGCTTAAAATAAAATAAAGACAATCATTTATTAATTTATAAAATAAATCTATATTTGTGTTAATACATCATATTGTTGTATACATGCTTAAGAAATATATTTTCTTAAAAAAATGAAAGCTGAAGAGAATTTTATTTAATTAAATCCATCAATTGTAAAATAAATAATAAAATATTTTATTTTTAAATAGCTGTAAATAAAATTAAATTAAATTTTTAGCCACTGAACTTGACTTAGTATTTTTTTTTTTTTTACTTAATTAAGATTATACTTATTTATAAATATGTATTTGGTCACACACACACATACCAACATATATTTTAAAACTCGGATATATTCTATTTAGATATCATTTATTTAAAGAGATCAAGAGAAGAAGCATTTATTTAGTTCATATCTCCCAAATGAAATTAGTACTACATTAAACATACTGCATACATATTAAAGAATATTTACATGAGATATAAAAGATATATAAAGATTTGTTTCATATTTTTATTATTATTTGGATAAATTCGAATTCAGTCATTGTAAATCTAAACAACCCTTTGCCTCCATGCTAACTGCATTCATCAAATATTTACACACTCCACTGTCCAATAGTCTCAATCATCTCTTTGTCATAGTATTATTAATCAACCATTACACTACATATATATATTATAGCGTTTTCATGTTTTGGGTTAGGCCTTATATTATGCACTGCGTTAGTTAATCAAATTATATAAAAGAAAAATATTTTGTTCATATATGAGTTCAAACATTTCTAAAACATAGCTATATTTCCAGATTGACTTGACCTAATAATTTCTTGTAGCTCGAATTACCGACAGAGTTAGTTTAATTTATTTAAGAGGGCGCCAGAATCTGTAGACTACTAACTCTTGTCACATTTTTTTCGAGACTTACAAACCAAATACTTAACCATAAGATCAGGATTATACTTTCCCATGACTTAATTAATTTATTATAAAAATTTTCTTAGGATTTCCCCCCAAGCTTAATTAATAAAGCATATTGGTAAGGTAATTTATACACTTCTCTAAAACTGACTAACAATATCTATAAACTAAAATTAAGAATGTAATTAACTAAAATTAAGCACATACAATGAAAGGTTTATGTTAGCACTAAAAGTTTTATTACAACACATTAAACATTTAAATATTTATAATAAAAACAATTTGTAATATTGGAAAGAAACACACACATGCATAATCAGATAATTATATTAAGCATTGAATTCAAATATTTCATTTTGAAGTCTTAAATAACAAATGTCTCTCCTTTCTTTTGTCTACATTAAGAGTTTATTATTTAAATTCAGTTCGCAAATCTCTTTTTCTATAGATATGAGTTATGATATGGTTATTAACTTACCAGTAAGTTTCTTTCTGAGGAATCCATAATAATTGATGATTATGTTATACTTTTCCATCTATGATCCATATTTAAGGCAAGACTAGACGAAGCTTTTGGTGACTTTTGGCGAGAGAAGGTTCTGGCGAATGATCTGGTTCTATTCACACATGGAGAATAGATTCAGCTTAGTAATTCTAAGTGATAGCATTTTATTATTGCTTCAAAAATGCTGCACATGAGAAACAGCCCAAAACATACAGGTAAAAAGATCAATTCTAAACTTGTCTGTTTCTTTTATCCCTTTTTTTGAGATTTCTGCACATCGTATCCTTTGTTTTATTATCACTCTATAATCTTTTTTTTCTAAATTATTTCACCCATCTTTAATTATCTCGTAAAAGGTTTTTACTCTGATTGTAGTCTGTATGTGCTTACATTCCTTCGAATATTAATGTTACTTTAATAAAATAGATAATTTAAAACACAAATAGATTTCATTGTATGTATATATAAAAATTATACTAACTAAAAAAAAAACCTAAATTATATCCATGGACGATTTTTTTAAAATTTTACTTCTTTAAACAATGCTAACATACTTGAACTATATATATATGAAGAGAGAAACATTTAGATTCAGTACGTATATAAGTAGATATAAATGCTCTGTTTCTAATGTACTTTTGCAACTATTAGAAATGTTAAAGTCACAATGAAACAATTGCAAAAATAGGCATATTTTTAATAAACAGGCCATGTCCATGGAATAACTTAATTATATGTCAAATCTAATATGATAACTAATGGCAAAATGTTCCCAACTAAAAGTAAGACATGACTACAGTAACTATAGGTTCCAAGATTAGTTTGATCATTAAGATAGAAAAGCAAACATACATATAAATGATTGTACAAATTATAACGAGGAAACAAAAAATTTAAATCAGCAAAAAAAAAAAACAAAAAAAAACAACAATAATATAAATGCTATTTTTACCCTTCATTATCTGAAATCCAAATCAAGCAATTAAAAAAAATTAAAAAGGAATAAAAGTGAAACTACATCCACTATTAATATAAATCTATAACATAGATGATGATGATGATAATAATAATAATAATAATAATAATAATAATAATAATAATAATAATAATAATAATAATAATAATAATAATAATAATAATAATAATAATAATAATAATAATAATAATAATAAAAAAAAAACACTTTGTAAATTAGACATCACTTGTGCCACTATCAGATACAATTTGTAGAAAGGATAAAATATCATGATAGTCAACTGATGAAATCAAAACATCCACATCTATTTCATCCTGTGCTCAATCATATGCAAAATTTATCAAATGAAAAACAATCAGTTTGAATAATGTGAAATAATGTTATGACTCATTCAAATATAGATTCAGTTGCCGAATAAGAATAATTAACCTTAAAGTATAAGATAGACAAGATCTAAAAGATTAACAATAATCTCAACATAAAAAAAGAAAGATCTAGTTAGCAAGTGAACTAGGTCATCAATAAGAGATATGTAATGAATGAAAAAAAAAAAGAATATCAAACATGAAACTTCAATGATAAACGAAAACACTGATGAGAAAAAATGTGCAAACATGAGAACGATTAAGCGCTTTATAAATATAATTATTACAACTTACTATTAATAGAATATATTAAGAATTATATTAAAAACAAATAGGTCAATATGTGTATAACTGAAGAGGTAATAAATTTTGATTTGATTAATCTATTTAGTAAGTGAGGATTTCAAATGTGGAACCATATGCATTGTTTAATGTGTATAGATCATTTCACAAAATATATGTGAAAACATAAACAGACTTTTTGAAATGAACAAAACTAATTTCCTAATATGGTTCACTATATTTTTTTACAGTTCTAATATTAAGCAAAAAGTATTATGATATTGAGAAAAAGTTTTAAATTAAATATTTAACTGTTTACTTCAATTTTTCTACTGTAACATAATTTAGTAATCTATTTATTTTGCAGACTACAAAACATGTTTGATCAGTTATATCTTGTTAACATCATAATGCTATGGTTATGATTCTATCAATATTATAACTAATATAAACATAAATTAAAATATGTAAATAAGCATTTATTTTTATAGCGCTATGTTTATAATTGTGACACATTTAAAGATCAGCCTTTAAAACTGTTATGCATGTGCTTTTTACGAGTGTTAATAATAAATGAATACTTTCACTTTCAACACAAGATATAGTATTTTTGAAAGAATAAAATGAATCCACTTATTCTTTCAGACCCAAATGCTAATATATAGGCAAATCTTAAGTACTGGAAGTGAAAGCGTTGACGTCATTCATTCAGACATTATAAACAGTTATTTAAAGTGAATAGTCTATCCTCATGCTTTCACTTCCAGTACTTAAGATTTGCCCATATATAAGCATTTGGGTCTGAAAGAATAAGTAGATTCATTTTATTCTTTCAAAAATACTATATCTTGTGTTGGGAGTGAAAGTATTCATTTATTATTAACACTCGGAAAAAGCGCATGCATAACAGTTTGAAAGCCTGATCTTTAAATGTGTCACAATTATAAACATAGCACTATAAAAATAAATGCTTATTTACATATGTTTAAGTTTCATTTGAGAGTGACATTTAGTAAATTCTAGATAATTTCGTTGACATCATTCATTCAGACATTGTAAACAGTAATTTAAAGTGAGTAGTCTATCCTCACGCTTTCACTTCCAGTACTTAAGATTTGCCCATATATAAGCATTTGGGTCTGAAAGAATAAGTGGATTCATTTTATTCTTTCAAAAATACTATATCTTGAGTTGGGAGTGAAAGTATTCATTTATTATTAACACTTGTAAAAATCGCATGCATAACAGTTAAAGGCAGATCTTTAAATGTGTCACAATTATAAACAGAGCACTATAAAAATAAATGCTTATTTACATATGTTTAAGTTTCATTTGAGAGTGATGTTAAGTAAATTCTAGATAATTTCGTTAACATCATTCATTCAGACATTGTAAACAGTAATTTAAAGTGAGTAGTCTATCCTCACGCTTTCACTTCCAGTACTTAAGATTTGCCCATATATAAGCATTTGGGTCTGAAAGAATAAGTGGATTCATTTTATTCTTTCAAAAATACTATATCTTGTGTATTATTAACACTCGTAAAAAGCACATGCATAACAGTTTGAAAGGCTGATCTTTAAATGTGTCATAAATTAAAATAGTTATTTCTTTTACTGAATGTAAATTTATACTAGTTTTAATAAATTTGTGTTATAAATATAACATTTTAGCTATAAATTGTATTTTTTAAGTATGTAAAACATATATCTGTTAATTCATTCTATATTTTCTGCTTAGAAAAATATGAGATCAATATTTCAAATGTCCTTGTTTCTCACCGAAAAAGCTTTTATATAACTATGTTGTCAACACCAATTTTGTGGAAGAGTTTTGTTGCAAGTTCCAAATATAATTTTTGAAATAAAAGCAAGATTTTTTCTACAATTTAATTTTGTGATATATTCATCACTTAGTATAAAAAAAAATTAATAATATGAAGCAGGAATTTTCTGTAAAATGAACATATGGTAATTTATTCATTATGGAAACGACATTTGATAATACTGGAAGGAAAATTTTGGTCAGATCAGCAACCATTTATATACGAGTTTCCTTCCACATGCAGAGAAGACCAAGTAAGTTTATTTGTAAATGCCATTATATTATCAGTAATATATATTGTCCCTTTCTTAAGCAATATTTTGTTAATTTGATATCAGTATTGTGTTCGATTAGATAGTTCATCCTACTACTACTACAAAAGTATTTTCTTCATCCTAATTTCTTCTGCAATTAATGTAGCTATATAACTTTTGATGCCCAGAAATGTAACTCAATGGTATATATTCTATAAACTTTATTTTTGATATGTATAATAAAATAAAAAAGTGCCCCTCTCATATTTGTTGAGGGATAGAAATATGACTGCTTATAGGATGGCTAAGTAGTTTAATGTCATATGCCATTTTGTACTTCAATGATTATTTCAAATACAACAAAAAAGATTAGTGAAAATGCTTTACTCTAACATCTCCAAAGATAATAATTACCCGCAATAATAAATTCCCAGCATCCAATCAATCAGAGTACTTTAAGTATTGGGGAATCAAATGAAATTACAATATATTATAAGAAAAAAGATGAAACTTTTTATCTATCATTCCTGGCTATCTGATTTTTTAATAAACTATACCTATTATCACAAAACAAATCTGAATCAACTTTATTTATGATTATGATTTATCTAAGAAATACAAACTTCTAGATTTAAGTTCTGTTTTTTATAAATGCCATGAACATAACATAAATGAAACTTGTTCTTTGAAAACTATCTTTTTTTGGAAATAAATTTGAAGATTCGTTTAGAAATAGTTCAATGTCAGAAGAATAAACCAGCTATACTCTAAGTAGAGTTGCAGCTACAACACTCCAAATACTGTTGCTTTTATGAGTAATAAATAGAAATAAAGATGGCCATAAGATTTTGAACAATTAGCTAAAAGATATCTTATTTGTCCCAAGCAAAAAAATGTTGAGAACAGTTTTCTCAGATGTTAAAAAGTATACCTTTACATTTTATATATAATATTTTAGACAATTTGGGAGATCAAAAACTATTACTTCAATGTATTATTGAAAATCCTAAATACAAAAAACAATACACAGAACGTTTACATGAGAGCATTTCAAATATAAAAAGCTTTACTAAGGCAAACTCTTGAAAGAGGGTTATTATTGCTGGATTCTTAAAAAATGACAGCACAAAGGCAAAGGGTATGGCAGAAAATCAAATAATATGTAAATAAGTAGAAGCAAGGATTTTCAAAAATTAAAACGCATGTCATTCATAAGTCATGATAATAAAAATTTTACAAACATACCTTCATGAAGATACTATAATAATATTTTCAGTCTTGAGTCATATATATATATCATTATCCAGTGTTACTTAAATATCTTATTTTTAATATAAATCCTAAATGTTTATTACTATATTTATTTTTGTTCAAGATTGATATGATGTGTTAATATAAAATATAATGGTCCTTCTTAAATAGTCAGAAATATATATACAAAGAAACTATATGCTTAGAAATCCTGTGAATCAAGTTAAATATTTCCATTTTCTGAAACCTTTTTATACTTTTGTAAAATCATCTATTTCTTCCCATCCATTATTTTTTCCAATTTACTATTGCCAATTCATATTTTCTGCCATAGCCAATTCTGTTTTATTCTATTACATTTTAATACAACCATTTCACTAATTCCAATCATTTCATCATAGAATCCTGAACAAAAAAACTAAAAATTATTTCATCCACTTCTTATGCAATTTATTCTTGTTCTCTTTCAAAATTCTAATAATAAATAATCAAAGTAATCCATCATAACTCCTTATAAATTACATCACATTTTCACCATATTTTCTTGGAAAAGTTATTAGCGGAAATCTTTATATTCTAATCACAATGAGTAAAATCAATGAATACTATATAAAAATACTATTTTCAAACTAATTGATCTTCTAATAGGGAGCACTCATGCATGCCTCTACTCAATGATCTGTTTCTACTTTTAGCCTAATGAATAATGTCAATGAGGTTTTTAATCCAAATCAATCCTTATTACTATATAAATTTAAGTTTGTTTGTTTGTTACTTAATAACTCAACAAATATTCCATCAACCTTGATGAATCTTGTATGATTTTCTATTTTTTTGGGGAGGGGGGGGAGATTACATAAGCTATGAATATTTGTTATATGGGACTTAATTGTTTTAAAAACTTTGGTAATTTGCAATATAAAAATGTGTCAAAATCATAACCATTTTTAATGGCTTCATAAAAACACAAAAAGAGGACAGCACTGATTAAAATATTACAAAAATTGGAAAAAATTTTAAACAGGTAAAAAGTATGTTGTTATCTGTATATTGTGAAATACATATTAGAGAAATAGATAGAATTATAGTTTTTGGTAATCCAAGGTAAAATTTTGTTGTTCAAATATATTATAAAGAAATTAAATTTTGTTTGAACCTCTTATTCAATTTCTCACTTGCAAATGAAACGTAAAAAAAAAAAAAACACCATGATATTAAAATTTCATAGCCATTTTTTTTTATCATATGACAAATATATTTAAACTGAAAACCTAAAAGTTGATCAAATTTTGTAATACAACTCATTGTAAAGAAATATATTTTCTGTGATATGGCTGTTGATAACTTGTCTTATTTTCTTTTATTCTACTAATGCTTAGCAAATCCATGGTACGGTCAGTGTATTTATAGAGATAAGGTACACAGTAGTAGAACAATAACTACGGATTTTTCGTGATCTCAATTATAATGAATTATAAGAACTTTGATTTTAAGGTAAAAAGTGAAAACGAATTGAAGTAGATGTCAGTACTGTGTAATTATAAGTTAAAAAGTAAATTTAAAAAAAGACAGTTACCTCTGATTATAATACAGTTTATTGCATGATGCAGTGTCCCTTGCACAGAGAAAAAGACAGCTATAATATACAGATGAAAGTAAAGCATTCTTTAAATAACTCACTGCAGAAACAACAACTGAAAATTTTAACAGGTTTTTTAAACTTATTTTATTCTCTAGCTAGACGCCTATTTACTGACTAAGATTGAATGGTGAATTAAGCCAGCTATGATTTAGCTACTTGAAAGAAAAAAAAACCCTAAGCTTGATTAAAACTGAGAAAAAAGTTCAAACTTTATCTGGCTTGGATTCTAAGTCAAATTATATTCCAAGGCCCATTATAATAATAAAATACTGCTTTATAAAAATGTAATAAATTAAGTGTTAGAATAAATTAAGTACTTTTCTGATCATAGTTATATTTAGACACCAACAATAATCTTTTTATTACAACATAAAAAGTCCACTTATATACATTATGTATATATCTACATATGCATATATGCAACACAGACACAGTCTAGCAATCTGTCCTCCTCTAATTAATATAAATTCATTAAAATATTAATTACTACTGTAATATTTTATAAATACAAAAAAACCTTAATTTTTAGCAATAAAATATTTTTAATTTGACAATTTTTCCACTTTTTTTTTTTTTTTACAAAAATAATCCTGACCTTAGACACTAACTACAGATGTTAGAAGAAATATTTAATAATGCCCTAAGACTTTGTCTTCAGGTCAAGCCACATATCATAATTTGCTGTTTTGTTTATTTGACAATCACTGTTATTATGTTTTGTAAAAAGTTGGACTGTTTAGGTGTTACTTATTTGTTTAATGACCCCAAAGATCAGAAACCTTTGACCAGTTTGCATCTGAAGGTTTATTGGATCTAATGATTTAAAAAAAACAAAACAATAAAATAAAAGATTTACTGATTGAACTATAACTGCTAGTAAAGAACAAGACAGGAGAGATTAATATCAAAATTAGTTTTCATTAATTACTTTATATTATTCTTCCCTTTATTAATTTAAAAACAAATTAATTGGAAAGATTAATTTAAAAAAATTAAAAGTTTATTGTCTTTAAATAGCGAAGTATAAAATTCTTAAAAAATGCTAAACTAGAAAAAGAATCAAGCTTGTCCCCATATGAAGTTGTGAACAAAAGTGGAAATATATATCTGATGTTTTATGAAATATGTTACAATATTAACATTTTTAGATTTATATCTCTTAATATCAGCTGTTATAATTAATAAATGGCCAAATAACTATTAATGGTAAGCAAATGTTGTTGCTTGGCTTTAATATCTTATAAAGACAGGAATCTTGGGTAATGTGGTATTAGAGCTGCAACATGAAGAATTATAATCGTTTAATCGTTAAATTAATTAGGTTATTAAATCAAAAACATATTTCAAAATCTACATTAAAAAAAAAGCAATTTAACAAAAAAAAAAAAAAGAAAAGCATTAATGTGAAGAATAGTTAAAATGCGTGTTTAAATCAAATTGAGTGTGTGTTTGCACGTGCATATTCTGCATAATCTATTTTAATACATTGTACAGGCTTACACCTGCATTTATATATGTAATATATGCGGGATTCGAACTCAGACTTTCACACGACCTACAACTCTCAGTGCCATCTTATATTGTTGACTCATCTGATCACACACATGTTGAAAAGATAAATAATCACCAATATACATATTTCGTGCTAAACCAGCACTCATTAAAGTATGGAGATTGGTTATCTTAATATAAAGATGAGATATATGTGTGGAGATGGTAATCTGAACCAACTGATGAGTGCTGGTTTAGCATGAAATATGTATATTGGTGATTATTTATCTTTTCAACATGTGTGTGATCAGGTGAGTCAGCAATATAAGATGGCACTGAGAGTTGTAGGTCGTGTGAAAGTCTGAGTTCGAATCCCGCATATATTACATATATAAATGCAGGTGTAAGCCTGTACAATGTATTAAAATAGATTATGCAGAATATGCACGTGCAAACACACACTCAATTTGATATAAACACGCATTTTAACTATTCTTCACATTAATGCTTTTCGTATTTTTTTTTGTTAAATTGTTTTTTTTTAATGTAGATTTTAAAATATGTTTTTGATTTAATAACCTAATTAATTTAATGATTAAACGATTATAATTCTTCATGTCGCAGCTCTAATACCACAGTACCGAATACCGAATCGGTATGATATGGATATTTGTCTCCTCAAATAAAATTTTTTTTATATGAGCCTTTGCAAAGAATGCTTGATAGTTTTATGATTTTCTTTGGAATTTCTCCTCAAACAAAATTTCAATGATATCCCAAATTATCTAGTTAAACCTTAATTCATAGTAATATTAAAACCTATCATGTTTTGATAAAAAAAAATCAGTCAATCTTGTTAGTAATGTGCATAATGTCTCTTGAAATACCAGAGATAATAATGTATTGTTGTTTAAGTATTTCTATTACCTCATTTAATATGTTTCACATTCTTGTTTCATAACATTTTAAATACAGAATTCTCATAGATCACACTCTACTTTAAATTTCAGATTGAGTAAAACCTCCTTTACACCTGAATTTCAAGTCTCATAACAACAATATTAAATTTAGATAAAACAGCTTTTCAAAAGCACCCTGTAAAGAAAAAAAACTATGAAATTATTAACAAATTTGTCATGTGTCAGATGATGACAGTTTTTAAGTGTTTTTACAACCTTTAGATTTTAGTTAAAAATGGTTATATACTATATTGGATGATTAACTTAATAGGCTATGGTTTGACTCTGTAAAAAAAAAAAAAAGTTTTACTTACTTAACCTGGATTCAAATTACAGATCATAGGTTTGGCAAACAAATTCTCTATAAATGTGCCATATTATGTGTGAGTGCATATATATCTTTTATTCATACTAATATAATTATAAAATTGACTAATATTATTAATTATTTTGTTAAATCATATAACTAAAACAGAAAGAATAACTGCAGATTTTTAAAAAAAAATTGATTACATCTTTTATTTACTAAATACACTCATTAATATTGGTCCAATTCCTAAAACAATGCTTTCACTAATATAATAGTTTAAAGATTAATTGATTTAGATTATATATTTAAAAGTTTATTTACTTCACTGCTATTTGATCAGTTCTTTGAGAGATCAGATTTGAACATCAAGATATAAAGACCATGACAATTATGAAACCAAAATTTTACTCAGATAACATTTTTTATATACATTTTCTCAAATGAAATCAAAACAAAGATGTTTAATTCTGCAGCTAGACGATTTTACTAACAAACTAGATGCTGAGAAATCATACATAACAATAATTATCTTACTTTGTTGACATGGTACTTTATTAGTCATATTTATAACTTTTTAATAATGAAATATTCATTGCAGAACTGAATTCTAGTAGATATTTATTTTGTTTATCATAAAGTCAGTTATTCAAGATAAATAAAATTCAAGCATCAATGGTAAGCTAAGACATAACAATTCCATTATTACCCAAATTAAGTTCTTTAGTCTTTCATTAACTAGAATTTCATTTAGAAAATACTCTATAGAGTTGACTATTCTTACATGAGTAATAGAAATACAGTTTTGTTACAGATTGTGAACTCAATTTCTTCCCTAAAATACTCTGTAAATCAAATCTTATATAATGAATAAGCAATTTTAATAATTTCCTATGATAAAAATTTAATTTGTTACCCTATATTCAAAATACACAAGCATTTAAAATATGATGAAAAAAATAAAGCTATTAATGAATAAACATTTTACTAATAATGAAAAAAAAACAAGTAATCTGTACATAAATATAATGCATAGTAAACACACTTTAATTGTTTTTTTGTTGTTTTTTTTATAAATATATGGTTTATAATATCCATTTAAGTCAGATGATAATAATTTGGAGGAAAAAGTTAAAATAATATTCATTTAAAATTTGTTTCTGGTGCATTTTATTTTCTGCCACCAATGGTTTTTTTTTTTTGCTATCTAACCAATACTACTTTAAATTTGTTTAGTAACATTCTTAAGTTTTTTTAACATTTTAAATCAATATTCCAACATTTTTTTGTGTGTGTACGTACATAAATGGTATCTTAATTCTATAAAAATTATATCAAAAAATGTAATAGAAATTGCTGTCATTTTAATAATGTAAATGATTAAATGTTTTTTTTTTATTTGGAAGTATTATTTGTGCTTAATATTAATTAGAAATTAGTTAAATAAAAATTATTTTTCAGATAATGTAAACATTTTAGAATTTATTATTAATGCATTTTTTGTTATATAAAATCTTTTAGTTATATACTGAATGAAATTTGCAATCTTTTTCTGACATTTTTTTTATATTAGCAAAGCTTCCATTATCTTGGATCTGTCAGAAAGCCTGCTATAGATGAATTATAAGAATACTGACTAAAAATTCAGCATGCAATTGATATTTCAACTTGTATTTAATATTCTTTAATCATAGAAAATTGTTATTAAATTTATAATACATAAAATATTCCTTCACCTTTGTTTTTTTAGTCAAAATAGTTTAGAGTTATGATTATAGCATTTTTGTTTTGGACAGAATAAGCATTTACAAGAAAGATTAAAAAATAAAAATTGAATATATTTTAGCTACTATATATATTTTAAATTTTATTTTTAATCTATTTTGCTGTTATATATGATCCAGAACTTGTTTTTAATTATATATATATTGTACTGAATGACATTGTATTTTTGTGCTATTTATGATAAAAATCTTACTTTTTTTTTTGGTGCATTATAAATTACAGTACAGAAAATTGTTTTACAAGGATAAAAAAATTAGCTGAGTACAATAATCATATTTCTAATTATTTTATACTGCATTTTATTTTTGTTCAATATACTTTACAGTATTTTGGTGCATTATAAATTACAGTACAGAAGATTGTTTTGCAAGGATAATAATTAGCTGGGTACTATAATCATATTTCTAATTCTTTTATATTGCATTTTATTTTTGTACAATATTCTTTACAGTACTTTATAATCAAAATATATTTTACATTAATAAATATATTTTAAATTTCTATGTTAGAATTATATATGCATACATTAATTCTAACATATTAAGTTTTACATTTGTATCTATAACACACATTTATTTTGTTTTAAATTTCTAGTGAATAACTTTCATTAGTTTTACAAAATGGCCAACTTTTTTTAAAAAAAAAGATTATTAAGAGCAAACTGTCGATTGTTAATTGAAATAGTGGGAATAAATTGGCAATGACCATTACGAAAAATCCTTATAAAAAGATCTCTTGTATGCAGAAGGGGGAGGAAATACTAAGATCTATGAATGTATCAAAATCCATATAGAAGAAATTAAGAACTAATATATAAATCTCTCTCTTTTTTTTAGTATTTAAAAGTATTGTTTCTAAACCATTCAATTAAAGAAAATTTAAAGTAAAAGCAATTACACAGGAACATTATTTGATGAATATAACTAACTTATCAATTGTGCTAAGTTCCAAGCTTTAATTAACAATTCAATATTATTCATGCTTGTATATAATTTTTTTGCTAAACACAATTTATTATATCTGACCGCTTGTCAAATATAATATATTGTAAAGCAGTCAGATATAATAAATTATAGTGAATCAATAATATCTGTCAAACCTAAAAAAACAATAAATATTTATTTCTTTATATAAATATGAAGGGAAGATTATTACGAATTATTAATAAAGAGATTTAAATCTTAGCATAGCACGCAAAAGAGTTTCAATTATTACAGAAGAATGGTGTGTGGCTCTCATTTTAATTTTTTAATAGTTACCTAAACAAAAAAAAGTTTTAAATCCTAGATGAAGAGAGAGATTTAAATATTTTATAGAAAGCACTGGGTAGGAAATTTTTATTTGAGAAATACTTTGAATTTAAAAAAAAAAGACTAAATGTAAAGTGAGTTGTATGATATTTTGATTTGTTTGTTATACCGGTAAACATGCTTACTAACACTTTAACCAAATAATTATCCTTATGTAATATCTCTAAAATCAGGATTTCAACCCTAAGCAATAATATATATAATATATACAAGGTTCTCCAGGCATATATCTATAATGATCAATGTAGAAATTTCTCACTATATAGATTTATAAATCTTAAGATCGTGGTTTAAATCAGCATAACTAAATTAGACAACAAGGATGATGATGATGGTTTTTATTATCACAATCACTCAAAAGTACTTTGTTTGTTTTAGGTTTCTATTTGCAGAAACTCCAGGTGCCAACCTCCTCAAAAAGAGAATATTTACTTGGAATTATTTAAGATAATAATCAACATCATTTACTAATTTCTACCATAACACCCCAGCGCATCATTTAGTGGTTTGCATGTTCACAGAGTTATGAATATTTTCTTTTTGGACTAGCATATGTGTGTGTTAAGGTTATAGTATTTAATTATATATAAAACAACATGAAGAAATGAATTAATAAATAATAAAATGACCATTTATTAACAAAACAAAGTGCAAGTAGTTTGATTTAGCTCGATTAAATAAATTTCAACTGTATATTTCCCATCTTGCATAATATTATTAAAATGATTATAATAAAGAGTTCATATATTTTATCCTCTCTTCATTTAGTAATTTCACAACCAATCATAGAATAATCAATCAGTTCCAATCTACAAATTTATATATTTAGTTTTCCTGTTCAGTAATTTCATTTATAAATATAAAAAAGTCAATTATATAATATTGAATCAATTTCCAATAAACAAATTCAGATATTTAATTTCATCGCATTTAGCAACTTCATGTATAAATATAAAAATCATTAAGATATTTTTATTCAACAAACAGTTCATCTATTTCGGTCTATATTTTCAATAACTCCATATACGGGTATGTATATAGACAATGAAACACAATTCATTCTTAAATTACCTTCAATTTAAGTTTACATCGTAATTCACAAATAAAATACAGTACATTCTTACATAATATTGAATTTATTTTAATCTTCAGAAATTTAATACTTTTTAATATTAGAAAAATGAATAATTTAATTTTTTTAATATCTGAATATCTTATTGTTCACCATCTTTATTGTTCTACCTTGTAGATTTTAGATGTGTTTTCTTCTCCATAATTACTTTGGTCCTTTCATAGATTTTGCCAGACACGTATCTTTCTTCTCTTCACACCTTAGACAAGTATATTAGCTTTGTATTGGTGTATTATGTATCAAATACATGTAAGTTTTCAGCAATTTAGCTGTGTAGTCCAGTCTTTTCCTTTTCTGTCAGATTATAAGAGTTGGTACTATAATTTCTCATAGACTTCATTTACTGGACCGGGCAGTATGCTTAGGATTTTCAACTGATGTGCTACTTGTTTTTTGCCTTTCTCATGTTAAAAGATTTCCCAATATAAAACATGTTTATAGCTTCTCTTATAAGCTTGTAATTACAATTAGTAGCAAGACAAATTCTTCTCTGCATGGCACATTTCCACTGCCTTACTGTATATTTTGTGGTATAGAATTCCATTAATCCTCATTAGAATGAATCTAACTGCTGAATGACTATCTGTTTTTTCTGTCTGCCCCATTATCTATTGCATGTACCACAATGTAGATTATCTTCAGCATCAATTAATGCTGGACCTCAGATGCTTTTCCAAAAGAAAGAACTAGCAATTTGCTTTCTTTTGTTTGCGTCTTACAAAAAGAAAATGTTAATTCATAATTCTTTCTCCTTTATTTGAAATCACTAAAAATCTCAAAATACCATTGATGTATTACAAAAAAAAAATTGATTTATTAGTTTATATTTTCATGATTCAATTTATTGTTAAACCTTCTTTATATATTTACTGACTTCATATTTATCCATATTAATCTCTTTACTATTTTAACCATTATTTCATTGCTAACTCAGGGATTTGACTTTCTTATTATTTTACAATCTACAACTTGAAATGAAAAAGTAGGGGCATTGAAATAAACTAATAATTGAAATTAGAAATGATAAAGAATTAGTCAAGAATTGTGGATGCATTAAAAAGACTGTTAGAATACATAAATGATTCATAAAACTACAAATAAATCATAGTTATTAAATTTATAACATTGATCCATGAATAAGTTTAAATTAACATAAAAAAAATGATAAAACTTCCTTTATTTTATAACTGAAAATAAAAACCATATTGATAAAAACGAAATAGATAAAATAATGAAAGAAAAAACTTTTAATGAAATTGAAACAAGTCAAGCTTATAGAACTGACGAGATTTCAAATAAATTATTAAAAATTTTGAGGTAAACTACATGTTTATATTTCAAGTAGCCTGTAGCTCAGGGAACCGCCAAATAAATTTTCTAAATGAGTCCAATGAAGAATTGGCTTAATACCATAAAATTATATTTTAAAACAATTAGATTAAAATTCATGTGCAGTTAAAGTATAGTCCAGATTCTTGAATATATAACTTTCCAATAAGTTAAACACTTTTGTATATGAAAAAGTTTAGATTTCGAAAAGACACAGAGATAAGAAAAATGATTGAAATGCTCAGAACTATATTCTCAAAGAAGGTAGGTTAATATATGTTAAAGGCATATAATAAGAATGAATTGGATTATTTTATTAGGTGTTTTAGGAAAAAAAAAATGTTTGAATAAAATTTGAACTTATATCTGAGATTAAATGTCTTACTGGATAGATATAAAAAGAAATATAAAGTGGGATATATCTTCTATTCTGTGCAATATATATTTAGATGACTTGTTAAAAGAGTATCGTTTTGGTATAGTGAAGCTAGTACAGAAAATAGGCATCACTGTGCTAGATTTTCTGAAAATATATGGAAGTAATTGTAGATAGTTATGGCAAGTTTAGAAAAATGTTATACAGAAGTGACAGAATTTGTAAGATGATTCAGTCACTTTCATAACCCTATTATAGAAGGATCAGGACAAAAATTAATGTAAATAAAATGAAAGCAAAAAGAAAAAAAAATTGATGGTGGGATAAAAGACCGGGGCACTAAATATATTAGCTTAATTCTTTTAAATATTTAATTGGATAACTGATAATGAAAAAAAGAATTTACAATGAGAACTGCAATGAGTAACATAGTTTTAATAATGGAATTATTTTATGGTTGTCCAAAATTATATTTAAAAAAGACTGAGAGCTTCCTTATATGAAATAGAAATATGAATAATTAAAAGACAAAATAAAAGATTGGAAGCATTACAAATGTGGATTTCAGGTAGAATAAAAGCCCACAAGTTATTTTAAGAAAACAAAAAAGAGTTCATAAAAATAACTGGGCTTTATGCAGACCACTAATAATGATACTATATTTTTTGTATGTAAATAATTTGAATGTATAAGTAAATAATTCCTAAATAATCCATAGCAGAATAAAAGCCTTCCAAAAGACACCACATATGTAAAAAGGAATGGATTGGGGTTGCCAATTACCAAATGATGAAGATATGAATTGTTTTCCATCCTTGTTTTACTTTTTAGCTAAAATTAGCAAAATATATATTTACCACCCAAGTTTGCAAGGTTAGCTGGGTTGATAAAAGCCAGCTACAAGTGAAAAAAAAATCCCAAATCTAGAATTTCAGGACGAGACATTGTAAGACAATGTTTTGGTGCTTTGCAGTGAAGCCCCTATATATACATGTTTATATAAATACATATCAATATTAATTAACTGATTCTTAAATATAGTTTTTTTTTTAAAAAAAAATCAATAAATTAATCACATGCCTTGATTGATGGAATCCTTGTTGCTTCTTATATAAGTAGCCACTTGAGCCCCACCAGTCACCTGCACATTTTTTCTTTTCAATTGTTCAACCACACCATCGACCTAAAATTTTATAAATTGAATTTCAGTAAAAATTTCTGTCAATGTTAATGCATAGCCAGTAGTAAAAAATTGATTATCAATAACTATAAATGCATTTTCAATATTGTTTTCTCTCTATAAATAGTCAATTTCTGACGCTAAAAAGCATTTCATAACATCTTTTGTTTGATATGAAAATAATCCACCGAATAAATTATCAGTATAATAATTAACTTTGTAACAGATCAATTTTATTTCACAATATTTGTTTTCATACTTTCTGCAACAGATGGCTGTTCTAATATATCTATTCAAATCGACAAAAATTAATTTAAGAAACTGGATTTCATTTTCAAGAGAAAATGCATTTACTCTAATATATTCGATAATAATAAAAAGATTATGAAGAAGATACTTTCTCAATTTCAGATTTTTTTTTGTAGTTTGAATATTTTAAATATATATGTCACATCGTACTTAGTTTCTTAACACTTATGTTTCATAGATGTTAAACTTAAGATAACTAAATTCTACAAGCAAGTCCATTCCACCTATGTAATAACTATCAAGATGGCAAGTTAAGAAGTAACAAAATCTAAAAAAAAAAAATTAACAAAATCTAAGTATAAAGGAAAATCAATAAATACATTACAATGGGATATCAAAGTTAAATAATTAAGATATAAACCTTAAAAAAAGTATTTATTTCTCAGTTCTGTTACTAATCTTCTTGGCCTAATAGTATCAAAGTCTTTCATGTATTATCTCAATCATTTGTATCTTTATCAATTTTCCACTAACTTGCCCAATTATGAATAATTTGTTGCAACAAACATTTTCTAAACAATATCTTTGCAAGAAGTCTATCTGCCTATAGTAACCATTTTAGATCCCAAAATAAGTGACCAAATATACACATCTACCCTAATATGATATTGTGTTGTTGGTGTAAAATAGTTTCTCAAAGTTAAAAGCCTCTGTGCAAAGACTATAAGCCCAGAAATTCTGTGTGGCAAATTAAATATTCCCTTCCTCCAAAACCTTTATATACCACAATAAACTCAATTTCTACTTACTCCTTATTACCCAATTATTTTTTTTAATCATGATCCATTTCTTCTTATTTCATTATTATAAAAGCTTTATGTTAGTTCCTCTATCCTGTCCTCATATTCTCAATTTTTTTTACATGACCTAAACAACAACAAAATCATAAAATCTCTACCTCTGAGTTTCCTTTAATTTTTAAATTTCCCACACTCTTTTTAGAATTTATTCTCACATTCTTTCAATACCCTACATTCCAAAAAGTGTTTGATACTCTTCCATCTCTGCAAAAATTATGTTCTATATTCCAAAAAGAAGTGTTTGATTCTCTGTCATCCCCATATAAACTACACCTATCCAAATCCTATCTATAAAGGCATCTTCTTTTCCTGATATCAAAAGCTCCTACTCTTATATCCAATAACAATAAGATTCTTTTGGTGTATATATCCTTTCATATTTTATAGAATTTTTTTCTAACAGAATTCCAAATTATTATTATTTTTATTTATATTCATTTTCTATTTAATTCCTATTTATCTATCCATTTTCATGCGCCTCATAATTATGTATACATTACACATTCTCTACACATTTATACTATTTCTTATATAAATATATGAAAATAAATTGTCCATATATTAATTTTTCAAATTATAAAACTTTTCAACCTTTTCCATTATTTTCATTACAATAATTTTGCTTTAAATTAATAATACATTTACTGACTTCCCCTTTTACATATATACATATAAGTGTAATAATGTTCAAGGCTAAATGGATTTGTAAGTAATCATTAAAAAACAGTCAACATTTAGACAATCTCAATATTAATAACAATCAACAATTTCAAACTGTTGTCAAGACAATCCTACTTTTAACAATAAAGGCCTTTATTGTTAAAAAGAGGTTGCCTTGACAACTGTTTGAAATTGTTGATTGTTATTGTCAAAAAGAGGTTGCCTTGACAACAGTTTGAAATTGTTGATTGTTATTGACATTAGGATTGTCTAAGTGTTGACTGATTTTTTAAATATATATATATATTAACAATTACAATTCTATTTACTAATGCAAGATTACTCAAATGCACTCATTTTGACATTATCATCTAGAATAAATATTAAAGATTATTTACTAATCATTTTTGATTGGGTTATAAATTATTATTTAATTTTCTATCGAGATATAAATTTTAAATTCTCACTTATTAAATCCCAGTATGAATATTATTCATTTACCATCTCCCACTTTCTCCTGCTTGTATGTGATGTATTCAATATACTATGAATATTTATAAGTAGAGCACACCCCCAATAAATATATGGATAAAGAAATATTTAAATACAAATATAGATGTAATTAAAGAAGATTTGAACCCAGACTTTCAAGCTCCCTTCAGTCATTCACTCTATCCAATATAACCAATACTCATGACCACATATATAATCCAAAGGGAATTTGAACCTAGATTTTCAATCTCCATTTAGTCATTCACTTTATTCAATATAAGTAATATCCATGATCACATATATGTACGTGGTCATGTGTATTGGTTATATTGGATAAAATGAATGACTAAAAAAGCTTGAAAGTCTGCATTCAAATCCCCTGTAATGGATAAAGAAAATTAAATAATTTATAGTCTAATAAAAATGTTCAGTAAATAATTTTTAATATATGATAGCATCAAAATGAGTGTTTTCTAGTAGAATTACACTTATAAATTGAATTATAGTTGTTTTTATGGACAAATACTGAATTATGATGATGAAGATACATAAGCAAAAAACTGGCTAACTTAAGAGACAGATTATTTCAGAAATGTATTTTAAGGATTGTTGGCTTTATCCATATGTTTTTAGGAGTGTGTTGAATTTAGAAGTTTCATTATGTATTTAATATACAAGCATGATCAGAAAAAAATGAGAGGTATTAATTGAATAATGTCCATGCTAGAATTTAATAAGTGATATAATAATCTTTAACTAAATTTAAAGTTTGAGCAAAAAATTAAATAATAATTAACAGCCTAATGAAAAATGATAAGTAAATAATTATTAATATTTATCCTAGATAACAGCATCACAGCGAGTGCATTCAGGTAGTGTCACACTTGTAACCTGAATTGTAGTTGTTTGCTATGGATAAATACTAAATTATGCCCTGCATGGTTTAGAGAGTCAAACTGGAGTAAAGTTCTTTGATTGATTCCATATCAAGCATTTCATTCACTTGAACTTCTTAGAAGCTTTTGAGTAATTATGCCATTTGATTACTTAACAATACTAAAGTATTACGATGAATACAAGTGTGGATTTGGGCCAACTCTTAAAGGCAAATTTTTACAGAAATATATTTTGGAGATTGTTTGCTTTTTACATATTTCTTAATCCATTTGTCTTTTATGTTGAATTTAATGTTTCATTATATATTAAATACACCTGGGTCTCATTTTATGCGATAGATAGGTTCCTCAGAAAATGCGCACAAAAGAAATCGCACAAAAATAGACTTAACTTACCTTGAAAAATGGGGGATACGTACTGTAATTTTCCAAAAATCGCATAAAAGCAAAGCAACAATGTAAAATTACTTTAAAATTCGCATAAAAAAAATAAGAAAATAAAATATGACTAATAAAAAATTTCAAATTTGAAAAAATTCGATACAAGACAAACTTTTTTTACTTTTTTTTATTAACTACAGTATTTAACTTTATTTAAAACAATATATTTTTATGCGTAATTTACATTTTTTCATACATGTATGGTATTTTAATCATTATCACTATTTGAGATATCAGAGATTCGTCACAAGAGGAAATACAACTAGCGCCAACTTCATTTTTTTAAATTGGTCTTATAGTGGATTTGCCCAAACTAAAATGTTTTCCAATCACTGTTGATCCTTCCCATTTCGCTAAGCGATCTAAAATTGAAATTTTTGTTTCCAAAGAAATTCATTTTCTTGGGTGTTTTTTCCTCTCTATTAAGGTAAACTAAAAGTTTAAAATAAAAATAAAAACTTAGACTTACGATAATAAAAAGAACACCAACTCACCACTGTTGGGAAAAATTTAATTAAAACTAACAATTAAAAATTAAATTCTTATTTTTGTCTTTAATTTTTTAATTTTCAATTCCATTTAAAAATCAAATTTCATCGTTTCACATCATATTAATTTCAGATCACGTTACGTAATTTTTAAATTGTTAATTACAATTAAAAATCAGATTTTAATTGTCAAATTTAATTGTGATCACAGCTGTTATTCACCTTTTAAAAATAAATTTGCGGACACTAAACGATTAATTGATTATGTACTCTTTTTTAAAAAAGCAAAAATGATTTAAAATGCAAAAACAACATACATAGTATAGGCATCTATAACGTTTAAACAGATTTACATTATAATCTTGTAAAATTTATTACTTGCGGACACTAAATGATTAATTAATTATGTACTCTTTTTTTAAAAAGCAAAAATAGAATGTGATTTAAAATGCAAAAACAACAACATGCGTAGTATCACCTTTAACATTTGAACAGATTTACATTATAATCTTGTAAAATTTAATGTGTGTATATGAAATGGGGAAATCCTGATTTTAAGTGAATTATAAACTTCTTTATTGCATAAAATCTATTACAGTCCTATTATAAAGCACTGGCAATATTGAAATTATTAGATGGAAGTCGAACTCCGATAATGCACGATTACTTTAAATATGACGTGAGTGCGCGAAATAAGTAATAGCTCATTATCGGAGCTTGACTTCTGATCTAATAATTTTTATCACATAAAAGAAAACCACATACAAAGATATTAAGAAAAACATGAATTGCATAACTTCAAAATCGCATTAAATAAATCTGCATAAAACGAGACCCTGGTGTATATATTACATTATGTTCTTAAATTCACAATTTTTTTTTTTTTACTAATTTAAAGACAAATAATAAAACCATTTATTGAACTTATATAATAAGTTTACAAAAACATAGCATGGTTAAAAAAAATAATAAAAATGATTTATAGCTTGGGAATTCATAAAAAGTTTTAGCACTAGTAGTGACAGAATTCAAATTGTGATTCATGGACTTTAGTGGAGTTCCAGAATCTACCATTTGTAGAGTTTATTGCTTAGGAAATCATACTAAGTTGAAGAAAAAAAATTGATAGAGTTGGAGTTGTAATCCATAGGCTTTGAGTTCCAGATCTGCCACTCTATTATTGCATTAAACAATTTCTATCCAAACCGTGGAAAACATATAAAAAAATTACTTAAAATCCAACCAAAAACACTTAAATTATTAGACAATAATCTCTAAATATATATACACATTTAAATATGTAGCAAGTTCAACTCTATACTTTTAAAAATGATTGTAACAGTAGTCAAATTATCTTTAATTTCAAATAGTATTTTTTTTAAAGTAAAATTATATTTATGGCAATTGATTACGAGTTTTTAGGATATATATAGTGAATACAACAAACTATATAAGAAACCATATATTGATGATATCTTGTTTGTTAAGGACTCATAGACCAGAGGTTAGTGTATCCTTATGTAATCTATAACCTATGATTCAAGTCTGACCAAATGAAGTTTGAAATATTTTTTAGGTTCAAGCAAGCAAATTGGTGAGACAACCAATAATGGTTAGTAAGATTGATATATATTTATAATTACATAGCATACAAAGATAACAGGTTACTCTTAATTTGTCAGATGACAATGATTTACAATTTCAACATAATATTAATTTCATTAGTGGGGATAATGGAGGTAATCATATGCTTATGACTGAACTCTGTTTATACTCTTTCAATTCTGTTATCAATTGTTAGCATGCATAAACAATAGATGCTAAAAAGTAGCGTTTATTAAATCCTTATACAGTGCTATCCTTATCTATATCCCCAGCTTTAATTCCAGTTTATGGATAGACTAGCACTGGATAAAGGTTTAATAAGCATTACCAATTAGTATCTACTGACAATTCAAGCTATAAAGGCTGGAAGAATTGCAGTAATATAAATAGTTTGCTTCTAAGAAGCATTGTGTAAGCTGTAAGTTATGTGATTTTTTTTTTTGGTTGGTTTTTCTCCTATTATTGCTGAACCCACAGTTGCTTTAATTTTTAACTTGTGTGTATGCAACCACAAATCTATATTTGACTTTGAGTCAGAATTTCATTATTCATCTTCAAGCTCTCAATTCTAAATAATTTGTCTAGGTTTCAGTAATCTTTAGACACTATCAGATAATATAACAACAATAAAAAAATTGATATGTATTACATTGCATCAAAATGGCTTCATGGCAGTTGTAGCTTATCGTTCTGCCTAGCCTTGATCAAAGGATCTGGACCGAGTAAAATTGGAAATTTTTTTTTCAGAGTTCCAACAAACTTGGATTTTTCTTTCAGATATTAAGCCTATAGTGAGCTCAACTATCCATATATGGTTGACAAATAGGTATCTAGATATTCATAACTAAAATATAAAACAATAATAATAAAAAATCATTAAAACTTTCATTTCCCAAAACTTGGCAAGTCTAGTGAGCAATGCCTCTTTCATGGTTGATCATGGAAGATAGTTATATAGGCCTTTGAACAAAGTCTGAATTATATTTTCATTTTTACATTGCATCATGCATTTGTAGTGATGATATCTGCATGAAAATCTAAATAGAATTTATACTTAATATAATTTCCAAATACATATATATATATTAAAAAAAAGAAAACCAACTCTAATAGCCCAATACAAAGTATTTCATTTTAAGAGACAAGTATAAACGTTTTATAGACAAAAGAAGTTATAATGCTCATTTCATTCAGTAATGTGTTTATTTTTTACATTTCTCTTTTAAAAAATCACGAAATTATAATAAAAATTGAATAAAATTATTATTTATACATTAAACACACCATCACATGCTACCAATATCCTGCTGCCAAGATACTGCAATTTGTCTTTGTAATGAAAAATGAATGCTCTGCATGGTTTTGTAATCTGGTAGAAAAGTGGATTCTAGAGCTCAAGGGCTATGGATCATGGCCCAATTCTGACACTGCCAATATACAGTATGAACTTCTTATGAAGTCCCAAACAATAAACCATTTGATTATTATTATTAATAATTTTTAAAATTAATTAGTCATCCAAAAATACATTAATATTTCGTATATATATATATAACAAACTATTATACTTATATACAAATTAGCTTTTAATTGATATTTAAAATTATATTTTCTTTCATTTTCCTATTATTATATCCCCCCTCCCCCCGTAAATTAATGTCAAAAGAAAAGCTACAGTTTTCAGAATAAATTCAACAAAAGATGTTCATGGTCATATTTGTGTCTTGCATGGTTCACTTCAGTGATCATAGTGGTAAAGTTGATAGCTAAAGGTCCCTAAATATCAGCTTGGTTCCAGTGCTTGAATGTCACACGATCTCCTAAGAAACAAACTATTTAATCATAATTCTATTTATGAATCATACTATGTTAAAATAAAACAATATCAGTTTACAGATACTTGATTTTGAAAAATTCACAATCTAATTTAATAAACGTAGAGACAAAAAGTATGCTGATAAAAATTTAAAAGTATTTTTACAGTGCAATGAGGATCATTTTTTCACAAAATGATAAAAGAGGACAGAAACCAGCTGTGACTTTGCAAGAAATAGTGATAATGGAAATATATCAAACTGTCAATACATGAGTGGAAATTTAAATCTGTAATACCTCTACCACATCTGATAAATGAAGGTTGGTCATGAAATACATGTATATTGAGAGAGCGTCCTAAATTTTAATGCAGGTAAATAACTGAAATATAATAGAGATTGAGAAGTGGGGTGCAGAGACAATTTTTTTTACAAATTTAAGAATTTAACAACTTAATATTAAAAATGTATACACAATAAAAACTTACTGACTAATATTAATAAAAAAAAACATATATATAATTCACTTTATTAAATGTTATAAACATATGAGTAGACATAATAGTAATAGTAATAAAACATTAAAGTTACGTGTATCCTTAATTGCATTTTAAGCATGACATTAATTAAGCAAAGGTAAACTTTATCAAACATTTGTCTGATACCAATTAAATCAGCAAAAATATTAATCAATAATTTATTTGAATATTTTAATTCTTTAGATGTTAAATGAATAAAAAAAAATTTTAATCATTAAGTTTTATATAAAAAATAAAATATATATAAAGCCTATATGCTTAAACTATATTGGTTTAAAACAATTTTGCTTGCTTAGCATTGTATTACTGAATTCAGCAAGAATGAAGAAAATTTTGGAAACATTCTTAGAAGATTATCTTTCAGTAAATGAAAAATTGAAATGGTATTTAAAGATTTGAAATAATGATTCAAATGACTTTGATTCAAACTTGATCTAATTTAGAATGTTAATTAGTCATAGACTTATTTCTGGATTGAAGCTCGAACTATCAGTTTGATGATCAAACATTACAAGATCCCCCAAGTACTAATCATTCGATGATTTACATTATGGTTCATAATCTAATATAAATTATAGAATAAGAAATGTTTCTGATTAAAGTAAGCTCTGTTGTTACAAAAAAAAATAATCATAGTCAACGTTTTTAAAATGCACATTATGATGTAATTCTAAATTTTGATATTCTAAAAATTATTTTAAGAAAACGCAAATAATAAGCAATAGAAAGCTGATTTTCAATAATCAAATATTACTGTTTGGTTATGGTTTCTTGTTGCCTAATCATCTTAACCTGCCACTGCACAAATAATTATAACATACCAAGAAAAAAGTCCTAAATAATAACAACAACAAAAACACGAGAATTGGCAGCATATTCTAAAAAACTCTTTATTTAATTTTTATTCCATATCTGTTATTTAAAAAAGCTTTTCACTAATCTATATGACAAAACTTTTTATTATTTGAACAAAGTTCTTTTTTTTTTTTTCATGTGTCATAGCATCGGCCGGGAAGCAAACCCATTAAACCCAGGACAACTGCTTGTAAGGCAGCTGCGCTGACCACTCGACCATAATGGCAAAAAAAACAAAAAAACAACAACAAACAAATATCATTCAGAATACTTAATATGGTTATGGTTACAAATTAAATAAAATTGGAAAGCAAAGTTTTATGATTCCAATGAGTTTCAAGACAAAGAAACTATAATTAATAAATAAAAAGCTAATTTTTAAACAATGGTAATTTATTATTACATATTAATTAATACAAATTATTAAATGATCTTCTAAACAGTAAGTTTTATGTTTTTCTTGGCAAATAAACCATGATAATTAAGCAATGAATATATTTCATCATCATCAGTAATGACTTACTATTATTTTTCAATTAAGTTCCATATGAACATTAATCAATCTTTTGAGAAGCTAGTTTAGATCTTTAAAGATATTCCTAGATGGGGGGGAAGGGCACATACAAATTGTAAACAATTATATAACTAACTATGGTAAGAATATTGAATTATTGTAAACAATTTTTATCATACCATACTTTGAAGGCAAAGAGCAGAGGACCCACTACAACAATAAAGAATAATTGCTTATGGTGACATTTTGCCCTAATTTTAATAAAAAAAATATTAATAGCATATTGGATTCAAGATCTATTATTTAAAAAAATGTATTTAACATGTACATACAATAAAAAGATAATAAGTGGAACAGACTTAAATAGCCTAATGCAGGATATCCTTTGAAAAAACAACAGTAAGAGTTTCAATATTTTTCTTCTATGTTCTATTGCCTATGAAAAATAGATAAATGAATATTTACTGCCCAATATTTGGATGGTTAACTGAATTCGAACCTACCAGTTATATGGAAGAGGGAGGGGGAACACATATTGGGAATTTTTTAGTTATTTAGAGAGAAAAAAAATTTCTCCTTGGTTTGAAGCTCAGATTATGAGCAAGATAGCTAGATATGCTAATCATTATACCTCAAAGTTCTTAGAAATACAGTAATATGTAACTGAAACGTAATAAGAGTGTTAATTAGAATTTATTTTGCAATCAAATCCATTCCTAATTGTGAAAGGACTAAAGATATATTTAAAGAAATAATAAAACATTTTTATATGAGATATTTTCATACATACATACATTTTTTATCAAATTAATCAATTGTTAATTAAATGATAATTTTAAGTAATTTTTAGAACAAAGCAAAATGATTAATATTTATTCTTTTAACTAATTAATTTCTCAAAATAAAACAATTTAAAAATAGAAACCAGAATTTATTACAAATAATTTAATCAGAAAATAGTTTGCAAATTTTTTTTATTCTAATTACTGCAAAATTAACGAATTTGAAATCATGCAATGATTCGAGTTTACGGTTAATATCAAATAAATATATGTATATTTTAATTGTGTAACTGAAAAATCCCCCCCCCCAATATCTGATTCATAATTATTATATATGGTATAAATAATATTTAAGAAAGTTACGCTTATGCATGATCTATGGAGTGAAATAAAAATTGTATTATAAAGTGTAATTATTGTATTTATATTGGTGTGAATTTTATGTCAAAAATATTTTTATATTTATTTTTCTGATTAATGGGAAAATCGAACAATTTAAAGTATGTATCATAGATTTATATATTATTGAAATCCTGTTTACTCTTAATGACTATTAAATATTTATCTGGCACTTAGCCCTCCTTTCGTTGAACATCCTTATTTGTGTGATTATATAAAATGTATTTATTTTTGGTATTTATATAATATTGAAATAAATTCTGCTAAAAATAAATAAAAAAATTGTGCAGAAAAATCTACTCTTACTTCATTTAGATAACAAGCAAAGTAAACATTTATTTTGTTTAACATTTTAAGTACTTTAAATTTTTGACAATTGCTGATAATGCTAAAGATACAGAGTGGGCTGAAAGTTCTTGACACTTTTTAAAAGTTACTTTTTAAAAACTATATATCTTAATATTCAAAATAGCCCCATTTAAGTTTACGATGAAATAACTAATTAGTAATAAAATAACCGGTTTATTGTTTGAGGATTTATAAGACATCTGAGCACCAGAAACGAGAAGACTGAATCGTGACACATGGATCTCAACCTCATGAGTTGCCGCTATATCAAACCATGCAGGGCAGCTAAATATATAAAAATGTTAGAATAAACTGTGCCCAGAAGATGGAAAACGATGATGACCAAATGTTACTGTTTGTATATAATCAGTGATATAATTTCAAATGTGATATTCAGAGGTCTAAATGAACCCTTACATACATTCTACAGGTGACAAAGAATAATAGCAAAAATTAATTAGGATAGGTTTAAAATTGTGAAAAATTAATTTCAACACAGAGAATTGAATAACTTGATCATTTTTAAAAACTCTGTTTAAAACTTAAGATTTATTATCATTAACATTACAGACAAACAAACAAATATACAAAACTAAGTTGAAATTTTCATTATTGATTATCTCTTTGCATGTGTTTATAATCATAAAAGTATATAAATTATGTAATAGAGCATGCATTATGTATATTCTCCATTCATTGAAATACCACATCATTTATGTGTATAATAATAACAATACTAAAATAATCAGGGGAAAATGCTTTTGAGAGAAAGTAAATAAAAATAACAACAATATGTTTTTAATTTCTCTTTTAAGTTTTCTTATATTTTTGTAATTTTTGTCTAGCTAGTTTAAGGATAAATAAATCTTTTTTTACTAGTGGGACCCAACTGCAGATATTTTGTTAGAGTCACTCAAATTCAACAACAAATGCACTATCAAAACAGTAACAAATATTTTATTATTATGTCAAGAAAATCAAATGTTGATACATTTTCTGACAACAAGTTTGTAAAATCTTACAAATGGATTTTATAAAAGCTCCCCTGCTCAAATCATAATACCATTTTGGTGAGATATAATGTTTACAAAAATAAGAGTGAAATTACTGGAATCAAATTTGATTGAATAGACAGGAGAATAATGAAGTTCAAAGAAATTCGTCATTGGGAGAAAATATAATGGACAATATACAAAACAACTCATATGGTTTGGATGTATTAGTAATTTGCAAACAAAATGAATATATTATGATTCTATTATTGATTGAATTCATCCATTTATATTATTAATATGATGAACTAATAGAAAATATTCATTGGAATGTATAAAAAAAATTGAGCAAATGCTCTAGATGAAATTAGCAGAATTTGAAAATACGGTGTTGGAATAAATGATAACAAACCAGATGTGGCGTTTGAATGACTATTATAAAAAGTCTGCACAAAAAAAATGGGAAGATACAAAATATTTGTTGTGAAACTAAAAAAAATTTCAACAACAGCAAAAAACAAAACAAAACAATCTGCTTTTTTGTTCATTCTAAAAATCTAAAAGTTCAATTGCATGGACTATTAAAATACAGTAGCAATCTACATATTATAATTTTATCATTGATAAGCTAGATAGATAACCTGGACAAATATAGTAATAGTAAAATAAAAAAACCATTTTGAATGCCAGCTTCTCTTTTATACTTATAGAATAATTCCATTTAAAATATCGATTGACTAACAAATTAAATTATTCCATAAATTTTTTTTTTTCAATATATAAATATATTTTATACTTTCTTCTGCTTTTGACTTAAACTCAAAACTCTCATTACTATGGCTCGTATGGTCACTATAGAGTGACAAACTCAGGAATTATCTGATATGGAATTGACTGATATAGCTCTAATAAAATAAAATTCATAAATCGCAGTGCTAATTGACATTGTTCTTTGGGGGGGGGGGAGTCAAAGTTCTATATTTGATCAATTATACTACATTATTGTATTTAATAAATAACATTCAAGTTTTTTATTCGTATCTTCCATGTGAATACTTAATAATTAAAGCTCCCAATTACTTTTTTGTCTTTTATTGTAATATCATAAGGTATAAATGCATATATTTATTTACAATATTTATTGCTAACATTTGCTAATTACAAGACAAGTGTAAAATACTACATCATAAAATTATTAAAACATTTCACCATTAAAGTAAATAATTAACATTCTGAGAACTTATATTTTCACTTATGCTTAGTGAGAGACTTAATCTTGCATTAGAATTTTAAAAAAAGGCCAACACTGATCTATAAAACCGTAATCCTAACGTAAAAAAGATTGGATAAAATTAAGAAATCATTTTTGAAACCTTTACTAATATATTATGTAGACATGATTTGCATTAAAAACTGCTTGTATTTTATGTGGAAGAAACTGTATTATACAGGAACAATGCTGAAAAAAATACTAGCCATTATTGATTAAAGAAAAGCTGAAGTTATCTGAGAGATGTTTGTGAAGAAAATCATTATTCCACTTCTTGTTTACATATGGTACACAAAGTCTCATAATGTTTAAATGAAATGATTGGAGGCCATAGAAGATGTATTATAAGATAAGTTACCCATGTAGTCCAAAAATAAAATAATGATTTGAAAAAAATGAAGTTGTACATTGGCATAATTTTTTGGAAACATTCATTTTATGCTTCAAACAAAAGAATATGAAACACATCTTCCCCCCTTTAAAATGTTTAAAAAAAAACTTCAGTTGTGATCCATCCACACAGTTGTATGTGAACCAAGAGAATGCCATAATATGGTTGACCAAATCACTGTATCACAATTGGTTATTGCTGAACACAAACCCTCTAGTGCCGGAAAAAGTAAAAACAACTATTCATTGAACCATTTACCATTGTTATTAATGTTCAATGTGAAATCACTATGGCCAAAGTCACAGCACTCATACCAGAAATCAATAGCTTTGAAACTGAGCCATTTTAGATAAAGTCCTGCTCTCTGAAACTGAAAAAGGCAGTCATAACCTGTAATATATTAAGTAGTTTTAGACATTGATGCCCAAGAAAGCCAGACACCAGTTCTTTTTGTAAACTTAAAACTGAGGCTAATTTTTTATTAGATAAACTTTACTACTTTCATAGAATTTTTAATTATTAAAAAATAATAATAATAATTGCCTAACATATTAAAAGTGTAATGCTAATGATTTGGTTGAGTAGGAAATCATGTGAATTTGAATACCTGAGTAAAGATTGAACATCACAGTTCCAGTCAATTGACTTTTTTATTATTTTATAACACAGAAGAATCGATTTAAAAATATGCAGAGAGCATAATGCTAATATGATGTACTACACATTACGCGTATACACTCCCTGCATGGTATAATGCGATGCACTATGTCTTCTTTCTCAGAGTCAGGAATCTCTTAGCCACTATGCCCAGAGAAATCTGTTAGCCACCTTACCTTCCCTTTTCATTCCCCACTCCAAGTTTTTCCCAGATTCTTCTCTATCCTGCTCCATCCCATTTCCACGTTATCTTTGTCCACTCTATGGCCTTTATATCTAAATCTCCATCTTTTTCCAAACCCAGCATAAAAACCAAGAACCCACTGTCTGTATAATCATTTGGTTTATATTTATTCTCCCATAACTTCATTATTTGTACCCTTTCAGCTTGTAAGCATTTACATTCAATTAACAGATACCTAATATTTTGAGAGCCTTCCTTATATAACTTGCAGACTAAATCAACTACATTTCTCCATTTATGTGTATATTCCCTTGTTGCTAACGATCCTGTTAGAGCCTTAAACAGTAAACTATTTTCCTTGCTATTATCATAAATTAACTCATACCCAATATTCTGGTTACTTCTATATATATATTTAAACTCTTTTTACTCTCCATCTCTCCTACTCCCTATTTTTTATTACTGCATCTATTTTTCTATCCCATTCATTGCCACTATAACATCCAATAATTCTCCTAACACAAATAAGTCTTTATCCTAATCTTCTGCACGGCGTACTACCTTTCTCACCCAGCTTGTTGCCTGCCTTTTATTCATAACCCATTTAAATACTATTTTGGCTATTCTCTTGGTTTAATACAATGATAGAGTGGGGACTCTGGAGTTCAAAATCTGACGATCGTAGTTCAGCTGTCACTTCCACTGCACGAACTTTTTATTAATAATTCGCAAATGATTTTACTACTTTTTATACACAGAACTATGAATATGAAAACTTGTATAGTAATACAAATAGATGGAAAGACAAATAAATATCCATATCTCGCAAACATTTTAAAAATCAAATTAATAATCACACTTGGCTAACAACTTTTAAAACAGATAATTTAGAGAAAAGAAATAAATAAAAATGAAATATTTCACTTAAATAACGAATAAAAATGTGTGAAAACTTTTAAATTACGGCTTTAAAAAGAAAAAAAAGGTTTTATCTCCATTTTGATTAATGTAAAATAAAAATAAAAACTTGGAAACTGTCAAAAGTTATGGTCAGTGGTCTGGAAATCCTTGATAGGCAGGGGAAAAAAATAGACTTAGCGAGACATTAGGAACAACAGTAATAAAAACATTACTGTTCAGAGGGCGAATAAAACAAAACTCGTACGTCACATAAAGCTTTTTAGCCTGATGAGACCATTTCCTAATGATCACGTGGGGATTGCAACAACAGATATATCACTAACCGATATATTACAACAAGGAGGATAATAACCTAAAACAAAGCTGCACCACTACCAATAAAATCCATTATCTAGACATTTACGAGCTGTAAAATATGAGAATTATATTTAGAGAAAAGATAATAAAACATTAAATCTAAAATAGAAAAGATATTAAGAATAATTGCCTTAAACTGAAGGCACACATTACAATTTCCTATTTACAGATGTGCTTATAAATGAAAATAAATTTAACAAGTCAATTTATTAAAAATTAACTTACAGTACCATATTGAACAATTAAATAGTAAGCAAAGAAAAGCAATAATTATATAACTGAATATTATGAAGTAGAATAATATATATATATACAACCTTTTTGAAGCATTTAACAAAAACCCTGTTATAGAAAGAATCTAAAATTTGGAGGAGTAACTACAAAAAAATAAAAGATGAAATTATAGTTTACAAAAATGGACATTATATCAATATTTAAAAGAACAGCATGGAGAAACTGAATTACAAATGATAACATTAAGAAACCAAAGATGATTGAAAATATAATTGACATGATATAGAAAAATAAATATAATACAACTAAGTATCCATAAAGAATGAATGCAAGGGAAGTATAAATGGCTGTTGTATGTATATACACAACAGATGTAAAAAAAAAAAAGATTTTAGATTCAGATATTAAAATACCAGAAATGAAAAAATGCTATAAACTTAAGAAATTCACAAAATATCAGAATGATAGAAAAGGATATTAAACAACAAAAAAAAACGACATTTTAGTCAAAATGATGATAATAAACACTCTGGGATAATTAAACTTATGAATAATCAGAATTATGGGGGGAATATTCATTCAAATTTACTGATATTCTTTATTTATATTAAATCTAACCATGTCAAAAGATATATTCTTTTTGATTCATCATCATTATAAAAATCACATCATAAGACAATTTCCACACAAACACTTGAACACTTCCCCAAGTCATTCTGATTCATGTTCTAGTTTTCAAATTCTTAAAAAATTACCTCATTCAATCCACTTCTTTCTTCTATAGTCCATTTCCCTCATATCCTAGACAATGCTTTCCTGACAATCTTCCATAATTTCTCTCTGCCTCAAAGAACATATCCCTTCTAATTCTTCATAGTTTCCTCAAAAATAAACTTTTCCATTCCCTCCAAATTTATATATCCAATTATTAATATCTTCACTTCTTATAAAGTTACACAACAAGCAAAGCAGTTGATAAGACACTTTCTTATATCTAATTTTGATTATCCATAAAATGATTTTCTATCTTTAAGTCTGCATTTATTTATTGCACATTGTTTAAAATAATACTTTGTTCTAGGATTATTATCTAAATGTACAAGTTAATGGTGGCATGGGTTCAAACTCATAAAATTTGAAATCGCAAGTTATTAACTTGAGTAATATAAATAATCTTGAGGTGTTAAAACTCATAAAATTTGAAATCGCAAGTTATTAACTTGAGTAATATAAATAATCTTGAGGTGTTGGAGGAAAACTCTTTTTACCTTTGCAATTAGGTAAAAACCCATCATGAGAAACTGAGGTATTGATTGCAATGCTATCTGATATCTTGAGATATTTCCTAACCTGAAGGCATGCAGAGAAAAAAATACATGTTGCTATACTTAGTCCTATATTCCTATGGTGTCAATAGTTTGAAGTTAAAGAATACCTATTTAAACTTATAAGGAATGAGAGTAAATTGATTTATTTTTCATTTATATTTTTGCTTGTTAGCAATAATTGGAAGTTTTTTTTCTTCTTTTTTTCCATGTGTCATAGCACCGGCCAGGACGCAAACCCACAACCGTCTGCAACCAACTTCTTGCTTGCAAGGCGGCTGCGATGACCTCTTGGCTAATAGCGCTTGACCAATAATTGGAAGTTTATCACTGTTCAATTTAATCTAGGTAAATTAAAATGATATAATAATTAATACTTAATTTTAGATAGTAATGCATGCAAAACAAATGTTAGCCACATATACTTTTGATTCAATTTATTATCATGAAGTAAAAATGCTAAATTTCTTATGTATCCGTTTTGAGATAACATAAAAATATTTTATAACTTTTATATTAACTATAAAATTTAATCTGAAGTGGAGGGGAGAAAAATGAAGAGAAATTTACAATGTTTTATTTAATTATTATCAATTATTTAATCACTTAATAATAAAATTAAGAGTGTTAGAACATTATCTATTTGTAGAACTGATGCATCAAAATCACAATTCACAAATGACATAAAAATCATGCTTTCACTAAAAATAATAATTAAATTTGTGATAAAAATATATTGATGTTTAAAGTAAAGATTAAAGATAGATTAAATAGTCTGTAATTTACCCTTAACATTTCAGTTAACACATCAAAATCAATTTCGATAATGAAGTATGGAAAATGTTAATAATATGTAATGTAATTCCAACGGGCTACTTTATTTTGGTTATCCATTAAGTATTTATTTCACTTCTCCACTGCATGACTGTTATCATCTGATCATTGTACTGTACTCATAAATAATGAGACATCTAAATCATGTTTTTTTAAAAAAAATCAATAAAATCAAAGTTGATTAAATACCACTCTGATTTTTAAATGCATCTTCTTTACCCAAATTTATATTTATTTCCAACACTATTTGCAATATTTTAACAATAACTATTCTAACAAATATTAAATAGACAGTATAAAAATTTTTTTTAAAGGCCAATTATAAAATAACTCATTAAAGATCAACCTGTTCAGATTTTCATAATTTATCCGTTGATTTGAATAATTTATTTTGTTTAGAACCAACTTATATACTGTACTTGACTTATGATTTTCCGTAATAATTTTGAACTTTCATTTTGTAATTGACATCATTACATTGGTGACTGATGTTTTTCAACCATAAAATTAATAAAAAACAGAATAAAATGACATTCAAATTTGAAAATTTACTTTATTGCTTTTCATTAACAAACAAACTTAACTGCAAATATTAAAAGTCTGATGAAAGCAAAATTAAGTCAGAAAATTTATTAAAGTAAGTAATGTTTAAAATTTAAATTTTTCCTTCAGTATACAGTATTATTATATTTAAAAGATATTAAGTATTTATTATTTATCGAAATTAACATGCTTGACATAAATATTTGTTTTACATAAAGTATATAGTAGTACACATTTTGATAAATAATTTCATTATCACCGGTGCAAATATGCATATGTGTGCATATATAACCATATACATGTTACTGATATATATATATTTATTTGATCTTGTAACATCATTTAAAATGGAATATAATATAAAGGGCAAAAATCCCCAAGATTAAAAAAAAAAAGAAAAGTAACAGATAATAAGCAATGAAAAAGAGATCTTGCCTATGCAGCTAAAATTAATAAAATTTCAAAGAAACAAAAATGAAAAAACACAAAATGAATAAACAAAATGAAACCTTATGAAGTTAAACATAAAGGATTATTAGAAGTAAATTGACAAAGAAAAAAAAGGCTGAGATTTTACACCAACTTAAAAAAAAAAAAAAGTCTATTTTTTTTTTTTTTTGAAAAATAATAATAATAAACAAATGGCTAGAATACTTGGAAGATCATAAGATATTCAAACTCTGAAAATAATAATTTTTTCTTAATTAAATAATTAAAGCCAGAAGAGTATATAGCAATTGCACTGACAAGGGAGAGCACAAACATAACCAATGGAATCAAAAAAGGATTTGCAAACCTAATTCACACAAGCACACAAAATTCAGTTGCTTTCTTTTCTAGGAAAATTAATTTTCTAAAAAATATTTAAAATTTTGCTTATTGGTGAACTTTGACTGTTGATTTGAAAAATAAAATCATTTATTTTTTAACATAAAAACTAAAATTTTTGCACACACTTCCACATGCAAAAACAATATACAGGAGGCTCCCATATCTATATGTTTTTCATTCATGTTTTGAAAAATAAATAAATAAAAAGTCATAAATTTTATATGCATGTTCATTGTTATGACTGTCATCATGAAATCATCTTTCAGCTATTTTCTCATTAAATGTACTTAAAAAAATTAAACAAATCCACTTTTCTTTATTATTGTTTCAATATGTGTTTTATTAAACTTCATCAACTTTACAGTTTTAATAAAATAGGCATTACAACAGGTGGATTTGTATAATTATGTATAATTTTATCAATGCATATAGAAGGATATAAGTTGATAATACTTTGTTAAATGCACTTAGTGATATAGACAAAAGATTATCTATTTAATGAATAACATTTCTGGGAAGTAATTTTTACTAGACCATTCTCACACAAGGTAGGGTATCCACTTTTAGCATCTTGTGGAGGGGCATAATTATAAACATATGACCAAGAACATGTGAAAAAGATGTATTATTCCCAAAATATACATTTCATGCTGAACTAGCCCTCATTAGTTTGCCCAGATCACAACCTCTTACACATATCATTATCATTGTTCAGTATATATAGATAGCCAATTACTACAGACTAATTAATAAGTGTCAAACTTACTGCCCTCATAACATTGACACAAACCACTTGATGGAAATATATTAATAAATTTTATTAGTCACTCATTAAACTACAGATTATCCATTTTAGTTTCTCTTTCAATTTTCCACTAGATGTATTATCACACTGTCTTTTTTATAACTGCATTATTGTATTTTTCTTTTGTTAATTATTTTTATTTATATCTACATGTGTACATCGTTAAAATGAAACTATACTTTAGGTATATATATATGTTAAACATATGTGTATATTTAAACATGTGCCTTATACAATTTTGAATACATCTTTGTAATAACATAGGACTGTTTTGATTATTATCTTTTCCTAATAAAAACATACTTTTGATGGCAGATAATAATCAACAACCCTTTATTTTTATTAAACTATTAAAGATTTGTCAAGCGTTGGTAGACGAGTGGTCAGTACAGCTGCCTTACAAGCAGTTGTCCCAGGTTTGCGGGTTCGCTTCCCGGCCGATGCTTCGACACATGAAAAAAAAAAAAGCTAGTTTAGGATGGAAAAGACAAATAACAAGAAATAAGATCAGATATCAGGCAAGGGAGTTTTATACAGGCCTGACTTGATATTTACTGATTACTCACGCTTACGTAGATGATTAAAATGTAATGCAAAATGGATAGATTACTGCACTCAGGCAAATTAAGTGTAAGCTAGAGTTGTTCTAGTAATGCTGTTTGGTAATCTATAAACAAACTAAATTGTTTCAAATATTTTAAATGTTCAGTAGATGAATTAATAGTAATTTGTAGTAGATATTATACTGTATTTTTTTTAGTACCCAAGTTGTTTTCATGAATTACATTAATTGTGTAAAATGGGACGATCTTATATGTATGTACATACATAAGATATAAAACCCAAATAAACATATACATATATAAGCATACATATATTTATAGTTCTATATATATATATAACACAAAATTAACCAAATACCAGCTTCAATGCTTTAGCAAGATTAATTAACTTATGCCATTTGGAATATTATACTAACATTAAAAATGTAAAAAAAAAAATTCAGATAAACTTGATTTCTTTCCAAAGATAAATTATTAAAATTAAATAAATCATAGGCTTATCCGTCTTCATGCAAGCTTATCTGACTTCCCATAATTCAATATTACAACACTAAAAGTTAGATGAGCAGAACTTGATCAACTTTTATTTCCTTTGTCAAGGACACTCATCATTGCACGCATTTTCAAATAACACCCTACCTCAATTTTAAATTATAGATTACAAATATAGAATTACCTACTTTTTTTTTCATCTTATTTCATAAAAATTTTCAATATATATATATTGGTATTAATCGCATTTGATTTATTAATTTTCATAGGTAAAATAAATATTATCATTACATACATCGTAAAAATATCTTATACTTACACACATATATATATATAATTGTAATTGCTCTGGAGATATGAGGTCCAAGCACCCAAGTAGCAAGTTAAGAATAATTATCATATATTTATATAAGTATGTATACATACTTGCATACCTAAGTGTTTGAGTAAGCAGACAGATAAATAGTTAAGAGAAGTTTCAAATCTTAAAAGGCAAATAGCAATATCATCTTAATCTCATAAATTATAGAATATTATTCATTAGGTATATATGGTCACATGGTTTAACACAGCGGTAGAGTTTCAGACTCTGGAATGTAAAGCTCTCAGACTGATTCCACTGCTCAAACTTCTCATGAACTCATGAGTAATAAAGCCGTTCAATTATTTATTTATTTTATTGGTTACATGCAAACTTAATCACATTACATATATATCTTCAATTGCAGGATTTATACATTTACAAGACATCTATATTTTTCACATTTATAATTCTCTCACAGTAGACTTCTAAAATTTGACTTTTTAAAGCAATAAATTATAATGATCTTTGCATTAAGCTATAGACTATACTGAGATGAGCACACATGTAATAGATAATAAATAGGTTCAAAAAATTATCTCTATTATAAAAAACCTCATATGATATTTCTACTTTTTTTCAAACACTGATTGCATTAACTTCTTCAATTAGGTATTGTTTTATAGTTTATATTAGAAACAGGCATTATTAGGTATCTAATTCCAGTTCACTAATGTTTTACTAGAATTGACCCTAAGCTTATAATTGGGACTTCAGTTGCTTTAGCTTAGATTGCTTCTCTTGTGAATATTTTTAATATTTATTTTCCATTTTTATGTTCATTTGACAGTAAACACAGAAACCAAAATATATACTGATTTATTAACTTAATTGAAGATTGTAATCAGTGTTTCATGAAGTAATGTGATGGCGCTACTGTGCCTCTATATCTCTGGGCATAGTGGCTGAGAGATTCCTGATTTTGAAAAAGAAACCACATCGCATACCAGTTTCTTTGTCATTTTTAATAATCATAAGTGGAATTTTAAAGCAAAAATTCATTCTTTATGAAGTATAACAGTAATTTATTCAGATAATCTACGAAATTTGAAGGAATTATTGCTATAAATCAATTTTCTGCTTTATGTTATTACTTTCTCTTGACTTTCTTTTCTAAAAGGAAATATTTTTTGAATTAAAATCTGATTCTAAATATTATATTCTGATCAAAAAAATATTTTGCAAAACCAATCATAAATATATAAACAAAGTACGGAAAATATAAGTTTTCATTTTCAAAATTTAAACAAAAAAATGAATGATCTTAATTGCTCTTACAAGTTTTTTCATTTGTCTTAAATTCTCTATGCAATAGTGATATCTTCAATTTTTTTTCTTAAAATTAATCTTCCCCACTTGGATATTTTTCCACTATTGCTTAGTACGAATTTAAGTTAATAATGTCACATTTTAATTTTATATTTGCAAAATTGAAACATTATTTTTAACAATGATTTTCATTTGTAAACTTATGCTTCTAAAAATAACGAGAAATTTGTGAAAATATAATAATAATAATAATAATAATAATAATAAAGGTTAATTTGCTAAAAAAAAAAAAGTTCAAAATTTAAATCAAATTACTCTTTTGGTAACTATCAAAAAAGTGCAAAATTGCAAAAGAGTGAATTATCTAATTATAATTTAAATACAATATCAGATTTAAAAATCGTATTTGCTAATATATGCAATATCAAATTGTATGAGATGAAATGGGGGAAAAAGTTGATAGATGATTTTTACAAAACAAATGTTTATGTAAATTTGAAGTACAAAGCATAAGTAGGAAAGCCTGAAATGTAATATGTGATTTTAGGTAACTAATGATAATTAAGCAAAATACTACATATTGGAAACAATGCAAAGTCTTTGTAGAGGAAGAAGTGTAATTGATTTTCTACTTACTTTACATCAATTAAATAACAGCAACATCTCTTTGTCAATATAAAAAACATGTAACCAAAGAGCAAAATTATTGACACTAGAAAGCAATTCAGCCAGACTCTTATAATTATTTTCTACTAAATGGCATTGAAAATTCAAATATGTCCAGTTTTGAATCTAAGCAAATAGCAAACTTTTATAATTATGTACATCTGACATTATGTGAGGAACTTTATAATTTTTGTGACTTAAAAATACATATGTTAATTACCACTATACTTAATTCTTTGAAAGAGTATGTTAGTATCCACTGGTTTTTCAACGCTTAAAATAGGATTTTGGAGATAAAAGAAAAATATCACGATTGTCTAATTATAAAGAAGAAATTCAGAGATTCTTAAATTTAGCTCATCATTGAGGTTACTATATATAATTATTAACTTACTGATATATCTATATAACTATACAAGCTAGTCAGTCAGCTTGGATCAATACATAGACTATTTAAATTTTTAAACCTTTAGATTTAAAAAAAAAAAAAAGTACAATGATAAAAAATAATGGGGGTCAGTGAATAGAGACAATTATAAATCTTTTCAGAAAAATATCAATTCACTAGAAACCAGGCATATAAGTCTGACTGCAATGTAATTTAGTGGACATTGATTTTATTTATAGCTTTTCTTTTCTGAAGAAAGGGGGATGCTATTTATTATTTCATATCATATACCCTAGTTTGTTGTTGTTGTTTTTTTTAAATTATTTATATTTGGGTAAACCTCCCCCTCCCTCCATAATGCCCTGACTAAATGAATACTAATTATTGTAGATTTATGTGACATTTTTATACAAAGGCATTGTGATACACTTATTTGTCACATTTTTGACTATATACATGAATGATAAACTGATTAGTAACCAATTTAGTATTTTGTAATTGCTTCCATCTAGCAAACTATTTTAAACATTAGTCAGAATGTTACATTTATATTAAAGGATGACATTTTTTTATATAAAAAAATAACTTGTATATCAATAAAATCGAATACATACATTCATATATCATGATCAATTATATCATTAATACATTAAAAACAAAACCATATTAATCAAAATATTCAAGCCACACATAGTAAGCTCATAATGAAAAATAATTACAGATGGTATATGTTATGATTCCAAGAGAATTCTCTTGATCAAGTGTACCAAAATTCTCAAGATCATTAGATCCAAATCAGAAGATAGGAATTTTATTTGCATTTAAGCATAGTAATAATAATATTAAAAAAATGACTTCAAATAATTGTATGAATTTATCTTTGACATTTTCAAATACATAAAATAAAATTTTGTTTAATTCTGATTCAAAACTATTCTATTACATATTTTTTCTAATATTTTATTTAACATTCCTATATATATACACACACAAAAAAAATGTGTATCATATCTTGAATGCATTAGCAGAAGCTTTAAAAACAACTTTCAAAAATGCAATATTCTACTGTTAGTAATACTACAGAATGAAAAAAGTAGTCAGCCTTTCATATTTTTATACAGTTATTTATTTTTGTAACTATACTGAATAAAATATCGTTACTCTCATGTGTGGACTTAAATTTAAATTTGTTTAAAGTAAATTGACATTGCTTTATCTTTTCTTTTCTTCATTTTTAAAAATTACAATTTTATTTATACATTTTTTAATATTTAAATTCAATTTCATTGAGTTTGATCTACTTTGACTTTTGACTTTCATTTTTATCTTAATTTTATAATAAATAAATGAAATTTTTCATTAAATAACCATAAAAGCATTATCATTTCATTGTGTATATATTCTTTCCTTAATAAGTAAATAAATTTCTTTGAAATTTCACATTTTGATATCAATAAAGTTCATCTTAAAACTAGTTTGGCTTAATGCAAAACACTATCTCTGCCAATGCCTTTGCATAAAAACATTTATAAGTATTAAAATGATGAATATGTTATATATTTTTTATTGTTACTGCTTATTTATTTTACAATAATATATGTATATTTAACTCTTAATTTATATTGGAATATATTAAGTATCTTTCCTATTCAATATTTTTTTGCATAAATAACCTTTACATATAAATAATGGATTTTTTAAAAAATTAAATCACTATTTTTAATGAAAAATATTAATATATATATATATATATAACAAAAATATTATTAAGCATAATAAAATAACTATTCAAAAAACAACAACAATGTTAGTAATACAAATATTTCCTGTCTGATATCACATAAGTAGACAATAGCACTTTCATATTCCTAAAAATAAAATACATTTTTATTAAATACTTTTATTGATTTTGGAAAATCAGTTTGTTTATTTGTTAACTTTTGATCTGTTTCAAGTTATAATGAAATTTTAAAATCAGGTTTAATATATTTAAATTCAATAGAATTGCTTGAAAATTTATATATAACTAAGTTATAATCACCCTAATCCATGTGAAACACTTACCTTTTCAGTATATCATCTACTTTGATAAATATGGAACAAAGGGCAGGTCAAATATAAAAATATTCAATAACTTCATGTATATTGCAGTTAACAATTATTTTTAGAATTTTCATTTGTTTTAAATAATGGTCATGAGAGGGCAGTTTAATTTTTTTTCTTTCTATTTAATAACATTTTTAAAACCATTTAAAACTCTTAATGTATATATATTTAATATGTATACATAAATATGTATAATAAATTAGTAACTAAGTTTTCTATTTAAAATTGTTTCTACTTTTATTTTAAAACAATTGTTTTTTAAAAAATGTAAAATCGCAATATTTAAAATGATTGTGAAAAGTTAAAAAAGATTGTAAATTTTTTTTGTTTAGCATTTTTTTTTTAAAGCAACTGTTTTAAAATAAAAATAAATCTATCAATTTAAATAGAAAATTTAAGTTGGTGATTTATTGTATATATAAAATTATGTACACATACAAAATTTAATATATACATTAAGAATATATATTAACTTACTCCAGAAATATCTAATGACTTATATATACTATGTGTGATATTGATTTAAAGTAAAATCATATGTATTAAGTGAAGTTCATTTACAATATATACACATGTATTATGTGCACATACTAAATATGATATATACTTAAGGGATATACATTTTAATTTATAGCACAACTATCTAATGATATATATAAACTATCAATGTCCAGTCAATTTAAAGTCCCAATTACATTTTCATTTACTGTGCTAATACTAAAAACTTAAAAACAATAGATAAAAATTTTATATTAAGTGCTTTTATTGACTATGCACTAAAAAGAAATAAAATAATTTATTACCTACAATTGAAGTTTTTAGATTTAACTTGAAATAAAAGCATGGAGGGGGCAGAAATTAATTAAATCCATCTTGTGATTGGAAAAACAATTATTTTTTTTTGGTGCAAAGTCAAAAAATTTTTTTTATCTACTATTTAAAAAATAAACTACATGTAAACATAACACTTTTATTAAAAAATATTTAATATAAAAAAGGAAAATAATAAAAAAATATATTTATGTTCCTATCGACATTCGTGCAAACAACACAAATAATTATTAAAATCAGCTTAATTTCTACAAGCATAAAAATGTATTCTCTCTTGATTAAATCTATTTCTCTTTTTTCCCAATTACTCAGGCCCCATAGCTAAATGTAAAATAATCAATCATTCAATATTTAAAATTCATGAAAATTATACAAATAGTCCCAATTTAAGTAGTGAACTTATCAAATCCATGAAAAATGAACTAACACAATTACAGCACCAATGGCACAACCATCTGGGTGACATTTAAGAAATTAATAGTAATTTTTATTTAATGATGCTAATAAACATGTTTATTCTAACTTAACTTTGAAGTATTTCATATGAATAAGAAAATTTTATTTAATAGATTATATATAGAGAAAAAAATTAATTTCAAATTATTTTTTGCAGTTAGGTGTTAAAAAGTCAACTTCATTATATTCATTGCTTGATATTAAAATTGATAGAAACCAAGAAAACAAAGAAGTATTTTCATTTATTTAAATTAAAATTAAGTATATGCAAAGACATCAAAAAAAGGGGGGTTGGGGGTAAATTTTAAATCTACTTCATTATATAAATTTTCCATAAAAATATATATACTCTGCAATCTAAATTCTCATTTTAATATTATTTTTTTTCAAAATTACATGATGACACCACTATTACAAAGAAGGAAATTCTATATAATTTTCAGTACAAGTATATATGTATCAAATTTTTTTACATATAAGCACTTACTTAATACCTATGAAAATAATATTTTCTCAATTATTTATATCCAGGTTCTGATATGTATATATAAATTACAAAACAATGTTCATCTGTAAAATTGCCTGATTTACCAATTGCAAATCATAACTTATGAATATAAAAACATACTACATATAATGATTCTTCTTATGAATGGAAACATTTATTCATAACAATAACTAATTTTTCAACCAATTCCCATTAAGCTAATGTTTAAAATTAACTATTATTTATTAATTTATCAAACCATATGGAGTAAACTATCTCATTTTATCAACAATTTAATAGTGCAATTAAATTAGTTCAATAGATTAATAAATAGTAGTTAATTTTGAAAATGACAATGGAATTTGACCTGCATATTTTATTGGTGTCAATTTTTTTATTCAAAAAACAGGGATGGGGAGGGGGATATAGTGATTTAATTTTAAAATCCCTATGACATGATTAAATATATGTATACGAAGTGAAAATATTATTTGTGGAAAGTTTGACTTCATCAATTTATTACGGGCTTAATTAAGATTAATTCAAGAAGTTTGAAAATTACTTGTCTAAAAAATATTTTCTTTTAGAACTTTTAGTTTTAAATTTGATTTCCAAGCTAAAGACTATATCAAAACATGAAGTAAATCTGATCATTTATTTAAAAATAATGATTCTTTATACATTTTAACATTATTTATGTGTTTAATTTTATTATGGTTTCTATGTGTGTTTGGTTAAAAAGTTAATGAAAGATTTCTTACATAATCAGTGGTAGTTGATACATGTTAAAAGAAATCCGTGTAATAATAATTTGTAACTATTATTTTCTTTGTTTTAAAAAAAAATGTTAATATATTTTCATTTGGAAATTAAGAGAATATTGTTTGGAAGTCGAGACAATAAAGTTTGTACACTTGACAATATATTCCTGGATATAAACAAATTTATAACACAAAATTGTTAAATATAAGAGAATATTAAAACAAATAGGAATATTAAAAGATGAATGAATGAATATCTGATGAATATAAAAATTAATATTACATTAAATTTATAAAATTATGGCAAAAGAAAAAATGTGAAAAATAGAAAAAATGTAAATAAATATAAATATGATAATAACTAAGAATAGAAATAAAGGGTAAAGTAGATTTTAAAGTTATATAATAGTAAGTTTTATGAATAAAGTTATGTTAATAATTAAGTTGGTAAAATTGTAAAAAAATTTAAGAGATATATGTATGAAATATGGTTATATTGATATAATGTTTACATTTTTGTAGATCTGATGAAGACTGCTAAGAACAGTCGAAACTGTAATATTAATAAATATATTTTGCTTCAAAGTGTAAAAAGAGTGGAATATGGTTATTATATGTTGAATATAAAAATTAAAAGGGTGAATGAATGCTTTTGCTAAATATTAAAAATACAATTTATTAAATTTGACTCTGAGTTCTTACAGAAGACATCTTCATGATTGGCAATTCTTTACACACTATTGATTACATATGATTTTACAATCAGTATTATTATTTCAACAATAAAAGAATGGAATAAAAGATGAGTAATATTTTCATCTGCTTAAACTTTTTATTTAAGCCTAACCCTTCTTAAATGAGCATTACTAACTAAATTTATAACCTTTACCCTGCATGTCTTGACACAGTTGATAGAGCTTCTGACTTGGGATTGGGAGGTCCCGGAATCAATTCTGACACTCAACCTTTTTATGAACTCCCAAGAAATAAAGCCACCAGCATTTCTTCTTATATATATAATCCTTAATGCATTAGTGGCTATGGACAATTTCAAAACATGTTCCATTTAATTAAATCGTAACCAAATATGCAATAGTTAAAGCTTAAATTTGTAATTTACTTAAAATTGATGCTAGGAAGCCTGCTATTGGTTGTATTGTCATGTTAACAAACATTATAAAAAATTAACATATCAAATGTTTTCTTGTATTGATTTTCAGGATTTTGAATCTTGTCACCATTTTATCATATACAAAAATATTAATTGATGAATTTGAACTGCATAATTAAGCAGACTAAAACAAGCCCGAGGACTTTCAATATTCTCCGCTCCGTCACCTTGTAAAAATACATATATATAATATTTTAAAAAAATTTCTTCCACGTTTTTATAAAGAAATGCATTGCATGCTGAAAACATGCTATCTAGTAATAGTATTTGTCTCAATTATAATAAACCAAAAGTGAAATGCTGCATGCATGACATGTTTTCGGCTTTCAACACCACTTTTTAAGTGATACTTTACTTAAATTATATCATAGTTGAATACCATTTATTAAAACATATAATTTTTTTTAAATATAAAAATTTATGCAAATCTTTAATTAATATATCCCCCCCCCCAAAAAAAAAAAAAAAACCCAGAATTTTGTAATAAAAATTTATTTATTTTTCGATGTTACAAATTGAATCTCCTTCAAATTACTGTCTGTTTGATACAATGCACTAGTCTAAATGTGTTTTCCCCACTTCAAAATAGTCTTTAAACTCTTGCAAAGTAATGCCATTTATGCCTCTGTCATCCAAATCTGCAAAAACAGTTTACTTTGAGGCATTTTTCATTTGGGGGAATTAAAAAAAAGTTGTACAGAGTGAGATTGAATAAATATAGTGGATGGATAAGCTGAATCATGCTTCTTTTGGCTAAAAATTGTTTCATCCTCAAGGCTTTTTATGCTGGTGGACTGTCATGATGAAGCTACCATTCTCCACATTGATATAAATTGGACAATTTTGTTTCACTGCATCACCCAAATGTTTCATAACTTATAGATAAAACACCTAACCATTACAAATACATTTTGAGGGAACAATACTGTTTTCATTTTTAAAAAAACCCAGCATCACCATGGCATTGGACTTGCCATGCTTTTTTGGGACATGGTTAATTTGACTCTTCCATTAAATTTGTAAACTTGTGTTTTCTAAAGAACAGTTTGCTTAAAAGCTGTTTCAAGTATTACAAGTGTTTCCTCTGCTGTTTTCCCTAACTGAAAACAGAATTTCACGTTATTCTAACTTTTCAGCCATTACAAAAATCGATGAATAAATGAGATGTGCTTGACAAAAAAATTTACTACATGGCACTATAACTTTACTCCATGACATTAACAGACTGATGCAGAATGGTCCAGCAAGAGGTATCTAATGCTGAAAGCATGTATTACAAAGGGCTGCCACCAGAGAATGATTCCAGTTTTTTAAGTAACCCATCAAATATATACACAACTATAATATCTATACATTTAATAATAATACATTTAATAATAAAATGTTTAGAACAAATTAAAGAATTTTCTTATCAGGGTAGTATGATTTGTGATGAGTAAAAGAAGAATGTTAGCAAAACAGTTTCAAAATAAAAAAAACTTTACTACTGGATAAAAATATCAATGCAAAAAAATAGAATGAATCATGTGATGTTTAGTGAAATAAAACCTTCATTTGGAGTATATTGACTTATGGTTGCGAAACATGATTTTTGGAAAAACAAGAAAAAGATTAGAAAGAATGGAAATGTGGTTATGAAGAAAATTAACTAGAATGAGTCGGATGGAAAAGAAGACTAATAATCAAATATTAATAGAACTTGAAATAAAAAAAACCTACTGAATACGATAAAAATGATAAAGATTAAATTCCTGGATCATATTTTAAGATATGATAGGTTTTTACAAAATATTTTAGAAGGTAAAATTTTAGGAAGAAGACTGAGAGGCAGATGAGACTATCATGTGTTAAAAATGTGATCAATGAAATTATAAATATTTGTCAAATGCAGATATGAAACAAATTCTAAAGATAGAACGGTGTAGCTGCAATGACAAGGAATTGCCTTCAGAAGCTGATGATGATGACAATGTTTTCATCCCTTCCTAATTTTCTTGAACTAATAATTTTGTTAGATTAAGAACATTTATATAATTCATCAACACTTGCATTATCTTTTCATTAAACATCTCTTGTGTCTGTAAAGAACTCATGCTACTAAAAACTTTATTTATTTAAGTATCAAATGTAAAATATTAAATAGCTATTAATTTTAAAATCTACTTTATATTTACATTGTATAATATATATTAAACATATATTTTACTCTTTAACTTTATTTAATAATAAAATACTATAACTATTAATTTTAATATCTACTCAATATATTAAATGCTTATTTTTATATCAATATGATCTTATTAATCAAAATAAATCTGGCAATATTCTATAGTAGTAATTAAACTTTATCTTTTTCTTTTCTTGCAATACAACTAATTGCAATATAAGAAATAAAAAAATTAATTATTAAAGTTTTCAGTTACTATTTTCTACCAGAAATAGAGTACTTGGTATTCTTATAACTTACAGATAATTACATAACTATGCATTTTGTTAATTTTAAAATGTGTATATTAATTTGTTTTGCTATATTATGTATTGTACATTGTATGAGTACTCACTATTAAAATAAGTTATTTCAATAATTCATAAATTTTGTATCAAGGGGAGTTGCTCACCATTACGAAGATCCTGTATACAGTACATATTATGTATTTGCAAGTTACAACTTTCTTCTTTCATTTTTATATGTAACATAAAGATGATTAACATTTTATAGGAATATAGTTGAGTTATATATAAATAAAGTAGTTTTTGGGTTAAGCTATGAGTTATTTTTGATTACTTCTCAACATTTTGACGAAATAGTATTTGCCATTGTCAATGTTAACTTTTCAAAGAAAAGCTGTTAGATCTCAAATAGTAATAAGATTTAAAGTGTGATAAAGAATGAAACTGAGGGTGAAGTAGTTGAGTATTCAGAATATGCGAATTAACAAAATATTTCTTTTCTTCACTTTCCCATCAATTGATTTCAAGTTTATATTAAAAGAAAGAGATAAAGTAAGTGGTCTCCACAAGACTGGAATATGTTGTGCTTCATCAGCTCTACTTAAACCATTTATTTTTTTTAATATTTCAATAGACTCCCTCATGGTTCTCAAATCATATTTTTCAAAATTAGCAACTATTTTAGCATTATTAAAATCAGATTTGTGTGCAAATTCTAAAAAATGTGAAGTAAAAGGAAGTCGATTGAAATATTAAAAAGACCAACTAGTTTAAATAAAGGTAATGAAACACAACATATTCCAGCCTTATAGAGACCACTTATTTTATCTCTTTCTTGTAATATAAACTTGAAATCAATTAATGGTGAAACTGAAGAAAATAAACATTTTGTTAATTCACATATTCTGAATGCCCAACTACTTCTTGTTCAATCTCATTCTTTACCCCACACTCAATTTTGTTACTATTTGAGATCTAACGGTTTTTCTTTGAAAAGTTAACCATAACAATGGTGGATGCTACTTCGTCAAAATGTTTGGGAAGTAATTAAAAATAACACATGGTTTAACTCAAAAACTATTTTATTTACATCATATAACCATGAAAACATTAAGTATAATATATATGACATGCCAGTAAGAGTAATATTAGTGTTTTCCTTTAATAATTGTATTCTTACAAAGATTTATGTGCTATAATGTATAAAAAGATTGTCATTGCAATAGGTTTTTCCAAATATTGTATTAGAAATTCTGAATAATTTATAGATAAATTAAATAATGTAAAGTTAAATAGAAATGGGACGATAGTTTCATCTGATAATGGAAAAAATGTATCACAGTATACCTAGAGAAAATAGTATAAAAACAGTTATTGATAAATATAAATTTATTAAACGCACATTGATTATGCGAGTATTAATGGGTAATAAGAAATGTGGACTTAATCAGTGAAGTATCGAATAGCTTCACGCTCGCAGATCTAACCGCTTCAGCTTCACCTATTTAAATAGAAAGTAGGTTGAAGTAAAGAGGGGTTCCCCTTGGGTTCCTCTCTTTTCTTCCATAGCATAAGCTTGTGGTTAAAACACCTGTAGAGGTCCCTACTATCGCATTTTTACACGCATATTATCGAGGTTATAGCCTCAGTAAATATTAGTTATTGATAAAATAAAAATGAGTAAAATAATTTCACGAGAATGGTTATATGTTATTAAAGAAGCATTATTACTAATAAATGATGTTTTATATTTTAAATATAAGGAAGAATTTTGAAATATAACAAAGGAATGGTTGCTCTATTAGTGGGATTTTATCATCGATTGTGATTGACATATAGAACAAAATACAATTGATAAGTATATAAAAAATAAAGAAATTATAGAATATCATAGATATGTTGATGATATAATTGTTAGAGGTAATAGTAAAAGTACTGTTAATGCATTTAATGAATTGACAAATAATAAATACAACATTACGTTTACAATGAAAAACAAGATTAAAGTATTTAGATATTTTTTTAAGAAAAAAATTAATGGTGAAATACTTATTAAGCATTATATTAAGGCTAAAGAAAAAAGATGTATAACTGATCCAAATTCATATCAGCCATGCTCTCAGAAAATAGCAGCTTTGAAAGGGTTTAAATTAAAAAATGATAGGCTAACAATGAATGAAGAAGCATTTGAACAGAAATTGGCAGTTGAAAACAGTTATGTTAATATGGGCTATAAAAGAAAAGATATTAAAAAGATTTTCAGAAATAAAACTAATAATAATAATACAAATGTTTATGCAAATAAGAAGTGGATTTAGTTCCATATTCAGAATATTTATATAAGACAATAATAAAAGTTACCTGATGATGATGATATTAAAATAGGATGGAAAAATAGTAAATCTTTAGGGAAATGGATTTGTAATGCAAAAAAGATTGATAATATTAAAAATTGAGTGGTGTTATTTTATAAAATTAGATGTGAATTTTGCACATGATATATATAGGTCAGACAGGAAAGACTGCCATTGAAAGAGGTAAGGAACATGATAGGGCAATTAATAGAAAGGATATAAGATCAGGGCAATATATATATTGGATACTGGACATAAAATGAATTGTGTAAAAAATATTCAGGTAACAAAGTATGTTAAAAATTACAAGAAAAGAAAATGTTATGAAATTTTGAATATGTAAGAAAATTCAAACAAATGTGTAAAACATGGTTAAAGATCCAGCACAGCTATGGGGGAAATAGGAATTGTTAGACTATTGGAAACTTTAGTGTTATAATTTAAAATATTTTTTAGATTGTTTTGTATATATATAAAGAATTAGGGTTTTTATATTTATGTATGTACTTATTAATTATATTTATTATATTGTAATGTAAATGATGGAGTTGCAATAGAATAGCTAACTGGTCATATGCTTTTGTAAAAAAGAAACATCTGGATAAGGTTCCAATAAGGAATAAAAGCCAGGTTGATGTATTAAATATTTTTTTTTTTATTTATAGTGAATTGTCTGTTTCAATTTTGTTTTAAGTTGATTATTTTAAATTATATATATATAGTGAACTATAACTAAATCTTTTTTTATTCATCATAAACAGATTATTTTTTTAAATATACTGCTTATTTTATTAAAAATCAAAAAATATCTACATGAGTAGATATCCTAATATGCTTATAAAGTGTTAATCGTTGAATGTGGATTTTAATTTCTTCCATTATACTAATATCCATAACAAATGAATATAAAACAAAAATATCTAAGAAACAAAAGTGAACTAGCTTTTAAATAGCCATTCAAAAGCAAGATCTCTCCAACAGTGCTACCAAGCAAAATAATAAGATATTACTCACATTATATTACCCAATGCTAGATGATGAAATTTTTTAATGGTTTTTTATATTTTTGTTGTTGAGTGGCTTAGTTGCCTAGCTGAACGAAAAATTCTAGGCCTGTTTAAAATCTGAAAACTTTCCAAATCTTAACAGGCTGTGATTCAAATTATAAGTCATAAGCATGACATATAAATGCAATTCCACTGTATCAATAGATCCTTCCTAAAAAAAAAAAAGGATCTGAACTAAAGTATTTCTTGGAATGATATTGCTATTTAAAATTGGAATGTTTTGTTCCTTTTCATTGTAAATATTTTTCACCATAACTTTTATGGGCATCGAATAAACATAATAGCACCCTAGCAGCTTCATAAATTCTTAATTTTTTTTCATGTGTCATAGCATCAGCCGGGAAGCGAACCCGCTAACCCGGGCCAACTGCTTGTAAGGCGGCTGTGCGGACCTCTACAAACTATAATAAATTAAGAATTCTGTTAAACAAAATTGCATTAGTCAATGTGTATCGAATGTTTATACACACACAATTAAATTCAAACATGTCATTTGTGCACTTTATTTGATAACTTCCTTTATAGTACAATATTATGATTGAGTATATGTGTGTGCATGTAAATTAAATGTTTCATTTATAAGATATGGTAACTAAGCAACAGTATTATGATCTTCACTGCTAGTAGTTGGCCGTTGCTTGTTATTTCTTTACTTTAAGAATTTAATACTTTTTAAAATAATCAAAAATTTGGCGATTAATAAAAATGATCAATAATATCATATATATTTATCTTAAAACTATTATAAATACACATTCACAGATATATATATGAATGATAATATAAATCATTTAATATCTCAGTAAATAACACGACACATGGCAGTACCAGTTTTAAAACGCATGAAAACACATAACCTCTATACTATTAATATTTTAATCTAGATGTTAAATTCACTCTTCATCTGTTTCCAGACTACAGAAACACAGCTGTGCTATGTAAATATTTAAAGTACTTATGATTCTCAAAAACATTCTCATTTATTAATTTCGTAATTAAATTCACTAATGTTTAATTGACATTGTTAATATGAATCTCATTAAATAAATATTAAATAGAAAAACGAATAGGGCAGATATATCGCTTATAATTTGGTTGTAATAGACTCATAATAATAAAATGCTTTAAAAGAAAAATCAAATAATTACCCATATTTGGAAAAACTCTGTAGTTGAGTTGATAATATTAATATATATGTACATTTCAAAATAGTAAACACTGTCATATTTAGCATCATGTAGCCTGAAAACGTAATTAAATCGTAAGTGTGACCATATTACATCTTCAAAAGAACATTAACCCTTCCCCACTCACATTATAGCATATCTCCTTCCTGGTTAAAAATTAAAGCATACAGTACAGATGTCTGAGAACTCTTAACATTTATTTTCCAGTGTTAATATGCCAAATTTTATATTTAAAACAGGATATAATATTAAAAAAAAAAAAAAACTATCGAAATCAAAAATATTGTATGACTACAGAATTTATGCAATAAATGAAAAATAAAGACAAAATATTTTTAATAAGCAATAAAAGTCTGTTTAGTTCTTATTAATTTTATTGTACTAATTATTCATTTATCATAAGCTTGGAAGGTCAAATAGCACTGAAGCATCAAAGTGATGGGCTGAGCACAACAATTCAATGTAACTGATGAAATAGATTTCTCTCTTTTTTAAAATTCCTTCTATTGAAAATTGGTTTGAATATTTTGTTTATTGAATCTATTACTTTCTCAATTGAGACAAAACTGAACAAGACATTTCAATAATTAAACAAATAAATATAAATGGCCTAAAGATAGAGGCAGATTAATTGTTAGGCTTGTGACTAAAAAAAATTGGTGACCTGATTTTAAATTTTAATTTTAGTAAAAAACTAACTAAATACACACGAGACAAAATCAGTACAATGGCTAAAATATACTTTCTGATGTATCCCCCACCTGAAGTCATACAATGAATTAAATCATATACTATAACATAAATACTATTTTAATTACATTAATTATGAGGGGGTAAAAACTTAAAATTGAATTCTTCAAAATAATTGAAAAGCAGTATAAAATATAAATATATAAGGTAACTGAAATAATAGTTATCTGAAAATTGCCACCAATACTTTTTTGTTTGTTTCATTTATAAAATTGTTTTAAATATAAATAATTTTTTACTGTATGTATGTATATATAAAACATATAAACTTCTTTGTTGTTTTTTTAATATTAATCATTTAATTAAATGAAAAAAAAAAGTTATATGCATCATGCAACTTAAACCATCTGTAAAGACAAAGTCTGAGTTTTAATTTATTTTTATGTGATTATTCAAGTGACAATTTCTACATACATGCATGCACAGATAATAAACATGTCATGCTTAATTGATTATGCCAAAAATTTGATTATATAATAATGGTGATTTTTTATTATAATAATGACCTCTATATAGTCATTCTAAATAAGAAATAAAATTGAGTATTTACAAAACTGAGTATGGTATGTCTTTCTTATTTATCATCATCATCAATCATTATCAATCCACTGCAGGATGAAATTCCCTACAAACTTACCCATCTTCTTCAAACCCTCGCCTCTCCCCTGCATATTTTCTTATTTTATCATTTTATCCATCCATCTCACATGTGATCTCTTTCTGGATCTTTTACAATTTCTTGTAATCCAGTTTAAGATTTTAATTGTCCATCTATTATCATATCTTCTAGAAATATGTCCAACCCAATTCTATTCAGTCTTCTAATTCTTTCAACAATGTCAGTAACACCTGTTTGTCCTTTTACCCATGCACTGCATTTTCGATTTCTTCATATATCGAGTGGTCCGAAGTTTATACAATGCTCTTCTATTAAGTGTCCAAATCTGAGATCAATAAGTAAGAACTAGTAAAACACATTTATTAAAAACATTCCTCTTCAAACACATAAGTATATTTCATTTTAATATTATTTTTACCAAAAATGCTCCAACCAAGTTTAATTCTATGATTAACTTCATCCATTATATTTCCATCTGTAGTAATAATCTGATCAAGGCATCTGTAGTTAACTTCTAACTCATCATAATCAATATTTATTTTCATGTTTTGAGAAAATCCATTGAACATCACTTTAATTTTTTTAACGTTTATCTTTAGTCCTACTTTCTTACTTTCATCTGATAACTCCTGCATTATTTTCTGAAGCTCTGAAGCATTATGTGTTGAAATAACTACACTATCTGCAAAATCTAAATGGTTTAAGTAATCTACATTTAATTTTACTCCTTTAGATCCTGTTTTGGAGATATGGAGTCACCCTGTCTTATACTCATCTTAATGTTAACCTTCGTAGTATCATTATGTAATCTAATTATTACTGTTGCACTTTTTCAAATATTTTTCAGAATATGACAATATCCTGCGTCTATACCTTGGTGATCCAATGCTTTAATCACTGAAGAAATGCTTATAAAATCAAATGCCTTTTCATAATCTACAAATCCAAAGCATAATGGCAATTCATATTTATTGGTCATTTCAATAACTTCTCTCAATATTTGGACATGATCTACTATACTAAAACCACTTTTAAATCCAGCTTGTTCTATTGGTTAGTTGACATCCACAATTCTCTGTAGGTCATAAAAATTTTGTATAAAACTGACCCAAGACTGATAGATCTGCAATTTCTTATATGTTCTTTATCACTTTTTTAAAATATTAATATTAATACTACATTCTTCAAATTATCTGGTACAACTTTATCATTTAGACATTTGATATATAACTCTGCCAAAAAAAAATTATATTTCTTCACCTGCTTCTTTTAATATAACAATTATAATTCCACCATTACTTGGAGCTTTTCCCTTCTTCATAAATTTAATTGCATGTCTAATGGATTAGTATGTTTATTTCGATTAGTGTGCAGAAAGCGGAGGGTGCTAAGAATCCCCTGATTGTGGACCCAGGCTGCCATTTGATGACGACTTTTTATTTAGGTACTTACAACTGCAGATCACTTTCAAGTGAAGGAAGATTGCAAGAATTAGAAGAAGAATTGTCTTATATTAAATGGGACATTATTGGACTTTGTGAAGTTAAAAGAAAAGGTGAAGAAACAATTGATTTAAAAAGTGGATATATACTCTATTATAAAGGCACACATATTGGAAATACAAGTGGAGTAGGATTCATTATAAATAAAAAGTGGAAGAACAATATTGTGGAGATTGATGGTGTATCGGACAGAGTTGCAAGATTAGTTATACAACTTAATAGCAGATACCAAATGCAGATAATTCAGGTTTATGCCCCAACAAGTTCTCATAGTGATGAAGTAGTAGAAGATTTTTATATGGATGTACAAAAGGCTTTTGATCAGAGTAAACAACATTTTAAAATTGTTATGGGAGACTTTAATGGTGGAATTGGTAGACAAATGAAAGATGAAATTGCTGTAGGTAATTTTGGTTATGGTAATAGAAATGAGAGAGAACATAGACTTGTGGAGTTTGCAGAAAAAGAAAAACTTTATATTATGAATTCATTTTTTGAGAAAAATGTTAAAAGGAAATGGACATGGAAGCATCCAAATGAAGGTACAGCAGAATTGGATTATATTTTGACTAACAGGAAATACATATTTCAGGATTGTAATGTTCTTAATAAATTTAACACAGGAAGTGATCATCGATTAGTAAGGTGTAAGTTACGTGTTAATGTAAAACTAGAGAGACAAAAATTATTGAGAAAAACAATATTTACAGTTGATATTCCTAATCTTCAGAAACATTCTAATGAATTTAAATTAGAACTTACAAATAGGTTTCAAGTGTTAGGAGATTTTGAACATGATTCAGATTTGAATGAAATTAATATGAAAATAACTGATACACTTTTAAAAACTGCAACAAAGATAGCTGGTAGAAAAAAGCAGCAATTGACCAATAAAATTTCTACTGAGACTAGAGAATTTATGAAGAAAAGAAGGAATATGAAGATATACAAAAATGATGTATTAAAAAGAATTGAATATCTCGAATTTTGTAAAATGGTACGGAAAAAAGTTGAAAATGATATAAGAAAGTATAACTGTGAAATAGCAAGGAAAGCTGTAGAAGAAAATAAAAGTCTCAAGAATGTTAAACAACATTTTGGTATTGGTAGGAGATTTATATCTGCAATAAGAAAAAAGATGGAATTATTACTAAAAAGAGAGATGACATCATGAAATTGGTAGAAGATTTTTATCAAGAATTATATAGTAATAAAGAACAAGTACCTCCTATATCTATTACATCTTCCGAATTGCCCAGAATTTTAAATGAAGAAGTGAGACATACAATTAAATGTATGAAGAAAGGAAAGGCTCCAGGAAATGATGGAATTATAATTGATATATTAAAAGAAGGAGGTGAAGAAATAGAAACAATTTTAGCAAAGTTATATACCAAATGTCTAAATGATAAAGATGTACCGGAAGATTGGAAGAATGCAGTAATAATATTAATATTTAAAAAAGGTGATAAAGAAGATATTAGAAATTACAGACCTATCAGCCTTTTATCAGTTTTATATAAAATTTTTACCAAGATAATTACAACTCGTCTACAGAGAACTTTGGATTTCCACCAACCAAGAGAACAAGCTGGATTTAAAAGTGGTTTTAGTACAATAGATCATATCCAGGTATTGAGAGAAGTCATAGAAAGGACAAATGAATATGAGTTGTCATTATGTTTTGGATTTGTAGATTATGAAAAGGCATTCGATTCTATACACATTTCTTCAGTGATTAAAGCATTGGATCATCAAGGTATAGATCCAGGATATTGTCATATTTTAAAGAATATTTATAAAAATTCAACAACAACAATTAGATTACATAATGATACTGGAAAAATCAACATTGAGAAAGGTGTAAGGCAAGGTGACTCCATATCTCCAAAACTTTTTACAGCAGTGCTGCAAGAAGTATTTTGTGGATTAAAATGGAAAACTAAAGGAATGAAAGTAAATGGAGAGTATTTAAGTCATTTAGATTTTGCAGATGATGTAGTTGTTTTTGCAAATAATGCTTCAGAGCTGCAGGAAATGTTGCAGGAGTTAGCAGATGAAAGTAGAAAAGTAGGATTAAAGATAAATGTTAAAAAGACTAAAGTAATGTTTAATCGATTTGGTCTAAATATGAAAATAAAGATTGATTATGAAGAATTAGAAGAAGTTAACAGTTACAAATACCTAGGTCAGATTATTAATACAGATGGAAACATAATGGAGGAAATTAATCATAGAATTAAACTTGGTTGGAGTGCTTTTGGTAGAAATAACTTGATACTAAAAGGAAATATGCCTATGTGTTTGAAAAAAATGGTTTTTAACAAATGTGTTTTACCAGTTCTTACTTATGTATCTGAGACTTGGACACTTAATAGAAGAGCCATACAGAGACTTCAGACCACTCAAAGGAGTATGGAGAGATGTATGTTGGGAGTAACAAGAAGAGATCGAAAACGCAATGTATGGGTAAGACAACAAACAGGTGTTACTGACCTTATTGAAAAAATTAAAAGATTGAAATGGAGTTGGGCTGGACATATTGCTAGAAGAAATGATAATAGATGGACAATTGAAATTTTAAACTGGATTCCAAGAGATTGTAAAAGACCCAGAAAGAGACCACATGTGAGATGGATGGATGAAATAAGAAAATGTGCAGGGGTGTTGTGGAAAAGAGAAGCTAAAGATCGGAGAAGATGGATTAAACTTGGAGAGGCCTTCATCCTGCAGTGGATTGGTAATGGTTGATGATGATGATGATGATGATATAAAGCTATATATATAAGTCTTAGCTAAATCACATTGAATTGTATTACATATATATATAATAGAAATATCTCATTGAATGTTATTTATAAAAGAATCATCCATAATTTCAATATAATTTAATATTTTGATAGCTTTCAGAAAATGAATAATTATTGGAAAAACACCAGTCAATTCGCTGCCGCATTTATGCAGTTTTCAAAAATATAGAGTACATACTATAAATACAATTTCATTAACTTTATTTAGTAATGATAATAATAAAACATTATTTGATTTGATTTAACCTCCAATGAGTCTTGTGCATTAACTAAATCAAATTTATTCAACTACTTGAATAAAGGATTTTACAGATATATATCATTTTTTAATATTACTTATGTAAGCTTATAACATCTAGGTGACTGCTTATAAAAATATTAATCTTTGTTACATTATACAAAAAGATTTTTTAAAAAAACCCACATATAAGACATTGACATTGCTTACCATAAAAGTTGTAAATGCGCTACAATATCTCCTTAAAAAGAATCAATCTAACTATTTAAATTTAACTTAAAAAATGAAGAAAAAAAAATAGCATTGACATATTATCATTTGTTATATTTAGAAAAAATAATTTTGTCTGCAGTTTCTTATCATAGTTTCACTATTAACTTTCTATGTCTTTTCAAATAAGTAAATAAAATTATATTGTTACTAAGAAAGGAAGTTTACTACCAAGACCAAATTTAAAAAAATATTTTCGTTCAGAAAAATAAAACTATATGGTAACTTGTACATTATCCTGTCCTACCAAGCTTGGTAGATGATTTTTTAAAAAAATATACAGTTTCAGGGACATACAGTAAATGTTAAAAAACAAAATGGCTGGCAAGTAGCAGTTGTATTTAATATTTACATTTTTTTATATTAATAAAGAAGAAAATAAAGTGAAAATATTATAATTATATATAATATTACCAATAAAAAATAAATATTATAACATGTAAACACAAATATCTATATTTATTAAAACAGTAATCAAATATCCCCTTTTACTTCTTTATTTATAAAGAAAGAATGAGGATATTTTATTAGTTTAAATATATATAGACATCACCATTTATATATTACATATAAAATACAAGTAATGTCTTACTGTTTTAATATATATATATATATACATTTCGGTATTTACAAGTTATAATATTTACTTTTATTTATTATTGTTAATTATAATCATAATATTTCCACTTTATTAATTTATTTTGCATTAATATATATATAGATATAAATAGAAATTTAATGATATATATTTTTTAAAAAAAATGTAAATATTAAATATGACAACTTATATTCTCCTGAAACTGTGTATTTAAAAAAAATCATCTGCCAATCTTTGTAAATAGGATAACACACAAATACCAATTATTCTTATATAACTAGAAAAAAAAAAATTAATAGTTTTCTTCACTAAATTCCTCACAGCTAACACTTATTAAGTATACATTTAATAAATCCAATCAATATTTTTACTTAATGATTGAATTTATCATCTTATATTAAAATTTATCTACAGTTTTACCTGATGTCTTTTAATCTCTACATTGATGCACAAAACTTTCATTGATGCTGTAAATGAGCATGAATATCTTTAATGGCAATAAAAACAGTTTAATTTCTTGATGGAATCAATTTTAATTTTAAAAACATTTCTTTTAAAATTTAACAGTAAGATTTCAGTTCTAATTAAAATACCAAGATGTCTGCAGCTATCGTATATTAAAAACAGCAAGTATAAAGACAATAGTGATTACTGTGTTGCTATATGTGTAATACAGATTTGTTTATATCATAAAAAAAATTTGCACTTTATCTGTTTGTCTATTTATTATATATTTTTAAATGCATAATAAGAAAGAAACGCTGCTTGTTTAGAATAAATTTTGAATATGAAGATTAACATATGTCTATCAAATGGCTTTAAATTTTGTAATGTTAGAAATCAATTACAATGCAATATTACAAGTTGGTCATCTCATTATTTATAGTAGAGGAACTGATGTACTGCAATTTGAATATTTTTGATATTGATTCAATAAATTTTCATGATGGACACAAAAAAGCAATGTATATATTTAAATACTTTTATTTAATTAAAAAGATTACATGGGTTATTAATGATTAATTAAAATTGAAATAAAAACATACCTAATGTTTATTTGATTTTATAAGTTACTTCTAGTTTCGATTAAGCGGGATGCCAGAAATTCGACTTTTGACCAATTTGCCTCCTGGTGAATTTTTTCATAAGTATTATATGTTAAAATGCATGTAAGATGGTTTATTTTATTATATTAAATTTTCGCTAAAAATTTTATGATAGAAGACAGGGAATTCAAAATTCCCACTCTTACAATAGACATAAGCCCTGCCCCTGACATGTTCAGCCATTGTCTGTTGCCAAGGCTGTAAAACGTTTGGCATTTTATGACATTGTTTAAAGAATTTAGTTTCAAAGACCAAAAAACATGTTTATTTGCGAATTTATTAAGGTTTTAGATATTTTTTTAAAAATAATTTACACTGTATTTATTAGATATTAAGAAATATAAATTATTAATAACTTATTTTGACTTGAAATACTTTATTTTCATCAATATGTTATTTTAGCAGTGAATGTAAGTATGGTATGAAGCAATTTACAAGCTTAGTTACTATGTAAGCAATTTATTTATACTTATGAGTATGAAAATATAACAATTTTGCAATAAATATTCAAAAATGTTAAATTTTTAAAGCATAATTTGTTAGATATAAAAGAAATAAATATTTGTTTGGATATTTAAAAGTAATAAGAATTAAGAAATATATTGTTGATTTTATAAACTGAAAATAATCTTTCTAGAAATGATGACACCTAAACTCTGTTTTGTTTATGAATTCTTTTTTTTTAATATTCACAGTAACACAAAAAGTGAACATTTAAAATTTATTTCAGTAGTAAACAAAAACATCTATCAAATGAAGTCAAATTTATTATTTTCAGATAAGTAATAAACATTTTATCATATATTTTATGTTGATGTGCGAGACAAAAAAAAACGTCAGAAAATGCAGACCTTGAAAGAGTTAAAATGGATGAAACTTAATTTTTTTTATTTCAAATTTTTTTAAAAAAAAGAATATATTCAAATTGATTTTTAATGCACTGCAAATTTCTTTGAAAATGTTAGACTGCTATAATGTTTTTATTATCCAATTTAAATAAAAAGAAAAACAAAAAATTTGAATACCAAAAAAATAAAAATAATTTATATATAAAATATTTTATAATACAAGTTTTTATTTAGTATAGGCTAAAAAGCCAAAAAAATAATTATTTTCTTCAACCACAATTAAAGCTTTTATATTTTAAGTTAAATATAAACCCCTACTGTGGTTGAAGTAAATAATTATTATTTGGCTTTTTAGTAATAGTAATAAATTTATTATAAAATATTATATATATATGTTACTTGGAAAATAGTTAAATATTTGTTTTTTAAAAAGTATGTGGCATTTATATTTTATTTTAATCTTTAATGCATCATTTAAGAATCTCTATAGGCAGATTTAATTATTTTTTTCAATTTTTGATTGGTCAATTATTGAAATAGCAGTAAAAATATTTGACTTTTAAAATTGTTTGTTTCAATTTCATTTGTAAAACAAAAATTAATAATTTGTCATAATATTAAAGTAAACAAAAGTTTTTTAAAAAATAAGTTTCTATTTATAATTCACAAAAATAATCTATAGTGGTCAACATAATATGTATTTTTATCATGCAATTATACATTATAGCCTTATATGATTGATTTCATTCTCAATTTGTCTTTTTGTAAATATTTTCTAATAGAATCTGAAATATTGTCCTAAAATAATTAATGTCACAAATATTTTGCAAAAAAAATGATAAAATATATAAAAAAAAGTATAGAAAATGTTTTCATTTTCAAAATCAAAATGGAGAAATAGATCTATTGAAAGTGATAAGAAGCACTCTCCTGTAAAGAGAACAAAAACTACCAATTAACACCTTCAAAAGCAGATACTTCTAACATTATAACAGCAATAAATTTAAATAATTTATTACTGCTAAAAAATTCTAAATATGGAAGCATTATTTAGTACACTTTTCGCTATAAAATGAATGGAAAACTGCCAAAACATTAAAAATAACATGCTATGAATGTAAAGTTATGATTCTTGCTATTAAACAGTTAATATTTTGGCTTTTTAGAAAAAAATTATCAATTAAAAATTTACTGACACCCCCCCCCCCCCAAAAAAAAAAAATTAATAATAACTGTATCATTTTTTTTGCTGTTTTTGTTTGTGATTATTTAAAACTAAGCTTTAATAAAATTTGTCTTAAATTTAGATATTACTCAGAAAATATTTTCCCCTCATAAAATACTTTTTTTAGCCTGAAAACATACTGAATGTATATCAATGCACTTCTTATATGCTTTTGTTTTAATTTGCATGACTATCTTCAAAATACTTTTGAAGTACAAAAGTCTTTTCATTTGATAATTTAATTATGTTTATTATACTTTTATTTTTATTCATAAAGTTGATATTTTATTTTTCAGAATAATTTCATTTTTAGAATTTGTTATAAAAAATTTGCAAAAAATAGAATGACAAAATAGAGAATATGTTTTTTATCATTAACAAAGTACAACTAAAACAAAATGTGGAAAATAAAAAATTGAACCAGATAAAAAAATGTATTGAACAAAAAAATCACCTAAAAGATTAAATGTCATTATAGGATAGGTCTCTATTGTTTTTTATTTGTATTTTGCTTAATTTTTTTTGTTTTGTTTACTTTCTTAAACTTTTATTTTTAATATTTACAAGTATATTAAACAATAGTATTATAGAATCTTGCTGGTGACACCTGATTTACATGTTCTAAAAATTCAATATATATATATATATATATATATAGAGAGAGAGAGAGAGCGAGAAATAAAATCATGTTATAGGTCACATGACTTATTTAGCATACATTTACCAATTTATAATATAAAGAGCATTCCAATAGTTCTAAACAAGCTTTTTTTATGATAAATGCTACAAGAGAAAGCATTCAAATCATCTTTATCTAGGATTGTCTAAATTCAGTAGAGCTGAATTTAAAGACTTGTAGATGTTTAAAAATTTCAGATCTTCTTATTAAGAGTTATCTTTTAGACTAATGCTTATTTTGAGTTAGTTTTTTTTAAATCTGGTGTCCTAGATCCTCACTGAAGAGAGCTATAGCTTGAAACATGTCTAGGGATGGGGACAATCCTAAATAAAGAGGATTTGAATGCTTTCTCTTGTAGCATTTATCATAAAAAGTTTGTTTAGAGCTATTAGAATGCTCTTTATATATATATATATATAATGGCAAAAACAGGAAGAAAGTGAATTATAAATATGCATTCAGTAAATAATGCTAGTACTTCAGTTTTGTATTTTTCTAAATTATAATCAAATGATGGCAAAAATGTGTTTAATTTTAAGGTAATAACATTTAATAAAAAGCAATAAAATTTTTTATTAGGAAGCATGTTTGTGCAGGAAAAACAATCTTTATCAAATGAAAATAATGATTTATGGAAGTGCATGAATAGGATGCAAGATCACGATAGGAGGCTATTTTGCACATATTTGTTGATATATTATAAATAAATATGAAATTAACTATATCATCAACCCCAGTTAAAATATTTCAAATAATGTTAAAATAATGATTAATTATGAATTAAATATCAAAAAATATATGTTATAATATAATATAAGAGAATGAGAGAGATCACTTTGAGAGATCAGCCCCAGTTAATTAGAACCACCAAAAGTATCATTATCCATACATCACCAGCATTATCAATAAGTAAAAATATAAGTAATACTCATCATTATAAGTGATTAATAATAAAATAAATCAGCAGTCAATCTTGTGATGATTTGAAATGTGTCTACTGTAGATAAGGCCAACTATTTAGCCTTTGTCAGCTTGGAACAATTATTAATTTGGATGTACTAATTTAAGTGCTCATCCATTAAAATACATAAGCATGAAAACCATAATGCTGGGATATTAAAACATGCTGATCATCATCAATGCTTTGGCCACATAGTACCTTTGATGTATTGGCTAATAATAAACTTAATTTCTAATAAGACTAAAATAAAATAAAATGTAGTGCATGGGCTTTAAAAAATATACTCTTCGCATCAACCAGGATGATGATGATTGATGGGAATATCATCATCATCACTGGATGCCCATAAACACTAATATGCATCACCTTCCATATAATATACCATTATGCATGAATCTAGCTCAGAAAACATAAGCTCTGTAACTGTTACTGTGCTCAAGAGCTTATGCAAATATAATATTCCAAAAACCCTTTAGAATTAAGTTCACTGGAATAACTTTAACAATTGAATATACATTTATTAACAAAAATAAAAAAAATGAAGTTAAGGTCTGTAGAACATATCTATACACACCTATAACTCTTCTAATTTTGATTAATGTACACAATAAAAAAATATTACTGTGATTTACATGGTTAATATATAAAATTCAAGTTATTATATTGTGGTCTACATATATGTTCTAATAGGTTTAATTTAAACACATTCAGCACACAAACAAATAGCTAATAATTTCTGAACATATTTGAAGTGTCATAAAAAACACTAATAAAAATGATTAAAATTTACATATGTGTGTTGATTAATATAAAACAAAATTCAATTTATTATATTGTGATTTACATTACCTCTTAATGGATTTACATACAAGACATATATGTGTACAGATGCGCATTTTATAATATACAATGAATATATCTCAACTGACATTTAATAAAATTGAAAAAAAAAAGATTAAAATTTACATATTTGTTCTATTTGATTAACATAAAACAAAATTTAATTTATTACATTGTGATTTACATAGATATTCCAATAGGTTTACTTAAAACACATTCAGCACACACCATCACACAGATTGCAATATAATTCATTATTTAATATTGTCATAAATCTACAAATGAGATTCAGTTTCGATACATATTTAATAACATATTTAACATAGATGTGTGTGCATACTGAGTTGCAAGTGCACACTGACATCTAAATCATATATTTCATTTTGTCAAAATAAAATTATTAAAAATTATTTTCACAGTCAATTCTTTGTTGAATATACATACATTTCATTACTTTTATAATAAAGGCTTTCCTTTCTTTTAAAAAATAAAATCAGTCTTGACAGGGTATTCTAAAAAGATTTGTTTTTTCGATTTCTTTCTTTTTTTAAAACAGGATGTTGTAACAGTCATATTTGTACATTCACGCAACAAAATCCAGAGGGTGGGAAAATTATCCCAAAGCTGATTTAGATGAGGGTTGAGGCCTCAAATCAGATCGCACCTCAGTTTCTTCACCAACACTCCATGATTTACTACTTTATGGATGACAGATATGAGGTTACACTCAGCCTCTTTTAGTTCATGTGCCGGTAGTAGCAAAGGGTAGACTATGAGACCTGGGAATAATGGCTAAATTAATACTAAATTAACTAAACACACACACATATGTCTGACTAGATAATGCATATATTAATAATTAATACCAAAATGAATAGATCTAGATAAGATTTAGGATGGGTTGCAAATAATACACTAAACATTTTATAAGCTTAATATCTTTTATTATTAAAATGTAAATTAATAAAATGGAAGTGCATTGGAATTTTACCACTTGCAGGTGTTATACAATGATGAGCAGAGTTAAAATACAAGGTCTCGTCGTTTCTGCACTTTAAATCATTTAGTTTAACATTTATTTAATAAATTGTTTTTCTCTTCACCAATAAAAACATTTATTACAAATTATAATTAATTTTATCTATAGTTTATCATCAAGCCTGAATGCCATTCCTACAAAGTTTGCTAAGAGTTAAGTTTACAAGAATGACAAATGACAAAATATAACTAAATTTATTAATAATACATAATGAGCAATAAAGATGCTCCCTATGCAGATTATTTTATATAAACTAGATCTGGTGTTCGGATCAATGCTGAATTGAACATTATGGAGGAATGAACTGGTGCTTGTAGCGTAACATCTATAACCATAGCACTAAGATTAAATTAAAGAATTATGACACCAATGCATCATTACTCATGGATTTCAGGACCAAGTATTTGGTGTTCTAAAACTGAATGGCTTGCTACATTAATAAGAACAATAAGTTCTGGATAGGTGACTCAAGTGTTCTGGCCTTAAACTCAGTAACTTGCTTGGTGCTCTAAACCTGAAATTATGGATAGAATAGCCTTATTTAAATGTGGACCTATCAGAGATATAGCAAGATGTGAGGCACTCTACGTGCTTTATAAAGATACATTTGCAACACTTATAATAAATACTTATATATATTTTAACACTAAATAATTGCACATAAATTATATATATAGTTTTGTTCAGCAAAACTACCTCACCCCAGTTTGTAGATTAGCATACATAAGACATGCTAAGAACAGTTAATTAATTAAAGTAATCTAATTTAAAAAGCAACTATGTAGTTTATATCCTAGTTTAAGGAGGACTAAAGCATATTCGGGACTTACTTAACAAACTATAATATGCTTTATAATATCATTCTTGCTATTAATTAACTAGACATAGTTTATCAATATGCAAACCCTAATTATGATAAGCATGAACATAGTAGCTTAACTAACATATAAAATAGGTTTCAAAATGGAGATTTATGTGTGCTAAAGAGTAGCATAAATCATTTATGTGAGAGCTTCTAATCACCTCTTTAATATTATTATTAATAATCATCTTGAATTATAGCATATCATAAAATCAATACAATAACAAATAATATAAAAGGAAATGGGTATGACTTCAGATTAGAAAGATACAGATATAAATTACTGATTTCAGTTATTATGTTTAGGAAAAGTATTAAATTATTAATATTCATGAAATAGGCAAGACTGTTACAATTATTATTATTAATTTAGAAGTTATATTAAATGTATTATAATTTTAGTTTATTTTATTGAGAAAACATTTAGAAGTTAATTTATAAACATTCAACAATATAAATAGCTTTAGAAACTTATTAGAATAATTTAATTTTAGATTTATTTAATAGAGCTCTGCAGGAAGAAATGTTACCAATCTTCTTTTAGCTGAGGCATCCTTCATGGCATTTGGTACTGACATTCTCTACTGGGCTGGCTTGTCTCCAATGTCTTCTTGGCAGGCTATTAGTCTTGAACTCCTCCATTCCAAGAGACCAGTCTCCAAAGAAAGACAGCAAAAATTAAGCCTTCTACCCATTCATTTCCATTGTTAAAATGGGCATGGCCCCCGGCAGCAACTGAATCATTAATTTGAGAGAGTGAACCTTAGTGCTTAATTTTGAGGGTTTTATACTAACTCTTTTACTCCTCCCTGCAAAAGCCATGAACTTGTGTTCAGTTTATAAAATCTTAATCTTAACTTTAATATAGTTTTATTAACTTTAGACAAGACAAAAGCAAAATCTAAGTTATTCATAAAATAGTGCAGCTTGACTGCTTTTCTTTTGTCTTAAAATCTATTTTAGAATTTATTTTAAAAATCTGCTCTTGGTTACCACAAAATTAAATCAGGTGCATGTGATGTGAAATTTCCAAAAAACAGGAGAACTTTTAAAAGAGATTTAAGTTTTATAAATATTCTGCTGTGTAATTCTGTCACCTCTAGAACTGAAATTTATAGGTAAATAAAAGTAAATTTGTACTCTAATTTTATAATAACTTAGATAAAATAATTCAATTGTGTCACAATGCTTATAAAATTATTACATTGCAGCTTCATTCACATATATATGTAGGTGCTCTCATATACATACAACAATGTTTACACATCTTACTTTTAATTTAATATATATAATTTATAACTTAGTATATGGACTATATAACTATATGTACACAGACATTAATATCTCTAAATGTACACAAATAAATATAAATATATGTTAATATATGTTCAATATACATTAATATACGTTAATATAGAATATACGTGAACACTGGAGGGTTTGAATTAGGAAAATACTACTATAGAACATAGTAGGTGAAATAGGATGATAGACAAAATAATACCGTTTCAATGTCAATTAATTCTTTAATCTTAGATTTTTAATTCAACCAAAATTATTTGTTTATTTCACTTTTAAAATGTCACTTTTTTTAATAAATGAAAAATAAAGTAATTCTACACATACATATTAGTATCACAGGTTAATTAATTAGCACATCTTTCTTTAGAATATAAAATCATCTATTAACCCATTACTTTTTTATTTTTAATCCAAGCAAAATTATTACTTGCACTTTGAGTTATTTTAAATGTCATTTTTAGGAATTACTAAAATTTAAAATATCGTTCTCTCTATATAGATATCACCATTGCAGATTGCTCTTAATTATAATGTTTGAAATTTACAAATATAGATTTTAAACAATTTAAAATATTGTTCTAAATATGTCTATTACTTTTAAAAAGTAATTTGTAAATAAATTATTTAAAACAACTCACTTCATATAAATACAGCATGATGCATTTATTAAAACAGGCAAAACTGTCCATACAGTAGTACCATTCAGTGCCAAACAGAGTAATCAATGGATACCAGAAGACTTGTACATAAAATCCCCATCTAGTGCCTACTCATCCAATATTGGATAAATAGGCACTAGATGGGCAGAGAGGTACTACTGTATGGAGAGTTTTGCCTGTTTTAATAACAATTAGTGCTAGCATAAGAAATAGTGACCATGTGATGATGCATTTATCTGTAGTTCCTTGCATTTATATAAACAGCATACATATAATGAATTCATCAACTAATGGTTTCTCTTGATGGGGACCAGTCCAACATTATCATCATCAGGAAGGTATAATTAGATAAATGTTGACATTGATTTGGTTCTACATAGACTTCAGATCAGAAAACTATCTTGTCCACATTGAAGGTTGTAGATGGGCTAGTGAGTCTTCCTTATAGATGCATCTAAATTCCCACATCATGAATTAGAAGCAGCTGCCTCCTGTCTTGACTTCAACTATCTCTGATCCATGGCAGTTATCTGTATAACTCTAAAATCCAACTCTGCTACTCTTCTAAAAATATTTCTAGCCAACTCTCTTAAAAAGACTGCTATTAGACATAACTCTTAAAAAACTATTAGCCAACCAAAATTATTCTTGTTATCAACTCTTTTTATATAATCAGCTGGTGACAAAAACACTAATTAAAACTTTTTAATTAAAAACTGTTTTTTTTTTAATCTTTTGAAATCACTTTTAATTAAAAGCTACTTTTGGGAATTTTATCACATGTATGATCTACAAAGATTTTAAAAATCAATAATAAAAATGTGCTTGTTTTTAATTTTAAAATCAGAATACAATATTAATATTTATTTAGACCTTTTTAAATGTTTAATTTGTAATAAAATTTTATTTTAAATCCAAAATTATTTAATGTTTTACTATGCTTATTTTATTCCAGAAAATGTAAAAAAAAATCCACAAAATTTTTGTCTGTGTTTATTTCTACTTTTCCTTTCAACTTTATATATATTTGTGCACACACATTATGTTATTGTGTGCCATGTAACATAAGTGTTACAATATACTGTATATGCAAATATACTTTTCTGATTAAAAGACATTCTCCCAGCCATAGAGGAATTCTATATGTCATGCAAAGCACAAACATATATATATATATCAAGAGAAATTCAATTTTTTTAAAAGAATAATGCTGAAAACAATTATTTCTACTTCCAATTTAATTTTTTTTAAAAAAAAATTTGATTTTATCTGCAACCAAAATGTGCAGTTTTCTTATGTTAATAATGAAAAATTTGTGGCAAACAATTAGCTTACCCAACCATTATGCGCATTATCTGAGTAGGTTTTCTGAATCAACTTCGAAAATCTAGCAAGCTATTTTATTGGTCAATGAATAAATATTTAGTTATACTTAAATGGGTAGTGAAAACTATAAATTATTGATATGAAGTTGCCTTTATTTTTACTAAGAAAGATGTGCTTCATTACTATTCATTCCACTTCATATCTTTGACAACTGTTGCTTTATAAAACTTACATTCCCTTATATACATTTGTAGAAATAATTTTTGTTAAAAAATACAAAATATATTACGTATAAATTTATGACTCTGAAAGATAAATAATACTTATTAATAATTTTATTAGTCATTCATTGGATTATAGATTATCCAATAATAAATAATATTTCTGTAGTGTAATTTTCACTAAATCACTCTCATGCAAGTTAGGCACTGATTTCTATCCACTTTTAACACCTTAAGGAGGGATGTAATTATAAACATATGATCAAAAATAGTGAAAACTACCCTACAGAAATATTATTTATTATTGGATAATTTCTGGTCTAATGAATAAATAATAAAAATTATTAATATATTTTCATTAAGTGATTTGTGTCACAGTTGTGGATGCAACACATTTGTCACACCAATTAAACTGTAATAATTTGCTAGCTATACATATACTGAACAATGCTAAAGATATGTCTAAGATATTGTGGTCTGGGCCAACTGATGAGTGCTAGTTCAGCATGAAATGTGCATCATGGGGATCATATATCTTTTTCACAAGTCTTAGGTCATATTTTTATGATTACATTCATCCACAGTGTTAAAAGTGGATAGAAACCAGTCCCTACCTTGTGTGAAAGTGTTGTAGTAAAAATTACACTACAGAAAAATTATTTATAATGGGAATAATATTTATATCACTAATACCATACTTACATCTATAAAACAATATTTTTTTAAAAAATATTGAAATTCATAGTTTTTGAAATGTTAAATGCTTTGCCATACTTATTCTTTCTTTTGCGCTCCTATTATCTGAAGTGATAACTAGTTTTCCAGCATATATATTCACTCATTTATTCTCAATACAGGCATCATGACAAAGTCATAATGCATCAATTTACCTATAATGCCTTGACCTGACCTTGAATCCACATTAGGTATAATTTAATTTTAAGTTCCAAGAAAATTTAGAATTTTTCTTTCAGATAACCAGCCATAATAAACCCATGCTAGAGGGTAAAACAAAAACGAAAAGTGTTCAAACTCTTACAAATACGCAATTACAAATCTAGTGAGAATACATTGTCCTTTTCTGTTTCTTTTTGGGGTATTATTGAAAAAACTGTTTTATTTTTTTTATCTATTTAGTCACAATATGCTTAGCAAAAATAGTATATTATACATATACACACTCAGAAATATATACAAAGATTTATTATAGTGTGCTTAGAAACTAGGCCATACAAGTTTTAATCATGCACGTATACATACATGTCTATAATATGAATAATTTATACATATGTATAAGAGACCAATGCACACACATATATATATATCCCCTTAAATACTTAAAAACAGATACTAATATAAATTATTAGAACTTTTCTGAATAACGTTAAATATTGAGTGACAGGAGTTAAATAATACTAGATTATTATTATTTACAGATTCATTTGACTAAATGCATTCATTGTATCCAATTCTTTATGTTGCTTTTAAAAGCAATATGCATATATTATGCACTTAATTAAACGGTAAAATATATATATTGCTTCTTTTTCTCTTAAAACTGGTATTGAAAACAAAGAATCCTCTTATACCTCAGTTAGAGTTAATGTTAATATTTACAAGCCTGATTACCAATATCGAATAAACTGTTAAACATTCACATACCATAGATTAAACAAACGGAGAATCTACTTTGAATAATTGTCATACGCTTTATATACATATTAAATATGTAATAAGGACATATATGTGTGTGTGAATGTGTATATACTGAAATAATAGCACTGAAACATTCGTTTCAGTTACAAAGATAAGATCACTTTCAAAAGTAAAATTTATAAGGTAATGATGAATAATAACAAAAATACACGTAAATAATAATAATAATAATAATAATAATAATAATAATAATAATAATAATAATAATAATAATAATAATAATAATAATAATAAAAACTAGACTAACCATGTGTAAGTTGTAATTTCACTCACATCACTAACAGTTATAAGTATAATAAAGACAATTTATTCTGAAAAAGAAGTCACATACAAAAACTGGTTCAGAAAAGATAGAAAATTCAGAAATATCATGCTACTAAAGCAGCCAGATAAATAAAAAAGATTGATATAATAATTTTAAAAAAGTCTAAATTGTTTTGATAAGAATAAAGTCTTAAACTATTAAATAAAGGCATGGGGAAGGGGGTATCTACAGCTCTCTAACCTTCTAAAAAGTCATTATATTGATTAAAAAATAAAAACCTTACAGGAAATCATATTAAATATTTTCTCCATGGCATTATTATATAAATGCAAAGCATAAAAGAGATAGAGAGCATGAAGAAAAATGGGTACTTACATATTAACCTACTGTCACATTTCACGTACATATCAGTCTGCCAATAACTTTCAAATCTTACCATCTCATCAAATAATGAGTACAAAGGAACTTCTGACAAACTTAAATGATAATTTTTTAAAAAAATACCCATGTACATGTTATTTTGATGACATTTTCGCAAAGTTAGATAGCAGCTCTAATCCGGAGCAATAATCCCTCATAAAACTAAACATAAACTTGAAAAAGTACATTTTTAACAATACAAAAAGTATAAATTTGTACGCAAAAATAATAAACACATAATTTGGAATTTATCATTAACTAAAAAATAATAAACCCATTATAATACTAAAAGCAGGTAGTTGTAAGTTGGTAATATGGTATTCTGCTATTGCACACTCCTCTCCCCTCCCTCTATTGGAGAAAGATATGACATTCTGCAACAATTTACCAAATTTTACTTAAAATGAAAAAATTCTATGTATATTACTAACTCTAGCAGCAACAACAACAACATCAATAATAATAATAACAACAACAACAACAACAACAACAACAACAACAACAATAATAATAATAATAATAATAATAATAATAATAAAAACATAAGCAAATTCAGAAAATATATATATATATACTACTACCCCTATTCGTTGGCTTAATTGCCACAATAAAATCACCAAAC